>CM067382.1:12834253-14145174 GCA_034510155.1 Eucriotettix oculatus
TTCATTTAGACAATCATTAGATTTCCAAAAATGACGTCAACTAGGTGACGTTCTTTTCTCACAAGGCTATGCGCCGATGAAAACTGCTCACGAACATTTGTTGCGGTTTTCTTACAATCACTGGACGAACGTTTTTTTCAGTTGATCCAATGTCGTCGACAGTTGCTGGTAGACTTTTCAGGTATCCTCACAAAAAAAATTGCACGTTAAGAGGGGGCCTTGTAATCGCTCCAGTTGACGTCAGCTTTATGAATTGAAAAATGTTGTAAGTGAAATAAAAATTCTATTTTATGTAGATTACGATGGTATGATTTTTTTTTGTAAACTACGTTTATTTTTGAAGTCGTGCCTCACCCTATATATGGCGGATTTCCTTGTATTCATTATCTCTCAATCCTGTGTGACGTCAAACAGACCGCGGGCATAGCCTGATTCCTTCCCAGAACTACTTGTGGGCGTAATGATCGTCCAATTACTTCCCTGCCGTTCTAAACAGCTGAAGACGACCCGACTCCTCCCCGACCAGATAGTGGGATAAAATAAGATGGAAAGTGTTTTCATATTGATAAGCACAAATTCAAAAAGCACCATATAATTACATGTATGCTACTTTAATGTGATGATTATCATTAGTAGGAAAGCGAAATGAAGAAAACTACTCCAAAATTTCAGAAGATCAAGTGAAAAATATGTCTGAATAAATCAGCCAAACAAAAATGTTAAAACGAGGTGGAGAATCCAATCAAACAGTCAAGAAAATTCTCTCTCCAAGCTTTCGTATTTATTTCTTATTTTCATCTGAATTGTAGGTGAATAATTGCAGTTCATGACCAGTTTCTGACAGTTTGTTGTTGTAGTAATCAGTCCTCAGACTGGTCTGATGCAACCCTCCATACTAACCTATTCCGTCCTTTAATCTGCTAATCAGATTCCATTCTAGGCTTTCATCAAACGCTAATTTCACAAGATCCCTTAAAACGTGGCCTATTAATATATACCTTCTCCTCTTGGCCAAAATCCTCCATATTGATCCCTCTTCTCCAATTCTGCTTAGAACTTCCAAATTAGTTACTCTATCCGTTCATCTGATTTTCAGCATTCTTCAATAGCATCATATTTCAAAAGCATCTATTCTTTTCCTTCCTGTAACTCCTAACGTCCACCCATATAACGCCAATAATGATTTCCTAATATACATACTTTATTAGCCGTAAGTAAATTCATATTTTTTGCGTAAGCCTTCCTTGCCTGTGCTATCCTACCCTTTATATCTACTATACTTCTATCATCCCTAATTATTACCCTTCCCAAGTAGCAGAATTCCTTAACTTCCTTCGAAATATCCCTTTCCAATCTAACACCCTTTGTTATTCCACTGTTTTCCATTCTATACTCCATTACATTGTCTTTCCCTCTATTTATCCTCGTGTTGTACTCTTCCTCCAGGATCACATTCATGTCTTATTATGGTATGCAAGTCTTCTTCTGACTCTCCAATACCACAATATCATGAATAAACAGTAGTGTTTTTGTTTCTTTTCCTTGTGTTTTGATTTCCTTTTCATATTCATTTTTAACTTTCTTCATCGTCTGTCCTATACACAAAGAGCATGGGGGACAGCCTGCATTCTGGTCTTACTCCTTTCTTGTGTCCTCCTTTCTTTTCTTGCCCTTCTATTAAAATTACTACTGACTGCCTTCTGTACTGGTTATGTATGAGTATATAAAAAATAGATAATTTATAGGCTAACAAAATTAATAATATTTATTTCATATTTTCGGCCGCTGACACATTTTCACATTAATTAAATCTTTCACCTTTATGTTAAGGGTTTCATTATTTTTCTCCTGTTTTAAAATGTGTACAAATTTTTATTACAATTTGTGCACGCGCCTAATTTTCTATTAAGAGTACACAAATAAATATACGTGATTTTTTTACAATACAAATAGTGACGTTATGGATGAATTTGGCCAACTGTAGACCGAAAGCTTCCACTAAATAAATCATTTGTGATATATATATATATATATATATATATATAAAGATTTTCCTACACCAGTATTTGTGTTATTATTTCCGCTGTAAATCCGTTTCGTTCATTCTAAGGCCGACCGTTTTCATTCTTTGTGCATTAAAGAGTTATTAATCACAGACATACGACTGATCAGTAAGTCTTACATCATTTTTCTATTCTTGTTAATTGTGGCGTAATATATACAAAAATACTCGGCGAACATGTACCAAGATTATTTCGTCAACCCGTACTAGTGTTCATAATTTGGTAAGTTGACGTGCCAGAGGATTAGTAGGGAGTGCAAGAGGAAAAGGTGGTGGGAAAGAAGATTAAAGGTGCTGCAGTCTGAATCGTTGGGTAAAAAGTGGTGGAAGGTTGCGGAAGGCATCGAGACCTGGAGCAACGGCCGCATGTTACACGCGACCATTCACCTATCAATCAAAATCCCTCCCTGCCTGCAACCGACCATCAAATCTCTTTTATGATGGAATTTTTTAATGAGTGTGTGTCACCCGACTACGTCGCCAAACTGGTCCATTCTACCTGTTAGCTATTTATCTCAGGCGGGCACTGAATTCCTTACACAGACTGGAAAAGGGGATTAAATCTAGGTTATTAATTTCATTATTCATAAATTTCAATGCAATACTACTACAATTATAAAAAATATTTACAATAAATAAAAATTCAACATTCAATATATCACTAGTTATTCACAAAAGCGACGTTCCATCTCCATTTTGAGTTCCTCAGGCTTACTACAAAAATAATATTACAATAAATAAAATAGAAGTTCTATGTTACAAATTTTTAATTTATATATAAAAAATATGGTTAAAAATTTAGCAATACATCTCATTTACTCTTCCAGTCCCTCAGCCGAAAAAAATATTGAATTTACATGTGAAAAATTTGGTGCCGCGCATGGACCATCTCCAGCGATGTTTCGGCTGAAATAATGTGGTAACAATGAGTTCTTTCGGAAGTTAAATTTTAACAATGGAAAATAATATTAAAGCGTTAAAGAAAAGAGCATCGTAAATGTTGTTTAAATTATTCGAGTCATTTCTAACATTGATTGCATGAGGGTCACACCTGATTTCACTCGATATTCTCGAGAAGTAATTATTTTCTTCGACTAAAATTACCACAGTTTGCCAATCGAAATTGTGATGATTAACATGTATGTGTTTGGACAGGACTGTGTACTTTTGAATGTCTTTATGTTTTTATGTTCCTTAATGTGAGTTTTTAAAGCTCTTTTAGTTTGACCCATATACAATGCGTTACAATCTAAACAATTAATTTTATATATAACATTGTGTCTCCAGAAAGTAAATTTTGTCTTTCATATTTTGAATAGTGATATATTTAATGCTGACTTTTTGGCCGTCTTTTTATTTATTGTAAATTTTAAAGTCATAAAAGATTCTTGAATAAAAAAATATTGTTACTATTCACAAATGTAAATCAAATATCCATCAGAAGCACAAACGGAAAATACAATCTCCCCTTATTACTCTTGAGTAGAAATAATTTTGCAATTAATCGCTCTTTTCGAATAAGAAAATTTTCCGTGTTGTCTTTCTAATGTAGAACATCTGATTAGAATTTATTTACAAGAAAAATCTGGAGATCAGCAGAAAGGAATTTCACTTATGGTTTTCTGAAATCCCTTTAATAAAATAGATCAGCAATGTAGAACAGGAAGCTAGATTATTAAAAACATCAGTGTGATTTTTTTCTTGAATGATCCGAAAAGAAACCCTACTGAATTGTAGGTGAAAAATACTGTTGTTGTGGTATTCAGTCCTAAGACTGGTCTGATGCAACCCTCCATGATAACCTATCTTGCGCAAGCCTTCTCATTTTCTTATAACTCGCACAACACACATCCTCCTTAATCTTCTAAGCGTATTTCATCCTTGGCCTTCCTCTTGTGTTTTTACCGCACACACTTTCCTCTAATGCTAATCTTACAAGACCCTCACGTCTTAAAACGTGGCCTATTAATCTATCCTCTCTCTTAGTCAACGTCGTCCATATTGTTCGCATTTCCCCTATTTTGTTTAGAATTTCCTTGTTTGTGATTCTATCCACCCATCTGATTTTCAGGATTCGCCTATAGCACCACATTTTAAAGGCTTGTATTCTTTTCTTTTCCCCAACTCCAATCGTCCACGTTTCGCACCCACACTCCATACGAATATTTTTAGCAACTATATCTAATATTCACACTTATATTACCCGTCAGTAAATTTCTCGTTTTCGCGAAAACCTTCCTTTCCTGTGCTATCCTACTGTTTATGTCTACTATACTTCTACCATCCCTAGTTTTTACGCTTCCTAAGTAGCAGAATTACTTAACTTCCGTCAAAATATCCGTTCCTAATCTAACACCCTTTGTTATTCCACTGTTTCCCAAACCACACTCCATTACCGTCTATGACATTAAAATAGTTAGCGGTTTAATTATGCAATTGATGATCAGTTGCAGACAGTTTATTTAATTAAAACCCGGAAAAAGGTACAAATGCCAAACAGTCTGTTTTTTAATTATTTAAATAATCTTTCTCAACTTAAACTGTCTTAAACTGTTCTACAAATATGATTTCAATATTTCGTAAAGTTCAGATGGTATGTTATTTAAACCTGGAAGAATGATAAAAGATTTTGAGTTTCTGGTAATTCATAACAATTTTGCTAAGTGTAGACAAAAAGAAAAATTCACCATGAAAAAGTTTAAAGTTAAATTAAAAGGTTTGGTAATATTACTAATTTTTGTGATCCTTGGTGCTAAGGTTACGGATGCGTGCAGGTCTAACCAATACAACGAGAAGCAATTGGGACACTCGATATTTTGGGTGGGAAGGAATCTGATTGTGATATTGATATACCTGAAAGTGACCGCTATAAACCCGGACGGAAGCGAGTCTCTCAAAATTAGTTGGGTATGATATGCCTGATCCGAATCCAATGGATTTGTAACAGGTTGTCGCTATCTTTGAAAGACTAAACTGAACCGCAAAGAGAATCCGTTGAAATGAAATACGAATTTAATTTTAATACGGTATCAGAAGAGAACGTTAAGTTCAGAAGGTCATATTTGATTCAACTCAACTCATTGAACCTCCTGATGAGACTTCTCTGATCAGAGCCTCCGTCTCGAGGCTCTGTAGAATGATCAAGGTATTGGAACACAAGGAAAACTATGTTTCGAAGGATTTGACTCAAAAATGGTATGTAACGTCGGAAAGATTAGTAAAGAAAGCTGGTAAGGCACATGAGCAGCAGGCAAAGGGCGGTGTTGGGTTTAATGTGCTAGCTACGCAGATAATCCGAGTAAACATGCTGCCAGCTTGTATTGTGTTCGCTGATAAAGCTTATCGCCACTTGAGGCGCATAGCTGTGCAACTTCAAACAAACCGTCCGACGAGACAAAAAGACGCAGCTTTTTTTTTTCAGAGCCTCCGGTGGCTCCGGATAAACGCTCGATTTTATCTTATCTCTGCCACAGTAGCTTTGCGAAGAAACCGCTCAATTTGGAAGGGCTCTGCTTCACACGCACGTGTTGAGGGAACCAACGCATGATCTGTATGCAGGGAACAAATAATTGCGTTTAATGGATGCCTGAGGCATTAAAAGGCAACGAGAAACAATTCTGGATTTAACCAGCCAAATAACTCTCGACAAAATATTTTTGTATAAAGCTACAAAATATATTGCATAAAAAATATGAATATATTTACAGCGATTTCAGACATCTTCCGTCAGTAAGGAACAAATAAATTTCTTAGCAATGTATATAATAGAATTACGATTTCATATACCAGGCCAGTTCAAATTCTTAGGCGTTCCCATACTATTTATAAGATTACCATTTTTTTGTGTGTGTTTATCGCTAACCACCCAAAAAAAAGGTTCAGATTGCTTCCTTTCCGCCTTTCAGGCCGTCGCACGTCAATCATCATATTAATCCCCTTATGATTTCTTAAACCTTAGTGAAAAATTGGTGTATTGTAGTGTTCTGCCCACTGAAGATTTCCGTCGATCTTTTGAAAAATTATATACCCCCTTTCTGACCAGAGGTGGTAGATATAGAACTTACAAATTGATAGATTATGACCTCAACAGTAGCCTTTGAAACGAGGTAATTAGATTTCTGTTTAGCATGAATAATGCTTAAGTTTAATTAAAATTTTGTTTTAGTAATGAAACTTTTTTATTAGTTAATAATAATAAAAAGTGTTATCATTCACAGTTCATTTGATTCAGAATTGCTACTCTGTCGCCTCAGACGGATTTTTCTGTAACTAAAAGTCACTAATCCCATGTGACACTAGCAAAAAAAAGGTATCATTAATTTAATGTAATGTTGTTTTACGCTTAGCAGCTGTATAAACATAAGTATTGATATATTTTAATTAGCTTATAATATATAGTTCTGAATACAGGTGACCTATGATCTATCGATACAAAGGATGCAGATATCTCGTACCTGACTGGTATACCTTAGTTCTATATCCTCTTTGGCTGAGCTATTTCAAAAGAATTCTTAAATTAAAATTTTTTTTCGTATAATTTAGCAACCTTGTCCTACAAAAGCAATACTCGGTTTTGGACCGCATGAAAAAAAACAGTGGAAAAGTCCTCATTCGCTCAAGAAGAAAGTGATTTTCCCTGATGACGAAGCACAGATTCACACTTTAGCAGTTTCGATAGATTTAGAATTGAAGTTGGAACCACACCGTGTCAACCGTAATCACCAGATTTGGCCTTCAATGATATTGTCTATATTTATTAAAAATTAAAATGGAACGCTGGGAAAATATTAACGTTGGGTGACAGGAACAGTGAAGAAACAAATACCGGTTTTTAAGTCGTTCCAGAAAACCTAATTTTTCTACGGCATGTAATTGGATAAACGCTGGTCGAAGTTGACCAGTAGAAGCGAAACAACCCAAATATAATCGAATTTTTTAGTACTTAATATCCGTCTCTCTTTCTCTGTAAACTGTACGGTGCCAATACTTTTTAGACCTGGACTGCCATAAATGAAAGTAAACCTGATCTCAAGAATGATCGTGTAGTGGAAGAATTTAATTTATATTCTTGTTCAAGTTCCAAGTCTGAGAAGGGTCAAACTCTTTCCTTGAAAGAGATTGGGATTGTGTCCAAGCAGATGAGCCGCTTCGGAGAATTATTTGACGGGAAGCCAGGCAAAAGTCTGGGGCTAAACGCGCCTTGATCCACAAGGTTACAAACCGAGGCAAGAAACCTTGCGCGTTTGATTATGTCTGAAAATAGTACAAAAACCCTGTCGGGCGCCTGTCTAGCTAATTACTCTGGTTTTTGCTGCGTGACATTCCAGGACTGTGAAGGGTCCCGGCCTGAGGCCTTCGGCTGTGCTGGTTCAGCAACCACGGTCCTCCGTGTCTCCGCGGATAGGTCAGGTCTACCATCTGTATAGAACACTACTACAAACGTAATTAAGGCACGCGAGCTTCATGCTCATAAATTATGATTGCTCCAATATCTCCAACAGGAAGAAAAAGAAAGGAAACCCCTTGGACGAAAAGCATTTATTCCCAGTTCTCCATTTTTGGTGGTTCCATTATCTCCAACTAGAGGGAGAATAAAATTGAAATCAATCAAAGATAAATGAGAAAGAACCCTCTTGGAAAAATAGTATTAATTCTGAGTTCACCAAAAAGTATCTAACATTCGATCTGACCAAAAATGATTGTTCCATATCTGACGCTCTTACTGTACATTTCCCTTTCACCAGAAGACGGGACTTTTTTACTGTTACAAACAATGGATAATCCAAATGCCGTTTTACTTTATACGATCCAAAGCTTATAGACAGGTTTTCTAGAATTCCTTTGCCTGTAGTGACGAGAAAAGCCAGGAACGCAAAGACACGTTAGGAACACTTAAGACTATACTACGTGGGCTTGGAAAATAAAGTGCATTTAGCATAATTTATGTAGAAGCTATGGCAGTTTCTGGAAAATGGGATCACATTTAACCCAAGAGATTTACTCCAGAATAGCTTCACCCGCGTTTTGGTTTTGAGGGACTTGGACAAATTGCATCGAAATCTCTTTCTTGATCAGAATGTCCAGTTGATTCCTTCTTGTCTTTACATTCCTAGTAATTGATTAAAGCCACTACTACGCCCTCTAAAATCCTCACTTGAATTTCTCTGATTTAATCAACCAAACATAATCGACGCGATTCAATTAAAATATATTAAATTCTCAAGAAATAAAAGCTCAAAATATAAAACCTTCATATGGCAGAAGAGCAAAATCTGGCTAAATGAAACAAAGCTGTCAGTCCCTGAGATATTTCTACTCCATCCGGTTTTGGCGCGGCATAATACCTGCTAAATGGAAGAAATAGGTTTGTTACAAATATTTATATTCACACTTTCTGAACCCTGCATGATATAGAAATGGAACACGAAAATGTAAGCTAAACGTCCTGCTATAATGACAAATATACTTATTAGACTCCATTGAGCCATTTCGGATCCCATGAGAACCAAACTATCAGACAAATAAAAATTTTAAAAAAACAGTAATTACTGATTAGAAATCTATAAATAGTTGTTTTTTTAAATTTTTGTATTTAATTTGAAATCACAGACAGACGCTTCAATTTTATTAATTGTGATGGGCGAGTAAACATTTTATCAAGTTAGGCCTCAGTAATACTAACATTTATATACTTTCTTCCTTCCATTTCTCAATGGATTTTTTTAACATTCAGATTCCAGTCAGATATTTTTTTGTAAATTTAGAACTCCAACAGAAATGAGATATTCAAGAAAACAATAATAAACTAAAGAAAAGTGAAAAACTGTGTTAGAAAAAGTGATTGGAACAAAATTGTGTGTGCGACAAAAGTTTATTTAAAAGTTTTTCAACATTACTTAACTGTGGTGGAAAAGGGAAATATTTTAGAATTCATCAACAGGTCTTAATAAAAGTTAAACCAAAGTTGTGAATGGATTACTCAATATGCTAATTACCACATCGTGATGAAGTCAATCGATAATTTTTCTCATTTTTATCTTTATTATCAATTAATCAGTCTATATATTATAGTACAAAGTAGCTGCAGTATCTGGGAATCATATCTTTTTATCTGAATTTCTCCATAATCTTTGGATGAGCTATTGTCATTTTTGAAGATTTCCAATGATGTTTAAAGGGATAACTGGTTTGTTTTTGTTTGTTAGAACACAAACATCAATCTCCTTCTTATTGTTGAGTTTAAGTGAGGAGATCAAGAAAAACCGACCGCATTTGGCGAAGAAGAACGTTTTGTTTCTTCATCAATTTTAGCGATAACCTAAATCAAATTTTTTTAATTGGAGTTGCTCCCTCACACATACTATTCAGAAGGTTATAGTTCCCTAGGTTTCTTTTCTCTTTCGAAAATACGTATCTGTGGTACGAATTTTGTCAGCAATGAAGAAGTCGATTCTTTTATCGACGGCTATTTCAATGAGTTTGAAGATACTCAGTTTTAACTGAGCATTGAACGTCGCAGGGGAAAGTTTAGTAAACAAAAAGGTGACTGTTGACTGGAAAAATATTTTTCCTTAAATATTTGGGCATTATTTGTCAGATCACGTACTTCTAGAAAAACTCTGGAATGTGACAAGAAAACCTACTAGTTAACTGTTAATTTATGTTACTAAATTAAACAACTGATAGCAAAATTATAGGCCTAAAGCCCACCATTTCAAATTGAGATTCGATACGAAAACATACGACCAGTGATAAATGTTTCAATAATAAAACCGATTTCCACGTCGCCATGGCACAATAGTGCGTTCTACGCAGACGGAAGCTGCCAATCTCAGACTCGTTATTTCCCATTCGCTACATTCTTTCATGACGTCACCGTTCCCAGTTACCGCAGCAAACGACGGCCATTTTAATGGCCAACCGCAAAAGTACGATTATTCCCTGTTTAGAAACCATACGCACTTTCAACATCTCTGCCGTGAACAGATCACAAAATATTGAACTTTACAAAGCTCAAAAGTTAGAACGGGAAAGCTTTTTGAATTCTTCAATGTCGATTATTCATTTAAAGGAAAGTGGACCAACGTTCTTAATACAGCCAAAATTGGTTTTACTATTCTTTCAACCTTCATATGATTATTTTTTAAAGCTTGACAAAACACCAAATGTAAGGCGTCTATTAGACGATTTAATGCTTCTTAATTGAATCAATGCTATCAGAACAGCCAGTAGTACTTGGTAATCAAAGAATTTGTTTCCTTTAGCTCTAGCTGGCTTCCTTCTGCCTTCGAGATAAGTCCAGGAAGAAAAGCTATCGACTGGAGCCACTTAACAAGGAAGTAGCCACAGTTTTCAACAGCTCATAACTTCCAACATACTCCGAACAAATGCTAACAACAACGAATACACGTTAAAATCTTCTCTACGTAAAATAAAATTTTACGAGATACACAAAAATTCTCTTTTATCGTAAAATTTTTAACAATTATGTGAGATATGGAAATACTTCGAAAAATTAAAAACGTACGTACAAAAGAAAGTTAATAATGACACCTCTCATTACACTGTAAACAATAGTTAATTTCAATAAAACTTAACGTTCGTATGTTTTAAGAAGAAAAAATAAACGATCGTTTAAAATATCGTTGAATAAATCATTGAACGATGTTAGAGTACAATTTCGTACGTTCAATTTCTTCTCCTTAAAACTCATTGACAGGTTCTTAAGCTTGTTATGCAATTTAACGACTATACATAAGTACTAAACCATAATAGGAAAAAAACGTGTAAGAATTCCAAGATATGAAGAAAAAATTTAAATTTAAATAATATCATACAGAAAAATATATATTTCTGTCATAAAGTAGTGTAAAGAACAAACTATACAATGTTTTTGAAATCACCAACGTATATAATGTTTTCTTCTTTTAAGTACAAATTCAGAGGCAAAAGACCAACATTATTCTGTCTTAAATGTTGTAAGGAGCAATAAAGTGTAAATTTAGGTAATAAATAAATGAAAAGACGGTCAATAAGTCAGCATATAATTTAATTACTATTTAATTAATACAAACCCAACGTTTCATCCAACTTTGTGAACTTTTTCAGGTAACTATACACCATAAAAATTGTAAAATCAAAATTAAGTTGTAATACATAAATTTTTGTTAAAATATAAAGAGTAATATTAAATATAGTGTAAAATAAATTAAAGACTTACATTATTAAATGTATAGTTACCTGTAGAAGTCGACTAAGTTGGAAGAAAAGGTGTAGTAGTATTAATTAAATTATTTGTTGACTTTTCATTTATTTATTTTAAAGTTAAACCCAGAAAATGATGATTGATCTAGATAATCTAAATAATAATTTTTCAACATTCTTTGAATTTAATAATAAGTGTAATCCTCAGTTGCAGTGTTTTAAAAATTACAAATACAAATGTAAAACTTTGAAAATGTAAAAACAAAATTTTAAGATTTCAATATTTGCGTTTTGTGTCTTTACAATCAATAACATTTTTTATAAAATTTATTAAATATTCAAAATTGTAAAATTATCTAATATAATTAATGTTTTTATAATATATATGTATAGTGATAACATATGAACTTTGACATAAATTTGTAGTTGTTAAAATGAAAACTTTAGGTCCATAATTACTTTATGATTGGTAAATTGAAAGATTGCTGAAAATATTTTATTTTTAATATTTTATTGGTTTATACTTCCAATATTTAAGATATAAAATATTGTTGTTTTTGATATCAAACAAATTCATAAAATTTAATAACCAAAAAAATGTTAAAAATGGTTGGAAACATTATATTGTTTGATCATTGCCCCACTTATATAAAAATAAAGACATTTTACTTTGTATTAGTATAGTAAGTAAAATGGTAAATGAAAATTAATTTTCTAGTGGATAAATGCGTAATAGAACAAATTCGTTACAGTGTAAAAACATATGAAAGTATATAAAACTAGGAAAATGTTAAGTAACATTGTTGAATGAAAAATTATTAAAAAGTCAGTTATAATGATGTTTTGATTTATCTTATTAATTAAGAGCATTCTCGTTATCAACTTTCCAACAAAATTCCCGAGGTTGACGTAAAAACCCCTGAATATTTCATTTGTGATTTTATGCTTTTGAAGTCCTAAAGTCATTTGAAGAAAAAAATAATCATAAATTACCTGAATGTGTAATTATAATGACAAAGATTTCCTGAAAATAAATACTTATAGAAAATATAGTATTCAAATTGAGTAGTATTTCACTAAAGGCTACAATCATACTATTGTACTAATTTTTTTTTTCGAAGCGAGAATAAAATACTATATTTATTACACTATAATACGTATATTGTATGCGTGTTTGTTAAAATAATTTTTATTACAATTTCGTGAATTTTTATCTTGAATGCGTCATGTTGTAAATGGGAAGAATTAACGTCCTATATAAAATTTAACTATTTCAACTTTTTATTTCTATTAATTCCTCTGCAAACATAAGTTAATATTAATCCACAAGATGGATTATAGCGCTTATTTCAAAGTTCCTTAATTTGAAAAAATAATAGTTTGAAAATTTAATTCAAGTGTTTAAATTTTGATTGATGAACCGTTTGTGAACGAAATGTAGTAAATTATAGAAATTAATGTTTCAAAGAAACGGAATCGTGAAACTCTTAATGGTTTCGCGATAAGATTTAGTCATTTTCTCTCTCCTGAAATGATTTTGAAAACCGAAGAATAATTTCTAATTTTCCGGTAAATTATTTAAATGAATAAAATTTTACCCAATTTCAGACTACAAAAAAAAAGAAAATCTGAAAGTGGTCAACAAATTTATTTATAATTACACAAATCAGACGTAAGTAAAACCTTTGAATTATTTAAATGCTATTTTTAAATGAATAATGTTGGAGTAATCAAACTACATTTTCTGTTATAATTACGAGGATAAATTTGATAAAAATTTCAGTAACAAAAAATTCCTATACGAATGTCAACAGCTGAAATAATGAAAATAACTCTGGCCTAGTTTTAATTTGAAGCAAACGGGTCAACATTGAAACCATTAACGATTCTAATTCAATTGACTCAGTCAATAAATTGCTTTTTAACTTTAATAAGTCAAGTGTAATAATCTCCTAATCGCGTTATTTTATAAGTGACCATTAATTTACTAATAGCTGAATGTAGTATTAATATTTCAGTCTCATTGAGTACATTCATTACGGCACTGAGAGCTCTGTAAATATTTTGCTTACCTCTGATATAAGTAGAACTTTGTTTTGGGACACAAAATTGTAAATTATAGGAAACGTTGTTTTGCAAATGAAAAGAGCCAATTAATGAAAGATCTGGATTAATAGTTGCCTACTTTAACATTGATAAGTTTCGTAAGATCCTTACACGCATTCGTGTTAAATAATGATACATAATTCGTTAATTATCGCATATGATTCCTATTTAATATAAAGTACAGGATATCTAGTTGCTCATTAATCAAGAATAGCATTGTTATAACTATCTCAAGTCAAAAACGGTGGTAATTATAAAGCGTAAATAAGCACACAAAGAGTCGATTAAAAGAGAAAATATAATTTATTCTTTTATTTGAAGGGAATATATATTGGATTCTTTATTGTGATACGGATGCTATAATTTCAATTATTAAATCTCTCTTGGATCGTTTTCCATTTGGTTAAACATTATCAATGTTCACGATAGCAAAAGTTTTTAATTCTTGTAACGAACACTAAAAAATGATTCAACGACGTTACAGTAATAATTCGTACGTTTATTAGGTTAATCAGAAATTAGTCTATGACAATTTTCATTCATAAAACTCGTTGATTGATTCTTAAGCTTATTATGCGATTTAATTTATTATACAGGACTACTAAATCATAATACGAAAGAACAATGTAAAGAAAAAAAATTGTCAAAGTGGTGAAAAGGACTAACAATACGATATTTTTTAAATCACCAAATAAATATAATATTTTATTTTTTTAACTATACATTCATCTAATAAGTCTCAAATAGTGTAAGGAGCAATAAAGGATAAATCTATATAATAAATAAATGAAAATATGGTCAATAAGTCAGCAAATAATTTAAATAATATTCAACTAATACAAATGCAACGTTTGTGGATTTCTTCTGGCAATTATAAATTAAAAAATAATAAATTCAAAATTAATTTCCTAAAAATATAAATTTCGTTAAAATATGAAGAGTAATATTCAGTATAAAGTAAAATAAATGATACACTATTAAGTTACAAAAATTATCTATGTATTGTGCTATCTACGCTTTTATTTAAGAACTATTGTAATAAATGTTCATTTATTTTGCGAATAAAGAAATGGTATGCATGCAGAACACTCATTAATACGTAATTTCGATGTAAAAATTGAACATGAAAAAGAAAAAATAAGTGCACTGCCCGGGAATCGAACCCGGGTCGCAAGAATGGGAATCTTGCATGATACCACTACACCAGCAGTGCCCATATGTAGAGCACAGTTATAGGAGGTATACATTCTACATTCATAGTTATCAGGGACATTTACTAATTATAGCTTTTTACATTTTATTTAACACAAATCCAACATTTATGAGACAAAATTGACTAAATAACTTAACCATTGGCCCAGTGATAAGACTACAGCACCAAGTTTTGTACTTGTGAAAAACATAAATAGCTTGACTTTTTATTGTAGCTCAGTTTATTATTTACATTTGGCTGACCTAATTACTGTTCCCCGTGTAACTTTATTAATAATTATTAAATTCTGTGTAAGATAATTCATTGATATTCTACTATTTTGTTCCAACTATGTAAAAAAAAAGACAGTCTCAATTTACGTCACATAAAAAAAATGCACAATTTGAATGCTGAATACAGTAATAGCTAATGAAGTAGCAAAATAAAACAGGAATTTGAGAAATAAGTTAAATACCATACAAACTGCTGAAATTCTTGCTCCTTTCGTCGGGTAAAGAAAAATTATAAATGCTTGAATAACTACACGAAGCACAAACCAGGTGTTCAGCTCAAAAGCAAAGATATTAACATAAAATCAGATTGTTAGTTTAACAATAATGTATCTTGACTTGTGTTGAATGTCAAAGTATCAATTTAAAGGTTGTGTTGTTGTTGATTTAATATCAAGTGTTTCCGACGTAAATAGTACGTAGTGTCAACCTCAGTAAACGGGACTCAAACGCACGTTTGGAATTAAGTCATTCTTGGAGACGAATTTTTTTTATCTATGTGGAGTTTTGAAGTTCTTTGATTTCAGATTTTCCATATTTTTGGTAACGTAATAACATAAATTACAAAAAGAGTAGTATTATTTGTAATCCACACAGTAAATTATAACACTTAAAACTAATACACACGTTGAAGACTTCCAAATGTGTATTGAGTTGAAAAATAAAATAGACAACAAAGATTTTTATTACTCAACCATTAAAATTTCTAAAAAAATAATATTTAACAGCAGAAAAACGTTTCTGTAGCACACATATTTGTACCTTCTTGGGGATGTACCTGAAACGTTTCGTCACTCACGTCGTGATAATTAAATTTTTATTACTTTTCAGCTAGTACAGAAATGCATCGTAATTGAGAATTCATGTTTGGTTTGTATACCGTAGTATTCACTCGATTATTTTTAATTTATTTTTTCCTTTCCGGTTACACAGTTTTGTAGATTTAGGTATTAATATGTTATAACGTAGTGCATTCTTACCTTCTTCGAACTTAATTTTCTATACAATCAATACGTGATCAGACACCATATTACTTTTACTTTCAACATACATTCAATTAATTTTGTGGCAAAGAAACTATATCGGCTTCGGTCAAATTCGTTTTATTAGTATTTCAAATGATCTTAGTTGCTTGGGAAATTCATTTACGAGTTAGCGTGACGTTTAATATTAGATTATTTATATCAGAAATAGAAAAAGTCCCGTTTTGTACAAAATACAGGTTACCAATTAATTAAAAAATTGTGCCAATAATTCATTACAAGAGGGATGAATTTAGGATTAAAGTTTTAAAAAATGGTTAGGCATTAATTATAGGATTATTGAATACATAAGTTAATTGTATTTTAAAACGTTTGTGGACATTCTCCGCAGACCCTCTAATAAACAATCAGAACAGAAATTGATAGCCAAATTGTGCCAAGAATTCATTGAAACTGGGATGAAATGGGGACTTATGCCAACAGACGAAAAAGGTAGGTTTTAATTATTGTATTATCTTGTTCCGTAGAAGAGACAAAAACAGAATAAATTCATTTTACTCAGGTGGTCTTGAGAGGCTACCAAAGTGAAAGGAAGAAGAAATGAAAACCCTAAGGTTTGCTAATGATATTTTGGTATTAGGGGAATCAGGAGAAGGCTTTTTGTTATGGTGGTTTTCAGTCCTAAGACTGGTCTGATGCCAACCTCCATTCTAACCTACCTTGCAAGATTTTTCATTTCTGTATAACTACCACAGCCTCCCTAATCTGCTTAGAGTATTCCAACATTTGCCTCCCTCTTCTGTTCTTCATGTCTCAACACGTGGACTATTAATCTACGCCTTCTCTTGGTCAAAATAATTCATATTTTTCGCTCTTCCCCTGTTCTGCTTAGAACATCCCTGTTAGTTACTCTATTCACCCATCTGATTTTCGGCACAACATTTTGAAAGCCTCTATTAATTTCCTTTCTGCAACTCCTATCGTCCACGTTTCGCACCCATATACCGCTACACTCCATACGAGCAGTTTTAGCAACGGTTTCCTAATATTCACACTTATATTACCTCGAAGTAAATCCCCGTTCATGCCACTCATTATGGTTTCCAAGTCTTCTTCTGACTCCTCTAATAATAAAATATCATTAGCAAACCTTAGAGGTTTTTTTTCTTCTCCTTGCAGTATGATTCCTTTTCGATATTCCATTATACTTTCTTCCTCGCCTGTTCTATATAGAAGTTAAACAACATGGGATAAAACTTGGAAAACATAATAAACGGTATGAATTTGCAATAATAAAGCGTGTTAGATTTCGAAAATATATTTTGAAGGAAGTTAAGGAATTTTGCTACTTAGGAAGCATAATAACTATAGTAGATATAAAGAATAGCATATCACAGGCAAGTAAGGCATTTGTAAAAAAGAGGAATTTACGTTTAACGTTATATGGGTGCGAAACGTGGACGATAGGAGTTGCAGAAAAAAAAGAATAGAGGTTTACAAAATATGGTGCTATAAAAGAATGCTGAAAATCAGATGGGTGGATGGAGTAACTAACAGGGAAGTTCGAAGCAGAATAGGGGAAGTGCAAACACTATGGAGGTCTATGAAGGGATAGAGTAATAGGCCACGTTTTGAGACAAGAGGGTCTTGTAGAATTAGCATAGATGATGGAATACACTAAGAAGGTTGTGCGATGTAGTACTGAAAAGGCTTGCGTAGATAGGTTAGCATGAAGGGCGCAACAGACCAATCTAAGGACAACACCATATAGTTTATGCCTTGCTGTTTCAAATATTCTCAGTTTTTACTTTAAGAGCTGTTTGAGAAATATTCCAATCTCGCATAGAAACTTCGGCGTATCTCTTTTTGTTAATTAGGTTAAATAAAGTCGTATCTACCGTTAATTTTAAAAATAATATACCATGATAGTTTCTTATTTTTGAAGAATTTTTAAAATTGACCATCATAGTAATTATTGAATGGTTTGGTGATCCATTTGCCGTCGTTTTACAAAGGTACAAACGCATGCAGGCTCCTCAAAATTAACTTTAAAATCGAGTGAAAACCATTAGTTAGTTCGTTGCTTGTGTGTGCTCCACATGTTGGAAGCAACTGAACTATTCAATCGCCTAGGTTAAACGTATGCCAGTGAAGGGTTGAGGCTAACTTATATCGGTTAACCTATGAGGAAAGATTGTAAAGCCAAAATACGATAAATGTTTCAAAAATTGTATTACTAATGCTGCCTGATAAATAATGGACTGTAGCAAATTAATTTCAATCGGTCTTAATAAAATTTAACTGTTCAAACAATAGGAGGTTAATATTTTCATCAAATGCCTAAATTTCTGCCTTAAACATTTCCCGAACGGAATCTTCATTGCAACTGCACTTGCTAAGGGGTTGAAGTGTCTACAAGGAAATTAGCACAGACGTTGCGCCAAGTGCGAAGGCGCCAGGGCTGTGATCATCACAGGACCGAAGGGCTTCCCCATCCTCAAAATATCCCCGTAACTCGCATTTATCGGTCCGGAAATCTTGAGTGCTGAACAGATTTTATGGCGACGCACTGCGATTTCCCAACAACAAACATGTTTTGAGTACTGGGCTGCGAATTCCTCGACGGTAACGGGCAAGGACCGCTAAATCTGAACTTGCAAGGGTTAACTTCCACAATGTCTGTCTATTCCTGTACGTGAGTGCAATCATGGAAAAGTACACACGGCAAGTTTATTACAAGAATAAATTCACTTTCCGTAGATTCTCGCGAGAAGTAAATCTTCAGGGAGGTGAAAATACTTGGATGCAAACAAAAAATCCAATATGTCAGTTTTTAAACACGATTTATTAATATTCTTCACGACAAATGTGCCGTTACCGTTACGCTGTTCAGGATAGTTTATGAAATCTACGAAACAGGAAGAATACCTGAAAATTTTAGTAAATACATAATTATAGAAGAAGACTGGTGCAGATAGACGCGAACAGCACAGGACAACTAGTTTAGCATCTCATGCGTGCGAATTATTATCGAAAATAGTACAAACGGGATGGAACGTCAAAAAGATTGCGAGTTAGGAGAAGCTCAGTTTGGTTTTAGGAAGAATATAGAGACAAGACAAACAATACTGACTCTGCGACTAATTTTGGAAGACAGGATAAGAAAAATCCAGGCCTACGTTCATGTCATTGGCAGATTTAGAAAAAGCGTTTTATAATGTGAACTGGAACACTTATGGATTTTGAAGACCTCTGGAATAAAATATCGAGAAAGGAGGCTAATACATAACCTCTACAGAAGACTGGCAGCAGTAATTAGAATAGAAGATAAAGAAAAGAAAGCCACAATCAATAAAGGAGTAAGACAAGTATGCAGTCTGTTGCCCATGCTGTTTAAATTATATATAGAACAGGCGATGAAGAAAGTTAAAACGGATAATGGAAAAGGAGAAGAAATAAAAACCTTACGCTTTGCCGTCGATATTGTAGTATTAGGAGAATCTGAAAAGCACTGAAATAAAATATCGCGAAAGGAGGCTGATACATAAACTTTATAGAAGGCAGTCTTCAGTAGTTTAAATAGAAGGTCAAGAAAAGAGAGCCGTAATCAAGACAGTAGTAAGACAAGGATGCAGTTTGTCGCCCATGCTGTTTAATTTATATATAAACTAGGGGATGAGGAAACTTAAAACGGAATATGGAAAAGGACTCATACTGCAAGGAGAAGAAATAAAAACCTTACGTTTTGGTGATTTTATTTAAATAGCATGAACGGGGTACTGAAGAAAGACTTCAATATGAGGATAAATAGAGGGAAAACCAAGGAAATTGAGCGTAGTATGGGAAACAGTGGAATAACAAAGGGTGTTAGATTGGGAAGGGATATTTTGACGGAAGATAAGGAATTCTGCTACTTGGGAAGCGTGATAACTATGGATGGTAGAAGCATAGTAGACATCAAGAGCACAGGCAAGGAAGGCTTTCGCGAAAAAGAGGAATTTACTTACGTGTAATATGAGTACGAATATTAGGAATTTGTTGCTAAAAATGTTCGTATGGAGCATGGCGTTATATGGGTGCGAAACGTGGACGATAGGAGCTGGGGAAAAGAAAAGAATATAAGCCTTTGAAATGAGGTGCTCTAGTAGAATGCTTAAAATCAGATGAGTGGATAGAATCACTAATGAAGAAGTTGTAAACAAAATAGGGGAAGAGCGAACAATATGGATGACGTTGACTAAGAGAAGGGATAGATTAATAGGCCACGTTTTAAGGCATGAGTGTCTTGTAAAATTAGAGGGAAGTGTGTGTGGGGTAACAACAGAAGAAGGAGGGAAGGATAGCATACGCTAAGCAGATTAGGGAGGATGTGGGATGTGATAGTTATACAGAAATGAAGAGGCTTGCACATGATAGGTTAGCATAGAGGATTGCATCAGACCAGTCTTAGGACTGAATACCACAACAACAACCGTTACATAAAATTCATTATTATAATAATTATACTTATTATACACGCATTTATATGGCTTAATAAATAATCTATTAGTTATCAATGTCTGTCAGTTAGATTAAAGTTTAAATGAGCCCAAACACAGCCAAAAAAATTAGTGAAACATAACAAAATGTAGTTTAAAATCAACTACATGTTTTGTCCTGATCTGGACGCTCTTCAGTTCAACCTGAAGGGGATCCAGATCAGGTCCGAAACATAGTTTATTTTAAATTATATTTTGTTTATGTTTCACTAATTTGGTGTATTTTGGCCTTATTTAAACTTTAAATTAATAAATAATCTCTATAATAAAATTACACGTATGTGGGTCTATCTGTATTTATGTTCCACATTTCAACCAAATTTAAAAACGTGCTCATTGTGGCCCGGTTATCTGCAATGTTACGTTAAGACTCGTCTGCCACTCGTTAGTGCGGGGGTGGAGGGGGTGAAAAATTTGAAATAACCGAAAACGGATCATATTTCCATCATATAAATAAATTTCTGTGTCAATTAATTTTATAGTATGTCCTCCGATACTGCTATCGTATTGTTTCAAACCCATCCATAATCGAAGGGGAGTATTCTTAGTGGTTGGGGTGGAGGGACAAAACATAAAAAGAACCAGAAAAAAATAGAGATTTGAATCTAAACCGATGTAACATGATGCTCCGAGTTTAATTTTGGCCTAAGAGGGGTAAAAAGTACCTCCGCATACTATTTGTAACAGTTGTAATTATTTAGACTTAATTTTGCACACGTGTTCATGGCGTTCCGGAATACAACACTGTTGGAGTAGCACTCGGCTACTACCCCTAGGGGTGGGGATGGAGGGGGTGTAAAATTTTTAAATACACAAAAATGGCCCATGTTTCCTTCATATAAATACCTTTTTGGCTCAATTAGTTTTATAGCGCGTCGTCCGATACTTCCAGCGTACGATTTCAACTCCATCCATAATCGAAGGGGAGTATTCTTAGGGGCGGGGATGGAAGGGCAAAACAGAAATAGCCAGAAAAAAAGAGAGAATAGGCTCTAAACCGGTGTAATGTGAGCCTTTGAGATAGGTTTTGACATAAAAATGCAATTGAAGTTATAGTTTATCCACTAACAGGGGTTGGAAGGGAGTAGAAAAGATTTCCGTATAATATTTTTTGTATGGAATAATTTTGACTAATTTTTGCGCACCCGGCGGGGGATGGAGGGGACGGTAACTTTTAAATATCCATAAAAGCCATTATTTCCTTCTTACATATATTTTTTGTATCAATTAATTTGATAGCGTTATCGCTTAATTTGTTTTCGTATGGTTTCAACCCCATGTAGCGTCGAAGTGGAGTATTCATGGGGGGTGGGAGTCATATGAAAATAAAAATAAAATAGTCAAGTTTGGTATCGAAATCGGTGCTATGCGAGTCTTTGAGTTTGATTCTGATATTTAGCGTGCGATTTAAATTGCAGTTCATCCCCTAACCCGGGGGTGGGACGGGGTAAAACGCATTTCTCCGTTCGTTTAATTTTTTATAAATTTTATAAAATATTTTTTTGATTATAATAATTGAATCATACCTGTCAATTTGGCAAAATATTTTAACAATATAAATGTAGCATATTTTAATAGCACAGAAATTAGTCCCCTCAAATCGTTGATATGTTTTTGGAATGTATTTATAAACGCTTCAGGTGCACAACTGTAGAAAAACCCGAGTCGTTGATTTTAAAAAATCTGAATAAAATATTATTTGTAATATCAGTAAATATATAAAACTTTCTGGATAAATTTGTAAATCTTCCAGGAGAATCATAAATGGATATCCCAGTCATCTTGTCAGAAATATTTTAATAAAAATACTCGTTAATACCTCGCACACGGCTTGTTTCATTCCATTTCAACATCGACCCGCCATTATTGGAAAATCCTATATATAAACATTTCGTTCAACGTTTTTTACAACTCTGAATAAATAAGAAGTTTACGGGATTTCATCCGGGTTATGTTACTCATAAAATACAACGTTTCAGTTAACTGATGACGATGGTGGAGTTAGCCGCCGAAACGTAGTCTATTCACCGGGAAAGCCTACATTCTCTAATAACTCTGAATAATTTATTTCTCTTAATGACCATAATTAATTTTTTCCAGAAATAATTCTTGTAAATTGTGACAGTTACAAAATTGTTATTGATCAAGGATCATAAATTTAATATGACTGATTTTTTATAATTTATTTCGGTACTTATGTATTAGAGCCCCCAACAGGGTTTGAAATCAGTCACAATAATTAATTTAAAACTCCATTGATAATTTTTTAGAGCTGCTATAGAAAAAAAACTGTTGACAAATTAAAGATATTTAAATTTATTATAACCAGAAATAATTGCATTTTTGATAAAAAATTTTCATTCTGACAAATTATACATATATAATTTTGAAAATGGTAAATGTTTTTAAAAATTTATACTCTTGTTTCGTGGAGATAAATATGGAAAATTATTGATCAAGAACTCATTGGTTTTAAAATTACAAAATAATATTGATGAATTTTTAATTATTTATTACTTAAAAATGTGGGGGTTATAATACTTAATAATTATAGTTTCAGGACCTGTTACATTAATTTTTAAGTGTCAATTTCCATAAAAATTTGACACCTTGAATTTAGTACGGTTATTGAATTTTTGGTGGGACTAATTTGGTCCCTAATTTAATTAACCGAGGTACTTATAAATATATTCATACAACGAATCAACGTGTTTCTTGCATAATAAGTGCAAGTGGCATGTATACATATTGGGAAGAGGTTGGGAAATATGAGAAATAAGGGAATTACTCCTATTATAGATGAATTTGAGAAGTCCGTTCTGCTTAAAACCTCCAGCGAATGTTCTCGCCGTATTCGGATTTATCATTGTTTTCACGGTAGGTATTACGATTTCTCGCCCTCTCGCTGAGTTCTACTTGTTGAGCTTTATTTTTGCCGACTTGAGCAGGGCTGTCCAAGCCACTTGGCACGCACTTCCGGTCCTTAGCACGCCGATTACAGATTAGTGCCCAGCCCCGCGCAATTTATCAGAACCGCCGTGAGCTGCAAAGCTTGTTCAAGTAGTCGAGGGATTAGAGTATTCATCGCAATCCGATGCTTTCTGGCCCTTGAGAGCTAGGCAAATTATTAACGGTCTTTATCTCTCGTCTCGGATGCTCAAAGTCGTCAGGGGCGGCCAAAGACACGAGTTCTCCGTCGACAAGTCTTATTTTCCCATGTCGTAAACCCGATAGGACACGAGTAAACAATAAAAGTATTAACTTAAATGAATAGAACAAGTGAAATAATTACTTATATAAAAAGAATATCACACAAGGTAAATTAAAGCAAACCAGGTGCCCCTAAGCTTTTCTAATTCTAAAGCGGATTATAAAATATCAGAGCTGCGGGTCAAGAGGTCTCAAAAATATTTTAAATTTTGAAATAAAGCATTACAGTTTAATTTGATACAGATTTAAATTAAAATTTCTAATTATTTAAAAAATATATTAATGGAGTTTCACATTGTTAAATTTATTCTTGAATATTATATGTTTTTGATTGAAATTCCTTTTCAAAATTGAATTAAAAAATATTAATGTACTCATAAATTATTTTTTGAGACTAATTAAAACCTCTGGCGGTATAATATAAAACCACTGAATTTAATAATCAGTCATTGTCATAATTCGCAAAAAAAAATTTAAATACTTGTACTGGTGGTCACAACAACTGGAACTTAAGACTGACGTAGAATCCATACGCTGACAAAGTACCAATACAAAAACTTGAGTCTATTGAATACGCGAAGAGAGACAGTCTGTGCATCTGTTTTCCTGGTTTTCTGAGCCGTATTCACATTCCTTAGGACTAATGGATGACCCTTCCGGTTGAAAGTGCGGGAGAGGGATCGCCGTGAATAATTAGGGGGATACTTCTGGGGAAAAAGAAATTTCCGTAGAAAATTTGGAACCTCGAGGAGGAACGCAAAACATATGCAGTATTCAGGTGAGCAGAAGCCATTTGAGGATAACAGCTTATTGGTGGTTTGAAATTATGTAGCTTCCCACCGAGCTTTCGTGGGAAGGGATTTTGGAGAAGAGTGGAGTATGTTGAGAAGCGGGAGATAGACGATGTTGAGATTCTA
Source organism: Eucriotettix oculatus (assembly GCA_034510155.1). Lineage (NCBI taxonomy): Eukaryota > Metazoa > Arthropoda > Insecta > Orthoptera > Tetrigidae > Eucriotettix > Eucriotettix oculatus. The sequence continues at coordinate 12,858,756 of CM067382.1, forward strand.
AAGAGAGAGTAGATGAACAGAAGGTTTTGGCAGAAGAGAGGCCGGGTAATGCTGACCTAAAATTAAACTGTTAGCCGCCGGAAGGAGTTGAGGGAGCCTCCGCCAGAGTTGTTCACGGTGATTAACAGAGGACCGGGATGCAGATGCCGATGCAGATACTTCGCGGATATCGTTGTTTTGAATTAGAAAGAGTTCGTATTAGCCAGGCCTATTGCCATTAGAAATCTAACTTGCTTCTGAATTCATCCTACTGGAAACCATGATTTCAAATTTTCATGCGAATTAATTGTTTTTAATAATGTTTTCTCTGAAAATTTGTAAATATTATTTATGCTATTGCAGAAATATTTTATTTATATTAAATTACGAATTTAAAGTTAAATTAGTTTTATCCCAATCATTACATTAATAAACATCAATATTATAATTATTAATTAATAAATTCAATTCTCCATCCCGCCAGTAAATTTATTATTAGAAACTTCATAAGATGATAGAATTTCAGTTAGACGTTTAATAAAGAAGAGCGTGTATTATATTATTTTAAAATTTCAAATACCTTTGGCCAAGTGTACAACGATATTAATTGAGCAAAAGAGTTCGAGTCTTGGCCCGGTCTAGATGGTTTCATTCTGATTTTCTGAAATGGTTTTACATATTTTTATAAAGTTTAAGTTCTTAATCAGTGGTGAACAAGGAAAAAGGAACAATTACGTAAGATATTAATAATACTAGAACAGTTAGTGTTGATAATTATCCACGACCAGTAATATACCATATTTTTAATTTCTTCTACATAACGTGTAATAGGGGCTAACTGTTAAAAAAGATATAAAATCAGCTATCCATGCTACCCTCTACGCAGAATTATAAAAGTCTTCGAAATGCCTTTCCGTAAATATATTTTTCTTTAAAATAACCTTGATTAATTTAAATATACCGCAACCAGTCAATCAGAAATATTTTTATTAATATATGTTGTCGTGGTGATGGAATCATGCTAACCTATTCTGCGTAATCCTATTCATTTCCTCACAATTCTCTCCGTAATGCGCTTAGCATATTCCAACCCTTACCTCCCTCTTTTATTCATAACCCACTCCCTTCCCTTTTATAATATTGTTCGCTCTTCCCCTATTCTATTTAGAACTTCCTTGTTAGTGGTTTTATCCACCCATCTGATTTTCAGCATTCGCCTATAGCACCACATTTCTAATGTTTCTATTTTTTTACTTTCCACAACTACTATCGTCCACGTTTCGCATTCATATAACGCCACGCCCCATACGAGCAATTTAGCAACGATTTCCTTTATTACGCGTAAGTAAATTTTTCTTTTTCAGGAAAGCCTTCCTTGCCTTTGCTATACTACTCTATGTCTTTTCTACTTCTACCATCCCTAGTTTCTAAGCTTCTGAAGTAACAGAATCCCTTCCCAATCTAATACCCTTTGTTATTCCACTGTTTCCTAAACTACACTCCATTACCTTAGTTTTTTTTCTATTAATCCTCATATTGGATTCTTTTTCCAGGACTCCGTTCATGCCATTTATTATGGTTTCCAAGTCTTCTTCTGATCCCCCTAAAAATACAAAATCATCGGCAAAGTGTTGGGTTTTTATTTCTTCTCCTTACAGTATGATTCCTTTTCCAGATTCAGTTTTAACATTCTTCATCGCCTGTTCTATATATAAGTTAAACAGCATGGGCGACAGACTGCATCCTTGTCCTACTCCTTTCCCGATTACGGCTTTCTTTTCTTGATCTGCGATTCTAATTACTGTCGCCTGTCTTCTGTATAATATAATATAACTTATGATTTTCACGTACGTAGCTTATTAGACTACAACTGCGGTTTAAGACTAGGAGCATGTATTGAGGAAATGAAAAATATGGTCTGCATGGGAAAGGGTTAGGGAAATTAAAGGGTCCATTGACCACTCGAAGCACGGCGCCATAGTAGCCTTCTATTCTTAAAAATTATATAGACATACATTTACTAAAGAATGTGTCACATTATTAGATCTCTTCGAAATGTTCTGGTTGTATTCCACTTTCTCCCTGCTTATGATTGCATATGACATATTTCTTAGTAGATAAGTCGGATATGGGATTTAAAAGATGGAAATATTGATATAAGGCCTATTTATGCAGTAAATGTTCAGTGTAAGCCATCGAAAATGAATCCAATCTCCGCCGAAGTGCATCGAAAGAGAAATGGCTGTTAAGTTGAGTCGGAAATATTTCCCTAGTAATTCATGTCCCATACGGAGTCGACTCTTTACATACAGAGAGCACTCAGTTGGCGATAAATTTAGCGTGCGGATTCTGCAAGAGAAAACATATGATCCGGACGTTATTGGAATTCGCAGACCCGCGGCACATTTCTGCAGCGTCCCATTTAGGTGCGCCGACTAAATTCTTGGCGCAGTAAAACGTTTTACTAACATCTGAGTTATTGCGGTCCCGTGCGCGCCCACGGCGTGCGCCAACAATTCCCCTGCAGACAGAACGGCACTCTGGGGACTTTGAGCGCCGGGGATTTGCCAACCTGATCCCCCGCGTTCTTCTCGACGCTCCGAAATATAGATGACAACTCTATACAGGCCGCCCTTCTGCTCCCGCAAATGGAAATTTGTACCACATCTGGGACGACGAACTATTCAAATGTATGAATTACGCATCCAGTCAGTCGGGAAATGTCTGCAGCATCCGATCCCTTATAAGGGGGAAAACCGTCCCATTTACCGCACAAAATACATATAAAATTATCACTCACCTGAGCGTGTCGAAAGATGCTTACAATTATTAAACGTGAAAACATGGCACACAACGAAAGTATATATTAAACTTTAAAGACGAAATTCAAAAACCAATAATAGACAAAAATACTGCCATTGTTAATAAACAACCCCCTCATTGTTGCCTTAGAAAGGACGATAAATTGATCTATACAGTCTGAAAGGGAAATTTTGATTTAAAAAAGCCAGGAACCAACAATAAAAGTGTTCTATGGCAGTGTAATTGTCATTTACCTGCTGTAAAATACATTAAAAATTCACAACATACAGTATAAGGAAGAAGAAGTCATTTATGATTTAATTAGTTGCAAAGAAAAAATACTTGCACATTAACTCTTAAGAAACTCGCCCAAATTTTCAACGTCGTAACTGAGAACTGCTTGTGCCAACAGTCTTATGACCTTCAGTGTCATTAAACAAAGCTTCAAGTCAAGACAGAAATGATTAAGTTGTCTCATTAAGTTCTCAGACAATGTCCACAACAATGCTACAAATGATTTACCACTTTGTCAGTCAGTTTGTCTTTAGTTTTTGTGAAGCAACTTCAGTGTGGTAGCCTATTATAAAATGTATAGTTTCGAAACAAACAGAAGCTAGTAGAATTTGTAAACTTTATGATGAAGTGTCGTTGATTTTTTTTTGGGGGGAGGGGGTTAACAGGCTACATGAGGGTAATCCTGAAACAGGCAAGGGAAGGGAATTGAAAAGGGGGAATGCGGAAGTTAGAGCAACGTAGCCAAGGGTTAACTAGGGCCCCCGCGTTATGGTTGAAGGGATCCTACCCGGTGTTTCACCTAGAGAGATGCAGCCAAAAACCCTAGAAAACCTGCATCAGGTAGGTCGGGAGACGAGTTTGCTGTGGGGTCGCAGCATTCCTTTCTCCATGACTCCAGGAGTTTCAGGAGGCAGTTGGCCGACTGATTCAATGGGATCAGCGGACAACTCTTGCCATATGCCCAAGGTCTTCGACCCCAGTACATACACCTCCTAAAATAGGTGAAGGTGTCTCGGCATGTGAGAACTTTGATAAAAAAAACAGAGAGAGTACGAGGCATTCCCGACATAATCAGGTGAGCCCCGCAGTCACTCTGGGGCCACTCCCTAATCCTTTATTGTGTCATCTGATGTTATTAATAATTAATTTATTTCTGAAGTAGAAATTAACTGTGAGGAATAGACTATACCTAACTGAAGTACCCGGCGTTTCTTGGGTCCACGAAAATAATAAAGCAGGAATGTAATTAAAAAATGCTTATTACAGTACTTGAGGGTCAAATACAATCTATTTTCAATCCTAGGTTGTGTAAATGGCGAAAAATCATCAAACTGGTAGTTTTTGTACAGAGAAGTGTCATTTTGACCCATTTTCGGTGGTCTGCGGAGAAATGGGTCATACGGTCAAAATGGTAGAGAATGGAATTTCCAGCCAACTGTGTCCTTATACTTTTTCTAAAATCCTCAGTTTTTGAAAACACAGCGGCTTAAACTTAGGAGTTACAAAATTGAGGTTTTTTGATTTGTGTTATAGCTCGTGGGTTGTTGGTCAACCTTGGAAAAAAAAAATAATGATAAGTGTGGGTGAGACAAAGAGAATAACTCCTTACTCGTTTCTTCAAGATGATTACGTACTTTGCTACCAACGATAACACACATTTAAAACGTGGAAAAAACAGATTTGTTGACATTTTCGCTTTTTTCATATATATGCAGTATTTTTGTCAATGACACTAATTTAATATACTACTCAAGCATCACGCCAACCTAAATTGGACTATTTTTAATGTATTAATAGTCCATAAAAGTTTTATTGAATTTTTTTGCAATATATCAAAATGTTAAAACAGGAGCTTTCGCGTAGTTATAAGGATAGTCATCTGAAATGTAAAAAAACAAAACATAGTGCAACAGGCTTAGAAGGAAAGAACTTTGTGTCGTCGATATGATGTATACATAAATTAATAATTTGGTTTTATTTCTCGCGTCAGATAAATTTTAAAATTTAGTAAGTGCTAATATGAATATAAAAAGTAAAGTATAGAGTTTTGTGTTGAAACCGGTGTAACACGAGTCGCTGTGTTAAATTATGACCTTTAATATGCGATTTAAGTAAAAATTTAGCCATTAAGTTGAGGGGAAATTTTTATTCTGTTAGAATACTGAAATTTCTTGCTATTGTTTCCTGCTTTTGGACTCTCGCGAGATACTTGGAGTATATTTGAAGTTCATATTGTGACGTTTTCCAGGTCAGTTTAGTTGTGTGTTGGCCAAGAATTAAATAATATAGATAAATACCCGGGCAACGCCGCGTCCCCAGATAGTAGTAAATATTAATATCTGAACTTCAAAAAATATTTTTTATTATGGTATATTGATTAAACTTTCACAGGTTTTCTCGGTTTACTGTTGGGAAAGTTCTAGGGCTTCCAGCCGGGTGGCGTTAAACACACACGACGTTTCGTCGACATCTTTAAGGGAAGTTGTATTGGCTACATTAAATAGAAAAAAACTGCGTAGAACATTAATTATGTTAACACCCCATGCTACAAAACAACAATCGAGTTCTTAAGGACTATATTGACAAAAAATTACTAATACACCTGGCTCAGAGAAACAATAGTTCATAACAAAATTATCTGTACGTCTGCAAGGACACTTTAATTTTGTGATTGCGATGAATTTTTTGCTCTATGATGGTCTATTGTAAGCTGCTATTCTTCGTTACGTGTTAAGATAAATCATCATGGCATCCGACACGTCACAGGAATGCGTCACGACTACGCTAAATTCTACGGCACCGACGCTACCTCTAACGGAAACTACGTGAAATAGTTCAAAGAATGTCTTGACGGCGACTATGAATATATTTTTCGAGCTGTACATCTTTTATTATATACATGATTCGAACTGAATTAAAAAATAAATAAATTATTCAGTTTTTAATAGTTCATAAATTAATAACCAAAATATATTGCAATAAAAATATTATATTAAAAATATCACAACATAACGTTCCTTTCTTGGGAACCTCTTCAGGTTGCAAATTAACATTTATATAATTAATTTGCATAATGAATTTAAAATAAGGTAGAAATTTCAAGAGTACTTATGTACACACACAAATGTTTACTTGTTCCCAAAGAAGGTTCTATTTAAGGAACAATTCGTCGTACTATTTTTTAAAAAAATTAAATTTGTGTTTTTTTGTCTTACTCAGTTTCTCTTTTCTATTTATGCTTTACGTACGATTGCTGCCATATTATTGACGTATTTGATTCACTCTCTTTTCCAATGCTATTCTAACAGGAGCGTAAAATCGTGACTGATGATGCGTCACCACGGTATGTTTACGTATCTGTTAGTGAAGATAAGTCTGGATGGACCGATTCCAAGAACCATCCTAATGATCACGACGGTTCTTATGGTTTATTGGCCTTGGTCCAAAAATAATCACGATTCCTCACGTGTGATAGTAACTTGGTTGAAAAATCTACGTTTAGTCATTAAGATTATTAAATAAACTAGGGAAGTACTCGAGTCAGAAAGATATAGGTCAAGGAGTTCAAATCCTATTCCTTCACATTAAGTAGCTCGCTTCTCATGACCACTCTACATCTTTGGAACGCTATCAGAGGTCGATCGTCTTCCTCTTTGAACATAGCTGAGGTCAGTGGTCCTTAATTACAAATACGGTTCTCATAAGTATTACATTAAATAAGAATAGATTTAGATGATTGTAATGATACACGAGGTACTAAACTGCAGAGGGGAGACAACGTGAGGACGAGAGAGGAGTTAGGATGGAACATCCCAAGTTGATGAAGCGCGCCTCCCTTCCTCGTTTCAGAACACTGTTTCGAGATGTTGGCAAGGACTACAAAGCCGACGTCCTTTACTCAGACTTGGACCCGCCCGGTGGCTCTTACTGCAATAATTGATTTATTAATTAGTGAATTAAGGCAACTTCCGCCCGGATGGTGGGACAGGCTCTTCTCGCTCAAAGTGGGTCAGCGTCAGTCCTTGGTGATTCCATTATCGTGACCCTCCATGTCGCAAGAAGGGGAAACTCTCTTCCTTATGTCAACACGTGGCCGATGGGGGATCTAACTCACAAAACCTCTGCTGTGCAGACATATTTTTAATTCAATTTTCAACCACAAAATAACATCAAACATTGATCCATTGCTTCAGTCTCTGCACAATACTAAACTAAAAAGTATATATAAATCTGAGTCTATTTAATGTCATTATACTGCAGGATCCAACTATCACTCAATTTGACATTTTCTCCAGGAATTTTAACACATTTAAAATGGTTTCATAATGTATATTGCATTCATATTACTTATTTAAAGCAAATTTATTATATTAATATTTTAAAATAGTCCTTTCCAGACTTCTGTGAGTCCTGACATGGAACAGACTTGTTTCTCTTAAAAAATAACAATAGTCTCAGGCAATTTAGGGTTAGCTTTATTAAAAATGACAACTCAAAAAGTTAATCCATGGGGAAGAAAATTCAGTTTATTAATAATTTCCAAATTACTTTAATTTATTTAAACGCGTATACTGGTAGTTTAGTCTGGAAACCAAACACACATATCGTATAATATTCTGGGGTAATGCATAAGAGAAAGACAAAGTTTTTAATCTATAGGAAAAAATTGTCAGAATATTATGTCAGGTTCATGCAAGACAATTGGAATACTTATTTGCCAATATATTCAATAACTGATGCTATTTTTGGTTATTAATAGTCATCTATTCACAAGAAATTAAGATGTACATAGCTTTGATACCAGAAATAAAAATAATTTACACAAGGAACGGAAGTCCTTAACGATAATACAAAACGGTGTTCATTATAATGTTATTTGTATACTTAATAAACTTCCGGCCTTCAATAAACTTTTAATTATAAATACAAAGAAGTTCAAACGTGAACTAACTTTTTACTTAGTCAGTCCTTCTACTCTGTTGATGAGTTCGTGGAGTTTAGTGTATCGTAGTATAGACCTTAACAAACACACTATATATTGTTGAGACACTAATTTCTTCGTATAAAATATTAGCAATATTTATCAATAATAGAAATCAGGTGCAAATTGTATATCTTGTCTTCTCTGAAGTAAGCTATCAATTAATGTAAATAGTAACAGAGTTAATAGTAATGAAGCAATCATAATTTATCTACAATCTCAGACTCTAGCATAACACTGAAGTTCTACTTCTCTATACGATCAATGGAATATGATTTAATACTAATACTTGCAGCACTGCCAGCGTAAATTCAATCGAAGAAACGTTATTTAAAAATATAATTGCTCATTTACCTATTTGAAAAATATAATTATTTTCCTTTATTAATATAAAGTAATTAATAACATTTAACGATGTTCTGTGTTATCAACCTACGAAATAGCTGTTTATTCACATTTTTTATGTTGGTACTGTCATAGTATTCGGTTTATAGTCTGACTACGGCTACAGTAAATTTCTCATAGCAGCCAAAGAACTTGATAATTCAAAGCATGAAAGAGAAAAATAATGAATTTGGTCGTGGTACAGTAAACGAACATTTCTGTCATCCCTAAAGTGATTCGGTTTATAATAAGACAATAATAAAGCATAAAACGGTTTCACTAAAAAAAATTAAATACAGCTGGACGTTTATATTTCGCTATTCTCCAACACGACTTGAACACACAATTAAAATCAAAGATATAATACCACAATTAAATACAAAAAAAGAAAAAATCTTAAAATAAAACATCATATAAACTTTTAAAAATTTCAGTGTCAAGTTTAATAGACTGTATTTTGATGATTCTTATTATTCGAAATTTCAGAAATTATTCTCTTATCATAATAAGATTCCCTTTATAGTACTGTGAGGCTTTAAAAATCATTAATATAATTGCATTTATCAATAACTTTAAAAAATATCAGTATTCAACTTGACATTTAAAACCTGAATAAATTATATATTTTTAACGGACTTTCGTTATCTGTACATAACTGTGATTTTTGAAATTTCCTTTACTTTCAGTTATATTATAAACGCCGTTAGAGAAAGACGTAAAGAAGCGTCGAAACGTACAGCTATATTCTTTTCTATGTGAATTGTTTCTCATATTAAAACTTGGCTAGAATCTGAGGTCTCATCACTTATTATGCTTTAAATCAGCAAGCAATGATAATGAAACGTTAAATTGAATACACTAAAATTTGGATCTTACATAATTTTTTCTTTCCTCTATATTTAATGTTTTTAACATAGACGCAACACATTTATTCTCGCTTACGTACGAATTCTTTCTCCTATTTAAATTTTTTACTAATTTCAATTAATTTACTAATTGTCTATTTTATATATCTACTCATATGTATTTTTCCTTGTATATGAATTTTGTGTGGTTTCTTTCTCATTCATGTTTCCTCATTGGCGTGTATAATTCATTGTATCCCATTGGATCAGTCGGTCAACTGACTTCTGAAACTGTTAGAGACATGGAGAAGGGAATGCTGCGTCCCCACAGCAAACTCTTCTCCCGTCGGAAGGGCGTGAGAATAGTACCAAATGCCCGATATACTTGATGTAGGTTTTCCCCGCATCTTTTTAGGTGAAACACCGGGTAGGATCCTTAAACTATAGCTCGGGTCCCTAGTTAACCCTTGGCTACCTGCCGTATCCCCCTATTCAATTCCCTTCCTATGTTATTAAAGGGGAGTTGCCTGTTTCAGAATCACCCTCATGTAGCCTATTAACCCCCCAAAAATTATATGATTATGTTTTGGTACTCTGGCGATTTCTATTTAGCCAGTTGAGGGATAATACATTTAATGAACCTAAATATAAAATTCTAAACATAATTACTTTAATGTAAATGATAGTAGCCATTAAGCAATAACGGAGCGTAACTACAAATTTTTCTACGGATTTATTTTCTTATCTTCAAATATAATCGCATTTATTGTTAAGGTCAGACGGTTATGAATTTTTTATTTTTTTTAGTTCTGTAAATTAGTAATATTCTGTTTTTAGGGCTATTTCTTTCTAATATTATATCTCAAATCAATTTTAAGGTATGCCGCGTTGTCTGAAAAGATCTTCTATCTCGAACATGAGTGATAATTACTTTGTTTTCAATATTAACCTTTTAGGTGGAAAACTTTTATGCGGATACGCGTCACAAAATTCCACTGGTTCAGAATCAAACTAAAATAGTCTTTACGTAAGTACATCTATTAAAATTAATTATTTCTCTTTCCATGTTAATGTTCCATGATTATTTAGGGTCCTACCCATCACTTGACTATTATAAAATAAATGTATATTTACATTTTTTACATACTTTTATTTTTTAGAATCAAAATGATCTTTACACAAAATCAAAAAACTACAATTAAACCAGGAAAATTTAAGATATATCAAAGGGAGTTAAATTTACCTCACGCAGGTGCTTATTGAGTGTCATGTTATGAAGACAAGGGACACTAATTTAAACAAGTGATCAGCCCAGAGTGACTGCGGGGCTTACCTGATCATGTCGGGGATGCCTCGCACTCTCTCTGGGTATTTTTTTTATCAAAGTTCTCATATGCCGAGACACCTTCACCTATTTTAGGCGGTATATGTACTGGGGTCAAAGACCTTGGGCATATGGCAAGAGTTGTCCGCTGATCCCATTGGATCAGTCGGCCAATTGCCCCCTGAAATTGGTGGAGACACGGAGAAGGGAATGCTGCGTCCCCACAGCAAACTCGTCTCCCGTCATTCGGAAGGGCGTGAGAATAGTACCTAATGCCCGACCTACCTGATGCAGGTTTTCTAGGGTTTTCACTGCATCTCTTTAGGTGAAACACCGGGTAGGATCCTTAAACCATAGCCCGGGGCCCTAGTTAACCCTTGGCTACCTTGCTCTACCTTCCGCATCCCCCCCTTTTCAATTCCCTTCCTATGCTATTAAAGGGGAGTTGCCTGTTTCAGGATCACCCTCATGTAGCCTGTTACCCCCAAAAAAAAAATTTAAACAAGTAAGAGAGTCATGAAAATGTTATCAAAAAATCATATCAGGTGTATTAAACCAAAGAGTTAAATACGTCATATATGTCGTTGGAAATGAGAAATTAAATTAGTTTAAATAGTTATAAGATAAGTTTATTAACGGAATTATTATAACGTGTACGGTAAGCGCGCATTTATTTGTTTGCGACAGTCGAATGATGGCACCACGGATTGGAATTTGATAGTTCATGGTGAAGCGCAGCGAAGATCGGAGGTTAAAACTGTATGTATGGCAAAGTCCTGAGGGATTTTGTTAATTTTATTACTAAAATAAATGGACAGTTTTTTTTAAAAAGAAAATAAAACTCTTTTGGTAATTATCGCTGATATCACTGCGGAACGACCGAGAGATAGAGTCCAGTGTTATAAATATAAAATAAATTCTCCAGGGGGAACTAAACTAATAAAGCAGAGAGCATAGATCACGGAAAAATGATTCGTAACCTCAATGTTTCTCAAGTTTCAGAAAAGCAGACTGTTGTAAATATTAATATATCATGGCTACTGATTTTATCAAATGTTGAAGCGTGCCGGTAATAATTTAACACACTTCTTAAACATTAAAATAATGTAACTGATAATAAATCACATTACAGGCATACAAATACGACATTGGGGTTTGTTCCTCGTTTCACTAGTTTCGTTCCCGTTTATCCCACAGCAATCGGGATTAGTCGGTAATGGCCCAGATCCCATAAAGAGCCCATCGCAGTTGCTTTCCCCGTCTGACGAGATGAGTCTCTCGTGAGCCAGTAATCCTCCACGAAGTAGTGCGGTCATGAAGATCGTCACAAAGGGAATAAGTAACGAGCACCTAAGCTCGTATTTTACGACTTGCATTTCTATCCGAGACAAGCAAGATTGTTCAGGGCCGCCTCAAATCATCTTTTGACAATTTTAACTCATGTTTTCAATATATTTAAAACAGTGTCACTTTTATCACTACCTATTAAAACTACTGAGCTTGCACCCTCGTCGATTTCATGGCTTGTTTCGTTACAAAAAAGAAGTCATTCAAGTCTATGGAAATTTAAATTGGCACTTCGAAAATAACGACAGTGAATTACGTCTTTCAACTGGTAGAATAAAGTTTCAAAGGTCCCATTTTTCAGGGTTGGGAAAGTCACGAAAGTCAAGCAACATTAAATCCAAACGTTCACGCACCAATCAGAAGCCGCCATGTAACCGGAGTGTACTTTTCAACTAACGTTACTAATTTATCTATCCCGAGACATAACAATAGAGTAATTTTTCCGTACTATTTCACGCATTATAAACCCATAACTTCATATTTAAACTTTGGCCACGACTGAATAAATAACAAACTGAGTCTTATTGACATTTTATTCTTTTAATTATAACCATAAAATTTTATTCGTGAATTGGGCACAAATATGTTCAATTAAAAAAATATAGGTATAAACTTATAAATATACAGAAAATCAATTAAATTATTATTATTCCGACTTTCATTTGTGACTTCATCAGAAATTTGTGAATTCTTAAAAATTGTTTATACATACATATTAGCCTATAATTATTTATTTCAGAGGAAAATTTTGACATTTAAGTGTGTTATTCCGAATAATTTGCATTCAATGCCATTATCTTCCAAATATCATTACAAATAAAATTTTGAATAAATTGAAAAAGAATGGCATGTTTCCCTAACTTATAATATATTTTAATAGTATGAAGATAAAAAATATATTATTAAACTATCTTTCTTTACATTTTCGTACTTTTATCAGCGTATTAAGATTTATTTAAAACGGTAATCCATATCACTAACACTGCTAAACATATTACAAACTTATTTAAAAAGTCTAAATATATCAATTTAATGATTCTCTAAAAGATTAAACGAGTTATAAACAAGTTACTGCTGACCCACTTAAAAAGGCTTATTGAAAATCAAAGATTTATTAAAATGACGGAAACAGAAAGAATATATTAATATACAGAACCGTATTTGAATAAAATATCTATTATAATGATCCAATTTATCTTTATATAATAAAAGAAGCAAACAACATAAATCATTAATTTTTTTAGTAATTAATTTGCCAATTTTTTACACACTTATAGTCAATATGTTTATTTATCGTAATATTAACTGGGCAGATAATTATAATTAACAAATTTTTAATTTCGAAGTGTAAATATTTCCTATTCCACATTTTTTTGAATTACTTATTGGGCACGTCATTAAATTTTTGCGTTTAAGAACCCTACTGACTTCTATCTCATATGAACAACTGATTTATTAAGTGAATATCTTGAGTTTCACGATAAAATATGAAACGCTATGACAAATGTTCGTTTTAGTCGCACGGTTTCAGCGAGATCAAATTAAATGCAACTGGACACTGATTCAATCAACAGCCGATTAGTGATTATTGGAGACATGTTGATGAAAGTAAAATTAGATTTTCTCTTTAGAACCCAACATCTTTCTGTATATATCTTATCAGAAGTCCAACGAGAAATTAACTACAGCACTTGGGTCTAACTCGTTTACATGATTCTCAATGCTCAAATTACCCAAAATATACACTTTTTAAGCTTTCGGAACAAAGCTTTTTCATTAATAAGTAACAATTTTTGTAGTGTATTTTCGGAATACTGACATGTTGTTTATAATTATAAAAAATCGGAAACAACTATTTAAAACAAATTTTGAAAATACTAGAAAAATCGTACCGAAATTTAAAAAATATATTTTTTGGTAATTTGAGTATTATAACTACTTTTCTATCAAAATATTTAAATAACATTAAAATATTTAAACATGAAATGAAGTTGCTGATATTTTAGTAATTTAATGAGATAGTGTTTCATTTTTTATTTCATTCCGACCACGGATAAATAAAATATCTTATTTTCAGAATATAGCTCATAGAAGAAACAGTATATACTCTTTTCCAACATTTAACGTATCTTTGAGACATTTGTCGAAATAAACTTTGTAACTAAGCGGAAATATTAATTTTAGAGCGTACTTACTTTTGTTAATCTTCCGTGTCAATTTATATTGGTACATTGCATTGAGTTGTTTGGCCGTTTATTTTTGATGTCGAAGAATTGATGACACATTTTGACGGCCATGGTTGTTTTTTTTTAATTTAATTTATTACAACGGTAGGCTTTCGGCAGCTTAACACGCCATATTCATTCTAAATACGAGAACAATAGTACACAAATCAGCTATCAGATAAATTAAATTTTTAAAATAATTTTTATAATATATATAAATACAAGCTTTTTAAAATTATAAACTTTACATACCCGTGACACATAAAACAATTTTACTTTAACAAGATTATCGGTACAATGTACTTTGTAAAATTTAAGATGTTTGTGTTCTCGACCCGTTGTCTGTTCAAACTGGCGGAAACATCGGTAAAAACAAGTCAACTGATTGATAGTGTAAAATTTAAGTATATAACCTGGCAATATAAATTATTATGTAAATAATATTTGCAATTATTTTATTCAGCGTATGAATTTCTTTTACAACGATTTTAATTTATTAATAGCCTCAATATAATGGATACCATCATTTCCTTCATTGGGACGAATTAAAATTTTAATCTCTAAGAATCGAGAAAAATTTTGTTAGACAGTAGCTGTGGGATCATGGACGAGAAAGGACGAAATTTTAATAAAATTTAAAGTTTATTACGGAGGTACTTGGGAGACTTTTTCGACGAAGTAAAATTAAAATTAAAAGCAGAACAAAGAGTTTTATTGTTTGTTGTGTGTCTCTATGAAGGCGAAGTAAACGAGGAAATTCTTTAACATTCTGGCCAAAAGGTAAGTCAAAATAAACTTTTGATTAAAGAAACTTGAACGCATATTTACCACTCTAACTTTGGCCTATATCTCCCCAGTACCCTGGGAGAAAGGTTTAACTCAATAAAAAAATTAAATTTGTATTCTTGTTTTCCTGTTAAATAAACTATAAAAATAAGTAAATAATTAAGACTAATCTTATAAAGAAACCCTTTTTATTTATTTCTTAATCGTGTCCTTTTATACCTTCTGATGTCGAGGTTTTTGGCAGAGACATCGCCATTCTTTTAATCAGTTTCAAGTGTATAAGTATAAAATCATATTCCATAAATCCTATAGAGAAGCACAAGCTTCAAGGATGTGGAACGAGTCAGAGATTTTACATAGGTTGCTTTATTAATATTAGAATATACTGTAACTATTGATTACTTTTAACTTATAATAAGATTTTCTTAAGTTCTATACAGAAGACATACAATTTGTACCTTATATATAAAATTGATAAATATTTTTACATCCTATACTAAAAAATTAGTGTTCTAATAATGTTCTTACATAATTATAAATATCTACCCTATGATACATTCAGCTTCATAAATTCTTCAACAGAGTAGAAGGAGTGGCTTAGTAAGAACTTAGTTCATATTTGAACTTGTTTGGTTTTATTTTTAATTGTTTAATGGAGGTGGGAAGTTTATTAAATATGCTAATAGCATTGTAATGTACACCCTTTTGTATTACGGTTAGAGACTTCCCTTCCTTGTGTAAATTGTTTTTACTTCTGGTATCAAAGTCATGTATATCTGAGTTTAGTGTGAAGAGGTTACTGTTATTAATAACAAATAACATGAGTGATTGGCAAGTGAGTGTCAGTATTCCAGTTTTCTTGAAAAGTCCCCTTCAAGATGCTTTTGGTGAGACCTGACATAATATTCTAACAGCCTTTTTTTGAAGTATAAATATTTTATCTTTCCCTGATGCATTGCCCCAGAATATTATACCATATGTCATTATAGAGTGGAAATATGCAAAATAAACTAATTTTCTTATGTTAGGATCACTACAACTTGACATAATTCTAAGAGCAAAGGTTGCCGAGCCTAATTTTCGTAGGAGAATATTAATATGATCCTTCCAGTTTTCAGTTGTGTTGGTGATTGGCCAACAGCACTCAACGATATACACAAACAGCCAATTCCTGGCCAGGACTCAAACCCGGGACCTCTGTGGTACGAGGCAACAAACCACAGAGACCGCCATAAAGAAAGCTTTAAATAATTTATTGATCTATTTTTCTCAATTCTTATCTTAACTTCCTCGTCCGTCCATTTAACTTTTTCCGTTGGTCTTCAACACCTCATTTCAGGGTACTTCCTTTCCATGTCCAAGTTTCGTCTCCTAATATAAGTCTGAATAAGCTTTTTCCTGAATTATATATTTATTTTTCTCGCTTTAAATCATCTCTCCTATTTGAATCCTATCGTGATCTTTTCTAAATAAATATAAGGACTGTTATAATTTTCCACTAATATGAATCATGTATGCGTCAGGTGTGTGCTCCATCGAGAACGTTCTTTTTTATAATTAGATTTTTTTGCATTATTATTATTTAGGGGAATGGGAAGTTGTTTTTCTGAAGCTTTTGTTTTGAAGTAACGTCACCGGTGTATTTTGGGAGCGAAGGTGGGTGTTCCACAGCGTCCAGAAGCGCCTGTACCCACCTCCGCAGCAGATGAGCGCGCCTTGCTGATAGTATAATGCCCCATTGCTAATTACATTGGGTATACTGCTTGCGCTATATTTAAGTGCCTATCGCTCGGGGAGAAAGCTCCGCCGAGTTTAATAAGTAAATTAATTGACTCTTAGTATGATAATTATTATAGAGCCGAGTGTACCTTGGCTTCTAGACTTGTCGGTCTTTGATAGACTCCATTAAGGAAGTCGTGTAATCAGGTTAAAGGGTGGAGCTGCAAGGCAGGCTTGGTATAGTCGCTGAGGAGTAAAGAGCGCTCGTCGTGTGTGAGTATCCCGCGCGCAGCCGGCCTAATTCACTTGTTGCTCGGCAAACACGCTCTCGCTTAATTAAAGAACGTAATGAGGAAACCGTGCGAGGGGACCGGGTGCCGGCCGCAGCGCTACCGGGGAACGACGCGCCGCAATTAACTTTATCTCCCGTGACCAATTGCCGAATTAACAGCGGTGGGCGTGGGTCGGTAGCTAACACTACACGGACTCTTCTTCCTCCTACGCCACCTACGGCCTCGATCCGCACTTGTGAATGGATACAGCTTTATGCAGGACAGCGGCAGATAACACCATGATTTTATTCCTTCTGAGCGATTCTGCTTTACTTATTGCTAAAAATATAAATAGAGGTATTAAATTGAATTATTTGAAGATCTTAAACAAAACGAATATTTTTCCCAGTTTTTTATATTAGCACGGAAAATAAATTAAAATCGAACGTCGTTTATCCGACCGTCAGTTATTCCAAACGACTATCCAATTTTCACCACCCTTCTGTGCAACTTTTTATCAGAATAAAAGTTACATTTTAAGTTGTAAGGTATAGCTTATATAAATAACAGACGATGAAGAAAATTAATACGGAATATGGAATAGGGATCATACTGGAAGGAGAAGAAATAAACACCCTTCGCTTTGCCGACGATATGGTAGTACTAGGGGAGGCAGAAAAAGACTTGGAAACCATAATAAATGTCATGAACGTGGTCATGGAGAAAGAGTTAAATATGAGGATTAATAGAAGGAAAACTAAGGAAAGAGATATTTTGAAGTAAGTTAAGGAAGTCTGTTACTTGAGAAGTGTAATAAGGGATTGTAGGAATATACTACTTTGATATACTCATTGATAGAAGAATCATCCATAACCACTACAGAAGGCAGTCAGTAGTCATTTTAATAAAAGGGCAAGAAAATAAAGCATTAATCATGAAAGGAGTAAGACAAGGATGCAGTCTGTCGCCCAAGCTCTTTTAACTTGTGTATAGAGCAGACGATAAAGAAAGTTAGGAATGGATACGGAAAGGGAATCAAAATACAAGAAGAAGAAATAAAAGCCCTAAGGTTTGCTGATGATAGTGGTATTGTAGGGTCAGAGGAAGAATTTCAAACCATAATAAATGGCATGAACGAGATACTGGAGGAAAAAGACAACATGAGGATAAAATAGAGGGAAAGATAATGTAATGCAGTGTAGTCTGGGAAACAGTGTATTAGATTGGGAAGGGATATTTTGGCAGCATTTATTACTGTAAAAAATAATAATAGAAGAGTTGTTAAATTATGAAGATAACGTCTGTTATAGACACACAGAAAATAATAATAATAATAATAATAAGAGTCTGTTTCCCCCATTCCTCTCTGACCAACTCACTCGGCGTTCCATAAGTGGCAATATAAAATCAGCGATATTTGAATCCCGAACAATATATCTTAAAGAAACAAAAATAATGTAGGTTATTCACACAATAAATAACTATTTTCAAATAAGTTATGTAAAAATATGAATTTATACGGAAGATTAACCGAAGTGGCTAAATTTTATTAATAAAATCTTATAAAATGTTTTAAAATCCGTATTGCCAGTTGCATACGAAATATCTCAAAGAAAAGTTAAGATCAGTATTTTTTCGCAAATGTTGGAGAAGAATATACTTGTACATTGTTTTTTCTTCTATATAAATTCTGAAAAGCAAATATTTTCTATATCCTTGACCGAATGAAATATAAAACTGAAACACTCTTTCAATTATATAAATATCATCAATTTCGCGATTTATGTGACAATTAAATACAAATGAGTTAAATCAGCCTCTTTGTCGGTTTTTTAAAATTCAAATTTATACATTACAACATTTAGTGTCTCATTTGAGACTTCTTCAATGTTTCAATTTAAATTAAAAACTGATAAAGATCATCAATTTCAATTCACGAAGAAATCATTTCAATTCGTTATTTAAACATTTTTAAAGAAAGATAATTTTTAATGCTTAAATTACCTATATATATATATATATATATTTGGTCTCGAAGTTGTTAACTGTAAAATAACTATTTAATATTATTCAACATGTTTGTGTGGTTTGACAATTTAAACAAATTTTGATAATGGCAGAGACTTCATACCAGAAGCTTAAATGATATTTTGACTGTAATTACGTTAATTTCACAATGATCTTATTTTTAAAAATGTATCTCCTATAAGCTTCTTACATGTATTCATCGCATGAAAAATATTTTTTCAGGAGTTTACACGACAAAAGAACAGCGTGTCTGAAATTATGTCAAGAAATAAAAATAAATATTACTTCTTTTGCAAATATTGACGGAAAATATTTACCTTTTTTCTTGAAACCAAATTCTGAAAATATGATATTTCATTTATCCCTTGACTGAATGAAATATCAAAATGCAATGCTATCAGATTCATTTTTTCAAATGTTATCATTTTCAATTCATGATGAAATATTAGTTCTATATGTTAACAGTTTCAAACAAAACTAATTATAAACACTCAAATTATCAAAATATAAATTATTTAAATTCTTGTACGTAGTTGCGGCCATTCTCAAAATTTGTTTTAACAGTTTAGTTAGTCAAGTAAATAAAACCTCTATATCCTATAAACACAATAAATAATTTAAAAGACATTAAATAGTTTTTTCAATCGAAAACTTCGTGTCGAAATTTTTAATAAAATATATTTTGGTAATATGAATGTTTATAATTATTTTATATTAAATTATGTTGACATGAAAATTGTGTCATTTAAATGATTTTTATTGTAATAATGTGTTTTATTTTTAATATTACATTCCGTTCAAGGATATAAGAAATCTTATTTTCAGAATTCATATCCACAGAAAAACAGTGTATATTCGATTTCAACATTTGCGAATAAATATTTATTTTTAACTCGTCCTTCAGAAATTTGTTGAAATAAACTTCGTATGCAACCGTTAATATTAATTTTAAAATAAAGCAATTTTTTGTTAATCATCAGAATAAACTTATATTTGTACATTACATATTTGAAAATAATTATTTTGTTATAAAATCTAGTTTAATTTCTCTTTTATCATTTTTACGGGATTCAAATAGTGCTAATTATACATTTCCGGTATTTGGTTCCTGAAAGGTGTGGCAAATAACCGCGCTCTTACTGCCGTATTCAAAATAATAGTCCTGAGTTTGAAACCTCACTGAGCCAATTCGGATTGACCTACGTTATTGTAAAAGGTCTCATTTTACGCATAATTTAATGCCACTTAATGATATGTAAATAAAAAAATTAAAGACATTTTATACATGCGGTTTGGCGAAAAAACTGCAAAAAGACAGGTTTTTTGTCTTTATTTTATATAGCTCGGCTTTGAAATATCATAGATTTATTTAAGCGGTCTGAAACTTTAGCAAACGACAATGCTTTTTAAATCTATCCACAAAAAAGTTTCAATCATCTGCGTGTCTTACTTTTTAAAAATTCAATTAGTCTATCTCTACTAACTCTTGGACGCGCATCGTAGAATATAATCTTTAATGATGTGGTAACGCTACAAAATTATGTAAGATTTTTAAAAAGTGCCGGGAGTAAAGAAAGGTTTATTGGAGCGGGAGGGTAAAGTAGGGCAGCACCCCTGCGCGCTGCCAATCCTCCGACCTTTCTCCGCCACTTTTAGAATTCCATAGATCTTACTTACTATCCAATAAGATCTTTAAACTAATAATACTTAAATACCTCTTCTGTTTATTTGTCCCTGATACTTCACAATTGCTTATTTCACGTGAATTGCACGAGATTTCCAGTCGCTTCCGGAAACAACATTTTGATTTTGATTATCATCTTGTATTGCTCACAGTGCAGTCTTAGTGTAGTGTAGCGCAGTGTACTCGTGAAATTTAGTACAATTTGTGAAGTTTATACTAATCTACAACTAATAACGTTTATAGTGATTCTTCTCTAATATCGTAGAAAATTCTCGTTTGTTATCACAAAAAGTATTCTTCTGATTAGAAAAATCTTTTCTCAATAATCATATTTAATTTATTACTTCCAATTCTTTATTTTAACTAACCTCAATTTTAAATGCCTCGTTAATCTAAGAAAAATTTCTAATATAATACAACTGTAGTTATTGTATACGAATGTTCAAACTTCTAAATTTTTCCATTGTAACACATACATGGTATCTATGTAATTAGACTAACGTCTGTGTAGTACCTACTAATAAATAAATGTTATAATTGAATATTATTACAATTTTAATCCGAATATATATTAAAGTTCTCATTTTAAGAAATTGTTTACTATTATCTTATTAGCAACACGTATATATATTTGGTTCTGTTTGAACCCTATATAGTCTGTGGTCTTATTGTTATAAGCAAACTGAAGAGTGTATTTAGGTATAGAACCGTAGTTCAGTGAAATGAAAATACTGTATATTTCTTAATTACAGAAATTCCATAAAATCTGTCGTTGAATATATATTTTTCTGTGTTAATGTAATTATTTAACTGTAAATAAATCTTGTACGTTGTAGGTAAACAGCAGATGTTTAAAACTAAAATATGTTTCCTGCGCGTTATGCAAACCTCCATGCGAAGCAGTTATGGATCTGCTTATTTAGTAGGCGTAGCTAGAAAACTCATCAGCCCATACGAATATTGTAATTGCTTTCGCAGCTGAAATAATTATAGGATGTTTGCATGTTTTTTACGCATAGTAATCAATACTTTACTCTTCACGAATTTTTTTTAAAACTATAAGAATAATCTAAAATGATAACCGCCGAGTGGATAAATTTCGTTCAAATTTGGTACACGTGTCCTTTGCGACCCGATAATCAGCATTTTGGGGTACCTTTCCTAGGGGCAGGGGTGGAGGGAAACGAAAATTATAGATAAGCGAGAAGGTCGACATTTTATCATATAAATGCATTCTTCCATAAATTAATTTGATAGTGTATCCTCAGATTCTGCTGGCGCAGGGTTTCCCAAACTTTTTCTGCAGTGGAACACTTCAGACATTTTTACGGAACCCTTGACTTATTTTTTAGGTTGGGTAATTCCTACTTGTAAATTTAAAAAAAATTAAATTTTAAACTATAATAGAACATAAACATAAAATATTTATAAATAAAGCGCTTTGATGATTTTGAATCCTTGATTTGCATATCTTGTTGATATCAGACAAAATATTTGTATGTTGAATTCTAATAACTGCTGTGGCCTCGAGCCTGTTTCTGCACCTTGACTTCATTACAGCATAATACGAAAATCCCCTTTCGCATAAATAGGTTATATAAAACTGCAGTAAAACAATAATAACTTGTTTTGAAATATTGGGCTACTCTTCTGACAAACTGGCCCAGAAATACTTGTTTATTTGTTTCAAATGAGTGTCACTGATTAAATCAATTAGATTTTCATAGTCACTTGCATTGAAGTTACTGGTTTAACTGTCGCGGAAAATGGATTCGAACCCAGGTATCGTCATTAATATTTTTGATTTAACATAGTTTATCACTTTTACAGCTTCATAATATTTTTTAAATTTGTGGAAATTTATTGATACCAGTATTTTTTTCATAAACCAATTTCAGATCCTCATCCGCCCACTTGCTTTTTTTGCTGATTTATTAGCTTACCTGACAAGACATAATTAATATGTCTTAACAACAGCGAAATTTGATAACGAGGTATTTTTAGAATGGATCAATATGACAATATGTCTGAAGCTTCCGAAGTGCGTAAATTAATAGATACGTCTGTTATTATTAGTGACAGCTAAACCAGTAACTTCAATACAAATGACTATGAAAATCTAATTGATTTAATCAGTGACTCTCATTTAAAACAAATATACACATATTTCTGGGCGGGTTTGTCAGAAGAGTAGCCCAATGTTTCAAAACAAGCCAATATTGGTTTTTTACAACCCTATTTATGCGAAGGGGGATTTTCTTATTATGCTGTAATGAAGTCAAAGTGCAGAAACAGGCCCGATGCCATACCTGATATTAGAATTCAACATACAAATATTTTGTATATATCAACAAGATATGCAATTCAAGGATCCAAAATCATCACAGTAATTAAGCGCTTTATTTAAAAATATTTTATGTTTATATTAGTTTATAGTTTTATATTTAAAAATAATTAATAAATAATAATTAATTATTTAAAAACTTTACCAGCAGGAATTACCCAACCTAAAAAATAAGCCAAGATTTTCGAAATAAAGTCTGATTTTGCGAAATGTTCCATTGCAGAAAAAGTTTGGGAAACCCTGATTTCAATGATAAGTTGACAATGAAGAATGTGCAATTTCTCAATTAAAAATTCCGTTAGTAAATTGTGAAAAAGAATCGGAAAATGCAATAATCACATTTTATAAACCTCCAAATACTATTGACTTGTTTGTGCTTTTAACGTGGCTAGTTAAGGAATATTCTAATTTGTAGATTTTATGTTTGAAAGACTAGATGAAGTTACGCATATAATTATTGTTCCTTTTTTTATCCATTCCAAGTTACACTGAAATGATCTCAACCGCGATACAGCCAATCAATTTCATCCTTCTTATCAAATGCTGTTTACAATCAGTATTAACTAAGAAATTAAAATAATTTATTTAAAAAATCAAGCAAATTTTAGGGTCAGCTGTGATTTGTTATTGCAGTGTTATCGGGGTTTATTTTGCGGACTCGTGAGTGTATCAGTGAATTCCTGGAAGCTAGTTACACATAGTAATGACGATACCTGGGTTCGAATCCATTTTCCGCGACAGATAAACCAGTAACTTCAATGCAAATGACTATGAAAATCTAATTTATTTAATCAGTGACACTCATTTGAAACAAATATACACATATTTCTGGGCCAGTGTGTCAGAAGATTATCCCAATATTTCAAAACAGGTTATTATTGTTTTACTTCATTTTTCTATAACATATTTATGCGAAAGAGGATTCCCGTATTATGCTGTAATGAAGTCAAAGTGCAGAAACAGGCTCGAGGCCACAGCAGTTATTAAAATTCAACATACAAATATTTTGTATATATCAACAAGATATGCAATTCAAGGATCCAAAATCATCAAAGTAATTAAGCGCGTTATTTATAAATATTTTATTTTTGTATTAGCTTATAGTTTTATATTTAAAAATAATTACTAAACAATAACTAATGATTAAAAAATTTACAAGCAGGAATTTCCCAACCTAAAAAATAAGCAAAGGTTTCCGTAAAAATATCGGATTTTGCGAAATGTTTCATTGCAGAAAAAGTTTGGGAAACCCTGATTGTATTGATTAGTTAACAATGAAGAATGTGCAATTTTTTATTGAAAATTCCGTCAGTAAATTGTGAAAAGCAATCAGAAAATGCAATATTCACATTTTATAAACCTCCAAATACTATTGAATTGTTTGTGCGTTTAACGTGGCTAGTTAAGGAATATTCTAATTTGTAAATTTTATGTTTGAAAGACTAGATGAAGTTACGCATATAATTATTTTTCCTTTTTTTTATCCATTTCAAGATACACTGAAATGATCTCAACCGTGATACAACCAATCAATTTCATCCTTCTTATCAAATGCTAACTAAGAAATTAAAATAATTTATTTAAAAAATCAAGCAAATTTTAGGGTCAGCTGTGATTTGTTATTGCAGTGTTATCGGGGTTTATTTTGCGGACTCGTGAGTGTATCAGTGAATTCCTGGAAGCTAGTTACACATAGTGATGACGATACCTGGGTTCGAATCCATTTTCCGCGACAGATAAACCAGTAACTTCAATGCAAATGTCTATGAAAATCTAATTGATTTAATCAGTGACACTCATTTGAAACAAATAAACAAGTATTTCTCGGCTTGTTTGTCAGAAGATTATCCCAATATTTCAAAACAGGTTATTATTGTTTTACTTCATTTTTCTATAACCTATTTATGCGAAAGAGGATTCCCGTATTATGCTGTAATGAAGTCAAAGTGCAGAAACAGGCTCGAGGCCACAGCAGTTATTAAAATTCAACATACAAATATTTTGTATATATCAACAAGATATGCAATTCAAGGATCCAAAATCATCAAAGTAATTAAGCGCGTTATTTATAAATATTTTATGTTTACAGTAGATTATATTTTTATATTTAAAAATAATTACTGAACAATAATTAATAATTAAAAATTTTACAAGCAGGAATTACCCAACCTAAAAAATAAGCCAAGATTTTCGAAATAAAGTCTGATTTTGCGAAATGTTTCATTGCAGAAAAAGTTTGGGAAACCCTGATTGTATTGATTAGTTAACAATGAAGAATGTGCAATTTTTTATTGAAAATTCCGTCAGTAAATTGTGAAAAAGAGAGAGAGAATCGGAAAATGCAATAATCACATTTTATAAACCTCCAAATACTATTGACTTATTTGTGTTTTTAACGTGGCTAGTTAAGGAATATTCTAATTTGTAGATTTTATGTTTGAAAGACTAGATGAAGTTACGCATATAATTATTGTTCCTTTTTTTATCCATTCCAAGTTACACTGAAGTGATACAGCCAATCAATTTCATCCTTCTCATCAAATGCTGTTTACAGTTAGTATTCACTAAGAAATTAAAATAATTTATTTAAAAAATCAAGCAAATTGTAGGGTCAGCTGTGATTTGTTACTGCAGTGTTATCGGGGTTTATTTTGCGGACTCGTGAGTGTATCAGTGAATTCCTGGAAGCTAGTTACGCATTTTCTGAGCTTCGAAGAGCTCAGAGTCAAACTCCACCCCGTGTGATTTGCTAATTCCACAGCGAGTGAGTGAGCGAGCGTGTGTGTGTGTGTACCGAATTCGCATCGGGGCAAGCCTCTGCAGCACTCGAGACCTCTTCTGCAGGCGTGTTAGAAGTTCTGGCGGCCACTTTGAAGACTGCCAAGGCTTACGGAGAACCTGCACAAGTGGGCTGCTCCCTCATCTCACTTTGGCGGACCGAGAGGCTCTCGGATTTGCCAGATCGCCTTATGCCGGTGCAGCAACATGTCTGCAAATGAGCGGATCCCTTCCCCATTACCGGCCATTCCCAAGAAATACTTCTCAATATTTTACGTAAACACCAAATTAAAATCACAAACGGCAATAGTTATTTGGAAAATAAAATGCGATACACTTAACCACAACAAATATAAATATATGTTGAAATTCAATTAACAACACTGTGATTTAAATAAAAAAGTGTCATTTAATTTCTGTAGTACCTTCGTTAAACACAGGACTAATATTATTAACCGAAGACACCATCAATTATATTACTTGCTAATTTTGTGCGAGTAGGTCCGGGTCATAGAATTAAAATAGTACAACAACTACATTGCGAGATATTGTCACAAAGCAAGGCTGTATTTGCTATTCAAAGCTTATACGGGGTAAAAACCAAGAGTATCGAGCTGCATAATATCTGGGAATTTATTTCAACAACAGATTTTGAATAGGTGAATTTCACGGCCAGAAAAGCGTGGAATTCCTTGCATTTCATAATGAGGAACCTAAAAAAGGAGAAGTTCAAAAGCAAAGGAGGTTACATTTATCCTTAGGCCAATTTTGAAATACGGGGGTTGTTGGGATCCCTATATAAAAAATCAAATAGAATCATTAGAGAGTTCAGAAAATGGCTTCTAATTTTATGCGAGTAGGGCCGGGTCATAGGAATGAAATAGTTGAACAACTATGTTGCATTTGCTATTCAATGCTTATACGGGGCAAAAAACATGGATTTAAATTAGCTCCAAAAGTTATATAGGTAGATGGGATCATAAAATCAAAGTAAAATGTAGAAAGCAAAAAGCAGATGTTGACAAATTCTCATTCCTAAATAGGACCACAAAACAACTCGAATAGTTTACCTGTGGGAGTGTTCGGAGGAAATCCTCTTCGGGAAAATAAGTTCAGGACAAATCTCAAAAACACGGGTGAAGTGGGTATTTTAAATAATATTTAAATGTTAAAGTCATAGTGAAGTGTTAAGTTAATATAACTCTTGTAGTGTTTCTCTTTTTTTCTTTCAGGGCTATAGACATTTTAAAAGACTATGATTATTTTTTAATATTTTTTTAGTTTAAGAGTAATTATGTTTAAGAAATTAAATTTTGTATCTGCCACCGGGCTTAAGCCCAATTGTAGACTAACTATAAATACAAAATACAATTCTCCTTTGCATATTTCCAAGTTCCTTTCTATTATACATTTAATACTCAAAGTACTAATGTAGTCCTATATCCTTACAAAATCCTTAGTATAAAATGGTATCTTAACACGCTTCTCTCACGATATTAAACTTAAAAATTAAATAGTCACTATACAGACATTACAAATGAACGTTTAAATACATCAGATTGTTAATGATGCATTTACATTTGCAAAAAATTGTTATAATTCACTTCTATGCAGTATAATACTTTAATTATCTATACCAATAAATAAAATTGAAGTGTGTCTGTCTGTCCGTATGTATGTCTCGAATAGCCTCCGAAACGGCTCAACGAATATTAATTAAAATTTGAGGGGTTAAGAGCGGGAAATTTAACTTTAATATTCGTGCACATTTCATTTCGATAATTATATTAATATAATATAAATATTAATTCTACAGGTAGATTTCTTGGCATACGTGCGTTTGAATCTTCAAAATGTAAATTCGGGTTGCCCATACTTTTGACTATTTATGCTCCAAAACGGCTCAACAGATTTCACTGAAAATTTCTGGGATTAAAACAGGAATTTTATCTTTAAGTTCCGTGTATGTTTCATTTGGATATCTTGTAGATTTACGAAGATATTAATGTAAATATTGATAAAAACATTGAATTTCCGCGCGAAAGACGGCGTGAAAACCAACTGCGAGTTAAAAGTCCTATTGGGCGTTCCTATACTATTCATCCCACTTACAGTGTTTTTATAACCGCAAATTTGGCAGTATTAGAGATAGAGAGAGGGAGGGGAACATTCACAATCCATCTATTGTTGGAAACGTGTGAAAGCGGGATCTATTCAAAACCAACTGCGAGTTACAAGGTTTGCCATGAAAAGATAATAAATAAATGAAAACGTACTTTCGTTTTAAGGAAAAAGTAAACAATGCTATTTTTGCGTGAAGTCGCGAGTATAGCTAGTGTATAAATAAAACATTACTTTACTTTAATATATGGTTGAATGTTTTTTTTTCTATGGACTATAGTCCGAGTTATAAATTGACTAATCCACCTCATGAATGAATAAAGCAGTCAAACTTGTCAGAAATGTATTTTAATAAAATATAAACTTACATTATGTTACTCAAATGAAATAAGAATTGACACGCAAGTATTTATAATACAAAGAAGTCAGATAAATATGACTATTAACATACCGGGAAAAACTTTAGACAACAGTCGTCCTCCACAGGTTAAGAACAATCATAATTACAAAAGTTTCGTGAATCAATGTAAAATTATTCTAATAAATGGCGCGTTTTACTCTGTACAGGAGTTTCTTGACATTCCCCTAATAATTTAAATAATGCTCCAGCAAAAGTGTTGGATGTATTGCTTTGTAAAACTTTCTGTACGGTTTGATTTTCTCTTTTTTTTATGCATGTGTTTGTGCTTTCTAGAGTGCATGTGGTGTCTCCAATGATTTAATACCATACCTTGTTTATTCTAGCTATATATTTAACTATTGTAACTAATTATGTTATTTATGTTGCTGTTATAATTATTTTGCTACGTGATGTAATGAATGACGTATACTATTTCCTCAACCGAGGACTAATTGAGACAACAATCAATCCAAATCTTCCTTATTATTTTGTGTTTAGTCAGTTCTTTGAATATGTTTATTTAACTCGTCGATGCCTTAATTTTTTGATACGGGAGGAGATTTATGAATCATGAGTGAACCGTACTATTAATAATCGAAGCCTATATTTTAATGAATGATTATTTACCCATTTCTTTAATTATGAAATAAAGATCCCTTAATGCGAAAGCAAACTATAAAATGTAATGATGTCATATGTACCATATAAATGTTCATGGGGTATATTATTTTTAAATCATATAACTTTGACATCTAAATATTCTTCACTTGGTGAGGAAAAAGAAATGGTTTCTATTCATGCAGGAACGTGCACTGCCTCTGTTGAGGGGGTACAGAATTACTTGATGCAACTGCTTGCAAGTTTACACGCAAAAGCTTGCACTTGTTAGGTACTTTACATTGCAATAAGAGAATTTCAGCAATATTATCCAAGTGTAAAGACGACCCAAAGCTGTAGTTTGGAATGAATTTAACTCCATTTCAATGTTCAGGGCTTCAATTACCTGAAAATTTTAATTATAAATAAATATATTATCGGAACATTTATTGTTTATTAAATAAGATAAAATTCTTTTTCGTTACTACTATATAGATTTCGTTTTTAAGAAACAACTTTTAGGTTGACCTAAATATCATTGACTGCAGTCTTAAAAATTCTACAAAAATTATTTTCATAATTTCACAGAGGCATATTAAATTAATTGTGCCAAAATAGTGGTTCAGACATTCATCCTTAAAAATCACTATGGCGGCACGTTTAGTATTCTCTATTTTAGATCTTACTGATATTAATTACTCGTTTAAAGCTTTAATCATAAAAATGTCACTATTTTATGCATTTAACCTAACCTTTCTTCAATTACAATTCGTAAGCTGCTTTTGGCACGGAAAGCTTCTGTAATTAAAGACTATTAGCCCATGGCTTTCACGAATCAAGGGAAGGTGTGAGAGCCGGTGAAAAGAGCAATAATCACACTGAGTCGAGAAAGTCACTAAAACACTTAAAAGCCGTTGAAAGTCACCAGCCTGTCAACCTGGATTCTCAGTGAAAAGGAATGTTAAGTACTTAATTAATAATGTAATTTTAGCCGTTTTGAAAAGAGACTATTTCTTTCTAATGTATTTCAATTGACACCAATGCGATAAATAAAGTTCAAGACTGTATTTTCATGTGAAAATAAAATATTTCTAAATAATGTTCTGCAACCTTTCATACGCCGTTGACTTGACATATTTATTTTATGTGTACAGGGTGTTTCTAAAAGAATCGACGATTTCAAAATTTTATAACGTTTCAGTTATGAATGAAATGTAATTAAAAATGTATTGAAGAAGAGGAAAATCTAGTTTTCCAATAAGTCGTTAAGCAAGCACTTGCAAGAAGTTGCGTCAACGCGGAACAGGCACTCATTCGCTTCATCACAGCTTATTTTTATTTTACTCTAATTATAATTTGTCGTCTCATCAAGTAGCTCCTATCCGTCAGAGCATGAATTAATGTATAAATGGTTCCTGTGAGTTAGTTCTGTGTAGATTTACCGTCCCGTTCTAAGCAATTTAATATAGTGTTCATAACAAGTTGCCTACAAGACGCACGTGAGGTTCGCCAGGGGAGCTGAAGAGATAAAAGCAGCCCTTAATGGGTTGGCCGTAAGGTAACGATCGTATTACTGTATATTCCTGATGATTTCCCGTCGCAAGTAGCAAAATAATCCCTTCAAAGCGGCCGGATGAATGCCTTAGGGACTGACGTCGCTATCCCTTTTAATATAGGACGGAGTTCTGAGGGAGCTAGGAGGCCCTCTGGATGAGGTTGTCGTTACTTTCTGTCACCGGTCAACGTTCCTCGGAGGAACTTTAAATCTTTATTTATCTATTAAATTTTTTAATTAAGTCCTTGGCGACTAAACTTTTAATATTATCCAACCAGAACCGCATATTTTCTAAGGAGGTTTTGTTATCAGCCCTCAGGGAGCGTCAAAGCAAAGATAAAAATTAAAATAAATTATAATGATGAATAACCCATAGTTTTAACTATTCACAAAGATTAATAAACCAAAAATTAATTTGGATTTGGATTTTATTCAATTTTGAAGGGATTTTGGCAAATGCAACAGTCATCTACAAATTTGAAAACACAAATTAATTGAAACAAAATGATTTGGAACTTTTAGAAAATAAAACAAATTTGTTTATAGCATGTTCTCAATCTTAAATCTACTGTATATACTCTCAGTTAATAACTTTGTATATACACATATAATTTCTCATTTTTTCGTGTAACGTACATGATTCCAGATTGTGCTGGCCTACACAGGGAATTTGTCGAACTTCGAAGTTTCAGAAGTTCAACAAATAATTCGATCCTGTGAAATCATGCTTTAGACATACCCCTTATTCTATTCTTTATTATAAAAAATGAGCTTTGTTTGTTCGTATATTTGTTTGTAATTATTTATGCACATTGAAATGCGTGAATAGATTGCAACACAACTTGGTACACATATTCTTAAAAACCCGAGTAAAAACACTGGATTGGTGTTAAAACCCTCCAATACACACACACATATATACAGGTACGTATCAAAACGTAAAGGTTTATTACGTCACCGACAAAAACTAGGAACACTGGGAAACACTGAATTCCCTTTGTTTACTTTTTCATACACTGAAAACTCGACTCTTGTCCAAAAATAGCTTGCAATACAAACTGAAGAAAATATATAAGGGTGACAAAAAAACAATACATAATATTTTAATAATTTGCATAAGTGAGAATTTTCGATACACTTGGTTATTTGTGTATTTCGAATTTTTCGATTGCGAAGTCTGTAAAATTTTTCTAGTGAGATTCTCAAAGAATTAAAAATAATGCATATAATTAATATTGTTTAGTGCACTAAAGTGCCTTAATGACAAGACAATATTATTATTACAACTTGGTATAGTATAAAATAAAAACCACAAATAAATATTATTTTCAAAACATCACAATCAGTGAATATTTTTCGTACCTTGAAACGCGAGAACTTTTAAATTTTATTTTATATTAGCTGGGGACCCGGCGTTGCCCGGGTATTTACTTATATTATCCCGGTACATTATTTAATTCTTGGTCAACACATAACTAAGCCCAGATCGAGAACGTCACAATTTAAACCTCAAATATACTCCCAGTATCTCGAGAGAGTCCAAAATACCCCTGGTACAATAGCAGGAATAAATATGTTTTCAGTACTGTAAGAGAATATAAATTCTCCCCCATTTAAGGGATGAATTTTAACTTAAATCGGATATTAAAAATCATAATGTAACACAACGACTCGCATTATACCAAATTGGATAGTTTCCTTTTATTTTCATTTTAGCAATTACTTAATTTTAAAATTTACCTGACGCGTGAACTGAACTAATTTATTAATTTATGTATACATCGTATCGACGATCCAAAGAAGTTCATTTTTTCTCAGACTGCTGCAACAATAGATAGTTAGTGGGAAGAATGATATTGGAAGGCGTAATAGGACTTATAACTCGCAGTTGGTTTACACCCCGCGGCCATTACAAGAAATTTTCCCACAGAATTAATACTTTTATTTATATTCGAATTATATTAATATCTTCTGCAAACATATACAAATTAAATATCCTTTTCTTAACCCCTCGATTTTTCATTGAAATCTGTTGAGGCGTTTCGGAGCCTATTCGAGACAAACATAGGGACAGACAGACACACTTCAATTTTATTTATTGGTATAGATTACGAATTAAATAACTGGAAATAGCGTTTAAAAATATTTCATTATAATTATAAAAATCTCAAAATTTATTGTTACGAGTAAACAAAACATATATAAGGGTTATATCAGAAATATGATTGTTCTTGATACGTAACGGTGGTTCATCCTGATTCTACGCCAAAATCAACTCAACGATTTCCACTTCCTGACACATTTATCAAGACTTGACATGTCATCCCAAGTTTGCTCATCTCTTGACGTCTCGCATCCACGCCCAAATTTCTGACCTGAAAATCGTTAATAGGAATTGAAAATAATGTTGGTTTGACGGAGGCTGTGTAGGAACCGCAGTGACCGGTCACTAATATGAATCCTGGCTGGGCTGGGGCTTGACCTCCCGGCTTAGTATTAAAGTCAATATTTACCAGCTGCATTTCGCCGCGGCTTTAATCACAGGACACGTTGGCTTGCATTGCCGAAGCCCTCACCACCAAAAACAGATTAATTACTTTAAAATGTGGCCCGGGTTTTTGTTTGATATGGCTAATGCAAACATGAACCCCCCCCCGATCTCAAAGCCAACCCGCCGGCCCTCTGCAAAGTCAAACGTACTCTGCAAAACAAGTTCAGAGTACTTACCAAGAGTAAAGTGACAATAAGTTTCCAAAGAAACTAGATTAATTAAATAAAAAATTGAAAATTTCTGCGCGAACTGAAAGAATTTAAAATTATTTAACAGTTTCATTATAGAGAAAAATTAGACGTGCAAATTCTAGAAAGTAGTACAGCCATGATAACTATTTATACGTCCGTCAATTATTAACATTCTTAGTTAAGGAAAAGAAAAATACACAGGAATCGTTTTTACGTAACATTCTAAATGATAATAAAGACTGGGGAAGATTTTATAGCTATATTCGTAAACGCAGAGGGAATTGTGAAAAATTAGATATCTTAAAAACTGACGGCACGGATCTAACTTCAGATAAAGAAAAGGCAAATGTGCTGAACGAGTACTTCGTTTCTGTGTTTACCAAATGTAACGGTACATACACGGTAACAAAATGTGACTCCGAATCCGAAAAGTTCCATATCACGGCAAAGGCAGTAAGAAGGAGAATTAGTAATTTAAAAAACAAAAAATCGCGCGGTCCAGATGACATCTCCACAGAAATAATTAAACTGGGTGGGGAGGCAATTATTCCGTATTTAATAAGGCTATTTAATATATCCATAAATAACTCAACTCTGCCAACAGACTGGAAAACGGGAATAATTGTACCTGTATTTAAATCTGGAAATAAAACGGACATACGAAATTATAGACCTATTAGTCTAACCTCAGTAGTATGCAAAATCATGGAGCACTTAATAACTACGTACATTCGGGATACTCTTGAATTTAAAGGGTGGTTCTTTGACAACCAACATGGTTTTCGATCGGATTTTTCCTGTGAAAGTCAGATAATCAATTTGTTTCAAGATCTAGCAGACGAAATCGATCGGAGTGGTAGAATAGACGCCATTGTTATTGATTTTGCAAAGGCTTTCGATGTAGTTCCTCACGACATCTTGATCCAGAAGTTAGATGGGACACAAGAGTAGTTCTCTGGGTGCAAGAATTCTTAAAAAATAGGCTACAAAAAGGCAAAGTTGGGAAAGAAACTTCAGAACTCGGATCTGTAACATCGGGAGTCCCCCAAGGATCAGTTATTGCCCCCATTATTGTTTCTCATTTTTATTAATGATTTGCCTAATAATATAAATTCTAAGGTCCGACTTTTTGCATATGACTGTGTAATTTACAGAGAAATACCTGGAGAACAAGACGCAGCTGCTCTCCAAACTGACTTAGATACTCTAAGTACATGGGCTAAGCGAAATAAAACCAAAATCAACAATAGTAAAAGTAAGGCGATTAGTTTTACTAAAATGCGCGTTCAATATACCTCGATATATCTTACAGAAAGAAAATTTCGTCTCAATCTAAGTTAAGTGTAGTGTAGTGCAGTGTAGTGAAGTGATCATTGCCGCGAAATCTCTAAAAATATACTACAGTGAAATATATTTCCAGTTGTTGTTGTTTTTTTTTCAGGCAAAAACAATACTTTTCTTTTATTTTTTTAAAAAAAATCATTCCTAATAATATGATTACACAGTTATTTATTTATATTGAATATAATTATACATTTCAACTATAGGTTAATAATGGTCCTTATGACCAGTTTATTAATTATTGTTTAAGTTCTATGTATCTTCCACCGGGCATCTGCCCATTTGTAGATACAATAAATACAACTATACATTACAATAGTCCAGGAGAATGTTGAAAGCCAGATGGGTGTATAGGGTAACTAACCAGGAAGTTCTAAGCAGAATGGAGGAAGATCAAGCAATATGGTTGAACAAGTGAGGGGATAGATTAATAGGCTACGTTTTGAGACGAGTGTATTCTAAAATTACCATTAGAGGGAAGTGTGTGGGGGTAAGAACAGAAGAGGGACGCCGAGGATGAAATACTCTAAGCAGATTAGGGAAGATGTAACTGAACAGGATTAATAGAGAGAAAACCAAAGTAATGCAGTTTAGTATGGGAAACAGTGTAATAACGAAAGGTATTAGATTGGGAAGGGATATTTTGGCCGAAGTTGAGGAATTCTGTAACTTGGGAAGCATGATAATTGGTATAGGATAGCACATGCAAGGAAGGCTTTCGGGAGAAAGACGAATTTTACTCACCAGTAATATGAGATTGAATTTTAGGAAATCGTTGCTAAAAATGTTTGGACTGTGGCGTTATATGGGTGAGAAACGTGGACGTGAGGAGTTGCAGAAGGGAAAAGAAGCCTTTGAAATGTGGTGCCATAGGAGAATGGTGAAAGCCAGATGGGTGAATAGGGTAAGTAACCAGGACGTTCTAAGCAGAATAGAGGAAGAGCAAGCAAGATAGAGGGTAGAGATTAATAGACCACGTTTTGAGACATGAGGGTCTAGTAAAATTAGTAGTAGAGGGGAGTGTGGGATAAGAAAAAAGTAGGTGGATGGCGAGGATGGTATAGGCTAAGTGGATTGTGTTATTTATATAGAAATGAAAAGGCTTGAACTGAATAGGTGAGCATGGAGTATTGCCTCAGAGCAGTCTAAGGACTGAATACTACAACAGCAATTATTTTCAGTTTCTAAGGAATATATCTGGCGATATAAATTAAATTTAGGGCGTTACGGATGCATGACAGACTGGTGAATAATGTTTGGTTATTTTGGTATTGAAGTGAGGTCCACACGTATTTGGGATAAAGGAGAAGTGAGAGGTTGAGGACGTGGGCGGGAAACGACCGAGGGTCCAAAACCTCTGACAATGGAGCCTCGTGCTAGACGCCTCATTAATACCACAAGTCTCGGGCGCCATAAAGGAAAAATCACTTAAAAAGCAGCAAAAGACTTGTCTCTCATAAAAGGGACTTGTATAATTTACTGAAGATAAAAGAAGGGGAAAAGAAATGTCGCGACTATGAACAAATAAGTTACTTTGCTTTCCTTTGCGTTCAGATTCCCTCTTTCGCGGTATGTTTTTATATATATACATAAACTAAAGCTCAGATAAGGAGCAGCGCTCGTTAAGAGAGTTTCCTTTTTTTCCCGCGACTTCTTATACACACATAATCATGAATAAAGAAAGTTTGGCGAGAGAGCAACGGCGGTTGTGTTTGCGCGTCTTTTTCCAGCGTCGGAGTCGATTCGGAGAAACGCAGCCGGCGATGTTGACTCGCGAGCATTTAATTATCTGAATTTGGCAAATACGGAGAGGAGGGTCAGATACGGGGACGGCTGTTTGATGTCTCGCAATCCGAGTTTTACACGCGGAATTAGCTTAATGGACGGAGATGACAACTGGCCACACGGGGAGCCGGGCTTGGACAAACACGGCCATGTTTGAACAACTCTGCCCACCTGCCGCATTGTTGACTTCTCCCCGCAGATGCGGATTTTAATAACACAAAAACAATATGCACGTCCTTCTCTACCCCGCAGGCGCCATTCGGACACACACATTGAAACACACTAGAAAATTCATTTTCTGAGAATATTAGATAGAGGCCATAGATTAATAGACATGAGGGTCTAGTAAAATTAGCAGTATAGGGGAGTGTGTGGGGGTAAAAAAATATGTGTAAGGTGAGTATGGAACACGTTATAACCAGCGCTTAGAAAATCGCTTAATTTAAGTATTAAACTTCACTATGGCAGGATTTCCCAAACTTTTTCTTCAATGGAACACTTATTAAAATCGAACATTCTAACGGAACACTTGTCTTCTTTTTTGAAAATGTGTGATTCATAGGCGTAAAAAGTAAAACATGATTTAATTTAAAAATTATTTTAAAATATATTGTTTTTGTTGTGGTATATGCAATCCTCCATGCGCAAAACTTTTTAATTCCTCGTAACTAGCACAACCACACCCTCACTAATCTGCTGAATGTATTCTATCCTTGGCCTCCCTCTTCTGTTCTTACCCCACTAATGCTAATTTTACAAGACCCTCGTGTCTTAAAACGTGGCCTATTAATCTATCCCTTCTCTTAGTCAACTTCCTCCAAATTGCCCGCTTATCCCCTATTATGTTTAGAACTTCCTCGTTAGTTACTCTATCCATTCGCCTATAACACCTTCTATTCTTTTCCTATCGTCCACGTTTCACACCCATATAACGCGACGCTCCATACGAACATATTTAGCAACGATTTGCTAATACTCACATATATTACTGGTGAGTAAATTCCTCTTTCTCGCGAAAGCCTTAAAGCCTTCCTTGCCTGCGCTATCCTACTCTTCACGTCACAGTTTGGGTTTAGAAAAGGATATTCAACCGAGAAAGCGATCTTTACTCTTTTAGACGACATAATAGAAGAATTAAATAAAAAAAATCGCCCATTAGGTATATTCTCTGACTTAAGTAAAGCTTTTGATTGTGTAGACCATAGCATATTGCTAGAAAAACTGAGGTACTATGGAATAACAGGAACTTCATTTTCTTGGTTTAATTCATACTTACAAAATAGAATGCAAAGAGTAGTATTAAAAGACTCGTGCACAGGTGAAATACATAAATCAGATTGGGGAATTATTAAAACTGGGGTCCCACAGGGATCAGTATTAGGGCCATTATTATTCCTTATATATATAAATGATCTTCCTAATACCATAGATTCAACTTCTAAAGCTATTCTCTTTGCAGATGATACTAGTGTAATAGTAAAAAGTAACAAAGACACACTAGAAGAGGCAAGTAACAATAATTTAACTAACCTGCTAACATGGTTTAATGCGAACGGACTAACAAATAACTGTGACAAAACACATTTCATGCAATTTCACACACTCAACACAACTTTACAATCTATAACACTTAAATACGACAGCAAAAATGTAAATGAAACTTCCTCTGTTAAATTCTTAGGTCTCTTAGTAAATAATAAATTAAATTGGACTGATCAGATTAATCAATTACTTAAGAAACTCAGCTCAGCTACATATGCTGTCAGAGCAATGTCCACCTTCAGTGATTTAAAAACAAGAAAATTAGTATACTTTGCATATTTTCATTCTATTTTATCATATGGTATTATATTTTGGGGCAACTCAGTAGGCATAGATAAGATATTTATTAGTCAAAAACGTGTTATTAGAGCAATATGTCAGGTTTCCTCGCGAACTTCTTGCAGAACTCTGTTCAAAAAGTTAGGCATTTTCACTTTAACGTGCCAATACATTTATTCATTGATGTTATTTGTAATCACAAATAGGCACTTATTTTTTAATAATACTGATATTCATCCCTTCAATACAAGGAACAAAAATAATCTGTATAAAAAATGTAAAACATCGTCAATTGCACAGAAAGGTGTGCATTATTCAGGGATATCCATCTTCAACAGACTGCCGCACAGAATTAAACAGTTGTCCGATAATCAAGGTAAATTTAACACTGAATTACGCTCATTTTTGCTTAGCCACTCCTTCTATTCAATAAAGGAATTTATAGAAGAATCGGAGAAGAGTAATTTATAATACAAAAATTTGTTATAAGTATATTTATCTTTTATACAATAAAATAATGTAATAAATGTACACCCTGACCCATTCCACATCCTTGAAGCTTAGCTTCTTTACAGGATCTACGGAATATGATTATTATTATTATTATTACTATCCTTCTACCATTCCTAGTTATTACGCTTCCCATGTAGCAGAATTCGCTAACTTCCGTCAAAATATCCCTTCCCTATCTAACACTCTTTGTTATTCCACTGTTTCCCCAAACAACACTCCATTACCTTGGTTTTCCTCTATTAACCCTCATATTGAACTCTTTCTCCAGGACTCCGTTCATGCCATTTATTATGCTTTCAAACTCTCCTTCTGATTCCCCTAACACTACAATATCGTTGGTAAACCACAAAGTTATTTCTTCTCCTTGCACTTTGATTCCTTTTCCGTATCCCGTTTTAACATTCTTCATCGCCTGTTCAATATGTAAGTAAAACAGCATGGGCGACAGACTGCATCCTTGTCTTACTCTTGTCTTGATTACGGCTTTCTTTTCTTGAAGTTCTGTTCTAATTACTGCTGCCTGACTTCTGTAGAGGTCATGTATAAACCTCCTTTGATAAATCAGCAAAAGACTGTTTATTTGCACAATATTTTAATATTTTCAAAGGTACAAATATTAATTCAAATAGGAATATTTTAAAAAGTGAGCGTATTTCTAAATCAGTATTTCGAGTTGGATGCGAAGTTATATCAGCATATTTACCAATTAAATGATAAATATTTGAATTTCTATTCGCAAATTTTGGAGGAGTATGTAATTTTATTTGGTCTATATTCTGATAATAATATATTTTATATATTCTTGGGACACTATCTCATTACATGATTGAAATGTCACCTTTATTAATTGTTCTTAAAAAATTACTAATTCTAAAAATTCAAATTACGAAAATTACTTTTTAAACTATTGACGCGAACTTTTAGATTGAAAACAAATATTTAATATAATTTAAATTATTTCTGTTTATGTTTTGAAATTATTAGGGTTTTTTCATTTTTATAAAAAAAGTCCTAACTGGCTATTAAAAATATTTTGAAAATGGCAGAAACTGCGTACCGAAAGCTTAAACGAACATTATAATTATATATTTTGACTCGGCAATGACTCTAAATGATCAAATTAAATGAATATTGTATTTTATAAGCTATTAACACTGATACACTACAAGAACAATATATTTGCAGGAGTTTAAAGGGAAAATTACGAATTTAAGTCATTATATTTTTAGAAAAAGAAGTTAGAAATAATTATTTATATCGTTCACAAATGTTACAGTAGAATATACACTGTTCTTCCTATGGTCTACATTAAAATATTATATCATATATATATGATATATATATAGGGTCTATATTAAAATATTACATCATATATATATATATATATATATATATATATATATATATATATATTTGAACTTAGTGACCTTTAAACTTTATAAATTTAGAATAAAATTTTAATAACCGCATAAACAATAATATGTATCTTACAAAAGTCGGTCTTTCTTCTCACTTTTAAATTGAATGTCACTGGAAATAACAATTCTTTTAAGTATTCATGTCAATTTCTTATTCGGTGAATAAATACTGTATTTAATGTCAAAACAACTGTATTATCATCGGATAAAAGTTATTTTCAATAAATAAAAACAAACGGAGCGATAAAAACTGTGAGGAATTATTTCTCCGGTTCGATGAAAATGACGATTTGGTCTTACGAACTGATTGTGGTATTATAACACCATATAATCATAGCGTACCATGATAATCAGAAATTGTTTTCAAATCTCTTTCAAATGTATTTTGCACAAAACACTCGCCTGTTTTTAAATTTTCTGCTGAGTGAATGCATCCATTAATTTATTTTACAGGTACATACAAATTTATTATTTTTTTACGTGACTGTGGCAGACCAAAAGTCTTATTATCACTGTAATAAAAAATTAATATTATAAATACCAGATATTGAATCTAGTACCATCATCAGGTTAGTACAGGAATTATTTTTGTTACATAAACAGACCTTCGCGAAACGTGTTCTTGTAATATTCGATTCCACGAAACGGAGTAATTCCCGTGCACATTTCATTGCGTCTACTGTAATTTTATTGTAATTTTTCCCCGAAGTGTTTATTATGCGGCATCACGTTCATTTACACCTGCCCTTCTCCCTTGAATTATCTCTGCAAAAGTCTCCCGACATTACAAGACGACCCTGTCCAGAATTTTCAATAATTGAAATAACTTAGGTAAACAATGGTAATATTTTGTTGAAACATTGTACTGAAAACTATGAACGGTGATTTACCGTGACATTAAAATCTCACTTCCTTTTTTGTGTGACTTGTAGACAATACTCAGGACTTAATGAATATCTGTTTGTGTCTAATGACCTGTTGGTTATCTAAAATGGTATTTTCGAGCTAACGACTTCCGTGACAGTGTAATAAAATGGACGACCTTTTTCTGCCACTCAGGCCGCACGTGGTCAGAGATCCAAACAATTTTCTTCAAGACGTAGTAAATGAAAGTGACAGTTATAGTAAATAATTTACGTAAATATTTCGTCTGTCCGTCCCAACACCACTCTGGCCAGAGAACACTTCCTGTCGCTCTTTGTGGCAGTGACCTGATGCAGGTTTTCTAGGGTTTTCCCTGCATCTCTTAAGGTGAAACACCGGGTAGGATCCTTAAACAATAGACCGAGGGCCCCGGTAAACCCGTGGCTACCTTGCTCTACCTTCCGCATCCCCTTTTTTCATTCCCTTCCTATGCTATTAAAGGACAGTTGCCTGTTTCAGAATCATCCTCATGCAACCTGTTAACCCCAAAATATATACATATTTTTAAAAGAATTTTTCATACTTGTGTGTGACGTCTTTGTCCCTTGTTTACGTATATTCACGTTGTCTACACCACTCTTGTTTGTTATCTATGCGTGCACCAATTCTTTTGACTTGCAGACTACTAATTGAGACAATAAATAAATCTCAAATATAACTTAGACGTGTTCCTATTCGCTTCTTAGAAAGAAAATACGTGGTGAATTTGTTGAAGAATATTGTTAAGTAGCACATTAAATATAAAGGGGAAATTAAATAGAAGAATATAATGATGAATAACCCTAATTTTTAATCAATCACACCATTTAATAAACCAAAACTATGTATTTATTTTGATTTAAATTTTTTTATTCCATTTTGAAGGACCTTTCGGTATAAGCCATGGTCATCTACAATAATTTAGAAGTATGAATATTCGAAAATAATAACAGTGAACAGTATCCATTATTTTATTATTTTACTTCCTAAGCTTTAAAGTATTGTCTATCGACTGAATTTTCGAAACTCCATTCTTTTCTTCCTAATAATGTCTCCTAATTTTTTGCTTACTGGTTTATACTATTATCTATCAGAAGAATTTGTTTTCCAAATAATATTTCCCTAATTTCCATCCCTACTCGTATTATTATTATGTGTTGGTGAAATTTAGGATACTCCATTTTTCCTAATACCTGGCCCATTCTTTGTTTCTTAATAGCTTTTCCCTAATTTCTCACAAAATGTTTAAAGTGTTTTCTAACGGCAGAATTTTGGAACTTCTATCATTTGTCATCCCTCTTAATTGTCGCCCACTTTCTCTTTTTATTATTGCCCATCGGTTGAACTTGCCCCAGCCCCGCTAATTGTTTTCTTCATTTGGCGGCAAGTTGATTAAAGACACCTTTGTTGTGGATTTTTTCTGATTATTATTTCATGTTACAACTCGTTCCAATATTGTTCCTTGTTTTGTTAGTCGTGGTTTACTTAGGTCAAATACCCGTCGAGGTTTTTATGTTGTATTTCTGCTTCCGTGAACATTTGTTTTTTATATTCATAGATCAAGATTGGTTCGACATAATTCGACCAAACACCAAACAAATAATTAGTTTCACTGTATGCTCAGTCTAAATAAGTGTAAAAATTAAATCACGATTACCCCTTGAATTAGTCATCAGCTCCATGTTATTACTCACACTTAAGGTCTTGTTCAAGGCCAGTAAAAATTTATTTTCCACCCCCTGCACCCACTGTCTGAGAGCTAATGAAAAAGTCGTTATAGCAACTTATCCAGTGTCGACATATATTTTTATGAAACGTCAGGTTGTAAAAGCAGATCAGGATCAGTGTGGAAAAATTTTTGACCTTGATCCTTGAATTATGTTTCATAGGTCTTTAGTGCTAAACTTCTATTGAACCGATTTCTTCTGTTCTTGAACAGATATATGCAAATGAACCTAATGTGTTCTGGAAGACTAGATTACTAAAACATGTATATGAGTGCGTCCTTCATTTTTAAAAAACAAATACATCATCATCATGCATGGTATTTATATAACTTTTACCGTTCTAGCCAAGGCTCTTTTTTTGTTACTTGATACGAGCCTCGTTCAGTTAGGCCATAAATAATCATTAATCTCTAATTACTTTTGTGGAAACTTGAGGTCGTCTGAAGGCAAAAATAAGTCATTATTCGGTAGTGCGACAAATGTCAAGGTGTTATTCCAACCCAGGAATTGTTTCGAAGCTTCGGCGGGTCAATTAATTTACAGTCTGATAAAAATGAAATTGGATGTGCCTTTGCGTGAATATACACGCAGTCTCAATGAAAATTTTATCTATATATTGTCTGCGAAAGGTGACTCGAAGTTTTCTGCCAATATTCATCTCTTTAAAAAACTGAATTGCTTTGGTAATTATTTTTACAGATATTCCAGCAGCCAGGTAGCGGGGCCAAATTTTTTACTAATCAGTACAGAAGATTTCAAAAGTAAAAATGGCCGAATGATCTACAAGAGGTAGCACATGATTGATTTATTTATCACACCAAATTGTCACAAAATTAATTATATTTCTGCAGTTTTCTAAAAATTAATATATATAATACATCAAATTTAAATAAAAATTTTGAAAAATTAGGTTATTGAATTTTCGAAAAAAAAAGTGTCGGGTTTCTTGTATTGGGGGTCGCTAAGTTGATTAGTGGCTTCCAATACCATGCAAAATCACATGATTAAGTGAATTTGTTTTCATTCCTATTTCTTTTTCCAAAAGTAAGTATTCATCAGTCACAATGTTACATTTTTCTAAATTTTAATTTTTTCTTCGTTCACCAGTTGTATCCTGGAATTTTTAATTTAGAATATGATAATACTTTAGGATTAAGAGTTTTACGACGTCTAAGATGAAGTGATCCCACTCATGCCTTACAAACTGTTCCAATAGACGGACTTCATCTTCATCTTAAGAAAATGGAAACAGCGAACAATAATCTTACTGGTCTGGATTTATTTCAATCTAGAGAAACTTTATCAATGTCCAATTACTTTCAACATCCTTTTAAATATTTTGGTGACTCATATCGCTTTTGTGAAGTTATTTGAGGAATTAATTTCCACGTTAGCTAGTTTTCTATTTGATTTTATTGAACAAACGTTGTAATTTTTTTTTATAAATCCGTGAGTTCATCAGCAGTTTTGAATTTTCTCTACAATGTTTTCTGTTTCATGAAATCGACGGCGTCCTAGAAGCAGCGTGACCTCTGAGATTCTCTGGCTCCAGGGTGGGGGACGACTTAATGTTAATGATCTCCTATTTACGATGCGATACGTCCAGTGCTATGCCAAACATCGCTGACTGTTCTTCTTCGCCATGTGGGTCTGGGTCCTCCTCTTACTTCTCTGGCAAGGTTAGTTCTCCAATATGGAGACTAGGAAACATTCAGATCAAAAGAATAGCTATTAAAGAATTCTTGATAAAATTTGACGACTAAATGGTCCGTTGCTTTTCCTAATAGCCTTGTAAAAACACATTATAGTAACAGCTAATTCTAACGTTGATTTTATAATTTTTAAAAAAATGTATAGATACATATCTACGAAAAATGAAATTGAATTTGTGCGGCTCGTATCTTTATATAATACTGCACTACGACTTTTAATCCATTTTGCATATTTATAAACTAAGAAGTATCATTACTTTTGATTACGTAGTTATGAAGGGTAAATTAACATTTTATATAAGCAATTGAACTTTTTGTGTTTCGCGAGTGTCAGATCGGATAAGTGATTTAGTTATAGAAAATTCCGTCTCAGCCATCAGTAATTCAGAATAATTCACATTGCGAATTATTAAACATGTATCATTATAATCAACTTATTCAAACGTAACTACTATAATGAAATGTTAGTTAAACAACAATTTTACTCGTCTGGTTTGGTAGGCTACGTGAGGGGATTTGTAAATCTATATTGTCACATTCCCGTAGGATCGAGACATACAGTAACACGCACTGCTAGAGGTTATAGATGTTTATTTAACACGAGGTCTTGTACAAAGGCTCGTACTGCAAAAATTGCTTCCGCCTTGAGGTCCAGTACAATTTATACAATTGCGGAATATTCCAGA
This sequence comes from Eucriotettix oculatus, assembly GCA_034510155.1. NCBI lineage: Eukaryota > Metazoa > Arthropoda > Insecta > Orthoptera > Tetrigidae > Eucriotettix > Eucriotettix oculatus. The sequence continues at coordinate 12,903,590 of CM067382.1, forward strand.
AACAAAACATTCTAGAAATGAGAGTTAAAAATGTAAATAAAGTAACAAAAAAAGTGGTTGAGTTGAGTGAGACTCGATGGCGAGTCTATATTTTTGCTCACAACAACTGGCCTATGGTTGCAGTCACTCAGATGTGGCAATATCTTTAGGGTTTTAAAGAGGGAAGGGAAGGAAACGAAAGCTTCATTAGATCGTCAAAAACCTACTCTGGGCAAGTACTAAGCACAAAGATTTCATGGAAATCGGATGAATGTTTTAGAAAATCAAATATGACAAAAAAAAGTCTTGGAGGATAGGACTGACGTGGGAAGTTTCTAGGGACTGAATGGGGGAAAGAAAGAAACCAAAATGTTCAAAAGATCGACATGAATCTACTTTAGGTTAATTATCACTAAACACAAAAGAATTCTCGAGTATCGGATGAATGGTATATGAATTCCCAAGGGAAAAACTTATAACAACTTATAATTAGTAGTGTGTTTGTGCAATTCTGAGTATATAAACGTAGATTGGCTACCGATAACATGGAAAATGAATCAGGCGATTAAGGTTACTCACAAGGAATGTAAGAAAACTCAGTGGAGTTCTGGAAAGTCCGTCAGGACTGACTTCCTCCTTCCTTCATTTGCCCTTTCCTTTCCACCCTTGGCCAATGAATTTAAATGAAAACTCCTGCAACCAGTTTGAGAGGCGTATACATGGGTTCAAAGACCTTCGGCATACGGCAAGAGTTGTTCACTGATCCCATTAAACCAGGCGGCCAAATGACCCTCAAATTTGATCAAAAATGGATTCGGGTTTGTTGTAGTCCCATAATAATTGAGTCGCCAACATCAGAAGGGCTTAGGAGTATTTCCCAATAGCCTGACCAATCTGATGAAGGTTTAATAGGATTTTCCCTGAATCATCTTTAGGTGAAACACCGAGTAGGAATCTTACAATAAAGTCCGGGGACTCTAGCCAACCGTTGACTTGCTCTACCTCCAACATTCCCCATTCTCAATGCCCTTCCTACGCTATAAAAGGGGATTTGACTGCTTCAAGTTCAATGTAGCTTGTCACTCTCCACCTACCTCCCCCCCCCGCGCTCCACGGTATAGACATAACCCTCCACTAACATTGGTTTTTATTTATATATATTTGATGTTAGAAGACCAGGAGGATCTTTCTATTGCAAGCGCTGATCTTGCAATGGTTCAACTTCCATTTCTCTAGTACTTTTATAATGATAAACACCACGATATAAATTCGAGATTAACGAATAAAGCATTATTCTTTCTTCGGTTTCAATTTCATTTTTACGTTTTTACGCATATTGGTCCATAGCTAAGAATTCAAATTTCAAAACCAAGCTTAATTCTTATTTTTATTAATTATATTTTTCTTGCAGGAGACGGTGGAACAACACGTCCTCTATCGTCCGATGACGTTACCCTTAGCCAGTGTAAGTAAGCGATTAGAGTATTACTCTTTATTTTTTGTTTTGATGCTTCAAATAAAAGTCAATTTACTTAAAATAACAAACCACCTTTAAATTCCTCCAGAAGCTAATTTCGTACCGTATTATTTTATGTAATCCATTTTACATTGCACTGAGTTTTTAAGCATTTATTGATTGCAAAATATCGTAGAAAATTAAAGGAACACAAAACTGCCTGCCAAAATAAAAACAAACGAAAAAACTCGAAACATAATTTTTCCAGAACGTATGACGAACAATATTTAATACATAAAATTTAAAATATAATTCGTTAGTTAGAGTTCAAATCCTAAGCATGATGACTGCGAATATTAGTCAAAATCGGTAATCAAATAACAAATACGGTTGATAATTTAGCTTGGAGAAAGATTTACAGTCTACACTTTAAAAACAGAACTTCAATCTCCTCACATTACACACTACGGTTAATTTATAAAGTAAAATCTATTTAATACATATTTCGCCAAAAATAATAAAACTACGAAATTCAGCAATATTTCATGATAAGAAATAAATAATTCCGAAATTCAACTCTAATTACATCAGTGATTAAAGCATTCATCCAAGAAAACACACTACGAAAAGTAAAAAATTACAAATTTAAAATCAAATTTACATAACGATTAAAGTATGATATTTAAAAATAAACTAGGCTTTAATAATACTAAAATATAACAACAAATAAACCAATGCTCTTAAGAAATAAAACCACCATCAAATTGTAGAAAAAATAGATTAATAATACCTGCTATACATAAAAATATCGGCTTAAATAATATTACAAAAATATGTAAATAAATTAAATTATTAAACATAATATCAAATTCTCACCGTTCCAGATGACGTAATCTACAATCTTCTTAAAACAACAAAAGAAAAGGAAAATCAACTGGAAACAAAACAAAAAGAAATTCAAGATGTATTAATCAAAATAGATAACACACAAAAGAATTTAACACATTCAGTAGATTTTATAAAATCAACAACAGAACAAATGAAAACCATACAATACAAATTAGAAAAAAATTTAAAACAAATACTTAGCACAAAAAATATGATAAAACAAATAAGTAAAAAAAACAAAATCAATATTTCCCGGAAAAAAAGGAGTACTAACTCAGAAGATAAATACATACAAAACGGAAAAATATGCACATGCAATCCAATAATGAATAAACAAACCACAAGCCTACCTGACACAAAGAACGAAAATATAACGGATTCAAGCATACTTCATCACAACAGTGAACAAAAATACAGTAAAATTAATAAGGATAAACTGAATGAAGCAGAAAAAGAAAATGCTCCCGCACAAGCAAATTATAACGCCTATACTAACGCAGGAGCAAATGTTAAACATAATACAGAAGTAGAAGATAACGCATATGGTGGAGCAGAAACCAAAGCAAACGCAGGAGCAAATGCCAACGTAGGAGCGAATGCCAACGCCAACGCTGGGGCTGCAGCCAACACTAATGCAGCTGCAAACGCTAATTCTCTCGCAGCAGCAAATGCCAACGCCAATGCAGAAGCAAACGCTAATTCTCTCGCAGCAGCAAATGCCAATGCCAACGCAGGAGCAAACGCCAACGTTAACGCAGTAGCAAATGCCAACGCCAACGCAGAAGCAAATGCTAACGCCAACGCAGGAGCAAATGCCAATGCACTCGCAGCAGCAAATGCCAATGCCAACGCAGGAGCTAATGCCAACGCTAACGCAGGAGCAAATGCCAACGCCAACGCTGGGGCTGCAGCCAACGCCAATGCAGCAGCAAACGCTAATTCTCTCGCAGCAGCAAATGCCAATGCCAACGCAGGAGCAAATGCCAACGCTAACGCAGGAGCAAATGCCAATGCCAACGCAGGAGCTAATGCCAACGCTAACGCAGGAGCAAATGCCAACGCCAACGCTGGGGCTGCAGCCAACGCCAATGCAGCAGCAAACGCTAATTCTCTCGCAGCAGGAAATGCCAACGCAAACGCAGGAGCAAATGCCAACGCTAACGCAGGGGCAAATGCCAACGCCAACGCAGGAGCAAATGCCAATGCACTCGCAGCAGCAAATGCCAATGCCAACGCAGGAGCAAATGCCAACGCCAACGCAGGAGCAAATGCCAATGCCAACGCAGGAGCAAATGCCAACGCCAACGCAGGAGCAAATGCTAACGCCAACGCAGGAGCAAATGCCAATGCACTCGCAGCAGCAAATGCCAATGCCAACGCAGGAGCAAATGCCAACGCTAACGCAGGAGCAAATGCCAATGCCAACGCAGGAGCAAATGCCAACGCTAACGCAGGAGCAAATGCCAACGCCAACGCAGGAGCAAATGCTAACGCCAACGCAGGAGCAAATGCCAACGCCAACGCAGAAGCAAATGCCAACGCCAACGCAGGAGCAAATGCCAATGCACTCGCAGCAGCAAATGCCAATGCCAACGCAGGAACCAACGCCAATGCAGCAGCAAACGCTAATTCTCTCGCAGCAGCAAATGCCAATGCCAACGCAGGAGCAAATGCCAATGCACTCGCAGCAGCAAATGCCAATGCCAACGCAGGAGCAAATGCCAACGCCAACGCTGGGGCTGCAGCCAACGCCAATGCAGCAGCAAACGCTAATTCTCTCGCAGCAGCAAATGCCAATGCCAACGCAGGAGCAAACGTCAACGCTAACGCAGGAGCAAATGCCAACGCCAACGCAGAAGCAAATGCTAACGCCAACGCAGGAGCAAATGCCAATGCACTCGCAGCAGCAAATGCCAATGCCAACGCAGGAGCAAATGCCAATGCACTCGCAGCAGCAAATGCCAATGCCAACGCAGGAGCTAATGCCAACGCTAACGCAGGAGCAAATGCCAACGCCAACGCTGGGGCTGCAGCCAACGCCAATGCAGCAGCAAACGCTAATTCTCTCGCAGCAGCAAATGCAAACGCCAACGCTAACGCAGGAGCAAATGCCAACGCCAACGCAGAAGCAAATGCTAACGCCAACGCAGGAGCAAATGCCAATGCACTCGCAGCAGCAAATGCCAATGCCAACGCAGGAGCTAATGCCAACGCTAACGCAGGAGCAAATGCCAACGCCAACGCTGGGGCTGCAGCCAACGCCAATGCAGCAGCAAACGCTAATTCTCTCGCAGCAGCAAATGCCAATGCCAACGCAGGAGCAAATGCTAACGCTAATGCAGCAGCAAACGCTAATTCTCTCGCCGCAGGAAATGCCAACGCCAACGCTGGTGCAAATGCTAACGCCAACGCAGGAGCAAATGCCAATGCACTCGCAGCAGCAAATGCCAATGCCAACGCAGGAGCTAATGCCAACGCTAACGCAGGAGCAAATGCCAACGCCAACGCTGGGGCTGCAGCCAACGCCAATGCAGCAGCAAACGCTAATTCTCTCGCAGCAGCAAATGCCAATGCACTCGCAGCAGCAAATGCCAATGCCAACGCAGGAGCCAACGCCAATGCAGCAGCAAACGCTAATTCTCTCGCAGCAGCTAATGCCAATGCCAACGCAGGAGCAAATGCCAATGCACTCGCAGCAGCAAATGCCAATGCCAACGCAGGAGCTAATGCCAACGCTAACGCAGGAGCAAATGCCAACGCCAACGCAGGAGCCAACGCCAATGCAGCAGCAAACGCTAATTCTCTCGCAGCAGCAAATGCCAATGCCAACGCAGGAGCCAACGCCAATGCAGCAGCAAACGCTAATTCTCTCGCAGCAGCAAATGCCAATGCCAACGCAGGAGCAAATGCCAATGCACTCGCAGCAGCAAATGCCAATGCCAACGCAGGAGCAAATGCCAACGCTAACGCAGGAGCAATTGCCAACGCCAACGCAGGAGCAAATGCCAACGCCAACGCAGGAGCAAATGCCAATGCACTCGCAGCAGCAAATGCCAATGCCAACGCAGGAGCAAATGCCAACGCTAACGCAGGAGCAAATGCCAACGCCAACGCAGGAGCCAACGCCAATGCAGCAGCAAACGCTAATTCTCTCGCAGGAGCAAATGCCAACGCCAACGCTGGGGCTGCAGCCAACGCCAATGCAGCAGCAAACGCTAATTCTCTCGCAGCAGCAAATGCCAACGCCAACGCAGGAGCAAATGCCAATGCCAACGCAGGAGCAATTGCCAACGCTAACGCAGGAGCAAATGCTAACGCTAATGCAGCAGCAAACGCTAATTCTCTCGCCGCAGGAAATGCCAACGCCAACGCTGGTGCAAATGCTAACGCCAACGCAGGAGCAAATGCTAACGCCAACGCAGGAGCAAATGCCAATGCACTCGCAGCAGCAAATGCCAATGCCAACGCAGGAGCTAATGCCAACGCTAACGCAGGAGCAAATGCCAACGCCAACGCTGGGGCTGCAGCCAACGCCAATGCAGCAGCAAACGCTAATTCTCTCGCAGCAGCAAATGCCAATGCCAACGCAGGAGCAAATGCCAATGCACTCGCAGCAGCAAATGCCAATGCCAACGCAGGACCCAACGCCAATGCAGCAGCAAACGCAATGCCTCGCAGCAGCTAATGCTAACGCCAACGCAGGAGCAAATGCCAATGCACTCGCAGCAGCAAATGCCAATGCCAACGCAGGAGCAAATGCCAACGCTAACGCAGGAGCAAATGCCAACGCCAACGCTGGGGCTGCAGCCAACGCCAATGCAGCAGCAAACGCTAATTCTCTCGCAGCAGCAAATGCCAATGCCAACGCAGGAGCAAATGCCAATGCCAACGCAGGAGCAAATGCCAACGCTAACGCAGGAGCAAATGCCAACGCTAACGCAGGAGCAAATGCCAACGCCAACGCAGGAGCAAATGCCAACGCCAACGCAGGAGCAAATGCCAATGCCAACGCAGGAGGTAATGCCAACGCTAACGCAGGAGCAAATGCCAACGCCAACGCTGGGGCTGCAGCCAACGCCAATGCAGCAGCAAACGCTAATTCTCTCGCAGCAGCAAATGCCAATGCCAACGCAGGAGCAAATGCTAACGCTAATGCAGCAGCAAACGCTAATTCTCTCGCAGCAGGAAATGCCAACGCCAACGCAGGAGCAAATGCCAATGCCAACGCAGGAGCAATTGCCAACACTAACGCAGGAGCAAATGCCAACGCTAACGCAGGAGCAAATGCCAATGCCAACGCAGGAGCAAATGCCAATGCTAACGCAGGAGCAAATGCCAATGCCAACGCAGGAGCTAATGCCAACGCTAACGCAGGAGCAAATGCCAACGCCAACGCTGGGGCTGCAGCCAACGCCAATGCAGCAGCAAACGCTAATTCTCTCGCAGCAGCAAATGCCAATGCCAACGCAGGAGCAAATGCCAACGCTAACGCAGGAGCAAATGCCAATGCCAACGCAGGAGCAAATGCCAACGCCAACGCAGGAGCAAATGCCAATGCCAACGCAGGAGCAAATGCCAATGCTAACGCAGGAGCAAATGCTAACGCTAATGCAGCAGCAAACGCTAATTCTCTCGCAGCAGGAAATGCCAACGCCAACGCAGGAGCAAATGCCAATGCCAACGCAGGAGCAAATGCCAACGCTAACGCAGGAGCAAATGCCAACGCCAACGCAGGAGCCAACGCCAATGCAGCAGCAAACGCTAATTCTCTCGCAGCAGCAAATGCCAATGCCAACGCAGGAGCAAATGCCAATGCACTCGCAGCAGCAAATGCCAATGCCAACGCAGGAGCTAATGCCAACGCTAACGCAGGAGCAAATGCCAACGCCAACGCTGGGGCTTCAGCCAACGCCAATGCAGCAGCAAACGCTAATTCTCTCGCAGCAGGAAATGCGAACGCCAACGCAGGAGCAAATGCCAACGCCAACGCAGGAGCAAATGCCAACGCCAACGCAGGAGCAAATGCCAATGCACTCGCAGCAGCAAATGCCAATGCCAACGCAGGAGCTAATGCCAACGCTAACGCAGGAGCAAATGCCAACGCCAACGCGCAGCAAGCCAATGCAGCAGCAAACGCTAATTCCTCGCAGGAGCAAATGCCAACGCCAACGCTGGAGCTGCAGCAACGCCAATGCAGCAGCAAACGCTAATTCTCTCGCAGCAGCAAATGCCAATGCCAACGCAGGAGGCAACGCCAATGCAGCAGCAACGCTAACTCGCAGAAGCAAATGCTAACGCCAACGCAGGAGCAAATGCCAATGCACTCGCAGCAGCAAATGCCAATGCCAACGCAGGAGCTAATGCCAACGCTAACGCAGGAGCAAATGCCAACGCCAACGCAGGAGCCAACGCCAATGCAGCAGCAAACGCTAATTCTCTCGCAGGAGCAAATGCCAACGCCAACGCTGGGGCTGCAGCCAACGCCAATGCAGCAGCAAACGCTAATTCTCTCGCAGCAGCAAATGCCAATGCCAACGCAGGAGCAAATGCTAACGCTAATGCAGCAGCAAACGCTAATTCTCTCGCAGCAGGAAATGCCAACGCCAACGCAGGAGCAAATGCCAATGCACTCGCAGCAGCAAATGCCAATGCCAACGCAGGAGCAAATGCCAACGCTAACGCAGGAGCAAATGCCAATGCCAACGCAGGAGCTAATGCCAACGCTAACGCAGGAGCAAATGCCAACGCCAACGCAGAAGCAAATGCTAACGCCAACGCAGGAGCAAATGCCAATGCACTCGCAGCAGCAAATGCCAATGCCAACGCAGGAGCAAATGCCAATGCCAACGCAGGAGCAAATGCCAACGCTAACGCAGGAGCAAATGCCAACGCCAACGCAGAAGCAAATGCTAACGCCAACGCAGGAGCAAATGCCAATGCACTCGCAGCAGCAAATGCCAATGCCAACGCAGGAGCAAATGCCAACGCTAACGCAGGAGCAAATGCCAACGCCAACGCAGGAGCAAATGCCAACGCTAACGCAGGAGCAAATGCCAATGCCAACGCAGGAGCAAATGCCAATGCCAACGCAGGAGCAAATGCCAATGCACTCGCAGCAGCAAATGCCAACGCCAACGCAGGAGCAAATGCCAATGCACTCGCAGCAGCAAATGCCAATGCCAACGCAGGAGCTAATGCCAACGCTAACGCAGGAGCAAATGCCAACGCCAACGCTGGTGCAAATGCTAACGCCAACGCAGGAGCAAATGCCAATGCACTCGCAGCAGCAAATGCCAATGCCAACGCAGGAGCTAATGCCAACGCTAACGCAGGAGCAAATGCCAACGCCAACGCTGGGGCTGCAGCCAACGCCAATGCAGCAGCAAACGCTAATTCTCTCGCAGCAGCAAATGCCAATGCCAACGCAGGAGCAAATGCTAACGCTAATGCAGCAGCAAACGTTAATTCTCTCGCAGCAGGAAATGCCAACGCCAACGCAGGAGCAAACGCCAATGCACTCGCAGGTGCAAATGCCAACGCTAACGCAGGAGCAAATGCCAACGCTAACGCAGGAGCAAATGCCAATGCCAACGCAGGAGGTAATGCCAACGCTAACGCAGGAGCAAATGCCAATGCCAACGCAGGAGCTAATGCCAACGCTAACGCAGGAGCAAATGCCAACGCCAACGCTGGGGCTGCAGCCAACGCCAATGCAGCAGCAAACGCTAATTCTCTCGCAGCAGGAAATGCCAACGCCAACGCAGGAGCAAATGCCAATGCCAACGCAGGAGCAAATGCCAACGCTAACGCAGGAGCCAATGCCAATGCACACGCAGGAGTCAATGCACTCGTTGGACAAAATGTGAGCGGCAATTCAGTTGCAAATGCTATTTCTTTTGCAGGAAGTTACGCTAATGCCGATGCAGTAGCTGAAGCCAATGCCAATGCTGGAGCGTTTGTCAATGCAGGATCTAATAGCCATTCTGGAGAAAATGCCAATTCAGGAGCTAATGCTATTTCAGGATCAAATTCCAATTCAGGAGCAAATTCCTATTCAGTAGCAAATGCCATATCAGGAGCAAATACCAATTCAGGAGCAAATGCCAATTCAGGAGCAAATTCCAATTCAGGAGCAAATGCCAATTCTGGAGTCAATGTTAATTCAGGAGCAAATGCTAATTCAGGAGCAAATGCCAATTCAGGAGCAAATTCCAATTCAGGAGGAAATGCCAATTCAGGAGCAAATGCCTATTCTGGAGCTAATGCCAATTCAGGAACAAATGTCAATGCAGGAACAAATGCCAATGGACCTGAGACGTCTTTAGCTGTTTCTCCTTTAAATTTGTTTACTTCGTCCGCCTCTCAAGCAATGTGTGATTTGAAACCTCCTTCTTCTGTGAAGGTTAATGAAATTAGGGCTAAAATTGAGGCTTTAGAGAAAAAATTGAAGGTACTTGAAAGTGATTGTTTAAATTAGGTAATATTTTATCATTTGTATTGTTTTGATTTTATTGATACTCTGGATTTGTGTAACTATTCACTTGTATTTTGAATGAATTTCTTTAGAATTCGTTTTTTATACATGAAAATATTGGAATAAATACATATCTTGTTTGATTTCTTATTAATTCGATAGGATTAATAGTTTTTAATTTGGTAAGTGTGTTTTTTTATTGTGATGTATCATCAGCAGAACATTTTTAAGGAACTTGAAAATCCCTGTAATATGCGATTAATGTTTTTACATATTTGGGTTTATGATAGTTATCAACGTTTCCTTTTTTGTAATTATGTATATGTATTCGTTTTATTTTTTGAAATTGATCATGTTTCTTCTGGTTTACTATAAAAATAAAGATTTACGATTTTCAGTAAACGTGTTTACTGTAATTGTTTAGTTATTTATTGTTTTCTCTAATTCTCTGGTACGTAATTTTTTATTTTTTCTTGCAATATACGGAAAAGTAGTCGGTTTGTTTGAAATATTTTGGAATTGTTTGTATATTAATATAAATCTTAAGCTTTGTCAATTTCATTTTAAAATTTTATATTTGAGATGTTTTCGTTGCATGGTAATTTTTAAATTAAATAAAAATTTATTGTTGTATGTATATATATATATATAACAATATGTATAAAATTTTGCGGAACCTGGTTCCAACGTCGAATTTACTGCCGATGACTGCTCAGCTCACTGATATTTGTCTTTCGTAACTTTGAAAATTTATAGGATAGTGTGCCATGTCTTTTATCACATGAAAAATACTAAAAGATTCAAGAAACATAAACCCACAGTTTATTAATCAGGGCTTCTTGAAAGACATCGACAATCGTCTTGTGTAGACCGACTTTGTCACTTTCGGGCTCAAACCTGTAACTTAAATGTTACAATATACATATCACACAAAAATTGTGGTATTTACTATAATGTTTATTTTTTTTAAGACAGCGCTACAATGTATTGATAAAGATGTCAATGATGAATAGAATTTCTTTTAAAGAACATTACTCAAAAATGTGTATTCTTTAAGTTGTACGTTTTCTTTACTTAAACTGACAACTTGCTACAACAACGATCTTACATTTGTAAACATTTCGTTTTTTAACTATTAATGATATTATTTTATATTTCACACTTAACAAGTAGATTTTATCGATATGTAATTCACCTATTATGGCTTTGATAATTTTAGTATAATAGTATTTCATTTATACGCTTTGTTATTAGATTTATGGTCGATTGATTTTTATTATCTTTTCTTCTATTTACTATATACATTTTTCTGTTATATATTTCTATATATATATCCTCGTTGTGTTTTGCCTCAGTCTTTCTTTGTAACAAGTGACTGTTGTATTAAATTAAATCAAATATGCGGGAGAAATGGGTAGTAATCAATTTGATTCATTTTGAAGTGGGTTCAACAACATGAGTGGATTGACCTATTTTGTTTCAACTTATACTCGACCCCATTCTTTGCAGTTTGTGATAACTGTTAGAGGAAATTGAAACTATGAAATAACGAAACATGATATATTTTAAGTTTTGGAGGGTTAAAACAGAAACATAGCATAGAAATAAATTTTCTCGTTGTTTTTAGATGTCAAGATAAAATAGCTAGAATCTATTATTTCCCAGTTTAACTTTTACAGTCCAATGGTAAACATGTTTGGTAAACAAATCAGCAGGATGTAGTTAGTTTTGTACTACTTGAGTCAACATCTTGGTAAGTCGTGACAATTTCCTTAATTGACTTTTATCATGTTGGAGAAGAAGTTTTTCCCTTTTCTATGACGTTTTGACTACTCGGCTGGATTACATTATAAAAAATAGTATGCTGGATTCGAATGAGGACCGTTATGCATTAAAATATTAAAATTATAAGCCTTCAATATCAATTCATAGCAACAGCTTTTGCCTATGCCAGATTCATGTGTAAAATGGAATACAATTAATGGCATTAAAAGCATTCTTTCACAATTGCTTATGATACCTATGAAAGAAATTCATTCACATTTGTGCCCTCTTTCAACATACATACTTCCAATAAAATTAAATTGAAATGTACATAATTGACAAACTATGAGGTGACGCATTTATCTATAATTTAATTAAAATAAGAAGCAGGCCCAACCTGTATACTATTTGACTGGAAGGCACAAGGAACAGCTTCATAGTTAAATACTCATTTTTTAAAAGAACTTCAGGTAAGTAATGATAAGTGAATTTTGTCTATCCTAATCCCCTGGGCAAGATACCTGCGACCCGGACATCCCAGAAGCACTCACTACTATATACTATAATATGCAATAGCGCAGATTCAAGCATTCTAGTATTAAGATATGAGGAGAATTATTAACTCCTTTACAGTTGGTGACCATCCAGGATAATTTTAAGCTAACTCTCTACAGCTTCCCCCTTTTCGGGGATGGGGGGGGGGGTATTCTAAAATGATAAAATGAACTCTTCTATAATTTAGCATTGCGTGCTATATTTTTACTTCTACGCGAAAAGAAATATTTTTTATTCTTATGAAACATTTTTCCTTTCTCCTCTATTTGTTTAGTAATAAAATAAATATGGGGAAAAATTTACATTAATTCATTTAGGGACTCGAATCTTTGACTAAACCTTTTCGGCCGGGGTTCTTTTGTTGTAAATAATACTTTTCAAAATACAAGGTAAGGAAAAATCAAATACATTACCATATAATTCATGCATATATTATTCCATCTAAAATATCTATAAGCTCCTGCTTGAGCTTTAGGTGTCTGCATTTCTACTTCCTTAGAAAGATTTATGTAAGACCTGAAGATGAGGAGAGAATACCCGACTCTTTTTAACTTCGAATTTGAAGGAACTAGTTATTGGATGTATCCATCCTATGATATCGTATGATTCATTTGCTAAAATAATCAGGGTCATTTAGTCAAACACTGTAGTGAAAATTATATAGTAATAATTTAATAAATTGGAATCAAACGTATAAATTAAAATTGTCCTGCAGCATTTGCTGCACCTTCCGTCTTTTGTTTGGCAGATTCTTTTTTAATTTTACTGAATTTATATGCATATTAATATAAAAAAATTAGAAAATCTTTTGTTTTCAAATTTGGTCCGAAATTTCAGTCTTTGTGTCCCTTAAAAAACGTATAAAAAACTTACAATTTGGCTTCATTTAGAGAATAATTCAGGTTTTAAGTATAGAAGTGTATATGCTACTTGGGGGACATCATCACACTTAGACGGAGTATGGTAAGGTTGGGGAAAACATCAAGGTGTTAATAATCTAAAAATTGGGGAAAACATCAAGGTGCTAATAATCTAAAAATTTGGGACAACAAAGATGTTAATAATCTAAAAATTGGGGAAAAATCAAGGTGTTAATTTAAAAATTGGGGAAAACATCAAGGTGTTAATAATCTAAAAATTGGGGAAAACATCAAGTTGTTAATAATCTAAAAATTTGGGACAACAAAGATGTTAATAATATAAAAATTGGGGAAAAATCAAGGTGTTAATTTAAAAATTGGGAAAAACATCAAGGTGTTAATAATCTAAAAATTGGGGAAAACATCAAATTGTTAATAATCTAAAAATTTGGGACAACAAAGCCGTTAGAATATAAAAATTGGGGAAAAATCAAGGTGTTAATTTAAAAATTGGGGAAAACATCAAGGTGTTAATAATCTAAAAATTGGGGAAAACATCAAGTTGTTAATAATCTAAAAATTTGGGACAACAAAGATGTTAATAATCTAAAAATTGGGGAAAAATCAAGGTGTTAATTTAAAAATTGGGGAAAACATCAAGGTGTTAATAATCTAAAAATTGGGGAAAACATCAAATTGTTAATAATCTAAAAATTTGGGACAACAAAGATGTTAATAATATAAAAATTGGGGAAAAATCAAGGTGTTAATTTAAAAATTGGGGAAAACATCAAGGTGTTAATAATCTAAAAATTGGGGAAAACATCAAATTGTTAATAATCTAAAAATTTGGGACAACAAAGATGTTAATAATATAAAAATTGGGGAAAAATCAAGGTGTTAATTTAAAAATTGGGGAAAACATCAAGGTGTTAATAATCTAAAAATTGGGGAAAACATCAAGTTGTTAATATACTAAAAATTTGGGACAACAAAGATGTTAATAATCTAAAAATTGGGGAAAAATCAAGGTGTTAATTTAAAAATTGGGAAAAAAATCAAGGTGTTAATAATCTAAAAATTGGGGAAAACATCAAATTGTTAATAATCTAAAATTTGGGACAACAAAGATGTTAATAATATAAAAATTGGGGAAAAATCAAGGTGTTAATTTAAAAATTGGGGAAAACATCAAGGTGTTAATAATCTAAAAATTGGGGAAAACATCAAATTTTAATAATCTAAAATTTGGGACAACAAAGGTGTTAATAATATAAAAATTGAGGAAAAATCAAGGTGTTAATTTAAAAATTGGGGAAAACATCAAGGTGTTAATAATCTAAAAATTGGGGAAAACATCAAGTTGTTAATAATCTAAAAATTTGGGACAACAAAGATGTTAATAATCTAAAAATTGGGGAAAAATCAAGGTGTTAATTTAAAAATTGGGGAAAACATCAAGGTGTTAATAATCTAAAAATTGGGGAAAACATCAAATTGTTAATAATCTAAAAATTTGGGACAGCAAAGATGTTAATAATATAAAAATTGGGGAAAAATCAAGGTGTTAATTTAAAAATTGGGGAAAACATCAAGGTGTTAATAATCTAAAAATTGGGGAAAACATCAAATTGTTAATAATCTAAAAATTTGGGACAGCAAAGATGTTAATAATATAAAAATTGGGGAAAAATCAAGGTGTAATTTAAAAATTGGGGAAAACATCAAGGTGTTAATAATCTAAAAATCGGGGAAAACATCAAGTTGTTAATAATCTAAAAATTTGGGACAACAAAGATGTTAATAATCTAAAAATTGGGGAAAAATCAAGGTGTTAATTTAAAAATTGGGAAAAAAATCAAGGTGTTAATAATCTAAAAATTGGGGAAAACATCAAATTTTAATAATCTAAAATTTGGGACAACAAAGATGTTAATAATATAAAAATTGGGGAAAAATCAAGGTGTTAATTTAAAAATTGGGAAAAAAATCAAGGTGTTAATAATCTAAAAATTGGGGAAAACATCAAATTTTAATAATCTAAAATTTGGGACAACAAAGACGTTAGAATATAAAAATTGGGGAAAAATCGAGGTGTTAATTTAAAAATTGGAGAAAACATCAAGGTGTTAATAATCTAAAAATTGGGGAAAACATCAAATTGTTAATAATCTAAAAATTTGGGACAACAAAGATGTTAATAATATAAAAATTGGGGAAAAATCAAGGTGTTAATTTAAAAATTGGGGAAAACATCAAGGTGTTAATAATCTAAAAATTGGGGAAAACATCAAGGTGTTAATAATCTAAAAATTTGGGACAACAAAGATGTTAATAATATAAAAATTGGGGAAAAATCAAGGTGTTAATTTAAAAATTGGGGAAAACATCAAGGTGTTAATAATCTAAAAATTGGGGAAAACATCAAGGTGTTAATCTAAAAATTGGGGAAAACAACAAGGTGTTAATAATCTATAAACTATTTCGTAGGAATTTGGATGATGTTGCAGTGTCATCCAGCGATATTTGACCTATTTCGACTACGTTGGTTGCTGTAATATTGTTTGTTTACCTCGATAAAACAGTAGAGGCACGAGGGCTGGAACCAACATTTTCAATAATTGACTGCGTTGAACGGGCAACGTCCCTGGTAACCGTCCACACCGACAGAGGGATTTCGCTTCGGAAGGCAGTGGCTCCAGTGAAGGGCGTGGAAGGGACGGAGGGTGTTGCTAAAAAGGTCGTCTCCTTCGCCTCTCCTTTTTATTTTTAAGTGACACCGATCCCCGATGTAATTTTTCATTACGTGCGGGGATTAAAGTTTGCCATGGCGACGTGTCGCGCTCGTTAACACCCCTTCTTCACCCTAGTCGATAACTTCTGCATAAATCTCTTCATTATTACGGCATAATCACAATTTTTACAGCGGCGGCACGTTCGCAGGGTTTAATGATAATAATTCCTGCTTCCTTCCAGCGGGAAATATATTTTTAAATTATTTCCATCTTAAGAGGGGATGCCAGAGGTCTTTGCCAATAACGAGAGGCGTCAAATTAAGTTAGGGGTTTTCCTAGTGTAATCCGAGCAATGCTTCATCGTCACTTCTGACCTGACAAAGGTGAGTAGATTTCACAGGAAAAACACCGAGGATAACAAAACTGATCAGATTACCAAGTAGAATAAGGACCGATAAAAATAAACACACCCGAGAACTTCTGTAACACTCCGCAACGTAACGAAGCAAATAACTGACAAGTAAATGATTCAATCATGGGACACTTGGAACCTCGTCAGGTGTCCATTTAATTTTAAAAGAAACCAAGAGATTGAAGCGGATCCTTATGAGGTTCCAAATTAAAGGAACGCAACGTAGAGTGGTGGAGTTTAGCAACCTTGAGGGAAGTTAAGGAATTCTGCTACTTGGGAAACATAATAACTAGGAATGGTAGAAGTATAGTAGACATAAAGAATAGGATAGCACAGGAAAGGAAGGCTTTCGAAAAAAAGATGGTTTTACTTACGGGTAATATAAGTGTGATTATTAGACAATCGTTGCTAAAAATGTTTGTATGGACCGTGGCGTTATATGGGTGCGAAACGTGGACGAAAGGAGTTGGGGAAAGGAAAAGAATAAAATCCTTTAAAATGTGGCGCTATAGGCGAATGCTGAAAATCAGAAGGGTGGATAGAATCACAAACGAGGAAGTTATAAACAGAATAGGGGAAAAGCGAACAATATGGAGGACGTTGACTAAGAGAAGAAACAAGGCTCTTGTAAAATTAGCATTAGTGGGAAGTGTGAGAACAGAAGAGGGAGGTCAAGGATGGAATACGCTAGCAGATTAGGGAGAAAGTGAAGTGTGTTACTTATAAGGAAATTAAAAGGCTTGCGCAAGATTGGTTAGCCCGGAGGGTTGCATCAAACCATCTTAGGACTGAATACGACAACAATAATAATGTGAATAAAAGAAATTAAGATTTTAATAAAAAAGGGAAACAATTTTATTAAATTTATGTAATAATAGTCTGTAAATTGATTAGAATCCAGTAAAATTTAGTTAATTTTTATATTTCGTATTTTAGAGGATCCCAAAACAACGTAATCCAAGATCCGATTCTGGGGCAGAATTGTTTATTACTAGCAAAACCGTTGAGCCCATTTCTGTTAGATGTTTTTTTTATTTCCAATTCCAGCCGAATAAAGTCTTCAGATAAACAAAACACCCCATGCAATCAACGTTTTCAGTGATATAAAACTAAAATGAGCCATAGTGGGTCAGAGGAATTTCTGGAGCTAACAGAGAAACCAGTTGAATGGTAAAAACCACTATTTGGAGAATGCAATAACTTTTAATTGAGTCAGCCCAATTTAGTTTTTCACCCACGACTCGTCAGTAAATAGAGTCAAGAAGAAATGAAGAAAACAAATTAATGTTCTTGTTGTGGTATTCCTGGTCACATGCAACCCTCCACACTTATCAATCTTGCGCAAGACATTACGTTTCCGTATAATTACCACATCTCACATCATCCATAATCTGCTTAGCGTATTCCATTCTTGTTCTTCCTCTTCTATTCTCGCCCCACACACTTCCCCCTAATTATAATTTCACAAGATCCTCATGCCTTACAACGTGGCCTATTAATCTCTGTCTTTTATCGGACAACGTCCACCATATTGCTTGCTCTTCCCCTATTCTACTTACGACTTCCTGGATAGTGATTCTATCCACCCATCTTGTTTTAAGCATTCTCCTATTGCGTCATTTTCCAAAGGCTTCTGTTCTTTTCCTTTCCCTACCTCCTATCGTCCACGTTTCGCAACCATATAACACCACGCCCCATTTTAGCAACAATTTACTAATATTCACACTTATATTACCCGTAAGTAAATTACTCTTTTTCGCGAACGCCTTCCTTGCTAGTGTTATTCTACTCTAGTTATTACGCTTACCAAGTAGCAGATTCCTTAACTTCCGTCAAAATATCTCTTCCCAATCTAACACCGTGCGTTATTCCACTGTTTCCCATACTACACTCAATTATCTTGGTTTTTTCTCTATTAATCTTCTTATTGAAGTCTTTTTTCCGGAACCACGTTCAAACCATTTATATGGTTTCCGAGTCTCCTTCTGACTCCTATAATACAACAATATCTTCGGCAAAACGAACGGTTTTTATTTCTTCTCCTTGCCGTTTGATTCCTTTTCCATATTCAGTTTTAACTTTCTTCGTCCCGTGTTATATATATAAGTTAAACAACATTGGTGACTCACTGCATCCTTGCCTCAATCCTTTCTTGATTACGGCTTTCTTTTCTTGATCTTGCATTCTACTTACTACTGCCTGTCTTCTGTAAAGGTTATGTATAAGCCTCCTTTCACGTTATTTTTTTCCAAAATAAAATTAATTAATCAATTAAGTAACAGAACTATCAATAAAATAAAAAATTATCATTGGAACGACACGTCTTTCCTTTCGTGGAACATATTCAGATATTCAGATATATATATATATATATATAAAATCGAACAACTCTAAGGAAACAAGATTTGGCAAACATTATATCTATAATAGAATTACATAAAAACAATGTAAATTTTCATTTAAGACTATTTTTTGCTTTAAATATTTTTATATAATTAATATTAAATCAAATAACGTCCGATAATAAAATAAAATATTTTTTACGCATTGGATGTAACAATAATTTTATTGTGAGGAGAATATACAATATAATTAATATTAAATCAATTATCGTCCTGTATTAAAATATTAAAGTGAAATATTTTTTACAAATTGGATGTAACAATAATTGTATTGTGAAGAGAAAAACCCCGAAGAAGGTGCGAATATGCGCCGAAACGTCCGAAAACTGTCTGAAAAACCCGGTCGATAATTATTTCATTTTAATATGTAATTAATGTTTGTACATTATTAAACCCAAATATACTTGATTCATATGAGAAATAATTTGGAGCACTATGTAAACAATAGTGTACCTCGTTTTATGAATGAAATAATGGACCATGTTCCGAGGAATAAGTAAATCTAACTTTTTTCTGTTAACAGTTAACCGGTTCGATTACTGTTCAATGAAAGTAGGACAAGGCAACGGTCTGAGGCAATAAGATCAGTATTTCTGTGAGATTGGAAATTTGTTGATTACAATCATTCATTCTCCGGAAAGAAATAAAAATCATTTATAAAGAGTTATAAATCTTTGTTAATGAATGGAGCGTATTATTCACTCATAGAGTTCGTAGATAGGAAGGAATAAAATATTTTGCTGGTGTCTATTATTTTACAACTATATTCTACTAGAATTTAAGTGCTGACTTATTTTCTTTTTCATGTTCGACGGAAACCTACGCACGATCTTCTGCTGCTTTCTCCGTCGACTGAAAATTGAAGATTGAATTTTATCTTTCCTTTTTTGTCAATTCTTAGTTGTAAAATTTCATTTATTGTAATATTCTATTTGATGTATCCTATTTCCTCAACCGAGGACTAATGGATTGAATAATAATAATAATTACGGCTGCTACTGGGATCGGAGCGATTTTCAGCAGTATAAAAATAGTTTTAAATTAAATTCATTTTGATTCTCATAGCAAACAAGCACTTCACGGTCTCTCTAGACTTAAGTGTTTTTAAAACAAAATTTTTATTGTTCAATTTTACTGTAAGGAACTTAAACAATTTACGTGTTGGCTGTGCGTTGTAATGAAATCTTTACTGACAAAACGTTTAATACCCTTTGTTACGTTTTCAGGCAGATTATTTCTGACTGAATTAATTCTAATTCACAGAACTCCACGAATATCTTCGTTAAAGCTAAATTGCTTTGCGAAGGCTCTCTCGTGTTCTTGGAAAACTTTCCACTGTCCAAGGGAAAAATGAAACGCCCACCTCTGCGCTCTGAGAAGCATTTCCGAGAACGCTCCAAACTAATTCCGAAACAAATCTGCGTAATTTTTCGTTACTGGAGGATCTCGAGCACGTCGAAACGTATGAAAGGTCTGAGGACTGAAGTGGATTCGTGACGATGTCGCCGACAGTTCAAGACCTCGCGATGAGTCACACTCGTCGCAATTTTTTTTTGCTCCCCTGAATTAGCTCGTACGCATTAAAAGTCTCGGAATCGTATTCACCCTCCCACGCCATGGCAAACGTTTAATCCCTTTTAATCACGACGCGTCCAGATTAAAATATTTTTCGCCCCTAACTCTTCAGTGTCCTCTCCCACTTTTTCCCCTCATTTCTTGCGAAGATGGGATCGGTGCAGTTAAGTAACCGTCGGGTCTTAACTAGTTAAAAGGGGAGTCTTAAAAATTAGGAGCACTTTTAAATTGAGTGTTTCACAAACTCAATTTCGTACCTCCAGTGTGGGGAAGAGGAGTCTGCACAGATTTTGCTGCTTCCGCAGTAAATAAAGAATTACTGCAACGCCGTGATGGTAGATCACTCAGGATCTTGGGAAAGGAAGCTGACGAGGAATTGCAAATGAGGTAAAAAGCCACTCATTTTTGTTCCAATCCTACTTGAAACGACTTTTACAGGCTTGGAAAATACAGAAACAGACGAGCTAGATGCTAAGTTACTGTTCGTGATGAAAACACCTATTAATGATCAACCACATTTCCCGATACTCAGTCCTAAGACTGGTCTGATGCAACCCTCCATGCTAACATCCCTTGCGCAAGCCTTTTCATGTCCTCATAACTAGCATAACCCACATCCACCATAATCCGCTTATCGCATTCTGTCCTTGTCCTTCCTCTTCTGTTCTTACCCCTCACTTACCTCTAATGCTAATTTTAAAAGAACCTCGTGTCTTAAAACGTGGCCTATTATTCTATCCTTTCTCTTGGTCAACTTCCTCCATATTGTTCGCTTTTCCCCTATTCTGCTTAGAGATTCCTCGTTACTTCCTCTATCCACTCAGCTGATTTTCAGCATTCGCCTATACCACCACATTTCAAAGGCTTCTTTCTGGAAATCCTACCATCCACGATTCACACCCTTATAACACCACACTCCATAGGAACATTTTTAGCAATGATTTCCTAATATTCACACTTATAAGCCTTCCTTGCATTTCTTCTTTATTTCTACTAAACTTCTACCAACCCTAGTTATTACGCTTCCCAAGTAGCAGAAATCTTAATTTCCTTCCAAATATCCCTTCCCAATCTAACACCCTTTGTTATTCCACTGTTTCCCTTACTGCAATCCATTACGTTGGTTTTTCCTCTATTAATCCTCATATTGAACTCTTTCTCGAGGACTCCGTTCATGCCATTTATTATGGTTTCCAAGTCTTCTTCTGACTAATACTACATCATCATCAGCATCGGTTTATAACTACCTCGTTATTAATTCTGATTTTCTGTATTCGCCTATATGGCGCCTCAAAGGCTTCAATTATTTTCCTTTCCCTAACTCGTATCGTCCACATTTCCACCCATGTAACGCCTCGCTCCATACAAACATTTTTAGCAACGATTTCCTAATATTAACACTTATATTACCCCTAAGTAAATCCCCTTTTCCGCGAAAGCCTTCCTTGCCTGTGCTATCCTACTCTTTTTGACAGTTAGGACGCGTATTCCTTATTATTCTTAATATGATTAACATAATTCTTCATAATGTATTACTTGTTTTAATATACATTTTTAAAAACTGCCTATAAATGTTGTTGTTGTTTTGGTATTCAGCCCTAAGACTGGTCTGATGAAATCCTCCATGCTACGCTATCTTGCGCAAGCCTTTTTATTTCCGAGTATATAGCACATCCTGATTTCTCCCTAACTTCTTAGCGTATTCCATCCTTAGCCTCCCTCTTCTGTTCTTGCACCACACTCTTCCCTTTAATGCTAATTTTACAACGTTACCAATAAATCTATCCCTTCTCTTGGTAAAATGTCCTCCATATTTTTCTCCCTTCCCACGTATCGATACCAATTTTATTAGCAACGATTTCCTTATATTTACACTTTTATTACACGTAAGTAAATTCGTCTTTTACCTGAAAGCCTTCCTTGCCTGTACTGTCCTACCCTTTATGTCTACTCTACTTCTACCATCCCTAGTTATTACGCTTCCCAAGTCGCAGAATTCCTTAATTTCCTTCAAAATATCCCTTCCCAATCTAACACCCTGTGTTATTCTACTGTTTCCCAAACTACTCACCATTACCTTCATTTTCCCTCTATTAATCATCATATCGAATTCTTTTTGCTGGACCACGTCATGCCATTTATGGTTTCCCCTAATACCACAATATCGTAGGAAAAGCGTAGGATTTTTATTTCTTGCAGTATGATTGCTTTTCCGTATTCTGTTTTAACTTGCTCCATCGCCTGTTCAATATGTAAGTTCAACAGGAGGGGCAGCATACTGCATCCTTGTCTTATTCCTTTCTTGATTTCTTTTTCCTTTTTTGATCTTCAATTCTAATTTCAGCTTCTGTAGAGTTCTAGATATTTTATTCCTGTCCTCTTCAAAATCCTTAATAGTGGGTTCTACGTCACATTATACAACGATTTTTCTAAATCTACAAATGCCATGAACGTAGGCCACCTTTCTCGTAATCTGTCTTCCAAAATTAATCGCAAAGTCAAGATTGCTTCTCTTGTCCCTATATTCTTCTAAAAACCAAACTGATCTTCTACTAACTTTCATTCTATTTGTCGTTCCATTTTCCTATACACTATTTTCGTTAATATTTTGCATGCATGGGATACTAAACTCTTTGTTCTGTGCTGTTTGCATCTATCAGCCCCAACCTTCTTCGGTATGGGTATAATTATGTTTTTACTAAAAATCTTCTGGGTAAATGAAGTATAATATTTGTATGTTGAAATCTAATATCTGGTGTGATATGGAGCCTGTTTCAGCACTTTGACTTCATTGTATCATAATAAGAATATCCCCGTTGGCATCATTCGGTTATAGAAAGCTGAAGTAAAACAATAATAGATTGCACCGAAATATTGGGGCACTCTTCTGACAAACTCACCCAGAAATCAATTAAAGGCTATTTTGTATTTTTGTTTCAAATTAGAGTACCTGATTAAATCAGATTTTCATAGTCACTTCAACTTACTGGTTTAACTGTTACGGAAAATGGATTCTGAATCCAGGAATCAACATTACTAGTTTTCGGAAAATACTGTAAAAGTTACGTGTTGGAAAATTCACCATCTCAAATTCATGTACTGTAGGAAAACAATTAAAATAATAAGATTTAACTGTTGATACCCAAAATTTCATTTTTTAATCAAATATACCACTTTATCTATAGTATTAAAAATTGCAATTCTTGTTTGTTGGAATGATTATTTGCACTGTGTAAAATTTCTGCAGATATTAATGTTTTACGAACCATGAAAGATTTGTTAAAGTTTCAAAAAAATGTTGTTGCCTTCAAGAAGACCCACAGTTTATTTTGTGGTTCAAAATGTCTAAATAGTGCTTTTCCTCTGCGTAATCAACTCACTTCAGTTCACTACCCATTCAATCACACAAAATTTTAAATAATCTGGATTGAAGTGGTTTTTGACTTTACATATATTTAAAAACGTTTCTTGATTCAGACCTGTCTTAACGTTGTTGGTTAACTAGTTTTACTCTGTGTACTGTAAAAAAATTTACACCTGACATATTATCCAAAAACGTAAAGTTGATTCTGAGTGCCGCGTTTCCAGAGGTGAATGAAGTTGGAAGTACTTTTTCACAGTTTTTAGGGAGAAACCACTGTAGTGCGACTTACGGTTGCGTGGAATAATTATAAGATTAGGAATGTGCATCAACTAGACACGTGCACCTGGCTCATAGGATTTCCCGGTTTAAAAAATCATACAGCTGCGTCTCAGGTACGACGGAATTCTCCCCGTCTCCGCTGCAAGGGTTCTCGGAAAACAGCCCCCGTTTGCCCTACGCTGATGTGACGTGCAAGGATAAAGATTTGCTGATTGGTTCTCCCATAAAAGCGCGGGATAAGTAGGCACCGATTTGAGCCTTTTAACGATCACTGATCCAGGGAGTGGTTAGGTGATGGCGAAGAAAGAGGACGTTAGGTGTTGTAACAGCCTGACGTGTTGGCGTTAAGTCCGTTCTGTGGCGATCATTTTGAGCAGAATTCGCTGATAACATAATGTCGCCCCCTGTAAATCTTGAGTGTACAGAACTTTTGGATATTTAGCAAGACGGGAAATCATTTTTTCTATTTTTCGTAAATTATTTTATTTTTATAACAAATAAATATTTGTTAGCGTAAAACCTTAAATATTTCCTAATCCCAATACTACACGACTATGTCTCATCTGCAACGAAGTATATAACGTTTCACGACACTTCAACTCTATATTATATTGGCGCGCCCAAAAATATTTTTCCTAAAGTTAATTTGGCCACCTCATTAAAAAGTTTGCCCGTCATTGTAATAGATCAATAAATACGATACTGGATTTGTTCAGTAAATTAAGTTCCTTTAATAATTTATTCTCGGTTTTAAATGGGTCAATTGTTTATTACAGTAGCAAGAATCATTTAGTAAATCCAAGCCTACATTGTTTAAACTCCCTTATTTATAGGTTTGCGCACTTTGAGGAGAAAAAAGCGGACTCTGTCTTTCTTTGCGTAGGAATGTTCCTCATGTGGGAAGCGAGGAGAAGTCGGACTGACACTTACAGATATTTTTGAGACTACAAAGTGCGCAATGAGACGGTTTCGCAGCTTTTGCGCAGAACGGGCGAATAATAAAAAAAACCCTTTTCTCCAGATGAACGGCTTGTCGCTGCGTCATCCAACCCCGAGACAGATCCACCCCTTGAGGCCGCCCCTCCCGCCCCGCGCCGCCCCTTCGAAGCATCCGCCTCCGTCCTGAGACCTCGAATAAGGGCTTACAGCCATTTGTGTACTAATTTCTTTTTTAATCCCTACTCTGCCCTTTTACCCCATGTCGTTCTTTCAGACTCCACTTTGTGATTTGCAAATATGAAGTACTTAATACTTCCTCAGTTAGAAAAAAAAGAGCACATACAGCTGGGAAGCATTCTTTAATAAGGTGTACGTGACTGTTTTTACGTTCTTGTCGGCGAAGGGCGACGGTTTCTTTTATATTGGTGGGATTTGAGTAATTTTAAGAAAGAAGCGGAAATAAGCAGTCGACGGCGGAAGAGGTTGCAGCCTCAGCCACGCCCAAAGAGCAGGATTACAGGAGAAAGAACCCCTTCGCAATTTCCTCGCCTGATTTATTTTTGTCATAGAGAAGTAGCGCCTTGTTTGCCACGTAAAAAAGACGTAAGAGAACGAACGCGAGCGAAACGTGTAATCATATTAATGAATGCCGATACCAGCTCGCCTTAAGAGGCGTTTTCAACGAATTGCGGTTTTCTTTGGAAATATATAAAACTCCATAACGCTTTTGATCTTATTAAAATCAGTCCGCTTGTAAATATTGGCCTATAATTGCTGATATGGCTGCCAAAACAATTCGCATTACAATTTCCCTTGATTAAAAATCTATCGAGACATAAATAGCCTGTTTTATTTTGACATCTGCTAATAATAATATATATTCAACGAAAATATTTTAACAGACATGTTATATAATTAAAAAAGTACTAATCATGATTTCGTATTTACTCAATGTTCTAAAATTAATTCTTTTAACTACTATAAATATTTTTTAATTTCTAATTTTTTTAAATGTCCATTAAATATACCTGCTTATTCAAAATAGACGCATAAACAATTCAACAGCTTATACGCCAGAAAAAAATTAAGATAAACTTAGTACACGAAGTTTTGTTCCTAATTTTGGAGCCTTATCTGGGGTGATTTAAACTAGATACAAGATTCCAAAAATTATGAAAATTTATACGTGCATGTCGCATAAGCGAAGAGGTTAAAATCATTTGAATGAGCAACGATTATCGTCCATTAAATGATGAACGACACGCAAATCAAGATAATTAAGTGATGAGCAACTAATTGAAATCATTACGTTTATAAGTAATGACCCATAATGGTTGATCTTAATCGTGTAGTAAATCATTGAATCCAGATATTGGAAAAACAGTAGGAGAGAAACGCTGGCAAATTTAGAGCGAGATATAATTATTTCAGTTCTGTAAACACACTAGCTGAGTGCCCGGGGTTGCCCGGGAATTCGTTAATAATTATCCCGCTACGGTATTTAATTCCAAAGTGTCTTTTTTAACATGTGGTTAAACCATAGCAAGAGCATCGCAATTTTTGAAAAATTACCTTTCCACGCCCTCTACATTATGAGACCTGAATTTCATCACAACCACCGCGATGAGTCAGTATCGAGTCAAAATATCTATTAGTATCTTAAGGAATCACATATATGCAGAAAAATGTGGTGCTATAGGCGAATGATGAAAATCAAATGGGTGGATAGAATTACTAAGTTATAAACAGAATAGGCGAAAAGCGAACAATATGGAGGACGTTGACTAAGAGAAGGGATAGGTTAATAGGCCACGTTTTAAGACACCAGGGTCTTGTAAAATTATCATTAGAGGGAAGTGTATGGGAGAGGAGCAGAAGAGGGAAGCAAAGGATGGAATGGGTTAATTAGGAGGTACATGTACTAGGGTCGAAGACCTTGGGCATATGGCGAGAGTTGTCCGCTTATTCTACTGAATCTGTCGGCCAACTGCCTCCTATAACTGGTGGATACACGAAGAAGGGAATGCTGCGACCCCACATCAAACTAGTCTCCCGTCATTTGGAAGGGCGTGAGAATAATAGCCAACGTCCGACCTACCCGATGCAGGTTTTCTAGTGTTTTCCCTGCATCTCTCTAGGTGAAACACCAGGTCGGATCCCTTAAACCATAGCTCTGGGGCCCTAGGTAAACCTTGGCTACCTTTCTCTACCTTCCGCATCCACCCCTTTCAATTCCCTTCCTGTGCTATTAAAGGGGAGATACCTGTTTCAGGATCACTCTCATGTAGCCTGTTAACCCAAAAAAGCTAACATTTTCTCTAGGAATTGATACATTTTATTTTTTAATAAATATTCAAAATGTTTTATAAGTCGCAGTGAGAATTATTGAGGCACTTAATATAAAGATTACTGCACCATTCCCTTCCTATGCTCTTAAAGGGGAGATACCTGTTTCAGGATCACTCTCATGTAGCCTGTTACCCAAAAAAAAAACGGACTCAAATTTATTTTTCATAGATGTGTTCACGTATCTACATATTATTTCAGGTTAATCAGAATGAAGAGATTGATCGAAAATGTAACGAGCAGAGTCCATATAATAGAGAAATATTAAAAACTTTTTCTGAATTCTCTCTACTTTGTGAGTTTCTTTCTTATGTATGGGATCCCAAACTCTAATATTCGCCTTACTAGAGATGAGTAAAGATGTAACAGGGTGGATGTATTTCTAAACAATTTGGAGTTTCTTACAATTAACCCAATGAGTGTTCGCTTTTTGTGTGGATTTCGAAGGTCTGGAGGAATCCCATTTTCGAGATGGGATCAAGGCACTGGAACATCGTTGGACCAAGGGGATTAGAGTACAGGAAGACTTCATTGTAAATAAAGTTTCTGTAATGTATTTCTTTCCTATTCCGTTCCGAGAACTTTTTAAACCACCCTCGTATAAAAAAGGGGGCCTTCGCAGTCATCACCTGAGTAATAAATATAATTTTATTACAAGGCCGTGTGGAAGTAATGTCAAAGTGTGGTATAGTAAATAATAGAGCTGACAACGGTCTTTATGATGAACCGTCCCAAGGACGTAACAGTATGGGTCATCAAACCTTGAGCTTTCAAATCGTTATGGAGGATATCCCCGATTTGATATTGGAAAACATCTCAGCCTGGAGAAACACACAGCTTGAACTCATTAGTGTCGAGATGGAGGGAGGAAATCCAAAGTTGCGAGCCAGATCTTGGCCTAGTCTTGCGGCCGCGATCGCCGAGTCTCCGACATAAATAGTCCATTTCCAGGGCGGATTTGAAACCTGTGGCTGCGCACACGGAGCCCCAAGCTGCCGCAACTGATAACGGGGGCTTTCATTAGGACCCCAGTCCCAGACCCAGACCCAAGACCCAGACCCCAGCTAGCCTCGTTATACCTGCCTGAGCTGCGCTGCTCGCGTGGCCAACCTCATGCAATATTCAACTTTTCGGATCTGCGCCACCGGCGGCTTGCGGCTTGTGGGACGGACCCCTAAGACTATTGTCTTGTTCCCTAAGTCGTAGTGCTACGTCGCGTGCACGACGTAATCTGCAGTCTGCAGTCTGCAGTCGCGCACTCAGCTCCCACGGAACAGTTGGAGGTGCAGCTGTTCCCTGTCAATTATGCAGCGGGGTGAGGCTTGTCTTCGCACTTCGCCTCGTCTTACAACTCCAACTTAGGATACGGTCACCACGACACTCACCCGACCGAAAATTACATACGCAACTTTATTCCACCAAACAAACAACTCATCATATTCAGACTTACTCTACGATATATATCAGTTGCTGTTGTTATTGTGGAACTCAGTCCAAAGACTGGTCTGCAAACCTGTCTTACGTAAGGTTTTTAATTTCCGCGTAACTACCACATCCTACATCCTCCCTAATCCATTCTTTTCCTCCCTCTTCTGTTATTATCCCACACGATTCCCTCCAATGCTAATTTTACAAGACCCTCATGTCTCAAAACGTAGTCCCTTCTCGTGGTCAACGTCCTTCATATTCTGTTTAGATTTAGATTTATTGTTGTTTCCATTAATCCTCGATTGAGGAAATAGGATACGTCATACATTAAAAATTAAAAATGAACAAAATAAAGTACATAATTAAAGACAAATAAACTTAAAATAAATTAATAAAAGAAAATGTATATAGACAAAAGTCAATATAAACACAACACGGACACACACTGGGAAACACAAACAAGCACACACTGAGGAACACGGAATGGAGTTTTAACTACTTGGAGCTCTGCGACCAGGAAACTGTCCTTCCGTCGTAGCTCCAGGCAATACATGAAACAAACAAACAAAAGAGCAGAAAAAACTGAATAGAAATTTTAAGATATGTGATGTGCTATTTTATAAGGCAGCTCATTCAACACTTGCAGCAGGAACCTTGATTTAAATACTAGAAGGACGATTAAGAAAATCCTGTACCGAGTAAAACGCGCCATTTAAAAGAATAGTTTTACTCTGCTTCATGAAGCTTTTGTAGGTACTATTTTTAACCTCTGGCGGAAGGCTGTTGTATAAAATTATCCCGGTATTGTGAATACTTTTCTGGTGTAGAGCAAGGCGATGCTTGTCCGACCTTAGAGCTAAACGATTTCTAGTCGCGTATTCATGAAACTCGCCATTTGTTTGAAACAAATTAGTGTTTCGTTTTACAAACTTTAATATTTCATAAATATATACGCTTGGTAAAGTAAGTATTTGCAAACTTTTGAAGAAAGGTTTGCAACTCGATCTAGAATTCGTGCTAGAAAGTATTCTAATTGCACGCTTTTGCAACTTAAATATTTCATTACTCCTGGAGCAGTTTCCCCAATTAGAGATGCCATAGCTCATAATTGAATGAAAATACGCGAAATAAACCATTTTGACGTACTTTTTGTCAACGTGTTGTATTAGTGTTCTCAGAGAATAACAAGCTGAACTTTGGAACGCGTTGGTGATTCTGTTCGCCTATAACACCACATTTCAAAGGCTTCATTTCTTTTCCGCAACTCCTATCGTCCACGGTTTGCACCCATATACGAACATTTTTAGCAACTATATTATAATATTTACATTTATATTACCCTAAGTAAATTCTTCTTTTTACCTAAAGCCTACCTTCATAATGTATTACTTGTTTTAATATATATTTTTAAAAACTACCTATAAATGTTGTTGTTGTTTTGGTATTCAGCCCTAAGACTGGTCTGATGAAATCCTCCATGCTACGCTATCTTGCGCAAGCCTTTTTATTTCCGAGTATATAGCACATCCCGATTTCTCCCTAACTTCTTAGCGTATTCCATCCTTAGCCTCCCTCTTCTGTTCTTGCTCCACACTCTTCCCTTTAATGCTAATTTTACAACGTTACCAATAAATCTATCCCTTCTCTTGGTAAAATGTCCTCCATATTTTTCTCCCTTCCCACGTATCGATGCCAATTTTATTAGCAACGATTTCCTTATATTCACACATTTATTACCCGTAAGTAAATTCGTCTTTTACCTGAAAGCCTTCCTTGCCTGTGCTATCCTACTCCTTATGTCTACTACACTTCTACCATCCCTAGTTATTACGCTTCTCAGGCAGCAGAATTCACTAACTTCCGTAGAAATATCCCTTCCTAATCTAACACCCTTTGTTATTCCTCTAAATATGTCTTGAACGATAAGAGACCTCAGTCATAGGCTGTAGCAACACGAAGAAAGAAATAACAAAATGGAGAGGTGCTAAGTCGGTCCTGGGACGTCGACTCGGATTAGCTCATTTGGTAGAGCATGCGTATGGATATCTCAAGGTCCTGGGTTCGGTTCCCTGGTCCGGTTGACATTTTTCCTTCTTGTATTTTTTCTAAAAGAATTAACTATATCCTTTACTGGGCTTAAATTGAGCATTCCCACTAACTTAGTTTAAAAAACTCACTTTTCTTGCCTTTTTGCGTTCAGCTTTATTGGACGATATTTATTTAATATGTGCTGTTTTTGTGGCATTCACTCCTAAGACTGGTCTGATGCAACCCTCCATGCTAAACTTTCCTGCGCAGGCCTTTTCATTTCCACATAACTACCGCATCCCACATCCTCCTTTATCTGCTTAGTGTATTCCATCTTTTGCCTTTTTGTCCTACACACTTCCCTCTGTTGTTAATTTTACAAGGCCCTCATGTTTTAAAATGTGACCTATTAGTCCATCCCTTCTCTTGGTCAACGTCCTCCATATTGTTCGCTTTTCCACTATTATGTTTAGAACTTACTCGGTAGTTACTCTATCCATTCGCCTATACCACCACATTTCAAAGGCTTCTATTCTTTTCCTTTCCCCAATTCCTATTGTCCACGTTTCGTACCCATACAACGCCACACTACTTACGAACATTTTTTTTCCCAATATTCACACTTTTATAATCCTAAGTAAATTCCTCCTTTTTTGCGAAAGCCTTCCTTGCCAGTGCTATCCTACTCTTTACGTCTACTATACCTCTACCATCCCTAGTTATTATGCTTCCCAAGAGCAGAATTTCTTGTCTTCCGTCAAAATATCCCATTCCAATCTAACACCCTCTGTTATTACACTGTTTCTAATACAACACTCCATTACTTTGGTTTTCCCTCTATTAATCCTCATATTGAACTCTTTCTCCAGGACTACGTTCATGCCATTTATTATGGTTTCCAAGTCTTCTTCTGATTCGCCTAATACTACAATATCGTCGGCAAAGCGTAACGTTTTTATTTCTTCTCCTTACAGTATGATTCCTTTTCCATATTCCGTTTTAACTTTCTTCATCACCTGTCCTATATATAAATTAAACAGAATGGGCGACAGACTGCATCCTTGTCTTACTCCTTTCTTGATTTCTGCTGTCTTTTCTTGGCCTTCTATTCTAATTACTGCTGGCTGTCTTCTGTATAGGTTATGTATAAGCCTTATTTCTTGACATTTTATTCCAGTGCTCTTCAAAATCGTTAGTAGTGTGTTCCAGTTCACATTATCAAACGCTTTTTCTAAATCTACAAATGCTATGAACGTAGGCCGGTCCTGTCTTCCAAAATTAATCTAACCTAACGTAACTCTTTCTCGAGAACCATTTTGATTCCATTAATTATGGTTTCCAGGTTTTCTTCTGACTCCCGTAATACTTCAATATCATCGCAAAGATTGGGTTTTTAATTTCTTCTCCTTGCAGTACGATTCATTTTCCATATTCCGTTTTAACTTTCTTCATCGCCAGTTCTATATAAGTTAAAAGAAAGAAACATTCCCGCTACCGATGAAAATGAAATGATGGAGTGGTAACAAGGTATTCAATACCCACGAAATGGATTTTGGTACATTAAGAATAAATTTTAAAAGGGGGGAGTAAGAGTGAGCATTAAAAGTGGATATTAAGAAATTGGAGATTTCACTGACCATGGACATTTGAATAACGGGAGGAAAGCGTGCTCGACACGTGGCACCAAGGAAGAAAACTAAGTGGGCGAGGTGTTCATTACAGCTAGGAGGAAATTCGGTGGGGCCAAGCTGAGAAGAAAAGAAATTACGCTGTAGCCTTCTTCTACATAAGAATGCCCGCTAAGACGACCTTTAGAATAGAATTCTTGTCTCTATTTTATAAGATAGCTAATTTGCGTAAATATTGTAAATATCTACATGTTGTTGATCGTTAAGAAAAGGTTGACTTAGTGAAGTAAAATTTACTAAATCATTGTATTATTTAAATTGATAAATATTGAGTACAGGGATTTTTAATTCTTATATAATTCTTCATCTTAAAAGAGTAAATTCTCCCACATTTAATTCAGGTTTTTCAATGGACAAATATGTTGTCTGGTCACTCTCTCTGGGTACTTTTTATCAAAGATCTCATATGCCGAGACACCTTCACCTATTTTAGGAGGTATATGTACCGGGGTCAAAGACCTTGGGCATATGGCAAGAGCTGTCCGCTGATCCCATTGGATCAGTCGGCCAACTGCCTCCTGAAACTGGTGGAGACACGGAGAAGGGAATGCTGCGTCCCCACAGCAGACTCGTCTCCCGTCATTCGGAAGGGCGTGAGAATAGTACCCAATGCCCGACCTACCTGATGCAGGTTTTCTAGGGTTTTCCCTGCATCTCTTTAGGTGAAACACCGGGTAGGATCCTTAAACCACAGCCCGGGGGCCCTAGTTAACCCTTGGCTACCTTCAGCATCCCCCTTTTCAATTCCCTTCCTATGCTATTAGAGAAGAGTTGCCTGTTTCAGGATCACCTTCATGTAGCATGTTAACCGAAAAAAAGGGCGGCTTCATACATGAATATACTTATGGTGTTAAAATTAAAAATATTTTCATATTTAAATATTGAAGACTTTTAACAGTAATTTTTTTAACGGAAGGAAGGCGTGCTCGTGCCTGCGGCACCAAGGAAGAAAACTAAGTAAGCATGGTGTTCACTAAACCAAGGAGGATATTCGGTCCATATATAATCAACGAACAGTAAAAGATATGTATTATATTTGTTTAACAGTCAATCGTTTCTTCAGGCTGCATTTATTTAAGAATTTTTAAATTGGATGCCTCACCTTGAATATCCTTTTAGATTATGGTTAAATCTCATTACTTTTATAGTTTGACTTTAAATTAGGAAAATTACATGATCTGGCAACACAGGAATAGGAACTACTGTTTAGTTTCTAATTTCGAGCAAACTAAGACTATACCAATTTTTTTTCTTCTCCCCATGGGATGTTTAAGGGTAAAAATGCGTTACTAAAGAGGCTACACGACGTAGAATCAGTTATAACTTTTCCGACGATTTGCAGCGTTGGGGGAGGAATATCTGGATAATGGAGGTCAGCCAAGCGACACGACGTAATGGTGGGATGTCGGGACGCTAATCCCTTCTCTCTTTATTGAAGGGCTTAAGGAACCCTTCTCCGCCTCCTTGTCTTTCGACATCGCGTCTCCACTCCGTGACTGTTCATACTTTCCTCTTTGACGAGGCCACAATGAAGCCAGCGCCACTGGCAACGACTCGAAATAAGCCTCGTGCATCCCTTGTACTCACGTGTGTCTCTCCACAGAGTTTCTTAACCAACGATATTAGCTAGATTTCCATAATCACACATATCCACAGTTTAAAAAAAATACAAATGTACACCAGCATACATGCAAGCTAATAGATATTTTTTAAGGAAACTATCTAACCAGACGTTATCAACAATTACAGATTACAAAATAATAATGTAAAGAATGCAATGTATCACCGATAAATGATCAAGAAGCTCCAGAAGTAAATAACAAAACGAAACAAATTTCGAACATTTACACACCAGTAACATGCTGCGACGACTCAAAAGTAATGAAATTTACCTGGCATAATCATGGTTAAGGAGATAAATGAAATCAAAAAGAAGTAATGACATCGCAACCAAATAAAATACATGTTGTTGAAAACTTCCTGCTAAGCAATGAACCAAATACACTAATAAACTTTTTATTTGTTTTTAGTATTTTAAAAATGTAGCTCATTTAAATTAATGGGGGTTGACTTACGTAAATATTGCAGGGAAGACCTGATGGTTTTTTTTCCTCCCATTGAACTGCTTCACAGCTGCCATCTAAAATAAAAGAGAAACATTTGAATAAACTAGTATTTGCCATTCTCCTGTGGTCACACGTTTTTAGGAGGTAAGTTTTAACTAAAAAGAAAATATTTTCAATTCCTTTGAGTTTTATTCAATGTTTCATAAACATAGTATCATTTAAAATGTTAAATTTCGTTTAAATAATAAATTAAAAATACGTAGCGAAAACATTAAACGAGATATAACGTTGAATTACTCTATTAGCGCTGTCCCAACAATTGCCAGCTTTTTCCGTCGGCGAGTCTTAAACGAGGCCACCAACAGAACAGTCTCCAGCGAATAGTCAATCAACGACGGAGCCATAACTTAATGTTACAATACATAAACTTAATATTTACTAGATGCTTTAATTTTAAGAATCGCGTTTTGATCGCATTCCATGTCGTCTACTATGTACGTCTTAGTTTTGACGTAATTCATTCGCAAACTTTGATTTAATTTATTTCCTTATAAATTATTATGCATATCAAATTCGATTACTTCGTGGTGACGAACTTGAAATGAAAATTCATGAGTATGCAAGGGAAATTGAGTCGTAGGATCATGCTAGGACCAGTAAAAGTTGCAAATGACAAATCGTTTTCAAATTAAGTTATTACATTTGTAATTATTAAATTAATATTTAATGAGTAATTTATGTCTGGTTTTCAAAATTATTATATAATGTATTAATGACCTGTTCACAAAGAGTGATGTTCTACGAATCGGAGCATGGAATGTCAGAAGTTTTAATCTTGCTGGTAGATTAGAAAATCTAAAAAGGTAAATGGAAAGGTTAAAGTCAGATGGCAGAAAGAGCTAGACTTTTGGTCGGATGAATATAGTGTGATTAGCACAAAAGGGAATAGAGGGAATCCAGGGGTAGGTCTTGTAATGAATAAAAGGCAGAGGCACGAGTAAATTATTACAAATAATATAATGAAAGATAAGTTACGATAACGTTAGAAAAAAAACCGCAGCCGACGAAAATCATTCAAGTTTATATCCCGCAGAGGAAGAAGAAAATGAGAAAATCTACGTAGAAATTGAGGAAATAATTAAATATGTCAAGGGAAAATAGAATTTAATAGTAATGAGTGATTGGAACGCAGTAATAGGAAAGGGAAGAGAAAGTGATATAGTTCAGAACAATGGACTTTGGGAAAGAAATGAAAGCGGAGAAAGGCTAGTAGAATTTTGAAATGAGCACAGATTAGTCGTGACGGATACCTGGTTTAGAAATCACGAAAGAAGACTATATTACATGGAAGAAGCCGAGGTACACGGGCAGGTTCCAATTAGATTATATAATGGTTAGACAGAGATATAGAAATCATGTGCTTCACTGCAAAGCGTACCCTGGAGCAGATGTCAAAGTGGTTGAAGATTTCATGGTGAAAGGAAAAATAGACGCAGCTTATAAAAATCAAAGTAACATTCGGAGAGAGGAAAAATATTAGCACGAACATAATGAGAGCGGATGGGAAGAAAATGCAGAAATATGGAAGAAATATCTAGAAGCGCTGTATCACGATCAGTCAGATCAAGAAGATGTGGAGGTGGATGATGAAGAGTTGTGGGACAAAATTTTAAGGTCGGAGTTGGATAGACCTGAGCAATTGTAAGCCGCAATGAATTGATTACATTCCAGCAGAATTGATAAGATCATCGGGCGAAGAAGCAACATCATGGCAGTTCATGATAGTTAGCGAAATCTGTGAAACAGGAATAATACCAGAAGATTTTAGTAAAAACATAATTATACACATACCAAAATTAATTTAGCATCTCATACCTGCAAAATATTACCGAAAATAGTTCATAGGAGGATTGAATGTCAAATATAATGGGAGTTAGGTGATGATCAATTTGGTTTTAGGAAGAATGTAGGGACAAGAGAAGGAATATTGGCTTTGCGCCTAATTTTTGAGGAATGGTTAAGAACAAACCGTTCATGGCATTTGTAGATTTATAAAAAGAGTTTGATAATGTGAACACATTACTAAGAATAAAATATCGAGAAAGGAGGCAGCAGTAATTAGAATAGAAGATGGAGAAAACAAAGCCGTAATGAAGAAAGGAGTAAGACAAAGATGCAATCTGTCGCCCATATTGTATAACTTATATATAGAACAGGTGACGAAGAAAGTTAAAACGGAGTATGGAAAAGGAATCATACTTCAAGGAGAAGAAATATAAGCCCTTCGCTTTGCCGATGATGTTATAGTATTAGGGGAGTTAGATGATGACTTGGAACCCATAATAAATGGCATGAACGGAGTCCTTTAAAAAGAGTTCAATATGAGGATTAATAGAGGGAAAACCAAGGTAATGGAGTGTAGTATGGGAAACAGTGGAATAATAAAGATCGTTAGATCAGGAAGGGATATTTTGAAGAAAGTTAAGGAATTCTGCTACTTGGGAAGCGTAATAACTAGGGTTGGTAGAAGTAGAGTAGACATAAAGGGTAGGATAGCACAGTCAAGGAAGGCTTTCAGGTAAAAGAGGAGTTTACTTACGGGTAATAAAAGTGTGAATATTAGGAAATCGTTGCTAATAAAAGTTGGTATCGATACGTGGACGTTAAGAATAGAAGCCTTTGAAACGTGGTGTGAATGCAGAAAATCAGAACTAATAAGGAGGGGAAGAGAGAAAAATATGGAGGACTGTGACTAAGAGAAGGGATAGATTAATTGGTCACGTTGTAAAATTAGCATTAGAGGGAAGTGTGTGGTGTAAGAACAGTAGAGGGAGGCTAAGGATGGAATACGCTAAGAAGATTAGGGAGTAATAGCGATTTACTCGGAAATAAAAAGGCTTGCGTAAGATAGTGTAGCATGGAGGATTTCATCAGACAGGACTGAATACCACAACAACAACATTTATAGTTAGTTTTTTATAAAATATTGAAACTAGTAATATGTTATGAAGAATTATGTTAATCAATTATATTGAAAATAACTGTCAAAGGTGGTTATTTTATATATATATATATATATTTAACTTTATAAAAATAAATTAATGCAATATCCACCAAATATACGTATATAGATAAATGCTTAGAAAAGGTTATGGATAATCATATTCGATGTTATTTGAGTTTCCATGGTATGGGGATTAGCTTGACTAATAATGCAATCTGTTTAATAACTTTTGTACAGAACATCATTTACATCTGTAAATATTACGAAAACTCCCTAGTAAACTTTTTATTTGTTCACAGGCGCTTTCGGCTTTGACCACAGTAATCTGTTACATGAACATAATTAATGACTATTATGCAATAGAGGAAAACATTTTATAACAATGTACTGTATCATAAATACATACCTGCTGTTAGGAAAAGGTTTACATATGAAGCAGAATTTTTCAGTTAATTACATTGTTACAGTTAAGTGTTCCCTTACTTGTACAGTCACCACAACATAACTACTCTAGTCAGCTAGTGTCTATTATAAAACTTAATTACTTCTGCATTATTATATTATATAACAAGACTCCCTTCAATATAATTAATTATATCTTTAAAAACTTCTAACATTGGTTACAGTGTTGTCTATCATTCTATAAGACATAGATTCATTTATTCATTCTATTGACTTAACTACTAATATATCGATATGAGTGTACATCGATTTGTTTACATTACCACAATTTTTTAATCAAATCAAATAAACTATCTTAATACGTGTCCATATTTGTCGCATCACTTCTTTTATTTACTACTTCATCCAAGTTTTCTTGCATATTTTGAACTTTATATTTGTACAAGTTTTCTTGCATATTTTGAATTTTCTATTTGTAGAATGTCACAATTGTTCCATCCTCATTTACGGCCTTCCTCTTTGAAGTGCGTCCACAGCATCTTAATATATGCTATCCCATTATAGCTTAAATTCTTTTTATTAATATTATTATTCATTTCATCATTACCAGTGGTTACGTCATTCTTCTATTCCTTTCATTTTCCATCTTTATAGTTTATTTTCTCAAAATATTTGTATAAGATTTCCTTCTTCCTTCTGGTTTTTCTTCCACCACGAGTATTATTTTCCGTTGTGTCCATTTCGTGTGCATTATCCTCTTTATGTGATCCTTTATCTATAATTCACTTTTTTCCATTCACTTATTTACACTCACTGGATGTTCTACTTCCCAGTCTCTGCATAATATTTTTGTGTATGGTTTCCTCCATTTTTCGAGACTGATTTAAAGTACTCACTTTAATTTAACAGACATAAATAAATATGTAGTAGGAAATAAGGGTAAAAAATGTAAAGTAAACTTAGTGATTGCTTACAGTAGCAAATAATGGGAATTGAAATGTGAAAGCTATAAAAATGTACTTGGTAGAGAATATTTAAGGGCAGAATCTAATGAAAATAAGGGCAAGGATGTTAAGAAGCTAGGAAACATGAAAAGGTTAGAGAGACTGAAGAATCTGAACAATGTAAATATTCGAATCAAAGTGAATAATTTTTGAAATTAAGGCGAAAACTTTAATTACAATCGGATGATGCAAGGTTAGGTTAATACAAATCTATTTCTTCTAACAGTCATAACATCTTACTTTATATTTATATAATTGTATTGTATTTTCTTTGTTTTGCTACTATTTTTATTTCCCAGAATCAGTTATCCTTAAGAGGTTTTGTAAACTTCTCAGGAAGCATCTTAATATATGTTATCCCATAAGAACTTTAAGTCTTTTTCTTAATATGTTCATGCCTTATATCTTTTTCGGTTGTAATGTCATTCTTCTCTCCTTTTTTTTCTATCTGTATTGGGTATTTGTTTATTTTCTCAAAATCTTTGTATAATCCTTCCTTATTCATTATTATATCTCCTTTTCCTGATCTTTTGTCACAATTTTCCCATGATTTTGTTATATGTTATGTACAGATAATGCACAGAGTACATTTTTTCTCTCCACATATTTAAGTATTTTTGTTTTATCTCTTCAAAATTTTCTAAGTTGCTTCCTTTTATTGGTTTTCCCCATCATGTTATTCACTGTGTTATATTTGTAGTATAATGATGATTTGATTTATAGTTCAAAACAGTACTTTAATAATTTACTTTTTTGGTCTGATTCAATCCTTCATGCTAACCTATTTTGAGCAAACCTTTTCATTTCATCATAAATAACGCATTCCACATCCTCCCTTATCTGCTTAGTGTATTCCATCTTTTGACTTCTTATCCAACATACTTCCCTCTAATGTTAATTTTACAAGACCCTCATGTTTTAATATGTGACCTATTAATCCATCCCTTCTCTTGGTCGACGTCCTCCATATTGTTCGCTTTTCTCCTATTCTATTTAGAACTTCCTCGTTAGTTACTCTATCCACCCATCTGATTTTCAGCATTCGCCTATAGGATTACATTTCAAAAGGCTTCTATTATTTTCCTTCCCACATTCTTTATAATCTATAATCTTGGAAAGAATCATCCGGTTGACTTATATATATATGAAGATAATAAACGCGTAAGATAAATGTTAACTACATAACTCAAAGGAACTCTCTGAAATGGATGTATTATGTCTTTGCTCCACGGCTGTTGTTATGCGATTCCGCAGTTCGACCATTGTTTCTGCAAGTGTTGGCTCATAAACTGAGACGTTTTTAACCCCCACCCCAATAAAAAAGATAATATCGCGCGCACACACACACACACACGCAGCGAGGTTCTGTGAACTTGGAGACCAGGCATTTAATACTGAATCGTTTCGTCCCGCACTGTCAATCCGTCGTCGAGGAATCCTATAGAAATATCAAATCGGGCCCGATTCGAGAGATTCTTCTTGTTTAACAGTAGATTGATCAATCACATCGGATTAAAAGCTGAATGCTTATGCATTTTTGAAATCTGATTTAAATTCAACAAGTGAATTATCGATTTCTCTGCTTACATTCCGTACCTAGATAATGTTTTGCGCCAAATTTTTACGCCTTTATTTTTCAAATATTAGATTAGTAAATTTATGGTTGCGACATGTTTAAATTCCTTATAGTTGTACTCCTCAATTTTTCTCCCAATTTTATTTTGTATAAAAATATTTAAATAATCTTACATCATATAAAATTGTTAAAAAATGACTGTTTTTCTATAAACGTTGACTCAGAGCAGTACCGGGCTTAACGTATAAGGGTGAGGAATGTCAATTAAATTATGATTTTTGTTAACTATCATCATTATATTTTTATTTAATTGAGGCCAGAACAAACAAAAATTAATAAAACGAGACCAGATTAATTTCATACAACTTCATGTTTCGGTCCTGATCTAGACTCTTCTTTAGGTTGAACTAAAGTTGACATGTCACAAAATTTACGTCAGCCTGAAGAGGCTCCAGATCTGGACCGAAAAGTGCAGTTGTATTAAAATAATTTGGTTTTGTTTAATTAATTTTTTCTTTTTACTGGCCTCAATTGATCATTGAAGTTACAGACGTTAACAATTATATCACTATGCTAACGTAATTTTCTTAATTTGGACTCTCTTCAGGTTGAACTAAAGTTGACAATTTAGCTCATCCTGAAGAGGCTCCAGATCAGGACCGATCGTGTAGTTGTATTAAATTAATTTGGTTTTGTTTAATTTGTTGCTTTTTGGCCTCAATCGAACATTAATTTAAAGTTACAGACGTTAACAACTATTGCATCAATATAACGTAATTTTCCTGATCTGGACTCCTTTCAGGTTGTACTCAAGTTGACAATTTAGTTCAACATGAAGAAGGTCCACATCAGGATGGAAAAGTGTAGTTGTATTAAATTAATTTGGTTTTGTTTAATTAATTTTTGTTTTTTATTGACCTGAATTGAATATTATTTTAAAGTTACAGACGTTAAC
The DNA here is from genome assembly GCA_034510155.1 of Eucriotettix oculatus. NCBI lineage: Eukaryota > Metazoa > Arthropoda > Insecta > Orthoptera > Tetrigidae > Eucriotettix > Eucriotettix oculatus. The sequence continues at coordinate 12,944,769 of CM067382.1, forward strand.
AACCATTATATCACTACATTATGCTAACGTCATTTTCTTGACCTGGACACTCTTCAGATTGACCTAAAGTCAACAAGGCACAAAATCTAGTTTAACCTGAAGAGGGTCCAGATCAAGACCGAAACGTGTAGTTGTATTGTTTTCGTTTAATTAATTTTTGTCTTTTATTGCCCTCAATTAAACTTTAATTTAAAGTTACAGACGTCAACAACTATTATATCACTGCATTAGCATCATTTTCTTGATCTGGACAATCTTCAGGTTGAACTAAAGTCAACAAGGCACAAAATTTAGTTCAACCTGAAGAGGGTCCAGATCAAGACCGAAACGTGTAGTTGTATTGTTTTCGTTTAATTAATTTTTGTCTTTTATTGCCCTCAATTAAACTTTAATTTAAAGTTACAGACGTCAACAACTATTATATCACTGCATTAACATCATTTTCTTGATCTGGACAATCTTCAGGTTGACCTTAAGTCAACAAGGCACAAAATTTAGTTCAACCTGAAGAGGGTCCAGATCAAGACCGAAACGTGTAGTTGTATTGGTTTCGTTTAATTAATTTTTGTCTTTTATTTTCCTCAATTAAACATTAATTTAAAGCTACAGACGTTAACAACTATTATATCTCTACATTATGCTAACGTAATTTTCAGATGAAAAAGGCCTTAGATGAATAAAACATTGTAGTAAAATTCTGAGGATGTTTCTTCATTTGGTAATCTGAGTAACACCAACGTAGGTTTGGACTAAACATGTAGAGTATTTTTCAGTACAACGTATTTTATTTATTTATTTTACGTCTATTACTCCTGTCATTCTTGGGAGGTATTATTGTTATTTTAATATGTCGGAAGTGAAGATTCAACACTGGGCATCATCGGAGCCGGAAAAAAGTCTTTGTGTGGTATTTGTATGAAGTATATTAAGCATATTGTTGAGGGTAATTGAGATTATGATGACATGTCCTTCGCCGACTCATCTCCTGGTTGTTTCCCCGGGACCCCAGTAGCCGTTTTATTATAACACGGGTGACTAATTTCGATCGAAGAATTAATAGCAATTAATCCGAGCCTCGGCCTCCACATCGGAGGAAGCCCCCTCCCTCCCCCCCTCTCCACCCCCTTCCAACCCATTTTCCACAGAGCAGCCCTCAGACACCACCCTAATTCTTGTGATTCCATTGTGGAACTGCTAAATACCCTCCGCCTACCAACATGATCTTCTTACTTAAATATGGGCGCAATTATTCTTAGTGCGTCTCAAAACCTTTGAGAAGGCTATTCTTTCCACCACGGACTTAACGGAGGACTGCAACACAAAAGATTGGCTTTAAATGAAGGGAAGGTCTTACGCTTCCAGCCTTTTTCTTTTCTTCTGTTTTCTGGGGCGTCTCCCGACCCGACCCCCTCCCAGAAGAAACGACATTTTAATCTCTGCAATTCCTAAGCTATCTAAAAGCTTTTTGCCGGGAAATAAATGAATCTCGTATAAAATATATTCCTCTTATTCTTATTCTCCTCTCAGTATTTTCTGAATAAATTAAAGTCTGCAGTCTTCATGAGGCTTAAGAGATTTCTAAGATCGCGAAAAGGAAACAAAATCGTTTTATTTTTTCCCCTTTGAGGAAAAACAGCGTGACCTTAAGGAGCAAATAACAAAGACGCTTAGTTCGAGAAGGAGCTGCTGTTTTGATTGCCCGGACGTCTTAGGAGAGGATTCCCCACTTGGCTTCCGAGAAATTCGTCTCTGCGGGTGATGGACTCTCCACTCTCCACTGGAACGCATAATTTAATTTCGGAAAGGGGGACACGGAAAGGCGGTAAAACTGCCGCACGGAATCGATATCAAGGATTGAATTCACCCTTTACATTCCGTTAGAAGAACGAATTTGCATCAATATCCTGTACTCGATCAACCAACGACAGACTATGGCATATGTCAAAAACTCCTTAAAAATTGAATAAAAAATTCCAATAAGAATTAATATATACTTTTCATTTATTAAATGGCGTAGTTGTTGTTGTGGTATTCATTCCTAGGACCGGTCTTAAGCAATCCTCCATGCTAACCTATATTGCGCAAGCCTTTCCATTTCCACAAAAATAGCACATCCCACAACCGCTGTAATGCTTGGCCTCCCTCTTCTGTTCTTACCTCATACACTTCCCACTCATGCTAATTTTACGAGACCTCATATCTTAAAACGTGGGCTATTGTATCCTTTCTCTTGGTCAACTACCTCCAAATTGTTCGCTTTCACCTATTCTGCTTAGAACTTCCTAGTTAATTATTCTATCCACCCATCTGATTTTCAGCATTCGCCTATAGCAACACATTTTAAAAGCTCCTATTCTTTTCCTTTCCGAACTCCTATCGTCCACGGTTCGCACCCATATCACGCCACGCTCCATACGAACATTTGTTTTTTTTTGGTTAACAGGCTACATGAGGGTGATCCTGAAACAGGCAACTCCCCTTTAATAGCATAGGAAGGGAATTGAAAAGGGGGGATGCGGAAGGTAGAGCAAGGTAGCCAAGGGTTAACTAGGGCCCCCGGGCTATGGTTTAAGGATCCTACCCGGTGTTTTACCTAAAGAGATGCAGGAAAAACCCTAGAAAACCTGCATCAGGTAGGTCGGGCATTGGGTACTATTCTCACGCCCTTCCGAATGACGGGAGACGAGTTTGCTGTGGGGTCGCAGCATTCCCTTCTCCGTGTCTCCACCAGTTTCAGGAGGCAATTGGCCGACTGATCCAATGGGATCAGCGGACAACTCTTGCCATATGCCCAAGGTCTTTGACCCCAGTACATATACCTCCTAAAATAGGTGAAGGTGTCTCGGCATATGAGAACTTTGATAAAAAATACCCAGAGAGAGTGCGAGGTATCCCCGACATGATCAGGTAAGCCCCGCCGATTTCCTAATATGTTATTTTATTACTTTATTACCTGTAAGTAAATTCCTCTTTTTCGTGAAAGCCTTCCTTGCCTGTGCTATCCTACTCTTTATGTCTACCGTACTTTTACCATTCGCAAAGTGGTAAAATTCCTTAACTTCCGTCAGAATATCCCTTCCCAATTTAATACCCTTTGTTATTCCACTGTTTCCAATCCTACAGCCAATTACCTTGGTTTTCCCTCTATTAATCCTCATATTGAACTTTTTCTCCAGGACGCCGTTCATGCCATTTATTATAGGTTCCAAGTCTTCTTCTGGCTCCCTTGATTTTACAAAATCATCGGCAAAGCGGAGGGGTTTTATTTCTTCCCTTTTCAGTATGATTCCTTTCCCGTATTCCGTTTCAACTGTCTTCATCGCCCGTTCTATATATAAGTTAAACAGCATGGGCGACAGACTGCATCCTTGTCTTACTCCTTTCTTGATCTTGCATTCTACTTACTACTGCCTGTCTTCTGAAGAGGTTATTTATAAGCCTCCTTTCACGTTATTTTATTCCAAAATAAAATTAATTCATTAATTAACTAACCGAACTATCAAATATATTTTAATAAAATAAAAAATTATCATTGGCACGACATTTCTTTCCTTTCCTGGAACATATTCAGATATATTATATATATATATATATATATATATATATATGTCTTAAAATCGAACAACTCTAAGTAAACAAGATTTAGCAAACATCATATTTATAATAGAATTACATAAAAAACAATGTAATTTTTCGTTTACGATTATTTTTTGCTTTAAATATTAATTATTCTGTAGGGAATCTGTATAAGCCTTCTTTCTTGATATTTTCTTCCAGTGCTCTTCAAAATCCTTAATGGTGTGTTTTAGTTCACATTATCAAAAGCTTTTTCTAGAACTACAAATTTTTATGAACCTAGTCCGGATTTTTCTTATCCAGTCTTCTAAAATTAGTGGCAAAGTCAGTATTGCTTCTCTTGACCCTATATTTTTACTGTAACCAAACCGATCTTCCCCTAACTCCCATTCTATTTTACGATCTATTTCGGTTGATATTTTGCATGCATGGGATACTAAACTAAATTCTCACTTTAAAATACAATTAGAGTGTCTTAAAATTATCAAATAATAATTCCTCTTAAATTAATTCATATGCACCAACCGCCCCTGAATACATGTTACCAGGACTTTCTAAAATCGTTCTTAGAACAAGGGGATAGATAAGCATGAAACTCACTCTATACCGCTTAAATTACATTAGTTTCTAATTTAATGTAATAACTGGATTGTGTAATGTTTGCAGTGACTAAAGTAGAAAAATACTTTTTTCTTTTTCTTCGAGAGATCAGTAATACAATATTAATATGTAAAATGTTTACTATTTCTTAACTACTTCCATTAGCAAAGTAGTGTTATTATCAAATACTGTTATGTAAAATAAACTTTTAAAAAATGTTTCGAGGAGTTTTTCTTTGCCAAGAATCCATTTTTCTTGTGTAATGCAGCGAAAGCTCGAGAGGAACGATCTCGAAGAGTTGATAATAATAATTTTGTATTCCTGCGTCGGCTTTTTGTTTCGCCCTGTTGCGACACGATACTGCAGCGTATCTGGCGAGAAGCGCAGAATACAGATGGCGGAATTTCCGCGATTTATTGAGTCGCCTGGCCGTCGCTCTGCTAGCAAATCCCCAATATCCGATACAAACTTGAGAAAGCACTGGCGGTCAGCCAGGACTTACAAAGCGACAAGAGTGAGCCCTCAAATATTGAGGCAAATCAACATTTTCGCAGAGTCCCACTAACGACCGATTCGCAACTCTTCCAAAACGTATCTCCGTCCAAAATACTTTATCTCGTATTCATAGATTTGAAGGAAAACAATTTTCTTAGAACTAATATTATCCAAATATATGTGAAACGAGCAAAAAAATACTTACAGGATTTCCGAATGAATCAAAATGTAATGCACGGAAAACTAAACAATTTTTAATAACAACAGATATATTACTAGATTTGAGAGAAAAATTTACAGTAAAATGGCCAAGAGTCAAAGATTTATTTTAAATTAAAATTAATAACAAATAAAATTTTAAGTTCAGGGAGCTCTGCACTTGTTTCCAGTAATAAACTTTGATAATAATTTTTCTTTATTGTAATCAGTCACTTAAATAACCAAAACTATAATTAAGATAAACTCCACTTAATAAACTGATAAAATCAATTTACTTAGAGATAAAAAACAAACTTATAACAAAATGATATAAGAAACCGATGACAGCTGATACACGTATCAATTATTTCTGAAACAATACATTCCCTCAAAAAAGGAATGTTGTAAATAATCTAATGCATAGACAACAACATAGTTTTCTGACTTTAAAATTTACAACAAATCAAAACGATAGTCAGCATTATATATATCGCAAAAACTACGTTTCATCTCCGTTTAGAGACTTCCTCAGGTTTACTGCAAACATAATATTACAATAATTTAAATATGAGTTATTTGTTACAATTTTTTAATTTAATTATAAAAAGCATGGTTAAATCTTACATATTAAGCTCCTTGACTCCCTATGCCGAGAATAATATTGTATTTACATGTGAAGAATGTGGTGCCGCGCATGGACCATGTCCAGCGACGGTTACGGGCGAAATTATGTAGTAACAATGAGTTCTTTCGACAGTTAAAATTTAACATTGGAGAAGCGTCAAACTACTACTACAAAAGAGTATCCAGGGGCAATAAAACCCAGGCTTCACGTCGCGACAGGCGTGTTTCCTAATTTCGGGAAGATTGGGGAATTATTAAAACTGGGGTCCCACAGGGATCAGTATTAGGGCCATTATTATTCCTTATATATATAAATGATCTTCCTAATACCATAGATTCAACTTCTAAAGCTATCCTCTTTGCAGATGATACTAGTGTAATAGTAAAAAGTAACAAAGACACACTAGAAGAGGCAAGTAACAATAATTTAACTAACCTGCTAACATGGTTTAATGCGAACGGACTAACAAATAACTGTGACAAAACACATTTCATGCAATTTCACACACTCAACACAACTTTACAATCTATAACACTTAAATACGACAGCAAAAATGTAAATGAAACTTCCTCTGTTAAATTCTTAGGTCTCTTAGTAAATAATAAATTAAATTGGACTGATCAGATTAATCAATTACTTAAGAAACTCAGCTCAGCTACATATGCTGTCAGAGCAATGTCCACCTTCAGTGATTTAAAAACAAGAAAATTAGTATACTTTGCATATTTTCATTCTATTTTATCATATGGTATTATATTTTGGGGCAACTCAGTAGGCATAGATAAGATTTTTATTAGTCAAAAACGTGTTATTAGAGCAATATGTCAGGTTTCCTCACGAACTTCTTGCAGAACTCTGTTCAAAAAGTTAGGTATTTTCACTTTGACGTGCCAATACATTTATTCATTGATGTTATTTTTAATCACAAATAGGCACTTATTTTTGAATAATTCTGATATTCATCCCTTCAATACAAGGAACAAAAATAATCTGTATAAAAAATGTAAAACATTGTCAATTGCACAGAAAGGTGTGCATTATTCAGGGATATCCATCTTCAACAGACTGCCGCACAGAATTAAACAGTTGTCCGATAATCAAGGTAAATTTAACACTGAATTACGCTCATTTTTGCTTAGCCACTCCTTCTATTCAATAAAGGAATTTATAGAAGAATCGGAGAAGAGTAATTTATAATAGTTTATAATACAAAACTTTGTTATAAGTATATTTTCTTTTATACAATAAAATAATGTAATAAATGTACACCCTGACCCATTCCACATCCTTGAAGCTTAGCTTCTTTACAGGATCTACGGAATATGATTATTATTATTATTAGGTGACATCGGATGGAGTATTTCCCCAAGTGTAACCGTTAATGTTATAGGTGAATATCTATCCCTGCCACCTTGGTGATATAAACTAAAGAAGTGGAGAGGAGATTAAAAAAAAGAGCTGGGAGAGAGATTGTGGAAGGAGATTCGGAGAGAGATTTTTGAGGGCGGTGAGACGGAGACACAGTCCAAGAGGAATGGCAAGACATATTTGGTAGTCCAAGAAAAGGAGGATAACAAGAAAATTGTCCTGAACCAGGGACAAATAGCGGTGGCGACTCTGAGGAGTATACTGCTACGAGGAAAGACCAAACTGACACTGCAAATTACACCTGTAACGCTTCTCGCTGATTTCCTGTGCTGCCAGGTCAGAGTAGATTTAGTTTTAAGAATTCAATTTGTCATTTTTTATCTAAATATATTAGTAGTTTTAATTAAGTATTGTCGGCATAAAGATGGAAATTAGTAAAATTATAATTATGGACGTCAATTTTTTTTCGTCAAAGTAAACTGTTCTTATTTTTATTACAAAATCTTATTAACATATTAGGGACACGAGGACTGAAATTTCTGCCAAAATATGTATAAAATCGGTTTTCTAATTTTTTTCATATTAATATGCCTATAAGCCTTACAGATCATAAGGCAAAATTTTATTTCTATTTCGTCTTTTTTAAAGGTACAGGAGCAATTTAAAAGGATTTGATTCTAAATTAATCAATTATTACTTTCTTCAGAAAATTGTGATTTTCTCAGCTTCATGATTTCTGGTACCAAAAACCCTTCTACGCGCCACTAATATTAAGATACTGCCTACATGCTAATACCTTTAAACAGAAGTATTATTTTTTTAATTATTCAAGTAGTTTAGGTAAAACAAATTTTCAAAGTGATGAAAGGTGCCAATCTTTAAGTAACTTTATGAAGCTCTTAGTAAAAAATTATTTTCTCCCCACAATTTTATTCAATTCCAAAAATAATACTGATTAATAACAACGGTCAGTCTTACATATTGATGTAAAAGAGCTGAAATATATTTAAGTATGTAACGCCAGGAAAATTTTAAAAACTGTCTAACTTTGAAAATGATTTTAAAAATATCTCAATATAAAACAAGTTTACATGTACAAAAGTTTGAAACTCACTGCATATGTGTGTTTTTAACACTCAGTTAAAATTTCAGCTCTGTACAAATTCATTTACAGGTATTTCAAATTTCAGGCCCCGTATTCCTTAATATCCCACTTAAATAATTAATTACCCCCCCTATTCATATCACGACGCCAGGTTCTATATAAAACCCATTCACATGAGTTCATATCGACATTTGGTCACTAATTTAATCTCAAATGGAAGTAAAGAGAAAGGTGTTTATTTAAAATATGTAAAAAAATAATAATTTTTTTCATTTCCATAGCACCGAAGACTCATTAGCTAGTAGCCATCTTACGACGGCGACGGAAAAAGAAACCACATACAGACAGAGCGTATATGACGTTCACTCGCTCGGGCGAAATGGAGGGTTTCGTTTCGTCAAAGGGAACCTACGCCAAATATATCCGCAGCTCATAATTACTCGAGAAGAAGTCCACTTTGATTAGCGAAGACATCGAATTCGGTCCGGTACCTTTGCCATAGACGAGACGTTTGTCCGCGACCAATTAGCTAATTGCTGAAAGGAAGAACTGGCTGTAATAGGTCTGAGTGGAGTGGAAGGAAGTCTGTGCTTTGACACGTGATTCTATGTGCCACATCATTCCCCACACCAAAAATAGACAAAAGAAAATGAAAAAGATATGCGCTTCGTCATCTTCATGATTATCCTTACGCGCGTGAAAACTTTCCACGGAGAAATTAATCAGTCAAGGTAAGATTTATTAATATTATTTCAAACGCATTACAAATAAACGAAACTAAATTCTCGTTTCAGTAACGTTTTGAACACCCAGAAATTCCCGGGAAAATAATGTTAAAACAAAACAAAGAATTATTATACCATGTCTTTCTCAAACGTCGTAGCCGCCACCTACCGTAAAATACATAGACAATGCAAATCAACAATAATAATAATAATCATATTCCGTAGATCCTGTAAAGAAGCTAAGCACCAGGAAGTGGAATGGGTCAGGGTGTACATTTATTACATTATTTTATTGTATAAAAGAAAAATATACTTATAACAAATTTTTGTATGATAAACTATTGTAAATTACTCTTCTCCGATTCTTCTATAAATTCCTTTATTGAATAGAAGGAGTGGCTAAGCAAAAATGAGCGTAATTCAGTGTTAAATTTACCTTGATTATCGGACAACTGTTTAATTCTGTGCGGCAGTCTGTTGAAGATGGATATCCCTGAATAATGCACACCTTTCTGTGCAACTGACAATGTTTTACATTTTTCATACAGATTATTTTTGTTCCTTGTATTGAAGGGATGAATATCAGAATTATTCAAAAGTAAGTGCCTATTTGTGATTAAAAATAACATCAATGAACAGATCACGACATCAAGCAGCCTGTCAATCGAGGTAATTAAACTCCTGTTTACCGTTCAATAATATTAAATTTTAGTTAATTAATGATAATTTTTAATTAGTAAATAATACTGCACATTTTGAAGAGAATATGAATAAATATCAAGAAAAGAAGTCTTATACATAACCTCTACAGAAGGAAGTCAGCAGTAATTGAAAATCAAAAGAAGAAAGCAGAAATCAAGAAAGGATTAAGTCAAGGATGCAGCCTGTCACCCATGCTATTTAACTTATATATAGAACAGTAGATGAAGAAATTTAAAACTGAGTATGGAAAAGGAATCATACTGCAAGGAGAAGAAATAAAAACCCTACGGGTTACCCATGATATTGCAGTATTAGGGGAGTCAGAAAAAGACTTGGAAAACATAATAAATGGCACGAACCTGGTCCTGGAGAAAAATTTCAATATGAGGATTAATAGAGGTAAAATCAAGGTAATGGAGTGTAGTATGGGAAACACTGGAATAAAAAAAGTGTTAGACTGGGATGGAATGATTTAAAGGTATTTAAGGTATTTGTAGTTCTTTGTTATTTTGTGTAAGTGGAAGTACTATTGAAAAATTAGAAGAGATACGGAATAAAGTGCTATTTGAAATGAGAGCAAGTATTGCAAGATTAAGGATATGCTAAATAAATTAGAAGTGTTAAGAACCAAATTCTGTATGACGAACCAGCTTTTATTAAGGGACAATTGCCAGATTGTTTCAATATTTTTATAAAAAGAAATTCATATGTTCATAGTCACAACACCAGGGGTAAGGAAAATTTTTATGTGCCACTTAAATTTAAGACGTACAAAAAAATTCAATTCTAATAAAGTTTAGTATTATACAATGAGTTATCAGCGGCAGTTAAGGACACTAATAGTTAATGTTAGAGCTTAAAAAGACTGATTAAAAGTAAAGAGTGAATTTGTATTTAGAATATGTTTTTTATTGTGTACAAAAATAGAATTGAGAATATGTAATTAGCTTCAAGCTAATTTGAATAAGTAAATAATTCCGCGAAAAATGCAGTATTAAGGGTTTTATGGGCCTCAAAATAACGTTATAAAAATGTTAAATTTCCGTGGAATGTAATTATTTGTTCATTTTATTTTTTTCTGTTAAATCCACGTGTATTCGAGAGACACTTAATTTTAATAAGGACGGAAAAATACAAAAAATAAACTTATTTCCCGGCTTGTGTAAGCTTTTCTTTTCCGTTCCGGGAATTCAAGTTGTTTCTTAGAATCTCTGGGCGTATTTCGCCATAGTTTCCCGACGACTATAATCAAGTGTAAAATTTAAATTCCGCCGAGGTTCTCTTCAGAATTGTGTTTCAAAATAGCTTGATTTTTTAATTAACTAGCCGAGTACTGAGAACTGCTACTTACAGTAGCCCATAAAAGTGTTCAATTCGACACTAAGCACTTGTTAAATACTTCGTTCGACTGGTATCGAGAGGGGCAAATTTCATGTCCTCCCCCGCACCCCTGTGACGACGTAAGGTTAATTTAATCATAATCCACATGATTAGTCCACATTTCCTTAAAATAAAGTACATGAACCTTAAATAAAACAAGCAACTTGAAAGAAAGTTTAGATACCGCACCACATTTAATAACTCCTGGGGCCATAAATGAGTCAAAAATACTTCAGTAGTCACCACCTTTATACCTATAGATGCTTGACTAATTTTACGCATTCAGTGTTCTATAATACGTGTACAGAGTTTTGTTAAAAAAAATTGCTCCACGAGTTTAGTATTGCTCGTAAAGCGATTTTTCACCACTTTTCTCCCTCCATTCCTAGGTGCTGAAGTACAACTAAACAGGCATGTTGAATATCTCCCCCAGATTAAACATTAATCTCGGTTGTTTCCTGGTTATTCTTAATAAGGGCCAGTACCATCCCAATTAGAATTAAAATTTCATTGAAGCTACCCATAGTGGTAGGAAACAATAAATTCGTCATTGAAAATCATCCAGATTCCTGCAAAAACATCGTCGTCGTGTGTGATCGACAGATAGAGGGTAGAGGGGAAGAATGGAAGACGGAGGGGAGAGTGGGTGTGTGGAGGGGGAGAGGGGCGGAGGAGAGAAAGAGATGAGAGATGGATCGGAGCGAGAAGGGAGATGGTTAGGGGAGAAGGTGGGAGACGGGAAAAGGGTGGTAGAGAGAGGAGGGAGAAGGAGGGGAGAGAGGAGAGACTAGGAAATACTAGGAAAGGAAGGGGGTAGAAACGGGGGAGAAAGCGGAGAGAAGGGGGAAGGTGGTGAGGGTGGTGAGAGGGGGTGGGGAGAGGGGAGAGAAGGGATAATCAAATTTATCACACCCCGTATCGTCTTATCCATTCTGTAAATAAAATGATTTTTTGGTTTGACGGAATACTGCGTACGAATAGAAAATCAAACAATTCACTTTTAACATTTGTATAATTATTTTATTTCAAGATGAAATAATACATGCACATAATTATATATATGTACGGTAATATTCAAAAATAATTTATGTAAAACATTTCGCTATTATAGAAAAATGTAATTTCTTATTCGGCATTTAATGAAAATTGAAATTATTGAATAATATTTTATTGTAGTATTCAGTTCTAAGACTAAGATTGCGCCAGCCTTTACAATACTATATCGTTCCTTATCTGCTTAGTGTATTCCATTCTTTCTTCCCTCTTATGTTCTTATCCTATACACTTCCATCTAATACTAATTTAACAAGACCCTCATGTCTTAAAATGTGGCGAATTAATTTTTACCTTCTCTTATTCAACGTTCTCCGTATTGTTCGCTCTTCCCCTATTCTTCTTAAAACTTCCTCGTTTGTGATTCTATCCACCCAACTGACTTTCAGCATTCACTTATAGCACCACATTCCAAAGACGTCTGTTGTTTTCCTTTCTGCGACTCATCGTCACGTTTCGCACACATAACGTCATGCTCCATACAAATGTGGTTGATTTCATAATATTTACACTTATATTACCCGTAAGTAAATAACTCTTTTTTACGAAAGTCTTCCTTGCCTGTGCTATCCTACTCTTTATGTATACTATACTTCTACCATCCCTAGTTATTAAGCTTCCCAATTAGCAAAACTCCTTAACTTCCTTCAAAATATCCGTTTGTAATTCCTTGGTTTTCCATACACTGTACTCTCTCCAGGACCACGTTCTTGTCATTTATGGTATCCAAGTTTTCATCTCATCCGTTTAATAACACAATATAATCAGAAAAAATAGGAATATTTATTACTTCTGCCTGTATTTCTTGGGTTCTATTTCCATATTGAATTTTTTTTACCTTCCTCTCCTGTTCTATATATAAGTAACACTATTTGTAAATGTTAGTAGTGCATATTTATAATATTCATTTCTTACTAATCCTAAGCGTTTTAAAAATGATGAGAAAGAAATTTGATTCATAAAATTTTCGACGTATAAACAATTAAATGTTCTTGATACTAGAACTTGTTTCACTGCTACCAGGTTAATACGTTTAAGTAGGTGTAGAAAGTTTTTAAATTCGTAGTCACTCTGTGGCATTATGGGCATTCACCAGTTTTTAAGTAGAATTACAGATTGTACCGTTATATGGGTGCGAAACGTGGACGATAGGAGTTGCAGAAAGGAATATAATAGGAGCCTTTGAAATGTGGTGCTAGAGGAGAATAAGTAGTTTAGTAGACCATGCATGCAAAATATTAACGAAAACAGTATACAGGAGATACGAGTTAGGATACGATCAGTTTGGTTTTAAGAAGAATGTAGGGACAAGAGAAGCAACATTGGCTTTGCGATTAATTTTAGAAGACAGGATACGAAATAACAGGTCTACGTTCATGGCATTTGTAGATTTTGAAAAAACGTTTGGTAATGTGAACTGGAACACACTACTAATGATTTTGAAGAGCAGTGGAATAAAATATCGAGAAGGGAGGCTTATACGTAACCTCTACACAAGACAGGCAGCAGGAATTAGAATAGAAGATCAAGAAAAGAAAGCTGTAATCAAGAAAGGAGTAAGAGAAGGATGCAGTCTGTCGCCCATGCTGTTTAACTTATATATAGAACAGGTGATGAAGAAAGTTAAAACGGAATATGTAAAAGGAATCATACTGCAAGGAGAAGAAATAAAAAACCTTACGTTTTGCCGACGATATTGTAGTATTAGGACAATCAGGAGGCTTGAAAACCATAATAAATGGCATGAACGGAGTCCTGGAGAAAGAGTTAAAAATGAGGATTATTGGAGGTAAAACCAAGGTAATGGAGTGTTGTATTAGAAATTGTAATAACAGAGGGTGTTAGATTGGGAAGGGATATTTTGACGGAAGTTAGGGAATTCTGCTACTTGGGAAGCGTAATAACTAGGAACAGTAGAAGTATAGTAGGCATAAAGACTAGGATAGCGCAGGAAGGCTTCCACGAAAAAGAGGGATTTACTTACGGATAATATGAGTGTGAATATTAGTAAATCGTTGCTAAAAATGTTCGTATGGATTGTGGCGTTATATGGGTGCGAAACGTGGACGATAGGAGTTGGGGAAAGTAAAAGAATAGAAGCCTTTGAAATGTGGTGCTATTGGCGAATGATGAAAATCAGATGGGTGGATAGAATCACAAACGAGGAAGTTATAAACAGAATAGGAGGAAAAGCGAACAATATGGAGGACGTTGACTGAGAGAAGGGAAATATTAATAGGCCAGGTTTTAAGACACGAGGGTCTTGTAAAATTAGCATTAGAGGGAAGTGTGTGAGGTAAGAACAGAGAAGGGAGGGAAAGGATGGAATGCGCTAACCTGATTATGGAGGATGTGTGTTATTCTATTTATAAGGAAATGTAAAGGGTTGCTCAAGATAGGTTTGCATGGAGGATTGCAACGCATCACTCTTAGAACTGAATACCACAACAACAATGTTATGTTTGTATTATGCCTCAGGAAGTCTCAAAAGGGAGGCGAAACGAAAATAGCAATAAAATTATATTTTGACTTATTGGCCGTCTTTTTTATTGATTCAACAAAATTAAGTACTTTCCCCGCCCTATCGAGGAGTTAACGAGTCGTGGGCCTCAAGGCCTGTGCAGCGACGACAACATTGCAGTTTTCGCAATTTAGCTCCACTATCGGCTGGAAGATGTCTCTGAAACACGGCGCAGTGGCGCCGTGTGGTTTCTTGCAGAATCACTACGGCTTCATACGGCTTCGGTGGATTCTTGCTTGATTCTCGTCAACAATTTTGCGAAACTTCGTCTCGACACTCGTCGAAGTATTCTAATACTAGCGAACACGTTTCGAATATTAAAATTATTGAACACTTAAGGGATACGGGGACTGAAATTTGAAATTCCTGTAAATGAAAAACTACAAAGCTGAATTTTTGACTGTCAAGTTATATGTGTGAAAAAGGTGAAAAACTATATTTAAAACTTCATGAACAATTCTCGGGTTTTCAATCGGGTAAGTATAAAGTTTGAACACGACGTTTCCATGGCTTGTTCTGCCATCTTCAGGTGAAGAAGATGGCAGAGCAAGCCATGGAAACGTCGTGTTTAAACTTTATACTTACCCGGTTGAAAACCCGAGAATTGTTCATGAGTAATATACACCGGGAAAGCCCACGTTCTCTTATATATTTAAAACGTTTCGTGTCCCATACTCGCATCGAGGCTTTCTAAAGTGCCAGAAGTTTTCCTATAGCCATTATATATTACAATAAAATTATAAATTTTCGCGTCGTTACTAACCTAATTAAGCAAACTCTCTGAAACATAATAAACTTATTTGAATCATCGTTATGATGTATACGTAAATTAGTCTTAATTTTCGTCATGTCTAAATTTTAATAATTACTATTAGCTCATCAGTTAAAAGAAATAAAATATTATGTAGTTGATTGTGATATTCATTAAAGGTTAAATTAAATAAACTTTTTGAGTGTGTTTTTCTCGGTGGTTTTCCGTTTCTAGCAAAGTCCTTACTCAACGAGTAAGCGTTTATTCTCTTTGATTCACCGAGACAGATATCTGTAGAGATAAAACAGAATCAAATAACTAAATTATGGAACCCCTCAAAAATTTAGGCCCCTGAGTTCGAAAACTGAGGATTTAAAAAAATTCTGACCATGCACAGACGATTTAAAATTTTGATCATGTGACCTTTTCATCTCAGGCCATCATAAATGGTTGAAAAGACTACGATTTTGATGATTTTTCGCAATTAACGCAACCTAGGATTGAAAATATGTCGGATCTGACAGAAATAGATTGTAGTGTACTACTGTAATATGCTTATCTTTAATTATATTCCTGCTTTATTATTTACGTTAACCCTAGCAACGTTCGGTACTTGAGCTAGTCTTTATCTAAGCAGTATACACAGACAAGCGTAGTGAGTTTGAAGTGGAGTAGACTGATCTTCCCTCTGTGTCACTCTCTGTTTAACAACAAAGCAGTGGCAAGTCACGCCGGGCCATAAACAACTCTGATGGAATCAGCTGAGCAAAGTGGAATACTTTCAACTGGAGTAATATCTCCTCAGCCTACATTTCGTACGGTTGGATATTTACAATCGACACCGACGGTCTAGAACAATGGCAGCCAACTTCGCCTCTACACAGTAAATCTTACCTCACAGTTTGCGTAAACTAGTAACGGCCATGTTGAGTCTGTGAAATCTGGAAAGAGGCTGGAGTTTCAAATTTTTAATATTTTATTACTTACTTAGATACTCTACGGAGAAAAGCAGCGTCCTTTCACGTACAAAGACGTTTTCCTGACCAAATTTACACTACTTGGATTTAAACACTTTATTGATTCAATAATATAAAAAGCGTATTTTACTTAATAACATTAGTAATTCTGTACAAAGGCATAATGTCAACATTAATAATAACAAGTTTAACACGAGAAACCTTAGCTCAATTATTTATTATCACTACATTACATTTCTGGGAAATTTCAAAAAATACTGATGGCATTAGAGGAACAGCGATGAGTCCTCAAAATCTTGGATTTCATTAGCCGATAAAAGATAACTTGAAGTGAAAATTAGAAAGAAGAAAAGTCGCAAGTAACGCTTAAAACGCAGAAAATAACTATGGAGATACAAGTAAAGTAATTCAAAATCAAATATTCTCTTCATTATACCATACGATCTTGATTTGATCATAAAAATGCTACACGTAGGAAGATTCAAATGAGAATTAACAAAATACTTTTTCAAGAACTGGGAATAGAATTTAGGAAGATTCAGAAGAGAATTAACAAAATACTTTTACAAGAACTGGGAATATATAGAATTTAGGAAGATTCAGATGAAAATTAACAAAATACTTTTTCAAGAACTGGGAATATATAGAATTTAGGAAGATTCAGATGAAAATTAACAAAATATTTTTTCAAGAACTGGGAATATATAGAATTTAGGAAGATTCAGATGAAAATTAACAAAATACTTTCTCAAGAACTGGGAATATATAGAATTTAGGAAGATTCAATAAAATATTGTGATGGTTAATTTTAGATAAAGGATTAAAACAGAAAACAATTTCGAACTATAGAATAATTCCAATACTAAGGAGCAAAGAACTTCAGGATCATTGATTCGCCTCTTTCAACACTTGACCAACCCCAATTTTTAAAATTGTTACCAAACAACAATGCATTGACAGGTGTAAATAGCTACTTAGCCTAAGTTTCTATGAAGAATATTCCCCAATTTAATTCGTATTTTAGGACGAGAATATTCGGAGACAGGCGTAGAAGGTAAGGAAATTACAGGATTAGAGAGGCACCAGCCTGTCGCCAAGTTCCGTGCCTACTACCTATGTGCACGGGTTAAAGATGTTTTGCCACCAGGGGACGATGACCCATTTTTTTCCAATGCCTATCATTTCCCGCGGTCGTCAAAACTTAATTACGATTGTTGAAAACACGCTATGCGGGGTGGCGTGTTTCCATAAATAAATGAGAGATTGGTTGCGTGTCTGTTTGAATTAATAGAGACAAAGGAGAGATAGGCAGTGTGCGTTTTAATTTGGGAGGAAGAGGAGGGCAAGGAGGAGAGGAGGAGCGTAAACAAATCAGTATTCGTTTGACGTGGGAAGAAGAACGCTGGAGAGAGTATTCCTTTGAAGATGTAGCTAAAAGAAAGGAAGACGCTTTAAATAATTTATTGCACAAAAACACTTTTTACCGTTATATCAACATCTTCACCTGATTGAAGACTGACTGTCCTCGTCGCTCGACATGCCGGGATCACAGCCTGTGAGAAAGGGATCGGCACAACTTGCTGCCTACTTTCCATCGTAGAAATCCGTGAAAGTCATCTCTGATACCCGGACAAGATGGTTCCGAAACGAGCGAAGGACGAAAAACAAGTTCGCATAATAATCGATAACTATGCTGTTGCCGCCCCCGCCCCCATCCCTCATCTCCGATCAGTCTCATATATAAAACTACCCTGAACTAAGCAGTTTCTAATTTAATTACGCCTAAATTCCTCGTTATGTTAATATTATTGTACAAGACCCAAATAGGATTCGTGTTAAAAAGAAATTTACTAAATTCTAATTAAATTTTTATCATATTAAAATAATATAAATCCCCCTTTACAAATATTATGGTCGACGAAGATCTACAGGAAATTGTGATTCTAAAGAGACATAAATAATGTCAAATGTAAGGTCCTTAGTGTGATTTTTCTCTTGAGTCATGCATCTGCGCTCACTCACCTCACTCTCTTTGTTAGAGAGATAGATCTAAATATCAATGGAATCCACAATAATTGGCTAAGTAATCAATCAATCATCTTCGTACCTCCTTTCTTTTGGTATAAGAGTGATCCATATTTATTCATATAATATTTGACCCCGCTGAAGAGCACTCGAAGTAAATTACTTTTGGAATCATTGTTGTCCGGACAATACTGAAGCGACGTTCTCTTGCAGACTTACAAAGAAGTAAACTATTCAGAAGCACTTAAGTCCCCTAGTTGACTCTTTAATTCTGCGTCTCATGACGTGTTATCTACACGAGGTGGGGGCGTGATAATGGAGTCCTTCGTTTGGCAAGAGTGCAGTATCACGGCCTTTCGGGAACGGAGAGGATTTCAGACACACAATGGCGAATCTCAACGGAACAGCGAAGAAGGCAGGCAGGCAGGACGAGGACGAGGATGCTGTCTACGCAAATTATCCTCTCACCGAGGACACGACGTGCGGCTTCGGACCTTTCCGTTCCAGCATGCTGCAGAAGTTGGCCAGCAAGAAGGTCGTCGTGGGCCTCTACGGTATCCTGGGCTGCACCTTGGGGGCGACGTACGCTTACTTCAATGGCACCATCACCACCATTGAAAAGCGATTCAAGATCCCCAGCAGGACCACAGGTTTGAACAAGCGATAATCCTTTCATATTCTTAATCTTCAACGGTGATGCAGCCCTTTTATGGCTTTGGCCGACCGGGTCGACTACCAAAAGTCATCTCTTTGCGACACATTCTGGATATTTTGGAGTGCAACGTGGTCATTGCTGCCATTTTCCTTCACTCTACACCTGTTTCCAAGACAATGATGATCGCAAACATCAATACTATGTAATGTAAAGTGGTGACGTTCACAGCAGGTCAGTTATCTTCTTGAGTTACTGCAGCCAATGTTCATGAAGTGTTCACGGAAAACTATCCGAGTGGTTGTATTTACAGTGGGACGGACGACTCTGTCGCTGTTTTCCAATGAAGGAATATGACTAAATCAGAATGTATTGGCACAAAAAAGCTGATTTGATTTCCTTTTATCCTGAAAAAGCATCAAAGATTACATAAAGTAACCTAAATAATCTTCAACAATTACTGAAGCCATGGAATAAATAAATCTGAATATACGTAAGTGTATTCTACGCATAAATTTAAATTCATGGAGCAATTCGACCAACTTCAGCAGACGCTTCCTTAAAATCCATGAGATGTTGTAACATCCAAAGAGGTTATGGTTTTCAGTCCTAAGACTGGTCTGATGAAACCCTTTATGCTAACCTATCTTGCGCAAGTCTTTTCATTTCCTCATAACTAGCACTACAGTCATCCTCCCTAATCTGCTTAGCGCATTCCACCCTTGTGTCCTTCTCCTGTTCTTACCTCCCACACTTCCCTCTAATGCTAGTTTTACAAGACCCTCGTGCCTTAAAACGTGGTCTATTAATCCATCCCACCTCTTGGTCAACTTCCTCCATATTGTACGCTTTTCCCATCTTTATAACTTCCTCGTTGGTGATTTTATCCACTCATCTAATATCTATAGCACCACATTTCAAAGGCTTCTAATCTTTTCATTTTCCGCAACTCCTATCGTCCAAGATTTGCACCCATTTAACGCTATGCACCATACGAAAAGTTTTGAAACGATTTCACACTTCTCTTGTGGAGAAACCTGAAGTACGCGGTTCACTCTAAAAATCCTCAAACGTGGGAACAGCTTGAACTATTTATCTGTGTAGAATTTGTATCCTTTAGAAATATTTCAACGCGTGACTTGGAATTTTATCCTCAGTTTTCGTCATGTTTCTGACGTGAACGTTGGCCATATAGAAACCATTATAATGTGATTTGACGTCTGTTTATGAAGCACTCTTTCAGAGACGATTTAATAGCTCCGTGACTCAGCGCCCTCTGATGTTGTCCATTGGAACAATTTCAGCCAAGCTGTGTATAATAACTGTCCAGTTATTTCCCATTTTTGTTATTCAAAATTTTGGGAGTCCTTTCTAAAACACCCCGTATATAGGAGGAAATGAAACGCGTCGGACGGAATACCTGCGGCAATACTTCAGTTGGAGGGTTCCATAATTGTGATATTCTGCTCTTCTCCATCCTTTTTCAAATATGATTTGTAATTTAAGGGATCATCTCCGTGGGTGGCGACATCAGCCAGTTGATGGTGACCATGATCCTGTCCTACTACGCTGGTCGAGGACATCGGCCGCGTTGGATCGCCGTGAGTCTCTACACCGTCGTCGTGTCTTGCTTGATGAACGCTGCTCCTCATTTTCTCTACGGACCCGGAAACGACGCCTTGGCCCTCACTGTGGAACATGGTGTAGGAGTCAACAACACGCAGGGTACCAGAAGCAAGTCCACAGGGACTTTCTCATGCCTAGACTAAAAATTTGTTGGAATATATTGGTTGACGGATGTGAGTGATATATTTTTTCCTTCTTCAGACGAAGACAAGTTATGCAAGTTAGATGGCGGCGTGGGCTGCGAGGTGATGGAGGGAAGTTTTGCTCCTCAGCTCATCCTGTTCATCGCCAGCTTCGTGGGAGGTATTGGTGGTCCTCTCTACTACACCGTGGGTACGACGTACATGGACGACAACATCAAGAAATCCAAGACTCCCGTTCTCATCAGAAAGTATCTTCTATTTTCTTAAACTATGTAAATATTGAGTGTTCACCTAATTCATAGCTCCAGGAACGGACTTGATGATCTCGGTGTAACTCCGCGACTTATTCCTAGCTTAATCTATGGAGAAGTCTTTGTACGGTTTTCATGAGTTACATTCTGTTGCATTTCACATTGAAAGACCTATCAAACTGTCCACGTATCTCACAAATCCTTTCAAAATTAATCCTTTTGACATATTTAGAACTTATACTCTCACAAATACTTTGCGGTTGTGTGCGTTTGTTTATTCCTGAAAGAGCATAAAAGGTTTGCACTAATTATATATAATATTTTAGGTTTCTCCTATTTCTTCCGGATGCTGGGACCATCTACTGGTTATGCTCTGGCTTCTGTGTGTCTCAAGTACTACATTTCTCCAACACTGACTCCCTATCTTACCCCAAACGATTCACGATGGATGGGAGCTTGGTGGATTGGTAAGGCCTATAAAGGAAATAAATAAACTAGTCAAGATCAAAAGTCCAATTTTTTATGTTTGATATTAGACAATAAACTTCTCCACTGATCGATATGTTTCTGTTTCGCAGGATGGCTCGTATTGGCAGCCCTGATGGCGTTCTTTTCTTTTCTAATGGGCCTGCTTCCGAAGGAATTACCACGATCTGCTGTGCGCAAGATGCTGGAGAGAGAACGATTAAAAGAGGCGAGCGGAGAAGATGCACTCAAAGAAGTAGAAGAAACAGAACGACCTTCATTCCCGGGTAAGAATCTGACAGAATCAGTGCTTGTCGATGAAATTCGGCTGTACTTGAGATAATGAGAGTTTCTTATAACAAAATGTCCTTCTGGTTGGTGTTAACCACTCTGCGTTGAAAGGTATCAGGTTTTTCTTCATAAATAAAATGAGTTGTACGTTATGACAACATACCTTCTGCCTCCGTCACTAGAGATTATGCAGTTTCAGTCTGTTTCGTATTGCAGACATGATTAAGTCGTTCATAAGGCTGGCGAAAAACCCGACACTGACGTGCAACAACATGGCCGCTACGTTCTACGTGTTTGGATACATGCCGTATTGGATATTCATGCCGAAATACATCGAGACCCAGTACCACCAGTCGGCCAGCACGTCCAGCCTGATCACGGGCACCGTGGGTCTGCTCTTCTCAGCCATCGGCGTTCTGGTGTCGGGGGTCATCCTGTCCAAGTGGAAACCCAGGGCCAGGATCATGGCTGGGTGGAACGTCTTCGTTGGCGTCGCCAGTATTGCCGGTGTTGTCAGCTACATGTTCCTGGGCTGTCCTGCCAGCGACAGATCCATCGACTTCATTGTCAGCAACGCGGAGTGAGTGACCTTCAATTAGTAGCATCCTCGTGATGCAGGTTAAAAATCTACCGAAACTTGTCTACACTTTCAAAAAGAATCATCGATGTAGGTTCTTTCGATAATAAAACATCAACATAATTTGTGAACTCAATGTCTGGACCAAAATCAAATCTCATCGCGTTTTATAGAATGTGAAAAATTATCCATTTTACAGATCCAGTTGCAGTGCCAATTGCCATTGTGACTACGTTATGTATTCCCCTGTGTGCACTTTGGATGATTCCACGACATTCATCTCACCCTGCCACGCCGGATGCACATCACCGCAGACCACGGACAACGGCACTGTGGTAAGACACACACCATATTATGAGAATGAACGGGTGCGAAAATAATGAACTATAAAAATATTTCTAGTTTATTTTGGAATCTGGAAGACATTAAAAAAGAATACTGTACCGCAAAACACTCATTAATGTGATTTAAAAAATTAGAATAACGCTGCTCTATCAAGGTGTTGAATAATTTCACTCATATCCAAATACGTATTTCATGTGTAATTAAAAATAGATCTGATAAGATGATTAACACTATCTGTAGAAATATAAATACTTGTCAGATCATGATTCCTTTAAGTTTAAATTTAAAAAATCGATTTTTTAATATTTTCTTATTAATATACCTATAAATTCATTAAACTGAAAAAAGAAACTTCCAAACAAAAAAGGAAGGTGTAACACATTCTGTAAAACAATTTTAATTAACATGTTTCGTTTTAATTTAATAAATTACTGTTTTTCAGCAAAATGTTTTTTTGCAGATTCATAATTTATGATACATAAAACCTTCTATGCGTCACAAATAAAAAGATATTGTTTTAATTTGTACATAATTTAAATGCTAATAACTTCAAATAAAAGTATTAGTTTTGTAATTGTTCAAGTAGTTTAGGTGAAAATAATTCATAGTGCTGAAAAGTGCCAATTTTAAATTTAGTAAAAAAAAATTTTTTCTCCCTACAGTTTTATTCAATTTCAAAAATAATAACAACAATTGATAACAATATACATGTTACAAAAAGCTTAAATATATTCAAGTACGTAACGCAAGGAATATTTTCCAAGCTCCCAAATTTGCTAAATATCTTATTAAAAATACGTTTAGAAAAACAAAATTTAATAAATTGCTACACATGATTATTGGTAAAATTCCAGCTCAGTACCCATTTACAGGAATATCAAATTTCAGTCCCCGTGTCCCTTAGTAAATAAAAATTATTGAAATAAATTAAATTTAAAATGTTTAATATATTAATATTAAAAATCTAATTTCTTTATATTTATGACTATGGCCCAGTTTGCTGAAATATCCTTTAAAAATTAACAAAATTTATAAATATTTTTGTTTATAAACGCACGTGTAAAATTTGATACCATTTAAAAACCCCAAGGAATCCAAATAAAACTTACAGTCTATTAGACAACAAATATTAGTGATTTTTATTTACAACGTTTCGTCGACATTTATGGAATTCAGAAGGTGACTAGGCAAAAATTTAAAAACGTAACATTATGATTTTGAATACTGAATATTTCGGGATTCATAAGGTAACTAGACAAAAATATAAAAAAACAAACATTATGATTTTGAATACAGAATATTTCGTTAAAATATGAAAGTATAACTTTCAATTAAATAAGTAAAGCAGATGACTTAAATAAATTTCATTATTGATTGCTTATAACTTTTCTGAGTTTTTTATTTGTAATTTAAGATAATGTCGGATTATTTAAATATCTGTGCACAACCGTTTGTACCAAAGTCGTGAAATAAACGTCATTGTTTTTGAATAAAACGTTTTAAATTGTCTGTAAAATAGTCATTAAATTTATGTTTATTTAACTTTAATAACCAGACTTAAAGTAGAATTTTTAAAAGAATTCTATATGAGCGAAATGGTTAGTATTACCCCCAAAATTTTGTATTTCACCTCATCTAAAAAAATTTACTCTAATCGACACTGCAAGTCTTTATTATGGCGTATTTGTATATTTAATAATTATCTAAAAACTATTGTTTAAATAAAACGTTCATTAAACTTACAAGTTATTTTGCGCTAAAAATACCAAATAGATGGATCAACTATATTATTATGAATGAAATTAATTGTTTGTGCATAAAACATCAAATTTAGGATGCATGTTCGGGATAAAAATCTAAACACGTGAAGTAATTTTGACCAACTATTAAACACGTATTCCTTGCGACCCGGAAATCTGCACTGTTGGGGGTAAGACACGGTTACGATTTCTTGAGGCGGTGGAGAAGGGGCGATTTTTTTTTAATTTGCAAAAAACGTCCAATATTTGCTTCGAATAATTTATAGAGTAAATCACTGGCATAAGGGCTGATACATAAAAATAACAAGAAAACATTTGAAATTGGTGTCAATATTGGTGTAATGTGAGTCGCTGAGTCTGGGTATGAAATTAAACAGGCCGCAAGACTTACAGTTCAGCTCCTATGAGAGGTATGGAAGAGTTTACACAAAAATTCGTGTTCAGTCTTAAACTAGAGGAGAACGTTTGACCAAATTTTATACTCGTGGCCTTTACAACTCACTTTTGGGGTAAGACACTATTTCCAACCCAGTAGTGAGCGGGATTATTTCCATTGTGGAGCGTAGAGCCAAATTAATAATATGAAAGCATACGATACAGGTGCCTATTTCGCGGTTATGGTATTCTATGTTTGATAAAATGAAAGCGCTTGTAAATTAATTTTTTTTACAGATGGGGAACGAGGGACATTGGGTGCTTGGGGATGAGTAAAGATACAGGGATTGGATTTTGATCAGTCAATTATTTGATTATTAATTAGCAAATTTAAAAGGATGATCATCAAAAATTTTGATTTCAAGAACGAGAAGGATGTGCTGATATACTACCATCATGATTATTTTTTGTTCAGCTTTACCATGACTGTTCGTGTGTTCCTGGAAGTAACGGCACCTTTGGGACAGTCCGCGGAGGTTACTGTCCCGTGGATTGCTTCAAAGCATTCGCCGCTTTCCTCTCAATCGTCTGTCTTCTCAAGTTCATCGGGGCTTCGGGGAGAGCCACAAACTTTCTCGTCTCTGTCAGGTAATTTATTCTATATATTTTATCACTACTAGCTGACCGTCTGGCGTTACCCGGGCATTTATTCCTTGAAAAGTATTTGACTCTAATCTGTTGTTATCTAGCGTCGAGAGCGTCAGGGTTTTGAAAATTTACCTCTTCACGTTACCTCACCTATCTATAGCGACGGAAATTACGGTTAACCGTAAAATATTTGATGACCTACAGAACCTCATTGAATCAATAAATCCGCCGGTACCTTAAATAATAACAGTAACTGAAAAAAGGTCCAGTATATTTAATACTTCCGTTGATGATTAATAGAGGAAAAACCCAGATAAAAGTGTAGTATGGAAATAGTGGAAAAAAAGGGGTTGGTAAGGATATTTTTACAGAAGTTAGGGAATTTTGCTCCTTGGGAAGCATAATATCTAAGTATGGTAGAAGTATAGTAGACAAAAAGTAGGATAGCATAGGAAAGGAAGGCTTTTGCTATAAAGAAGAATTGACTTACGAGTAATGTAAGTCTGAACATTAGGAAATCATTGCTAAAAATATTAGTATGGAGCGTGGTGGTATATGGGTACGAAACAAGGACATATAGGAGTTTCTGAAAGGAAAATAATAGAAGCCTTTGAAATGTGGTGCTATAGGAGAATACTGAAAATCATATGGGTGGATAGAGTTACTAACAAGGAAGTTCTAAGCAGAACAGGGGAATTGCGAATAATATGGAGGACGTTGACCAAGGGAAGAGATAGATTAATAGGGCACGATTTAATACATGAGGGTCTTGTAAAATTAGCATTAGAGGGAAGTGTGTGGGGTAAGAACAGAAGAGGGAGCCCAAGGATGGAATACGCTAAGCAGATTAGGAAGGATGTGGAAGTGCTATTAATGGGGAAACGTAAAGGTTTGCGCAAAATGGGTTAGCATGGAGGGTTGCATCAGAGCAGTTGTAAGACCGAACTCCACAACAAAACCTTAAGAAAGTCATTAAGTGTTAAAAATAATCCCGGTTCCTTAAGAGAATCAGTAACT
The DNA here is from genome assembly GCA_034510155.1 of Eucriotettix oculatus. Taxonomy (NCBI): domain Eukaryota; kingdom Metazoa; phylum Arthropoda; class Insecta; order Orthoptera; family Tetrigidae; genus Eucriotettix; species Eucriotettix oculatus. The sequence continues at coordinate 12,971,020 of CM067382.1, forward strand.
TCTATGTACCGTTGTAGAATAAACAATACACTCCCGGTATCATAAGAGATTCAAAATACACCTAGAATATGCCTAGAGTAAACATACTTAAGAATTGGAAAATATTCTCCATTCGTTAATAGTCAGAAACACCTCTTTCCTAAGAGACCCAAAATACTATTGATCAAATACACTTCCGGTACAACGAATCGGGTCAAAAATAATTCGGGTAACTTTATAGTCCCATGTCCTTTAAGAGAGTCAAAAATACTTATTAACATTTAGTGATACGATACGACAGTGAATAACATTCCTTGGACCTAAAGAAAATAAAAATACCACAGGTACTTTAAGAGACTCGTAGGTGTTAATTTTTTTAACAAAACAATTTCCATTCCTGTATCTTAAGTAACATATGCACAGAGTTTCATAAAACTTTCTCCACTGTTAGGGGCGGAACCACAACTTAACCGGCATGTTGAATGTCATGAATAAATTGAGTGAATTACATAATCCTGGATTCGACACTAATTTCGGTTGTGTTTGTGTTAGCTTTAAGTAGTGCCACTCACGCCCGTCCTTTCTCTTCCTGAAAAAATTCCAAATTATAAACAAAAAACTTTGGAAGAGAAACCATAAATTACGTTCGTATCGAACAATGTTGCGTAGTTTACTTTACGTCTGCTTATTAAAATTAAATAGAGATGAGTTTAATAACTATTTTACAACCATTTTAAAGGTTTCATTCAGTTACAGTGACGTTTCGCTACAAAATTTTGATTCTATCAGGTAAAAAGGAGTCATAAATAAATGTCTGTAACTTTTAACTGCAAAACGTTGTGCAGTAAGTAGAAATAGTAACGTAGAAGAATCCCCTTGGATTTTAAATCAGTCTTATATTTTAAAAATACGTTCATAAAAATATTTATTAGTTTCGTTAATTTCTTGCCGGGTCTTTCAGTTAACTGTGGTGTAATAATCTATACAAAGAAAGATTTTTAATATTAATATACATATTAAAGTTTTTCAAAATTAAATCTCACATTATTAGTCGAACATTACAATCAATTTTTTTATTAAATTAAAAAATGATCTCTGATCATATTGGAGGTTCAATTTAGTCCCGAAATACTATAGTCCTTTGTTAGAGTTTAGATTCATCCTCAGTGCATCGGTAAATAAAGGAACGTTCCTTCACTATAAATTATCATATGGATCTTCTATTTTGAAGTTAAATTCACCTTAATATACAGGTAATATTAAAGTTGCTTCTTTAATCATTTTCACTTGTCCCATTTCAGATGCGTGGATGAGAAAGACAAGTCGATGTCCATGGCTCTAGGTGCCACATTGCTCAGCATCGGATCCTTCATTCCATCGCCAATATTCTTTGGCTATTTAGTCGGTAAGTTACCCCTCAATATTTTTTTGTTTCAAAATTATATTTTAAATGACTTTTGAAACTGACGAATCGACCATTGACAACAGAACGACATCAGATTCTCTGTATTTTAGAATTTAATTAGCACGTAGATATTTACCAGACCAGTTGCCGTTGAATTCCATGGAATAATTACACAAACTAGAATGTAAGCAGATGAAAAGAAAATCATTTATAATGACTACTACTAAAATTTCAGAATACGAAATATCATTTGGTGACTAATAAGCATTCTGAATTACGCCATAGTTGAAACTTTTCTCACAATACAAGTGCGTCCTTTCATTTTCATGATGTCCAATCTAAAATTTTGAACTTCCGAACACCTACTGGGACTTTTCCCTGAGGAAAATGAGTTGAAGCGATTAGGTTGTACTAAATCCATAACCGAGGTTCCACGTTGGTTACATCCTGATTCCGGTCGAGCCTCAGAAATGATAACTGCGTGATATTTTGCTGGAGGAAATCATAGTTGGTGCTCGCCACTCACATGGGCTAGCCGCCCAAGTTACTCCTATTCTTCCGAACTCTAAATTAATAAATCTTCGTGATTATATCTTCATTTGTTCCTGAATGCTTGACCTTCGATTCGTAAACCTTGTCGTCTGGGGACTCCATGACATCACGTAACTGACCACTCTTCCACTCAACCAATTAACCAGTTGGAAATGATTGTCGGATCCACGTAAGTTGAAAATTAAATTTCATTTTTCTTGCCGTAGAGCAGAAGATATTATTGCAATAATGTGATGTATTTACTCGTGCCATGCAGCACTTTTATCATTTGGATCCAACGGATATTCGAATTGAAATTTTGTGATGCAGCAAAGTATAATATTTTTATATGGCTTTACGCTTTCGGCCATCAAATTTATGTCGGGCGCCAGTGACTGTAAAGCCGATCAATCTCAATCGTAGATTACTTCATGATGACGCAATACATACGCATGATTATTCTCTCTCAGGGGCGACTAATGAACTTGCCCAACTTCATATCACTAATATTAGGATAATAAAGAATTTAATTTAATTTAGTACCTACTCACATAAAATTTACTTCAATAATAGACGATATTAATTTATTCTAACACTTATTAAAGATTAATTGATACCTTACATTTAGGCTTTAAAGACCTCGTGTGTAGATCCTTTGCCCCAAGTAACCAGTTCAAATATGCCCCACAGCACTTAATCCTCTCTCTGGCTTTCTATTTCTGCCTCTCTGGTTCTGCGCTGTTCTCGACTCGTGCAGCCGCTACGTTCAAAATTCTAATGACAACGTCTAGGAGGGGCTAATTATTACAAGAGCAGGAATCAACTCTTTATACATCCTTGGCTTTGCTATGCGACCAGTCTTGCTATTTTATAAACCAAAATTTTGGAATGACCATACAATTCACACCTTCCACGTACATTTTATTCGGCGCTCCACGCCTCGACTCAGTATTTCAACAAACACATGAATTGTCTTACATAATGTCCACTGAAAATAACTACAGTTACAAGGTCTTTAGAAAAAATTACTACGGCCTAGAGAAAACGACAGAAACGATTACGAATGTTGATTGAAAATGATTTTATTTGAAGGAACTGAGAATATTTTAGGAGGTGAGGGCAGCGAATCTGGGGGAATCTTCGACTTCAACAGATATTAGCGATGTTGCTTCTGGTGATTGAAACGCTTTTGCCGTTGATGATAAAAATATTTCAAGAACGGAATAAAGCAACAAAATAGAGCTTAACTTACCGAATTCCCATTCAATGCAGCAACGGAGCTACACAGAGTAAATGGCGAGGCAAAATACAAGTTCTCGGAAATATATGTTTTATTGATTGTTTCTGAAATAATGACTATGATAATTACCAAATTTTACATACAATTACATGTAAAAGTTAGCTGCAATTCCACACTTGATTATGTAGAGAATATAAGAAAATTAAGTGTATAAATATATAGATTGACAAGTATTACATAGCATTATTATGCAGATAAAATATAATTGCCGCTTAAATAAAAGTTTCTGACAAGTACTCGGAGATATAAAAATTCGGGTCCTATAAAACCAGGCTCCAACTCTAGTGTAAGTCTAGAGCGCGCTACTGCTCTTAAAATTATTTTTAAAAAAATTCTACACCACACTCTATTAATTTCTTTTAAATCAAATAAATTTACGGCGAAATAAAAAACAAAGTATTTTTAATTAAACCAAAGTTTAATCATAGGGGATTCCAAGACCCCAAGTATGATGAAAAACGTCCGTTTATTTTTCTTTTTAAAAAACCCTTGTCTGTAATTTGGCAGTAATTTTATTCAATTTTATTATTGTCAAAACAGATGTTAATTCATTTACTGTCTATTCAACTAATTACGTTTAATTGTTCGATTTCATAAGTTTAACGACTGCAACAAAACAAAATTGAAGTATAATTTTAATGGAAAACAATTAAATGTACACTGTTACATTATTTATTTATAATTTGCGAAAATTACGCTTTTTCAAGTTATCCGATAACTGAAATGTTGACGCAAATACCAATTAATATGTGCGTCTAAAAGCATTCCAATGAAACTTATTAATAGTGTGCTGAAATGCGGGTTGTATAACTTGTAATTTGATTGTAATTAATTTTAATTAATAATTTAATTATGTGTAAGGATTTAAATATTTTAAATCACAGAAGCACAAATGAAATTCAAACTGGTGTGTTACAGATAAGACGTGTTTAGTTTGGGGGAAAACTTGTTCAGGAACAGGAAACTGCTGGCTGTACAACGGAGAAGCCCTGAGATTTCTTTTAAACATCACATCCGCAGGTATGTATCTAAATATTTTATAAAAGTCCCAATTTAATAATCAACCAAGCCAGTGAATGTCCTGCCCCTTTACTTCACTGCAAAACATATTTTTCACAAGACATAATTCTCTGCGTTGAAAAAGAAACCTGCGAACAGAAAATCTCTATCCAAACATTTTGATAAATGGACCACAAAACGTTACGAATATTTAATTAAATGGTGTAATTTATTGAATAATAAATATTGTTCTATAATAACAAGATAAAATATATTATCCCTGGACCTAAAAATATTATTACAGAATAAGCCCTTTAAAAATGTTATAATGTGCAACTTATAATGATTTTTCTTTTTTCAAAATCCAAAATAAGGATTGTAATAACCCTCTCAATGGGACCCACTTGAAATAAATTTTGCTTCTTAATTATCTGTGTTTTAGATTTAATATAAACGACAATGTTATGCCATTGAGCCAATGGGCGCCAGAGGCTGTTTATCGACTGTCAATAAGTCGGTCACGAAGTCATTATATATTTCTCAGGGTCCCTTTGGTTAGTTATTACGATCCTCGTTAAACTTTGTGATGCAAAAGCAAGTAATTTATAACTGTTTTTTCTTACTAAACTACTTCATATTTATGAAGTTCCACGTGCGATTAAATGGTAAGCATGGAATTATGTGTTTAAACAAAATACAACTTCCTTGCATATAAGCTATTATATTTATAACAATTAATATTGATTTAGCATAATTTAGAATATTTCTACTTAAACTCACAACCTTTCATAAGGTTTATTCGAGTACGTTTTAGGAATATCAGAGAAAGCTACAAATTAGTGTTCAGAAGGCGAGAAACGTCAATTAATATTGTTAAGAATTAAATGAAAATAAATTGTGTAATATTCTGCAGCAATCGACTCTAGTTATTTCCGATAAGAGGAACGAATAAGTAAGGAATACTCTTTGCACTTGTATATTCAAAAATTAATTTAAGATACTTTTCAATGATTTACGTTTGTAAATTCGGCGCTGGAATAAAAATTCATGCAATAAATGGCACGAAAGCAATTTGTTTGCAGGTTTCCTATTGGTGGGGACATTGTTTGACGTTGCCGTGTGGTACTACGTGAAGGACCTGAGCATTTTCGACGCTGAAGAAAAGCCGGTGGAGCTGGAAGCAACTCAACAGAGCATGATCCTCGAAGAGAGGAGGAAGAGTTGCATAGAATAAGGAACAACAGAAGTTTATGGAAGATAAATCGAGTCCAAATCTCTCTTTGGGCCCAGTATAGTCCAGACAATTTCGGTTCTGCGTTCTTTTCGGAAATCAAAATTAACACCAACGCATCTTCACAAAATAATAAAAATGCATTCAGTTACCATAATTTGATATATGTAATAAAAATATGAATAAAAATGATAACATTAATGCCTTGTAAATAAATTTATTATAAATAAAAAATAAATTATCATCTGGTTTTTCACAGTAATAATTTTTACTAATATAATTAATTTAACAAAAATTAAAAACAAAGATTATAATTTTTAAACACTGTAAAATGAGAATTATTGAAAAAAATACAAATTTATCACATGACACTCCAAATTTGACAATTATCGTAATTGTTCATAAAAGAGTTAATTAAAAAATTCTATATTTTTTACAAATAAATTTTTAAAATCCATAATGAAAATATCAAAAGCTAAGAAATAAAGTGCTATACTTATAAATTCATTTCAAGTTATCCTTATGAAAATCTAGTGTGTTAGAAGTTGTTTTAATAAATGATACATTATGATTAAATAATATTTCAACAATAATAAGCGAAATACAGCCAAATTTGTCAGAAAAACGTATTGTAGCGCAGTATTAGAATTTTTAATATTTGAATGATATATATAGTTTAGCAAGAACATTATGGTTTGGCGACAGGAAGGACGAAGTGTTTTTTCCCGGCGCCATGCTGCTGGACGGGGGACATGCCTATCTGCGAGTTTACAATACTAAGCTTGTTTTGATAAAATTTCCGAAGAACGCTGTTGCCTGTGGAAAATTTTCCCGCGCTGACGAAGGAATCACGAGGATCGGCGGAACAAACATCACGTAGGATAGCGTTTTCCTTGGAGAAGTGATATACGAATTTAGAGGGGAAGCGAGAAGCCATAAAAAGGTAGAATGGTTTCAGACGTTGAAACGGCGAGGAAGTAGAGATGGAGAGTTGATCAAGACGTTGAGAAGGCGAGGAGGCAGGGAAGGTGTGAATTTTTGCTCTATATTAAGAAGGTATTGAGGACAAGAAAGCCAGAGGAAGGAAAGAGGAAAAAATGGGGTTGTCTCAATCAGTTCCAGGTTCATCCCACTTTCCGCCGGCTGAAGGAAATCTACAGTTCAACGGGAAGGAAGAAGGAAGTTCCGGTTGCCTAGTAACCTGCATCAAGACAGTAATATAGATGAAACAGGTTCGTCAATTGAACGAAATCTCTGCTGCACGTGGTTACCCCAATGAGTAATTAACCCTGCTATTTAAAAATCGCCCCCTTGAATTTATTTTATTTGAAATAGAGCGCAGGACACATTTTAAATCGTGTTTTTTATATAAATAAAATTATTATATCATTTCCCAAAGCGCAGGTAATTTCATTAAATAATTAAAATAAAAAAACCCCTACAATCATTGACAGTATAACTATTTAGTTAATATAATAACAATTACGAAGTTTCGTCCATTTTTGTGGATTACTTCGGGTAACTGGATAAACTAATTTTTTTAAAGCGATATTAAATTTGGGTACATAATATTTATTATTTGCAGTAAATGTAATGCAAATCTATTATCATAATAAATAAATGTAAGTCTGTTATCATAATAAATAAATGTAGGTCTGTTATCATAATAAATAAATGTATGTTGTCATAATAAATTATGTAGGTCTTATTTATTTAAGTTATTTAATTTTAATTTATACTATATACCTATATACTGTGACTAAATATTGTGTATACAAATTTAACATTGCGTTTAAAAAAATTGTGAATCTAGTTTCTTTAAGAAATCCACAAAAACGTCGTAATTGTAATTATATTAATTAAATAGTAATTCATGTTTTTGACAAACTTGACTGTATTCTAATTATTGTACTTAATGTCAGATTATTTTTAAAATTTCAGCATAATCCCAATCAATTTAATCACTTTTCCCTAATTCACGTCATCTTGAATATTTTTATTTTTCACGCTGTTTATGAAATTATATGAATATATTTTTGTCTTTTTAAATTTAATTATGAAAACCCTGTACATGTCAGACATACGTAGAAAATTGAAGCAGTAGTGAAGATTGGCAGGAGCATTTTTAGCAAGCGAAAAATAAATATAGAGAATTAAAGTTTTAGAATAAACTAATCTTTTTTTCTTCCTAGTCACAGAAGCTTTCGCACCATGAGTAGATATTCATCTGTCAAGTACTAACAATTAATTAGTAAGTATATACAGCTCGTGAACTATATATACGTAGTAGAGAAAGGAGAAGGAAAGTGAGTATTGTCTCTTGAGAAGGAACTTCCCCTTCAAAAGTGCCCAAGAAACGTTACTGTCGTTGTTGAAAGCCTATAATACGGGATATGCAGAATAAGGCAACGTCTTTTAACACTTAATAGTTCTTAGTCGGCGTGGAACATATCCTGAACTGAAAAATCTATACTTCCTCCGCTATAAACTTGTGTTAACCTCCAGGCAAACTGAGCTCCTGTCTAACCCCCATTACATTATCGAGGAAGTTCTCTTCCGAACATCATGTTTACACATGACTAGCTAAGTCTCCTCAGCTATACAATTTTGGATTTACTTTCATTCATTAAAAGGACAATACATTATAATTTGTTACATGCGAAAGGATGACAAACAATAAGTATAGGCAGTAAAATTGATGACTGATGTATAAAACAGGTAAATCTATACAAAATTATAATCTAAACGAATTATAATGTCATGAATATGGACTGAAGGTTTGAAAGCTTCTGTGTTGTATGTAAATGACTAGAAAGAAATAAAGATTCACATCCGTGGACTGTTTTATTGTAATTTTTTTAAAATTAAGGTATTATATTTGAATAAAACGAACTTGTGAGTGTTAATTTATCAGTTTAAATTTTTAGTAAATTATTGACTTTTGGTCGATATACTGTAATCCTAGTAAAATTATATTTGCGACGATAAAGGCAAATTATATTCTTTTATCCTTTCCGCGAATGACACGACGAAATAACTCTTTTATTAACGTGTGTATGTCTAATTGAAACTTTTGTTTTTGTATTGCAGTCGATTTTTGGCATGAATTTGAAAAGGAAATATTTTTCTTTGATGATGTTCTCATAGTTGACCGGAGTTAATCTACAAAATTTTTGACTTACTCATAAAATACTAACGAATCAGTCACCAACTCAAAGAACTAGTTCACTACAGAGAACGACTGTAGCCGCCCCCCACCTCCCTCCATCCCCCGCCCCAAATCCTGCGACTGCTATCTCTTAATGGTTACGTGACTCAAGAACCAAGCTAATACAATGGATGCGGAGTGTGTAGTGCAACTATGCAATGCTCACACAATAACAGACCCCAAATTGTCGCTACAAATTTACGTAACCCCGTGACACAGCAAACTCCGGGGCCGAGATTTACAGTGTGAAAGGATGAAGCGCCCATTGTTCTGGGCCACCGGTCTCGACTGTAAATCTCAAACCATCCGAATTGTAGGCAGAAGGGATATTCGCTGAAAATATTCCACCTTGCTCAGCAGATTCTCTCAGACTTGTTTATGGCGTCGCGTCGCGTGGCGTGGCGTAACATTGGTTTGTTGGCCGAGGAGAAAAGTATCACAAAGGAACAGATCAGGATACGGAGGTTAGGCTTGAAGGACAACTGTAGAAAGTAGGGCACGGAGTGACTCAAAAATAGTTACACTGGAAGGAACCTTGCAGAATTTCTGCCGAGTGCACCAATAATATAATTTTCTGAGTATTAACACCATTATGGGAGAGAATACTGCGCCACTCGATGGTCGACAGATTGATCAAGAGATGGAGACAGATATTGTGAATGAAAAAAGACGAGAGACTTATGAATTAACCAAACCAACTTGCAGGACAACTGTAGAAAGTAGGGCACGGAGTGACTCAAAAATAGTCTACACTGGAAGAAACCTTACAGAATTTCTGCCGAGTGCACCAATAATATAATTTTCTGAGCATTAACACCATTATGGGAGAGAATACTGCGCCACTCGATGGTCGACAGATTGATCAAGAGATGGAGACAGATAATGTGAATGAAAAAAAACGAGAGACTGTTATGAATTAACCAAACTAACTGAAGTGAAATTATATACTTTTCTTATCAGAGGAAAGTATTCAATCTATTAATAAAACCCAAAAACATAGTTGAGCATCAAAATTGACTAAACAAAACACAACTTCTAGGCAATCGCTGACCCATTGTAAGCGGACGTATAAATAAAAGATTTAAAATTAAGGATATGTAACGGACAAAATATTATTAAATCTTCCAACACCGTGGATCTCACCAAGTATACAAAATGTATTAACTGAGATAATAAAGAAAGAGGAGTTAACAATTAAGGAATTAAGTGATCAAGATATAACAGTAAATCAGATATTTATCAAAGACCTTGTTTCTCTTAATGTTTAAGGCTTTGTTATTAAATATTATATGAATGATTTCCTAAATGAGTTAGAAGGACATCTATTATCAATATTCCTAATTCTCAGACAATCCAAAGGGAAGCTGTGATCCAATGAAGGGCAATTTTTAATGATGAGTCTAATCTTTGTTCTCAATACGAGTTTTAAAGAACGTTTACTTTGTCCCATGTATATAGCATAGCCTTAAGCACAGAAAATTTAATAGAATATATAATATTTATCACCAGAACCTTTAGAATTTTTACAATTGATATAAAAAGAGATGCTGTGCAGCATCCAATTCAATACCACGGCTCAAACTACTGCGCTGCGATTTATGAGGTTTGGACCTTATTTCGCTACTAAAAATGTCCACGAATTCGTTCGCGCGGAAATAGTTCTTTTTATTTTCCCTAAAAAAGAGATAACAAGGTCATAGTTTTGATAAATTTGAATTCATTGATGATCATTTATTTCTGATCGCTTCAGGGCAAACCTTATAACTCGCAGTAGGTTTTCAACGGGTCCCGCCATAATACGTTTCGGAAACATTCCGGGAGTTTCTCTTGCAGACATTTCTCACCAGAGTGACTACGGGGCTCACCTGATTATGTCGGAAATGCCTCGTGCTCTCTATGGTGTTTTATCAAAGTTCTCACATGCCAAACACATGCACCTATTTTAGGAGGTATATGTACTGGGGTCGAGGATATTGGGCTTATGGTAAGACTTGTCCACTGATCCCAATGGACAAGTTGTCTAACTGCCTCCTAAAACTGGTGGAGACATGGACAAAGGAATGCTGCGACCCCACAGCAAACTGTTCTCCGGACATTCGGAAGGGCGTGAGAATAGTACCCAATGCCCAACCTACCGCATGCAGGTTTTCAAGGGTTTTCCCTGCATCTCTTTAGATGAAGCACCGGGTAGGTTCCTTAAACCACAGCCAGGGAACCTTAGTTAACCCTTGGCTACCTTGTTCTACCTTCCGCATCCCCCCTTTTAATTCCCTACCGATACTATTAAAGGGGAGTTGCCGTTTTCAGGATCACCCTCATGTAGCCTGTTACCCCAAAAACAATTCCCTTCCTAGGCTATTAAAGGGGAGTTGCCTGTTTCAGAATCACCCTCATGCAGCTTATTAACCAAAAAAGGTAATTATTAAAAATTATAATCAAATTTACGTGAAGCGACAAATGAAACCGTTTATAAATGCAACGTAACGACGATCGATGACATTATAGTATTAGGGAAGTCATAAAAAAGAGAAAACAATAATAAATTGTATGAACGTGGTCCAGGAGAAAGAGTTCAATATGAAGATTAATAGAGGGAAAAACCAAGGTAGTTTAGGAAACAGTGGAGTAACAAATGGTGATAGATTAGAAAGGAATATTTTTACGGAAGTTAAGGAATTCTGCTACTTGAGAAGCGTAATAATTAGGGAAGGTATAAGTATAGCAGACAAAGAGTAGGATAGCACAGACAAGGAAGGCATTTCACGAAAAAGAGGAATTTACTGATGGGTAATGCAAGTGTCAATATTAGGAAATCGTGGGAAAAAAATTTGGTATGGACCGTGGCGTTATATGGGTGCGAAACGTGGACGATAGGAGTTGGGGAAAGGAAAAGACTAGAAGCCTTTGAAATGTGGTGCTATAGGAGAATTCTGAATATCAAATGGGTGGATAAAATCGCTAAAAAGAGTAAGGGAAGAGCGAACAATATGGAGGACGTTGACTAAGAGAAGGGATAGAGTAATAGGCCACGTTTTAAGACACGAGGGTCAAGCAAAATTAGCATTGGAGGGAAGTGTATGGGGTAAGAACACAAGAGGAAGGCCAATGATGGAATCCACTAAGCAGATTATGGAGGATGTGGGTTGTACTAGTTATAAGGTAATGAACAGACTTGCGCAAGATACGTTATCATGGAGGGTTGCATCTGATCAGTCTTCGGACTGAATATCACAACAACAACATGTCACATTGCTTTATTGAAGTTTATCGGTTGAAATTTCTACATCAACCGCTTCGGACGAAGCGTTCAGGATAAAATTCTGTTACCATATTGATAACTCGAAAGTTAATTTTATCGATTTTTTTTTCAAGATGTTACTTTATTATTTTTTTCTTGTATCAGAGAAGGGCAAGCTGTGTGAGTTAGATAGCAGTGTGGAGGGTCTTGTAAAATTAGCAGGGCAGTGTGTGGGGGTGACAACAGAAGGTGGGAGGCCAATGGTGGAATACGCTAAGCATATTAGGGTCGATGTGGAATGTGGGAGTTATGTAGAAATGAAAAGGCTTACGCAAGACAGATTATCATGGACCAGTCTAAGGACTGAAAACCACAACAACAATCCAAATGACAGTCCAACTGTGCGACATAATTTTTATATAATTAAGTAACGCATTTTTAATACAAATGGCTTCACTAAATTTTCATTACAGAACTGTTTATATTCAATTCATAAAAAGGCTTTTTTGAATAATTTAATGAATCTAAAAAGGTTCTATTACGATCTTTTTGTGTGTCGCTTATACATGTGTTTATTGATGCCATCCTGTTGAAAAAAAATTACGCAAGTGTTGTTCGTAAGTGCATTAAGCAAATTGAGGCGTGATGTTAATAATTTGTCAGAATGTATGGAAGGCTGTGTGAGATTCCTCGCCGGCATACAGAGTAAAGCTACAGTCTTACGACGAAGTAAACTATTTAGAATCGCTTAATTCTGCAGGTTTAGTCTGCAAATCTGCTTCTCGTGACGTGACGTGACGTTATCTGTGCGAGGTGGGGGCATGATAATGGAGTCATCCGGTGAGTACGGCCAGTGCCATGGCCGTTCCATCAAGCGCAGGACCTCGGCTCAGCTGCTAAATGGCGGACCTCAACGGGGAAGAGAAGAAGGCAGGCAGGCAGGACGAGGACGAGGACGAGGATGATGTCTACGCAAATTATCCTCTCACAGAGGACACGACGTGCGGCTTCGGGCCTTTCCGCTCCAGCACGCTGCAGAAGTTGGCCAACAAGAAGGTCTTCGTGGGCCTCTACGGTCTCCTGGGCTGCACCTTCGGGGCGGCGCACGCTTACTTCAACGGGACCATCACCACCATTGAAAAGCGATTCAAGATCCCCAGCAGGACCACAGGTTTGCCTACGATACTTCATTTGCCATTTATAAGCTGCAAATGTGTGTGTTGTTGAGGTATTCAGTCCTAAGCCTGGTCTGATGCAACCCTCCATGCTAACCTATCTTGCGCAAGCATTTTCATTTCCTTATAACTAGAACTACATACAACCTCTCCAATCCCCTTAGCGTATTCCATCCTTGTCCTCCCTCTTCTGTTATTACCCCCACACACTTCCCTCTCATGTTAATTTTACAAGACCCTCGTGTCTTAAACCGTGGCCTATTAATCTATCCCTTCTCTTGGTCAACGTCCTCCATATTGTTCGCTTTTCTCCTATTCTATTTGGAACTTCCTCCCATCTGATTTTCTGCATTCGCCTATAAGATCACATTTCAAAGGTTTCTATTCTTTTCCTTCCCACATTGTTTATAATCTATGTTCTTGGAAAGAATCATCCGGTTCACTTATATATAAGTCAACCGGATGATTATATATATGTATATATTTGAAGATAATAAACGCATAAGATAAATGTTAAATTTCTAATAAAGGAAAATACATAACTCAAAGGAACTCAATATACCCTTTTTGAAATCTGACTCAAATTCAACAAGTGAATTATCGATTTCTCTGCTTACATTCCCTACGTAGATAATGTTTTGTGCCGAAGTTTTACGTCTTTATTTTTCAATTATTAGATTAGTAAATTTATGGTTGCTACATGTTTAAATTCCATATAGTTGTCCTTAATTTTTCTTTCAATTCTATTTTTATAATAATAGATAATCTTACATCATATAAAATTGTTAAAAAATGACTGCAGTTTTCTATAAACGTTGACTCAGAGCAGTACCGGACTTAACGTATAAGTGTGAGGACTGTCAATTAAATTATGATTTTTGTTAACTATCATCACTATATGTTTGTTTAATTGAGGCCAGATCAAACAAAAATTAATAAAACGAGACCAGATTAATCTATCCCTTCTCTTAGTCAACGTCCTCCATATTGTTCGCTTTTCCCCTATTCTGATAGAACGTCCTCGTTTGTGATTCTGATTTTCAGCATTCGCCTATAGCACCACATTTCAAACGCTTCTATTCTTTTCCTTTCCCCTACTACTATCATCCACGTTTCGCACCCATAGAACGCCAAACTCCATAAGATCATTTTTAGGAACCATTTCCTAATATTCACACTTATATTACCCTCTTTTCCGCTAAAGCCTTCCTTACCTGTGTTATCTTACTCCTTATATCTACTATACTTCTACCATCCCTAGTTATTACGCTTCCCAAGTAGCAGAATTCCTTAACATCCCTTCCCAATTTAACACCATTTGTTATTCCACTGTTTCCCAAACTGCACTCCATTACCTTGGTTTTACCTCTATTAAACCTCATATTGATCTCTTTCCCCAGGACTGCGTTAATGCCATTTATTATGGTTTGCAAATCTTCTTTTGATGACTACAATATCGTCGTAAGGTTTTTATTTCCTCTCCTTACAGTATGGTTCCTTTTCCATATTCCGTTTTAATTTTCTTCATCACCTGTTCTATATATAAGTTTAACAGCATGGGCTACAGACTGCATCCTTCTCTTACTCCTTTCTTGATTACAGCTTTCTTTTCTTGATCTTCTATTCTAATTCCTGCAGCCTGTCTTGTGTAGAGGTTATGTATTAGTCTCCTTTCACGATATTTTATTCCACTGCTCTTCAAAATCCTTAGTAGTGTTCCAGTTCACATTACCAAACGCTTTTTCAAAATCTACAAATGCCATTAACGTAGACCGGTTTTTTCGTATCCCGTCTTCTAAAATTAATCGCAAAGTCAATATTGCTTCTCTTGTGCCTACAGTCTTCCTAAAACCAAACTAATCGTCTCCTAACTCGCATCTCCTGTATACAATTTTCGCTAATATTTTGCATGCATGGGCTACTAAACTACTTATTCTCCTCTAGCACCACATTTCAAAGGCTCCTATTATTTTCCTTTCCCCAACTCTTATCGTCCACGTTCCGCACCCATATAACGCCACGCTCCATACGAAAATTTTTAGCAACGATTTCCTAATATTCACACTTATATTACCTGTCAGTAAATTCCTCTTTTTCGCGAAAGCCTTCCTTGCCTGTGCTATCCTAGTCTTTATGTCTACTATACTTCTACCATCCCTAATTATTACGCTGCCGAAGCAGCACAATTCCTTAAGTCCCTTCAAATCATCTCATCCCAATCTAACACCCCTGGTTATTCCACTGTTTCCCAAACTACACTCCATTACCTTGGTTTTCTCTCTATTAATCCTCATATTGAACTCTTTCTCCAGGACTACGTTCATGCCATCTATTATGGTTTCCAAGTCCTCCTCTGATTCCCCTAATACTACAATAGCGTCGGCAAAGCGTAAGGTTTTTATTTCTCATCCTTGCAGTATGATTCCTTTTCCAACGAAATACGTAGAATATATTTATTTTCGGAACCGTTATAGCTCTTCGACAAATATCATTTAATATCGAACAAATAAAGAATATATTCGATATATACTCTACATTTTTTGTGGGATAATACATTTTCATATTCAGTGTGTTTTTCAATCAAAATGAAAAGTCTATCTGTACAATGAATATTATCACTATTTATTGCACTAATTTAATAATATACAGTCATCATTTATGATGAAAATGTAATATTATACATTTTACACGTTTCATATAATATTTTACATTGTGTTCTACTTATTAGGAAAGGTTTTCCACCTCAGAAACATCCCCAAAATCCATGAGAGGCAACCTTCCTTCATTACTGCAGGCAGTTTTTAAGTCAATGTAGAAATTTTTTAATTAATTGGGGGTACAAATTAAATTTCCTTTTGAATACAGCTGATACTCGTCGATGCTCTTTTGGCCACATTATTTTCTTGAAATGGCCCTTCGCTTCGAGTAGTTATCAAAAATTTGAATGGACTGTTCAACCATTGCATTCAACAATTAGATATTCATTTCAAGTCGTTTTGTTGAAAAGAAACATTCTGCATTCATATTGATTACCTTGAATTGATTAACTTTCTTGGCTGTACAGATAAAATATTTTATTTTGTATCCTGGTTCATTCTATGTATCTGAATCGTTCGTAAGGGATCATCGCCGTGGGTAACGACATCAGCCAGTTGATGGTGTCCATGATCCTGTCGTACTACGCTGGTCGTGGTCATCGACCCCGCTGGATCGCCGTGGGTCTGTACACCGTGGTCCTCTACTGCCTGCTCAATGCCGCTCCTCACTTTCTCTACGGTCCTGGAAGTGACGCCTTGGCCCTCAGCGTAGAATATGGCGACGGCGCCGTTACCGTCATCAACAACACGCAGGAACTGAGAGGCAAGTCTCGGCGCATATACACTACTTCATCACTCCTTCACTGTACTCAGTAAGATCCTTGAGATAGTTCAATTGGCTGATTTGGGTGGTTATCGTTCTGACCATGAGACAGCTCAGGTCCAGGGCAGAAAAGAAACATTTTTCTTTATAAATTTACGCTCAACCTCGATTGTAAAACGCACAAAAAGAATCAAACTTGTAAGGAATGTGACCGGGAAATCATCTTCTCACACATATGATCTCAATTGAACATGAAAACCTACAAAAACCAAACACTATATTGAGCTTGAAATGCGTGTTTTTTTTGTGGACCTTCTACAATGAAAATAAAGCGATCGGAAACAATTAATTACAGACCGGTTAGCCTCACATCTGTGATATGCAAGCAATTTGAACGCTTGATATCTGAATATTAGCGTAATCACTGGGACGAAAGGATTTACAGTGGGCAACATGGCTTCAGACCTGGATTCTGCCAAGATCTGTCGGACGGGATTGATCAGGGAGCCTGGAGAATAGACGCTATAACTATCAATTTCTCTAAAGCCTTCAACGTTGTGCCACACGATCCATTATTAAGTAAGTTAAAAAATACTGGTACAGATTTTCGGGCACTGAAGTGGATTCGTGGAATTTTCGAAAGATCGTTCACTCAGACTTCTCGTGAATGACAAATTGTCCGACTCGGTTAAAATCACGTCAGGGGCAAGTGTGATCGGCCAACTTATGTTCCTTGCACTCATAAATGACTCAACAATCTGTATAAAATCACAGATCAAACTTTTTTGCCGATGACTGTATGGTTTATAGGGAAATCGTAAACTTTGATTTAGACAAAATTTACCAATGGTCAGTTAGAAATAAAATGCAAATAAATGCAACGAAGAGTAAGGCAGTCGTTTATACATAAAAGAGAAATGTCCCAAGATATAAAATGGGGAACGAAGTTGTGACGGAATCAAATAACTAAATATCTTGGGATCACGATTAGTAAAGATTTAAATTGGGGTAATGAAGTGAGCGAGGTAAAGGCACTGCTGCTTCACTTTAAAAACAGGATCTTGAGGAAAAGCACGAGAATAACCAAGATTTCTTCTTACAAAACGTTGGTCAGGCCAATTTTAGAACATGGGATGACGTTCTGGGATCCACATCGAAACGACTCTAGCGTTGGAAAAAATACAAAAACGGGCTGAAAAGTTGTTTGGGAGTCGATTCGCGAAACAATTCTCACGAGAATTTATAAGGTCTCGGTAATAGAAGGAAAAATGTGAGGTTGTGCGCAAAATATAAAGCTTATAAGGGAGAACCACAGGGCCTGGAAATAAATAACAAACCATCTTACGGTGCACAATTATATTTCTAAAAATGACCACTCGTTCAAAATTAAAGAAAAAGGGCAACGTACAGACGTAGGAAAATTCACATTCGTAAATAGGTCAATACGCGATTGGAATTCCTTGCCTGCAGAAATACGACTTTTCCGGGTAGCGTAAATCAGTTTATGAATTGGCTACGAAAACTTGAGTAGTATTTTTTATAATCAGTAAATTGATAATAGTGAAATGCAGTGAAGTGATTTCTGTGTGACTCATTTATTTTATTTTTGAGATCAAAATCTACACTTCTAAATTCTTCCTTAGTGTGAATTGTGTATTCTTTTTGTAATTGTATTTGCATTTTCATTGTATATATCCGCCACTGGGAAAA
Source organism: Eucriotettix oculatus (assembly GCA_034510155.1). Classification (NCBI taxonomy): domain Eukaryota; kingdom Metazoa; phylum Arthropoda; class Insecta; order Orthoptera; family Tetrigidae; genus Eucriotettix; species Eucriotettix oculatus. The sequence continues at coordinate 12,989,156 of CM067382.1, forward strand.
TGCCCAATAGCGTTTAAGTAATAATAATTATAATACATTATAATACATTATACTGGCCAAAATAAAATTTACTAAAAATTTAAACTAACATTAAACAAAACGAAAAATAAATAATTAAATTAAATGACGTAGACAATAGATAATTTTCAAATAAATTCAGTATAAAATAGGCACTTATATAATTAAAAATGAGAAAAAAAGCTTCTCTATTTAAATAAACCGCTCGGTCATCAGTTATTCTTAGGATCTTTTAGATTGCGCCAGAATCGTCTTACTCATAAAATTCCAATACATTAATTAAATATGACAAAATAATAAGTCAAAAGGTTTTAATTTAACTCTCAATCACGTTACAAGCCAAATTTTACGCCACCCATAAATAAAATTGTGTCACATAATTTAATGGCAACTTGAAAGTGGTTTATCTCAATAAAAATCTTTAAAAAAACGTCGTAAAGTCAAACAGAATTGTTTTAGAAAACGTTTACATCAGAAACAGACTACTTATATTCACCAAAATCGGGGAAAGCGAAGATTACAAAACTTTCATTTTTTCCCCTAATTTTGAATCTAAATTTTTTACTGAAAAATATTTTGATGATGTAACTATTTATAGATTTGTCTGTGTAATTATATACAATTATTTATGTTAAGATACCTTTGGTGTACGTAATTTAATTTATTTAATTCGTTTTTTCAGGGCTTTAATAATTTAAATAAACACAATATACAGTATTATTTTGTAGTCCTCAAATTAAATTGTACGTTTCTTCTGAGAACTACCAAATATTATGGTATATGACGTTCATATACTGTGATCAAGCTCCTTGTTTTATTTATAATTTTCTAGCTGATTTTCCGGCGTTACAGTATTAAATATCTTTGTCAACACGTAAATAAATCATTACAAAGTGAATCACACTTTTTTAAAGTTACATTTTCACTCCCCCTGCTTTGTGACGTTATAACCAGCATAATCCATGACGTACTATCCTAATAGTTCAGAAATCTACTGATACCTTAAATAAGTACACACATACAGAAAAAACACACATATTTATGCTAACGAGAAGAAACTTGAGTCATCTCTTAATGTTTGCGTAGATACAAGATATAAAAGTGGGTATTTACGACCCTTGTCTTTATATAAATTCTCTCAATGGCTTATAAAATATTTTTCGGTTTTACTAAATAATATAAAGTATCATTACATGATGAAAATGTTACTTAAAATTAAATTCTCTTCGGTCTCATTAGCTCGAAATATTGTGCTTCCCTGGTCGCAACCTGTCAAGTTTATTTATGATTATATGCCGTTTTGTAGAGCTTGGATAAGTGATTCGACTTTTAGTTCCACAGAAATCCGTCACGGGTGCCAGAGTCGCAATTCTGAATCATTTACATTGCGACTAACAAAACATATTGCATAATAAAGAAACGCTTCTCTGGTTTACGACCGGGTAATCTCCGTGCACGGCAACGTTTCGATGGATAGCACTTCCATCTTCCAGGCTGGAAACTTTAGCTTGACATCAATTGAATCATCTCGTTGGACAGGCTGCGTGAGGGCATAATCTATCAATTTTAATATATTTGGGATAAAACCTTTTTTGGCTGAAAGGAGGATGAAAGAACCCCAAATCTTCAAAGAATCGACAGAAATTTTCTCTGCTAGAGTACTACAAATACACCAAAACTTGATGGAAAACGGATGAATAGTAAAAGAGATCACGAGGGATGAACATGAAGTCGCAGAGATCATGGCTGTATTTGGGACGTTTTTGTGCTGAGAAGGGGTGGAAACAAGGTTCCTGAATCTTCAAAAGATCGATAGAATTATATTTTGGGGGATGAGCAGCGCGAAACACAAAAAATTCACGGCAATCGGATTAGTTTTAAAGCAGCGCCTAAGGGGAATCCTCATTTACTGGTAGTGTGTATATAACGACTTCCATCACGTAACATGCCTTTTAGCAGGTTTATGTCTCACTTAAAGTCTTATTCGCGCATGCGAGATTTAAGACAGAAACATACACTCAATAAATAAACAAATCAATGATTGTAATTAAAAAGGAATTATCTCCACATTTTTGTAGGAAAAGTTACTTTGAACTTCTTCGTTCGCGAAATACTCAACACTATATAATATATGTATATGTTGAACATAGGCAACACACACAGCCTTAAAGACCGCAAAGGACCGTAATTCTCAGGCGCTTCTTGTCTCGGCAGATCGTTGAACGACACACAATGTGAACAAGGAGAAATAATATTCTATTAAATTAAAAAATAATTTTTTGGATCTGTATTACAACAAACATTAAAGGCTTTCCCGGTGGACAGAATAAAGGCACGTTCTTCAGATTTCCACACGGATAATCTCCGCTACATCAGGGTGGAAATCTAGGTCAGTAATTGAAGAACAAGAGGAGGTGGATGTTGAAGAATAGGGAGACAAAATTTCAAGGTCAGAGTTTGACAGAGAAATTGTAAAGCACCAGGAATTGTTAACATTCATCGGGCCAATGCCATGGCTATTCTAGATAATTATCCAAATCTACGAAACAGGAACAATACCAGAAGAAATAAGGATCAAAATAATCATCCCTATACCGAAGAAGACTAACTCGTGCATGCAAAATACGCTAGTATATAGGAGGATGGAACGACAAATAGAATGCGAGTTAGGAGAAGATCAATTTGGATTTAGGAAGAATTTAAGGACAACAGAAGCAATGTTAACTTTACTTCTAACTTAAGAAGACAGGGTCAGAAAAAACCGGTCTACGATCATGGCATTTGTAGATTTAGAAAAGGCGTTTGATTCTGTAAACTGGAACACACTTTTGAGGATTTGGAAGAGCAAAAGATTAAAATATCGAGAAAGGTGGCTTATACATAATCTCTACAGAAGACAGGTAGTAGTAATTAGACTCGAAGATAAAAAAAGAAAGCAGAAATCTAGGGATCACCCATGCTCTTTAACATATATACATATTTCGAACAGGCAATGAAGCAATTTAAATCTAAATATGGAAAAGAAATCATACTGCAAGGACAAGAAATAAAAGTCCTACGCTTTGCCGATGATATTGTAGTATTAGGGGAGTCAGGCGACGACTTCGAAACCATAATAAATGGCGTGGACGGGGTTCTAGAGAAAGAGTTCAATATGAGGATTATTAGAGGAAATAACAAGGGTAATGGAGTGTAGTATGGGAAACAGTGGAATAACAAAAGGGTATTAGATTTGGAAGTTAAGGGAATTCTGCTACTTGGAACGCGTAATAACAAGGGATGGTAGAAGTATAGTAGAAATAAAGAGTTGAATAGCATAGGCAAGGAAGGCTTTCGCAAAAAAAATGAGGAATTTACTCACGGCTAATATAGAGCGAATATTAGGAAATCGTTGCTAAAAATGTACGTATGGACAACAGGAAAGGAAAATAATAGAAACTTTTGAAAACGAGGAAGTTCTGAACAGAATAGGGGAAAAGCGAACAATATGGAGGACGTTGACTAAGAAAAGCGATAGATTAATAGGGTCTTGCAAAATTAGCATTGGAGGCAAGTATGGGGTAAGAACAGAAGAGGGAGGAAAATGATGAAATACGCTAAGCAGATTATGGAGGTTGTGGGTTGTACTAGTTATAAGGAAATGAACAGCTTGCGCAAGATACATTATCAACAACAAGTTAGGAAAAGCTCTCACATTGCTCTATAGATGTTTATCGGTTGAAATTTCTACATCAAACGCTTCATACGAAGCGTTCAGGATAAAATTCTGATACCATATTGATAACTCGAAAGTTAATTTTATGGACTAATTGTTTGTTTTTAAAATGTTAATTTTTTTTTCTTGGATCAGAGAAGGGCAAGCTGTGTAAATTAGATGGCGGTGTGGGCTGCGAAGTCATGGAGGGAAGCTTTGCACCTCAGGTCATCCTCTTCACTGCCAACTTTGTAGCTGGAATTGGTGGTTCCCTCTACTACACCCTCGGCACATCCTACATGGATGACAACATCAAGAAATCAAAGACTCCCGTCCTCATCAGTGAGTATCGTCGACAAAATCTACTTAATCCAATCTTATTTTCTCGTAAAATCCGCGTTATTGTTATGAAAAGAGTCTGTTTCCCCACAATTGGTCATGGATGTGGGATAACCATCAAAAATGGAGATGAATATCTTCAATTACCAAAATTGTAAAGGATTGTATTACTAGTTGGCAATCAAGACACATCCATCGGTCCTGAATGGCGCTTACGTCCGTCGTTTGAGAATTACTGTTAATTATCTTCACTCACTAATCTTAATTTGATGCTTTCAGGTTTCTCTTACTCGTTGCGGATGCTGGGGCCATCTGCTGGATATGCTCTGGCTTCCGTGTGCCTCAAGTATTACATTTCCCCGGCGCTAACCCCCTTAATCACGCCAAAGGATCCGCGATGGTTGGGAGCCTGGTGGATTGGTGAGTCCACAGTTGACCGTACCCACGTTCCAATCAACGTGCATTACATTCCTAATCTAAAGTTCTCGCCTCGCAGGGTGGATCGTTATCGCCGGTGTGATGTCGTTTTTCTCATTTCTCATCGGTTTGTTCCCCAAGCAACTGCCCCGAGCCGCTGTGAGAAAGATGCTGGAGAAAGAGCGCCTGAAAGAAAAAATCGGCGAGAAAGCCCTCAAAGAAGAAGATTCTGGCGAAGGCACGTCGTTCGCAGGTAACGAAATCTTTGTGAAAATACCAACTGTCTAATTAATCTACTTCTCAATCTGTTGCATAGGACTCAGGTGATTATCCCTCTTGATATTTCAAGGACAAAGGACACTGGAGATAAATTACATCTTGCAGTTTACCAAGTCCTCTTACAGTAGCTGATTTTATCTATTTAAAGAAAGTCGGAAACCGTTTGTCCAAAAACGAGTTATTTATAAGTAAGAATTAATTTTGGTAATACCCATAACTTGTTCGCCCCCAACAATGATTCATTTTAGATCATTGCATCAATCGCATTATAATAGTTTTCAAATGGGAGCCGTTTTGACAACTAAACCTTACAACAGCTCAGCTATGTGAACGCTAATTTAACAAAACGTCGCAGGAAAGATGTCCAAGGTAAAATAGGCTCCAATTTGAAAACAACTAACATAATGAATTAAACGAAAGAGTACCTGAAATATTTCTTATATGTTATAAATATCTCAATGACGGATTCGTCAACAAGTATTACTAATATACATAATATAAATATTATAGCGGATTTAACTTATTTTACTGATTTAACCTCAATGGAGCCATTTGAGCACGTCCTATCAAAATTAACATATATTTTAACCCAGAACTTTATCTCGACCTCGAGTTTTTTTATCTATAAATAAGAAGGTGGCCAAAAAGTCAGCATGTAAATTTGTCACTATTTATTGATATGCGACGTTGCGTCTCCATTTTGAGTCTTCCTCAGGCGTACTACAAACATAATATTACAATAAATTAAATATGTGTTCAAAACTTACAAATTTAGCAATGCATCTGTTTATTCCTTGAATCAATCACCCAAAAAGATTATAGAATGTATATGTGAAGTATTTAGTGTCGCGCATGGACCATCTCCAGCGACGGTTACGCCCGAAGTGATGTAGTAACTGAGTAATTTCAGCAGTTAAATTTTAACAATGGAGAAGAAAATTAAACGTTAAACTACTGCAACAAGAGAGTATCGTAAATTTTGTTACAATCATTCCTGTCATGTTTAACATTGATTGCATGAGGGTTACACCTCATATACAACATTTCACTCATAATTATCGAGAAGTAATTATTTTCTTCGTCTAAAATTTCCATATTTAGCCAATCGAAATTGTGATTATTTAATATGCATTTGTTTGGACACAACTGTGTACTTTCGAATGTCTAATTTGATTTTACGCCTTAATTCGCGTTTTTAAAGCTCTTTTAGTTTGTCTGATGTAAAATGCGTTACAATACAAACAATTAATTTTATAGATAACATTAGGTCTTTCCAGAATGTTAATTTTGTTTAATTATTTATTGATTTAAAAACAACTACTCCGTAAATATGAAATAAGTCAATTAGTTTATATTTTATGTTAGCTATATAAGGTAAAATTATTATATTACTCTTTCTGTCATCAATCTTTTAGCAGACAAACTATTGTCGGGATATCTGATTTTATTCAATCTAATTTGACATGTTTTTAATAAAATTGATTGGGTATGAATTTAGAAACAGTATATTGGACATATAATTAATAACTCTTCCTGAATATGTAGATTTTTATACCAGTTGGTAATAATTTTTTTAATTTTTTATATTATCTTATTTATTGTAAATTTTTATGTCAGAAAACTATGTTGTAATAAGCCTCTATCATTCATAATAGAGCAATTTAACTAATGATGTAGAAAATGCAGAATGATAGTCTAATTTGATGATCAATATATGAAACAGTACATAACTAACCGGGAAGCTCTAAGCAGAATAGAGAAAGAGAACAATTTGGAGGACTTTGACCAAGAGCAATTTGAATTAGAGGGAAGTGCGTGGGGTAAGAACAGGAGAGTGCGGACAAGGATGGAACGCGTTAAGAAGGTTATGGAGGGAATGTGGGATGTTTGAGCTATGTAAAAATGTGAAGGCTTGCACAGAATATGTTAGCATTGAGGGTTGCAAAAGGCCAGTTGTAGGACTGAATATCACAACATACACATGAAAAATGTAATTTCAGCAGGCTTTTCACTTGCAAAATTATAATTGCGGTTGCATAGTTAAATATAAATCTTAAAGAAATACTGTTGTGTTTTTAAATGTGAGAAAGTGTTAAAGAAATAGGAAACAGATTTGACTTGAAAAGATTTTGTATCAGATTTTGAGAGGCTATCTAGAAAGACAAACCACATTCTTTTAATCACTCCTCGGGGTCAATGCAAAATGACGGCCCTTTCACACAGTTCGCGCATATTTTTAATTTATATAATTGCACAAAGAATTTAATTTTTTGAAACTTATTTTATTTTAATTCGCAGCTCAATTACAAGAATAATTACAGACATTGGCTTAGAGCCGTAGGAGGATTTAAAATAAATGTTACGTGGCGTCTGCTAGCTTGGTGGTGTGGAAGTATCAGGTACTGCTTCGACAAGTAGGTCTCTCTGGATGACATTAGACTCGGTTTACTATACTACTACATTTAGACTTGCTTCCCAGACGCTATACTTCGGAAAACATCAACAGAATCAATTTTTGGGTCCCTCAAGCCCTTTAAGAAGACAGAGTCACGGCCTTCTCAATTAATTCTTCCTCCATAATGTGACCTCTCCTAAGCTTGTGCAGAGTCACCATTTGGTCAGTTTCAATTTAATCCTGACCACCAAAACCCTACAACTGCCAATCTTCCAGGCTTAAAAACACTTTCTCACAGCAGATAGTCTATTACGAAAATTCAGTATATCTAAAACAATGGAGTTACTAATGCTCCTTTATATCCGTGCTTCGAATCTTTACTGAAAATAATATCAAATAACCCATAAATTAGCGCTACAAAGGGGTAATTAACAATCTTTATATTACAATATTACAAAATACTAAAAGATCAAAATTTCCAACCATTCCGTTACATTGGCTGGTTAAAGGGTGAGCTGCGATAAACGTCCAGTGTCTGATTAGATTACGAATATCCAGATAATATTGACATGGCTTTGAATTGGACTATTAGATGAATCAGTATATACTGATAACCAATATAATGACACCAAAGTGACGGTAGCTGTCAAAAGCTGCCGAACGTAACATCAAGTAGAATAAAATTTTCTAATGAGACTGTATTAGGGAATATTATATTCTGTACCATAATGTTACGCCATTCTATTTGGGCTGTTGCCGACCAGATTACACCATCTTATTACGTTCAATTTCGCAGACATGATGAAGACGTTCAGAAGACTCCTCACAAACAAGATACTGATGTGCAACAACCTGGCTGCAGTGTTCTACGTGTTCGGCTACACGCCGTATTGGCTGTTCATGCCCAAGTACATCGAGACCCAGTACCACCAGTCAGCCAGCTCGTCCAGCCTGATCACGGGCACTGTGGGTCTGCTCTTCTCAGCCATCGGCGTCCTCATCTCGGGAATCGTGCTATCCAAGTGGAAACCAAGGGCCAGGATGCTGGCTGGATGGAACGTCTTCGTGGCCATCGCCAGCGTCTCTGGTATCGTCAGCTACATGTTCCTAGGTTGTCCTGCCAGTGACAGGGCAATCAGTTCCATCGTGAACAACGCTGGGTGAGACGTCAATTCAACCATGATACCATCCGAGGCTCCAATCTTTCTTACCCAATCCCACACCACTTCATTAATTATTAAGTTCGTAATAATTAACATGGCGACTGAAGGTACTGATCAACGAGAGTAAAAGATACGTAACTAAGTTACAACACAGCTACCAGATCTGACAAACTTTTACATACGGAAGTCTATACCAATAAATAAAATTGAAGTCTCTGTTTTTCTGTTTGTATATTTGTCTCGAATAGACTTCAAAACGGCTCAACGGATTTCAATGAAAATTTGCGGGTTTAAAAACAGGCGATTTAACTTAAATATTCGTGCATATTTCATTTCAATATATTGCAGGCGATATTAATATCCAAGTGAATGAGGGTTGCCTATAGTCTTGATCGGTTTATGCTCCAAAGCAGTCGATCCATTGTTGAAGTAGGATTCGCGCAGTTCTTAACCTATTGTTGCAGACAAAAATAAACTTTTTGGATCGTCAATAGGACGTATACGTAAATTGGATTTACTTGTCGCGTCAGGTAAAAGTTATTATTTATTAAATGCTCATTTTTAAAAACTAATAAAATCATTTTATAATTTCCGTCATTCTGGAAGTTTGTATCGATTTTTTGGAGGGGTTAACAGGTAACATGAGGGTGATTCTGAAACTGTCAACTCCCCTATAATAGCATAGGAAGGAAATTGAAAAGGGGGGGTGAGGAAGGTGGAGCAAGGTAGCCAAGGTTTAACTAGGGCCCCCGAGCTATGGTTTAAGGATCCTACCCGGTGTTTCACCTAAAGATATGCAACGCTCTTCCGAATGACGGGAGACGAGTTTGCTGTGGGGTCGCAGCATTCCCTTCTCCGTGTCTTCTCCAGCTTTAGGAGACAGTTGGCCGACTGATCCAATGGGATCAGCGGACAATTCTTCCCTTATACCCAAGGTATTCGACCCCAGTACATAACCCTCGCAAAATAGGTGAAATTGTCTCGGCATGTGAAGAAAAAACTCGGAGAGTGTATGAGGAATTCCCGACAATGTCAGGTGAGCCCCGCAATGACCCTGGGGGCAAACGCCTGCGAGATAAAACTCCCATAGGCACCCTCCTCTTGAGCTTGTATCGAATTGGCTCCGAAACGTGTGAAAGCGGTATCTGTTCAAAACCAACTGCGAGTAATGATTGCTCTGAAGCGATCATAAATAGATGATATCGTACTTTTTATATAGTCAATGCATTCAACTTGATCAAAATTCTATATTTTTAAACAAAGCTTCTTCCTAGAATTGTTTACCTGAATCTGTCCATGCTAGAATCAACCGCTCATTTAGCACAGATACTTACGGTAGACGAAAATTTAAAATAATAAAATACTAATTCAGTAATAGGGGTTAGCGGCACACACTCAACGCGGTCAAAATTTGATTAAACAAATTGATCCGAGCGCTATGTTATTATTGTTTTTAACCATAAAAATGAATTATTTAGACACAGATGAGTCCTTTCGTTGTCCGTAAATGAGTCATTTAGTTGCCCGTCGATGAGTCCTTTCTTTTCCCGTAGATGAGTCCTTTCTTTGCCCGTGACGTAATTTTAAATTTCTTGATTCATATTTTATTATTTGTAGAGCAAACTGCAGCTCGAACTGTCACTGTGACTACGTTATGTATTCCCCTGTGTGCACTTTGGATGATTCCACGACATTCATCTCCGCCTGCCACGCCGGATGCACATCATCGCAGACCATGGACAACGGTACTGTGGTAAGACACACAAAATGTTATCATACCGTTGCCATTTAAGAGATTTCACTACGTAATAGTACAGCGACACCGATTTGAGGACCTGGTGTTGCCTGTGATCCGGGCTAGTCTACCACAGGAGAGCCTCACCTACTTAAGAATTAACGTCTTTGTCTCTCTGTTGTGTGCAGCTGTACAGAGATTGCTCGTGTGTGCCTGGAAGTGATGGCAGGTTTGGATCCGTGAGACGTGGTTACTGTCCCGTCGACTGCTTCTATGCCTTCGCAGCGTTCCTTTCCATCGTCTGCACCCTCAAGTTCATCGGAGCCACTGGAAGAGCCTCCAACTTCCTCGTCTCTGTCAGGTAACTATTTTACTGGAGGATAGTAACTTATTTTTCTGCTTTCAGGGCGGTACACCTATATGGCGGCAAATATTAAAAGCGGCAACCCCGTCTGAGTTTGAGATCAAAAACATCTTGAGACAGTACTTCATAACTGACTGACGAAATAGACCTAATTAACTAAGAAAGAGGACTCTAAATCAGGGTCCACCAACAATTTTTACTATTTTATATCGTGACGTTGTTTAAAACTAAACTACTTGTCTAATAGTAAAATTAAAAAACTTCTAATATATCCTTTCCAGTCTGGATAATATTTTATATTTTATATTGTGGTAACCAAAAGTGGATTACATTTCAGCTTATAAATTTTAAAAAGGAAATATTTTAAATTACTATGACGCATTACTATACACAAATTTAAAAATTGCAGAATTAGCTTCTTTAGCCTTGATGAAAACTAAAATAACTAATTTTTAAAGTTTCTATCTAAACTTCCATTGGAAGGATCGGATATTGTATGGCTGTGAAATTGTTAAAAAATTTCCTATAATGTTACAGCATGTAAATTTAAAAATTTCTATTTTAAATTTTCCTGGGAAGAACGGTTCTATGACGATGTTGAGGCTGTTGGATCCTCAATTACAAGTATTATAAAAATTTCCACTCTAAATCTCTTCGTATTATTGTGACATTTAACAATCGATTAATGTTATCATATATAATTTTGAACAAATCTTTAACTTATCAAGGAATGATGGATGCAATATTATTATCACGTCATTTGAGACCAGATTACTGTTACAATATGTAATTTACCAACGAAGGATAAAATTTTCTGGAATTTTGAAAGGTCTTTAAAAATTGTTTACTATTTCAATATATAAATTTAAAAAATTGTATTTTAACTTCTTTATAATAAAAGATTTATATATTTGTAACGCGGCTTAAAAATCAATTAAAAATGTCTAGCATATGTTACAAGATTTTATATCGTTGATACGTGACGTGTTTTAAAAGTAACTACTATTGCAACACTTTATTTTTAAAATTTCTAATTTAATTTTTCTAGAAATTAATGTTGTTGCTGCCGTTTCAGCCTAATTAATACTACTATGTATGATTTTTAGAATTTTTATTTTGAGCTCTTTACGGAGGATAATATTTTGTAACATTGTGAAGTTCTTTAAAAATTAATTACTATTACAATATACAATTTTAAAAAACTTCCATCTTAACTTCTCTAGAAAGGATAAGACTTTATGTTACTGTCACGTTGTTTAAAAATCTATTAATATTACAATATATACATTTAAATTTTTTGTTTTACTTTCTCGGGCAAGGAAAGATTTTTATCTCGTTGGAACGTCATTTTTTTGTATCGTTGTGACATTATTAAAAAATCTAATATTATATCCTTAATGTCGATTGAGCCACGACTATGAATATATAGTTTTAAAAAAATTAGTTTAAAGTTCTCTTGAAAGGTAAAATTTAGTATCATATACGTTGTCCAAAAATCAAATATTATTCAACTATAAATTTAGAATTTTTAATGAAATTATTATTTTGAATATAATTGTATAATAGCATATTTTTTATCGTACAATATCCCCCTCGGTTACTTTCCGAATATTTAATAGTACCTTTGAAAAAGTATTTAAAAAAGTGGTAAGAACAAAGTCAGCCACGTTAATGCAGAAATGTACTGGTCATTGTACAACCAACCACATTAGCACGTTTCGAACCTCATGAGATTGACAACGTCTGTTGTTTCATTGCAGATGTGTCGACGAGAGAGATAAGCCAATGTCCATGGCGTTCGGGTTAACAATCCTCAGCTTCTGCTCCTTCATACCAGCGCCAATATTTTTCGGATATTTAGTCGGTAAGCTTTTTGATTTTACCATTCTTCCTTTGTCCAGATTGTGTAACGATTGAGTTTAATTTAAATAAGCAAAAACCTTGTTAACTTTTCAGAGACACATTCTAAGGTAATCGTTGAGTATGAATAATAAAATTATGATATTATTTCATTGTTAAACATATACAAAAATAACACTTTTTACTGTTATTAATTATTAATAAAATATTTCACAGAATTATAATTACTAATATATCCTAAGGCTCCCTTAACATATAATAGTAAGGGAACAAACATCATTGACATTGTTAGATGATAATCATACTACATATTGTAACATGAAAAGTTACACGCAACAATGCGGGCCAGCTTGCGAGTTGCAATTGTCGCAACTCGGGCCAACAATGGAGTCTGGCGAGACTCGAGCAGTCGTCATGGGGTAGAGAAAGGAGAAGGATGTATCGGCAGTTGCGGACGGAGAAAGACCACGCCCTGTAGTAATAATTTTTCTCATGTTCTGAAATGGATTAAAGTTATTAAAATCCACTTTTTTTGGTATTTTTATTAAAAAATACCTGGCGCCCAAAAAGCATTTTAATCCTCGAATACGGAGGTACGCCGGATCTTCTACAATATATAATTTTTATATAAAAATAAATACAAACTGCACCTATTTGTGATAACATGTTTTGGTTTATAATGGAGAAAAAGATATTATTCAAAAAGAAGAAATTTAAAAAGACTATTTTACAGACAATTTAAAAAGTTTTATTTAACTGCAACATAGTTTCGCCCACAATTCAGGGACTTTATCATGTAGAAAGGGAGAATAAAGGAATTTCTTATGGTTATTATTACAGAAAAAAACTACACAAATAAAATAGAAACTGAAACTGACAGTATTTAGTTAAAATGTAAATTATCCAAATTTACAATTTTGAATTCTTTTCGTTAAAATTTATAAATAATACTAACCTACATCTTTATATCCAATTAAGCATGTATATTTTTAAAGAATAAATTGTCGATTGCATCTATTGGTGGTTATAACTGAAATGTGAATTAAGAATATAGACCCTTAAACTTGACAGTGTTAATTTATTGTAATTAAAATAAATACAGGAACATATAACACACTAAAGCAGTACAATAATTCAAACAACACTTTTTATATTTAACAATAAATTATATCAATCATAAATTAATTTTAAACGTTAATTTTTTAATTACAATTAGAAATATATAGGAAATAATTTTAATAGGTTTAAAAAATTAGTCAAAAGTTAAATAATAATGAATTTTAAATATTATTTACTTTTTAAGTTTATATTATGCAAATTAGTAGTTTTTACAATTTTATTGATTAATATTTTTGAGAAATTACGTTTTAATAATTTTTAAAATACATCAAATTTAGAAATTGTAATTTTTTATGATTTATGGATATTGACAACATTTATGACTTACAGAAATTTAGAATAATTTAGCCGTCTTTTAATTTAGTATCAGGAGCGCGTTTAGTTTGTTCTAGTTAACATTTTCCACGATATTTTGTAGCAATTAATTTTATTTAAAGCATCATCCACTTTCTCTATTTGAATTTATTTCCCTTTTTCGTAGTTCTAAAGTTTTTATTAATTTTAAAAAACTAAGTGGATAAAATGCATGGTTTTAAATAATAGTTACATTTTCTGCATTGATTTTAAAATTATTAGCATTCTTATTTTATAAATTTGGAGCAACTGAAATAATAAACAATTAGGAGCGTTGAAGGTAAAAATTAAGTTATATTGAACATAATTGTCTTTTAATTTCACCTTATGCGATGTTAAGAATACAATTTGAATATGTTTTCAGAGAATCTTAAAATTTTCTATTTAGTACCACTTTCGTAATTGTTTTCGTATTTCACATTCTTTACAGATCTTGAAAAAATAATATTGAGAAATAAAACTGACATATGCTTATATTTTGTGAAGAAGTGCATTATCATTGCAACTTTTTCAGATAAGACATGTTTGGTTTGGGGAAAAACGTGCTCTGGAACAGGAAACTGCTGGTTGTACAACGGGGAAGCCTTGCGATCTCTTTTAAACCTCACGTCATCATGTAAGTAATAATCCTTAAATATATAATCAGCAGACATCATTTTTTGCTACGAATAAATCTCTCTATTAAAAACAATATTGCAAAAAAAATTTACAATGTATTCCTTCCATCCACATTATTTTTTTGATCTTTTAAGGTCTCTTTCTTGAACAGGAATCAAAATCGTTCAGCTATAAATTAAATTTACGTCCGTCTGTTGTTCAATATATTGTAATGAAGCAAAATTTTCGAAGACCCAAAATATTTGTTTAGTGGTCGAGGTAGAATAAGGGCTCCATAAAGTGGGATAAATGGTGTGAGGTCGTGACCAAAAAAGGACAATATTCTAATAAAATTGTAAAGTTGTCTGCGATTTCCTTGGTTGATTATAGGACGAAATGAAAAATTAATCGTGTGACGATTATATAATTAGAAAATGGAAGGTAATTGAGTTTAACAAGAGAAAGAAATGATTTATTTTTGTACGGATCTACAATTACTGTCCGAAATAATCAGCTATGTTAATTATCCTAACCTTATTCAACTAACCTTAATTTGGCCAATTTATCTCCCTAAGAAAATTAGAAACATTTCGTGTCTTATTTATTTAACAAATTGTAATTTATTTTAATTTTTTGAAATACCCTTGGGTTTTAAAGAGTCTCATAACAAATATTTGGGGCGTGACAACTGTACATGGACGCTGTCGATGGACTCTAGTCTAAAAGGTATTGATGTTAATGAGCTGAACTTCAGATGTAGAACTCAAAGTAGTTATCAGTAAACGTAGAAGACCATGCGCTGATCCGAAAGCTCTACATTGGTGGTAGAATCACAGAGTTTCCTTCACGCCTCATGATGTTCTTGATATCAATGATCACTGACTTTTTCCAGGTTTCCTGATAGTTGGGACATTGTTCGACGTCGCCGTGTGGTACTACGTGAAGGACCTGAACATTTTCGATGGTGAAGTGAAGCCGGCGGAGGTGGAAGCAACTCAGGAGAGGGTGATCCTTGACGAGAGGCGAAAGAGCTGCGTGGAGTAGAGGACCACAGGATGAAAATGAAACCGAGCCACGTCCCGTAACGTTCAGATAATTGGAAAATAGTAGATCCCTGAGATTGAAGACTGACTATGACCATTCAGATTGGCCTACATTATTGTAAAATTTAATATCATTTTATGATACATAAATAAAAAATTTAAAACTGATTTTTGGCGAAACAACTGAAAATAGGGTATTTTTGTCTTTCTTTCATACAACTCGACTTTGACAACTCAAAGCTTTCAAACTGTTGCTTTAAATGGTCTGAAAAATTATCAAAAGACTGCAAACCCTTCCAAACCTATCCGGTGGAAAGTGGACGGGGCTCGGCCAGCGGTCAGGGGTGCCGCCCTACTTTACCCTCCCACTCCAATAAACCTTTCCTTTCTCCCAGCATGTTTTTAAAAAAATTGTACAAAGTTTCAAAGCGTTGCTACATCAACGAAACTTATATTTTATATTTATGAATTTCAACCTTTAAAAGAAAACCTTTGTCCCACTCTTCTGCGAGGCGCTGTCCAAGACCATTTAAAGGAACAGTTTGAAATAATTTGAGTTGTCAAAGTCAAGCTATATAAAAGAAAGACAAAACAACTCTGACTTTTTTCAATTTTTTCACCAAAATGCAAGCATAAAATGGTTTATTATTTTTCTTTATATATCTTGAAATGAAATAACATTCTGAAAAAAAATCAGACTGTTTACAATAACGTAGGTCAATCCGAATGGGCACAGTGAACCTTCAGACTTAGGACTCTACTATTTCGATGACGACAGTAGTGGAGGACAAGCCCGAGATTGGTGTTCGATTCTCATCACCCGTCTCCCATCTTGAGATAATTTATTCAAAGTATACTATATTAGATATAAAGATGTAATCAGTTTGTTAAATAAAACTTATAATATAAACAAGAAAACATGCGCGCTCATTCTGTATCAGAAACAAATACAGTTGTCTATACCTAGGTTCAACATTTTGGTACATTGATCACACGAAACACAAAACAACCATCTAATAATAGCCATAACATCTCCACTTTAATTTCTAAAATAAATTTATTTTTTAATACAACTTTGAATATTTTTTGGACAGGTAAACGTCTAAGAAATACTTATTCTTCTAACGCGTGTAGCGTGGAAAGGATATAAAAATTCTGCAAGAACCGGTGAAACCAGGTAAGAATGGTTCTTCCCGGCACCAGTCTATCGGACGGAGGACACCCATGTCTACAGATGGATAATACTAAGCTTGGTTAACTGAAGGAGCATTCACCCTTCAAAATTTACAAAGGACACTGTTCCCTGTGTCATGAAAATTTTCTCGCGCTGCACGAAGGACTCGTGAATATTGGCGAAAGAAATATCACATGGTATAGCGTTTTCTCTTGGAGAAGGGATATACGAGTTGAGATGGGAGGTGAGGAGCCAAAAAATATTCAGTGAGGTGCAAGACGTTGAGGAGGCGAGGAGGTAGAGTAAGAGAACGGTTCTAGACGTTTAGAGGGCGCGGAAGTAGAGATGGAGAGTTGATCATGACGTGGAAGGGAGGAGGAAGCTAGTGTCGAACGGATTTTGAAAGGGAGGAGTAAGCTGGATTGTGCAACAAGAATTGCAAGTGAGGTGTGTATCGCTGCTCTTTGTTGAGAATGTATGGAGAACAAGAGAGGTACAGGGAAAGAGGAAAAAATTGGTTTTCCTCAATCACCAGCAGTACTAGTTTCATCCCACTTTCCGCCGGCAGAGGGAAAATCTAAAATTCAAGACTCTAATGAAGATATAACAAGACAGTCAAATGAACGTGGGTACTCCAATGTGTAATTAACCCTGATATAAAAAAATCGGCCCCTTGAATTTATTTATTTGTAATAGTTCGCAGGACCCCTTAAAGCGATTATTTTTTTAATATAAATAAAATTATTAAATAAATAAATAATTATTAAATCATTAAATAATTTAAATAAACTCCATATCATTCATTTGCGCTTCTCGAATGTTTATCTAGAAAGACTGACTGCTGATGTAAACTGGATTAATCTCTGTTTAGCGACATTGGTATAAATTTTATAATTTTTTTTCTTATTTAAGGTACATTTTAGAAAATGTCGTTCCTTTTAATACCACTAAATAACTATTTCATACACTGTTGACTGTTTCCTTACATCATAGTCATAATCCAATTAAATTCGAATAATTTGTTGATAAGTTACCTACGATTGATTAGTTAACAACATTCATTTTCTTTTACTAATATGTTCACGAATATATTTTATTCTCACTTGTAAAATAAGGTAGAATAAGTAAGATTGAATGATATAAAAATATAACTGATGTTTAGTAAGTGTGAGAGTGCCTGTCTATAAAGTAATATAACTCTGAAGATGATTAATACTTGCTGGGTACCCGGCGTTGCCAGGATATTTATTTATACTAGCCCGTTTCAGTATAAAACGGGATTAAACATTGAGTCAGTTTACATAAAACGCATTGTGTGACATGAACCTACACATCCTGCCGATTTGGAGCTTACCGTATCAAAGTATAAAACAAATGTAAAAAAATAACGAAATCTGTCAAATGTTCAATATGAAAAATATTAAGTGTAATGTGGTTAGTTGTTTGAAATTAGAACTTAAAAATACTTTGTCAGAATTTAAAAATGGACAAATATATTAAATTACAATGTTTGTAAATTTATGGAATTCAACTATTATTAAATGCACATAATTCAAAATACAGGCATAACCTAAAATCATCAAAAATTTCACTTGAACTTCATTCTTAGAAATTAACGGAAAATCTATTCCTATTGTCGATTATCGCCTTTCAATACTTTGCAGAATGTAATTCGGAAAAGCTCTAGTTTGGAAACAAAACCATTGGTGGTGACACTGTGAAATATTTAATGTTAAAAAGCGGTTCTAATTGTTATATTTCATTCGTCTATTTGTTTCTGACTTTCGTATAGCTGGGATAAATGTTAGAGAGGTTTATTGGAAACAAATTGCCGTTATATTGTCCGTATTTCTGGTATCACTGACTTAAGTATCTTGATTCATTCACTTTTTCTATTTATAATTACTTCAATGCTTATACTAGAAGTTTCTGACGCCCCATTGTTAGACGACGGGTCCTAAGTTTTCTAGCAATAACTAGGAACATTATATTTCTATTTAGAATATGCAAACCTAGAGTGATATTATTTTATTACATTAATGAGTACCGTTGTCTTATCCCTTAAAATAAACCTTAATAAATACTTGATTGGAAAAGGACTTACGCAAATTAAGCCCAACATAGTATCGAGATTACTCAAATCTTTGTAATTTTTTTTTCATTAAATATTTACGACATAAAATTTTCGGTTACAACGTAATGATGTAGTATGAAGTGTAATAGGCAGAATTTCTCGATCGATGTAATAATTCAATTAAATGAATACCTACATTTATGTTTGACGATAAACATCCTGGTTGACCAAAAGCTTAACAATGGACAGTAACTCCGACATGAATGCAATATTTTTTTCTCGGAATCAATTGCTGGAAACGTAGCATCCGCTTCACTCTTGTTGCTACACGTCGCACGTATCTCGACAGGACATGAAGTGATTAGAATTAATCTAAAGACAAGGGAAGAAAGCAATTTGAGAAAATTTTAATTATTATACCACATTTACTCTTTACCTACTCATCTTAAATGTTGTAAGATATGCTGTTTGTTGATTTGTATGTTTTATCAAAATTTTTACTTCCCGTGTGCCGTAAAAGTACGTTCATTAGGACGTTAATTTTATTTATAGATTTCCATTTGAAAGCGGCAGTAGATGATGTTTTTTATAAAATATGGGGTAAGAAAAAAAAGACGCTCAGTATTTCATATATAATACTTTTCTATTTTTTATTATTTATATTTATTTATGAATAATATTTTTTATAATACTTCATCACTTGTTCTATATATACAAGTTAAACAGAATGGGCGACAGACTGCATCCTTGTCTTACTCCTTTCTTGATTACTGCTTTCTTTTCTTGGTCTTCTATTCTAATAACTGCTGCCTGTCTTCTGTAAATGTTAAGTATTAGCCTCCTTTCTCGCTATTTTATTCTAGTTGTTTACAAAATCCTTAATAGCGTGTTCAAGTTAACATTATCAAATGCTTTTTCTAAATATACAAATGCCGTGAACGTAAACTGGTTTTTCGTATCCTGTCTTCATTAATATATATATATATATATATATATATATATAGAGAGAGAGAGAGAGAGAGAGAGAGAGAGAGAGGTGGGGGGAAGATTTACTTAAGGGTAATATAACTGTCAATATTAGTAAATAATTTCTTCTCCATCCAAATCATCGTAAAGGCATCCAAAAGAGATCAAGTAATCCTCTCTAGAGTAACACTGGAATAAAATATCGAAAAAGTAGGCTTATACTTAACCTCAGCAGTAATTAGAAAGCCGTCATCAAGAAAGGAGTAAACAAGGATGACGTCTGTCGCCCATGCTGTTTAAATTGTATACGTAACAGGCGATTAAGAATATTTAAACGGAATATGGAAAAGGAATCATACTGCAAGGCAAGGAAATAAAGACCGTATGCTTTTCCGATGATGTTGTAGTATTAGGGGAGTCAGAAGAAGACTTGGAAACCATAATAAATAGCATGAACGGATTACTGGAGAAAGAGTTCAAAATGAGGATTTTAGAGGCAAAACTAAGGTAATGGAGTGTAGTATGGGAAACACTGGAATAACAAAAGGTGTTAGTTTGGGAAGATATATTTTGACGGAAGTTAAGGAATTCTGCTACTTGGGAAACGTAATAATTAGGGATGGTAGAAGTATAGTAGATATAAAGAGTTGAATAGCACAGGCAAGGAAGGCTTTCTCGAAAAAGAGGAAGTTACTTACGGCTAATATAAGTGTGAATATTATTAAATCGTAGCTAAAAATGTTTGTATGGAGCGTGGCGTTATATGGGTGCGAAACGTGGACGATAGGAGTTGCATAAAGAAAAAGAATAGAAATTTTGAAATCTGGTGCTATAGGAGAATGTTAAAAAAAAGGTAGGTGGATAGAATCACTATCGAGAAAGTTCTAAGCAGAATAGGGGGAAAGCGAACAATATATAGGTTGTTGTCTAAGAGAAGGGATAGATTAATAGGCCACGTTTTCAGACACGAGGATCATCTAATATTAGCATTAGAGGGAAGTGTGTGGGGTAAGGACAGAAGAGGGAGGCCAAGGTTTGAATCCGCTAAGCAGATTAGGAGGATCTAGGTTGTGCTAGTTATAATAAAAAGAAAAGTCTTGCGCAACTTAGCATGGAAGGTTGCATCATACCAGTCATAGGACTGAATACCACAACAACAACTTCTTTTCTGAGTACAGTGCAGGGACAATATGCAATACAGATGATTTAAAACTAACAAAAAAACAATCACAATGTAAAATAAAATCTTAAGCCATTTTTTAAATTTTTTGTTTAAAGACTGATAATTAATTTACTATAATAATAATTTTTTTCTTTTTCCATTATTTATATCAGTCACTTCAAAAAACAAGTGTATTTCACTTTTCATTTCCAAAATTTATTCGGAAGAAGCTTTTGACAATTACCATATTCATCAACAAAATAAATTGCAATATATGAAAAAAAATTAATTTTATATATATATATACATAAATATGAAATTTTAATTAAAAATATGGTTATATATATAAAGAATTCAAAATTGAAATACACTTTTGGTTTTTTGAATTATCATCATGATAAAACAAAAGCACGGAAAAAATATTGGGACCTCTTTAACGAGAAAAAAAACTACTAGAGCAACTGAACAACTTGAAGAGAACTCCTGATGAAAAAAATTGACTTAATAAACAAGGTAATACAAAAGAAGAAAGTCATGTAATTCCCGTCGTTATAGATTGCCAAATTGAATATCAAAATTTATAAAGTAAAATATTCCGCATAACATTCCTGTTTTGATATAATATTGCTATTTTTATTCACGGTATTCTGCTGCAATAAATGAAAATTTATTTTATTTCTTCAACAAATTATTGCAATATATTTCGTGATGTCTTGCTGGAATTGAACTCAAATGACCGGATAAAATACTGGAACATGTTTCCTCTATAAGTGTTTATTGCTGGCTGTCTCTGCAATACCTAACATTACAAAAATTTAAATTTGTCGCATTGTTATAATAATGGCAGCGGTGAACATTAAAGTGCTATCTAATTTTATAATGCGTAATTCATGTTTTGTATATTGCCGATAAAAAGCCTGTTATTAATGTTACTTAATTTTATTTAAGAATTTTATTTTACGTCTTTTTACGTAGGTTGATATTTTGTAAATTAATAATATTAAAATTCATTGATCACGGTAATTAAGAGGAATATAATATTCAAAATATAAATTTTGAAAATATCAAACTCTAAGAAGATGTAAATTACATATTTTTTTTGGGTAACAATGGACGTCGCTGGTGATTGGAAGTAGGTTTCCAGGGAAACATTCTGGAACCTGCTTCCGTGGTGCACAGATCGCTGCCGCTTGCTCACCTCTCATTTGATTGAATTTGATACGATGTGGGTGTTTCTGTTGCAATGTTTGCAGGTTTTCCGGAGTTTCCTGCCTGGCTGCTGCTCCAGAGAGCCGGATGTGGAGGAAGGCTTTAGCTATGAGTGGGACCTGGAGGACGAATTGTACTACAATTTCTCTTTCATGAGAAAGAAGGACCTGAAAGACGGTGAGTCCGCGTACACGAATCTCCGCCTCCTTTTTTCATTCCAATATAAAGTTGCACGGAAATGTTTTAATCGGAATCATCATAACAAAGTTATTTACTCCTTATAATTTAAAATTACTACACAGCGTTTACATGAATAAATAAGTAGTTTTATCAGAATTAATCAATTATTTATCGAGTGACTGAATTAATTTACCTTGTTGTAAAGTTTTATTCTATTTGTGTCTTCAGGTCCCCCACTCCCGACCAACTTACAGCTTCCTCCGACTTCGTGGTCCACGAAACAACAAAAGGATCCGAAGTCTTCACTGCAGTGAATTATTATTGAGAATTATACAAGAAAATCTCCATTCGCTGTTTACTTTTGAATAAATGTTTTGGACGTTGCTTCATTTCCTGTATTCATTTTTCGTAAATATTATTCAGAGTCGATAAAAGTGGGCCAATTATAATTTTTCGTGACATACAAGAGATTGATCATGATCTCAGATAGTTTGGAACGTCATCCAACAACTAGAGTTCCTTCTAAAAATTGTTTTGGATAATCTACACCTCATTTCTTTCACTGTACGAAAAATTATAATATTGGTACACATTTAGGTTTTTTAACTCCTCCTACATTCACATTTCCAATCAGGAAATACTGTTATGGAAATTTGGTCTTGATGTACATTTGGGCTAATAATAAATATTGGGATTGAATCATCATTATTTCTATTTTAACAACAAATTGTTCACCGATACATAAAAGTAACTGATTGGGAGGTATAATTAAAATGTAAGAATGTTCGTTTTTCCAGTATATAAGACATCGTAGGTGGCTGCTGTTATTATTCTGTTGAGCATATGACATATTAAAAAGTTTGTGTACACACATTTTATACGGTTTAAGTAATTCGTATTATCAGACAAAAAGGATAAATGAGAAGAAATAATTAACTAAAAAAGACAACTTTTTTGAACGATTACATTAAATTCTATATCAATCATTTTTAAGGAGCAACCTATTACATTAATTTTGATTCTGTATACAAAAAAATCGATCGGTGCGTCTAATAATTCCCATTAATCGCTAGAAAAAGATATTCTTGTTAATTGTTCAAATATTTAATTACCATCCTAATGAGTATCTTTAGATGATCAATTTTGTCTACCTCAAGTCTAATAAATATTTTATTTTTTTCAAAAAATGTTTGAACCTAATATATTATTTCCCACCTGTAAACATGATTTAATTGAAATTTCAGAAATGCTACAAGAGAACAGAACGTATGTCGTTAATTCAGTACATTCTAGGAGTTTGTTAACAATACATACAATACTTTTGTTACTACATATCCGAAACTGTTTGTTCTTCCTAAAATACAGAAAATTATCATACTATTCATCAAAGAAACATTCGGCGAGGGCAGAAAGATTACCACGTACGTCAGGAAGCCAATCCTGTATAAGGAAGAAAAAGCAGAAAGCTGGAAGTAATATCTAGAAGAGCTGCATCACGGTGAAAATATAGGTCAGTCAGTAATAAAAGAAGAGGAGTTGGGTGTTGAAGAGTTGGGGGGCAAAATTTTAAGGTCAGAGTTTGACAGGGCGCTGACAGAAATCAGCAATTGTAAAGCGCCAGGAATTGTTAACATTCCAGGGGAGTTGATAAGATCATCGGGCGAAGAAGCAATATCATGGCTATTCTAGATAGTTTTCGAAAACTTCGAAAAAGGAAGAATACCAGAAGATATAAGGAAAAATATAATTATTCCTAGACCGAAGGAGACAAATTTATGCGAGCAAAATATTAACCAAAGAATGGAACGACAAATATAATGCGAGTTAGGAGATGATCACTTAGGTTTTAGGAAGAATGTAGGGACAACAGAATTAATATTGACTTTGCGACTAATTTAAAACACTGAATAAGAAAACACAGGCCTACGTTAATGGAATTTTTATATTTAGAAAAAGCGTTTGACAACGTGAACTGCAACACACTATTAAGGATTTTGAAGAGTACAGGAATAAAATACCGAGAAAGGAGGCTTATACATAAACTCTACAAAAGGCAGTCAGTTCTAATTTGAATAGAAGATCAAGAAAACAAAGCAGAAATCAAGAAAGGAGTATGACAAGGATGCAGTCTGACGCCAATGCTCTTTTACTTTTATACAGATCAGGCGATGAAGCAAATTAAAACTAAATATGGAAAAGTAATCATACTACAAGGAGCAGAAATAGAAACTGTACGCTTTACCGATGATATTGTAGTATTAGGGGAGTCAAAAGAAATTTGGAAATCATAATAAAGGAATTGTACGGGATCCTAGAAAAAGAGTTTAATATGAACATTAATAGATGAAAAACGAAGGTAATGGAGTAGTATTGTTAGTGTAGGGTGGAATACGCTAAGCGGAATAGGGAGGATGTGGTATGTGCTAGTTCTGCGGTAATTTTAATACTTGCAGCAAGATAGGTTAGATTGGGGGCTTGCCTCAGACCAATCTGATTACCAGAACAAGTATTATGAATTGAATCTAAATAAATTTGTTTATTACAATTTATGCGAATAGAATATATATTCTTTAATGCTTATAAATGTATCGTGAATTGATTAAATACGTAAATTGGTCGTCCCTTGTGCATGACGTCACACGAGACGCAAGCTGCTCGGGATTGTCGCTCTGTCGAATACGGTGAAGCTTTTCCTTTGGGATGTTTCGTTGTGTTAATTGTTTGTTGGTTGCAGGAAATTGTTTCGCTATGTAATTTTATAATGCGTAATTCATGTTTTGTATATAGCCGATAAAAAGCCTATAATTTATGTGTCTTAATTTTTTTTAAGAATTTTATTTTACGTCTTTTTACGTAGGTTGATATTTTGTAAATTAATAATATTAAAATTCATTGATCACGGTAATTAAGAGGAATATAATATTCAAAATATAAATTTTGAAAATATCAAACTCTAAGAAGATGTAAATTACATATTTTTTTGGGGGTAACAATGGACGTCGCTGGTGATTGGAAGTAGGTTCCCAGGGAAACATTCTGGAACCTGCTTCCGTGGTGCACAGATCGCTGCCGCTTGCTCACCTCTCATTTGATTGAATTTGATACGATGTGGGTGTTTCTGTTGCAATGTTTGCAGGTTTTCCGGAGTTTCCTGCCTGGCTGCTGCTCCAGAGAGCCGGATGTGGAGGAAGGCTTTAGCTATGAGTGGGACCTGGAGGACGAATTGTACTACAATTTCTCTTTCATTAGAAAGAAGGACCTGAAAGACGGTGAGTCCGCGTACACGAATCTCCGCCTCCTTTTTTCATTCCAATATAAAGTTGCACGGAAATGTTTTAATCGGAATCATCATAACAGCGTAATTTACTCCTTATAATTTAAAATGCCTACACAGCGTTAATATTAATAAATAAGTAGTTTTATCCGAATTAATCGATTATTTATAAAGTGACTGAATTAATTTACCTTGTTGTAAAGTTTTATTCTATTTGTGTCTTCAGGTCCCCCACTCCCGACCTACTTACAGCTTCCTCCGATTTCGTGGTCCACGAAACAACAAAAGGATCCGAAGTCTTCACTGCAGTGAATTATTATTGAGAATTATACAAGAAAATCTCCATTCACTGTTTAATTCTGAATAAATGTTTTGGACGTTGCTTCATTTCCTGTATTCATTTTTCGTAAATATTATTCAGAGTCGATAAAAGTGGGCCAATTATAATTTTTCGTGACATACAAAAGATTGATCATGATCTCAGATAGTTTGGAACGTCATCCAACAACTAGAGTTCCTTCTAAAAATTGTTTTGGATAATCTACACCTCATTTCTTTCACTGTACGAAAAATTATAATATTGGTACACATTTAGGTTTTTTAACTCCTCCTACATTCACATTTCCAATCAGGAAATACTGTTATGGAAATTTGGTCTTGATGTACATTTGGGCTAATAATAAATATTGGGATTGAATCTTCATTATTTCTATTTTAACAACAAAATGTTCACCGATACATAAAAGTAACTGATTGGGAGGTATAATTAAAATGTAAGAATGTTCGTTTTTCCAGTATATAAGACATCGTAGGTGGCTGCTGTTATTATTCTGTTGAGCATATGACATATTAAAAAGTTTGTGTACACACATTTTATACGGTTTAATTGTTTCGTATTATCAGACGAAAAGGATAAGTAGGAAGAAATAATTAACTAAAAAAGACAACTTTTTGAACGATTACATTAAATTCTATATCAATCATTTTTAAGGAGCAACCTATTACATTAATTTTGATTCTGTATACAAAAAAATCGATCTGTGCGTCTAATAATTCCCATTAATCGCTAGAAAAAGATATTCTTGTTAATTGTTCAAATATTTAATTACCATCCTAATGAGTATCTTTAGATGATCAATTTTGTCTACCTCAAGTCTAATAAATATTTTATTTTTTTCAAAAAATGTTTGAACCTAATATATTATTTCCCACCTGTAAACATGATTTAATTGAAATTTCAGAAATGCTACAAGAGAACAGAACGTATGTCGTTAATTCAGTACATTCTAGGAGTTTGTTAACAATACATACAATACTTTTGTTACTACATATCCCGAAACTGTTTGTTCTTCCTAAAATACAGAAAATTATCATACTATTCATCAAAGAAAAACATTCGGCGAGGGCAGAAAGATTACCACGTACGTCAGGAAGCCAATCCTGTATAAGGAAGAAAAAGCAGAAAGCTGGAAGTAATATCTAGAAGAGCTGCATCACGGTGAAAATCTAGGTCAGTCAGTAATAGAAGAAGAGGAGGTGGGTGATGTAATGTTGGGGGACTAAATCTTAAGGCCAGAATTTGACAGGGCGCTGACAGACATCAGCAATTGTAAAACGCCAGGAATTGATAATATTCCAGGGGAGTTGATAAGATCATCGGGCGAAGAAGCAATGTCATGGCTATTCTAGATAGTTTTCGAAAATTTCGAAAAAGGAAGAATACCAGAAGATATGGTGAACTCGCGTTACGTGGGATGGTGGAGACGGGGAAGTAGCTGGGAGGTGAGAAGACGAAATGTGGATCGAGACGTTGAAAGGGCTAGGAAGCAGAGACGCAGACTGTCGTTCGAAAGTGGAAGGGAACAGAAAGCCGAAGAAGTTAAAGAGAAGATAGATATGAACAATTAATAAGTTAGTGTTGATCGAGATTGAAATTGAGGTGAGAATTGTTGCCGTAGAGTTAGAAGGAAGTGCGAGCAAGGGAGGCCAGAGCTTCGGCATTGCTTGAACTGTGTTTTGGAGTGAAGAAGGAGGAAAACTGGTTTTTCTCAATCACCGGCAGTACCAGGTGCAGAGTACTTTTCCATCGACCGAGGAAAAATCAACAACGTAACAAAGGAGTCCGTTTAAGTGAGGTAAGAAAATACTACGATGAACTTCCGGAATTGCTGAGAAGATGCAACACGTTCGTCACGAACGTGAAATCTCTGCTGCACATTGTTACCCCTCCCCCAATAATTAACATGAGAAATCCTTTTAAATTAAAACAGTCGTCGACTCTAATTAATATATATAATTCTAATAGTGCGCAGGGCCTTTGAATTTTTTTTATTTAAATGAAGTTATTATAATACTTTGGAAACACATAATTTTTTAAATAATCCCCCTTCCCTATCATTTCCAATATTAAGTTTCAGTTCATAAAATTGGTTATCTATAAAGGTATATAATTTGTAAAGTAACACTAACTACTTTGAACTCAATTGAACCATGGTTTCTTTGGCGACGTTAAAGCCGAGCGTACCCGATGTGACCCGAGTGTTTCACGAAGAAATTTACTCATAAATTTATGTGCGTAAGGTCTGTTAACGAGAATTGGAGAACCCTATCCTTCCAATGTTAAAATAATATTTTTTAGTTACCTTTGTCTGGGAATATTTCAGGGCTTATTGATGTTTATGGAAGCAGGAGAAAAAATTATTATTCTAATTTATCAAGTCCTGTTTTTTAACAAAATTATTTTAATTTTAATCTAAAGCAGATAATTCAAAGTATTTATTTTACTTCATAGCAGATGTTTAAAAATAATCACCGAAAATTTCAGTGCATTGACTATAATGGATTCCGAGAAGAGGTTATTTTAACAATGGCAAGTAGGATCTTCCAATTCCCCTTAAAATTGTATCTGAACACCTTTGGTCATTTTAAATGACAGCTTTAATACCTTTCCAAAATTATAAAATAGATTACTCCACAGAAAGGAATTCACATTGATTGCAGAGGAAAATTTGAGTTGGCAGCACCTTATCTTGAAATCATAAGGAAAAATTACGTTGTAAATTTCACCCAATGTGCTCATGTACACAAGTTGCGTGGGTCTGTCTTAGTGTACAGGAAATGTAGTCATGCATATAGCTAACGAATTAGGAGACTTAGAAATACTAAACGATGTCTCTGCTCGAGGTCACGTAACCTCTTGACTTGGCAAATAGTCCGGAGATTTATAGTGGAGAAGGTAAAAGATTCTATTGTTCCGGCGCGTTGAGTAATTGCGTCAACAGTGATGACTCTCAAATACAATCCATAGCACCAAAACCGAATACTAAAGGAGTAGCGAACTTAACTTCGCCTCCAACGCCGGTTTTCCAAAACGAGAAAAAGTAACCTCAGTCAAAACGATTAATACCGCCTCCTTTTACTTCAGTTATCATTGCACAATAATTTTTCCAACTAATCGTGACCGCGAAATAAGGCACTGGCAGGGTCTCGAGGAAATGGCAACGTTCACAAACCTGCGTTGCCAATATGCAGCGGGAATTAAATAAGTCATCCGCCGGCAAGGAAATTTTCCACCCCTAATTTCGTGGCCCTGATTATAATTAATTTTACGAACCAAAATCATGTATCAGTAATTTACACTATTTTAAAGAAGCAGTAGCCAAACGTTAAATAGGATCCATTTTAAAATAAAAAAATTATCTGGCGAAAACAATAAAAAATAAATAAAAAAAGACTAGTAACACAAAACAAATTTAATATTAACTATACTCTTCTATGATATTGTACTGGCCTAAAATTTAAGGCAATACTAAAAGTGGATCAATTGTAACTTTAAACGGAAAACATAAAAACTATTAAAAAATAAGTACTTAATTCTTAACTTTAAATAAAAAATTCTTCAATTCTGTTGAAATTTCTATTAATTGTATTGCAAAATGTGCTATTGTCTTCAATTACTATTTATATACTATTATAGAAATAAATATTAAATCAATTTTAACATCTACAATACGTTACATTTAAGATTCAAAAATTTTATCTAATTCTATTTTGTAATTTAGTTTTTTATTATTATTAGCTCTATACTTAAAATAAATGACAATAAATACATTGGCTGGTTAAAATCTATCTTTTCCTTAAACATTTTCCTCCAAGAATTTTAATTTTGTTATAACTGATTTAGATTTAATTGTTTACGTCATATTTTCTATACTTTTATAACTAACCAATTTATAACAAAATTAAATAAGTTTTATAAAGTACTTATTTTTAAATTAAATTAAAGATTTTTAAAATATTGCTAATATAAAAATTTAATTTATTCCAAATATTTGACGACATTAATTATTATCAAATTGATTCTCAAAACTTTATATTTTATAAAATAATGAAATACTTTTCACGTTTCTTGACTGACAACAAAATTGGTGTTATAATACAAGTAAAGTTATACATTTCATAAACAAATTAAAAAGACCAATTTACATACAAAAAAAGAAGTTTAATTCAATTAATACTACGTTTCTTTTTGATTTTGGGGACTGATAATTTCCAAGAAAATTTCAGGTTTTTGACCAACAAAAAATTTGAAAATATTTAAACGAAAAATAGTTTGTTAAAATAAATTCAAAATTTGAGTTTAATTATTTTTGTTAAAAGGCAATATTACAATTTTTAAGCGTATAATTAAACAATCTGGACAAAAAATGTAAAATTTTTTCCTAAAATTATTAACATATTCTTCCTCTGAATAAAAATACTTTTATCTAAAAACTTGAATAATTTTGTTAGCAAATGATGCAAGGATAAAACTTCTGTGCAATTAAATTTCTAATTTGTCTTCAAATTAATAGTTTTAATCTATTTTATATATACTTTTAATTGAAACATGAAATATTTAATATTATATATTTTTAAAGCAACTAATCGAGTAAAATAATACAGTGAAATTAATTTGATGAAATATTTATTACAAAAAAGTTGTTAATACCTTATCCTTTCATCAAGTTTAATTTTAAAACGTTTAATATTTACGTAGGGAATTAATGGGGAATAAAAAAACCTTTCGCTTTGCCGACGATATTGTAGCATTAGGGGAGTCAGAAGAAGACTTGGAAACAATAATAAATGGCATGAACGTGGTCCTGGAGAAAGAGTTTAATATGGGGATTAATAGAGGGAAAACCAAGGTAATGGTGTGTAGTTTGGGAAACAGTGGAATAACAATGGGTCTTAGATTGGGAAGGGATATTTTGAAGGAAGTTAAAGGAATTCTGCTACTTTGGAAGCGTGATAATTAGGGATGGTAGAAGTATAGTAGACATAAAGAGTAGGATAGCACAGGTAAGGAAGGATTTCGCAGGAAAAAAGGAATTTACTTACGGGAAGTGTGAATATTAGGAAATCCGTGCTAGAAATGTTCCAATGGAGCGTTGCATTATATGGCTGCGAAACGAGGAGGATAGGAGTTGCAGAAAGGAAAAGGATAGAAGCCTTAGAAATGTTCTGAAAATCAGAAGGGTGGATAAAATCACTAACGAGGATTTTCCAAACATAATAGGGGAATAGCGAACAATATGAAGAACGTTGAGCAAGAGAAGACATGAGGCACTTGTAAAACTAGCATTAGAGGGAAGTGTGTGGGGTAAGAACAGAAGAGGGTGGACAAGGATGGAATACGCTAAGCATAATAGGGAGGATGTGGGATGTGGTATTTATGCGGAAATAAAAAGGCTTGCGCAAGATTGTCTTAGGGCTGAATACCACAACAATAAAAATTAATAAGCCAACGTATGACCTTCCACAGACTTTAATTCCTTTAAATTATTAATAAAAACGTTCAGGCATTCATCAAGTTTCTCCCCCATAGTGGAAATATTTACAAAGAATTAAAAACCCAATAAATACAAGTTATTAATGAACTGCATTTAGTTTTGTGTAATTATTTACTAGTTTTATTGCAATATTTTTCCAGTAACGACGTCACATTGTAACTAGGAAATAGAACAAGGGCTCGGGCTTAGTTTTGCATCAGCGATGGCCTCTTTTCGAAAACAAGTGTTATCTAGCGAAAGTGAGGGAGTGGTAATAAAGCAGCAGTGCCGCGGCCAGACTCGAGGATCAAAGTTGGCGTCGCCAGAGGAGCAGAATGTGCAACCAGAAAGGAGCAGAGAAGAAGAGCGAAACGCTGGACGAAGATGCGCTCCCTGAAGATTTTCCGCTCACGGAAGAAACGACGTGTGGCTTCGGACCGTTCCGTTCCAGCGCCTTGCAGAAGTTCGCCAACAAGAAGGTCTTCGTCGGCTTATACGGTCTTCTGGGCTGCGTGTACGGAGCAACCTATGCTTATTTTAATGGAACCATCACCACCATTGAAAAACGTTTTAAGATCCCCAGTAGGACAACGGGTGAGTAACAGACCGTCCCATAGCTCATAAAGGGCCTTCATCATCGTCTAACAATTGGTTTCCCTTTAAGGCCTCCATATGTTATAAACAACAGTCTTTGACCAAGAAAAGATTGACATATTTAAAACTACGTGTGAAGTTCTGAAGGTTCTCGGCCTGACAAATAAATAACATGATATTCAAAAAAATCAGCATAGTCTCATTTCCAATTAATACACTTAGTCCAACGACTTTCCAACTTTTTAATACACTAGGCAAAATATTATTTGTCCAACCCTGCAAAATATGCATATGTCAAAGCTTCAACTTCATCATTTGATGTGAATTTTCGTCCAGCAAACCATTTTTTCAAATGGCGAGTATGGTGGATGCGGAAGCACTTCGAAGCAAAGTTCATGAAGTTTTGCAGAAACAATGCGAGACGTGTGTGAAGGTGCATTATCGTGATGAAAGATAACTTTCTTCTTTGCAATATGGGGGCGTTTAACCTGAATAGCGGTGATAGTTTTGCCCTTCTACGAGTACGACTCCATGATAATCCCAAAATATCATAGTAGACGGAGTCTTTGGTGCTCTTTCACCTGGGCCCACCCACTGTTTGGACTGTTCCTTTCTCTCTGGCATATGATGATGAATCCATGTTTCATTTACTGTTATGAAACGTCGAAGAAACTCACCGGGATTGCGTTTAAACAACTCTTAACATTCTTTAGAAATCTTCATTCGAATCTGTTTTTGGTCGATGACTAACAAACGCGGCAACCATCGCGCGGAAAGCTTTGACATACCCAAAACTTCGCGTAAAATGTAGTGCACACGGCTAGTCGAGATCTTTGCAATGAAGGCTTGCTCACGTACCTCCAATCGGTGATCATTGAGTACGGCATTATGAATTTTTGCCACAATTTCGTCGGATGTTGAGGTTTTCGGACGTCCTCAGCGCTCATCATCCTCAATGGATGTACGGCAATGATTAAATTCCACTGACCATTTTTTGACTGTTGAAAACGAAGGTCATGAATCCTCCAACGTAGAATCTCACTCTTTTTTGTCCGTTGTGGTTAAACAGTTCAAAACGAAGTACTTTATCACTGGTCGTAATTTAATTTTCTCCATTTTGCACACAACTGACACCCTTCGCACTTTACAACAACACAGGAAGAAAACAAATGAATGTATGCGTTTCAAGCTTTACAGAACTCCATGCAAATAATGAAACAAAAAATTAATACAGAATATTCACGATCCTCACACCATCTATGAGTCAAGCCAAGAACGTTTAGAACTTCCTCTCGTATACGACGGACAATCAGTCGGTAACTCAAGAGACAAAATGGTATCCTTCATCTCTATTCCAGTTTTCAACCGGACAATAATTAAACATTCCAAGATTCAAATAAGTAAATCTAACGCAATGTTTACTTAATTATATTTCCATGTTATCTCTGATAACTCTTCAAGCACCTCCGTGATACTAGAACCTGAATCCAACCAATATGAATCACTCCTGTTTCGTCTAGAAATGTTCACCATTTTCATTGGGTAACATTTTACTAATACATTTTAACAGCAGCCATTTCTTGGTTAAACCAAAATTTGTACTGTAACAATTCTACACATTTAGTTTTCGGTTTAAGATTCAACTTTTTGATAATATTAAAATCTGATTCATTTTTACCATACATATACTATCCACGTTTACGCAATAAATTAAAAATATATTAAGATTATTTATAATCATTTTTGTTACTAAATAAAATAATAATAGGACCTATTTCCAAATTTACTATCCTCATCAAAATTGGGAGACACCAAGGTGCGACGCTTCGTCTGAGTTTAATTGCTCCTAGCTAAAATGCTGTCTCCTTTATTTTGACTGCGCACCGCCAAAAGCCCGGGCATAGGTGTTTGACCGTTACAGGATGCCAATCAAACAGTTCATTCACAATTTCATCGATTATATTTTTGGAGCTCGTGAATTCTGTTTTTAACAAAGGGTGGAATTGCGCTACTTCTTTGTTCAGTTATATAAGTCATACATTCCTGCTCGGACTTTGGCGGTGCGGAGTCAAAATAAAGGAGACTATATGAGCCAGGGGTAATAAAACGCAGACATCACTGTGCGACTGGGGTGCTTCCCAACTACGGCGATAGATGGCGGCATCGAGTGGTGTTTTACCCCAAAAATATGTGGGGGAGATGGGGAAACTGTTACTCGCAGAGAAGAGTAACCATAAATGTGATTGTTTAAAATATATCATTGTCACCTTGGTGATATGAAGTACACAGATTTCGAGAGATATGATTGGAATTTAGGCAAGAGAGATTGTGGAGGCGAGAGGGGTGAAAGTCGATATTAGAAGCAGGTTGTGGAGACGAGCAGATAATCGAAATCATCGGACAGGTAGTCCAAGGAAACTAGGACAAGCCGAAATTGTCCTGAATCATGGATAATAGCAGCGGCGGCTAGGATTAGGATCGAACACGACAAAAATTAGGAGGAAAATGCAAAGAGGAAGACGGTAGTTGTTCCATTACGATGACATGGTAATTATCCATGTAACTTTTTGCTGATTTCCTATACTGCTAATTACAAGTAGATTTTGTGTGTAATATTTGATCTTTGAGAAGGCTCATATCAAACGACAGTGAGTTTAAAGATCGAGAATTGTTAGTTTTAAGAAATTAATTTGTATCATTTTAATGTAAATATTTATGTAGTGTTAATAATGAAAAAATTTCCGGCTTAAAGTTTAAATATTAAAAATTGTTATATTGATATAAATTGGTTTAGGATAAAGTAAATTGTTTTATTATTATTATTATTATTAAAGGCTCGTTCTTAATATATTAATATTTCATTATAAAATAAATATCCCCCCTATTCATCGCAGTATTTTGAATATTTTTTTGTCTGAGATAGCTTTACCGTGCTCGCAATTGTATTTGAGATATTAGTCCAATTTCGTGGTCCCTAGGAATCATCTCTGTGGGCAACGATATAAGTATTTTGCTGGGTTCCATGGTCCTGTCCTACTACTTCGGTCGTGGACACCGTCCTCGATGGATCGCCTTTGGCCTGTACACAATAGTGTTGTTCTGCGTGCTGAATGCGATGCCTCACCTCCTCTACGGGCCGGGGAACGACGCCCTGGCACTTACTCTGGAGTACGGTGACGGCGTCCAGGACTTCAACGACACTCAGGAGCTCAAGGGTAAGTTCCCACATGTATAGACAAGGTTTACTATTTTACAAATGAAAAAAGCAACAAAAAAACTGGAAATATTTTTCATTGTAGTATATTTTTATAGATTTTACAGCACTGATCACTTTACTACACTACACTACACTAAACTTAGATTAAGTCAAAATTTTCTTTCTGTTAGAGGAAGTTCCCCAAACACTCCTGCAGGCAGATTGTTCCAGTCATTAATTGTACTATTTAGGAATGAGTATTTTCCAACGTCTGTTTTTTGGTTCCTTGCTTGTAATTTAAACAGATGATCACCTCTCCCGTTCCGAGTCGATTCTTTCATTCTATCTCGGATTCCCTGTCAAGGTTTTTGACCTGCAAAAGCTCTGTAGAAAATGTGTAGCCTAGCTGTTTCTCTACATGTCTGTAGCGTATCCCACCCTAGTCACTTTACCTTTTCGTTCCCATGACCAGGTCCTATTTGTACGAATTTTGCGGCCCTTCTTTGCACCCTTTCTAAGGATTCTATTTGACCTATCCTGTACGGATCCCAGCATGCTGCACCATATTCCATAAGTGGGCGTACTAATGACAAATATGCCAACTCTTTAGATTTCGCATTCCCCTTGTTGAGTGTCCCCATGACAAAGTGCAAGGTGTTCCACGCTTTCCTTGTAGCATAGTTTACCTGCCCCCAGCTTACTGTTAAAATAAATGCCTAGGTATTTACAGTTTGTCTCCTCCATCACTGTTTCCCCATATATTTTATATATCGAGGCATACTGAAAGCGAATTTTAGTAAAACTAATCACCTTACTTTTACTATTGTTCATTTTGATTTTATTTCGCTTAGCCCATGTACTTAGAGGTCTAAGTCAGTTTGGAGAGCAGCTGCGTCTTGTTCCCCAGTTATTTCCCTGTAAATTACACAGTCATCTGCAAAGAGTCAGACCTTAGAATTTATATTATTAGGCAAATCATTAATAAAAATGAGAAACAATAATGGGGCAATAACTGATCCTTGGGGGACTCCCAATCCGAGTTCTGAAGTTTCTTTCCCAACTTTGACTTTTTGTAGCCTATTTTTTAAGAATTCTTGCAGCCAGAGAACTACTCTTTTGTTAATACCTGTCCCATCTAACTTGTGAATCAAGATGTCGTGAGGAACTACATCGAAAGCCTTTGCAAAATCAATAACAATGGCGTCTATTCTACCACCCCGATCGACTTCGTCTGCTAGGTCTTGAAACAAATTGATTATCCGACTTTCACACGAAAAACCCGATCGAAATCGATGTTGGTTTTCAAGTGCATCCCGGATTCATGTGCATTTCAATAATATTCGGTTTTTAATGGCTATTAATAATTTTATTACTATTTTACTGTTAGCGTAGTGCTGTTATTGTGCTATGAACGGAAATGATTTTCGTGAATAATCTTTACAAATTGAGAAAAATATGTCTTCGTTAAGCGGATTAATTTTAGAAGACAGGATACGAAAAAACCGGCCTACGTTCATGGCATTTGTAGATTTAGAAAAGTCGTTTGGTAATGTGAACTGGAACACACTATTAAGGATTTTGAAGAGAGATGGAATCAATATAGCGAAAGGAGGCTAATACATAACCTGTACAGAAGACAGGCAGCAGTAGAATAGAAGGACTCAGACGCAATTCATTTACACGATTTTCAAATTTTTGTCCCTGTGTCTCTTAAATGTTTATGTTACAAATAATTATATATATTGTAACATGAAAAGTTACGATGAACAATGCAGGCCAGCTTGCGAGTTGCAATTGTTGAGGAACTGACGCAACCCGGGCCAACAATGTGGTCTGGCGAGACGTTGGGTGGTCCGCAAAGGGAGGGGGGAGTCGTCATGGGGTGATGGGAGAAGCAGGTTGTGTCGGCGGGACGACGAGAGAATGACCACGCCCTGCAGATATAATTTTTTTTCATGCTCTGATTGAAATTAAAACTATTAAAATCAATTTTTGGTGTTTTTTATGAAAAACACCTGGCGCCCTAAAGGAATAAAGAAATTCTCGAATACAGAGGAACGACGTTTCCGCTATATATATATTCCCTAATAATATTTGAGAAATTAAATTATGTGGCTGTTCAACGTTCTGGGGAAAATAAATTGTTTAGTCTGTGATGTGTTTTAAATTTACTTTCTTTTCTAATTGAAATTTATTTTCCCAACTGTGTTTTTTTTAGGTATCCACTGTTGTATTATATATAGCCGTTGAATTTTTAATAATAGATTGATTACATCAGTTATGCGGGAAGACTGATTGTCAGTCTCTTATCAGCTGTCGTCCTACCGAGGATTGAAAGTATACGATGATTGGTTGCAGAGAAGGGGAAACTGTGTAACCTAGAAGGCGGCGTGGGTTGCGAAGTCATGGAAGGAAGTTTCGCCCCCCAGGTCATCCTTTTCTCGTCGAACTTTATAGCTGGCATCGGTGGCTCCCTCTATTACACCCTGGGAACGTCATACATGGACGACAACATCAAGAGAGCCAAAACTCCGATGCTCATGAGTGAGTACAATCTCCTTTACCAACGAACAAGTACATTTATTTTCCAGTGAATTTAAATATGTATAACAGTAGGCCACGATCGAGCACCAATCAAAAGCTGCCAAGGTAACAGCGGTAGTGAATATTGATGAACCGTCAAATTCCATTAAAAATTCGAAGTATAGCCTGTGCAATCTATATTATTATTACACACACAATATTTATTAAAAATAAATACTATTTTAATTAGTATTATTTGCTTACAATATTCAGTGTTCTTCGAATAAATATGACTAGAGTATCTACAAACAACGCTGTCATTTTTTCATATAATTATGTAAAAGTAAATATGTGTAGTAATTACTTAAATAAAATTATCGTACTTTTTGGAATAAGAAACTATATTTTGCAAAAATGAAATATCAAATGACCGAATACTTTTAGTACAATGTCTGTAGTATGAATAATTCAGGAAATTATATTTATCCCTCAATAACTTTTATAATTTCAATGAGTAAGCACCACCCCAGAATGTTAAATTATTCATAAAAACATCAAAGCGAAATAATATTATAATTTCAAAACGAAATTATACTGTTCCATTATGAATACAATTTATAATTTGATTATTTCTTGTTAAAATATGTACAAAGTTATACAAAGTATATCGAAACTGTAGCGCATAGTAATACTCCCCATTTAATTAATCATTTATTTTTTAATATTTCTAAAATTAGACAAAAATATATGAAGACACAGGAAATCCCACGTTCGTGCCCATAGACAAAGTTTGAGGATTGTCAGTCACCCGCGGACAACGACATGAGGAAAAAATCCCCATGGTCACCCCTTCCACCGAAATTACCGATTCAGGTATGTTGGAAAATTCAAAATAAATGTGTAAGACACGTGACGTGTCTTACCCCATAGTGGGAACGACAGAGAGCGAGCTGGAAGTCACTAGGAGACGAGCAAAATGAGGAAGGTGTACAGATAGAAGAAATCGCTGCAATACTTAAAAAAGGACGTCGAGGGTTGAGCACATCGGTAAATTCGTTGCCTGAAAGAAGGAGATCAGCTGAGAGAAGAGTAGAAGACTCTTTCACCAAACGATTGAATTGCAAATGCAAGGCCGGCAGCAACTTTACTATCTTAACCAAAATTTATGGCTGAAACATCCTCTAGAGACTGAGAACGTTTTTTTTTTCTCGGCGCTTGACCATGGAAATCCACTGTTTTCCGCCTGCCGAGGTCACACCTGACCACGACCTCGAACTGAGGCACTCTGGACAAACCGATCCGAGTTCTCATAAATCTCCTGGTACCTGCTCAAGGCTCCGACTCGGCGGGCTCAGAACAGACCAGGTTCGTTTTCCCGCTCAATGTAATATCCGAGCTCTCTGCAGCAACTTTATTTCGTCTCTTCTACATATATGATCCTGACAGTTGATTTGAGTCTCGTGCAAATGCATACCTTGAGTTTTTCTTCAATATTAAGTCGCCCTAAATTATATATATATATATATAAGTAGTAGACGACCTTATATAGTAATCGTATTATATCAAATAAAAATTAAAACTTTACTGAAATAAAATTTCTTTTAAATTCCCTTTATACAAAGCATTTTCAAAAATTGAAATTATAATATCAAATAAAAGATTCCGGCTTGAAAATCAATAAAGAAAAAGTAAACATGTGAAGTTTTTAGTCAAATTTACAAGGATAACATATTGATATGTTAGTTTTTATTATAAGTTTTAACTATTGAAAATATTTCAATTGACGTTTAAATAAGCGCCTACCGTGTATTGCCGTGTATTACGATTAATAATTTTATAATTTAAAAATACAAAAAAAATATTATTATTATTATTAAAGGAATTGAGAATCATTTCAAACATATGATTGCATTATAAATTAAGTCACAGTTTGTCATTTATAAGTTCTTGAAAAAATAAAACATTTGTCAAGGCAGAATATTATAATGATAAATATAAAATTACCCAATAATTTTTACATACTTAGAGGGCAAAGAAAGTGCCGATTCACGTTCAAAATAAATCCCTGCAATTTGAACCGGTGCAGTCGCAATATTTTACTTAACCATATTTTTTTATTTTAAGAGTTTTACTTATAATCCTTGATATTTCTGTCTATTAGGCTTCCGTAATAATAATCCCGTTTTACGAAATTGTCAATCGCATTAATAAGGTTTTATTTTTCCTTCTACAGGTCTCTCCTACTTTTTGCGAATGCTTGGCCCTCCAATTGGCTACTCGCTTGCCTCCGTCAGCCTGAAGACATATATTTCACCAACACTGACTCCTCTGATCTCTACCAAGGACCCACGGTGGCTCGGAGCTTGGTGGATCGGTAAGTCATTAATTAAGTGGGAAAAAATCGTAGCCTTGAAAGAAGCAACATCTGTTATCGCGTACTGTGTAATTGCATTATTAAAATGAGTGTAATTAGCACTTACCTCATCATGATGCAGAACCTGTCCCGTACGTAGGAGAGGCACTGAAATTAAGAAGTATAATAAGCTTCAATGAAGACGACGAAATGTTAATATCAAAACAGAGTAATCAAGGTGAAAGATTGGATTAGAAGGCCGTTAAAGGAATACAGAAACATATTCAAAGTTAGGGAGGTATAAAAATATAAGAATAAATACGACAATGAACAGAAAAGAAAGCATAGAATAGCGAACGTCAATGAAAATATAAGCACAATTAACGTCTGTATAAAAGTAAAAAAGACCCCCTATTAAAGACCATACGATTTTATTTGTAACAAACTACCAAATCGGAAAAATAAATATCCGTTACGACCCGACTTTGTGGCCATTGTCAATATTAAACCAAACTGAAGCATTAAGAACAATGATAGTACAAAAACAAAGAATAACCTAAATATGTGACTGACAAAGACTTTAATGAGCCATCATTCATTGCATTTAACCGAAGAAGTGTCTCGTTTTATATTTACAAATAATTATATTAGACACCAAGAATATCACAAATTAATATACATTTATTACAATATATTATCTAATTAAAAAAAATTAAATATTGGAACAGTAAATATTAAAAGAATTCGTTAAATAATCCAATTTATCAAAAGGAAAAATTCCAAAAATTTTGTCAGCATACCAATAATTATTTATAGGTTTGAAATGAAGATTTTCAAAGTAATTCGCGTGGTTGGCTTTTGGAGTAACTGAGAATTATTTTTTAGAAAATTTTGTAAAGTATAGGACGAATAGCGAGCCTTTTTTGAACTTATGCTTTTCCTGGATATCAGTGATAAAACCGGAAAGGACCGACGAAATGAAAATACTACATCCTACAATTTTTTTGGAATATCAGAATCAAGCTTAAAATTCACAGTATTATGCTGCTTTAATCTTTTACGGAAATACAGTCTAAATAGAAACAATTATTGTGACAAGATCCATGGTGATAGGATTGTGTTTTTGAAGGAGACATTAAAACTAGACTTTTACTATTGAATTATTATATTGCCCAATGTAACAGAAATCACAATTTGAAAAAACAAATATAGGCAGCATTAGTCGTAATTACTTATAAGTAGAATGTTTGAAAAATGAAAATTATTCCATAAGATACAGCAGAAAGGTCAAATATTTGAACAGAAAATTTTCTTCCTATGGATACTTTCTTACCTGAATTATTAGAGAGACTTGGAAAATCTTAACATGAAACCTATTACTTGTCCCAGATATGTCGATAATATTTTTCATTATTCATTATGATTGTGCGTTAATGGTTATAATCCACACTTTCAATTTAATTTCAAGTGTGCAAGTCCCTTAGTTTTGCATTGTCATGATAATTTCCAACTTACGTTATCTGCCTTACGCATCAAAAATATTTCTTTACTAGTAAATAGAAGTACGATTACTTGTGGAACTAATGTAATTCTGCTTTTTTTTCATTATTTTAGGATGGCTTGTACTGGCCCTTGTTCTGGCCATGTTTGGCTTTCTAATCGGTCTTTTCCCCAAGCAACTACCCAGAGCTGCTTACCGAAAGATGTTGGAGAAGGAACAACGGAAGCAGGCAGCTGGTGAAAAGGTTATAGAAGAAGAGGCTGTGGAACGACCTTCTATCGTAGGTAATTCAGAAATTAAGTATTCCTATTAATTAACAATTCCTCAAACGTTGTCAGGGTTCGCTGACGTGGGCGGAAATTTAATAAATTAATCTCGGGCTCCCTGTAACGTTTCTACGACTTTCACGGCCATCTTCGGCGAAAATGAAGTGTGAGAGTCTAAGTCCTCCCCATAACTTCACCCCCATTATATTTAGATCCACAGAGGAAGTTCAAGGTGTCTTATGACTACGGCAGTAAGATGCTCTGAAACGGTCAATATACTCTTTATTTTTTTTTACTTTTATTACGATATCCGAGGATATTTCAGTTGTTTTTACATGGTATATAGAATTTAACAAGGCAACGCGATATAATTGAATGTCCAGTGACAAACAATTTCAGAGCGAGAGAAATGACAACTGGGAATATAATTTTGTTATTGCGGTAATTAATATTTGTTTAGCTTATTATTGGCGGTGAATATCAGAATTTAGGGTATTAGTGGAACCAGAAAACATAGAATTAGAGGAACAGTTTTTTTTCTTATGAGTTGGAGAATGATGTGGAGAGATTAATGTTAGTTTATACCTTAATGAGACGTAGTCAATTAGTATTTTTCGTTTGAGTCTGCGGTTGTGTGGAGGAGGAGGTGCAGAGGGCAATTACGAGTCTCATTGGAGTGTTGATGGAGCTTTTGATTAAGGAGGATGTGCATGACTTTATTGTGGTGGAGATGAGTGGAATTTGGATGTCATTGTGAATGATCGAGTTTTGAAAGTACCATGGGGAGTTGGAAATGATTCTAAGGATTCTGTTTTGCTTGGTTTGAATTTTATTTGAATTGGAGTTGGCAGTTGATCCCCAAATGGAGCATGCGTATGATCTGATGGGGCGGATTACGGAGAGTTAAAGGAGTCTTTTGGTGGAGTTGGAGATTGGTGCGTTTCCGTTGAGGACTGGATAGAGTAGTTTTAATTTGGTGGTAATTTTGGATGAAAGATGGGATTTCCAGGAAAGTTTGTAGTCTAGAACAACTCCGAAGTAAGTGATGGAGATTTTATTGGAATTTGGGAGCCCAAAAGATAGAATAAATGAGTAAGAGTATGTTTGGTTTTGAGGGTGAATGGAACTATTGAAGATTTGGAAGGGTTTATGCTGACCCTCCAAGTTTTTGCGTATATTTTAATCTAGTTATTTGCTAGTAGCCTTCAGTTTATCTTCCAAGCTCTGGATTTACTGAGATTATTTTGATTTATTCCGTTTAAAGACATGATGCGGACGTTCAGAAGACTCATCACAAACAAGACATTGATGTACAACACCTTCGCGGCGGTGTTTTACTTCTTCGGGTATTCGCCATACTGGATGTTCATGCCCAAATACATCGAGACCCAGTACCACCAGTCAGCCAGCACGTCCAGCCTGATCACGGGCACCGTGGGTATCCTGTTCTCTGCCATCGGCGTCCTGGTCGCGGGCTTCGTGCTGTCCTCCTGGAAGCCCAGAGCCAGGATCCTTGCAGCTTGGAACGTCTTTGTCAGCCTCGTCAACGTCGTTGGTATCAGCAGCTACATATTTTTGGGCTGCTCGTCTAGCGACCAAGCCATAAGATCCATCATAAGCCACACCGAGTATGTGCTTCAATTAATTTCCATTTATCAATCAGGATAGCTCATTACACTGAGTTTCACCAACAGGGACATGAGCTGCAGATCCGACTGCCACTGCGACTATGTTACATACTCCCCGGTGTGCACACTGGATGATTCCACGACCTACATCTCCGCCTGCCACGCCGGTTGCAAAGCGTCCCTGAGCCTGGACAATGGCACCATGGTAAGCTAAATATTTGCCCCTCACCACTAGCAGTAGTGATTTCAGTCACATGACCTTGGAATTGACAACTTCACTGTAGTCATAACTGACCGAGTGTGGAAAATACTACCCTAAGGGTCAAAATTTGAAAAAATAAAATAAATTCAGTAAACTGAAAAACGAAACTGCCAAACAAAAGAAAGAAGATGTATGGAAAAATTTAATTAACACGTTTGATTCTAATTTAATAAATTATTTAGTTTTTCAGAAAAATGCGTTTTTCTCATCTTCATGATTTCTAGTACCAAAAACCTATGCATCACAAATATTAACATATTGTCTTCATTCTTCTTGTACATAATCTACATGTTAATACATTGAAATTCAAGTATTAGCTTTTTAATACTGGATGCATTCAATTATTTACGTTCAGATAATAATACAAAGGGCGATGCTAAGGCCAGTTTCTACCAGTTGAACTGTAAGAAAAAGGGAGAGGGGAGAACATCAATGCCAAAATTAGCAGAACAGGAAGAAAGAAACTTTTGGGATAGAATTGACGGAGCAAGTATCTTTGAGTGTACACTTGGCCGAATGAACTGGACTTCGCTTCCAGTCCTGTGGCAGAAATTCTGTTCTTGCAAGCCGTCGGAATTTTGTTTCCTGGAGCTTTTGCGACGCTGATTGTATTAATTTTTTTCATCTAAATTTCTTTTCGAGTTTCCATACCGAAATACGGTAACCTGGGGGGTATAATCGCATGTTGGAGCAGTCGTCAATATATAGATTAAGGGCCAACAATCTTTTATAAAAGATGGAAGAATTTTAATTCGTGTTTATGCTCCATTTCTGGAATCGAATACCGAGACGTTTTGCAAGAGTAAATAAAATTGCTCAAAGCCCTAATATACTTAGTAGGTGTGCAGATTAGTACAGGTCACTTTGGATATTTTACGTGAAATTAGGGAATATTTTGATGCACTTGAACAACAAGCAAAAAAGAACTGCCAGAGGGACAGTAAGAAGTAAACGGCAAGGGAATTCATTATTTTAATTTTGTTTCTTTGTAAATCTTGTGTGTTTTGTTTGATTAGTTATTGTTGCAAGTACTATATATGGTGCTGAGAATAAGTGTTCTCGGATTTTTTAATATTTATTATCCGTGCCACGTTTTTTATTAAGGTTGGTACCAATCACAACATGTTTAATTTAACATATTAATATATATCACAGTAATGATGTATTTTATTATCTCTCGTGTAATTTAAAAACTTAAAAATGGGAGGTGGAGTGGAATAGCCTAGGGCCTCTTTTCATCTAAATCCGTCCCTGACTACATAATCATAATATAAATTATAAAAATTAATTTAAGCATTGTGTGTAGCAACTCAAATTTTTAAAAATAAAATAATTTCCGACAGACTGCCTGAAAAAATCGGTCCGAAATTATTTTATTTTAATAGCAGACGGTAATCGATTTAATATTACATTTATTAAAAATAGTC
Organism: Eucriotettix oculatus; assembly: GCA_034510155.1. Classification (NCBI taxonomy): domain Eukaryota; kingdom Metazoa; phylum Arthropoda; class Insecta; order Orthoptera; family Tetrigidae; genus Eucriotettix; species Eucriotettix oculatus. The sequence continues at coordinate 13,034,135 of CM067382.1, forward strand.
ACCTTTTAGCATGTCATTTGAAAAGACCGGATAATTATTCACAAATATGTATTTAACACATTTACCTACTTTTTTAAGGACTTTAAAAAATGTTTTATCAAGCCTAATTTGACACTCAGAGGTGGAAGAAGTAATGTATGTAGATCTTTGAGCGGTTTTTGGAGTATACCCTTGGTTCCAGGTCTTAATGAAACTCTGTTTGTCCAAACTTTTGCATGCAATGATTTTTTCTCTCCTTCCATTTTTAGTATTTTTTATTAAAACGTTAAGGGACCAATGATCACCCAACATTCCTTCCTTCAGCATTCAATGATTTTTTCTCTCTTTCCATTTTTTGTATTTTTTATTAAAACGTTAAGGGACCAATGATCACCCAATATTCCTTCAGACCCCTCAACTGTTTATTTATTACAAATCACTTTTTTGTTTGCATTAAGTAAAATTTTACATTATATTTAGGGGGAAATCTGTTAATTAAAGGAGTAAATGAAAAGAATGTACAGTACTAAAACTGAGGAAAAATAAATTATTATAATCTACAAACATGTTCATTCATTGGTTCTAGAGGGATGTCTACTTATTATTTGAGAAGTGTGCTTGAGTAATGCTGAAGCTAAAACTTTCGCTTTCAGCTTTACACCGATTGCTCATGTGTTCCTGGAAATAACGGCACGTTTGGGATCGTTCGACGTGGTTTTTGTCCTGTGGATTGCTTCCAAGCTTTCATCACGTTTCTGTGCATCGTTTGCACTCTCAAGTTCGTCGGAGCCACGGGAAGGGCTTCCAACTTCCTCGTCTCTGTCAGGTAAATAGTTTATAGGCCACGGATTAAATGAAACGGATCCATGAACTTGCTGTCAGTCTTCATACCTTCAGTTGAATATTAACACCGAAGAACTCTGATGAAGGTAACATCATGGAAAAATAAATATTAATTGCTTCTCATAATTAACACGCATTTCAAAGGAAATAGATAAAAATCCAAAAGTCACTTGCACGAAACCCGTTTTCCCGAAAAAATAACCCGATTGATGTTTTCCGATGGATCTTTTTCCCGAAATAATAACTTTCCTGAATCACATTAACCCGAATGTGGTTTTACGAAATAAATCATAATATTAAAAATATAAGTAATATTCTAGTTACTCTGCATTATGGTTTTGTAAATTAAGATTCATGTATGGAGAAATTTTTATAACACTTTGAACACATTTCTAACTATTCAGATACAAATACTTTAAGGTAAGACACCAGTTGGTTACTGTTGGGGTTCAAAAAGTATATTGGTATATGAGAAAGAAAAACGAGTTGGCACAAAAATATTGACCGAGATTGATGTCGGATCAGGGGTTTCAGAAGTCGCCAAGGTTAATTATGACATTCCATCACGTTTACGTTGCAGTTCATCTCATAATGGTGAAAAATATTTAAACTAATATGCAGTAAACCATTGGTCATTTATAATATTTTATACGCATCCTGTTTCAATCCCCATCCAAATTAAAAGATATGAGAATTAACTATATCGAGAACAACACTATAAATCTGACCGACCCTGAATACAATTAATTCGATGCTAATATCGGCAGTTTTTGTATACTTTTAAAATATCACTTCCTTCCACTCCAATCCGCGGGTGTGCTACGGGCTCTTACCTCCACAGTGTTTGTTCCCGGATTGTAAAAATATCTGCTTGAAATTATATTAAATTTTATTTAGTAAAGACCACAGAATGGCAAACAATTGATCCTTTCCGCTTCAGGAAAAATACTTTGTGGCAATTGTTTCGGAAAAACAACCCATCCTGATCGGGATAATGTCACAAGGGAAACTAGCGTCGGATTCTCATTTAAAAGACGAATTTTATAATTGATTGATTAAAAAACAGAAACATGGTAAAACAATAGTAACAGAAAAAGGATCATTTTTCCGGAGAATTAGATTTTTTAAGAGACACCAAACTTCAAATTTATGTATAATATAGTTTTAATATGTGAGGTAACAAATGAATGATTATCACATTAAATTATCGGGTAAAGCTAATTTTCTTGATCACGGGTATAGAAAATCTCTAAGAAAAAGTTATAAATTTTATTCACTACTAATCAGTATACAACTCTGCAATATATTGTCGTATTAATGGCATTATTTTGGTTTTATAAAATAAAATCAGTTATGAATCTGAAATACACAGACTCTAAACTGGCAGACTGAAGAAAATTGAAATTGCTTCCAATATAAATTTGATACTGGGATGGTTTAATAAGGGAGGATAGTCTAGGGACACATCTAATAGGCAGTCAGTCTTATTTACGGTAAATAGCAGGTAGCGCCTGCGTTCCTAAGTGCAGATAACGAGAAATATTTACAAAGCAGACTTCAGTCAATTATACTCCGATTTATTTCGTTTAACTCTGTTTTAAAATATTTATTAATTCTATGCACCATTACTAGCAAAATGATGGTAAAGAATCTATTATTTACGACGGTTCACTTGGCTCCAAGAGAAATGCAAAACAGTTGAAGATTTCACAATTGAAGGAAAAATAGAAGCAGCGTATAGGAAAATTAAATAAAAATCCGGAGAGAGAGAAATACTAGCAAGAACATCAATAAAGCAGGTAGTAAGGCAATTGTAGATAAGAAAAGAAGGGCAGAAAGATGGAAGAAATATCTAGGAGAGCTGTAACATGTTGAAAATTTAGATTAGTCAGTAATGGAAGGATTTTAAGGTCGGAATATGAAACAGCGATGACAGATCTAGGCAAGAGTAAAGCGCAAGCCAGGAATTGATAACATTCCAGCGGAGTTGATAAGATCAGCGGGCGAAGAAGAAATATCATTGCTGTTCAAAATAATTAGCATAATCTAAGAAACGGGAATAATACCAGACGATTTTAGGAACAACACAATTATGCCTATACTGAAGAAGACTGGAGCTGACAGATACGAACAGCATAGGACAATTAGAATCTCATGCGTACAAAATATTAACGAAAATAGTATATAGGAGGATAGAACGTGAAATCTAATGTGAGAAAGGGGAAGATCAGTAAGGACAAAAGAAGTAATATTGATTCTGCGTCTAATTTTAGAGGAAGGATACGCGAAAACAGGCCTGCGTTCATGGCATTTGAAGATTTATCAAAATCGATTGATGATGTTAATCGGAACAAACTATTAAGGATTTTGAAGAGGACATGAATAAAATATTAAGAGAGAGGAGTTATACATAACCTCTGCAGAAGATAGCCAGCAGTAATTAAAGCGGATTTGCCTGTTTCAGGATCACCCTCATGTAGCCTGTTGACCCCCAAAAAAATCTGAATGGATCGAGTTTCAACTGCAGCTAAGCTCATAAAAATAAAACTTGCGTGTTAATAAAAACAATCTTTATGTTAAAAAAACTCGTAAATATCTGCAAAGTTGGTGAATTTCTTTTTCTAGATGTGTGGAGGAGAAAGACAAAGCTACGTCCATGGCTTTCGGGATGACCATCATGAGTCTGCTGTCGTTCATCCCAGCACCAATATTTTTCGGTTTCTTAATTGGTAAGTGTCTACAAATGAAACTATAATATCGTAACATTTTAGTTAACTGTAAAAATTTACATTACACCTTTCAACAAAACTGAAAACCGTTGTTCAAATCATTCGGTTCGCAGGTAGATAAATGATTTAGATCAGCTGTTGGCGTTTGCTTCTACATGTGGCTATTTTTACAATTTTATTTCACCAGAAACTTTGCTCGTAGATCACATCACTTCGATTTCAGAATGCAAATTATTTAAGAATTCAATAAATAAATTATCTGAATATATCACAAATTTACATGTTAAAAAAACAGTCAATGTGTCAACGTTACTATTTAAGTTCTCTACAACAACGTTTCTTTCGGAGATTTACAGACTTCTTCAGATAACAACAGACAAAGGGTTTAAAAAGCAATTATAAATTTTATACTCAAAATTTGAGACTATATGGGTATACGAGTCCAAAACGTCTGTGTGGGTTCCCCATGTTCGTAGCTGTAACATAATGCGTTTCCATGTCCGATTGTTCATCTGCAACACCATATTAGGGGTGACGTTTCTAAACGCTGCAGAAACTGCGTTTTTCAGCTGCGAATCGTTTAAGTATCGGCGATTTCTCCAATTTTCTTTCAAAATAACCTACATGTGTGGCGAGATTCGGACTTACAATTGTGCCCGAAATTCTCCTGACTCGCGTCCAATCCAGCGATTTGGAACGAAAACATTCCTCTTTTAAATCTTTTTCTTTTCTTTGTGGTCTCGCATTGTCGACGTCAGAATGTCCAATTCTGCAAAACGTTTGTGTAATGATCGCGCCAGGGAACGTTCAACTGATGCTTCCAAAGGGAAGTCAGAAGAAGACTTGGAAACAATAATAAATGGCATGAACGTGGTCCTGGAGAAAGAGACAATATGAGGATTATTAGAGCGAAAGCCAAGGTAATGGAGTTTGGGAAACAGTGGAATAACAAAGGGTGTTAGATTGTGATAGGGATATTTTGATGTTAGGTAAGGAATTCTGCCACTAGGGAGGAACTAGGGAAGGTAGAAGTATAGAAGACAAAGAGTACGATAGCAAAGGCAAGGAAGGCTTTCGCGAAAAAGAATAATTTACGTACGGGTAATATAAGTGTGAATATTAGGAAATCGTTGCTAAAAATATTCGTGGCGTATCGAACGAGGACGATAGGAGCTCCGGAAAGGAAAACAATAGAAACCTTTGAAATGTGGTTCTATAGGAAAATGAGATTGGTGGATAGAATCAGAAACGAGGAAGTTATTAACGGAATGGGGGAAAGGCGAACAATATGGGGGCCGTTGACCAAGAGAATGGTTAAATAAATAGGCCACGTTTTAAGACACGAGGGTCTTGTAAAATTAGCATTAGAGGGAAGTGTATGAGGTAAGAACAGAAGAGGTAGGCCAAGGATGGAATTCGCTAAGCAGATTATGAAGGTTGAGTCCTGGAGAAAGTTCAATATGAGGATTAATAGAGGGAAAACAATGGTAATGGAGTGTAGTTTGGGAAAAAGTGGAATAACAAAGGGTGTTAGATTGGAAAGGGATATTTTGACGGAAGTTAGGGAATTCTGCTTCTAGGGAAGCGTAATAACTAGCGATGGAAGAAGTATAATAGACATAAAGATAGGATAGCACAGGCAAGGAAGTTTTTCGCGAAAAAGAGGAATATACTTGCGGGTAATATAAGTGTGAATATTAGGAAATCGATTCTAAAAATGTTCGTATGGAGCGTGGTGTTATATGGGTGCGAAACGGGGACGATAGGAGTAGGGGAAAGGAAAAGAATAGAAACCTCTGAAATGTGGTGCTATGGGGGAATGCTGAAAATCAGAAGGGTGGAAAGCATCACTAACGAGAAAGTTCTAAACAGAAGAGGGGAAGAGCGAAGAATATGAAGGACGTTGAGTAAGAAAAGGGATAGATTAATAGACCACGTTTTAAGGCACGAGGGTCTTGTAAAATTCGCATTATGGGGAAATGTGTGGAGTGAGAACAGTAGAGGGAAGCCAAGGATTGAATACGCTAAGCGAATATTTAAATAACAGCCAAAACCCATTCAAACAAAATTCAAACCAAACAACACAATACTACGCACCATTACAAATTCTCCCTGGTACCTAAGAAATTCCGTCATCCACCATAACATCAAAATTCCCAATGTAAACTCAGTTATCTCCAAATCCATAACGAAGCTAATCAAAAGCGCGCTCAACCACCCAAACCCCATTATCCAGCAATTTCATAACAATCCTTCTCCACATCCACTCTTCTGTCGCCTCAAAAGAAAACTTCCAATTGACCTGATCCTTCCCCCTGATCATTCAGGCACATCCTAACCCACTCTACCATCATGCCCGCAGACCACATCCTCATTAATCCTCCAAAAATCAGTTCACTGCTTGTCAATCCTCACACACCCACGTCATATGCCCCTCAGATACAATTAAACCTAATCAGTTCGGCTAAAGTAGGTTAATCAAACGGATGAACCAACCCTCACGTAACCATGTAAATTATATAACATATTTTATTTTCATGATTTTCTTAATATTGTATATACTATATCGAAATTGGCACAACTGAGAATCTGTAAGATAATAGTTTTTATGTATAAATAATAAAACAAACCTGCTTACAAACAAACAAAAAGGAATTATAGTCATTTTTACTGCTTGTTAACCAAAATAACAATACAACAAACTTTTCTGACTTTAAAATTTACAATGAATAAATAGAAGACCAAAAGTCAGCATTAAATTTATCACTATTTATTCACAAAAGCGACGTTTCATCTCCATTTGAGACTTTCTCAGGCTTACTACGAGATTACAATAAATTGAATATAAGTTCTATGTTACAATGTTTTAATCTATATATAAAAAAACATGGTTAAAAACTTACAAATTTAGCAATACGACTTATTTACTCCTTGACTCCCTCAGCCGAAACGATTATTGAATTTACAAGTGAAGAATTTGGTGCCGCGCATGGACCATCTCCAGCAACGGCTACGGCCGAAATGATGTAGTAACAATGAGTGATTACGGGAGTTCATTTTAACAGTGGATAAGAACATTAAAGCGTTCAACTACCACAACAAAAGAGTATCGTAAATTTTGTTCAAATTATTCGTGTCATTTTTAACATTGATTGCTTGAAGGTTACACCTGATATACAACATTTCACTCAGAATTCTCAAGAAGCAATTATTTTCTTCGTCTAAAAATTCCACATTTTTGCCAATCGAAATTGTGATTATTAACATGTATGTGTTTGGACACAACTGTGTACTTTTGAATGTCTAATTTGATGTTGTTTTTATGTTCCTTAATGCGAGTTTTTAAAGCTCTCTTAGTTTGTCCGATATACAATGCGTTACAATCTAAACAATTAATTTTGTCGATAACATTATGCCTTTCGAGAAAGTTAATTTTGTCTTTAATATTTTGAACTAAATTTAATTTATTTATTGGTTTAAAAACAACATCCACACCGTATTTATGAAACCAATCAGTTAGTTTATATTGTATGTTAGCTATGTAAGATTAAATTATGAAATTCATTTTTCTTCCAATCCTTTTAACAGATAAATTATTGTCGGAATACCTGATTAAATTAAACCTAATTTTGACATGTTTGTTAATTAAATTGATTGGGTATGAATTTAGTAACAGAATATTGATAACTTTATTTGGAATTTCATAGCTGTATTTGTGATGTGACAACTTGACAGCCTTATCTACCAGATTATAAACCATGGCTTTCTTTTGAGCAATGAGTTGATTCGACATATAATTAAGAACTCTTCCTGAAAATGTAGATTTTTTATACCAATTGGTTATAATTTTTTATGTTGAACACTTACCAGAACTTTAAGAAAATTAAGAGAGTTTTTTGTTGTGTTTTAATTTAAATTTTAAATTAAATAGTGATATGTAATGTTTACTTTTGCCCGTCTTTTTTAATCAAAAGAACAACAATTTTCCATTGTTTAAAATAATTATCTTTGGAATGTATAATTCTTTTTAAACACTTTGGCTCATTTTAAAACTGTTCTTACTGCTTATCATATCTGCGATACTACAATTTGATTCCTGAGCTGCTTTAATCTGTTACAGACAAGACGTGTTTGGTTTGGGGGAAAACGTGTTCCGGGACTGGAAGTTGCTGGCTTTACAACGGAGAAGCTTTACGGTTGCTTATGAACTCTACTGCGGCATGTAAGTAAATCATTTTAAAACACTACCTTAACTATTAACCGTAATAAAAGTAGAACTTTTAATATACTACAAAAAATATTTCAAAAATTTTCAAATTATTCAGTAAATTGTCCTTATCTAATTTCCAATTATATATATATATATATATATATATATATATACCAGGGATTCCCAAACTTTTCCTCCAATAAAATACTTCGCAAAATCAGACATTTTAATGGAGTCCTAGACTTTTTTTAATTTGGGTAGCTCCTACTTGAAAAAAAAATTTAAAATATCTATTAATTAATAATTATTTTAAAATATAAGACAGTAATCTAAAATAAAAATATTGATATTTAAATAACTTAATGCATTTAACGATTTTGGTCCTAGAATTGTATATCTCAATGATATAAAGCAAAATATTTGTATTTTGAATTATAATATCTGATGTGGCGTCGAGCCTGTTCCCTTCATTGCAGCATAATAATAATAAAATTCCGCTTCGCATAAATAGGTTATAAAAAACTGAATTAAAACAGTAATAGCTGGTTTTTAAATATTGGGGCACTTTTCTGACAAAATCACCCAGAAATATTTGCATTTTTGTTTCAAATTAGAGGCACTTATTTAATTAATTATATTTTCATAATCACATACTAGAAATGTATTCTGAACCCTGGAATCGTCATTACCATATTTTGGAAAATAATCAAATGAGTTCATTTCACGTTATGTATGTGTTCTAAAAACATTTACTTTAAAATTTAATTCAATCAAACATTTATGTAAGGCTGGAAAGCAATTAATATCGTTAGATTCAACTGATGAAATCCAAAATTGTAGTTTTCATCCAATAAGGTGCAATTTTATCTCTTGTATTAAAATTTGTAATGTCTTCAAGAAGACCAGCAACTCACTCAGAAGTTGAGAAAGTCTTAATAATGCTGTTTTCTCACCAGTCATTTCATCGCACAAAATTTTATTTAATCTCTCTTGTCAATTCCTTTCCTATGCTATTAAAGGGGAGTTGCCTGTTTCACGATAACCCTCATGTAGCCTGTTAATCCAAAAAAAATTCGTATTTACATAATCACTTTCACGGTTTCATCCATAATATTTTTTAAATTTGTGGAAACTTATTGCCACGAGAATTTTTTTCTTAAAATTAATTTCAGATCCTCATTCGTTCCAAATGCTTTCTTTTCTGCATAATTAACATGTCTATAGAACAGCTAAATGTAAGGAGATATTTTTTAAGTGGATCATTATGACAATGTGTCGAAAGGTTCCGAAATACGTAAATTAATAGATACCTTTGTGGCCATGTTTTTTTGTTTTTAACAATAAAAATATTAGTAATCTTCCGAGGTCCGATAAAAGTTTCAGGCGGACCCTGGTTGAGAACCGCTGCTGAGAGACTGTAATTATGCGCTGTTGAATTACATTCCCCAAACAAATGAGTACATCGTTGGTTTATTTGTTGGCCATAGCTGCTCAGTGTCAAGTTAAATAAAATATTTAAATATCATTTTCTGACTTTAACTTTACAGTAAATAAAAAGTCGACTGTACAGGATTCTAGTTGACTGAACACGCCTACAATTGTTCATTGTTACCCATGTATCCTATTGTAGAAGGAAACAAGGAATAGGGTTTCTTTGTCTCGCAACGTTGTTGAATCTGTTCAGAAACAATCTAATAGCAAAGAGAGGTATGAGAAATGATTCCACTTTCTTCCGTTAGAGGCAAACGGAGTTCTCGTCTTACGAACTGATTAATTTTAACGGGATATTATAATCCCTAGTATAGATAGAATCATTCGATTTTTTTGAGGAACGACTATTAAGGGTCCGCAGAACACAGTTTGGGAAACCCGGATAAATACCAATATAATAATCGAAAAATTATTGGAACAAGATATCTTCAATTTTTTCGTAAAATTTTCTAATAAACGAATAAATAAATTATGCCCAAAGAAGTCAGCAAAGAAATATAATTAATAATAAATAAAAAGACGGCCAAAAAGCGACAGTTCGTCTCCATTTTGAGTATTCCTCAGGCGTACTACAAACATAATATTACAATAAATTATGTATGTGTTCTATGTTACAATTTTTAATTTTATGTATAAAAAACATGCTTCAAAATTTAAATTTTGTTCAAATTATTCATGTCATTTTTAACATTGCGTGAGGGTTGCACCTGATATATAATATATTCTCCAGAAGTAATTATTTTCTTCATCTAAAATTTCCACATTTTTCCAATAGAAATTGTGATTATTAATATGTATGTGTGTGGACACAACTGCGTACTTTTGAATGTCTAATTTTATGGGTTTTTTACGTTCTTTGATGTGAGTTTTTAAAGCTCTTTTAGTTTGTCCGACATACAATGCGTTACAATCCAAACAATTAATTTTGTCTTATAATTAAAATTTATTTCTAAACAAAATTGTTTGGACTGGAAAATATTTGCTAAGCGTAGCAAAAAAAGAACAATTTCATATTGTGCAATCGTATTTCTGTGTACGTATTCAAGTATTTTTTTCTACAATTTCAAAATAAATAAAACAATTTTTATATTACAAATTTAATGAATTTTTAAGCATTAAATACGTTTTCTTGCTGTTCTGTAAATGAGTTATTGAGTATTTGATACCCTAAGGAATTATGATTGTTAAGAAATTTAGTTTTTGGTTATACCATCTAATTTTTTCGTGAGTTACCTTTCAAATTTCTTATTTCGATTTTACAAAAATAATGTTACTTCTGAATCAAGAACAGAAATTCAATTAGACAACCCAAAGAGCTACGAATATTTATTAATCGAGAAATATTTCTTACAGGCCTTATATTAGTTGGGACGTTGTTTGATGTGATGGTTTGGTATCACGTCAAAGATCTCAACATTTTCGACGCAAAGGTAAAACCTGAAGAAGTGGAGGAGTCCCACAAACTGGAAGAGAGACGGCCGAGTCACGTTGATTGAAGCATAAATGTCAAACAAATAGAAGAAATTGTAAGAAATGAGTTGATTTATTAATAAAAATTTAAAACAAAATTACTGTCACACAAATTTCCAATTTTTTATATATAAATATTTAATTTAGAATACTTGAAATTACACGCATATCAAACCTAAAAAATTTTACTCACTTCTAAAATGGCCTTTGATGTACATACAAGTAATATAAAAATGTATAGAAAATTTCAAACCTTATAATTATTAAAGTTTTTAAATAAAATGATTCTTCTGCTATGATGTTATGGCTTTTCAGTTTCATTCCAACGAAATGTGAAGTAGTCACAAGTTACCGTAATATCGTTGTGACACAAATTTCGGTAATGTTTTCATATCCCTATTTAATAAGGTAATTAAATATTAATTATGAATCAGCTATATAAAATTATCAGTACTAAAAAGCCAAGTATTGTGATGCCTTAAGACGGTCGGTTGAACACTTAAGAGTGTAACTGTATAATTATTAAAATTATTTCACATTTTTAAATCATTTTACTTCTTTATACAGTGACGTAAAAATTATAAATACTTTATATTTTGACTTCCCCTACATGTCATGAATCGAATTCTTCCCATCTGTCAGATCCGAATTGTAGATCGGCTGTTTGGAAGAAGGATTATTGTACCCTTAGAAAAGCCCTGAGAAACATTCTGAGGATGTCAGACTTCTTTTTCTATCGTTTCTCAGCTATGATGTATTATTTTTGTTTTCTCAGTCTTCCTAACCTGGGTTATAGAATACCAGAATCGAGAGGTACATGAGTACTTTTCACAAGGCAGTGGAAATATAACGAGCTCGTCCGTTCGACAAGTGCGGCAGATCTTCAGGTTCGACGAGATCCTCTTCCGAAAATCCGTGTTGTTCGTCTTCGGCGTCGTTTCGACGCCGCCGAGGTAGAGGCGTCGCTCGTCGTTTCAGGAGTTTCTGTCTGTCTTTGTTATTCCTCAGGGTAACCTTCGAGTCCAGGTCCGTCGAGAAGTCAAAGACACTGACATTGCGTGCGGCAATGGCCGTGCACACTTCAAAGAACGACGAAAACAGCAGGAACACTGCGAACGTACATATTACAAAGATAATTATAAATAAAATCACCAATTTTATATACCATCCAAAAATTTTACTCCACTACGACGTTCCGTCCTCAAATTTGGAACTTCGTCAGTTACAAAGAAGATATAATAAACATATTCGGGCTTTTCAGTTCATACAAAAAATTAGCAAATTAAAGTGTCAACATTTCGATTAAAATTAAAGTATTAAAATTTCAAGTTGGAATTTTAAAAAAAATATATAACTAATACAATATTTCATTTTGAACTATAGCAGGTATACAAAAATCTTTACGAAAATCAGAAGTCGAAATATAAAATTTTTCGTCATTGACTCAAAACAATTGCAACGGACGGGAATATTAAAAAGTGCACAAAGTTAAATATAAAATTAGTTGTGGTCAGGATAATTGTGTAAGATGTTATATAGGGCAAACCAAACGAGGCCTGGAGACTAAATAAAATGAACACAAAAACGTTGATAATAAATTGAAACAAAGTAGACACCATTAATTTTATTGAGGTAATGTTGATATTTTTTACTTTGAACAAAATTTGTTTTCTATTATTAACTAATTAAAAAGTTTAATTACTGAAATAAGCATCACCCCCTCATCTCTTGCTAATTCCCGGATGTATGGAAACATACCCTGTGGAAACTAGACCATCTCTGGAAGTCAATCCGGTCGCATCTAAAATCAAGCCTAACCCACAAATCAGTAAATAATTTCTTCTTCGTCCACCTCCCCGAAAAGGCATCCAAAAGAGATCAAATGATCCTCTCTGGAGTAAGATTAGGTCACTCTAAATTAACATAGACATGTACACAAATACTGGAATAAAATATCTAAAAAGGTGGCTTATACATAACCTGTAAAGAAGACAGGCTGCAGTAATTAGAATAGAAGAAAGCCGTAATCAAGAAAGGAGTAAGATAAGGATGCAGTCTGTCGCCGATACTGTTTAACTTGTATATAGAACAGACGATGAAGAATATTAAAACGGAACATGGAAAAGGAATCATACTGCAAGTAGAAGAAATAAAAACCCTACGCTTTGCAGATGATATTGTGGTATTAGGGGAGTCAGAAGAAGACTTGGAAACCACAATAAATGGCATGAACGGAGTCCTCAATATGAGGATTAATAGAGGGAAAACCAAGTTAATGGAGTGTAGTATGGGAAACAGTGGAATAACAAAGGGTGTTAGATTGGAAAGGGATATTTTGACGGAATGTAAGAAATTCTGCAACTTGGGAAGCGTAATGAATAGGGATGATAGAAGTATAGGAGACATAAACAGTAGGATAGCACAGGCAAGGAAGGCTTTCGCGAAAAAGAGGAATTTACTTACGGATAATATAAGTGTAATTAGTAGAAAATTGTTCCTTAAAATGTTCGTATGGAACGTGGCGTTATATATGGGTTTGAAACGTGGACGATAGGAGTTGCGTAAAGGAAAAGAATAGAAGCCTTTGAAATATATTGCTATAGGAGAATGCTGAAAATCAGATGGGTGGATAGAATCACAAACTTGGAAGTTCTAAGTACAATAGGGAACAATTTGGAGGACGTTGACCAAGAGAAGGGATAGATTAATAGGCCACGTTTTAAGGCACAAGAGTCTGGTAAAATTAGCATTACAGGGAAGTGTGTTGGGTAAAAACAGAAGAGGGAGGCCAAGGATGTGATAGGCTCTAAGCAGATTAGGGAGTATGTAAGTTGTACTAGTTATGAGGAAATGAAAAGGCTTGCGTAAGATAGGGTAGCATGGCGGTTTACATCAGACCAGTCTTAGGACTGAATACCACAACAACATACGTACAAAAACAGGCCAACTCTAATTTTCGATCTCTGCTACACGATCATCACCATTGAGCACCTGACTAACTCCTGCAATAAATATCGCCAATAAAAACGCCGTATCTTCGGAGAAGACGTCCCAATCCTTGATTAACAACTCATCGGACTACCAAGAAAATATGATCAAGATTTTAAAAGCAATCAACTGTCATATTTCCAACCCATGAACAGTTTGGTCCTCACCGTTTGCGTGGCCTTAAATAAAACCAAATAAATAAATACTTTTTTTAATAAAACATATGTGGCATATAAATTCACATTAGTTTGGTCACTTTATGTACAGGAGCATAATTTTCAAATTTATAGAGTCCTCAAAAAACTGGAGCAGGGTGTCGTTATTTATAGGGGCCAAATAAACGGTCGTTAGTGAGACAAACCAATAGATTATTTTTGCGCTCAAACGATACACACTAATTTTTATAATAAAAATCATGTTTTCTGTGTTCGAGATTTCCACAGAAATGAAGAAACTACATGAAGCTTGGCGTGAAGCTTTCCCACTCTTTTATTGCTATTTAAGTAAGATATGCTGAATATTATACATACCTGCCAAAAATATTGTTATATGTATGGACAACTCTCTAGAGTGGTGAAGTTTGCACGTGTGAGAGTCTGAGCTCCAGTGTTCACAACTTGCTCCTAAAAATGAAGATGCAAAATTTTGGTTCGGTTAAGAAAAAGAAGCCTGTAATTTTTAGGAATCCATCATAAAATATGGAAAACTGTTCAAACATTTTTAGTTCAGAATATATTTGTTGTCAATATAGTATTTTTCGTTTTCTTACGCAAAATATTCTTCATAAGTTGGATCTAGATTGCAAACTCCATGGGCTTGCAACCTTCACATGGAGTGAGATCAATGAACAGCTAAATTTGTACTCCTGAAGAAGTCTCAAATGAGAGACGAAAGGTAGTATAGTTTAATATTAAAATAAAATAAAAAATGAAAATTTATTTAATGATCTATTTTTACCTGTGATTGCTCTGAACAAATATCGGCCAGGCAGGTTCGTGGCGATTCCAACGAGAAAAAGCTGAAGTGCAAGTACCAAAGATTTATCCTCAGGATCTACACTCCTGCAACACATAATGTTGTTACACGCAATCAATTTGACCTCGACGAAACAAAAAATGTTTGTATCTGTTCTGTTATTGGCAGCTTAGATTATGATTACTTCGAGTCGTGGTGGAAAAGAAGCGTTATACTTCAAAGAAAGAAAAATAGCTCCCAGCTGAAGCTTAACCAAAGCTCATGCAACTGAATTTAGAAGATCAGAGTGGAAAAATCTCGACCAGATCGGGATTCGAACCCGTGAGGTCGTTGTTTACCTGTCCTGTCACAACCAAACGTCTTCAACCACCATGGATAAGACAACAGATCTAAAACAATTGTGACTTCCCAGACCCACGTTTATTTGATCTAAAAACTATTCTACATATTTCTAAGACCCTTTATAAGGGGACGAATTAACGTTGAGATGATTAAATATGGAGGCCTGAAGTTATGGAACCAGACTTATCAACTAATCGAGATGATATAGACGACAGAATAGATGCCAGAAGAATGGCCAACGGCAATACTTTGCCCAATTCATGAAAATGGTAATGTAACAACTATAGAGGGATCTAACTTTTAAGTAAATTTATAAAGTTTTAAGGGACACGGGGACTGAAATTTCGACCAAAATCTGAAAAACATATATTTTCTAATTTTTCCATATAACAAAACGTTTATTTCTATTCCGTAATTTTTTAAGGCTCAGGAGCAATTTAAATGATTCTAAATTAATAAATGTTTACTTTCTTCAGAAAAGTGTGTTTTTCTTAGCTTCCTGATTTCTGCTAGCAAACGCCTTCTAGGCGTCACAAATATTCAGGATGAATGTGCCTTTATGGCGTGTGAAGCCCCCGAAGGACCCGTCGCCGAAGGTGCTCATGCACCTCTTGAGGACCGGTTGGTCTGAGATAGCCGGTCCGGCTCGCGAAGTGCGGAACTGATTTCTCGACAGGTTGCGTGCGGCTCCCACACCCGAGTTTTTGACCCGAAAGAAATGCACTCCACCCGCAACGGCGATAGTGCCCTGAGGGCCGCTGCCTTACCCGAGGACCTGGTCCGCCCCCTACTCTTAGGTTACACATACCCAGGCACCGACTTGCTAACACCACCTCCGAGGATTTGAGACATGTGAAGCTCATGAGATGGAGACAAAAGTCTATGAATAGAGAGGACTGGGCAGCTGTAATAAAGGAGGCAGGTCCTTAGAGTGCCAGTGGAAGAAGAAGTATAATGGTACCCTGAGATTTTATCCATACTAAATATAATTGTTTTTGAAATAGAAAGTAATATTTATAGGTGAAAGAATTAAATTATAAACCTGATGATCAAGAGTAGTCCTGGAACGATTGAGGAGCTGATGAGAGTGGAAGACAGGACCCAGAGCGCCTGCAGAGCCACCCACTGAGGAACACAGGCTTCGCCTCCACATGAGCCTTCCTTCACATTGTTGTAGCAGCTTGTAAAAACCTGAGAACCACCAGCCGTTAGTTTCCAATCTGGTAGCTACATCGCTTAAAGGTTTGACAGTTGAACCATCAAAAATTACAGACAGAGCTAGTCTCACGTTCGGGATCACTTAAAAATTGACATTGGAGTAACCAACATCTTACGTAGTTAAAAACACAATAATCTTAATACACCAGCCGACACCTAATAAATGCATGTGCGTACAAAATATAGAATCCGGGATGACCTAAGATATTTATAAACCTCATA
Organism: Eucriotettix oculatus; assembly: GCA_034510155.1. Taxonomy (NCBI): domain Eukaryota; kingdom Metazoa; phylum Arthropoda; class Insecta; order Orthoptera; family Tetrigidae; genus Eucriotettix; species Eucriotettix oculatus. Next base: position 13,050,602 of record CM067382.1, read on the forward strand.
TTAAATTATTTAAAAGACTTAAACCTGTTCAATAATATTTAACGTATCTCTAATAGTTTGTTTTATAACCCTTATTATAAATTATTGTATTGTGTATATTATTATCATTAGGTTTCCCAGACGTCCCGTTTTGACCGGGACAGTCCCGGTTTGAACGTATTGTCCCGGCCAGTTTGTCATTTTGTGCCAGTTATTTGATTAAAATTACTGATTAGACTACTTGCCGTATTACAAATAGATAGCCCGTAAAATAAAAACATCACAGGCGACACGGTCCGTTTTGATTTATTACTGATAGTTGGGAGCATGGTTGAGAGCGAGTTGACACTGTCACCTATAATATAGTCTGTTAACTATTGCGTATTGTAGAATTAAGTCGAGTTCTAACGTGAATTTGGTTTTTTTGGTTGCAATTACATTATAAATTATAAGTAAATAATTGATAAATTTAATTTAAATTTAAAATAATATTAACCTTCTAAAATGCCAAAAATAAAGTGTATATTTATAGGTGACTTTAAAAAAAGGTTATCAATTTTTGAAAAAAGTTTACGGACATATTAACAAAGTAAAATGCGAACAGTGCTCAGAAACTGGATAAAATATTTAGTCATTTTAAAGAAAAGAACATTTCATTGACTAATATTTCTGCCTACCAGGTACATCTGCACCTGTTGAAAGAATATTTTTAATAATGAATAATTTATGGTCTGAAGCAAGGGGGAAATGGCTGAATCAACACCAAAAGCTTTATTACGCTGCCAAGTCAATAATGTACCAAACTGTAGTGAATTTTTCGACACTATTAAAAACAATAAGAACTTTTTAAAACAAGTTCACAGTAGTGATAAATATTATAAATAAAAAGTTTTATTGAATTAACCGTCACCTGAAGATGTGGGCTGACATGATAAAAAATGTATTGTTTTTTAATTTATTCTTTTTCCAGATAAAATGACACAAATGCGTAATCATGATTTCGATTACGTAATTAATACCTGTTTGTTAAACACACTATCATATATTAGAATAATGTAGTTTCTTTATTTTTTTAATTTCTCTATTATATCGAAATAATTATTTTACTCCAAAACTAATAATTTCCTGATTTTTCTGTTTTGTTTATATATATATTATGGGGCACAAACATCCTCACGAATATTATATCAATAAAATTTGGCGAAAACTATGGTTTATCAATTAATTTCATAAATAATTTGAATAATATAAAATAGGAAAAATGTCATGACTTTAATAAATTATCTCATATTTCATCAGTCTCAGGAATAAAAGCAGTTGTAATATATTAATTTCACGTATTTTGACTACTAAAACATGGAAATATATTTTAGTTTGGGAAATATTTTAATATAATATTATCCAAGTATATTTCTGATAATGTAAATGAAATTTGTAAGTTTTCAGGAAGTTTGGAGGAATATATATTAACACATTGAGCACACTCAAGGTGTATTTAAATAGAAGATTTTCCGAAAAATGTTTGGATCTAATAGACTAAGTTGTGTATAGCAGTATGTAGGATGGAATCACGTGTTATAATGACTCTGTGAACTTTTATTCTATATAATTGTTGGGTAAAAGTAAGGCAGAAAAAAGAAGACAGTGGTTTTATCAGGAATGCGAAGTGGCAACAAAAAATAAAAATGCAGCATATCAAAAAGCATAATAGTTAAATATTTACAATAAATAAAAAACGACCAAAAATGTCAACTTTAAATATATAACTATTTATTAACAAAGGCTACGTTTCATCGCCGTTTTGAGACTTCATCAGGCTTACTATATACCAGAGCTTTTATTGGAGACTGAGGGTCAGGTGATCCACCGTGTATCTCACGGTGGTGAGATGACCTGCGAAGATTAATGAGAGAAATTTGGACCATCGGGCTTGAACAGTTGAAGAAGAGAGATTTGTAGAGGGCAGCCGTGGAGGAGAAATTTGGCCCGTTGTGCACGGAGAATTTAACGAGTAGAATGTCAGGAGAGTGCGTGCTAATTGAACCACGACATTAGAGAAATTAGTAATCTTACTGGCGTAATAGAAGGAACGATGACCCTACAACGTGGAAGGTGGAGTCCTGTCCAAGTAATTTCCCAGATCCCAGGAACGAGCTCCAGAGGCGACCAGAATTCGTGGAAGACGGACCTCAAGATACCGGCGTGGGCAAAGGACGAAGCTGTTTACGATGCACAATAAGTATCAAGTGTGTTAGTGTCAATATCGAAAAGTGTGTGATGACGATTTTGTTTTTGCTCAATAAGCCCATAAAAACGACCCTTAAGTAGATAGAGTCTTACTAAATGCAATTAAGCTAGCCGTAGATTAAATTGGATCCTAAAGTATAGTAAGTATTACAACATAGCTTTTTGACTTTAAAAATTAACAATAAATAAAAACACGGCCAGTCAGCTTATAAATTTATCACTATTTATTCATAAAAGTGAAGCTTCGTCTCCGTTTTGAGACTTTTTGGCAGAGTTTTTTTGTAAAGTAATTATTGTTGTTTTCTTTTGTTTTGTGGGATATAAATTTAATTTGTTTTTATTTAATCCAACCAGATAGGGTTGAATTTTAATTTGAAACAAAATAAACTAAGTGCCTTATATACTGCGAATCTGATACGACTTGCTATTTCTTATGAGCCAGACCTTCCCTTCATATTTTGGACAGTTTTTGAGATTTTAATCTACTAATAAACGTAGGCGATCTTACCCCGGCAGAATAGTTTTTGCACCCTGCATGACAGGGCGAGTAGTACGTTTGCCGAGAAAATTCCATGCACACAGGCCAGAAGTCCTGGTCCTGAGGACAGTCGCAGTCGTGGAGCTGAAAGCTGGCGACTTTGCCCACCTTCTCCCCCATGATGGCCAGGTCGTGACAAGTGAGCTGTAGATGCCCCATGGCCACGATGCCGCAGAAGAAAGCCACACCAGAGCTCCACCACGCCAGAGACGACGCCCGGGGCTTCCTCCACGCCACCACCAGCGCCGACAGCAGCACCGACAGGCACACCACCAGCGGCTCCAGCAGACCTGCGACACCTCTTATCACATTCTATACAACTTCTAATTTTATTTCAATTATATATCTGCCACGAGACGAAGTAAATAATTGACTAGTGAGTAAAGACAGAAATCTGGGAGAAGCTTCATTAATTATTGACACATTATAATAAATATTACACAATTATACAAGCAAAGTGACAGTTGCTAATTATTTTATTATATTCGCACAATCAACTGTCATCTAACAAGTATGTTATCTGATGATTATGTAATTAATTGCTCAAAGTAATAGAATTGACTAGTGGTACATTGTATCCCCTTTATGTTTCTGAATGGTGAACAGGAATTACATCAAACGTGAGTATATTTGCAGCTATGATTTAGAAGAGCATAAACGAACATTCAGAACCTATTCAAATTGTTTAACAAAGCTGTTGCAATAGTGAGTGGATATCTTTAAATATAAGTTGATGCATTGAAGATTAAGAGCTATAAAGTATTTTTATGCTTAATTGCCAAATTTAATCAGACTTGTCACGTTAGCCTTACTAAATAATGAATCAGTATTTGACAAGATAGCAGAAAAAAACTTAAATAATCTATATATGTAAAAAACTTTGTCAGTGTGTATGTCCCAGATATAGGCGTCCAAACTACTGGTGCGAATTTGACCGAAGATGCCGATGAGCTTAAATTTCTTTTTAATACACTCAAATTATATACGTGGAAAAAGTAAGTGACATTTTACGGAAAAGGTTTCGTGTCCCATACGCCCAACCATATCTCAAACTACACGCGGGTTGCCTGCATTCTATTTCCATAACTTTAGAACGAATTAATCTTTTCGATAAGTTTTCTAATACTTAGTAAAAGGTTCATACGGAAAGAAAAATTAAGAAAATTGCGCAAAAAATGGGAAAATTTTAGAAGGCTGCTTTTTGATCCGCGCGTTTGAATCATCAACGTAAATGCGTGTTGTCTATCACCCCTACCTGGACGACCTTCCATCCCCCACCCTCAATATTGCCCGCGACATTTCGATTTTTGGTAATACGTAGTATATACATCAGTCGAGATAAGACTCGGCTACTACCCCTAGGGGCGGGGGTGGAGGGAGTGGTAAATTTTAATAAGCAAGTACGGCCAATATTTTTATCATATAAATGCATTCTGGGATCAATTAATTTGATAGTGTGTCGATAGTACTAGCATATAATTTCAACCCCATCTATAAACAAATGGGAGTTTTCTTAGTGGTGGGGTGGAGGGGCATCACATAAAAATAGCCAATCGAGATTGGGCTTTAAACAGCTACTGTGAGCCACTGAGTTTAATTCTGACATAAAATAATGCAATTTAATTTACAGACCATTCCCTAAGAGGGATTGGAAGGGGTAAAACAGACTTCCGCATACTATCTTTAACGGATGGAACAATTTCGACCTAATTTTGAACAGCTGTTCTTGGCGAACTCAACACAAATAGGGTAATATACAACTACAACAACTTGGGACGAGGGCGAAGGGGCTGTAATTATTAAAAATCCATAAACTGCCATTGTTTCCTTAATTAATTTGATAGCATTTTCGGTTAATTGGTTTGTTGATAATTTCAACCCCATTCATTGTGGGGGTCTAGGGGACGTTATATGAAAAAGAAATTTAAGTTTGATATCGAAATAGGACCTATCGGAGTCTTCATTCGGACATTTTAAATGCAAATTAAATTGCAGTTCACCCCCTAACGCGGGGATTGGACGGGGTAAAACACGCTTCTGCTTAATACATATAAAGGATAGAATAATTTTGACAAAATTTTGTTTCCATATTCCTCGCGACCCAAAAACAAATACTTTGGAGATCCGACACGTCTACCACCTCCAGGGGGAGGGGGTGGAACTTCAATATGTAATGAAGCTTCATATGTGAGTCGAATAAAATTCTTGATATCAATAACGTTTATAGTGTTTCTCCGCCTGTGTATAGTAAATCATGAAGCAGTAAGAGTTCAGAATCCGAAGACTGTTCTATTAATATAAAAGTTGTTCTAGAAGCAGACAAAGTGAAACGTCCCTAAAGAGAAAAGAGCAAGAGCTCATATATATAGTAAATATTTATTTTGTGCTTTTAGAATTTAAACACACCAGATGAGGTTCCAAATGTATGAACTAAACGTCGTATACGAACTACTATCAAAGAATTTACTAATTTTTTTAACTTGTAAGTTAATTAAAGAACGAAGGCTTTCCCGGTGAATAATATGTAGAAACGTTTCTCGGGTTTAATGATAAAATTAAAATAGAAAATGGTGGCTACGAAAGTCAATTTTCTTCCATCAAAACTCTGTCCAACCTGTATTTTATGAGAACTCTTTTGTTGGAAGAGTAGGCAAGAAGTAAAGAGTTAAATTCAAAAAGTGGGTTTTTGGAACAATAAGTGGCAATAAAGTAAAAACTTACACAGCCCCGTTGATTAGTCTTTGAGCTAAAATTTAGCACAACTCTAACAACCGTGTACAACGTATTCAGCTTTCTACGAAGTCTACTCATAGCGTATATACCATTATAGTGTATTTAGTCTCGAAGAAAATGTTTCTTACCGGAAGTCACTCTCGATATCCAAGTGTCCTGGAAGAGATCACTGGGGAGGGGAATGTGGAAAATAGATTCCAGATACTTGTCCTTAAAACTATCGAAATTTTCCATGCATATGTGCAGAAAAATTAACGCTAGGATCTTGAGGAGAGCCACTTTGTTGGAGAAGACACGCGCCAGAGAGGGTAAACAACCTGAAAACAAATTTATTGAATAGTATCATATTTTATCCAGCTGAAGGAAGTTACACGAAAAAAAATATTACAAAATACAGAGCCAAATATTTTTTAAAAAATTACTACTAACAGCAGTTAACACATAATGTAAAATAAAATTTAGGAATATAAGGAAAAATTATAATTTTGGACTTATATTAATTTAAAGTAATAGTTTAAAACTATGGACGTATTTATAACCAGATCGTTCAGAAATTCTACAGTAGCTATTCAAACAGAGATATTATTAGTTCATCAAACTGTGCTTAATAACTGAAAATAATATAAGTTTATTAAAATTCTGAGTGGAGGTTTGAATTCCTAAATCCTCATATACACTAACATTGAAGCAAATTGTAAAAACTGTCTTCACTTTATACGTTAAGGGGAGAAGTACAACAATAATTACAAACAAATCCGAATGCTAAATAATTTTTTGCTCGAATTTATAGTCTGCGCCACGAAGATGTAATACCAAAGTCTTCTAGATTCGTTGCCATGCAGTAAATTGATAAGAGACTACACGGTATGGCAAAACATCTTGATTATGGAACTATGGCGGACCTACCAGATCTTAATATTAAAGAATATACTTGTTAAATACATAAGAATATGATTCAATTTATGTTAAAAATTATTCATGGGCATAAGAAGTGTCTTTCCAGCGAAATTCAGATTTCAAATCTATGAAACTGAATTAAAGGATCAGGAGGGAAGAATATCTGAGCGTACGAGTCTATTCCCAGTCGGGATGCTATCTTTCTTCATTCATCGTGCTCACCTACAGTTTACTAAATCACATTATTCACGGTCCAATTTTTGGATTTTAATGAGGAATGGAATGTCGTCGTGTCTGTGCTCGGGTCTAAACAATGTTACAGATAAAGCTCGGACCTGACGTGAAGTCTACTCTGGTAGCCCATATGGATGGACAACCACGTACCAAGTGGATGTCCAGTGTTACATTCGTGGTCCGGCCGAGATTCGTCCACTGTGATCTGATAAATTTTATCTAACATAGTATGATCAGCATGTTTCATGCTTCACTAGACAGACTTTCGAAACGTCATGTTTTAACCACAACATCATAAACTAAAAATAATTTACCGGGAAATATAAGACCAGTGAAGAAGACGCCAAAAAACCAGACAACGATCTACAGACGAACCTGTTTGTATATTAATTAAATTTTGGAAGTAATTTATAAAACAACGTATTAACGCATAAACTTTTAGTACGGATCCAAAAATTAAACGACAGGACTAAAATAATGGTGCAGTTCAGTTTTTAAATTGCATGGCAAGATCGCAAAGTCAAACTCGGGCACTTTGGAAACTTATTGAAATAAAAACCATTAGACATGAATCTAACGCAGTGTTACAAGCCACCAGAAAATAAGTTGGTTAGATTCCATGAAAAGCAGACAAGAGTTGAGTTATAAGATCAGACATCATGGTGATAGATTGTTCAAGTCTTAGATCACATCAACACAGCTTACTACCATGTTAATTCTAGAATGAACTGGAAACGTTTTCGGATCAGAATGATTTGAATTATGTACTCTTCTTTTATATACTCCTTTTTTTGCTTTGCTGATTACTGATACAACTTTAAGCTTTCGAAAGCGGATAGATCATGTGAGAACCAAAATGGTGTATAACGTGAGAAGGTCTCACCAGGATTGATGGGATCGCGGAAGACCTCTCGTCGTTCAGATATGACAACCTTGCCGTTGCTGCAGGCTTCCCTCAGGATGTCGTCAGCAGCTTTCCTGATGGCGGCATCTGGTAGCCTGGCAGGGAACAGCACCAGGCAGGATCCCGCCACGAGGTAAATAACAGCCAGAACAGCCCATCCTAAGGAATGAAAGCTGGTGTCACGCCGACATCACAAGAATCACAGTTTCAACGAGAAACTGCTGCAACTTACCAATCCACCAAGAATCTGCATTTTCCTGCGTCACGTAAGCAAACACGTGGCCGACTTTGTAACCCAATTGAGTAATTCCGAGAGTTACTCCTGTAACAGCAATTAACTCTGTGCCAATAATTGAAACAATTATATTTCCCACAGTAATTTATCAGTCGAGATCTAGGGTCAATAACAAACGGATGAATTCTTTGTACCGTAATTGGGTGATTATGAGCTTTGCTCCTATAATAACAATATTCAGTGTCCATAAAATAATATCGAATTTTTAATACCATGTTATAGCAATTCATTTTGACTATTTACAATAAATCATACACCAAATTGAAAGAAAACTAACATAGTTTTTCTTACTAATATTAAATATTTGCGACTCTAAATTCTAACGAACAAATACATCTACTCAGGCTTTGGTGGCGCGGAATCGAAAAAAAGGAGACAGCGGTTGACACTTGGACCATAAAACCTAGACGCGGCGTCTCGGCTCGGGAGTTTCCCAAAATTTGGTGAGAATCAGCACCGGGTGCCGAGTTTTCCTCAAGTGTAACCACGTATATTATTGGAGTATATCCATCCCTGCCACCGTGGTGATAGAAACTAAAGAAGTGGGGAGGAAGTTTTAAAGAGGCAGGCGGAGACATTTTTGGGAGAGATTGGTGGTGGAGATTTGGGAGAGATGTTTCAGATTGTGAGAGAGATGAAAATTGGTCAGAGAGCGATGAGGTGGAATTTTGAAATTCTTCCTGAAAGCGAGAATAATAGGTGGTCGGCAGCTTTGATCTGGAAGGAGTAAGAACCCGGATGAAGTTGATACCTGCACTAAGCCGATTAGGTAAACTGCATCTGTAACTCTTTTCCAATTTCCTGTTACTGCCAGAGTCCCAGTGGATAAGTGTAAAATATTTTCTGTTCTATGAGAAGGCCCGTAAATGCGACCCTGAGATTAGTCTTAAAATTGTTAGTGATTAAGAATTTAATGTAAATAATTTTTGTAAATATATATGTGGTTTTTTATTGATGAAAGAAGTGCCCGCTTAGATATTGAAACATTAAAAATTGTAATTATTACTGTAAAAATATCTTTTTTGTTGTTAAAGTAAATTGATTTATTGTTTTTATTATAAAATCTTAACTTTATTTAATTATTAATCAATATCACCCCATATATTCATTATAATACAGATCATTCCACCAATAGGCTAGAATCTAAGGTATTGTAATGTGCGGTGATTTGCATTAAATTAAGTAACTGCACACTAAAGCAGGTAAGAAAATCAACTGCTTTTTCTTCCACTTGGCCGTAAAATGGATGATAAAAGCTTATTCCGCTAAAGGACTAACCTTAGTCACTTCAACCAATTGACAAGTAAAAATAATATCTGGAAAAATTACGAGTATATGGAAGCCAAGTAGCCTCGTGAAATCAGGAAGAACTCTCCGAATATAAAATTCTGGTCCTCTAGTCCTGCAAAGTAATTTCTTTGGTTCCTAGTTTGGATCACAAGAGCCAACGGTAAAATTAGAGCAGATAGAATCGTAGAACGGAGTTGGGAGTGGGTAACAGCAACAAATTAGGAGACATTGGAGAATGTGTTCTTTCCAAATACTAGTCGATGATTTTTATCAGTGAAAAAGAATTTATTTCTTAAGTCATAGTATTTGTTAACTTTCCTGGAGTCGACTAAAGCTTTGTTAGAAAAATAAAGCTTTATAAGGACGTGGAAATGCTTCAAAATGGAACTCAGTAAAGCATATAGCTTATTTTAGAAGAGAGACAAAAATGTAAAAATGTCAACCGGACCAGGGATTCGAACCCAGGACCTTCCGATATCAAGACGGGCGCTCTACCAACTGAGCTAATTTAAGTCGACGTCCAAGGACCGATTCAACATGAACTACACTCACCTACCAATTCACTAGTCATACTCTTCACACCCATTCTTGTCTTTCTTCAAAGATAAATATTTTTTTAACCTGAGCAATATAAAGTGGATCAAATCACAATAAATATATCTTAAAATAATACTATTTTGTCTTTATTTTATTTGAGTATTCTTTATTTATGTGATATAGGGCGTTTTAGATTTATATACTTTTCGGTTTTTGTTTATGAACATTGAAATTTTGTCAACTGTGTCAACTATCAATTCCAAGGCTAGAATGATGAGCTTTATAAACAAACTTATCAGGGTGTATCTTATCTTTGGATACTACCTTATCAAAGTGTCACAACACTCAAACAATTCACTTTTTTTGTGTGTTTCCTTTGGGTTACTGTGAAATAGTGTGACGTTTCTTATTCACCCTACTTAGATTCGATAGGGTTTCATTAATACACAAATAACTAAAATGTATGTATGCTCTAATAACTAATATGTGTCATTAGGAACGACGAGGATAAGATGTGCATGTTTCACTTATTATGTCCTTTGGTGAAAACCTTCTCAGGTCAGTTTTGTTTCCTACTTTGTGGAGGAGTCGTAATGAAAACGGTACGAAGTACCAGTAGGGGTAGTAGTACATACGACAACCTCGGCTTGAATGGATTATTTTTACACATAATTTCAAAATCCTTTCGAAGTGGGGTAGCAAATAACTTAGGAGAAGCGGACACGTCTCTGGGGTACAGCCATGAGATTCCAGAGCACGGAACCAGACGATGTCCCAGTCGAGTACTTCTGGGGAATTATTGATTCCGAGACCGGAGTATCTTCAATTGGCCGTCCAGTGAGCAATTCTCTTACGAGTACATCAAATCTGTGTATACTGTAATGAGTTTATGTGGCAATCGCCACGTTATTTCGTCACTGGGTGAAGAATTCCCATATTGGCGGCACTCAGTACAAGGCACACCCAGGCGGCAGAGAGTTTCAGAACGTGACAGTTTGACCATTTGGTGACTTAAAATTCGCATACCTGAGTACAGTTCTTTGACCCCAGGAATTATGGAAGGCCAGAAATTAGGTAGGGAAACCCCGGGTGAAGTTGCATCTCATGGTGGGACGATGAACGAGATGACCCGCGAGGGTGGTTGAGAGAAATTTCGGCAGTCGGGCATGGCTGTTTGAAGAAGGACGACGTCTAGAGGTTGCATAGTGTTTGATCAGTCGTTGAGGCGAAATTTGACCATGTTGGGCATGGAGAATTGAACAAGTAAGATGTCAGGAGAGTGCGTGGTTAAGCCACGACATTAGAGAAATTATTTAGTAAGGAACGAGCTTTGTAGTAATCTGGAGGAGAGAAAACGAGGAATCTTGCTGGCATAATAGAAGGAAGGATGTCCCTACAACGAGGCGAACTGCAAGCAGGTTGAGTTTCGGCCAAGTAATTTCCCAGAACCCAGGAACAAGCTCCACAGGCGACCAGAATTCGTGGAAGACGAACCTCAAGATACCGGCGTGGGCAAAGGACGAAGCCGTTTACGAACCACAATACATTTCAAGTGCGTTAGCGACAATATCAAAAAGTGCCTGATGACGATTTTGTTGCTGCACGATAATTCCACAAGAAAATGACCCTTAAGTTGATTGTCTTACTAAATGCACCTGACCTAACCGTGGTAATTTTTTTAATTGGACCGTATAGTTTAGTAGTCATTATTGTTGTATTCTTTAGTATTTCTTTAAAAAAATTATTTTTTAAATTTAATATAGCCCAAAAAATTATTTTGATTTAAATTGAAATCATTTCCGCTCCCCCAGTTCATTATAACTTGCCTATAGTCCAGTTTCAATACAAATAATTTTAAAATATGAAGCAGCAAAGTTTATAAATAAGATGTTAGATAAATCTACAGATCTTCATGTAACGAATTACAGGAAATGTTGAAAACTGTGGAGTTTCATTAGAACACGGTCCAGTGATACCAATAATTCATCACAAATTAAAACTGTTTATCTTTTCAGTCGCTTTAAAATGAGAAAATGTGACGCCTACTTGAGTACTGGGTCAGAATTAATTTCGAAAGAAACCATATATAATTCCTTATGAATTAATAATAATAATTGCTAAACTAATGAATTCAAGAATACGATATTTCAATACTTGGATCGAATATAGGGTTAAGTATTGGAAATTTCACAATATTAACGTCTAGCTGTTTCGTTGTACTAAGCAAATAATGAATCGTAATAAGGACTTATGTCATTAAATATTGTTGAAGTAAGTTAAAATAAGATACAAACATGAAAATAGTGATAAATAAGTTGGTTAATCTCCTACGACATACAATTTTTAATTTGTTCGATTTTTAAAATGTAACCTTTAGTTGGTGCAGTGTAGATAAACATCTTAGTTTCACCAGTAATTAAAGATTACGGAAGTAAAAGAAAATGCATAAATAGACGTTTGGAGGGCTCTGTAATGATAAATGTTGGCAAATAAATATCTGACAAAAATGTGGGAACATCTTCACCAATGAATATTTTGCTTAGTATCTAAGTCCTTCATTTACTTGCTGATGGAAACTGTGGGAATAAATAAAACACAGACGTTGGAAGTCCTGAAAAGGATACATTAGAAATTTACTAGATTTAACTGACTGATACGTTACCAATTACGACAGGCGCTTTCGTTGAGAGAACGTTGTCGTCTAGGTAAATAAGACCGTGCACTATCGTGGAGGCTCCCAATAATCCTCTGCATATCTGGAGTACCAGAACGAAGATGAACGCTGTAATACAAAAATGCGGTCCAGATGGAACTGTTCCGTTGGTTTTGCACAAGAGGTCACCTGAAAGCAGTTGGTTAAGTTAGAAAACAAAACGAAATCATTGCTCATCAAAATTTTGTTCTAATAACTACCCACACTAATGTCACAATGAAAACAATAAACACCTGTATATATTTAACAGTGTAAGAATCAAATTTTATCTAATGATTAGGAGAAGATAAACATTTGGGGATAATTGTGGCCCATTCAAGACTCAAGTTGGACAGTCTTCTTGCGGCCTTTTACTGTCATTTTGCCTTGTAATCAACCTGAACACATGTCACTGAAATGGATGGAACGTAAATTATTCTAAATCGGAAAAAAATTAATGTAGTTTTAGTAAGATATAACTTATGTACCATTATTACTTGTCACATGTTTGGAACATACCCTTCAACAAAAAATTGACTTGGTTATTATTTATAATTATTTCACTTTGTTTCAAAATGCTTCTTTTGGTCAATTAAAAGCATAAAATAATATATAGGAATTCATTACAATAGATATTCAACAATAATTTCCTTTCTACAAGATGAAAATCGTTTAGAAATTGAAATAATTAACATTCTCCTTAACACAGAAACTTGAAATGGTTGTAAATTGTGTACAGATTAGTTATTTTCATATTTTTCTTGAAATTAATTAATGGTGACTTACTGTGGTCGTTGAGGGTGACAAACGATTGGGAGCAAATTAATTTGTTGGGCACAGCTACGAGGCAGCAAGCTGCGGCGTGAGTGATCACCAAGGCACCCAAAAACTGGGGTCTTGAGTTCTTCACCAAGCGAGCGAAGAAGACTGCGACTAGAGCCTGAACCAAATCGCTACTCAAGATAAGTATCTCTGAAACATCCGTGGAAAATGAGGTTGTTGAGTCTCTTTCCTAGTAGTATAATCTAGAGACAAAAAATTTCAATTAATCCAACAACATATCAATGAAGAATTCAGAAGACTTCTTGCCTTACCAAAAGTATTTATTGTTATAACTTTGACGGGATGATGTCTTTGAACTTCGGGAGCGAGAACTAATTGTTGTGACATCATCCACGATTATAAGGAAGGTTTAAAAGCTTTCCCCCGTGGGAGCTACCCATAAAGAATTTTCTGAGTAGTTCAATACCAGCCCGGTTGGTTACTTCTGGTGAGTGATGACGCATATTTCTATCCCTACATCTGATCTGGTTGTACCACTACTAAAATGGAAGCATGACGGCATCCGTTGTAGCGAATCACACCGTCTTAATGTCTCCACTCACATTACCATAGCTTTAGCCATGTTCATGACCTGAGCAAAAAAATAAATCCTGCTCCACAGCTTAGGGTTTCTCCAATCCCGCCGTATACCGTTGCCTGTACGTCTCCAGCAACCTGGTTTTGTATTTTAGCATTCATTCGTCGTTGTGTCGTCTGTCGACAGGGTAACACCCTTTCTTTAAATATGTTGATCGTCATTGAGACGTACATAGAATGCCAGAAAATTGATCATCTGGCAGTCTAATTATCTACCAGCACAAGATGTGACTGCGGCTGAGCGTCTCATTAGAGACTTTTCTGTGTTGATTTTGCAAGGGGTAGCTCACTATGTACATACCCGTTATCCGCTTGTTAATATAATTAATTGGTATACGCGTCATTTCCCCAAAAGCTCATTAACAGGTCTCAAAATTTTCTAATATGGTTATTGTCATCTCAGAGCTGATGAGAATAATCTGTTCAGATATTCTGACAGTCAATAAGACCTTTTCGTCGCTAGCATACTGGCAGTTATGAAGAGGGCTCAGACCATCTATGCTATTAAAGTGAGACGCAAAGTGTTGTTCGTAATTTGAGGGACGACGCTCACCGAGTTGTTCCTGCGACAGGCCAAGTTTCAGCCTAAGAGCCTTGGAGTTTGCGGAGAGGATCCCGAGCTCTGCAGAGTAGAGGAGTGCACAAGTGGCCAGCAGGACGACGAAGATCCTGTGCGAGGCGAAGCGCTGCAGCCACCGCGGGGTCCACACGCAGCATCCCAGAGATGCTCCGCAGCTGAGCTGACCATCCGCCAGCTGGACAGCCGTGGGCCTCGCGCTGAACTGAGCAGGTCTCTGTGAGCGGTTCGTAGAGTTGCTACGGAGCACCGTCAACTGACGTGGAGCCATCGCCTGCTAAGCTGTGTGTGCAAAAAAACATGGCCGATTAACTACATCACCTGTTGAAGCTATTAAAAGTTGGAGTAGATCCTAATTTTTTTCGACGGAATGCGCTTATGGCTGTTTCCCGTAGAGGGACACATTGAAGAAATTAATAGCATCAATCCAAGCCAGTGATGTGCAAACTACGGCCGCGGCCCCCTCAAATGTTTTATCCGGCCCGCGCGAAATTATTCCTAATCTATCTGACTAATAGAAAAAGAAATCTGGCTATAAGAAAAATAAAAATTTTCCTCATTATTTCTATCTTTCGTTTTAGAAATGTAGTCACAGTTCATTCATCACATTCTCCTTCATCTTTCAGACATTAATAGTGTTTAGTATCACAAAAAATACAATAATTTTGTAAAATGTTTTTTTTTCAATTTGCTTTCCTAAAGTTATTTTTCATTTTATTTGGCCCCCTATTTAAAATGTTTGCCCATCACTGGTACAAGCGGTTTATAAATTCGTCACTCATTTGAATCAGAAAAGTCGAGGAATAACAAAAAGAAAAAATGTATTTCAGTCGGACCAAAAAGGGAGAAGTTCTCACATGCCGAGAAACGTTCACCTATTTTGGGAGGTTTATGTACCTGGATCAAAGACCTTGGGTATAAGACAAGAGTTGTCCGCCAAACACATTGGACCAGATGGCAAACTGCCTCCTAAAACTGGTGGAGATACGGAGAAGGGAATGCTGCGTTTCCACAGTAAACTCGTCTCCCGTCATTCGGAAGGCCGTGAGAACAGTACCCAATGTCCGACCTACCTGATGCAGGGCTTTCCCTGCATCTCTTTAGGTGAAACACCGGGTAGGATCCTTAAACCAGAGCCCGGGGGCCCTAGTCAACCCTTGGCTCCACATACCCCCTTTTCAATTCCCTTCCTTTGCTATTAAAGGGGAGTTGTTTGTTTCAGGTCCAACCTGTAGCATGTTGACCGAAAAAATATTGTGTGGGAGTCTTCAAGCGCATGCATTTTTCTCCCAGAGTGACTGCGAGGCTCACCTGACTATGTCGGGAATGTCTCGTATTCGTTCTGTTTTTTTTTCAAAGTTCTCACATGCCAAGACACATTCACTTATTTTGGGAGGTTTATGTACTGGGGTCGAAGACCTTGGGAATAAGGCAAGAGTTGTCCGCAAGAGTTGTCGGCTAACTGCCTTCTAAAACTGGTGGAGACACGGGGTAGGGAATTGTGTGACCCTGCTGGAAACTCGTCTCCTGTTATTCGGAAGGGCGTGAGAATAGTACCCAATGCCCGATCTACCTGATGCAGGTTTTATAGGGTTTTCCCTGCAACTCTTTAGGTAAAACACTGGGTAGGATCCTTAAACTATAGCCAGGGGCCCCTTGCCTACCTACCGCATCTCCCCTTTTAATCCCCTTCCTATGCTATTAAAGGGGAGTTGGCTGTTTCAGGATCACCCTCATGTAGCCTGTTAACCCAAAAAGGAAAGTATGGCAATAGACACCTTAAAATATTAAAAATGTCTCTTAATTAATGCGCCACTAAGTTCTGATGGCTTGAAACTTTTTCTCTTGTTGTCTCACTCTCATCCTAGAATAGTGTTCTTGCACTTGAATTTGGTGTCTTGTTATATTTCCTATGTGCCTATTGCCGAACCGTGGATATGGTTAATCAGCATGTTGACCCTACTTTTGATTCTGGAGGTAAGGAAACTGAGGCCCAAATGTCGATCTGGAAAAGCTTCTGGTCAAGTGAATTGGACCAAAGTACAATATGGAAGCGATCTTAGTCAAAATCCGAGAACAAGGTAATTAGAATAGACGGACACAAAGAGAAGGCAATATTCAAGAACGTATTGCAGTCTGCAACCTGTTCTGTACATTGAAGAAACAATAAAGGCAATTGAACATGTATTTGTAAAATAAATCATAATTTAAGTAGAAGGAACTGAGGCATTAAGGTTACCCGACGATATTGTAATTTTATCAATCAGCACCAGATTTGTAAGAACGCAATCTTGGAAACCAAGTGAAATATAAGAATTGATAAAAACAAAACTAAAGCAATGGAGTGCAGTGAGACTGGTATTGTAAATTGGATCATATTCCGAATTAATTTAATTTTTCTATTTCGGTAGTATAAAAACTCGAACACAAGCAAGGGAAGTATTCGCAAAACAGAAGATATATTTTTATCTGAAAATGAGTGTATGATCAGGAAACATTGGAACATGGCGATGTTCAAGAACGAAACCTTGGAAATCGGCAATGCAGATCAGAAAATAATGGACTGCTCTGAAATGTGGGGACGATTGCCGAAAACCAAATATTTAGATCGAGTCACAAATCACGAAGTTTTGAATCCAACTGGCGAGGAATGAACAACATGGAGGACACAGTTTTAGGCACGAACTACTGGACAAATTAGTATTAGAGGGGAAGTAGTGAGGAAGGAATAGAAGAGGAAGACTGGAAAATAAAGCTCAATATGGGTTGAAAGAGTTATGTGGAGATGATTAACACGGGTTGGATTAACATGGAGAGATGCAACAACAATAACAACATATTACTAATGACCGTGAGAATTAGGCAAAACACAATTCTGGAAATATAATATTAAAACATTTAATGTCGATTTGCAATAATACAGCACAGTTAAATACCCAATGTTGAAACAAAGCACTTCTGGATCACAATGATTCCTTCCGCGTTAACGCAGACGTTCACTGAACAATAAATCCCAACGTAGGATAAGTATGTTCTTTGTCTCTGACTTCCTCACTACCAACCGTAAATCTCGTCACTGCTACATAAAATCTGAGGGACACTTTGCTTTTAATCATCTGTTGTCTCTTCATTACATAACCCAAGGCTGCTGTTTTCATGCTTGGACGGATACAGTTATTTATTTTTCCCAACGGGGAAAAACATAGGTTGTGCAGTCCATGACATAGGACGCTACTTGGTGTGTCAACGTAATCGTAAAGGCATTCCAACCTTCAACAGTCAAGTGTCCTACACTGCAAGGGTTAATTATGCGTACCCCCAACAAAGACGCTTTATTTTTATTAAAATTTGTTATAATAATTTAATTTTAACACTTAAAATTTATTATAAACAAGAAATTTTATTGCAAGGATTTTTATTAATCTGACATGAACTTCTTCTTCGGCTTTTCCCCCTTTACAGGTTTGAAGTCTTCAATTTCCATTTCTGTCTATCATTCCAATCCCCCTCTTCCAAATTCCTATCTTCCATTATGGTTTTCACATGGGTTTTCCACGGGTCAGACCCGTTTATTTCTTCCGGGAGGTGACCATTGGCATATTTCTGTTGGCCATCTTTGCTATTCTAATTTTAGATTTTATATCTCTCTCACATGTTCACATTTGTAATTATTGACTATTCTGGAAACCACTTTGAAATTAAAAAGTCATAATTACTCATGAGAGCAACCTGGGCTTGTTTTTGTTTACAAAGTTCATCACAGTTTGGCTCCAGCTTGGTCACCCTAAAGAATTAAGTTTATTTCTATACTTTTTCTTCAAAACCATTTCGTGCAAATTGTCGTAAACCCCAGAAGAAACGTCACAGAAATGTCTGCAAGTCATTTGTCTACTTACGAATATTTTCTGTAGCATAAAAATAGAATGGATCACTCATCCAGTGCGTTGTCTTATCTGATGGTGGAAAGTAGTGAAAGTAGTGAATGGAAATTTGATTTTTGACAACTGAAAATGCAGAGATGGATTGATCACTTTATTTTTAAACAAGCTAATCTTGCTAGAGCAACCCTCTCTGGATACTTTAAAAAGAAATGGCCCACGATGTGAACAGTAAGGAGTGTAGGTATATTCTTCAGATAATTGGAAAGTTACAGCGACCCCAAAAACATCTCAAGAAGAAAACAAAACCTATTATCAATATATCACACCCATATACCCAATTAACGCATAATTATCTGTTTTCCACCTCATCATAACCTAATGAACTATCAGCAGATCTACATTAAGAGTTCGACACATCCTATTTGAATGCCGTCAGTGCGACTGGTGTAGGAGAACAACATTGGCAAACCACACCAGAAGGGTTTTCTGTTCATCATCTGTAGAAATTCACGTCCTTATCGAGTACCTCACTAACACATCTGACTGCCATATGCTTCATTACCAGAAATAAGGCAGCAACTTTGGCCAATGGGGCACTAAAAACGTTATATACATGTATTATTTATTGATTATATTCACAGCCACCTAGAAACATAGTAGAGAGGACAAAAAACGTTGGAGACCTCTGTTCTAGAGGACGACACTGCCCTTTGGTCTCATTGACATTGAACCATAAAGGTTAAAAATAATAATTTCAAAGACATAGTCTATTTGCTACTCGAACAAACCTTATTTTTATTAAGGGTAAAATAAACCACTAAACAATAAAACTATCACCAAGCCAACAAGGAAGGAACTACGTGGTTGCGCCAAAATGTCCAACCTTGATATCAATCCAAAATCACAAGAATAATCATCAACGAGAAGTGGTATTTAATAAACCACATGCTACACGAAGAGCTTAGAATTCCACTAATTACGACTAATTACAAAAACCACGTCCCACAGCAGTCCCTTGATGAACGAGCTCCCACACCACCAGGTCATCAGGAGACTTAAACGACGTTGGCCCACTCACCTAAATTAAAGAGAGCCATCATTGGAGGTGTCTCATCACGCCATTTTCAAGACATCATCACATTAACTTGCAGAATAATGTTTCCTGGTTCTTTGTTTTCCCAGAAATACATGGTAAGACCATGTCATTACATTTTCTTATAAATGTCAACAAAGAAACAATTTACAATCATTCTCATTTGTTGTTGTGGTATTCAGTTCTAAGACTGGTCTGATGTAACGCTCCATGCTAACCCATCTTGCGCAAGACTTTTCAGCTACTCATAAATAGCACAACACTCATCATCCCATCATCAGCCTCGCTCGTCTGTTCTTACCCCACACACTTTCTCTAAATCTAATTTTACCAGACCCTCGTGTCTTGGTCAACGTCCTCCATATTGTTTCCTATTATGTTTAGAACTTCCATGTTTGTGATTCTATCCACCCATGTGATTTTCAGCATTCGCCTATAGCACCACATTTCAAAGGTTTCTATTCTTTTCCTTTCCCCTACTCCTATCGTCCCCGTTTCGTACCCATATAACACCACGCACAATTGTTAAGGAACAATTTCCTAATATTTACACTTATATTACCCGTAAGTAAATTCCTCTTTTTCGCGAAAGCCTACCTTGCCTGCGCTATCCTACCCTTTATATCTGTTATTCTTCTATCATCCCTAGTTATTAAGCTTCCTAAGTAGCAGGATTCTTTAACTTCCGTCAAAATACCTCTTTCCAATCTAACACGCTTTGTTATTCCACGGTTTCCCACACTCCATTACCTTGGTTTTGTTTTTATTAAACCTCGTATTGAACTCCTTCTCCAGGACTACGTTCATGCCATTTACTATGGTTTCCAAGTCTTCTTTTGACTCCCCTAATACTACAATATCGTCAGCAAAGCGTAAGGTTTTTATTAGTTATAACAAAAAATTTATTGTTTCCGTCAGGTAGTATTTAAGTGATGCATATTTGATCTCTGAAGATTTGGACGAACTTGGAATGTAAACATTTAGAGTCTTCTTCTTCGTTGGCTCTGTAGCCCATTAAGAGCCTTGGCCTACCAGGACGACAGCGGACTGACATCTTACGTGACACACTACTAATCTGGAGTGATACGTGATCAGCGTACCGACTCTCCATCAGTCATAACTCCAGTCTCCGTGACACAAACATCAAAACCCATGCCAGGACCTCTGTGTTGTGAGCAGCAACGCTAGCCACTACACCACAGGAGGTCGGAAAACATTTGGAGTAAGGTTATAAATAATTTTTGGAATAAAATACATTAACGAACAGATACGAACAAACTTTGAAATTTAACATTACCTGAGGAAGTCAGAAATATGGCGACTAAACGTCGCTTCAACTGAATAAAAACTTTAAAACATCACTTTTCTGACATTAAGTTGAATAATAAATAAATACAAATACGGCCAAATAAGTCAGAAAATAAATTTTTGTTTAATTAATATAAATACAGCTTTGTGGACTTCTACATATAACTATACACACCAAATTATAAAATCAATATTAATTGCGATAAATTTATTGAATAAAATTTTGTAAAAAAAACAGTGATTAATTGATTCACTAGAAATATTTTTGGTTTATCAGATTGATGGTGAGAATCAGCAGCTTACATTTCAAGTACTAAAATAACTTATGATGTAAAAATTGCAGTTATATTACACTTAATATTAAATCTTTTCAGAAATAATTCTAGAATGATGGTGTAAAAAACCAAAAACATATGAATTATTGCTACAAAAAGAAAGTTTGAAGTTCGTAGATTGATAGATGATATCCTATGTAGGAATATTTACAATCAGAGAAAGACATTTTGGAAACAACAAATATGTAAATCAAATGAGCCTTTGTTTTAAGGCATCATATTAGTATTTTTGTAAATCATGGATGTTTAATAATCTTTGAATAATTGGACAGAATTACTAAGTAAAATTTTGCAATAAGTGTAAAAAGTGAAATAATTTTGCTTTAGGAGATTGAGGGTGAGGATCAGTAGGATATGTTTGGTGCCGATTTCAAATAAATTGGTACTGAAACAACTTATAATGGAAAAATATAATTGCTGCTGTGTTTTAATTAATCTATAGCATATCTTAAATAATTATAGAATGGTGCCTGGTGTCATATTCGAAAATGTATGCATTATTTAAATCAAAAAAACTTTTTTTATCGGTTGTACCAGGTTTTTAGTGATCACTTAGTTTGTCCTATGTAACAAGCAAGATATTTTGTAAACAAAAAAAATTATAGATGCCAAGGGGGTCCCTGTAGTTTTTCTTCATAAAGAAAGTCACATACTATATCTGTAAATGTTGGTTATTTAAACATTCGGTTAAAATTATGATGTAATAAAAATAGTAGTATTACGAGTTTTAGTGAAAGAATTCATTAAACAGCAGTACTGGAATGGAAACTGGCATCATAATTTTCATGGCATTATTAATTTTAAATACGTTAGTATATTTTGTCAACAACCAATACAGCACAATTTAACAAGGAACTCCGAAGGTTCTCGTTAAAATAGACACAGCTGCGACGATAATCAACGTATATAATCAATCTATGGAACGAAAGGATATTACGCAAAGTGTAGATAAGTCGTTTCTATGCCTCATGCCAATACCGACAGCATTACTCATCCTGAAAACTCATTCCCAGGTCACAAATAATGACGTCGTTTAGGGAATAATCGAATAAGGGTCGCCCAAACAACCATAGCATATTTTTCTAGTTCATTTGGCCCAAAAAAATTATATGAAACAGAAATGTCTTTTACGATTCATTGGAGTTTCCCGTTTCTCGCTTCCAATAATTTAATTGCGATAGCGAGCGATCAACAAATTTAATGACAAATTCAAAATTTGGTTTAAAAATTTTACAGGACTTTCTTTCAACCAATTTTACTATTCAATGGCATAAATTTGATCATTGTTTCAGCAAAAAAATATTATATTTAATTATAGCTATACCCATATATCGAACCTATACGTGGGTGTTGACATCTTTTGATCTTATTTAGATAATTTTTTTATCACTAACTTCAATAAACCAAAACTATATTTTAATTTTGATTTCAAAGTCTAAAGTTTTGGTTTATTGAAGTGACTGATAAAAACAAGGGAAAAAATTATAATCATAATCAATTAATTATCAGTCGTTTAAGAAAAATTATCATAATAAATTAATTATCAGTCTTTTAATAAATTCCTTGAAGAAATTATCTTTTAAACTTATTTTGACTGTAACAGAACACGTCGAGCAATGTTTTAGACAATTAATGAAATCATTATATGACATAAGTGTGACGTAGCTCAGTATAGGCTGAGAAACAGAAATTTTAATATGGTAATTGTATATTAGTTAAACAATTGTTTCCTTTTTAAATTTGTTCATAATGTTATAAAGATAAATTGAATGTATATGTAACTACAGACTAATGAAAATGATGTGACACAGATCAAACGCTCTGGTTGGAAGGCTACGAATAAATTGTGACTGAAAATAAATGTTTTTTTTGTGCATTGGAACTAGCAATGATAAATACAGTCAACTAGTAGAATGGACAACTATAAATAATACTTCTTAACGATGCTACAGAACATTTCTGACCTTCCGGACAGTTTTAACCTTGAAGATGAATAGAATCTCTCGGTGAATAAAATGGAACACAAGCGCTAAACACATTTCTTCTTAGTTTCCTTGTATCGCTTTACCTGTATCGTAGTGAAGTTACGTCCTATTTGTGACTGAGAGTAAAGACGCCGGTAAGCGTCTGGAATTCATCTCGTAGCCTTGCAGAGACGTCTATCTGCTCACAGAGACTGTATTCTTCCCACTGCCGTAGTTGGAGCTTTATCTTATCTACAGATAAAACCGTAATATGCTAGGTGTCCGCAAATTGTGGAAAGAATTACACCTGGTCCCCCGAGGAAATCTTCAGCGAAAGATTGTTCCGTTGCTGAAAGAACATGTCGCCACTGAGCTTACGTGGTACTTCTATTTTACGAGTGTATGAAATCTACGCTCCTGTTATCGAATCACCAAGCTACCATCGAATTCGCCATTGGCGTAAATATCAGTGAACGGTGAAGGTCACTTTCTCCTCGAGGAAACATTCGAATGAATCCGATCAGCTACAAAAACAACACTAGAATTCTTTTTTCAGCTTTGATATACGGCAACCTACGAAAATTGCTATATATAATGATAGGTTTCATAACAGTTATAATCTGACTTAATTGAAAATAAATGAGTAAACAGCTTCTTAGTGAGAAATAAAATTTAAATTAAAAACGTAACTTTGGTACACATAGTCGTTGCTTTTACTTTATCGGACCTCAGCAGTCATTATGATAAATGACTGTAAATCTTAAATAAGAAGTAAACCATAGTTTAAAAAACATGTCATCTATTTAAATAATAGACAAAATCAGAGCTTACCTAAACAGCCTGTTCAAACAGACTGCGAATTATAAGGTTTGCCCTATACCGATGTGTGTTGACCGATGATCACCCCACAGAGGTTGTCTGTCGATCTTTTGACCTATTACCATGAAATTATTTTGTATGTAGTGTTCAGTCGAGAGAATGTCTTCGTCGATTCTCAGAACAAGTAGGTCCTTTTATTCCCCCATTTCAGGTCAAAAAAGGTTTTATGAATATGGTTCAGGAATGCGACTCTGGCGCCCAACACGTATTTTTCTGCAACTAAACGTCGCTATTTTCGTGCGACATCCACGAAAACCGAAAAGAAACATAACTGAATTAAAATGTTATTTTATACTTGAAAGCTATGTAATAGTAATATAAGTTAATTAATGAACATTTTATAGTGAGTCAGATATAATATAAAGAGCCTGGCCGCACACATTCAATTTTACTTTCCATAGATATGTCTAAGCATCTTTCACATGTGTCTGAGTTACTTCCTTTCCCCTTTCAGCCCAAAAGAATCCTACCCTAAAGACATATAGAACTTACAATAGGATACATTATGCCGTCACGTAGCCTACCAAGCGAGATACTTATCCGCTGCAACGACAAAGATGTTTTATAGTCTAGATGTATTAGTCTTAAATGAAAAAAATACTTCAATTTAACTAACATTTATTTGCAGAAATTGAATTTTTAATTAGTCGATAAATATTCAAAATTTATTATAAGCACAGGGCAGATGATTGAGGCATGTTTTGATATATGCATGTTTCACGCCAACCAGACCGTAGAGATAGTTCAAATACCTTCTCCTTATAAATATGATTGACTGATTCTTTTCATTTTCCAGTATGTATACCAGTAGATTATTGAGTCATGGCGGTCGTCATGATGAAATTCAGCTCTCAAGTAGAGGGCGTGAAAAAGTAAATTTTCAAAACCGCGGCCCTCTCGCTGATGACGTGTTGACAAAAAGATTACTATCGAATTAAATATTGTAGCGGCTTAGTATAAATAATAAGCCTACTTTAATTTCGTCATACACAATTGTCTTCAATTATTGATTGTATTCTATAATGACCGATCCGTAAAAATTAATATACCGATATTTCTACAGATAAAAGAACAATGTCAGTTAAGTAAAATTTCGAGATAATAATTAGTTAACAATACAACAGAAGTCAACAAACGGGTAGCGTATTTAAAGAGCCACTGCTCCACAAACTGCCTCGTATGGGTGCTGTGCTCCACTGAGCACATGCGATACAGACATTTTCGTAAAATTATCATTATTTAATATCAGTATTAAGGAACAATACTTTAGTAATATAATAATGTGTCAATTTGCTGCTAATTCATTCCTCTTTCAAAAATTATCCTTCATTGAAAGCTATGCAGGCAGAATGGAGCATTTTACAGGTCCGCTTATTTGCAACAGATTTTTGGTGAGACTGTCACAGTTGTAATATTATTAGTATATTACATAGCTATCCTCATAAAAATTGTTGTTGTTGTTTGGGGTGATCCAGCACTTAAATTATAAAACTCACAAATCAGGTGTCTGCAAATGAAAAAGGCTCATGGTTGGTTCATGAAAAATTTAAAATCATTAGAAGAAAAAATTTTATGCACATTCCAGGCGCCCGCTATGATTAGCACCACTGTGAGAGTTATGAGATAACAAATGGAAACAAGAAAGCTGATCTGATCGCCTGTCCATGTCTGATGATGGCGAACGCTCTCTGTTGAGCGATAAAGGAAGCGGCTGAGATGTGACGCCTACGCTCCAAGATACGCGAAGGAATCGTAGTCGGAGACTCAGTTGCAGAGAAGCCTTCGTAGACGACACATCGCTATTTCCAGGTACAGCCAACATTCATCCATTAAAAAACATACTTTAAGCTGTCTATCGGATTCTTGACGTCATGGAAGAGCAAGGTACTTGATTTTTTTGAAAATACGTTACATGAAACGTCGTCAGCTTTTCTTTGGATCGAGACGGCTGTCTGTCAGGAACTGCGATGGTCAAGATAGTAGCTTTTTGTAAGGTAGGTTTAAAAACACGAGATGACTGAATTGAATCCAGTGGCAGTAGCCTCTGAAGGCCGCGCGTTAACAACATAATCGCCGGACCTCGCAGTTGTTTTCATTGGCGTTCCGTCTGCATCTACCGTTGAGTGGCTATTAGACAACCTCACCCTATGGAATTACACCAAAGACTAGATGGAACCATTTTAGATGAGATGACATAGGAAATATAGTGGAATAAACTAGCTCACCAATCTCTGCATCTCAATTACACACCCCAGACAATCTGGTCGGGAAAGTCTGTCAACTACTGTAACCAGAAACTGATAATCTTGGGAAGTGATCATGTTAGGTTTAAATGTTCCTCAATTTCATTTTGTAATTCTGTTGTTGCCACAATCATCAGTTTAATTCATCATTGGATTCAATTTGTAGAAATGTAGTTCATGATCAACCGTTTACGTTGTTTAACAACTAATAACCATTCATCAAGAAGATCTGGAGGATCATTTTGGGTTCTTATTTCGAAATATTAATAGAGTTAAGTCTTCAATACTAATAAAAGTCTCCATATTCTGTCGTCAGAAAAAAAATACTATTTGTGACGTCAATTTTTCTTTGACATTGATCTGGACACATCTTGAAGCTCTTCCTTCTAACGTTTCTGTGTTACAAAATTCTTTTCTTCTGGTGAAGTGTCAGGTATTATGACGCAAAAAATCTTAAAGCTCTTCCTTCTAACGTTTCTGTGTTACAAAATTCTTTTCTTCTGGTGAAGTGTCAGGTATTAAGACGATTGGTGGGATTTTTGAGGGGTTACGTGGTGACACGAGAAACACGTGAGCCTGGGTGATCTATGCTGAGCGTTGCTACGTTACTTAAGACTACTCGAGTCTATTTCCTTGGCTTCCCCCACTGATTATTTTTTGTATTCTAAACTATATTCTTTTTAAAAAAATAAAACTTAATTCAAATCGAATCTTGTACTTATTTCAATGCAGGAGTATTTGAACCTTCATAATTGAATTGGCAAAATGAGTATTTTCCGGGTGTCACGATTCAGGTACTACATTTCCAGCCGCTACAGGAAATGTGATCTTTTACATTTCGTAGAATTTCTGATCTCAACTGAAGTCATCTCCGGTGCTTTTTAAGCCTAAATTCTTCAGGTTATGAGATAAACGTTTTACGTAGCACACAGATAACAGCGGTTTATCTATCTACATTGTTTTTCTGATAGAATGGTACTTCATTTTCTTTATTTCGAAATTCATAACGCTGGATTCACCAACAGGATGGAAAATCATTGGTGCTGATCACAGTTGTTGATGATGTTCTTGCGTATTCCTCTATTTACTCTTGATATTAGACTATGTACATGCTTGGTATTTTCTGTCCGCTGCCAGAGATTTTTGTGGAGCCTACTTTTCTGTTTCTATTCATTATCGCTGAATAGTCCTCCATACCAGAAAATTCAAGACAGTCCCAATAACTTTATTCTCTACGTTATCTCAGTAAGCATTTTCCAAGTGTTTTAAGTTGTTTATCATGCTGTACTTATCCACTGAGAGGAGAAATTCAATCACAACTCTTCACTCCGTACGTGCTTCATGTTATCATATATATGTTGTGAAATGAAAAAAATACAATCATATAATTATCTTCGAGTAATCAATTACAATTTACATTAAAAAAATTCCGAAGTCCAGTGATCTCAATATTAAAAAATCCAATCTTAAATGGAATGCTTTCAAATATTAGAGCATTTAAAACGTGTCAATTATTAATTGTATTTGTAATCAATAATTGACATTATTATAAAGCCATTTGTATGAGTATAGAAATTATCGAGTATAATTTCAATGACTACAAATATCAAATACAGGCAAATAAATTGTGTCTTAATTCAACTAAATCTCTCTGTCCTCATATGGACACGCGATAAGTTTATAAATACAATGATATCTTCGTCTTTAAATGTCTGATTAGGATCACATTAGTACCCAAAGATTTAACTAAATTATGATTTAAATATCTTGTTTCGTCCATAATATTACTTCAAGATGCAGTGACTGATACCAACAAAAGAAAATACTGTCATTAATTAGATTATGAAAAGACAGTAGTTGCAGTAGTAGCCGAAATGACGTAAACTAGCTTCAAGGCGCTACATTGTTCAGTGTTTGACAACCATCAACAGTGAACGCTCTGCACAGTTCACCAGTGGACCACGGGAAAAGTTGGTCACCGTTATGTGATACAATACTTTGGCATCAGTCCAACCAATATCTCTCTATAGAATATAATACTTCGTTTAAAACAATAAAATATAAAGTGGAATAGTTTATATAAGGCAGTATGAGCTGCTATGACGAACGTCACTGTGGTTCGCCAAGTAATATTGGCTGCAAAATTGGTCAGAGAAAGCTGTGCGCAAGAAAGATGCCGCGTTTGTTTAGAATGGAACGAAACCGGCGTGATGAGGATGTTTCAATCGAGCGTTTGACGATGTTTCAGTCGATTGACAACCATGGACGAGACATAGCTCCTTCGTTTCACACCTTGGTCATAGGTACAGTCGAAACGATGAACTGAAATGGCAAAATCGGCTCTGAAGAAGAGGAAGTCTGTTCCATCTGCTGCAAGATCAAAGGGTCAATATTTTTGGGATGCGCGTGGAATAATTTTGATCATCACTGCAAACTTTGAAAGATGAAATCAAGAAAAACAGCCATGTTTGATGAAAAAGAAAATGTTTTATCTGGACAATACACCAGTTCACACATCTATTATTGCGAACTCCAAGCCCAGTCTATTAAAATAGGAATTGCTTCCTCATCACTTCTAATCTACCAGATTATTTTTCTTTCCAAACTTGATAAATTGGCTCGGTGGTAAAAGATTTGTCAATTTTGAACGAATGATGTCTGCGCTTGATGACTATTTTGACGAAGCGGATTTTTTTCCAGTTTGTCCAGCTTAATGGATACTAGGTTGATAAATAAACATATTTTTTCCTACCCTCTACCCTCATATATTTTCCCTCTTCAGTAAACTTCTAGGCAACATTTAACACTTTATAAGCAATAAAATAAAATTCGGGAAAGAATAGCCAAATTATAACTAGCTACACCTTATTTTTGATCAGGTGTATCCTTGAGAAGGGCGCAAAGGACGAAACTGGTTCTGCTTGCATTTCTGGTTACAGTTTAATCTTTCCTATTGCCAAGGTTAATTATCTCCTTACAGTAAAACCGCACGTTAGATAACACGACGATAACTACGACTCATCTCAGTTGTTATGAAACTATCTTAAGAAAGTGAAGACCGTGCTCTAGTTGTGTCCAAGTATTGTGACACGGTAATCCCAACGAATTCATCACTTCTGTTCACAAGATATAGTTTATCTAGTGAGCAGCAAGTACGGTTTGTATTAAGTATATTTGAGCAGCATTTAGTGTAGATTAGTGTTTGGTGATATCAGGGGATTCCTCGATCACATGGACTTGTTTTCTAGACTGATTCTACCTTCGTGTTGGTCATGTTGACTAATCACAGAGTCTCTGTCATCAGGGTGAGCAGTTCCAATCGCAAAACCAAGTGTTAATCCAATTATTAATCCAAGATCAATCCTTCGACTGATCAGGTCATAACATGTAAAACCGCCCTTTTTGGAACCTCTGCTTGAGAATAATTTTGGCGGTTTCTGTTGACTTATTATGATGGTCGTGTTAACTCGTTTCAATGAGAACAGGGCCATACAAAATAAACTCCAAAGGTAACTCTTCAATTAGCAGGTATCGAATAAATAAAGCTAGACCAGTTTCTTAGAGCATATAAAGAAACTTGAACACTGAAGAAATATATACAGAAAATAACAAACGACAAATGTATGGAAATTCTGTTTTCTAAATTGAACTATTTGAGGCTGGAAATGAGTGCATAAATTCTATATCAAGTCAAAACTTTGACTTAGGCTTTTTTTGGAGGGCCAAGTCATTTCAACCGTAACCGCGAATTTCCGTGCTCTTAGACACTGATACTCGATAATTGTTACAATTCTTGCTCAGTAAAGAAGAAAGAGTAATCGTTGAAAAAAATATATATATCAACTAGCTAGTATGCCAGTTACCCGGGCATTTATTTATTTTAGAGAATACAATATGAAGATTAATAGACGGAAAACCAAGGTAATGGAGTCTACTATGGGAAACAGTGGAATAACAAAGGGTGTTATTAGGAAGAGATATTTTGAGGAAAGTTAATGAATTATGCTATTTGGGCATAATAATAACTAGGGGTGGAAGAAATAAAGAGGAGGATAGCACAAATATGGAAAACTTTCACAAAAAGAGGAATTTACTTATGGGTAACATAAGTGTAATTATTAGGAAATCATTGTTAAAATGTTCGTATGGAGTGTAGCGTTATATGGGTGGTACAATAGGAGAATGCTGAAAATAAGATAGGTAAATAGAATCACTAACGAGAAAGTTCTAAGAAAAATAGGGGAAGAGCGAAAAATATGGAGGACGTTGACCAAGAGAAGGCCACGTGGCATGAGAATCTTATAAAATTATCATTAGAGGGAAGTGTGTGGGGTAAGACATTTTGAAGATTCTTTTCTTTCTTTTCTTGGGACCAAAACATGTCCTACCCTTAAATCATATATAGAACTTGCAAATGGATAGATTATGCCCTCACGTAACCTGTCAAACGAGGTGATTAAATTGATGTTAAGCGTGAAATAATGCTTCAGTTTAACTAATAATTTAAATAATTATACATTTTAATTACTTAATAATATACCAAAATGTTTTACAAGTGTCATACAGATTGATGACGTCTCACTCGGTATTCTCAGAGTATTTTTAAGTTTCTGTGCTTACTTTATTCACCAGACTGAATCATAGCGGGGTTGTGATGAAATTCGTCATCTCTCATAATGTAGGGGGCGTGAAAAGTATTTTTGTGTAAAGCACAGCACAGTAATCAGTGAAAAGTCGATATATAATGCATCTAAAATAAATTTAAGGTAATGATCTATACAATTTTTCAGATTAACAGATGAATATAGTAAATGCTCGTAGCTTATCATATAAGTTGTTTTAAAAATTAAAATAGTGGTGACATTCATTAGCATTTATATATACGTACAGAGTAGACTTGAACCAACATATACAAGAATAATTACGAAGCATTTCATTTAGCTTGAGCTGTTATACAACTGTATTCAAAGAAGCCATTAATCTTCTCTGACACTGCGACTAGAGCGTCTTCGAGATATCTCCAACAGATGCGTCTAGTTTATGTACAGAAATATCTCTGACCAGGCTTTATCTTAGGTCAAGTTTTTTAATTTCGCTATCGCCACGGTCGTTCGCTGTCCGCTTAACGATTCTGGAATCATTCATCACGGCTGCTGTTTACAACCGCCCAATAACTCAACATTCCACAATTCAAATTTGTAAATTTTTACGCGGTGTTTATTTAACTACATTTTCACGTTATCTCCCGTGGACTTTGAACTCCAATACACTCTTCAGCTGCCTCCTATATATTGGGAACTGAATTGAAACAGTTTCAGTGTCACATCTATCTCACACACCAGTATCGTCTAATTAAATTTTTCCAACTAAGTTGTTGTAAGTATACTAATTGCCTAATACTGTACCAATATATTTTAGAAGCTGACATGTTTGCGTAGCAAAAGTTTTTAACATACAGTTTAGTTTACATTAGTATTTGTTATTTTTAGTGACGTCATTTATTTACGGCATTTCGCTTCCTTGTCAATAGTCAGCAACTTCCTAAATCCTTGAACTCTATGACATCTGCATAGTATGACCTTTATTTTAAGCAAATAAACTTAATAAAATAAAACAAAATAGATTTAAGGTTCTTGACTTCCATTCGATTATATTACTAAGTGAGGTAATAATTAGTTTAAAATAAAGTAATATTATATATATGGATGGACATTTATTAAATTTACAATTATAATTGATATTATACAATTTATTAACCAAATTATTTTTATGAAGCAGGTCTTTTTTTAGGATTACCAATACACATTTTACACAATATTTTCCAAATTAAATTACTTACAATCAAATATTTATAAAAATGAGATCTATTCTATTCGCAATTGGAAGCACAACGAAATCGGAAGAAATGTTACAAGCAGAGAAATTACCGTCTTCTGGTTTGCGCGGAACTCGCCACTCGTTCTCAGATGTCGGACCGGTTCCCACAGATACCTCTCGTCTTCTTTGTTGGAAAATTAATACCTTGCTCATTTAATCTTCTAATATACCACTACGATCAAGAACAAGCATTCCGCCCTGGATCATATAATTCACGACCACTCCACAGAAGTCAAAAGTCTCCCTTCTCTCTCTTACTTATGTCAATCAGACAAAGAAAATATTTCATAGTTTGTATTTTTTTTTTCAAAATTATTAATGGAATGTTACCCCCAATATTGTAACAACGTGTTGGAGATAGAACAATATAATGTTAAGGAAAACAAAAATTTCACAAAAGACTTTATTTCACGACGGAATCAAAATTTACAATAATGTGTCAAAAATATAAAAAAGATCAAGTATATGTAAACATTCAAAAATAAAACTGAAGAATTACATAATTGAAAAAATTAACCTAATGTAAAAAGTGTGAATAGATTATTTAAATAATTTAAGTGTAAAAATTTTTGTTAAATATGATATAAATTTAATTCTTTATTTTCGTATATTCAATAATTCTTTAAAAAATGTAAATATTAAATAAGTAGATAAAAGTATTTTTAATATAACTATTATTATCCGTGCCTATTTATTTATACTTTGTTTTTAAAAAATGTAAATATTTTGATTATATGAAATAGTAATTTATAAAAAAAATAGCCAATAGGCTAATAATGATCAATCTCTCATTCGCGTCCGGTTTTAGTAATTTTCCCCTCTCCATTATTTAAATATCCTCAGCGGCACGAGCAATATCCTCTGCAATCATAATTATTTATCTCTAGAATTTGTGAGGAGCCTTTCACCGCTCCCTCCGTTTCCATAGTTATTTGGGGAAAATACCAGGCCTCGTCCCAGACCGGTCCCAAACTGTCTAGGTTTCATCGCCCTGTTTGCTGCCCTCTTCAATTTCTCTCAAGACGGCTGTCTTTGATTTTGTTCCTGTCAGGTTGGACTGCATTTGAACTGTTATAATGAGTTGTAAAAATTCCCGTCGCTCATACAACTTTCACCATACTGTAAAATAATTCTATAAAATATTTTAGTCGTTCTCCCGCCTTCATAACGGTGATGAAGCGGACACGCCATGGTTAAATGCAATTTTGAACTTAAGGACAAAACAATTCTTATACGTCAGGTGCTCTCAGCTCCTCGCAGTGATGTGAACCTGTTTTCTTTCTACATCAGTTTGTCTCTCTACCTATTAAATATTCCTCGTAAAGGATCAGGGTGGTTCCGTTCCGGTCGAGAATTTTCAACCCTTACCCTTTGATAATTTATTATGCTCACTACAATAATTTCAGAAAGATAAAATTTAATTTGTAATTTAAAAGATTATCTTATTTGTTCCTTACACCTCTTGATAAAAAATAATTTAATTTTTATTATTCTTAAATTTTTATGTAAATTTCTAATTTCAAATAATGTGTTGATGCTTCAACGCTTGGAATAATTTCATTTGTCTAATTTAATAAGCTAATAAAAAGTATTATCCAAAGATAATAATATTGTCAGCCGTCAAAATTTCACAAGTTTTTGATTTTCTGGTAAATCTCTAGATTTGAATTCAAAGTATGAAATATGATAATTCATTGCATTAGCGCTTTATCAATTTATGTATAGATATATAACGGTTATTGTGTCCATTTTATGTTCTCAGTATATGATTATGTTATGGGCTGTACGTAATTTAAATTAATTATTCCTAGGTCCGTAACTCTGACTTAAATGAATCATCCCCACTTGGCTTATGCATTCCAAATCCGTCCAAATAGGAATTTCTCTGACGTCAATGGTGTTCGGTTCAGTATTTAAAAATTCAATTCACGTGCTTCCGTACCGACACCTGGGATATAAATTGCATTTTGATGTTGTACCGACGTCCAGAATAGCCATGACGACAATCATATGTATAGTTATATTTATAAGACCCTGACACACCCAAGTGGCGGAACTTCAAACTGAATCCGGTCTTCTGAATTTTTTCTAATTCCCCAACAGTGACACATATTTTTCTCACCAATTTTTCACTGATACTGTTTCTATCACCTAAAGATTAGTTTGTTTTTCTTTCATAACTGACTCTAAAACTTTTATATATTTCTATCCTTTATTATTAATATTTTGTAAATTAATAAAATACAATTTTTATAGATTCATGCGTCTTACATATTTAATTACTCCCATTTAGATTATTTTATTTTTATATCGTTAATATTAAATATTAAACTCTCCCAACCGTCACATAAAATAAATTTTTCTAAATGTATTTAACTGGACATTTTTTAACGGTGAAGGTTAATTTTAAGGTTTCCCGATTATCAGTTACTTGGATTCTATAAAAGCGTCAGATTTACTCGTGTATATTTTCAGGAATTCGCGATAAAACTTGTAAAACCAAACAATCAGACTTGCACAATTGATTTAATGAGTCACTACATACTACATAGATTAATTTTGTTATTAACACATAAAAAAATGTTAGATGCCTTACGCTTAAAATTATTAGTTAGTATAGGAATTGAAATATATCTTAATTATGTGGCCCTATTCTCTTTTGTCTGTTAAAATATTCAATCATTTAATTATAAAAATTTCGTAAAACTATAATTTTCAGAATTGAAATATATCTTATGTTACCTTTTCCCTTTCATAATAACACACTTAACAAGCTAGGATACTACTCTTCTAAATTAAGACTTATTTATTCGATATGCAACTTCAGTAGAATTTTACAGAGGATGAAAAATTATTTTTATTGTTAGAGTGAAGAATGAATCATAAACAAAAATAACTTCAAACTTTATTCTATTTTCTTCCATAATCCGTAGACCTCATCAGTTGTGCACAACAAATAAACTTGATCAACGATAAAGAAAAGAGGAAACTAAAGAGGTTGCTTGCCAACACATTCAGAAATGTTGCTAAAATTATTTGTATCGGCTTCAAAATTAATGGATGACTAATTTTATTAAATAATCCGGCATAATATTTTATTTCAAAATTTAATATTAATAGTAATAATAGATTTGATATTATTTTAGCATAAAAACCATACAAAATATGGGGAACTAATTCACAAATGTAGATAGAGATAGGCATATCTAAATTTGAAAATTATTTCACCCTATTTTGTAATGTTTTTATGTCAAAATAAGGTCAAATCTAATATTATTCACGGCCGTTAATTTTTATATTATCTAATATTGTTACTTTATAACAAACAGAACTATAATTATTTTGAGTTGGCATGTTAACTGAAAACTGGTTGTTACGCCATTGTTTTAAAATATTTGTGTCCTTTAAGGCTACTTTTTAATAAACCTGTTTGTCAGTCCTACGTAACAAGCAACAATATTCAATCATAGAAAAATAGATTGGTAGAGAAAATGAAAAACAATAAAAACTGAATATAACTAAGAATGTAATAGAAAATTATTTTCCCATTGCAAAAAGTTGTAATAGCTACGTGGTGTGGTTTGCAGCCACAACTAAAACGGAGACAATTATCCCAATTACAACGTTTATTATGTTTTATTTAATTTCATGAGTATATATGTAGATATCGTATTGATATTAAGTAAGATCACTAATTAACGGGATTGAATAATTTAAAATACAGTTAACATGAAACATGTAGCCAGACGAGAAACGGGAATCTTGTACCATTACTAACATTGGCTTAAAACGTTCGAAGACAAGATTAACAAGACAGCCTCTGGAAGCCGTATGAAACGTGACAAGGCTGGCTATCTGCCTGACTTTGACACTTGTGAATAACTCCGTGAACACTAAAAAAGGAATTCCTTGCGACAATAAGCAGGAAAGGACTGTCAAATTGACGGGGTCTTAGCACTTGACGTTCGGAGAAAATGAAAACAGTACGTCCTGCTACCAACCCTTTTTCACGCCCGAAGATTCGGGGACACTATTGCCTGGAGGGACCGCATCCCGCGTAAGAGTTTGGATTAACAAGGTCACCTTTCAACCCCCGCCAGACAGACGAAGGCTGAGCTAAGTTTATAAAATAAGGAACTGCGGAGAGGACGAGGAGATTCTCGCTACATTCAAACAGTTAAACATTTTCGGAAGTCATACATTCTTTGGACATTCATACTGTTTGGGATATGTATTCATTCCGTTGTTATCATATCGAATCTACAGCATTGTTATTTTTCAAACTAGTGGTGCAAGACTTTTAGTATTGAAACCGGAGTCATCCTTGCTGACGATTCGGCAATTATTTGGAGGATTCACTTCATCTGCAAATGGCTGATAGTGGGCGTTCGCAGTTGACCGAGAATTCACGTGCTGCACCAACAGCCAGAGCCAACTGATTTCCAGCAGAGCGGTGAAGTACAAAAATTCACGTTTCTCACCCCTGGTTATTTTGAGTGTAAATGCAAAATTCGATGCCACCTTCTGTCGTATGCCAATAAGAACCTTAGGGAAGAATTATTGCTCTCCGTTGAATTGAGAACAAGATGACCCATTTTTTATAAATAATTAATTATTTTTTAATTAAACTATTTTAATAACAATTGCTATATTTAATTGAATTAAGTTGTTTTTCCTTTTTAAAAAAATATATTAATTTTTTTATATTTAATTATTAATACTAATCATATTACCCCACCCGCACCACAGTAGCATTAGCATTAAAGGTTGATACAGGATTGTTTATATTAATTTTTTTATTTAAATAACCTAAACTAATAAATTCTTTTGATAATAGGAGATAGAGAGACGTTAACTTTTCATAAAAGTGGAGTATAAAAGCTTGCATATTAAAGATAAAAAGGTGAGTAGGGTTATAAAAAACATAATTTTGACGTAGTAAGGCGGATGGTAAGGTTGTTAGGAGAATTTATTTTTTGCAGACTTGTAATAATGTTTGATAAAAGAATTATCTCTATCGCAGAGTTTTAATGAAACCGATAAAACTTTAATTTCAGCTACATGAAAGAAATAAAGGATTAGCCTCTGACAGGGATGCATTGCGACATGAATAAGGATGCAAATTTTCCACGCAGAATTATTGATAAACACTTTCGAAAAATATATGCTATATGCCTGAGATATTAGCAACGGAAAGAAAGTAATTGAGGAACGCATTCCCACGTTTATTTCTTTAGCAGGTTAAAATAAAATCAGATTAGTATTTTATTGTGGACGAGACTGGACTGACTTGACGTCATGGCAGCTGTTATATAATCAGGCCAGCCTCAACTACAGTCACTTATCCATCTCCTCTAAGAGGTAGAGTCACTGCGAACCTTATCCCCGATAGGATATCATCACGCAGTGGAAATCGCGATAAACAAAAAAACAATGCCACACTTAGGATTACAAAAAGAGGTTTCAAGCATTCTATAAAAATTCCACAGAGCTAATTTATTTTTGTTTCCTGTCAAACTCAGTATTAATAAGAAACAGTACGATTTTACTAGTAAAAATTTGGTGGTTATTAATTAAATTTGTGTTTCTCTTTTATTTTTTTGATATTTGGAAACAAAATAATATATTATTATAAATAATCCTATTTATATTGCGTAATTAAACTACAAATAAATATAACTTTATCATATATAGTGAAATGTCTTGTGACGGTTCAATGACAGATAAAAAGAAGAGAAGTGAAATAAATGAACTAAGAAACGTTCCCGGTGACGACCAAACGTCATCTGAGCACTTTACAACGTCGTTAATTATGATCAAGGAACATTTATAGCCAAACAGAATAATTAATCGATTAGATTAGCAGCATACAGGCTGCTTATAAAACACACTTCCCAGAAACCGTTTAGAGATAAAGCACTGCGGGAGTGTTACATAAATGCTCGGAGTCAGACTGGAAGAGAGTTTTTTTGGGGGAGAAGGGGGTTAACAGGCTACATGAGGGTGATCTTGAAACAGGCAACTCCCCTTTAATAGCATAGGAAGGGAATTGAAAAGGGGGGATGCGGAAGGTAGAGCAAAGAAGCCAAGGGTTGACTAGAGTCTAGAGTTTAAGGATCCTACCTGGTGTTTCACCTAAAGGTTGGGCATTGGGTACTATTCTCACGCCCTTCCGAATGACGGGAGACGAGTTTGCTGTGGGGTCGCAGCATTCCCTTCTCGGTATCTGTACCAGTTTTAGAAGGCAGTTGGCCGACTGATTCAATGGGATCAGAGGACAACGCTTGCCTTATGCCCAAGGTCTTCGACCGCAGTACATGTACCTCCTAAACTAGATGAAGGTGTCTCGGCATGTGAGAACTTTGAAAAACCCCAGAGAGAGTCGGCGTAATATATATATTCTGTCAAACTCAGTATTAATAAGAAACAGTACGATTTTACTAAAAATTTGGTGGTTATTAATTAAATTTGTGTTTCTCTTTTATTTTTTAGATATTTGGAAACAAAATAAAATATTATTATAAATAATCCTATTTATATTGATTAATAGCATCTTTATCTTTTTCAAATTGTCGATTTTTTATAGCAATGATGAATTCCAATTAGTTTTTTTACACATGTTGATTTTCAATTATTAAAATCTTGGCAGAGTCTTCTAACACAAGCTCTGCCCGGTTTCGACTGCAGCACTTTGAAATTACGTTTTCTCCCAATTTATTTCAATTATATTACTACGTTCTTATTCCATTCTACGGAGCAAACTATTCTTCACTATCTAATTCATTTTCAATGATTTATTTTCCTCTAATTTACGTTTTTTACACGTTTTTAATCAATACCTACTGAATATCACATGTGGTCAACAATTTTACTCATTATGCTTCCTTTTATCTTGACAATCTTTATCTCGCAAACATCTGTCCTGCATTCCTAGCATCACTCCTTCATTCCATTTAGGTCTTCTATTTTACTTTCGTTTTGGGGATTGTAAGTGGAATATTCTTATTGGCCGCCATTCGTCTCAAATGTCGTATACAAATTCAACCTATGTAGTACCTAAGATATTTACTGATTTACAACAATGTAAGCTTTGCGATCTGTTTCAATGTTATTGTTTAGCCTCATACACAATTTTTTTCTAGAACAACCTATTAATTTAAATATGCTAACAGCCGAAATAATCCACCCTCCTGAAACACAGAGAAGACTTCGAAGATCGTGGCCCAAAGATATAATGCAGCAAGACAGAAACTATTCAAATAAATAAATAAATATATATATATATACCATTGAACTTCTAGGGAATCGTCATTGGACGATTACCCTACTCAGGTTTTAACATACTTTTTTTAAATTTACTTATTGCATTGTACTGCAGATTGTAAATTAGCAATTTAAATAAACAAAAAATTGTTGAATGACACTCATATATGGCATGTCATGAAGAAATACATACTCATTTAAATGAATTATTCCATTAAAAGGTTGATTGATACTCCGTTAACGTGAAAGTTAATGTCACTGTTCATGAAATTATTTTTGGATAGCATAAATAGTATTTATATATTATAATTATGTTTTAAGAAATTACATTAAAAACAGCTTCTGAAATCTGCACATAAAACTCATAAATTGGTGAAGTAGTTTATATAAAAAAACATTTCTCGCGAGTATGCTGTTGTACTATATATTTTTTTTTCAAACAGTCAAATATAGTAACCAATTATATTTTTCCGAGTTGCTTAAAATTCTGAGAATCTTGAAATAAAATAATGCCTGTTCGTTGGGTTGACTACCTGTGCGGTGTAGAGATTCTATTATTTAGTACTTTTCTTGGTTCAGATAAACTTAAAATCAGCACAGTCATTCGTGGAACGCAGCCAAGGACGTACGTGATTATGTTTCTGCAAATTGTCGTCGTGGTCGTCGGTGAGTCGCACTAAAAGCTATAAATCACTTTGGCTTCTCCTTCCAAAGCCGATGATTGCAGCTAATGGTTACCTTTCACTCATTTTAATAATATAATTGGGTATTGTTTGTTTCTTCGTATACAAAATAAATAAATATTAACCTGTTGCTCCTCTCGAGATCCTTACAGAATGTCATTAAATTACGAAGTCTCTTCTTATCCTCCTAGAAGATGGAATTTGAACCTCACCAGCCAATAAAGCAAATGCAATAGTCCTTTTTTTATTTTTGCCTACTTGAAAACAAATCGCAATCTTGCATCTTTTATTTTGGGACTTATTCCCGCGACACAGATTCAAAGTACAAAAATACTTAAAATTGTTAATTTCGATAGTAAATTTGTAGTTTGACGTGAATTTTGTATTCTAAAAACTGTAAATTACTTAAAATTCAAAGTATCCTAAGCAATAATGAGTAAAATTGTTGACCACATGTGATATTCAGTAGGTATTGATTACAAACGTGTAAAAAACGTAAATTAGAGGAAAATAATTAGATTAGATAATTAGATAGTGAAGAATAGTTTGCTCCGTAGAATGGAATAAAAACGTAGTAATATAATTGAAATAAATTAAAAGAAAACGTAATTTCAGAGCGCTGCAGTCGAAACCGGGCAGAGCTTGTGTTAGAAGACTCTGCCAAGATTTTAATAATTAAAAATCAACATGTGTAAAAAAACTAATTGGAATTCATCATTGCTATAAAAAATCGACAATTTGAAAAAGATAAAGATGCTATTTATCAATTTATTTATAACTTTGACTTCCCGTTTACACGCGACAGACTTACTTCAGTAATTACAATAGAAAGCAGGAGTAATATTCAAGATAAAAAGAAGTACGATAAACGTGAAAAAAAAATAGGTGAACTTTTCTATCTTTTTGGAAAGGAATTCGTAAAAGAAATATTGAAAATAAAGAGTAAATACTGAAACATAGCCATAAAAATTCATTTATTAGAGAGAAATTTCTATTTTAAAGTCTAGAAAATTGAAGAATTGAAAAAGCAATATATGTAATTTTAAAGAATTTATTTAATTATGATTGATTTAAATTCTTTTGGGTTTGAATTATAAAAATACATAGCACAACATTTTTGTCTATTTAGTAGTCATAAATCGTAATTTGATTTAAATAACTTACATTAAATGTAACTATTTTAGTGTTAAATTAGACTAATATTTTTAATTATGAGAATTTCAATAAGAATTTGGCCATTTACATTTATTTTAACGTCTCAGACATTCTTATCTAATAAAAGAAAAGCTGAAATACATTAAAATAAACTTTGTGTGCTTTTTCCTGATTAATATTTACATTACTTTTTATTGGTCCATTATCTGAGGAAAGCAGAAACAAAATACTCTGCTAGGCCTATAATAAATAATAATTCAATATATTTATTTTATCTGGACCGGTAAATAAAATTTACGTCGCTTGTTTGAATTTATTTTGACAATGCTATTTAATTTTAAAAACATTCAATGTGTCCAAAACGTTTTTCACTTCTCCAAGTGGAAATTGTCGATTTTCTCCTAGTGTCAGTTACAGCAGGATAAGGAAAATCCTAAAATATAAAATGACTAAGCATCTACGATTCAGATGCAAACCGATCCTATCTGACCTCACTGTAATAAAAGGAATTCAGATCGTCATTGCTAAAAAGGATTCCAATTTTTAGAAAGAGACCCGGCTTATTAGTTTATATAATTGATATTTTTCGTCTTTAATCCTCGATAAATATTGATATTGAAAGCGATGTCAGTCCTTACGTTTCTTAACCTTTATTTACCCTCTTTTATGTATTCGGTTATTTTTAAAAAAATTCATGTGAAGACCTTTCTTCTTTTGCTATTAAATATTAAAAATATAAATATCCTAGAAAAATTTATTATATCACAGGGAGAAACCTTTACTAAAATTTCTGGAAAAATTATTTATTTATCTATGGTCCTTACTATTATTAAAATTAAATTTAAGAAATAATTTATATATATGCATAATATGGTGTGAGGCAAAAATCAGTTTTTAATTTAACATAATTCACAGATTTATGTTTGGTATCTATTATATGCGTGTTTCAGTGTGGAAATCTTAAATTGACAACACACAAACTTCAAGGATCTTTGTTATGGCTGCAGGATGTATTTCATGTCTGGTGTCACTTCAAGTTTTGCGTCTGATTGTGTAATAATGTCAGTGACCTCCGTTAACATCAGACGCTACAAAGCGATGAGGAAGCTTGAATGTTTTGCTACGCAGCAACGTAAAAACATTTTTTTTGTTTTTTTATTAAGAAATTTACAATCCGGTCTGAAAGGAAATTAAAAGGAATTCCAGCGATTGAAAATAATAAATTTCTTCAAATATAATAATAATCTCGTACGTAAATAAAACACATCCCTTTTAGTGATTAATTATAATAATTAATAAACCTTGCACGGTGCTTCACATGGAACTGACTTTAAATTTATTTATTAACGTGTAATATTATGTATAAAAAAACTATTCTGACTATATTCGCTTTAAAATAAACATGGTGTGGTTGCGTTCATGTAAATAATTATGTCCCCCATCTTATTCACACGATTAACTAATGCCATAAAAGAAAAGAAAAATTTGGTTTTAAATTTTAGTTATTTTATTATTGCGCTTTTTACTGTAATTATGTGTTGGAATATGAACATTTTACGAGATTTAGATAATAATGTACTTTTACTATAAGTAAAATAAAAAGATTTTTGCAGTTTGTATAAATGGTTTGCGGCACTGATTCGTTGAATTAGTGAATCTTAATTTTCTTTAAAAATTATCTCTTATTTCCAGCAGAATTCTTCAAATGAGATCGAAATTCCATTCCTTTATAATGATTATTTAATAATTGTCGAAATTAATGCAATCAGTAAAATGAAATTTTGATTTCGGAACACAATGATGACAAAAATAAAATTTTGTACACTTTTAGGACATATTTAAAAATAAGCAATAACTTATTTCTGTAAAGTCCAGGTAAATTAAAGAATTTTGAAGAAAAACAAACTGAAAAATTCTGTGTACTTTAAGTAATTATAACTTGAGATATTTTGGATATAATAACAGTGTCGGTTTATTTATTAACCTTTCTGAAATTATCAATATAATCTCTAATAAGAAGAATTCATTATTATCATAACTTGCCTGTGTTACTAATAAACCGGTAATTAGAGGCAATAAAAGTATTTCGGTTTCTTTTATTAACTGAGGAATGTTAAATTGAAAAATCTTTTGAAGAAAGGGACAGATTCCAGGGATCCCACCACTACACGTTCTAGGGACGTCTTTCCTATTCAGTGTTTGTTCCAGAATCTTAAATAGCGCGGATATAAAGTTTGTCACAAATTGCTCCATGAATTTATTAATATACGCTGAACTTTCTTTGCCCCCAACCATTCTACTGCTAGGGGCTGAGCTACAAAATAACCATCGTGTTGAATGTCAGAAATAAACTCAGCGACTCTCAGCCCCGGATTCGATATCAATATCAGGTTGTTTTCAAATTGTTC
This sequence comes from Eucriotettix oculatus, assembly GCA_034510155.1. Lineage (NCBI taxonomy): Eukaryota > Metazoa > Arthropoda > Insecta > Orthoptera > Tetrigidae > Eucriotettix > Eucriotettix oculatus. Next base: position 13,094,033 of record CM067382.1, read on the forward strand.
GTATGTAACGCTCATCAACTTCCACCCCACCGTTACATGTCAAATGGGGTTAAAAAAATTCACAAAAAGTCACTATCATTCACAATGACTCCCATTGCAAATATAGGCCGGTTTAGCATGTTTTAAATTTCAACCTCTGTCCCTGTGTGCGGTAAGTAAGTAATAGGTGTGTAAAATTTGGTCGAAATTGCTCCACGAGCTTAAATTGCGCATATAACTTTGTTTATAAGTTAAGGTTATTACTGTTCCTCTCTCGCTTCTCTCTCAAGCAAGTGGATCAGTATAGGCTACCGGGAAGCATGAAGCCTCTTCTAATCTACTCGGGATTCATTGAAACACAACTGACAATTTATTCCGAAAGCTGGGAAGGATTTTTCCAATTGTATTGAAAGTGTATTGTTAAAATGAATTTAACGAATAATTCAATAACAAAAGAATAATTATTATTAATATTACACAAAGTTTTTGATGCTGAGAGGGTAATCCACGTTGTGATCTTTGCTCTCTGGGAACGATTTTCCAAATTGTATTGGAAGTGCATTGTTAAAATGAATTTAACGAATAATTCAGCAACAAAAGAATAATTATTATTATTAAAACACAATATTTTTATGCTGTCAGGGACCTGACGATAATCCACGTTGTGATCTCTTCTTTCTGATATCAAACGGTAATGTTAAGGGTGAATACCCAAGGAAGAGCAAGATAGTCAAGGGTTAATTAGAGTCCGCCTGCTAGAGTTTAACTATACGGAGTAGGTCTGGTTCTCGATATTCGTCCCACGTCTTTCCGTCAACAGGTGTGTGGTTAATGTTTGGCTGTTTACAATGAACAGTCATCACCTACGAGCAAAGGCAAGGTCCACAGCTAGATATTATTTTTGTGTGTCCCTCAAATCTCATAATGAGGCAACAGTTTGTCTGTTGTCTCGACGTGTGTGTGTGTGTGTGTGCAGGGATTGTCACCTTAACCTGTATGCGCACTGCGCCTCACCTCGAAACGCGTGTGTGCTTTTCTTTTTGTTTGAGCATGTCTCATGAATAATTTAAGAGTGCTTCGATATTCTCGTAGTATGGACTGTAGTGACCGAGACCGCACACACCCACACTTGGCAGTTAACGAGCGCAAACAACAAAGCTTTCATTGCCATGGCCGAAGCACTTTACTGCTTGCTGTACGCCAGTCGGGACGCTACCTTGAATTCTTTGACACTTGTTGACCATCAACTGCGGACGTAATACTGATTTTATTCCAAGACCGCCTGTGAGATTCGTGCTGATGGTATTCTCCTAGCGTCCATGCTAACAATAACATGTCTACGGAAATAACTTCCTTCAGCAACAACAATAAAAGCCATGAGTCATCTAAGTAAATAAACCGCACTTAGACGAAAGAGTATTCATCTTGATGCTGAAGTATGACATGGACGCGGAAAGATGTCAGAAGACGATGCCAGTTGAATGGCTGATACTATCAAAACTGTCAACCTACTCGGATTTTACTTGCACTGACACTACTGTCGTCGTCAAAATAGTAGAGCCCTGAGTTTGAAGCCTCACCGTGCCAATTTATTATTTATTTAATGCCATTTTATGATATGAAAATAAAATTTTAAAAGACATTTCATACATGCGGTTTCGCAAAAACACTGAAAGCAGTCAGAGGTTTCTTGTCTTTATTGCATACAGTTTGCCTTTGATGAGTCACAGATTTCAAACTGTTGCTGTAAATGGTCTAAAAAATTTGCAAACGACAGTGCAAACCCTTCTAAACCTATCCGCAAAATTTTAATCCTCTATGTGTCATACGTCTTTCTAAATTAATTAACTAGTGGACCTCTACTTACTCTTTGACAGAGCATCGCAGGAGAGTGGGACAAAGTGATTGAATGCTATGTATATCAAATATAAGCTTCATTGATGCAGCAAGCCCATAAAATTTTGTACAGTGTTTTAAAAAGTGCTGGGAGAAAAGGAAAGGTTTATAAGAGCGGGAGGGTAAAGTAGGGTGGCACTCCTGCCCGCTGACCTGGCTCCCACCACCTTTCTCCGCCACTTTTCCTGGTTGTTTTCCTTTAAATGGCATCACTCATACTGCTGTTGTCTACGTTAGCGGATGGTCCTCGTGTTACACGTAATTCTCAAAAATATACCGAATAGCACGTATAGGAGCTGGTACACGAGGTTTTCTGCGGTTTACATTGACAAAATCAGCCAGCTGCCTCTACTCGAGACATGGCAGTCACCACTTCGGTCAAGGAAAGGGCGTGGGAGAAGTACCAAGAGCTCTAACTACATTACTTTTCTTCTTCGTAAAGTAGTATTGTATTTATGGTTACTTCTTCTTTGGCTCTACAGCCTACTAGGTCGACTACGGGTTGTAATCTAGCCTTACACATTCAGAATTTGGAGTGACACGTAGTGAGAGTATCGATCCTCCAGCAGTCTTAATCCCAGTCTTCGTGACCTCACAAACATCCAAGCCCATGCCGGGAACGAACCCAGGACCTCTGGGTTGAAAAGTAGCGACGTTACCCACTAGAACACAAGAGACCGTCACTTAATTATTTTTAATCATGAATTTTACTGAGCATTATTTTAAAATACTATTGACATATTGACATTTTTCATTGTGGTACTTTTTTTGATAGTAATTAAGCTTTATCAACACATCATCCTTCAATTAGACTGACATCTTAATAAAACACAAATGGTGAAAAGTCAGAAATGAAATCCATTATTTAAATTGAAAAAGTTTCGTTTCCCAACTTTCGGGACCACGTCAGTTCTTTATAACTAAATTATAACATGATTTGTAGTATAGACTCTCCAAAAATTGACAAAATAATTTAATAAACCATCTAAAATTATAATTTACGATTTTATAATTATTTTTGTATCACACCAACCTAGGATGGCAGTATTAATTTTATTGATGTGTATCACTAGAGAAAGTGGGACTATCACTACTCAATGGTATAAAAAGATTAAGTAGCGAATATTTACATCCATTTCATTATAAAATCAATGTAGTTTCTAATGTGATAAGTAGAGAAATTATAATTACTGATATTATACATTTAGATTGTATAAAGAGAAAATAATTTTAAAATACTGAAAGAAAACTGGTATCCACTTTATTTAATACAAAAATGATGGACCAAATGTTGGTGTAAATTAAGATATGATAAGTATGCAAAAGAGGAATTAGTTCAGTCAAAATGCTTAGAGTAGCACCAATAATTAAAAACAAAGTTGAGACTGGTTTATTGAAATGCTTTAATGTTGTTAATAAGAATGATGATGATATCAATAACTTAAGAGGTGTGAGTGTTAAAAATTTGAATGAAAATTAAATAATAAAACTCATAGTGAAATCCTGCATTAGTTTGCCAAACATTAGAGGTATCACAGATAAAATAAGGAGAACTTATTTTGGGGACACCATTAGCAAACTCAAAGAAAAAATATCAACAACAAAAAAGGCCAAATTGATCTGTTAGATATGAAGAATATTATTTATAAAGTGCAGGGATTGCGAAAAACATTTACAGTGGTCATACGAGTATGCATTTGAAAAAGAGAGTATATTTTCATAAAAGCAATACTAAACCAAATAGTAAGACTAGTACAGCCCTTTATCAACACTTAGTTGAAAGAAAACAATATTGTAAATAAAATGAAAGTGTAATGGAAATGTAAAAAAATTCAAAACTTTTATAATATAATTTTTAATGGTTTGGTTTAAATTGTTTTCTTAAAATGTATAAATTGTTTTAAAAAGTTTTTCTAAAATGTTAATATAAAGTTTAATTATAAGAATTAATGTTTGTAGTGTTAGTTTATTCAAACCAATGTAAACAATGTAGTTCCATAAAGATCCTGTGAATGCGCTGGTTGCTGGATAGGTTTCTATATAAACAGTGCGACTGCCAGTATTCTTTTAATGATTGTTTTGATGTTAACAGGTGTGAATGATTTTGAAAAATGGTTCCTTGTATATATTGAAAATGTAACACACCCTATGTTTTTGTTTTTATATTTCAGATGACTTGCCTATAACTAGGCGAAAGCTACTGTTTTAACATTGTAATTGACATATTGAAAAAAAAATGCATTTAAACTTGTATGGACTAACGAAAAAAACTGGTCGTTATTTTATTAATTATTTTTGTTTTATTTTAATCTTGTTTCAAAAGTACGTTTTTTTGAATTGGTGGCTTAATTAAATTATATATATAATTCTTTCGAAGAGCAGTAATTTTTGTGATGTATTATCCACAAAATTATTTTTCGTGCAAGCGTATGAAAGGTCCGCTTTTCATCTTCCTGTGATCGTGTGATCTTTGCCAAATTGACGTTTAAAAATTACAGGGCACAAGCATCTCAGCTTTACTGTCGCTTAAGAAGGGAAACTGTCGTTTAAATGGCGATTCTGTGCAGAGATAAGACGGCGCTCACGTGGACGCGACAAATCTGCAAGCGTATCGAGATTAATCTCAAGCCTTTGTGAGTTTGTTTTCCTGCGTCAAGGTGAATAGCCCGTTACATCGACAAGTGGACTGTCACGAGGTTATCGTATTGGCCAATACCCTAAAGTGCGTTTATAGAAGCTACACACAGATAAAGCGCAAATGTTTATAGGTTAATACTGCTCTTATATAAAAGTACGCGCATACTCTAAATGGCACATCTTATCAAATCCATACAGATTTGTCCTCAATCCGTAGCCGTAAACAATTGGAAATTAGTATACTATGAATTTCTTTACGGTAATATATAAAAAATTACGTAACCAATCGAGAGTATTATAAATCTATCCACTCGAGAATATTGCAGGTATGTCAACACGTGGCATTACGCAATCAAGTGATGGGTGAATACAAATAATAGTTGTCATCATGCTCGAAGTAGCAAACTAATGACGCAAACAGTTTCACAAGAGTGCAATATTTAAGAGGATTTAAAATGTGGAAATCATTCGCACATAAATCGTTAACCAGGGACATGAATACAAAGATCGCTCAAAATTTATAACGCACAATATTTTTATTTACATAAACCCTTTTTGTACTTTATGACAGACTCAGCGCCTCACATTACACCAGTCTCAAATGGTTTTTGTTGTATTTGTTTGTGAATAATCCCCACCCCTTATCCTATGAATAATCTCTTCTGCTATTCTCAAAGACGTTCGAAATATTCAAAAATAATAATGTGGGGAACACTATCAAAGTAAATTTCCCCGAAAATGTCTATTCGGTCTGTTTAACGTGAAATTATTTGTAAATATAACGAACTTTTTGTTTATAAATATGCAAAACAAAGTTTTATAAGTAGAATGCTCCTATATACGCTACGCCCGGGTTACCTAAACTGTGTTCCGGAGAACACTAGTGTTCGAGTGATTATATCTATACTATGGTACACGGTCATTTGAATCTCGCCTTTTGGGTTCAGTAGGTTCAATACTACCGTGAAGTGTTTAAAGACTACAGAAATTTTTTGTGACAATATCTTCATTTCTTAACATATGTTTTAATTTGTATAATTTAAAATGTTATATCTGCTTTATTTTATATTTTAAAGTTTATATTCATCCCACTTAAGGGTAATTTATATATACATATATATTCATTTTTGGCGGGTAAGAGGTTACATGAGGGTGATCCTAAAGCAAGCAACTCCCCTTTAATACCATAGGAAGCGACATAAAAAGGGGGAGGGTGATGTGGAAGGTAGAGCGAGGTAGCCAAGGGTTGACTAGGGCCCCCAGACTATAGTGTAATGATGCTACGCGGTGTTTCACTTAAAGGTGATTCAGGGGAAACCCTACAAAACCTGCATCATGTAGGTTGGGCTAGTGAGCACTACTCCTGCGCCCTTCTGATGGCGGGAGACTGGATTGTTGTGGGAACGCAACAAACCCGCCTCCGTGCCTTGATTAATATTGCCAACTGGTCCAATGGGATCATCGAACAACTCTTATCGTATGCCGAAGGTCTTGGACCCCCGTAAATGCACCTCTCAAACTGCCCAATGTCGTCTCAGCCTGCAGGAGTCTTAAATTAATTACCCATTGGGGGGGAAGAGGAAATCCAGGAAGGAGGAAGCCCCGACGGACTTACCAGAACTCCACCTGGCTCACACTCATTTCCCATCAGGTTATCCTCCTGATCCTCATCAATTTGTTTTTACATATACTCATCCCACTTACTGTGTTATTATAAGCATAATTTTGACAGCATGAGAGCGAGAGAGAGGACGAGCATTCTCATTCCATCCATTGTTGTAAACATGAGAAAGCGGGACCTGTTCAAAACCAACTGCGAGTTATAAGGTTTGCCGTGAAGCGATCATAAGCTCAACCACTGGACTGTTCATACAGTATTGATATATTGACATTCGTTCGTATTCAATTGCCGTTTCATTCGAAACAGAAAAACTTGGTGTGTTTTGATGTGATTTTGAGGTCTATTACTTTTATAGCGTTTTCCCCTACAATATTTATATACAACTTCAACCCATTGCAGCATGTGAGAGGGGAGGGGGAGTGGAAATAAGTCATATGTAAATACCAAGGAAACTATCGAGTTAGGTGTCGAAACTTGTGTAAAGGGGGTCACTGTATTACATTATGGCCCTTAATATGCGATTTATGAAAACCATTCATCCTTTAAGTGGGGAGAAATTTTATTCTGTTAAGAGTGTTAGTCCTGCTATTGTTGCGGGAGTCTTTTAGACTATCTAGAAATACTGGGAGTATATATGAGGTTCATATTGTAACGTTTTCGAAACCGGTTTAGTCATGTGTTGACCAAGAACTAAAGAATGTACCGGAATAATACAAACAAGTACCTGGGCAACGCCGGGGCCACACCAAGTAATAATTAAATATGGGAATCCAGCTCGCTTTAAAAAAATAAATAGACGAAAACTATATTTAAAATTATGAAGTTATTGATCTCTACTCCGAAAGTGATGGACAGAGAAGAGTCAGAAATATTAGCTTTTCAACTTAGAAATTGTATTGGACTAATGAATTTTTTTTATATATTTTGATATATTTTCTTCAACGTAAAGGACTGTACACAAAAGATTTCATACTATTGATAGGGCGAGCTCTACAGTCTTTCGATGTTAAGGATTTCCTAAATGATAATCTTGACAGAATGGTGGGCAAAAGTTCTGAGGAAATAAGTCGGAAAACCTGTAAGTGAAGCCATTCCACTAAATTCGCTGAGGTGGTTGATGATAAAGTAGCCTAGAGTAAAACAAATCTGTTTCAGAAAAAAAAAAGTTATTAGTGTGGAGGAAAACTCGTGTTTAAGTCCGCTAACCCGTGTTTAGTAAGCATGTTAGCGTAATGCTAAACACAGGAAAACCAACAAGTCACCGTGTGCCGCCAGTACTCCCAGTAGCATTACACAAAAGGCAACACTTCAACTATAATAATTGTTCAGAATAACTATTTCATGTCCAATCATCACAGAATAGAGACAGACGCATCTTTGGATGTGACGTCATCAAGACAAGCAACGATACTCTTTGCCGTGAGCACCTCCTCATGAGCTACTGTACTTTAGCGTTTTGTTTGGCTGATATAACAGGCAATTGAACGTGGTTTTATGAGCTAAGCCAGTGCCAGTTTTAAGGTGGCTCACTAGTACTCAGAACCGATCACAGAGTGCATTCCAATTCACGCACTTCTTCAAATGGAACCTCAATTTATTTTATTTTAACAAAGCTTGTTGCCTTAATCTCCTTAAAGTGTTGGTTTTCCCTCAAAATATATATTTTTTAATTGGTAGCATAAATTCAGTTATACTTGCTAAGCTTAAAATTTTCTGTTTAATCTTTCACTTAATCTTAAAAAGCAATTGTTTCTAATTTTGTAGACAAAGCCTTGTTATTGTCCAATAGTTCACATCATTCTGATAATCTCAATTATGTGTTTTAAATTCTGTGTGCCAATATTTATCCTATTGGTTTTATTAGAAAATTTGATAACCTTATAATTAAATATAATTATAATTCTACAAAAGATCTTGTTCATCAAAATACATACATGTATTAAATTAAAAACTTTGTTAATTCTTTGTCTTATTCTGTTTAAAAAACGTATAGATGTTCTCAAGGCTTTAAATTATCTTAATGTTCTCTACAGAAATTATTGTAATAATTGCTCGTGGATGAGAATAAAGTATATCTGTCAACTATAATTAAGAAACAAACATTTTCTTAATACTAATCATTGCATGAACAACCATTTCGTGTTTCCGAATATAAAGTGTTTCCGAATATAAAAAACTAAAGTGAAGTGAAGTGTTTCTCTTTTCTCTTTCAGGGCATCCACAGAACATGTTTATCTTTCTTTAGTTTATAATTATGTATATTTAATTATGTATCTGCCACCGGGCTTGCGCCCAATTGTAGATTATTAGCAAATACAAATACAAATATTTCTGAAATGCAACACATCTAATAATTTGTTTATAAATGTCAAAAAAGACTCTTCTCAGTTTATTTAAATGTATGATGGTGTATTAGTCTTCATTAGTCACATATCTGGGTTACTCTTTGTGTTGAAATATCTTTATTAAGGGCTGGTCGAAACGTCTAAATTTTTATTTGTTCAAAATTTTACTGTATTTTCTGTTATACGGGTCGTTAATTATTATGTTATTTGTGTTATAAAATATAATTCATTTAAGAATGGTTTGGTCATAATGTGATCCCTTGTCAGGCGTTTGTAAAAACACATTTATTTTTAATTTATTTATAAATTCTTTTATAACCTGACGAGGCTTCACATATTCAAAGAAATACGCATTCAAATTACGTAATTAAATTACAATTAGTCTGGTTTGGTTTATTAATTTAGCATTTATCACTAGTTTGTGGAATTAAAAGTCGCTTTCGTGTTGTAATAAATATATTATCTTGTATACTTGTATATTTTAATGTAAACAATAATAATATGAATACAGAAAATAAATATCCCACTTCACTCGCAGAGTTAGTATTTATGCAATTACAGCCAGTAGGAAAACTTTTAGCTGCAGATGTAAACGAGTGTCTTCGTATATGTCTTTAATTAGTTAAGCACAGTAGCTTTTTCCAATTATCTGCGCGTAGCTTTCAACTTGAGAGAAGTAAACTAATCTACAAATTAGGAACGAATGTCATTCGTTTAAGCGACTGATGCCCATTACCCTTTTACGACCTCTTCCATAAATCTGAAGAAAGTTCGGAAGGGTGTTAACACTGACATTACACACACAATACGTCGCAGGTCTTCAGTCTTTTCCTCGCGTACTTTTAATGTATTACAGCCTGTTTCTGGAAAGGGACTGGAATAGTTAATTTTTTAAACAATTAATGTGTCACAAATCACCAACACAAGTTCAGTTCATAATGTGTTTTATTGCAGGGTTTTTTTTTTTTTTTTTTTTTTTTTTTTTTTTTTTTTTTTTTTTTTTTTTTTTTTTTTTTTTTTTTTTTTTTTTTTTTTTTTTTTTTTTTTTTTTTTTTTTTTTTTTTTTTTTTTTTTTTTTTTTTTTTTTTTTTTTTTTTTTTTTTTTTTTTTTTTTTTTTTTTTTTTTTTTTTTTTTTTTTTATTTTTTTTTTTTTTTTTTTTTTTTTTTTTTTTTTTTTTTTTTTTTTTTTTTTTTTTTTTTTTTTTTTTTTTTTTTTTTTTTTTTTTTTTTTTATTTTTTTTTTTTTTTTTTTTTTTTTTTTTTTTTTTTTTTATTTTTTTTTTTTTTTTTTTTTTTTTTTTTTTTTTTTTTTTTTTTTTTTTTTTTTTTTTTTTTTTTTTTTTTTTTTTTTTTTTTTTTTTTTTTTTTTTTTTTTTTTTTTTTTTTTTTTTTTTTTTTTTTTTTTTTTTTTTTTTTTTTTATAGTCGTATAAATCATGACAGTGACCAACGATGACTCAACACCTATTTCTTTGATCTCAAAATATGAAATTTGATACACGCTGCTTTGATGTTCTAGGCATATGCTAAAAATATATTTTTTTCAAATGTGAAATCCTTTTAAGAATTTTCTTGTCGAATCCAGAGGGATTGTAGCTAATTAATCAGACGTATGTATCCAGAGTTCTGATTGAAACTCTTCGTAATGGTCTGTTCTGTATTCATCCGCAGAAGGTGTATATGGTGCGGGAAGAATACCGGCAGCACGAGTACGGAGGGCCTTGGGCATCACCAAACATCACAAGATTTGCGCAACACGTCACTCCTTCAGTTGGCACAGGAACGATCTTTGAGTAGTCACGCTCCGTGGGAAGCTGCGGATTTTCCGGGAGGAGCTGAACAGAGGCAAGTGACGACTGAAATATTTCTGTCGTTTTATGGAAGTGGTCTCTGAACGTCATGACAACAAATTACTCGTAGGTAATACTCGTCCACATACGTTTTTGAATCTGATTCGTGTTATTGGCAGTAGTTAAACCTCCACGCCTAAGTCTCTGAACGTCATACTGAACTCCCATATTCACTCCAAACGCACACCTGAGATTTTCTTGTTTCATGACGCCGCGTCATCAGCACTTTCAATACGTAAACATCATTCATTCCTGTACTTGAAATTCCGATCCAATTGTTATCAAATATATACTGGACGCCAATGTATTGTCAGATTTGGCTAGTATTCATAATATTAAAGTGATTTTGGTTCCTCTTCTGAGAAAACCAGACACGTTGTATAATCAAAAAATATACATAATTAAAGAATTATTCAAAAACAATATAATAACAATAAAAATTACTTAATAGTTACTATCTACGAAACAGGAAGAATACCAGACGATTTTAGTAAAAACATAATTATTCCCATACCGAAGAAGACTTGGGCTGATAGATGCGAACAGCACAGGACAATTAGTTTAGTATCCCATGTATGCAAAAATAGTAACGAAAATAGTATTTAAGAGAATGGAACGTCTAACAGAAAGTGAGTTAGGAAGAATGTAGGGACAAGAGAAGCAATATTGACTTTGCGGTTATTTGTAGAATACAGAATAAGAAAAATCCAGCCGACGTTCATGGCATCGTAGATTTAGAAAAAGCGTTTGATAGCGTGAACTGGATTAAGGATGTTGAAGAGCAATGGAATAAAATATCGAGAAAGGAGGCTTATACATAACCTCTACAGGAGGCAGTCAGCTGTAATTAGAATAGAAGGTAAAGAAAAGAAAACAAGAATTCAAGAAATGAGTAAGACAAGGATACAGTCTGTCACCCATGCTGTTAATCTTATAGATATAACAGCGATGAAGTAAATTAAAACTGATTATGGAAAAGGAATCATACTGCAAGGAGAAGAAATAAAAACCCTACGCTTTGCCGATGATATTGCAGTATTAGGGGATACAGAAGAAGTTTGGAAGCCATAATAAATGGCATGAACGGAGTCCTGGAGAAAGAGTTAAAAATGAGGAGTAATAGAAGGTAATAGAGATTAGTATGCGAAACAGTGGAATAATAAAGGTTGTTAGATTAGGAATTCTGCAACTTGGGAACTAGGAATGGTAGAAGTATAGTAGATATAAAGAGTAGGATAGCACAGGCAAAGAAGACTTTCGCGAAAAAGAGGAGCTGACTTGCGGGCAATAGAAGTGTGAATATTAGGAAATCGTTGCTAAAAATGTTCGTATGTATCGTGGCGTTATATGGGTGCGAAACGTGGACGATAAGAATTGCAGAAAGGTAGAAAATAGAAACCTTTGAAATTCTGAACAGAATAGGCGAAAAGCGAACAATATGGAGGACGTTGAGTAAGAGAAGGGATAGATTAGTGGGCCACGTTTTTAGACATGAGGGTAATGTAAAAATTAGCATTGGAGGGAAGTGTGTGGGGTAAGAACAGAAGAGGGAGTACGCTAAGCAGATTAGGGAGGAATTGGGTGGTGCTTGTTATGAGAAACTGAAAAGGCTTGCGCAAGATAGGTTAGCATGGAGGGTTGCTTCAGACCAGTCTTAGGACAATACCACAACAACAATTATTTTTGAATTATCCAAGAATCAACCATCCAAGTTTGACAGAAATATTTTTTAATAAATAAAAATGGCAGAACGTATCGTCCCTATTTATGGTGCCTCTTCGCGTAGTCAGTCTGAATATCTAACAAAATGTAGAGGAGAAGATCTTATAAACACGATGTTTATAATACAATTATATGTAAATAAATATTATAATTTGTCTTGAAATATAAATACATAGTTAAAAATAAATTGTAGTGAAAATTTCTTAAATTGTGTCCAAATGCGGTCGCCTAATTAAATTATTAGTACAAATTTTCACCAAAATTTATTGTGAAGTACTTTTTACAACAATCTTAATAATTTTTGTCTAATTTCTTTAATCGAATTGGTTAGTTAAATAAATAAGTTTGGTTTGGCCACGACTTAATAACGTTAAGTTGCAAATTGTTTTTCAATTCATTAATTCAGAGCTTTAAAGAGCGCTTGGTTTGGCTGATATAACAGGAACTTCAATATAAACTAATATCACAGCCATTTCGGATGTAATGTGTGGGCAAATACGAATTTTCTCCACAAAAGAATTGTGTATTGTTATGTCAAGAAATAAATTGTAAGTAATTCTCAATAAATTTCCATGGTAATTGTATATGATGTTAATATTACTTTTTTGTAATTTTTGTTACTCAAAAGTATGCTTTTACTTGAAGAGGTTAAAAAATTACTTTTTTTGTAATTTTTGTTACTCAGACTATAAAAAAGTATGCTTTCACTTGAAGAGGTTAAAAAAATTCTTGCCAATTTTGCATTTCTTCTGACAAATTTGACTCGTTTATTAATTTTAAAACTATATAATTATGATTCGTAAAATTTTATTTGATTCTAAAATTATCTTGAGTAATCGATTTAATATAATACCCAAATCTGAGAATACTATTGATTATTTATGAATGAGAAAGTAAAATACCATATTTTATAAATACAGTTAGTAATTCCATGAATTAGATTATGATTAGTTTGATGAGCTATTTTGTTGGAGTGGTTAAGAAATTCCATTTTATGAGAAATAGGGCACATACATTAGAAACGTATTCCAAACCCAAACTGTATTTTCCATGTGAGCTTCCTTGTACGTTATTACTAGTATACAAACACATACATATTTGCGCCAGTGCTGTGTTGTCAAATATTATGCCACCGCTTTCTACAAATTCATTGAACCTCCTTTCTGAGACACACAATATTTACTCTATTAGTAATTTCTTGTACAGTCACAGACAACAAGAAAATTATCACAGCGAATCACCGGGTATTCTTAGTAAGATTTATTTATTTACCTCTTCGAGTTTAGACTGGGTTTCCTCATGGTTCCATTTTGGGTCCGTTGCTCTCACTTAAGTCATAAATTCTTCCTCTAAAACTATATTATTTGCAGATGATACTAGTATTTTAGTAACAAGTAAGCAAAATGAGTCAATGATACATTAACGCAGATGCTTCACTGGTTCTCCGGTTAATGACTTGTCAGTCAATTGCGATAAAACTCTTTTCATTCAGTTTCCGACAAACAATGCTACATTAAACTTGGTGGCACTAGCAACAAATACATGTAAAATAAATGAAGTTGAATACACTAAATGTTTAGGTATATCTGTAGACAAAAAATAATAATTAGGAAGAATCAGATTAATATTCTCCTAAGAAAACTAGTCACGGCAACCTTTTACTGGTGGAATTATGTCACGTTGCAGTGATCCAAAAATAATAAAATTAGTTAATTTTTTTATTCTTTCACTCTGTAATGACATATGGTCATTACTGTGGTCGTGCAATCTTCAGAAAAAGGTTGTCAGAATATTATGTCAGGTTTCATCAAAAACTTCTTGAAGGGGACTCTTCAAGAAAATGGAAATATTCACTCATGCTTGCCATTATATTCAATCACTGATGTTATTTGTTATTAATAACAGTCAACTCAGATGTGTTTAACTTTTATACCAGAAATAAATATAATTTACATAAGGAAGTCTCTAACTATAGTACAAAATGGTGTTCATTATAAGACTATTAGCGTCTTTAATTAACTTCCCGCCTCCTTTAAACTATTAAAAATGAATACAAATTAAGTCTCTTTTTATTGAGCCACTTCTTCTACTCCGTCGAAAAATTTATGAAGTTGAGTGAATATAACTTAACATAGACATTAATTTCTTAATATAGGATATAGGCAATATTTATTAATATTATGTATCAGGTACAAATTGTATGTCTTGTCTTCTCTGAAGAATAAAAGAATATTTTATAATTGGTTACAAAGAATCAAATGAATGCAAATAGAGAATGTTAATAGTAACTAAGCAATCTTAACAAGTTATGTATAAATTCTGAAATTGTTCCACATCCCTAAAGCTTTGCTTCTCGATTGGATCAATGGAATATGATTAAACACATACATTCGATGGTCAAGGTTAGAAGGATTCACCTCGTCTCTTAGGCTCTAATAGATCTGAATACATTTGATCACTTCATGGATTATTTTTGTGAAATTCAAGTCAATAGTGTGGGTTAAGAGGAAAGTCAAAGACACGTTTGAATGACTATCTGTGATAATACTGTCTTTTGGGATATTAGCGAGACTTCTTCATGAGTAAGCAGTAGTTCAACATTCCTTACCATTTCTCGCTCCTCCCAGAGGATTGGATATTGTCATGAGACCATGAAGGAAATGTTCGTTCGCGTTTCACGGTGGATGTTATGTTGACAGGTGATGGCCTTCGACACGGTCTCTTGTGGCCTGGGAAGCCTTCGTCCCAAATGGCTTGAACGTTTCGCCAATGAGCGCAGCTTCATGGCTGTCTACGGTCTACTTGGGACCATCCAGACCACCGCCTTCATGTACTTCGTGGCGACGCTGACAACTCTCGAGAAGAGGTTCAAGATTCCCAGCAAGACCACAGGTGATTCAATTTTAACAGTTTTGTAAAGTAATATACAGCATAAGCATCGAAACAAACTAGAGGGTTGTATTTTAATTTAAATCAAAATAAATTGGATCAAATTAAAGAAAAACAAATTAAATTTATTTACAGAAAACAACAATAACTTTTGGGTCCAATTCACAAATTTACCATGCCTAGCTCAATTGAATTTACTAAGACTATCTACTTAAGGGTCATTTTTTGTGGGCTTATCGTGCAGGAACAAAACCGTCATAACGCACTTCTCGATATTGGTACAAACACACCTGAGGCATGTTGTGGGTCGTAAACAGCTTCGTCCTTTGTCCACGTCGGTATATTGAGGTCTGTCTTCCACGAATTCTGGTCGCCTCTGGAGCTCTGGAGCCTTGGTGTTTACTTGTACTGAGTGTCTTCAATATGGGGAATTCTTCACCAAGTGACTAAATAAAATGGCGATTGCCCTGCCCACTCATTAAAACATATTTTTTAAGTCGTTCCTTATTCAGAAGGTTTCTAAAATGTTTCTAATCATAAATGAAAATCCTGTAGTGGTTATGACACTTCTTCTACTATAAACATCTTAAGGATTTATATTTATTTGCTCAACTGAGGACCAGACAAAATAACCGTAATAAAAGATGTTTCATCCCTCGTTGGTAGGTTTGATATCACAAGTGTTTTATTCCAATGTGGGAATATTCTTATTGGCGTGGCGGTCATAAATTTTTACTGGTTTATAAGGTATAATTTTTATTAATTAATGTGCACAAAACAGGCATTCAATTAACATTTATTACCACTTAATTCACACATTTGACTACAAAAATACTAAAAATGACCATTTTAAATTGAATTATTAATCCCCAGGTGTTCCATGGGTAGAAAATTTGGGAAATTAGTCAGTGCATAGAAAAGTTCAGAGCTTCATTATCTGTATTTAACTGGTATCACTGACTGGCTTTGGATCTGCGGATTCCTCTTTTCAATTTCTTTATTGCAACACTTCCAGACGCATTTATGTTCTTACCACTAAGCTCTGCTTTTGGTCTTAATCACTCCTCTATATTTCACAAGAATTCAAAGCGATTATACCGGTCGGAACGCGATCAATGATTAGAATTCTCGCTCTGGAGGGTCAGAATTAACCGAATTCAATTTCTTCCGCAAGTCATACCAATTCTGATCATTACCAGCACTTTACCCAACTTTGACAAAAACTATCATTATATTTTCACAATATTCCAATTTAACGTGTCTTTTACACTGAGCAGCAGAAACGACTAATTCTCAACAGACCAATACTCCTGAAAATGACCAATTACAAACTTGTTACTTTACAATCAGTTATTTAAATAAAGCCTTCGCCTTTTAGTCACAGATAATCCTTTTACAATTAAGCGTGATTAGACGTTCCCTTAAATAAAGTGCTTTAATGGGACAAGTAAATTAATGAGAGGTACACTAAAACATATTAAACATCATAAATAAAAAATAAAGTTAAAGAGAAATCAATTGAAATAGGTAAGTAAAGAGATTAAATGAAAAGTTAAGATGGGATAAAATTGTCACATTTCACAAATATAAAGAAGCTTCATAAACTACTCCTGACAGATTAGATTTCAAGACCGTCGACAATGATTAACATGAGTAAAAAGAATAATTGTGTATTATAAGAAGAACTTACTAACACAAACCAACTATAATGGACCTGGGACAATACGTCCACTGCTTAAGGTTGACAATTTTTTTTTTACACTTTTTAAGAAACTTGGAACACATATAAACGAAATATGTTCAGAAATTCAGAATCACCAATCGTTCACTGAAGTCAACGAGCGTGTTGTTTGTATTTTAACGCTGAATCGTATTTGTCATGATTCCTAGGTATCATGATGACTGGCAACGAGATCAGCCAGATCGTGTTGTCACTGGTTCTGTCATACTACGGAGGCCATGGTAACAGACCTTTGTGGATCGCATTTGGAGTCGCGCTTTCCGGAATATCCTGCTTCATCTTGGCTCTGCCCCACTTCATATTCGGCCCCGGCAACGATGCTCTCAACTTCACCAAGGAATACAGCATTCCGTCGCACATTTACAATAGCTCTCTCGGTAAGTAGCACTTTCCGATAATTATAAGCCTAAGTCGGTATATTCATCAGTTGCTCATGGTTCAACATGAGATCTAGACATTCACAGAAACAACTTATATGGGACGGATTAGAAAATGATGACTTTTCTGGTGAATTTGTTGCAGTTATTGGAATTCAATTCGTGAAGTCGTTAGAAGGTATCGAAAAATAATGTCTGTATTATATCTTCCACCAGTAACTTGAATAACTTTGTCACCAAGTCTACGTGTAATAAGACTCGTATTACATACATATTTATTTATCACAACAATTTAATTTATTCAAAGTTAATTTTCCTTTTTTATCAGTGGCACAATTACAATAATAATTTACAAATCTTGTCTCAACGACTGAGAGTGCCTCTGCAAGCAGTGAATGGTGGGTCCAAAGTCTGCGTTCTGTCCTGTATACGCTGTTTATTTTTACTTGAAACTCGTTTACTGTCTTGCGGCGTCTGCTAGCTTGGCGGCAAGGAACTCACAGCTACTGGCTCGGCAGTTAGGTCTCGGTCAATGTACAGCATCGGACTCATACTAATATGCTGATCCGCTCACAGGATCACCACTTCAAATTCCTCTAGTTCAGACTACTACTTCACGACTAACTGGTGTGGATTTTCTCGTGCGACTTATGAAAGCTTTCTGCATTTATTGTTATTCCACGACCATCTTTGGCCAATATTTTAATTTATTCCTGAACAAGCCAGAGGAGGCAAAAGACTGACACTTTTCCACGCAAACTGAGGACAGACAATTCCGGAAATTTTAGAATAAAATCATATTGTAATAATACTGCATTACATGGGCCAACGTTGTGAACATTATGATCCAATTGAATCTTAACAATTAAAATAGAAAATCATTTAACCCGAAAAAGCTTATAACAAAAATCTTCAAATAGTGAATTTAATTAAATCTTCATATCAAGATCTTTACAATTTCCGCTGTGATATGGCCTTGACACATTTCATCAGTCCATTTTTTTGAAGAAGTATAAATTTTCTCAGTTCAGTGAGATAAGTGGAAAATTTATAAAAATTTAATCAAGAAGATAAATCAAATTCATTTTTCATTTTGGCTCCTTTATTTATTTGTAAAGATCAAAGCGCGATTTAATTAAATTAAAATTAGTCCTTCGTACCGTTCATTTGTTTCGAACTTTCTTTAGTTGCCCAAGTAGGCAAAAATGGTAAGTTTATTTACAAGTCTAAATGTAAATAAATTCTCGTAATGCCAATGGATAATTATTATTAAAAAATGTGCAAATTTCTATTTTATTAAAAATTTGGCTTGCTTATTCTTTTAAATTTCTTAATTGATTTGACTACAGACGTTACACGAACCAAAAATATTATAGTAAATTATCTCATCGAGAAAGGTATGAACCTTCCCCTTTATTAATGTATAAAATTATGTGGTCTTGATAATATTTTTTTCGATAAAGTATCTTATGGATCAATTAGGCATGGAAGACTGCTGCACATAAGGACTTGCAAAGGTACGGAAGAATGATTTTTGGAGGTGTAATATAACTTCTGTATAATTGCATAGAACCTCTAAATCGGGGAATTTGAAAATCCACTTCCTCAAACAAAAAGTTATTAGTACACTGAATTTACCTCGTATGCATTCCGTTGCTTGTAGCCGAAACTCGGACCTTATTAACATCTTATTGGGAAGATTTCATTAACAATTAATCAATTTGTTTGTGTTTATAGTCTACCAAGACATGGGAGACGATTCCACGACATCCGTGGTGCTGGTTTTCCTATCTCAGTTCGTCCTAGGCATTGGTAACACAGTTTACTATGCTCTAGGACAAACCTACCTCGATGACAACACGCAAAGCACCAGAACGCCAATGATGCTCGGTACGTACACGGATTTATATGAATTCTGTCTTATTATTCAAAAAAAGTTTAATTTCACAGACAATTTTAAACTATCACTATGTATGATCGTATTATGAGGGAATAGGAATGGTCACGTATTTTACATAAATAATAAATAATTTTGGCAATACATAACACAGAAGTACAAAATAAATGACTCTTAGGGACAATAGGTTTTCCTGGAATGAACTGTTGGATGAAGATTTTCTCGGAATTCCAACTGGTTAACGTTCCGATGACTGGCACTGCCAGATTCTTCACCTGAGAATGATCCTAATCACTCACACTGTGTACCTAAATATTTAACACTACGATTGACAGCGACATAAATTAACAAGAAATGATCACACAAATGCACTAAACACTTTTTGCCTGACCCTGTCACAACCTGGTATTCATCTCCTCTCTACGTCCTTATTTTCTCATCTTCTGGTAAAAGCTGAATAGAGATTGTGTGTTGTTTCAGGATGTGTCATGTCTCTAAGAGTGTTCGGTCCAGCTCTGGGTTTTATCCTCGGATACTTGTGCCTGAGCATTTACGTGGACCCTACGAAGACTCCTACGATCACCAGGAAACATCCAATGTGGATCGGTGCTTGGTGGCTCGGTAATTATACAGCTCATGCAATATCCTAAGAACCATTACAGAACTGAGAGGAGAGACGATAATATTCTACCCCGTGGCAAAGTCTCTATATTGGGAAAAGGGTGTCATTCGCATCACAAGTCTCTTTAATTGGGAAACTTGAGATTCCTCAGACAATAAATTTTAATTGCTTCAAACGGTGCCCTATTTTTTGAACAACTGTTGTGATATGTGGAGCACAATTTTATTTGGCGTGAAGAATTAGGCCCAAATATTTTACTTCAGTTGATTCAGGTTTGGGATAGTTTTTAACTACCTTGTATGTAATTTTAATTGCAATTGGGTGCCCACACACGAGCAGATTTCATTGGCAGATCTGATCAGCCGACCAATCGCCGGATTGGAGCGCGGAATCTGAAGGTCGTTTACACGTGAGTGTAGGTCTGCCGACAATTATCTTACGGTCGAGATCTGTGCAGACTCTCGAATGCGCAATACATTTGCCCTCTGCGAGGGAATATCTGTTTACTACCTTAGCTAATTATCTCTAATTACGAAATAAACAAGTCAAAGGACTACTTTTTTATTATAATAATCAGAAATTTCCAACACAATAATATTAAGAAGCTAATTGTTTTTAATGATTCAGTGGAATAGTTTAAATAATATTTTATATTTGTTTATTGGTATCAAGCTATAATATATTTTTTAATTGTAATAATAACAATGAAAACCTATTCTGGCTTATTGTTCACCACTACAACCAACAATTTACGTTATAAAACTTCTAATATGCTTAAATTCAAAAGAAGGTTAACGTAGCCGTAGCAAATATGACCCGGAATTTTTGGAATACGCAGATAAACCTGTATTTCAGCGCTTGACGACCGTCAATTGTTTGGATCTGATCGTTCAGACAATTATCTGCGCTCCAATCCGGCGATTGGTCGGCCGATCAGATCTGCCGATGAAATCTGCTCGAGTGTGTCGGCACCCATTGACACTTTTCATATCGACCCTCAACAAGATTTACATGCCGAGCCTTGCAAAATTAATTACGGGGTTTAAGGCTTTCTAGTATTTCTAACATTCAGTATAAAATTATGAATAATACATAAAATGGAAGAGCAAACGCATGCAGCTTTTCTTACAAACATTCAATCTGAGTACCTTTCGTCACACGGCACATATCGAGTCGATAAGCCAGTTCTTGCCAAATCTTGATTAGTGTGTCTGACAAAATTGTTGCAACAAATGCTAGAATCATGTTTCTTAGATTTCTGGTTGTTTCTTCCAATTGAGGAAAAAGCCACTTAGGAAAACGCGCATCAAGATAAGAAACACCAGTTTCTCTAGCTTCGTTAAAAAACAAACGCCCACAAACTTTTCGCCGGGATATGACAAGAAAAACATTATTTAAGAGGGTCTCTTTGCATCTGTACAATCTCGTCAGTATTTTCTGACCCGCAGGTACGCGCATTGTGTGTGTTCACATTTCCACTTGAGTGAAATGATGATTTTCAGGGAACATACAGAAAATCTTCATTCTCATTTAGCAATATGTCGTTCACAAATTTGACACGTAACCCGTAGTTCATAGGCTTTGAAGAGTCTGTTTTTGTGGTGTTCAGTCCTAAGACTGGTCTGATGAAACCTTCCATGATAACCTATCTTGCACAAGCCTTTTCATTTCCGCAGAACTAGCACAGCCCACATCATCCCTATCCGCTTAGCATAGTCCATCCCTTTCCTTCCTCTTCTGTTCTTACCGCACGCATTTCCCTCTAATGCTAATTGTGCAAGACCCTCATGTCTTAAAACGTGGCCTATTAATCTATCTCTCCTCTTGGTCAACGTCCTCCATATTGTTCGCTTTTTCCCCTATTCTGTTTAGAACTTTCTCGTTGGTGATTCTATCCACTCATCTTATTTTCAGCATTCGCCTATAGCACCGCATTTCAAGGGCTTCTTTTCTTTTCCTCAACTCCTACCGTCCACCCATACGAACATTTTCAGAACTATTTCCTAATATTCACGTTTATATTACCCATAAGTAAATTTCTCTTATCCTTGCGAAAATCTTCTTTGCCTGTGCCATCCTACTCATTATGTTTACTAAACGTCTACCATCCCAAGGAGCAGAATTCCTTAATTTCCGTCAAAAAAATTCCTTTCCAATCTAACAACCTTTATTCCCCTGTTTCCCATATTACATTCCATTACCTTGGTTTTTCTCTATTAATCCTCTTATTAAACTTTTTCCCGTTCGTGCCATTTATTACGGTTTCCAAGTCTTTTTCTGACTCCCCTAATACTATAATATCATCGGCAAAGTGTAGGGTTTTATTTCTCTCCTTGCAGTATGATTCCTTTTCCATATTCCATTTTAACTTTCTTCATCGCCTGTTATATACATAAGTTAAACAGAATGGGCGACAGGCTGCATCCTTGGCTTACTGCTTTCTTGATTACGGCTTTCTTTTCTTGATCTTCTATTCTAATTACTGCTACTTGTCTTCTGTAGAGATTAGTATAAGCCTCCTTTCTCAATATATTATTCCAGTGCTCTTCAAAATCCTTAATAGTGCGTTCCAGTTCATCTTACAAAACGCTTTTTCTAAATGCCACGAACGTAGGCCGGTTTTTTCTTATCCTGTCTTCTAAAATTAGTCGCAGAGTTAATATCGCTACTCTTGTCCCTACATTATTCCTAAAACCAAACTGATCGTCTCCTATCTCGCATTCTATTTGAAGTTCCATCCTTTTTACATACAGTTTTCGTTAATATTTTGCATGCATGGGATACTAAATTAATTGTCCTGTGCTGTTCGCATCTATCTAAAATTTTGTCTCCCAAAACTTCATCATCCACCTCCTCTTCTTATTCTATTACTGACTGATCTAGATTTCCACCGTGTTACATCTCTTCTGGATATTCCTTCCATCTTTCTGATTTTTCATCTCTATTCAGATGTTCATGGTAATATTTTTCCTCTTGCCGAATACATCTTTGATTTTCCTGTAAGCTGCGTCTATTTTCCCTTTCACCGTGAATTCTTTAACCGCTTTGCATTTCTCTTGTAGCCAAGCCTCTTTGGCTGATTTGCACTTTCTATCTATTTCATTCTTCAAGCGTCCGTACTGCTCTTTACCATTTTCATCTCTTGCGTTTTTAGATTTACGCCTTTCATCAATCATCTTAAAAGACTCCCATACAGATGCCCCTGGAATTGCTAAATCATGTCTAGCCTTAACGCATTGATGTCTTTGAACTACTCGTGAAGACTCTCACTCGTTCAACATGGTCTCTAGTTACTCTTGGTCGTCCTGCGCTCTTCAAGCTGATGATATAATCTACGAATGTTATATCACCTGGAGGATTACTCTGGAACTTAATACACAATGCACGTTGCACTGCAACAACAGATTCAGTCCTGCAAACTCTAAAACACAAAAAGGTTTCTCTCAACTAGTCGCAAACTTTGCTACTAGTTCTTTCTGACGGAAGACACAGGAAACGTGCATGCGCACAGGTGTACCAACAAGACTGTTTAAGTTGCTCTATCATTTGATTTTTTATTTGTTATTGTAGGGTGAATGTAATAAATACCACAAAGCCTTAGAACCCCGGTAGACCAGAAAGTTTGTGGCAGTTTGACAGCATGACCCCTTGACTCCTGCCACGTCGTCTTAAATTCGGGCCACCATTACTTCTGTCGTTACCCAGAAACGCAACGAGTTTACTTAATTTCCATATTACAAAGTTGTATTATCGTTCATTTGTTCAACAATGTTTACGTTTGCTCTCTTAATGCATCAAAATTTACTTAATTTGGTTATATTATGCGTTAATGTAGTTGGCCTGCTGCCTATTAAACTGGTCGAGGCATGGAGAATGGAATGCTGCACAACAAATCCTACTCCACTCAACCTAAAGGCGTGGGACAAGCACAGGGTTTCCGTTATTCACTCCTGGTATATAGTATTCTCAGTAGAATATTCACAATATAGTTTGGGGCCCTAATTATCCCTTGGTTTTATTCCCCTAAACGAATCTCCCCTTTTAAATCCTGTCCTATTCTACTAAAGATAGCTTGTTACTAAAAATTCATGTATATAATTTATACCGACCTCCTGTGAAGTAGTCCCTAGCGTCGCTGCCTCACAACTCGTAGGTCCTGGGATCGAAACCTGGCATGGTCACGGAGACTGGGGTTGAGACTGACAGAGAATCGATATTCTGACTTTTGTATGACTCCAAAATTCGGAATGCTTCATGTAAGACGACAGCCGCAGTCGTCTCGGTAACCCTCAATGGACTTCAGAGACAAGACAGAAGAAGATATCAATTATATTCAGATAATTGTATTATAATTGTTTTATATTGCTTTCATATAAAAATGGTTTTCTTTAAATTTATAGACACTCATAAAGACCCCATTTACTATCGTAAACTTGTACAACTGATGTTAGTTACATAACAGGATCAAAACTTCGTGTAGTTTAGTATTAATTTGCTCCTAACGCTTTGGCTATTTTAGTTATTTATTTCAACTAATGACTACGGTTCACTTTGTGCTTATGGTTAATGTAAGTTTTGGAAATAAGAATTGTCTCTCCGTTGGAGTACACTGAAAAAGGAACAGTGTTGAATAACTCACTTCATTATGTGAAACTTGTGACCTTCTGTGCTCTTCTAGTATTTCCTTCGGCCGCGGTATTGCAACACTCATGAGTTTTCCTCATTCATTTCCATTGTAAAACAATCTTAGGACTACGAGATGTATACTTCAATATTAAAAATTGTTTCTGAGGAAGTTCTTTGCAGTATTATTGACTGACTCAGTGAAATATATAAATGAATCTCATTTCACATTTGTGGACGAATCAAACTCTTGAGCCCCGAACTTTTATAGGCATTCTTCGTAAATAATTTTTCTTTTACTGGAAATTTTCATTTTTATCATTAATCATTTATAATTATTTTATTATTTATTATGATTTTTAGGTCCCCTTTTCTCGGAAACAGTTAAAGATTCAGAACTAAATTTTTCACTGATTATTTTTATCCTTATAGTGTGTGCCTGGAAGAAGAATAAATTATTTATTATAATTATTAATTTATCAATAAATTTTAAAAACTACGATTGCATACAAATTGGTCACATTGAGCCATTATTCTAATATTTCCTTGCTTTACTTTATTATTCTCTTGTGTCAGATGGGTAACTTCTTTCATTTTTCGAATAAATCTCCTTTTTTAAACTGTCCAACATTAAATGTTCATGCCAAAAAATAAATGTATATTGATAAAAAATTATAATACGCAAACTCGTCGTCACAGAAATTAAATGCCTCTTCCTGAATGCAACACGCAACTCTCATTTGATTTCATTTGTTTATTTCACTTCCGTACACGATTATAAAATATAGTTCCTGCCATGTCTAACAAGTTAGACGTTTATACCGATGCTGCTTACATTGCACGTCCGAAAAATTTGGAGATTGGCTTCGTAAAAATTAAATAAGGCTTAAGATGAAGGTTTTAATGGTTCAGGTTCAAAGCACAGAACTTTCATACAACATATTAAATGGTCAAAATATTCCTTGTTTGGAATGGTCTTAAAACAGAACTTCCTTAGATATCTCATTCCCCTTCCTGAGTATTCTCATTACAAAGTGCAAGGTGTTCCATGCTTTCCTTGTAGCATAGTTTACCTGACCCAGTTTGTCTCCTGGATCACTGTTTACCCATCTATTTTATATTCCATGGCCTATTGATCGCGGATTTTAGTAAAACTAATCGCCTTTATTTCGCTTAGCCCATGTACTTAGAATATCTAAGTCAGCTGCGTCTTGTTCCCCGGTTGTTTCCTTGTAAAGTCATCAGCAAAAAGGCAGACCTTAGAGGTTATGTTATTAGGCAAATCATTTATAAATATGAGAAACAATAATGGGGCAATAACTGATCCCTGGGGGACTCCCGATGTTACAGATCCGAGTTCTGAAGTTTCTTTCCCAACTTTGACTTTTTGTAGCCATTATTTAAAGAATTCTTGAACCCAGAGAACTACTCTTTTGTTAATGCCTGCCCCAAATAACTTCTGGATCAATATGTCGCGAGGGACTGCATAGAAAACCTTTACAAAATCAATAACAATGGCGTCTATTCTACCACCACGATCTGATAGATGAAACAAATCGATTATTTGACTTTAACACGAAAAACCCGATCGAAATCCATGTTGGTTTTCAAAACTTAGATTTAAGTGAATCCCGAATGTACGTAGTTAAGTGCTCCATGATTTTTCATACTACTGATGTTAGACTAAGATATGTATATGAACATATATTACTATGTCTAAAATAACTCAAAACGTTAATGACGTTCATTCGTTACTTGTTCAGTAATGTACAGAAATATACATCGTGTGTCCGAATACTGATTTTTTCCTGACGTTTAAGTGACATCAGCAGTAGCAGCCAGTCAGTTGTAAGCAGAGAGTATTACGTAGTGGATGTGCGACCATAGTTTGCAACTAAATCGGTTACGGTGACATTCGATTGCATCAAAATGGACTATGGCGGTAATTGTTTAAGCCGTGCCCGAGTTGTTCGAATGATTTAGGTGGCATTCGATGACAATGCTCAACAAGTTCATTCAACGCAAACATTGAGAAAATACGTCATCTTTTTCAAACCGACCGTCATGTCTCATGCTGGAGAGATGAACATCTCTCAAATAGGAGTCCAAAACTTTCTATGGAATGTTTTGGTAAAGAGAAAAGTCTGTGCAAAGTTTGTCCAGCACACCTTGACCCCAGAACCATAAACGAGAACTAATGGATGGCAGACACAACTTGACTAAAATGAAAAACGCAAACAGCTCTTTTCTGGAAAAAAAGGTATTCACTGGTGTCGAGACTTGATGTTATCAATACTGAGCTACCACAAAATGACAAAGAACAGAATGGATCGATGTTTGCTTGCCCAAAGTGAAGACAATGTTCATCGTCTTTTTTGACGGTCACTGGGAATTGGCTGGTAATTTTTTCTCAGAGGTGTACTGAATCATGAATCGGATTCAGAAGGTTCGTCCGCAACAGTAGGTGAAGAGGGATTTTTTCTTGCTGCACGACACTAAAGTTTTCTTCCTCACTAAAATGTAAATGACAATTGTATTCACTCGATTTAGCCCCCGTGACTTTTTATATTCCCCAAAACATAAATTCACATGAAAAGGCCCGCTTTGACGTCGTAATCGATATTCAAGCCACCATGACACGCGGTTTTAAGACCATTCCAAACAAGGAATATTTTGACCATTTAATATGTTGTATGAAAGTTCTGTGCTTTGAACCTGAACCATTAAAACCTTCATCTTAAGTGGCATATTTGTCATTAGTACGCCCACTTATGGAATATGGTGCAGCATGCTGGGATCCGTACAGGATAGGTCAAATAGAATCCATAGAAAGGGTGCAAAGAATTCGTGCAAATAGGACCTGGGCATGGGAACGAAAAGGTAAAGCGGCTAGGGTGTGATACGCTACAGACAAGAAGAGAAAGAGTTAGGCTACACATTTTCTACTGAACCTTTGCAGGTCAAAAACTTTGGCAGGGAATCCGAGAGAGAATGAAAGAATCTACTGGGAAATTACAAGCAAGGCAACAAAAAAACAGACGTTGGAAAATATTCATTCCTAAATAGGACAATTGGTGACTGGAACAATCTGCCTGGAGGAGTTTTTGGGAAACATACTCTAACAGAACGAAAATTTAGACTTAAGTTTAGTGTAGTGTAATACAGTGGTCCGAAATCTCTAAAAATATACTACAGTGAAATATGTTTCCTGTGTTTTTTTAGGCAAAAACAATATTATTCCTTTTTCAAAATTTAATTCCAAATAATATGATTCCATATATATTTATTTATTAGGCGTATATATGATTTGTGTTGAATATAATTATATAGTAAGTTATAGGTTAAATATGGTCCTTACGGCCAGATTATTATTTATTTTTTAAGTGTTATGTATCTGCCACCGGGCATCTGCCCATTTGTAGATTTAATAAATACAATACAATAACATCAAATATTCCTTCCTGAATTTTTTTAAAAAAACTTTTGACTGTTCTTATAATAGTTCCCTAGTTGTCAAGTTTCTCAACTTTCGTGTATTGTATAACACTTGAAAATATTTTTTAAACTCTTAATCAGATTCAAACATAGGTCTTGCGATTCAGCGATAATTTTACTATAAAATTTAATTTAATAAAATCCGTTGTTGATTGATGATACTTGGTGACTGTATTCGGAACATTCGAATTCGACTCGCATTCACACATCACTCTCTTCTCTTTTCGGTCTCCAGGATGGATCGTCCTAGGCCTGGCTATGATCCTCTTCTCCGTTTTGATAGCCATGTTCCCGCGACAATTACCTAAAACCGGTACAGACAGGAGGAGGCTCAACAGCTGCAGATCTGTGACGCAAATCTCGGAGGAAGAACCGCTTCAAAAAAAGCACTCTTTCAACGACTTCATCCCAAACAACCCCGTGTCAAGCAAAAAGTTGGATATTGTTGAGGAACAACCTCAGCCTTCCTTAAAAGGTAAATTAACAATTATTTCAACGCAACGTTTTATAAGTAATTTTGCTATTAAACTATAATAATTTTACAAATTTTTTAACTCATTAAACCTTTCAAAACAAGTAGAAATATCATCTAAAAATATGTTAATCAATTTAAGTATTTTATATATTACATCGAATCAACTCTACTACTCCTGCAACCAGTCTACTTTATTAAAATTTCACAAGTCTGAAAAGTAGATGTGATAACTAATTTCCTAAATTAGCAAAACAAAATTTCATCTGAAACTACTCATTTAACAATTTGTATTATCATAAAACTAGTAGTTCACCAGTATAGAATCCTTTATCTCCTTTCGCAGAAATAGTAATGAGATATTTGGAAACCGTTATATTTCCTTATTAGGTTATGACAACCTCAGATAACTTAAATACTTTACTCATTAATAAGCATCCGAAATTGAATTGTACTTTTGAAAATGAGAAGGATCATTCTCTCAAGTTTAGGGCTGTTTTCGTCACAGGTTTAAACAATAACCGATTTTTAAATAAACATATATTTAGGAAAAATCTTTAATTACATCCCTTATCCCACACGAAAAATATCGTTCATAATCGGGTTGAAAGAGTAGGCAAATTATCTCATCACCCGTATCATAAAAAAAAACTAGACAAAATTGTTAATATCCCCCTATTAAATTCCTTATCAGTGATGTTTAAAAATACATCATAACTATAATGATCAAAATTAAGTAGATAATTAACAGTGTAATAGTTAAAAAGTTGATATTTATAATCTAGACTGTCTTTGAAAACATTCAATATAAGCTCATTATTCATTTTATTTTTAAAACGTCCAATAAATTAAATCTAGTCAAAAATATAACTGACAAGTTAAAATTCCTGATAATCAGAATTAATTGTTGACATTGCAAGGCTTGTTACATCGGCCAAGCGAAACGTTCTTCAAAAACACGTTTAAATTAACGTAAAACAATTCGAAATTGACTGTTCAAAATCCTTATGTAAACAACCAAAATTTTGATTATGCGAAAAACGAAACGTTTAGACAGAAATGTAAATATTACACATCACTTATGAGCAACATGCTGCTCATTAGACTTAATAATTAAGTTGATAAGTTATACAAATAATTTGAAAATAACTTATAATTTCTTGTTATTGTAAATTATTTTATTATTTAATCTAAGAAATCGTTGTTATTAATTTTAAATGCCATAAATTCACACAATTAGAAATTTTCTCCACAATTTTTTATTTTATACTGATATTTCAATTAATAAAATGTAATGTTCAACTAATTTTCACAAAATTGAATAACAAATATCAAGTTCATAAAATCTTACTATCTTATATTCCTATTTGTAAAATGTTTACATTTTCAATTGAATAGCTTCAAAAAAAAGGATGTGCCATTTTTTATTTCCTTAATATGTTCTGGTTCTTAATATTATTAAATTATATTTCTGACAAATTTGGCTGGATTTTTCATTTATTAATCACCGAAGTCAGATCAAAATTTGGTAATATTTTCAAAATTTTGGGTTGTTAAACTTTTTAGACCAAAATTTTGTTGCTTTACATTTATTAATTTATTGTTTCCTTCAGAAAAAAAAACAAGAAATGTTACAACTTTTGTTCCGCTTTTAATCATTCTACTGCTCTTAATTTGAGTGCGTTATTTTTTCAATGTTTCGAATAAAATAAATTATTTAATGTTCTTTAAATTAAATTAATCAATTTTTGGTCACTTTTATGCTGCTAAATGGTTCAATGTTCTCAATAAGTTAGATGGTTTCTTGTAAATAATTTTTAAAGATAATTTTCAGATTTCAAATCTTCATTGAAAGGGATACTGAAGAATAGTTTGTTAATGTGCAACAATGTGGCGTCCATATTTTACATCCTTGGCGCTTCCGGGTACATCCATTTTTCTATTAAATATATGGAGACCCAGTTTCAGCAAACAGCAGCAAAAGCTAATATAGTTGCAGGTAAGAATTACAAACTTTATAATAGATGTCCTAAATAATTTATTTTACATGCAATACTTTCTATGTACGTGTATTTTATTTGTTAGTACAGCTCATTTATCATTAAGCTTTCTTTCATGTTAATTCTCGTATAACTTCCACAGAAGAAAATAATCTTCATTCATTTCATTACCCGTATTTACGGACCATAGTATTTTTATTATGCTTTATGAAAACTAAGGTTAAATTTCCTAAATGTCTACTTGCCTCAGAAATTATTTGATTAGTCATCATTTTTTCCTGCCAAATGTCAGCTTCCTCGTGCTTGAACTACCTCCAATTACTTCAGTCCCATGCTTTCCTCTTTGTATTTGGTAGCCTTCCCTCACACTTGATTATATTAGTCAACTTCAATCTTTTTTTCTCTCTCTCTCCTCTTCATGCCTTCCACTGATCCTACCAAGGCTGTAGTTCGAATTCCAGTTTCCTTCTCAGTATCTCTTCATTCTATTTCTACATATCCACATACTTCGATCCTACCCGTTTCCCCCCGTGTCATAATTCGTGTTCATGACGAGTATAATTAAAATTCCAAAGTCAGCACTAATTTTTTCTTCAATGCTATATCAAGATATTTATTACAAAGTAATTTATATTTCTTAATGAATGAATCAGTTTTCCCTGACATTCGACCATTTATCTCTGTTGAGCTTTCCAATATAAAGTCAATCATATAACTAAGAATCTACCAAGATAAGTAATGCCCGCTATTTTTATTTAAATTTATTTTTAATTACATTTCTTCCCTATTTTATGGAATATAGGTACATATTTTATGAGAAAAAAAAACTTTTTTCTGCATAATCTGCAAACCCTCATAACCATCTTTGCCACCTTGGAACTAGAGCCTGTACACCCGCATGATAAAAGTCTAGAATATTGGCAGCGTTCTTCAAACCTCATTCCACGCAGATTCCTTCAGTTTACCAAAGAGATGGTAATCGTGTGCAGCCAGCTCAGGACTGTAAAGGGGATGTTTAAATTCTGATCATCTAAGTTTTCGGATCTCTTCAGAGGTTTTATGACTGACATGTGACCGGGTATTGGCATGCAACAGCCAGCTTCTCCCAATGTGGTCGAGTTCGACTCAGTCAACGTTTCTTAACAGTTGTTGACTCCTATTAGAATTTTTAGTGGTTCCACGTGGCCTGATGTCCATAAGCAAGAGTCTTTTAAAGTCGAAAAACGTCGTAGCCAAAGGTTTTCCAGCCGAAGGTGCAATTTGAATTTTTTTCCCCTTAAGGCAAGTTTACATGAAGCCACTTCATTGACTGCTTCTTCATTTCCGTTTCAAAATGGTGGAGCCATGCTTCATCGCCTGTCACAATTCTTGCAAGATAGTCTTCTCTACTGTTACAAAACTTCGCTGATTTCGTGTTTCTTTGTAAACCTCTGCCAACATCCTAAGAGCCCACTGGGCACACACCTTTTTCAACCCTAACTCTTTCAGTATTCTGCAAACAATTGTCTTATTCCAACTTGAAATGACAAATTATTTCCGAGTGATGCATTTTTCTCTACACATTGCCAGGAGTTGCTGCAGGTGGAGTCTGCCACTGAGTGGAGTATCCCGAATATTAACGTGACCTCCATATTACATAATATTCTTCCCCACCAATTAACTGTACTGCTATCTACAGCAGCATATCCATACACAATTTTCATCTATTGTGGATGTTTCCTACTATCTCGTGTCACAGTACATGAATTAACTATTACGTATATCAGCCATCTTGAAGGCGTGCTATGACAGCCTCACTCACGGGAAACAGTTGAAATAAATTTGGAACACAAATTCGACAGATGTATCTATAAACTCTATAAATTGCAAAGATGTAGAGTAAAAAAATTAATTTAAATAAAAATATTCTGATTTATTTTCTGGAATAGCCTTTGTATACTGCTTTTCTTTATCAATGCTTCCTTCTTCTATCTTTATTATCTCTCCCTCATTTTTATTTACTTCCACAATCTTAGTTTTACAACATTCATTTTCATTTTATAATACATTTCTTTTCCTAATCTTCTCAGCATTTTTCGTGCCTTGACAATTATCAGGAAACCTTATACAAACTATTACCTTTCTATTTTCATTTACAAATTATTTATTTTTCTCCAAAAAAATTCAATAGGCAAACAGCATACCTCTGCTTCTTCCCATTCAGTCCTAACCCCACTTAGTTTTACTGTCGAGTTTTGCTTCATATACATTTCTCTAATTATTCTCCTCTCTTTCCAATCTATTTTAATATTAGATTTAGCAGACTTCACTTCAGCTTCATATTCTGTACTTGTAACATTATAAATTATTTACACAGAACGCCGTTTTAATTTTGCGCATCATTTTGGTTGGTTTACAACCTACTACGTTTCTTCCTTCCTAGTTTATCCCATCTTCTCTGCTAGTGTATTAATCTTATTTTGTCTGTCCATCAATAAATTAGAATTGTGCTTTCCATGGTGTCACTGAATCATTATCCAAACTGCGAGTTCAAGATTTTTCCGTTTGAATGAAGATAATATATCATGTTGAATATGATATCGAGGTCCTAAAACCAAATTTCGTTGCATAAATGCACGAAAATACGAATTCTCAAATTGCTTCCTTAGTGAATTTCAATGATAAACCATGTTATGTATTCTTATGGGCCGATTGTAAGATTATTTATCGCATGTCACAGGTGTCATGAGCATATTCGCGATGGTCGCCGGGTTCCTGCTGTCCGGATACTTCATTTCAAGGTTCAGACCACGAGCACTGAAGATTCTGTCATGGAACGTCGTGGTTGGGATAGTCTACATAGTGGCTGAGGTCATCCTCATCTATGTGAAATGTCCTGTTGAACCTCCAAGAAACATCGGGTTAGTCGCTCTCGCATATAATTGTTGACAAATGCAGTGAATTGCTGCTGCAGATTCATTCATTGTTTCACAATTTTGAGGCTGCAGAATTTATAATTTAAGTATTTTATGTCTGTTAAAAGATTCATTAAATTATTGACTAAATACAGACAATAAATTATTGCACTACAAAACTCAACGTCTCCTTCACATCTCATGGAACTAATCAAACATAGGACGTCAACCACAAAATCTGAGATACAAATATGTTAATCAGAGATATTGCTAAGCCATTCGTATCAATTAGAATAATTTCAAATAGTATTGTGTCAATATGTAAAAAGGCATTCATATTAACATACAACACTTAGTAGTAAATTGTGCTTGCGTTCTTTACAACCAATTTATAATGCTCTTTTAGTCTGTCCGATATAGATAGCAGGACAAACAATACGAGGAGCCTTGAATACTATAATTTTCTTGTCATGAGAATTGATAAAGAGTCTTTTCAATTCTTAATAAGTACATATTATGAATTAGTAGATGTGTATATTATGTTGAAGTTAAAAGACTTAAATGTTCTTCTGAAACTAATATGTAAAAATTGATGGAAAAACTATGAATACCTTCAGTATGTCTATCGATTTATTTTAGAGGAAAACAGGAGTAAAACTCTGTGAAACCATTAAAATAGTCATTCGTGACCAAGAAAGTAACTACAGTTACCTGGACTGAACGCTTTTGACTAAAACGCTTCATTTTCAATCAAAGAATGGATGTTTAGCCTTCAAACTCGAGAGATTGTAGCCATTCGTCTTTCAATGTAACGACAAAAAATAAACTTAAAAATAAATAAAGCAGTTTCATACTAGAAACAATACTTTATTAGAAAGTTTCAAGGATGAAACTTCTGTTACTAAGATACGATACATATCGTGTAAAGTATGCTAAAAGCTTTATTCCGCAACTTGCGATAGTTGCAAAATGGAAGTCTATTAGATTTTTGTCAGTAACTAATATGATTACTCTCTTTTTTAATTTCTTATTAACGTTTTGGTTTCGTAAAAAGTATCAAAAGTAAGATTTTTAAGTATTTAAAATGAAATAAAACATTTAAAATTAATGATAAGTCGTGAAAAGCAGGACTGCGGCAAATTACCCCGTCGCGGCTACCCACGTTAGTTTAGAATGTGGGTTAAATCAATCTTTATGGAACAACAAATAAACTCGTAAGTATGTCTTTTTGGTTTTAAATTATATTGAAAATTGTGAGGAATTAGTTGATAGATATTTTATGTTCCATACCTTGTGATAGAAAAAAACATAAAAGGCGGAGCAAGGAAATTTAACTAAACGTCTCGTGTTAGATCAAATCAGAAACTATAGCAGTGGAATTCGACCAAGAAGCTCGGCGAATAAATCTGATCAGACTGGTTTCAGGGACAAATCCTCGATTGGCCAAAAATACGTTTACTGTACGTCGGGTCTATTCACCCCGTCACGGAACTGCCTACTAAATTCAGCAATTCCAGGATGAATAGCTGCCAGAAAAGTAAACAGACCGAGGAATATCTACAAAAGTACAACTCTTTACAGAGAAGTCGCAAATACCAAGAGGAGTGGATACTGGGGACGTCTCAAACCTCGGTGACAGTAAGAAACTGGACAACCAGAAGTCATGAAACGGTAAACGTCCGCATAGTCAAAGTCAGGAAGCATCCAACTTCTAGGCTCGACGTCACGAAAACACGAGAAAGACACAACACCCGACAGAGAGCAGAGTGGTCAAA
Organism: Eucriotettix oculatus; assembly: GCA_034510155.1. Classification (NCBI taxonomy): domain Eukaryota; kingdom Metazoa; phylum Arthropoda; class Insecta; order Orthoptera; family Tetrigidae; genus Eucriotettix; species Eucriotettix oculatus. The sequence goes on from CM067382.1 coordinate 13,128,868, forward strand.
TCAGGGCTTCATAAGCTCAGGTTCGATTCAGCGCCATCGGTGTTCGAACCAAGAACCATTCGCGCAACAGACGTGAAGTGAACATAAAGAGAAAAACTTTTGGGTCATCTTCACGAATAGAAAATGGCTTCCTATGCTGTCAAAGAGTAGCTGCCACCATGAGGATTATCCTCTTCCAGTATGTCACTCTCAAAAAGAAAAGTAATTTGATCCTCGTCTGAAAAGGAATTCTGTTGAAACTTTTCCATCCTATCATTCATTAATTATGCTTTTTTTTCATTTTTTAGGTCTTGCAGTAACATAACGCAGTGTACTTCAGTGAAATTCAACCCTATGTGTTACGAACCTTTGAATCAAACTTATCTGTCCGCTTGCCACGCTGGTTGTCCAGACAAATATGAACACTTTAACGGAACAGACAAGGTAACACACTCTAAGCCTCAATGATTCGTTTATTTCTAACACATTTTATTCATTCAAATCGTGTCAGTGTTAATACTCTTACCCTTCTCATCTGTTTTTAAGAACGTCACTGTAATAGATTAAAAGTTTGTTTATTATAATGCATGGCTATCTTACATACATTAGAACTGCCTCAATGAAATGGCCCTTCTCCAATGTTTAATAGTTAACTCATTACATTTCTTATCCTTTACGGGAATCAAAAACAATCACTGCGACTATTCTGCCGATGCGATTTTTCAGGTTTTAAGATGACTTATTTTTTGGAATGACTCGTAACGACTGTCACTTTCATCAGTTACCTATACTTATATATAGGTTTTGTCATTTTCAGCTCCTTTACGAAAGCTGTTCGTGCATTGACGGTCCTGATGTGGTGATGACGCCTGGTACATGTCTCGTGGAATGTTCAGACGTATTCACGGTCTTCATCGTGCTGATGTTCTGCATGCACTTTATTGGCAGTACTGGAAAAATTGGAAACGTCCTGGTGAATTACAGGTAACTAAAATAATGGCATCTATTTTTTATTACTCGTCCACAATATTACCTTAGTCCTCTACCAGTAATAAGCAAAACACTACCTTGAATTTATATTCTGTTCAATTGTTTTTAAATTTCAGTGGAAATAGGGTGAGAGCAGACTTTTACAGTACTGTTTTGAGTGACTGACAAAGGAAAAATTTCCAAGTATTAGACTCAAATTTGAAGCTATGAGCATCACTGTAATATAAGACTTTTGTTGACGCAAGATTTCTAAACTAGAAAATCATTAAAGAGATAACCCAAACGTGCTTTATACCGTCTAGATTTTAGCTATAACATTTTCAGTGCCGTAACCAGGTCCACCTGTAATAAATTCAATGATTTCCTCGAAACTTTTTTAACTCAATCTAAGAATGATTTTCAATTCATTATAGTGATATAGATCACAGAGATTGATTCACATTCGAGAATCAGACGTGCTGCTTGCTACTCCTATCGCTACCCTTTTGTAGCACTCCCAACACAGACGAAGGTAAAGGGGGAAGGAAAGGGCCTAGAACTTGCAGATGATTTAAACAGATCGCGTACACGTCCCTGTGAAGTTTCCAAATTAGCTCAATCAACTTCTACTAGTTGTCTAGCGAATAAATTCAACAAATGAGTAAATTTAAAATTGTTTTCGGTATATGAGTGCGCACACTTGACAGAACTGAATCTAATCAAATACAAACAGTGACAATTCAGTGCTTGTGTACTGCTGATTGTGAAATTCCAATATATAATAGATATCACACCTATCTTCTTTTACTTGTTCGAAGTTAATTTGTTAAAGACGTCACAAAGTATTACTTTTGCAGTTATATTATACCTCCCAAACTACTAGTTTTATTCATCTTTTCCACTTTTGATTTTCCTATTTCATTTTCTCTCGTTTACAAATTGACATTTTGATTATATATACTTCATATGTGCATTTATTAATTCATTCTTAATTTTAAACATTTCAAAAGAAGATTAAAGTATATACGTGTATAAAAATAACCGTGAAATTTTCACTATTTCGTTAATGTATTTTACACAGGGATTTGAGTTTCTTTAATTTTCGTAAAATTTATAGCCTCAAATGTCTTAGAAAAGATGAGGAATGTAAGTAATTAGCAATTATTTAAAGAACAAATTCAATTCCAAATATATGCATGTGTTAGCTTGGGGTATTGCTGTGCCATTTATGCCATAATTTTAAATTACATTTGTTTCCAGTCTCCAAAAGGTAATTGATTAGCTCTTTCTACTATTGATTTTAATTTTGTTTGTCCAAAAGAAAATTTAAATTCTGAAATATTTCTAGCTCTATGCTCTTTACTATTGATCTGTAAATGACACAATCATCCGCGAACAGCGGATATACAGGTCAATTCAAACCTTATAACTGATTATGTCATGCCAGCCGAAGAGACGAGTAAACGTCTTACGTAGAGATAAGTTATTGCAATTTTGTTTTTGTCTATTTTGACAATATAATACATGTTAAACTAATAAATTTAACTATGATTAAGATTATAAATGGCGTCCTACAGCACTGAAATTCCCTAAACATTAAACTAAATTTCAAAAGCCGTATCCTTATTGAAATATAATTTTTTATCTGCTTCAATCAATTTTCTGAATAACAATTCTACTAATTTTACAATGAATTCCTTTCATGAGGCTTTAATCTTATTTTGAAATGTTCAAAATAAAAAGCGAAATAATAAATATACAAATGAAGCCATATATAGAATAAAAATTTGTTAACGAGAAAAAATGAAACAGGAAAAAACATGCGTGATAAAGGGTTAGTAAAGTATGGTTTGATAAACGTGGAAAACTTTATAAAATATGTAATATAAAATTTTGTTCTTGGTAAATGGTTTTTAAATTTAATAAATTTCTTCGAATTTAATGACTAAAGGAAAATAAAATGCAATGTGAAGGATAGGGGCGAGATGTGAAGGTGGTTAGTTAAAACGACTTCAAATGAATAAAGAAATATCACTTTGACAGTTTTATGTAGTAACTGGCTGTCATAACTACTTCATTAATATCGCGAAAAAACAATCTGAAAGGTTTAAATGTAACTAACTAATTAATTACCACAATGTTGAACTCTTCCCTCCTCTCACCCCCCTTTTTCATTCAGTTTCCTCGTCCACACAAAAATCAGAGAACTTCGAAAACTATTATTTCACACTAAATTTCTCATGTTATAATCTACTTTGTTGGTTTTTCTTTTTTCAGGGCTGTAGCACCAAAGGACAAACCCTTCGCGGCTGGTCTCACCCTCCTCATGATCAGTCTGTTTGCCTTTATTCCCGGACCAATTCTGTTTGGTTCAATCATAGGTGATTATTCAGAATTTTTAATCCAAATAAAAGTTATAAAAATTTACGTTCAAGCGCTATAGCATGTCTTTCTGTTTTGAAAACAAAAGTTCGGAAAACTAATTAACATATTATTGAATCATATAGCTTTATATTCATATTCGACTACAATTGGGCAATTTATCGACTGACTTGATTAATACAAATTCATTTCCTTATTATATATACTGTACTTGGATTCTCATTTTTCAGATTCAACTTGTGAAATCTGGAATATAAAAGATGGTAAAGAAAGTGGGAATTGTTGGCAATATGACAGAGATAAATTCAGACTGTATCTGAACCTCACGGCTGCAGGTAAGAAAAATGGAACACCATCAATTATAATACACACAGTAATTTGCTTCTTGAGCATTGCACTACAAAAGCTAATTAGAAACTACCTTCAAATGAAGCTATCCAATCATGATACAATCAAAATATAAATTAAGAAAAATATGTTCAGGATTAAAATCAAGCCTATTAAAAGGATTTCTCATATATCCTGTATATAAATAAGAAGGTTTTAACTAAAATCTAAGCAGAATGAATAATGTAGAGGACTTTGATCAAGGAAAGGGTCTTGTAAAATTAGCATTAGAGGAAAGTGGTGGGAAGGATGGAATATGCTAAGAAAATTACAGAGGATGTGATAGTTATGTAATAATGAAAAGGTTTGCACAGAGTAGGTTAGCATGGAAAGTTGTTTCAGACCAGTATAAGGACTGAAAAATACAAAATAAAAAACTAAATTCCTTGGCAAAAATATTATGTTAGAAACTGACAGCTTTCAATCACACTTTTTTTTTTCAGTTTTGACTACCATTGGTGTCTTGTTCGATTGCGTTGTGTGTTACTTGGGTCGGAATTTGGAATTCTACGATGAGAAAAATGATGACCGACCTGGTAATAAAAGATAACACCAACAATTTGGACTTCTCAAAATGAGTTTACCTCAACAGTCAAATGGTGAATCACAAAACATTTCTGTGCTCGTGATTTGAAACAGCAATTTGTGCCATTTTTTTTTTCGAACCAAAAATTACAAATTAATAAAGTAGTGTTTACAAATAATTTAAACATGTACTGATACATTAGGCATAAATATATTAAGTTCTGAAAAAAATGATAAAACTGTAAAATATTATATACCAATTTGTAAAAAAAAATGTATATTACTTTATATGTTCTAATAACCTAGGTATTTATTGAATACATTAATTCACTGAAACATCCCATTATTAATTATTAAGTAGGTACCTCTCAATATTTCCAATATGCTGTTTCCAGAGTATGAAGAAAAGGTAAAGTTTTAAAAACAAAAGTAAAACTTGGTACAATTGGGACAGTCCAATTCATGGTCCCTTTCACCTGTAGGGGAGAGGGATATATTAGATCAGTTTTTGTATTGTGATATGTGTCACTATTATATAAAACCACATTTTTATATAAGTATGAAATAATGGAATGATTCCACTTTAAAATAAGAATGTGTGGGAACTATTAATAACACACTTTCCATTGTGAAGTTTGAAAAAAACATTATAAACAGCAAAATACAGCTGTGCTTATTTGAGGATACATTAAATAATCATTCGATTAGATAAATTTCATTTAAAAAAGTCAAGAGTATTGTATTTCTACTTGTGTTCCTTTATTTATTACAATAGTAATTTTCAATGTATAAATATAACAAAAAATATTGCATAAGAACGATCTTATATTACAAAATTTTCTTTGTTCTGTAAAGTTTTCTTGTGTCAATATAATTTCATTACTCAAATTCTTGATTGGAAAGACCATTATTCATGACACTGTCAGCATTATATTAAAGATAATTTTGTATTTCTACTGGCCTCACATGTATAATTAAAAGTAAAACAACATAGCATATGGTGGAACGAATATTTTCTGAATTCTTTAGTAAGTTTTTTTTATACAATGGCAGATTGTGCAACAGAAATGAGATACTTTTCATTTCTTTACCATGCACAAATGTTTTATGCACATTTCTAATCTAATCTATCGCAGCTATTTTTTATTGCTGCATCTCTTCAATAGTTTAGACAACTTCAAATAAACTTAATTCTTTCAGAGATTATAGTCTCTGAGAAGAAATGTGAAGGAAAATGCAACACAACAGATTTTACAGAAAGAAACTACTAAATTCAGCCCGAATGAAACTTTTAAAACAGCATTGTTGATAAGTTAATTTCAATTGATTGCTAACCACTAGTCACAAAAATCAGAAGTGATATTTCTTATTTTGTGTGTAACATATATTCCTAGTTCAGGGTTCACAGGTTCCTTTAATATGATACAAGAAGTTAATCAATAAATAAATCGTTGTTTTTTAAAAAAAAATCATTATAGGTATCCTTACTAAGATGGGACCTAACAAAGTTTGTAAATTTTTTAAAAAATTGATTTTACACACAGGACAAAACTAAATCTATTAAAAATAAAATACTAATAAATGTGAATAAATAATTACATTTGTGAAGACTTATTTGGGTTATTAATAATGTAACAAACAAATACTACACTTAGTTCGTAAAGAAAGAAGTTAAATTACGTTAAACTCACACAGACAAAAAATCTATAATACTGAGCAAGTAGCCATAAATTAGTCTACTTAGAATACATATTAGCTATTACATTTACCATTTGAGGGTAAGAAAATTCTTTGTCAGCTACTGCTATGACATTTTCAAATACACAGATCATGTTTATCTCATATTCCTTTACTGAAGTATATGTATTAGTAATCAGTCTGAAATAGAAACCAATGAGGATTAGAAATAACTAAAATTCTGCAAAATCTGTGAACAGTTGTTTTGTATACTAATGAAGCGTTTTGCTTAATGTAGTAGGATATCAAAATATATTATGGTCATTATTATATAAGTATATATATATATATATATATATATAAACAAAATTCTGAAGCAAAACTTTGCCTCATATTTTACATTCCAGCTTGACCTACACATTTCATAAGGTAGCAATTTTTTTAAAAAGAAACAAAAAATAAAGAGTAGACTATTTGTTTCTATTGCATTACATAAATGGCCTTCATAATAGGCTAAGCATATAAACTTATTCAATAAAATCTATTGGTTGCATCTTTACAAACAAAGTTGAATAACACACATTCATCTGCCATATTGCTTTTAGAAATAATTTTTGTACAAAAAGTATTTACAATTCCCCATTTTTTTAAATACAAAGACTGATATGTTGAAATAGGTGCACAGGGATGTTTCTTATAAAAATCATCAAATGTAATAGTTTAAAAACTGCTTTAAAACAATTGATAAATAATTATATTCAGGAGTATTAGATTAAATATTTTATGGATTAATAGAGGGTAAACAAAGGTAATAGAGTGTAATTTGGGAAACAATGGAATAACAAAGGATGTTATATTGGGAAGGGATATTTTGAAGGAAGTTAAGAGATTCTGCTACTTGGGCAGCATAACTAGGGATGGGCAAAGTATAGTAGACATAAAGAGTAGAATAGCACAGGCAAGTAAAGCTTTAACAAAAAAGAGGAAATTACTTACGGGTAATATAAGTATGAATATTAGGAAATCATTGCATTATATAGATGCAAAAAGTGAATAAGAGTTGGGGAAAGGAAAAAAATAGAAGCCTTTGAAATGTGGTGCTATAGGAGAGTGCTGAAAATCATATGGGTGGATAGAATCACTAACGAGGAAGTTTCAAGCAGAATATGGGAAGAGCCAACAATGTGGGATGTGATAGTTATGTGGAAATTAAAAGGCTTGCACAAGATAGGTTAGCATGGAGGGTTGCATCAAACCAGTCTTAGCATTGAATACCACAACAACTGCCACACAATGGCCTTACAACGAAACACAAAGTAATTTGCTAATGCTGCAATTAAATTATATCAGGATAATGGGATAAATTAGACACATTCTGAAAAAGATTATTTATTCAGTAACACAATTAAAATAAATGAATTATATATACAAAAATTATCATACCTTAGACTATACAAATTACAAACTTCATTTCTTTAAACCACTGAATATTTGTTCCAGGAAAAAGCATATTTGATAACAGACATAGATGTAATCATTTCAGTTTAGTCCCATATTAGTTTTATGCATCTGAATTCAAATCCAGAAATATTTGAGAACCATTTAATATTAAATAAGACATTTGTGATGTTTCTTTCATTGAGATTTTGGCAAACTTTCAGCATTTGGGATACTGAAACTAATTATGTCACTTGTACGTAAAATGGCGTGTGAGATAAGGCCAGTTGGAGTTTGAAGTTTATTGACAAAGAAGTTCAACACATCAACATCAGATCCACCAAATTCTGCAGAAACAATTGTGTTCCCATACATCTGGAATTCACACTGTTTACCTGTAAACAAAAGAATAGAATTTTGTTATTATTCAATTAAATAAAGCTACACATTTGAGATATACAAATAATACAACATGAAGTTGAGAATGTGGCGGAGCTATTCTTGATACTAATGAACAAATACTATATCACATAGATAAACACGAAGGCTTACACAGAAAATGCAAGCTGAAAACTTAAAAATTGTACCTACTATATATCATTCATAAAGTGTAATGGTAATGGAAATGTGATAAATTTCAATGAAAATTAAAGAGCATACATTAGGACGTAGATTCAACAATAATGTAATTGTCATATTTGGTATTCTTGTTTCCCCATGTCATGAGCATCAATTACTTTCCCAACAAGAACACAATTTCAATATATTTTCTTCAATATGAGATCATGTGCTATAGAAGAATGCTGAAAATCAGATGGGTGCATAGAGTTTTAAGTAGAATAAGAGAAGATACTTTTATGGAGAACTTTGACCAATAGAAGGGATAGATTATAAGTCATGTTTCGAGACATGAGAGTCTTGTAAAATTAGAATTATAGGCAAGTAAGTGGGGTAAAACCAGGAGAGGGAGACCAAGAATGGAATCCATTGAGCAGTCGATCAGTCTAAGGACTGAATACTACAATGACAAGTTCATGAAAAGAACCTAAATTTTTATCATGTGAATGAGAATGACTTTTGCCCAGACAAATTAAGATAAAATCTAAATGCCAAATATTGATATTTGATATTGTGATCTTGTCAACCAACAGTGTGCAACTATAGATCAATATCCTTAGACAAACTCTGAAAGTGCAAGATAGGAATACAAAAAGTAAATGGTTCAAACTGCCAATGGTATTATTAAAATTATATGCCACACAATTGTCAGTCAGCATCTATTATCAAATTAAAAATTGGCATTTCCAGTTTCTCTTCCCTATCCAAATGAAATTGTTATTTTGAATTTTACTAGCATCTATAATATTTATTAATTTGACTATAAAGTAAAATATAAGTTGGATAAATTATTAACTTACTTAAAAGTAATAAATCAGTAATTTGGGAAATGAATTTCAATTATTTAAGTTAACTATCTGATAACTGAAATTTAACATTCAACTTTCTTGTAACTGTTTATGGGCCAATATTTGGAAAGGACAATGATTAAACACATCATAACAAATAGCAAATATGAAAAGTTACTCAATAAATAAAAGAATTAAAATCATAAAAGTAGTCTAACACTGATAAGTTAATATAGTTGTACGAAAACGTACCCACTATTCGTGTTATTGTTCTCAAAAATCGCTCTCTTAAATATGCTCGGGCTTCTTGCTGTTCAGGATCCGTCACATCAATAGCTTTATCGGTAACTTCATCCATATCATATATACGCGAATGTTCTATCTTCTATACGGAAACATAAAGGTACTCTTAAATTATATTAAAAGAAAACAGGAACTTATATTATAAAAGATGACTCAAATCCACTGCGGTTACTAGCTTTTCTTTTGTCATAACAAGTCTACCAACGCTCAAAACAATATAAAGTTGATTCAAATTAAACTCTTTAATAATATTGACTAAATATCATGTTAAAAATAATTATTTTATACTTATTTAAGGAACTCGAAGTACTTTTGAGAACTTTAAAATAGAAAAAAATATTTATTTATAGTCATGACTAGAGACGATATGTTGGCTGCACTAGCATCACAAACTGCCGGCAAATTCATATTTACAGCTGTAGGTTTTGTTTGACGTAGGTCTATGAAATATCATCTGACAAATAAGCGAATACAAAATTACAGATATTCTTTACGTTTTCATATTCACCATTTAAGATACAATAATGAGGAAATTCACACTATAACCGCCGTCACAGCCGTCTTTAAGACGTTTGTCTACGTTCTACTTACACTAGTAATAATTTTATATCACTAGTATAATTAATCCCAAAGTATATTCTTAGCCTGATACAAAATTTCAACACTTTTGCTGTAAAATAATATTTAAAAACTTAAATTTGCTAGAAACCAATCAGTAATATCTGAGATAAATTACCTAGATTAAAAGAAAATTAAATACAGAGGAGGAGAAATAATAGAATATAACATTCCTTGTTTCAATTGTAACAAAAACTTTATTGTATACATGGATATTAAGATTAAAACTGAACTTACAAACACAAACTACATTCGACTCCTAAATAAAAAGGTAATACTACCCCAGACTAAAAGTTTAATTTTGTATTTTCATAAAAATAAATAAAATAAAACTTCGCATAAGCGAAATATTAGTCATTAAGTTAAATAGAAATAATCTTATCATTAACAGAAATGAAGATTATATTTGCTGTAGCCTACTCATGACGCTGCAATAATTGAAATATAATTACAGTACTGTAGGGCAGTTAGGATCATTAGTAAATAATAAATTGGTTAAATACATCATGTTACTAAATGTATTATCTAATATATATCATAATTTATATATATACATATATATATATATTAAAGAGCAGGGAGATACGTTTTATTGTATTTGTTGTTTTATTTTTTAAATATACTTTTAAAATTGTAAATTTTATCATTTATTCTATCTGCTCACATAACTTAAAGCAATCTAAACCCATTAAAACGTTACACATTCTTACATCTCTCAAGATTTTTATCACCTGACGAAAGCAACAAACAATGAGTAGGATTTATCACTTAATTTTGTCTTTTTATTCGTCACTTCTAATAAATATTTGTTAATCGGAAGTTTTTCTTGCCAACTGTTCATTTATGTGGAATTTCACTCGTGAATATAACAATAACGTAAAATGTTACGACTTAAAAGTTAATATTTCTAGGTGACTGTCCTCACATCAGTGATGCAATCCTTTAAGTGCAAAAAATGGGAAATTTTATGAGGAAAAATAATGCTAAAAAGAAAGCACTTAATAAAAAAAGGTTGAAGGCAAAATATTAGGGCCAAAATTGGTCAAAATTAAAATTATTCATTTATTAAATGACAACACGACGTTTCGTTCCTTTGTTTGGAACCTCCTCAATCTACAAAATATAATTATAATTGAAGTAAATGAAATGATTTAATAAATAATAATTAAATTCTGTCCAATTTTGCCCGTAAATTTCGCCTGCATTATTCGAGGTACAGTCAGAACAATTATAAATTTTTTTAAGGTTGCATAAACGGTGAGGTTATTAGCGACTGAACTGTTTAACCGTTACGAATATGACCATTAAACTGGTTATAATATATCATAACAGTATTTTGCTTTTAAGAACTTGATTTGTTTTGGTAGTACGATGAGTTGTTAACCTCAAAGGATACGGCGTCTATCTTGGCGAAATTTATGGTAGGAGTTGATCACGGTGATGATCGTGTTGCAGAGATCGCAAATTGGAGAACTATTCGAGTGGGCTGATTTAGAGTGACCTGATCTTACTCTATAGAGAACCACTTAACCTCTTCTGAATGACTTTTCGATGAGGTGGATGGTGTGGAAATTATTAACTGATTTGTGGGGTGATTTTAGAAGCGACCAGTTTTGCTTCCAGAGATGGGCTAGCTTTGGAATGCCATGTTTCCATACATCCGATAAAGTGTTGACGAAATTTGGAATAGATGAAGGGGGAATATGGGTAGCTGTTTTTTCTAGCAGGTCGACGGAGATGTTTCATTTTATACCCTAGTGCGCCGGGATCCAGGCCAATAAATTCTTCCTTCATGCTTGTGTGAATCTTCAGTGATAATCGAAGATAGTTTCTTAGTCGGCGATGGCTTTTAAAGGTTATAAATCTGTGCAGAAAGCCTACCTCACTTCGGTCAACGACTGATGTAAATAGTTTTAGTTCTAATTTCGTTTATAAGTAATGTTAAGTGCTTGTGAAGACTTGGACGAGTCCGTGAAAGTGACGACCGAGATTTATGGCCAGACCCTTCGGGACAGTCATACCTGCCTAAAATTTTTATTCTGAATGTTTGCTCATCTCATTGAATCCTCTTCAAGGATAATCCGGCCGTAACAGATATAAATAACACATTTTTGTTTTTTAAGACCAGTTTGTTTAATTTATTTCGATAACTTGTATGATCCTGGAACAGGTGACGTCACTCCCCTGATTCATGCTCTCAGTCCTGAACCCGATAATAAAATTGCTCAATGTAACACGTAGGTAAGATTCAACATATCGCGCCAGTAAAACCATCAACTGATATTATTGGTAGAACACCAGAAAGGTATGAAAGAAGCTTTCATATGCATGGAAAAAGCGGCAAGGATGATACCATTAACCAGGAGAAACCTAAATACATGTCAGTAACTATAAAGGGTCACTGTAATGTACCTCGTTTTTTTAAAAAATCGGCACTGTTAATGGATTTGTTGTATCTGGAATCTGAGGTCAATTGTAAAAATAACATTAGTTCTGAGATCCAGAGAAGTATTATATTACCTGAGATCACAACTGGTTTCAAGAAAGACTAAACTAATGCTTTATAAAGTGCTTGTTAGACCAGTGTTAACTTACGCATCTGAGACGCGGGTGTTAAAGCGGACAGTTGGGACCGCACTTGGTATCACTGGAGGAAGAGATACAATTATGAGATATATAAATTATTTAATGAACCAGACATTGTTGATTATATTAGGATTGGCAGACTGGGGAATTCGGATCGACCACAAAAGGACTTGTAAAGTTGAAGTGGGAAGATGGAGTGGCTCGGGATATAAAGACCCTGGGGATGATGAATAGGCAGGAGATTTTGAAAACGGCCGAGGCCCACACCGGGCTGTTGAGTCGATGATGATTGAGTCTGAGAGAATTGAGTGGTTCATTTTGGAGGATGGAGAGCAGTGGTCTATACCAAGTTTGACGGCGTAGGTTTGGTGCAGTGAGGATGGAGGAATTGTGGTTAAGGTGCATTAAACGTAGGGTATTAGAGGTGATGGTGGCACTACTGTCTCTTGGGAGAGGTTGAACTTGTTATACTCTGTGAGGAATGTGTCGATGTGGTTTTTTTTTATTTGGATGTGTCGTGGAGGGAAAACTAGATATTTGTCGGTTTCTATTTTTGGGGGTAAGTTGGCATAAGGAGCTAAACCTTGTACGAAAGGGAGTATTTTTTTGGAGGCCTGAATGTGTGTGGTACCTGGGAGGGGTTACGTCGTTTCTGATTAAAGGATTGTGGGATGTGAGCGTTGTTAATCCATGTTTGACTACCATCATCTTCCTTCAATGGTTCAAATTAGGTTATTGCGTTTCTATCAATATCCTGCCTATTGTAGTTGATGGTACACATCTTGTTGAAATCCTTAGAGCTGCATTATGGATGTAGTTAAGTTTATTGTATGCTGCTCCATACAGAATGCTTGCGTAGTCATGGAGTTATGGACGAATTATGGTCCGGTATGTGAGATGAAGTACTTTTCTGTTGGCTCCCCAGTTTCTACAGGCGATAGTTTTCAGAATGTTTAACCTGCCCTTGCAGTCCTTGACGAGGAAATGGATCTGTTGTATTAAAGCGATTATTTCTTTGTCTCAACCACCGTTTAAATTTTCTTTGATCTTTGGAAAGTTAACCTCACTCTTTGTATAGTTTTGTGGTAATCAAGCGGTTGCTAACAATTGCTGTGTCCGATAATAATTATTTAATTACTTCTCACTTCCCATTTCGACTTCATCAATAATCGTAGCCACAGCCAGTCATAAATTACCACAATTCAGTAAATACGTCTACAAATGTGACATTTACAATTCCGTTGTTATTGCTGCCTGTCTCGAAATATGAAGTATTTTATGCTTTGCTGGAGCAGCATTGAGTAATCAATTTGTACGTTAGCTGGAAAATCGAACTTAAAAGAACTTTAGCTACTAGTGACTGGCTCAAACAACACAAAAAATGCCTCAGAGCACTTAGGTGTAATTGAGCTCGGCTAGTGTTGCCTTGTCTCGTAGCAACCCAACCCAACTTCTTTTTTTTCCACCTTCAACCGGATGATTTCGTAAAACACCAGTCACGCGGCTTTGAAATTATTCAGATATATTGCTCCCTAAACAACTAATAAGCTGCAATTTGTTCCTTCGGAGGCGGACATTTTCCATTAGTCCTCGTCAAAGATACTGCTTGCCACTTTGGAAAAGTAGCACTTGGTGCATATCGATCACCGACCCTGAGTTCGTATACACACACACATTAAATTCTCACATTGTGATGCGATTTTAGACTTTGATGAGCGAAAAACATGGATTCCCTGCTAACATGTTCACAAACACGGAACTTCGTGTGTTACTTAAGAAAAAAAAAGCATTGGGTAACAAAATAATAATTCTGAACGTGAATCTTTTCCAATGGTATATTGAAAAGAACAATTTTAAATCTATATTTTATTACTAACAACAAATAAAGACAGGTTTCACTAGTTAACCAGCATAATACCCACAAATCATAATACAATGAAATACTTTTTATACCTGGTCAAGGACTATATTAAAGTCGGGATACAATGCTTCTTATTTGGTTACAAGTATTTGTTATAAGTATATTTATCTTTTATATAATAAGACAATGTAATAAATGTACACCCTGACTCATTCCACATCCTTGAAGCTTTGCTTCTTTACAGGATCTACGGAATATGATTATTATTATTATAGAACCGCCATCTTGGGGTCGTGATCGTGTCGTCTGCTATGTAGTATCATATGAGCGTACTAAAACAGCATTGCACTTTTCTTGGATAAGATCGGTTTATTCTGTATTATAGATTACAAGAACTTCGAATACTATTTTAGAAAGTTTTACGAAGAACTGAAACACGATAAGCCATCGAACTAAGCCTCCAACACTGACATATAAACAATTGTTTTTCGCAGTGGTCCAGTCGCTGACGTCGGCCAAAGGAAAATTATGTAACCTACCCGCTTTGCCTCGTAAAGGGTTGATTTATTAACACTGACAGTGTCAGGCCTTGTAATGTCATTCTAAAACAACATTTTGTAATTCATTCACCCTACAAATATTCTGCTGTGATTCACATGCCATTTCAAGATTTTAATATAAATTTCAGAAGGAAATTATTGTTTTAAATACAAGTCAGTTACAAATATGGTAAGTATAAGTTGCTTGAAAAAAATTTTAAATCACAGATTTTATAAATATACTTTCTATTCCTTCACTTAGTAATAATTGAAAGTCAAGTTCACTAAGAATGCCTAAAATCATTGCTAACTTTAGAATATTAATCCTGAATTTAAAAACATTTGGCATTATGATTTGAATTTAAGAATAAATTATGCTACTACAAATGCCATACTGAACCACTTTATTGATTCAAGGGAAATAAAGTTTTTCATGAATAATAAACCATTATTACTTTAAAGGTGGCATAAAAACAAATCTTAAAACAAAAAATTTGACATCTGGTAGTATATAAATAAGTTAAACTTATTCTACAATTTAAAAAATTAACATATAAACAAATAAGTCCATGAATAGTCCTAAGGCACACAGAAATAATCATTTGTGAAGTGTTTAGGTACAGTTAAACTGTTCAGCACTACACATTTCACAGAGCCAATGACATTTTCAGCTTTTAACAATATTTTACTGTTTCTATTAAAAGTAATTTCAGTCTGCTTAGTTATATCAAGCACTGCTTCTGAGAGATAAATTGAATTTCCCTCATTAACAGTGATGTGGTAAATGTGCAACTTCTTTTTTCAGATATGAACTGCATACACAAGGAAAACACAACTTTCTTCACATGTACAAGTCTGTGGACACCTAAATAACGTCAACTTGCCATAAGATCAGAATATAATGATTTTGTATTACTTGCACTAAATTGCAGGATTTACTATTGTTTAGTGGTCTTAGTGGATACTACACACTCCTCAAATACTTGTACCATTTGTTTCCTACAGCACATTTTATATGCAAGGCACTGTTTTGTTGGTCCTGGATTATGGGTTACTAGTACCACATATTTGCAAATACTGGATCCCACTGTTCAAGATCTGCTAAAATCCATTTTCCATTGCATGTAGTTAATCTTTAGGTTTTTTAACCTAAAACTAAAATTAATAATCTCTTAACCGTAGGGTGTTTACAATACACAGACTTTATGAATTTAAAGGTTAATCTTCATTAATTACCTAAGATTTCAGCTTTAAATTCAATGACTCTAGTTCCTACACTGTATTATTCTGAGCAACATTCTCTGTGACAAATTCTTAGACATGTGTTCAACTGTACAATCCTGAAATATACAAATTCTATTACAGCTTTATACACTGTAAAGCTGATCACTTCATAGACTTCATATTAATATAACTTTTACAGGAAATTGTCTGTTCTGTCCAGATCGTAAAG
The DNA here is from genome assembly GCA_034510155.1 of Eucriotettix oculatus. Taxonomy (NCBI): domain Eukaryota; kingdom Metazoa; phylum Arthropoda; class Insecta; order Orthoptera; family Tetrigidae; genus Eucriotettix; species Eucriotettix oculatus. The sequence goes on from CM067382.1 coordinate 13,144,990, forward strand.
AGCACTTTCCAGGACATGGTTAAGGAATGTTTCAATCTTGGAGGATCGTGCAAATGAAATATTGGAAATAGAGAAGGAAAACTTATGTAAGAAGGACTAACAAAGATAGAATCCTGCTATTACCAAGCAATGGCAAGCACAGGAGTGGAAAGAATTGACTAGAACATGGTTTCCAAAACTTTTTCTGTAATGGAACACATTGAAAAATGAGACATTTTAACAGAACCCTTGGCTTATTTTTAGGTTGAGTAATTTGTACTGTAAAAAATATAAAAACTGTAATATAATATAAACATAAAAATATTAATAAATAAAGCACTTAATGTCTTTGATGATGTCCCCCTCAAATTGCATAACATATTTGTTATATTGAATTCCAACATCTGGTGTGGCGTCAAGCTTGATTTTGCACTTTGACTTCATTACAGCATAATAAAAAAATCACTCTTCACATAAATAGGGTATAGAAAACTGAAGTACAACAATAATAGCTTGTTTTGAATTATCAGCGCACTCTATCAAACACCCCCAGAAATATTCCTATCAAATGAGAGTCACTGATTAAATCAATTAGATTTTCACAGTCACTTGCTTTAAGTTTACTGGTTGATCTGTCTCGGAAAATGGATTATGAACCCAGGAATTGTCCTTACTATATAGCTTTCAAGTTATGTAACTGTTCTAAAAAAATTCTGGAAACTTCATCTACTTAAAAATTTAATTCATTCAAAGATTCATGTAACGCTATAAAACATTTATAAGTACTAGATTCAACTGATGAAATCCAAAATTGTATTTTTTTAACAAAAGATGTAATTTTATCTCTTCCATCGAAAATTGTAATACTTGTAACGATAAGTTGTAAAAATATCTGAAAATGGGGATGCGGAAGGTAGAGCAAGGTAGCCAAGGGTTGACTAGGGCCCCCGGGCTGTGGTTTAAGGATCCTGCCCGGGGACCTGCAGGGAAAACCATAGAAAACCTGCATCAGGTAGGTCGGGCATTGGATACTATTCTCACGCCCTTCCGAATGACGGGAGACGAGTTTGCTGTGGGGTCGCAACAATCCCTTCTCCATGTCTCCAACAGTTTTAGGAGGCAGTTGGCCGAATGATCCAATGGGATCAGCGGACAGCTCTTGCCGTATGCCCAAGGTCTTCGACCCAAGTCTGATAGGTAGGTGCTGTTCGACGAACTTATAATAATAATAAAATATAAATTAACGCAACACGAGGCTGGAAATTGAAAACCATGAAAGGGTGTAATTTAGCCCAGTTGCTAGACTAGATGAATAAGTAGATTGTAGATTAGTTTAGAAATTAGTTGAAACTTCCAAACGTTGCTTTAGGAATTGTTTCTTTCTGAATTATTGTATAGTATTGTAAAAATTATTGTAATATGTGTCATAAAGGTCTAATTTCGACTTTAGGTTGTAGGTCCTTAGAAAATAAATTTTTAAACTATTAGTATAGAGGTGTTATTACGATACCTTACGATACGATAGCCAAAGCTCAATTTTGATCCATTATAATTTGATTGTGCAGAGTGCACTTATTACATAGGTAGAAAGAAACAACAGAGCCAATGTTCGTATGAATACAGATATTTCGTTTAATCCCGATGATCCGTGGAAATATTCCCATTTCCAGATTGCGGAAGAAACGCAATCAAGCAGCCTAATTCTGTAGCAATATTATAATTTATGTTTATAATATTCATAAAGTAAACATATAATTACAAAAATTTAGTCAGAAGGCAACACCAGTTGCTGCTTGACGTTCCCAACACTGAAATATCTAAGAACGATGATGAGACCAACCTCAGAGTTCCACGAACAATTACCGACTCTAATGATAATTACAACAAAATGTAAACACGAAATGAAGCAACGGTCCAAACATTTATTCCAAAAAACACAATATATTCAGATGTTTTTTCTTTAATATTCAGTCATAGCAGTACTGCTTCTGATCCTGTTGTAGTTATTTGGAACAGGAAGTCGGTGGAACTGACGGTGGTTGGATGTGGGTGACCTGAAAAAACAAAGAATTTTATGGTTATTAATAATTGATTGGTTTTTTTTGTCCAAAATTATGTTTCTCAACGTTTATATAGTGTATATTTTAAAAATTGTATACATTACATGAGGTTTATATTAATCTGTTAGAATAATTCACTTAAACACATTCATTGAGCTTTATATTGGATTACGAAACTGGACGAAAAAGTTATTCGTGAAAGTGGGAAAAAGAACCGACATCGTGCACATGAGCTCACCTTCTTTGAGGTCGATTTTTCACATGGGGAAGATTGGCCAGTTGATGTAGAGACCATCCTCCTCTTCCCACTCCCAAACCAAGCCTTCTTCCACGTCAGGTTCTCGATAGCATCGAGGTCTGGGTCTCAGGAAAACCTGCAAAAGATCGTACAAAAACGTCCACATTGTATTAAATTCAATAAAATAAGTATTGAACGAGCGAGGGCGTTTAACAGAGCACGGAAGCAGGTTCCAGAATGTTTCCCTAGAAACCAGCTTTCAATCACCAGCGATGTACATTGTTACAAAGAATTTCAGGTTCCACAAATTTCGATTCTGTAATTTCTTAGTATTTAAATGTCAATTTTATCAATTTTAATATTCACTTATAATATTATTAAGATTATATAGTTGGAATTACTCCGAGGAGCCAAGAAGAACAGAGACGTTACAAAGACCGAACTGCGTCATAGATATACGACTGAGAGACTTTAGTATTGTAATGAATGTATGTGGCAATCGCCATTTTATTTCGTTAATGGGTGAAGAATTCCCCATGTTGGAGTTACTCAGTACGAGTAAACACCAAGGCGCCATAGAGCCGAGACATCGGGTTTCAGAACGTGACAGATCGACCGTTTGGCGACTTAAAAATCTAATACCTGTGTTCAGTTCTTTGAACCCGGGAAATTTGGAAGGCGCGTTATTTTCCAGAAATTATGGAGAAAACCGGGAGCCAGCTGAATTTCAATTGGAGGTTGATCCGCCATGGATCTTATAGTTGGGTGAATGAACGAGGTGACCAAGGATGGATGGGAGATATTTGGGCATGGAGAATTGAACAAGTAGAATGCCAGGAGATTGCGTGCTAGTTGAGCCACGACACTACAGAAATTAGCAAGTCAGGAACGAGCTTTGATCTTTATACACTGTAAAGCTGATCACTTCATAGACCACATTAATATAACCATCCAGGGGGAAGGAAGAGGTTGTTATACCTTTTACAGGACAGATCGAAAAGAGCACTTTCCAGGACATAGTTAAGGAATGTTTCAATCGAAGGAATAAGATATCCTCAGAAGCTGGCAATCTTGGAGGATCTTGCAAATGAAATATCAGAAATAGAGAAGGAAAAATCTAAGAAGGACTAACAAAGATAGAATTCTGTTATTACCAAGCAATGACAAGCTCAGGAGTGGAAGAATTGACTAGAACATGGTTTCCCAAACATTTTCTGCAATGGAACACTTCGAAAACTCAGACATTTTAACGGAACTCTTGGATTATTTTTAGGCTATATATATTATTTAGTAATTATTTTAAAATAAAAATCTGTAATATAATATAAACATAAAAATATTAATGACTTTTAAGATTTCCCCCTCGAATGACATATCATGTTGATATCAGGCAAATTAATTGTTTAGTTGAATTCAAACATCTGATGTGACGTCGAGCCTGATTCTGCACTTTTACTTCATTGCAGCATAATAAAAAATCGCACTTCACATAAATAGATTATAGAAAACTGAAGTAAAACAATAATAGCTTGTTTTGAATTACAGCATACTTTTCTATCAAACTCCTAAAATAGGTGAAGGTTTCTCGGCATGTGAGAACTTGGAGAAACAATCCTAAGATAGGCTCACCTACCAATTCACTAATCACAATCTTCTTGTCCTAATTCTAGGAAATACGTGAAGTCGGAATGGAGAAGTTTCTGTCCTTGGACGTCGACTCGGATTAGCTCAGTTGGTAGAGCATGCGACTGGATATCGCAAGGATCTGGGTTCGATTCCCTGGTCCGGTTGACATTTTTCCATTCTTGTCTTTCTTATGAAAAAATTACTATATGCTTTACTGGGATTCAATTGAGCATTCCCACTAACTTAGATTACAATAAATATTTAGCAGCAGAGTTTCAACAAATCGACCAAATGAAGTGACCACTCAAGAAATGGAGTCAAAAATCCACAAAATGGTACAGAATGGCACGAGCTATCATATCAGATAAATTTTTCAATACGTTCTGTACATCGAGTACTGTTTGAACATTGGGAACACTGAGAAAGCTGTGAGCAGGATGGATGCCGTGATGGAACGAAAACAGCCTCAATCGAGTGTTTGGTGATGTTATACAGCAATAAAGCTTAGCGAAGGGGCAGTCAAACAATAGAAGACGGACAGTTTTATCTGTCAGCGAGGTATTATCGTCAGCTTTTTGGGTTGTGCTAGGTATAATCTTCAGTGATTATGTTCAAAACGGAGAAACAATCAAGCGCAAGTATAATGCAAAATTTATTGCAGCCTTTGAGTGATGACAACACAAAGATATCTCAACGTTGATATGATGAATATATCTCATTTTGTGAAAAAGAAATTGTTGTTTCATCACGACAGTGCTCTAGTTCCCACAACCATTATCGCGATGGCCACATTCAATCATTAATGGCTTCCTGTTCGCGAGATTCAGCTCCCGCTATTTTCTCATTCCAAACTTCTACATTTTTCTCGGTAATAAAAGATTTGCCAACAACGCAGACGTGAGGCCTTCAGCTGATGGCTATTTTGAGGAACTCGATAGTTCTCGCTTTAAACAGGGTATCGGAGCTTCTGAACATCACTGGGGAAATTGTGTAGAAATAAAAGGAGACTACGTGGAGAAATAAAAATATTTTTTCCCGTTTTTTGTTAGGTCGTGTTGGTGAACAAACGGAAAATATGAGATCTCCAAATTGATTCCAAGGGAGCTGAAATATTGCTAGGATTTTTTTGTTGCTTTCGAAATAACAGGCTTTAATTTTGATTACCCAGTGTATCTATTTGTACTATGTAGCCTGTGTTAGATGCTAGCATATAATTAATTCTGTACATGTTTCTGCAGAGATTGCTATTAGCTGCATTTAATATCAAATTAGAAACTTTATACCCCTAGCAGCGGTTTTATTCTACTCGTTATTACTAGAAGATGAAACTTTATAATGCCGACGATTACATTGATCGTTGTCGTTGAACAATCCGTCAGACGCACCAAGTGCAAGGAAGAAGTGAAGTTTTTTCCCCCCTTTTCACGTCATTAAGATAGTGCTTTTGCAATGTGGGGCACGATAAGAGATAGTCACGCAGTTCGGCGTGAGAACTGACCGATACCGAACCGGAAGCGCATTACCAGTATCACTTCGCATAAATAACGGGTTTCCCCTATTTTGTCAACCGTTATCGTAAAAGAATAAAAGCTGCCAATGTTGAGCTCCTTACGAATAGTTTTGCGACCATTTAAACGTCTCCACACATCATCTTCGTCACAATGCGGGGAATTAGATGAGGCAGTCTTAGTCCAGAATAACTATTTGAAATAGAACAGTAGGGAAAATGGCTGCAATGAAAGATGTGTGAGAGACAGTACTAGATAGAACACAAAAATAATAATGAGTTTGGAGGAAACTCCAAGAAGGGTCACTGAAGAAGAAAATGTATCGATTGATTTCATGAAAATTTCAGAGAGGAAAAGGTAAGGCGTCTAATAGGTGACATTGTGAAATTTCTATCACCATGACCAGCAGTAGAATAAAAAGCTATATGAATTATAAATTGTTTTTATTTAATTGATTTAAGTACAGTGCCTTGTTTTCCTCGTTTGAGTGGGCCATTAATTGTTAATCAACACTCAGAAAAATTAAAAACTGGAGGTTTTACGGAAATCAATATAACACGACTCCGGGTATAATAAAAAAAAATTAACGCGTTAGAACTGGAATAGACGCTCATGTTGTTGTGGTATTCAGTCCTACGACTGGTCTGATGCAACCTTCCATGCTAACCTTTCTTGCGCAAGCCTTTTAATTCCTTATAACTAGCACAACCTACATCCCCGCTAATCTGCTTTGTGTATTCCATAATTATCCTCCCTCTTCTGTTTTTACCCCCACACACTTCCCTCTAATGCTAATTTTACAAAACCCTCGTGTTTTAAAACGTGGCCTATTAATCTATCCCCTTTCTTAGTCAACGTCCTCCACATAGTTCGCTTTTCCCCTATTCTGTTAAGAACTTCCTCGTTTGTGATTCTATCCACCCATCTGATTTTCAGCATTCGCCTATAGCACCACATTTCAAAGGCTTCTATTCTTTTCCTTTCCCTAATTCCTATCCTCCACGTTTCGCACCCATATAACGCCAGGCTCCATACGAACATTTTCAGCAACGATTTCCTAATATTCACATTTATATTACCCGTAAGTAAATTCCTCTTCTCGCGAAAACCTTCCTTGCCTCTGCTATCCTACTCTTTATGTCTACTGTTCTATCATCCCTAGTTATTAAGCTTCATAAGTAGCAGAATTCTTTAACTTCCGTCAAAATATCCCTTCGCAATCTAAGACCCTTTGTTATTCCACTGTTTCCCAAACTTCACTCCATTACCTTGGTTTTTCCTCTAGTAATCCTCATATTGAACTCTTTCTCCAGGACCACATTCATGCTATGTATTATGGTTTCCAAGTCTTCTGACTCCCCTGTGGTGTTCGTTGGTTACACCATCAAAATATTGTTGTACAATCAAGCGAACAATAATAATAGTAATAATGTATTTAATTTGAATAGAAATATAACTCAAATTAAGTTATAGTGGAAAACATATAAATTTTACGATTATCCATTTATCATTAGTCAGTCGGTAAAGCTAAAATAATAATTTACGCAGCTTCTTAATTGGCTGCTCCGGGAACGCGGGTGACGATCGATATAGTTGAAATTAAAATTCGCGAAATGAGACGAGAATGGTTTGTGTGAAAAACCGAGGTAATATTGACGTTACCGGTTGTTAACGACTGATGACGTCGTTCTTCGTTTTTGTTCGTATGCCGGTTGTTCCTTTCCTGGGTCACGTCTTATTCATATGAAGATTCTGTAGACGCCTCTCCTTCAGAATCAATGTTGTCTTTTTATTTTATGTACTCCCACCAAATTGATTCTCTTTCTTAAAATGAGGCAGAAACTAATTTTATAATGTTCGCCTTCGTTCTTCACTGCTCGTCTCTCCTAAGCGTATCTCATCCGGCAGCATACCAATGCAACCAACTGTCCATCTAAATCTCTTCCAGGCCATCAACAATGTTGCAAACGGTGACGTTTTCCCACCAAGCCATTCTCGTCTTCCGTCCTGTATACGTAAATAACAAAAACTAAATTATTTTTGCTTTACCCGACTGTAAGGGTCATGAATCACCACACCCCTAATACTACAATATCGTCGGAAAAGCGTAAGATTTTTATTTCTTGTCCTTGTATGATTCATTTTCCATATTCCGTTTTAACTTGCTTCATCGTCTGTTCTATATATAAGTTATACAGCATCCTTGTCTTACTCCTTTCTTGATTACAGCTCTCCTTTACTGCTGCTTGTCTTCAGTACGCACATAAAATAAAATAAAATGGATCAAAAAAATTCATAGGCCGTGAGACGATTTCGTTAATCCAAAATACGTATTTTATGGGAGTGCCTATTATAGAAGACCGAATAATTTTATAACGCTTACGACGTACTATGGAAATAATATTGTTTCGCACTGTATGTTCCAAAAAGAACACCTTATTTTTCTTATCGAAAATAATTTCTAAGTTCGGAACAGGTAATAACAATTTGTTTATATATTAAAACTGATTCTCAATTCACACTAATCAGAAATTGAAGTTTGGTAGGCTGCATGAAGAAATAACCTATCAATTTGCAAGTTCGATATGTCAGTAATGTAAGACTTTTTCGTTTTGAGAGGGGGAACGGATTGAACTTAAATCTTCAAAAGATGGACAGAACCTACACTGGGTAGAGAACTACATTATACCAAAAATTCATGGCAATAGGGTGAATAGTACAGGAAATAAGGGATAATCATGAAGTCGCAGAGCAGGTGATGAGCGTGGGAACTTTTTTCTTGATCTGAAAGAGGGGTAAGAAGGAACTTAAATCTTCAAAATATCGACAGTATGTTTAATCTACCCGTAGCTGCTGTCCTCTCCCTTCCGCTCCATCATTTCACATTCCCTTCCCATGCTATTGAAAGGGGGTTGCCAGTTTCTGGATCACCCTCATGTAGCCTGTTTCATCTATCAGTATGCAATAAACGCTCTGTCAGAGTTCAGCGTTGGTTAATGATGGATCTAAACCTTAGGTCGTCTATATCGTTAAGTATCACTGAAGCAACATTTCTTCGGCGACGAATCAAAGACGTTTGGCACATTGACCGTCATTTGGAGCTGGAAGTTTGATGGGTACTAGAAAATGTTCGTTTGGGATTCTGCGTGTTTCGGTCGCTGCTATCTCTGACGAAATCCAGAGCTGACACGGGTGTTAATTGTTGACAAGCTGTGACAGCCGAGTTCCCATCAGGTTGGAAGCCCTGGTTTCACTTCTCTCTTACGCCAGAGTCCATGCGGGCGGCTGAAAGCACAACCAGCACGATTATGCTTAGTTTCCCACACTAACGGAAAAAGCCACATACCATTACTATCTGTGACACTAATATCAAATAATTATTCAGCAGTTAATAACAGTCACGCAAAAAAGCCAATGATAATAACTTTTAAGCTTAAGTGAAGCATTGCTAATAGTTTTAATAACTATAATACTAAGTTACAATTTTCATTGGACGGAAAGATCAATCGATCACTACCTTTCTGGATATCATTTTGACTCACAATAATTCAAATTTAATTCACAACTGTTTCAGAAAATTCTCGTTTTCAGAAATGATCCTCAATTTTCACTACAATCTCCCCCCTAGCCAGAAAAGGACCATGGCATTCATTTAATGGACCACGCTAATTTACTTTTATTAACCCTCAGTGTCCGGAACTGCTTAATTATGATCTTTTTTACTATTATTAGTAATATTACCATTATTACAAATGTAGCTTAATTTAAACAAAATTATTTTTTAAAAAATTCGGCTTTAATTAATTTGAAAATGTATGAGGTGGAACTGAAATTAATCGGGGGGGATATTATTTGTTTTAATTGCGATATTTATATAATAATAATGTTCTTTTATAATAAAAGAAAACAATTTAATGGATCAAAACAAATTTTACTTTAATGTTGCTATTTTTAATGTTTATTCCGGCAATTCTTTTTTAATTAATACTAAATGTATATTTACATAAAAATGATACAAATTAAATTTTTAAAAATTATAATTTTCGAACTCTAAACTCAGGGTAGTATATTATGGGCTTTCTCATAGATCAGCATATAATCATGCGAAATCTACTTGGACCTGGCAGTATAGGAAGTCAATAAATAGGGTTCCAGGTGTAATTTACCATGTCAGGTTAGTGAATGTTTCAGCTCATTCCTCGTAGCAATTTCCTCCTCAGGGCCGCAGCCACTGTTATTTATCCTTGGTGCAGGACAATTTTCGGTTATCCTCCTTCTCTTGGATTACCTGTCCAATAATGCCCATCGTCTGTACAGTAATCTCTCCACCAAAATTACAATCATCTGTCCAGAAATCTCACGAAATCTGTCTTGCCATCTCTCTCGGAATCTCCACCAAAACTCTCGCGTCTCACCGCTCTCGAGACAATCCCGAAAATCTCTCTGCACGCCTTTTTAAAATCTACTCCCCACATCTTTAGTTTAAATCACCAAGGTGGCAGAAATTCGCCAATAACATGTATGGTTACATATTTTTACATTAGGTTACTATATTAAATTAAATAAAGCTACTTATACCTTTTCTTGGATACCTGCTTGTAGTTCACCTCGTTTTATGGACATCCTTCCTTCTATTACTCCAGCAAGATTCCTCATTTTCTTTCCGTCTGATTACTTCAAAGTTCGTTCCTGACTTGCTAATTTCGTGGCTCAACTAGCACGCAATCTCATGACAAACTACTTGTTCAATTCTCCATGCCCAAATATCTCCCATCCATCCTTGGTCATCTCGTTCATTCATCCAACTATGAGATCCATGGCGGATCAACCTCCAATTGAAATTCAGCTGGCTCCCGGTTTTCTCTATAATTTATGGAAAATAACGCGCCTTCCAAATTTCCCGGTTTCAAAGAACTGAACACAGGTATTAGATTCTTAAGTCGCCAAACGGTCGATCTGTCACGTTCTGAAACCCGATGTCTTGGCTCTATGGCGCCTTGGTGTTTATACGTACTGGGTGACTCCAACATGGGGAATTCTTCACCCAATGACGAAATAAAATGGCGATTGCCACATACATTCATTACAATACTAAAGTCTCTCAGTCGTATATCTATGACGCAGTTCGGTCTTTGTAACGTCTGTGGTTTCTTGGCTCCTCGGAGTAATTCCAACTATATAATCTTAATAATATTATAAGTGAATATTAAAATTGATAAAATTGACATTTAAATACTAAGAAATTACAGAATCGAAATTTGTGGAACCTGAAATTCTTTGTAACAATGTACATCGCTGGTGATTGAAAGCTGGTTTCTAGGGAAACATTCTGGAACCTGCTTCCGTGCTCTGTTAAACGCCCTCGCTCGTTCAATACTTATTTTATTGAATTTAATACAATGTGGACGTTTTTGTACGATCTTTTGCAGGTTTTCCTGAGACCCAGACCTCGATGCTATCGAGAACCTGACGTGGAAGAAGGCTTGGTTTGGGAGTGGGAAGAGGAGGATGGTCTCTACATCAACTGGCCAATCTTCCCCATGTGAAAAAACGACCTCAAAGAAGGTGAGCTCATGTGCACGATGTCGGTTCTTTTTCCCACTTTCACGTCCAGTTTCGTAATCCAATATAAAGCTCAATGAATGTATTTTAAGTAAATTATTCTAACAGATTAATATAAACCTCATGTAATGTATACAGTTTTTAAAATAAGCACTATATAAAGGTTGAGAAACATAATTTTGAACAGAAAACAAATCAATTATTAATAACCATAAAAATTCTTTGTTTTTTCAGGTCACCCACATCCAACCACCGTCAGTTCCACCGACTTCCTGTTCCAAATAACTACAACAGGATCAGAAGCAGTACTGCTATGACTGAATATTGAAGAAAAAACATCTGAATATATTGTCTTTTTTGGAATAAATGTTTGGACCGTTGCTTCATTTCGTGTTTACATTTTGTTGTAATTATCATTAGAGTCGGTAATTGTTCGTGGAACTCTGAGGTTGGTCTCATCATCGTTCTTAGATATTTCAGTGTTGGGAACGTCAAGCAGCAACTGGTGTTGCCTTCTGACTAAATTTTTGTAATTATCTGTTCATTTATGAATATTATAAAAATAAATTATAATATTGCTACAGAATTAGGCTGCTTGATTGCGTTTCTTCCACAATCTGGAAATGGGAATATTTCCACGGATCATCGGGATTAAACGAAATATCTGTATTCATACGGACATTGGCTCTGTAGTTTCTTTTTACCCAACGTAATAAGTGCACTCTGCAAAATCAAATTATAATGGATCAAAATTGAGCTTTGGCTTGTTTACAGGCAATATACTAACAAAACGTTAATCGGAAAACGTGTTTAAGAGCTATCGTAATAACACCTCTATACTAATAATTTAAAAAATTATTTTGTAAGGACTTACAACCTAGAGTCGAAAGTAGATCTTTATTACACATATTACAATAATTTTTACAATACTATACAATAATTCAGAAAGAAACAATTCCTATAGCAACGTTTGGAAGTTTCAACTAATTTCTAAACTAATCTACAATCTACTTATTCATCTAGTCTAGTCTAGCAACTGGACTAAATTACACCCTTTCATGGTATTCCATTTCCAGCCTCGTGTTGCGTTAATTTATATTTTATTATTATTATAAGTTCGTCGAACAGCACCTATCTATCAGACTTGGGTCGAAGACCTTGGGCATACGGCAAGAGTTATCCGCTGATCCCATTGGATCATTCGGCCAACTGCCTCCTAAAACTGTTGGAGACATGGAGAAGGGAATGCTGCGACCCCACAGCAAACTCGTCTCCCGTCATTCGGAAGGGTGTGAGAATAGTACCCAATACCCGACCTACCTGATGCAGGTTATCTAGGGTTTTCTCTGCATGTCTCCGGCAGGGATCCTTAAATCATAGCCCGGGGGCCCTAGTCAACCCTTGGCTACCTTGCTCTACCTTCCTCATCCCCATTTTCAATTCCTTTCCTATGTTATTAAAGGGGATTTGACTGTTTCAGAATCACCCTCACGTAGCCTGTTAACCCCCCCAAAAAATATGTTTCTTGCTTTCTTCATTTTACTTTGAATTGATATTCCATCTACCTATATAACTAGGCTTTTGCATTTTGGAGCTAATTCCAATCCATGGTTTTTGTCATGTATAAGCTTTAAATTGCAAATACAGCCCTGTTTTCTTCCTCCTTTGTGACAACCTAGTTTGGTCCTATCCGCACAAAATTAGCAGCTCTTTACTTATATTTCTCTAATGCGTCTTTTTGTTTTTTCTATTGGGATCTTTACAAGCCAAAATTGTTCTAACTAAGGATAAATATGCCACCTCCTTTGATTTACAACTTCTCCTTTTCATATTCCTCATAATGAAATGTAAGGAATTCCATGCTCTCTGGGCTTTGAAATTCACCTGTTCCTCCTACCCATGTCTGTTGTTGAAATTCATCCCCTGATATTTTCAGATCCTTACCATCTATTCTATATTGTCTCATTTAACAATGTGCTTTTCTTTCCATTAATTTTCATTTTATTTTTCTGAGCCCAGCTACTGACTTTCCGTATATCTTTTTGTAATACTATAGCGTCTTGCTCGTATAGTTTAATAAGCAACGTTTTGAGACATGAGGGCCTTGAAAAATTATTATTAGAGGGAAGTGTGTGGGGTAATAACATAAGAGGGAGACGAAGGATGGAATATACTAAGCAGAATAGGAAGGATACGGGATGTGGTAGTTATGCGGAAATGGAATGTAAATTCACAAATTTCCAAAGTGAAATCACATTAGTTTATAAGATGCAGAGTAATGTTTATCAGTTTGTAAGTCATTGTATAATTTTTGTCTCTGAGTCGTAGCTGTCGCAGGAACTTATAGGACCCCATAGAGCTATAATTGTCTGTATATATTGGCAAATAGCGGTGTGAGGTAAGCAACCCTGCTGCTGGTTTAATCATGCTGCGGGTCTTGCGTCAGAGTCTACAACTTTTCACCCACTAGTTGGTCCGTCAATCTGCGTCCATCTGAGCCATGGAGATCACGCTTCTGGTCCTGCTGCTCCTGGTCACAACGTCCTTAGCAGAAGGTAACGTAATCATTGCCTCGGGGTCATCGAGGTAACTCATTTCCTCTCAACTCGGAAATCTCTCTGAATCGACTGTTATTTTATTCTACCCACATTTTGAAGCTGCAGGAAGCGTTTTGTTTTTTCCTCGTCCACAGATGTGTTTCAGGAATGCGTGTATCCTCACTATTATTATTAATATCTTCTTGTTGTTGTATCTGACAAGTGTTCAACATTAATTTTTGATAAATTCTGAATTTTAAAAATATTAATAATCTTAAGAAATGTTTCTGATATATATGTTAAATTCACAGTATAATTAGTAGATAGCTATCGATTGAAGTAGCGTCGTGAATAAGTAAATGTTTTACAAGGTAAAAAAATTTGTTTATTAAATTCAAAATCAAGATCATATATCCTCCGTTTTTTTAAATGTAACATACATACTCTTGGTTTATTCTTAAAAATGTATTGTCTGTCAATGACTGTTGTAACGGCCAAACACATCTGCTCGGACTTCGGTTGTGCGGAGGCAAAAGAAAGGAGACAGTATTTGAGCCAGGTGCAATAAAACCCAGACATCACGGCACGCCTGGGGTGTTCCCCAACTATGGTGAAATTTGGTGGCATCGGGTGGTGTTTTTCCCCAAAACCCTCGGAAGAGAGGGGCAAACTGCTACTCCCGGAGAAGAGTAACCATAAATGGGACCTGCTAATGTCCATCCCTGCCACATTCGGGATATGAACTCAAGAAGTGGGGAAGAGGTATTAAAAAGGCTTATCGAGATGTAGAGACAATTTTCTGGACAGATGATTGGAATTTAGGCAAGGGTAATTGTGTAGACGAGAGCGGTGGATCGGATGAGATTAGAGGCTGGAAGAATTGCAGCGGCGGCTCTGATTTGGACCGAGGACGACCCAAATAGGAGGAAATTACAACGAAGAAGACTATGGAAGGTCCATTATGTCAACATGTTAATAATCCTTGTAACTTTTAGCTGATTTCCTATACTTCCAGGTTCAAGTAGATTTTGTGAGAAATATTCTGACCAATGCTGACGCTCATAACATACGATCCTGAGTTTAGATATCGAGAATTGTTATTTTTAAGAAATTTATTTGTATAATTTTTTGTAAATATGTATAAATGTGGTGTTAATTAAGAAAGAGTGCCGGCCTCAAGCTTGAAAATATCAACATATTGATTTAAATTTGTTTAGGATAAAGTAAATTGTTCTCTTTTTTATAAAAGCTCATTATGAATATATTAATATTGCGCTAAAATAACTAATATCGCCGCCATGCATTTCACTGTCAATCTCTTAAAATTCGAATGAGCTCTCGGCTATCATGGGCTTGCGTTCATTTCAAAATTATTTCCAGAATTTTCGCACCGATTCTCATCAACGGTGAAAGATACCAACTTATTTATTGGTGGTGATGCACCTGATTGCCCAAGCGGTGTGATAGGCTATGATCGAAACCAAAGAATGTGTAAGTTCAGCAGGGATTAATTACATCAATCGGTCGTGCTCAACTTGATCTCAATACTGGATCAGCATGTAATATTAAACATATTACATATCCCGTTAAAATATAGGACAAACTCATTCAAATTTCTTGTCAACATTCTAAAAGTTCATTTGTCTTTCCATTACAAGAGGGGGAAGGGTTGGAAGGGGGAAAACAAAGTTCTGGGTACAATATTAAACGGGGGAAGATGTTTGGAGCAAAATTAGTACCCATGTTCCCCGAGACGCTGTGCTGATACACAGTAGTGGAAAAATACTACCATATGGGATGGTGGGGACGAAAAATTTTTAAATCAACATAAAAGTCCGATATTCGAGTCGAATGAATAATTTTCCAATTAATTATATTCATAATGTTTTTCCCAGTGTTGTTGGTGTTTAACTTTCATCCCCATTTGGCATGTGGAGGGTTGCACCGATAGCGGTGAGTGTTGAGGGCGCTCTATAAAAAGTAATGCAAAACAATCACGATTAAAGTCGAGTTCTGGGCTTTCAAATTACTGTTTAAACTGAAATTAATTTCCTAGGAATTGTGATGGAAGACTGTGAAACACTGTTCTCGTTACAATGTAAAACGCACGAAGGAATTTCTGCCAAAGTATGTGAATGAGACACGAAAACAAAATTGTGGGGCAGGAGGGGGAAAAACTTTCAAACCTGCAAAAACATCCAACATTTGCCTGGAATAAATTGTTATTAGTTTAAATGAGATTGACAGTCTTTCCCCTGATGATATTTTAGTATATTTTCAACCTCTTTCGATTGGGAGGGGAAACTCCTTAGCGATGGGTCAGGAGGAAATTTTCACGAAAATAATTCAAAAACATCCAAACTTGGTGTCTATTGCGGGAATTTGGTACTCGCTGAGTTCAATCTTGAAATTTAACACCCAGGGTTGTCGGTGGGGGATTGATAGATGGAGACAGTCTGTGAGATGAAAAGTTGCAAGGTTATGAAGTCCCTGTTTCAATTTTATTATTCAACTTTAAATGTGCTTCTTACTCAGTGGAGGGGGGACGGGTGGAAGGGCGTTAATGTAAGTAAGGCGAAATAAACCAAGAATCATTTCAATTGCCAGGTTCTACAAGTCACTTATTCAAGTCTGTCGTTCAATGTGAAACTTAAAGCGTATATCAAACCAACAGGGGTTGGAAGGGGATGAAAATTAGTCAGACGAAATCAACCAAGATTCGTCTCGATTACGGTAGATCAATTTTGACATTCAGAATGTAGCTTATATTGTACTTCAACTCTAAAGAGAGCGGGAAGCGGGGATAGTGGAATGCGTTGAAAAAGTATAAGACGAAATCAATTCAGTTTTTTTGTCTATTCGGGAGTTGTAGAAGACGTTGAGTTTAACTCTGACATTCAACTTGTCGTTTAAGTTGTATTTCAGCTCTTACGAGTGGGGGTGCAACTAAGTTCTGCTTACAATTAGGGTAATTTTTTCGAACACTGAAACAGAGATGAGGGTCGAGATTATCTTTCATTATTTCATATTTATTACTCTCTTATGATTCGCCTTTCTTAAAGTTCCTCAAGTGTTTCTAGCTCTGTTAAGTTACCGTCAATATTTATGAGTCACTAAAAATACAGGTAGTGTTTTTATGGTTACGAAGATTGTTTAATCAGTATAGTAAACTGTTGTTGTTGGAGTATTGAGTCCCAAGACTGGTCTGATGCAACCCTCCATTCCCGCATAACTAGCACATCCCACACCCTCCCTAATCTACTTAGCGTGTTCCATCCTTCGCCTCGATCTTCTGTTTTTACCACACAAACTTCCCTCTAATGCTAAATACAAGACTCTCGTGTCTTAAAACGTAGCCTATTCATCTATTCCTGCTCTTAGTCAACGCCCTTCATATTTTTGCTTTACCCCTTTAGACCTTCCTCGTTAGTGATTCTATCCACCCAACTGATTTTAAGCATTCATCTATAGCACCACATTTCAAAGGCTTCTATTCTTTTCCTTTCCGCAACTCCTATCGTCGCATTATATTAGCCGCAAGTAAATTCCTCTTTTACGCGAAAGCCTTCCTTGCCTGTGCTATCCTTCTCTTTATGTCTAATATACTTCTACCATCCCTAATTATTACGCTTCCCAAGTAGCAGAATTCCTTAACATATTATCAGGCACGTAAATAGATATTTAACTTGTGGGCCCAAATGTACTGAACACGATACAGTTGATTTGAAAAGAATACAACAACACAGTTCTGAATAATTTAGAAAATAGTAGATAACTGCGACCGCGAAAAACGGCGACAACAAAAGCGTTGGTTATTTTTGAACGAGGCACAAAATAAATGAAACAAAATTAATTTTGAATGCGAGGGAATGCACCAACGGAATTTTAATTTTTACTGAGAAGATGAGCAACCAATTTCCTTTTTTCTGGACCACTTGATATGGACTCGAATGTTTTCAAATTTTTTTAAACGATACATTTTGGAATTAATTGTGCCTTAATCAGGTTGTAAGTTTTGAAAAAATTACATATTATTTAATAAATACCATAAAATTTTGAAATAATCCACGTTGAAATTAATAAATCACTATTAACAAATTGAAATTTTAAACATGTTTAGTTTACCAATGATGCTAGTTGATTACTTCATTAATTATATATGTTCCAATAGTAAGCCCTTCTCCCATCCAATAATCGCCGGAACTGTCGCGTTTCCCCGCATCATGGTGCGGATACTGCGGGACGGGAAAACGCACCCACCCCGCAACCGCCCAAGTGTGACACTAGCCTAATGCTGTATTTTTTTGTTTAGGTGTGAAGGAGGTGGTGGACGATTCAAGCAGGGAGGAAGAGGAAGGCTCGGGACAGGAGGAAGAAGGTGATGATCCCGAGACCTTCCTGCAGCTGCCGGGGGCGACGGCGGAGGAGGCGGCGTTCTACGGGCTGGACCCTGCGAAGCAGGCCCAACGCCAGGCGAGGCTCTTCGGCGTCCTGGCGGGCATCAAGTTCGGCGGCGTCGACGCTGCTGGCAGCCTGGCAGCCAGCAACAGCTTCAGCATCTTCGGGAAGCCCGTCAACTACGCCTTCTCACTGGCGTACGGTCCTACAGTCACCGGGACAGGAACTGGCACGGGAACAGGCACGGGCACGGGCACAGGGACCGGAACGCCCACCGGGACAGGAACGGGATTCCCGACTGTCACGGGAAATCAAGCCCCGTCGGATAACACACCCGACAACAACTCAAACAAGAAGAAGAAAAAGAAAAAACCGAATAAACCAAAACGGAAAAAGAAGTTAACACCACAGGAGAAAGCACAACGACAGCGCAAGAACTTCCTCGACGAACACGATAAGGTAGTGCAAAGGCAGAATAGTAGAAGGGGTTGAATGTTTCATGCTAATATCTCAACTACAAAATTATTCACAAGACATTTGCTACAATATATTAATAACTGAATTACATTTTTAACCCAAAAACACTTTATTCAAACTTTAGGATGAATGAACGAATGCAGTAAGTGGTATCTGAAAAAAAAACACTATCTGCTGCAATAGCAGCAGAGAATATTTGACAAAATAGCAACATCTGTGACTTTTTCATGCCAATTCAATGTATATATGACTGCCACAGAAATGTACTTTTGTCTTCAATTTTAAGGCCTTAAATGCCCGCCACGAAGAACGTGCCTACTTTATAAAAGGATTTAAAACATGCTCCTTTTAACAAAAATAATTTAAAAGAAATTGTAAGATAGTTTTTCATAAAAGTAGTCTAAAAAAATTCCCTAACTTCGGCGTTGTTGCAAAAATCGTCAACTATAGACCGAATTGGTAAAGTAGTGGAGAGCAGCAGGTAAATGAAATTTTACAGTAAAAATCATTGTGATGATAAATTAATAAGTGTTAAGTTCCACAATTTTCATACATTTACTTCCAGAGATATACAAAGCTAAACATGATTTTTTTTCACGCCCTAATTTTTTCGGCCAACTTTATGTATGCCAAGTTTTCTCACACTTTATTTTTGTTTTTTGGGGTTCAAAGAGCATAAAATGTTGTACAAGACAGCCACGTGTCACGTCCTATAGTAAAATATTGCCAGAGAAATTACCATCTCAAAATTGCTGAAATTTCCGAGACGTATGGTAAAACTTTACTGTACGGAGTCATAAAAAATGACCATATTTCTGTAAGTAGTCGAATAGAGGACGTAAATCTTTACCAATGTTCATTGGCGACATTTTTAAACATTCACACAAAATTTAATTGAAATTGGAGATGGTCGAGCGAGGATCACAACACCACTTCACATGGAATGGCCCAGAAGGTAATCAACAATACTACTCGCTTTTATCTCTTTAATGGCAAACCTTCGTAAACAAGGTGTCTTTAACTACTTACAAGTTACGCATAAAATTTAAATCTACTTGTATAAAGGCTCGGTGGTAAACCTTAAAATGAGACTAGGGATACTGCTGTATAAGGTAAACTGTTGCGTGTTCCTTACCAAAAAAAAAGAAAAACTAGCAGACACAATTTAAAAGAATAATTTACAGGATACTGTACCTAAAAATAATAGATTAAAAAAGAAAAGGAAAAAAAGGAAAAATGCTAGCAAAGACTGTCCAGATGCAAAAAAAATCTCTTTAAATAATAAGCAAAATTAATAAAGTGGTCAACCATCAAAACCAATTTCCTTCTGACTTATTTTTTAAACAAATAAATCATAAACGTAAATAGGTCTTTCATTTGGCAAGTTAAATCCGAAAAGAACTAACCAATTTCTTTTTACTTAGCTAATCCTTCTTTCCTGCCTCACAACCCAGAGGTCCCGGGTTCGAATCCTGGCATGGGCTTGGATGTTTGTGTCGTCATGGTCAAGAAGACCGGGATTAAGACTGTTGGAGGATCGATACGCTGACCACGTGTCACTCCAAATTCGGAATGTGTCATGCAAGATGACAGTCCGCAGTCGACTCGGTAGGCCCAGGCCCTCAATGGGCTGTACAGCCATGGAGAAACAAAAAAAAATCCCTTTCAACTAATAAACTGACAAAATAAAAATAATTTACATTTATTGGTTCCATTAGTCCTAGTCTGAGGAAAATGTACAAGTCAAAGCGATATTAGTTATAAAAGTCAATAAAATAACATGTAAGTAATTATTTGAGAATACGTGAAATATAGGATTATTGAAAAAATACTGCCACTAATACAAACAATAAAACGTAAATAATGCAGAATTTGTTAAGACTACAGCACATTACAAACAAGAAGCGCTTCATAAGTAAGAGAGTTTAAATTTAAAGTATAAAAATTATTAATTGTAATATATGATTTGGATTTTAGAACTGCAAAGACGAAACCTGGCAGTTTTAATTCAATAGATTCTTAACCTATTTTATAAAGTGAAACTTAACATTTCAAAAGAAAACATGGAAGAATAATGATGATAAATACGAAAGATTTTCTTAAATCCTTAAATTATTCCCACATTTTAAATAACAGATTATAACTACATTCCCTAAAACAAACTTATGAAAACAAAGCCAAGATTTTTTAATCGGTATAATTTAATAGAATTTTCGAAAATTGCATAAACTTGGTCATATGTATATTTTAAATTTTTTTTAATTTGTAAGCTTTTGACGTCATAATAAAATTGCAAAGAAGTTTAAAACACAATTTTATTTGTGTTGAGTGAGCCTTATGTTAAGGGCTAGAGCGGAGTGACTGGTGACGTCATAATGAGATATTTCCGTAATTACGAGTAGGAATTGAAAAATAAAATACGGGTATTGGAATCATGATGAGTATCTACAAATGGAAAATAAGAAGAGATTCATATAGTTTCAATACTATATATAAGATCAGAGCGGACTGCACTTATTACTTCTCAAAGAATCACTCACACAGAGTTTGATTAGAGCATTACAACACGGATAGTAAAGATTTGTGAAGCGTAGACCGGATTACCATCCGGTGCGCTTTGCCAGAGTATGAGCGGGATCGCTAGTATGGAGGACAATGTAGACATTCAAATTGGGTCGTGCAACAACTTAGAGAATAGGGGTACTACGTGTGACAGCGAGAGCGTACCTAGCTATAGTCTAAGAGAGAAGGAGTTTACAACGGATGCCAGCACATTCAGTAGAGCACCCAAGCTCAGTAAGCACGAATATCAACAGAATTTTTACTGAGAGTACATGTCTTAGATTAAGTCTATTCATATACACAATGGCGTGGGACAGCACACATTTTTTGGGAAACACTTCTACACTACAATTCTCGGTTCTCTGATTCTCCGTTCGAGACATGGACACGGAGAGATACTTACGACTGGAGGACAACAAAACTCTCTCGACAGCTAATCTGAGTTATTCACGGCTCAACACAGATGGGATTGTCTCATAGAATGCAATATTAGGACACACTGATTCTCGATGGCTAGGTGACATTTAGTGTCTTAACGACACAGGAGAGGAGATGGGTGCTAAGTGTAAAGTGTCCACAACTATATACTGTTGAAGCTGGTACAAAGTATTAGATCATCAGTGACTTATCGCACATTTGTACATGAGGCTCAGTTAATTATAGGACCGCATTAGACACACAACATCACAAACGGTATTGGAACAGAAACAGAACAGTCTATTAAAAACATTGGATTAGAGGGTCGACAACACTGGATGGTGTAAGTGACTGATACAGATGATACCAATTTTCTCAGGAATACAACGCGAACATACAGAGAACATCTATAGATCCTCTATTAGCACAAGAGACAACATAGCAGACCATGATTGTATGTGGCACGCGACACGTCACAGATTACCAAAATTGGAGTCAAGAGCAAGAGTCTTCGAAATACGAACGAGAACTTTAAATTTTACAAATCAAGGAGTATTCATCGTGTACACACAGAGAGTGTATAGTATAATATACTGAGTAGTCGCAGAGTAAGGATTTCTACATCGATCTGTTGATACATACATGTGGCTTGTGTGTATATCACACGGTGTGCGATAGGCTTATATGTAAAACTCCTTCTATGTATGAGGATTTCTACGCGCTGGAGCGAATAAGACATCTACAAATATACAACGGATGATGAGTTTTGAAGCGTGCGTACAACAGTGCGATAGGGGAAATCGGCCAGGGACTAACAAGATCAGTAAATCGGAGGTACATATGCAGATATCAGGTGGCTACATTATTCGCTTATTCAGTTAGGCGAGAGTGTAGAGTGAGCGCGTCTATGAGACGAGATTAGTGCTACGATGTAACTCTCACACAGAATGTTGTCTGTAGAGGCTGCCAGATGAGATTATTGATGCATCATTTACGAGTCACTTACATTGGGGACTCAGCGTCATCTCCGTTGTAGTTGTACATGGGCGTTCTCTGGATAGAGTGATATGTTGCATGTATATGTGATATCTGATAGTCTGAGCATTAGATAGTGCTCTGAGACTTAGTGTTGATCTTCTGGTCATGTGTGGACTAACCTAAGTGGTCTGATTGTCATAGACTCTCAGCGGAGATCTCTCTACTCTACATGAGAGTATCTCTTGAGAGTGAGATACAGCGAGAGCGAGATGTTAAGTCGTACGTAAAGCTGTGGTGACTGAGTGGTGGTGTGGGGGATGGTGTGCGTAGCAGAGATGGGTTGTGTATAGGGTTATGATAAAGGGCGTTTTAATTTTGAATTAAAGAAAATATTTATAGGGTAAATTTGATATATATAGTTCGGTAAATTGTGAGCGTTGAGTAATCTCTTGTCTTTATTGTAGGGATATATGAGAGACACATTAGCGTTTCGTGTTTTGAGTGTTAGTTCTGACTGGGTCTAGCGCCTGACATTAATGTATCTCCTCTCTATATGGATGTCTACATTTCTAGTAGTATGGGATAGTGAGGATCTTTCTCTCTTAATGCGAGGTTTAGACGCAGTCTACACACGCTGAACAATGAAGTGATAAGACGTGCACAAGAGGATGAGTGCACGATAGTATGAGTAGTTTTCACGGCACGATCTAGGATTGGCACTTGAATGCATCAGTGGGGTTTTGAGTATACATTAAGATGTAACTGTATGATGATTTCGACTTTAGTCACAAGGTAGTGAGTAATCTAGGGAGAGATGATTTCTATCTCAGAGATGGGTATATATAGCGAATGTGCGGGCATGATGTGGAGTACGTGGACACAAGGGAGATATTTGGTGTGAGTACTCATTGGGGGTGAGGTGATCGGGTCATGTATCACTCTTGGGGGATAGAATTGTAGACACAGAGGATATGGTTCTGTTTGATGGGTATTATCTTTTCAGTCATCGCGGACATGTGTCTCACTTAGAGTACTCTAGGGATCAGATGTGAGTCTCTACTCTGTGGGTCAGAGCTTCAAATTGGACAACACGTGTGTGTGTGGGCGGGACATAACATAGACACGCAGTAGTGGTGCACACATGACACACAATGATTTTATCGTGGGTGCGGTGGTATCTCACATTCTATCACTTATAGATGGTGTATGGAGCCTCGTCTTACAGATACGTGCATTTTTTGGATTGGGTGAGTGGTGTGGGGGGGGTTGTTTTGAGTTTGTTGGGTTGGTTGGCGCGGCTGTAGTTATGTGGTTGGGCGGAGCAGTGGGTGTGTGATGAGGTGGAGCAGTGGGGGGGGTCTGGGGGTTTGAGTGCGTGCGAAGTTTAGAGACAATAGGGGAAGGTAGGTTGTAGAGAGTTGTGTTAGATTATTGGATTGGTGGGAGGGAGGTGAACAGTTTTCGCTACTGTCGGTCGATACTCACATACTGGTGGATCTGGGAGATGGTGGTGTGACAGGGAGTCTTTGGACGGATGGTATTGGGGGGGAGGGTCTGCTAGTTGGTCATAGTAGGGGACGAGGTGATGGTGTCTCTGTAGGTGGTTGTGGAGGTGGGTGGAGGAGATAGTGTTGCTTACAGAGTGGGTTGGGTTCTGTGTATGGGTGTGAGGACAGAAGAGGTAGACGTGTGGGGGGGTTGGAGGGGTCAGAGATAGCTCTAGGGTGTTGGGTTGAATGTGTGTATTGTGTTGGGATTGTGTGTTGGGAGTAGGGTGGGGGTGTTGGATTGGGGTGTGGGTTGTGTGGGGGTGGGGTGTTGGTGTGGTGGTAGTGGGTGTGGGGTGTGGTGGGGTGTGGTGTGGGGTTGTGATGGGTGGGTGGTGGGGGGGGTGGTGGGGTTGGGGTGTGGGGGTGGGGTTGTGGGGTGGGTGGGGGGTGGGTGGTGGGGGTGGGGTGGGGTGGGTGGTGGTGGGGGGGGTGGTGGTGGGGGGGGGGTGGGGTGGGGTGGTGTGGGGTGGGGGGGGTGGGGGGTGGTTGGGTGGGGGGGGTGGGTGGGGTGGTGGGGGTGGGGTGGGTGGGGGGTGTGGGTGGGGGTGGTGGGTTGGGGGTGGTGGGGGGTGGTGGGGGGGGTGTGGGGTGGGGGGGGTGGGTGGGGGGTGGGTTGGTGGTGGGGGGGGGGGGTGGGTGGGGTGGGTGGGGGGTGGGGGTGTGGGGGTGTAGGGGGTGGTGTGGTTGTGGTGGTGGGGTTGGTGTGTGTGGGTTGTGTTAGTTGGGGGGGTGTGGGTTGGTGTGGGGAATGCGTTGGTTTGGGGGGTGGGAGGGGTGTGATTTGTGTTGGGTGGGGTTGTTAGTAGTTTTATTTTTATATACAACTGACAGTGGGAGGTGGTAAGTGTGGGATTTGGAGTATGAGGAAGTTATATCTAGTCTTGCGGATGGGCGCGTGGTTGGGGTGAATGATACAGAATCTAATAATGGGTATGAGTTAAGAGTGGTGGCAATGGGTGACCATAGATAGGGGGGGAACGAATTGGCAAGAGTGTGGTCGGTGTTGCTGGTGTAACTGGGTTGATTAGGATATGATTAGATGGATGGTAGTGGTGGGTTGTTGGTGAGGATAGGAGTGGAGAGGGGAGAGGGGGGAAGAGGATGGTGAATGGTGTTGGTATGGGGTGAGGAGGGTGGGTGGTTGGTGGTGATGGGGTTGGTTGATGAGATAAAGGGAAAATTGTGGTGGTGGTATGTGGGGAGTGGTGTATTGTTGTGGGGGGGGGGTGGGAAGATTTATATAAATAAGTCTTAGGTTTAATGATTGTTATAGGGTTGGAGGTTTGGTATGATTGGTTTAGGTATTGGAGATGATTTAATTGTTGGTGTTGGGTGGGTTGTGTGGTAGGTTTTGAGGGGGGGTTGGTGGGGTATTGGAGGATTTTGGGGTGGGGGGTGGTATGGGTGTGAATGGTTATGTTGGGGTTTTTTGTTATTATGGTGAGTGTTTGGATGTTTTTATTATTGTTGTTATTTAATAATTTTTGGTTATTTTTGATTTGTAAGGTTTTTTTTTAAATGATTTAAATATGTTTGTAATGGTTTTTATTAGTATATTGTTTTAAAGTTTAAGGATATTGAGCAAAATATTTCTCCCCAATCTAACATCCTTTGTTATTCACTGTTACCCAAGCTACACTCCATTACCTTGGTTTTCCCTCTATAAATTCTCATATTGAACTCCTTCTCCCCCGTACATGCTATTTATTATAGTTTCCAAGTCTTCTTGTGATTCCCCTAATATCGTCGTCAAAGCGTAAGGTTTTTATTTCTTCTCCTTGCAGTATGATTCCTTTTGCGTATTCCGTTTAAACATTCTTCATCGCCTGTTCTATATATAAGTTAAACAGCATGGGCGACAGACTGCATCGTTTCTTGATTTCTGCTTCCTTTTCTCGATCTTCTATTCTAATTACTGCTTCCTGTCTTCTATAGAGGCTATGTATAAGCCTCCTTTCTCGATATTTTATTCCAGTGATATTCAAAATCCTTAACACTGTCTTCCAGTTCGCATTATCAAACGCTTTCTTTTTCTAAATCTACAAATGTCACAAACGTAGGCTGGTTGTTGCTTATTCTGTCTTCTAAAATTAGTAGCAAAGTCAATATTGCTTATTTTGTCCATACATTATTTCTAAAACTATATTGATCTCCTCCAAACTCGCATTTTATTTAAAGTTCCATTCTCCTATATACTATTTCCGTTAATATTTTGCATGCATGAGGTAAATTGTTAGACATTTATTACACATCCCCAAAATACATGACAAGTATATTTATAAATATGAGTGAAAAATTAAAGACAAATAAAATAGTACTTATCCTTTTTTTTCCTTGCAGAAAATGTTTATTTATTACTTTCTATGAACTATATATCATATTTATAACGTAGATGTGTGAGACACGTGCTTATAATTTCGTAGAAAGGGATATTTTAATGATTACACGACTATGGTTTAATTTACTTCAAAATAATCGAACTCTTGTCTTTTGACCGCTCTTTAATTGTTTCAATTATATTTATGTAAACCTTCGCAGTTGTGTTTAAATTATGACGTCAAAGACAAATTGAGATATAAAATCCATCTAAGGTGCATTAAAAATCCTCTTTGCCGAATTACTCGAAGCGATTGCCTACTTAATGCATTCCAATTCAGTAATTAGACAACGTGCTACATAATCTCATTCCGTATTTCGTCCTTAATGAAGGTCCGTGCAGTGTTTTCAGATTAAAGGTGGTCTGTATGCTCAGACCGGAAACGGCTGAATAAATAGTATGCACCTGTGTTCTTAGGATTGGCTTTTTAATAAAATGACACTAAGTGCTAAGTGGAAAATATACCTGGTAGAAACTACTTCCCTTGCTTAGTACTTTTACTAAATTATTAAGGTTCCACTTACAAAAATAACATAGGAAAATAATTTATAAAAACCGCAAAACAGTCCAATGGTACGTAAAAGAATAATTTTGTCATGTTTTTTTATTTAAATTTAATTATAATATTGGGAAGCCTGAGACCTAACACTAAACGGGTGCATGCTCCATGCTCAAAACTAATTAATAATATGCAAAGTAAAAGAAATTATTCAAATAAAGAACCCGGTTTCTACGATTCGAATACAACATAAGTCAGACCGACTTAAAACATTTCGTTATATTCCATACTATGTCAAAAGATAATGAAAATACTGAGCTTCTCATGGAGAAAGAGGTTTTAATTATTTTACACTCAAGGAACTGTTTCACGAACACAAGAAATCAATGAGTAATAAAATAATACTGTACGACCGGTTTTGAGGTAAACCTGAAGAAGGTGCGAATATGCGCGGAAACGTTGAACGATTAAAAAAATTAAAACTGTCGGAAGAAACGGTCGGAAATTATTTTATTTTCATTTTTAATATCAGACGTTAATTAATTTCATAATACTTTACGACGTTGCGTTTATTTCAGTTGAACGTCTTCCAGGTGCAATAATGAATAAAAATTAAGAATTACGTTGTAGAGAGAAAAAAATTATCAATTAGCTCCAAAAAAAAGTTTGTCCTCAACGCAAAAAAATTGCAGACCAAAAACATTTCAAAAGGAAATGACAGTTTTTTGTTTATTGTGGAGTAAGGAGAAAACAATACAGAAGTAGATTTATTTCTTGATTACAATATTTCAAATAATTTTTTAAAAAAACATTTTCTTATTTAAGAGACACGGGGACTGAAATTTGAAATTACTGTAAATGAATTTCTACTGAGCTGAAATTTTCAACTGTGTTAACAACGAACATGTGTAGCAATCTACAAAATTTTGTTTACCTAAACTTGTTTTCTGTTTAGATATTTTGAAAATTATTTTCATAATTTGGCAGTTTTGAAAATGTTCTTTGCGTTATGTACTTGAATATATTTTAGCTCTTTTACAGTTATATCTGGGGCTGACTATTTTATCAATAGTCATTATAATTTTTGCGATGTAATAAAACTGTAGAGAATTTTTTTTACTGCCACTAAAAATTTAGCGGTTTTTAGTACCTTGATAATTTTTTAACTTAAACAATTTAAAAACAAATACTTGTAATTCAATGTATTAGCATGCAGATTATGTACAAAAAGAATGACGACAATATCTTGATATTTGTGATGCATAGACATCATGTAGCTAGGAAAAACGCAAATTTTCTGAAAAATATCAATAACTTATTTAATTAGAATCAAACATATTAATTAAAATTGTTCGCAGCTTCTTTTTTCAGTTTACTGAATTTATAGACATATTAATACGAAAAATTTACTAAATATATTTTTTTCTTCATTTTTTGTGTTAACAGGCTACATGAGGGTGATCCTGAAACAGGCAACTCCCCTTTAATAGCATAGGAAATAAAATGAAAAGGGGGGATGCGGAAGGTAGAGCAAAGTAGCCAAGGGCTGTGGTTTAAGGATCCTATCCCATGTTTTACCTAAAGAGATGCAGGGAAAACCCTAGAAAACCTGCATCAGGTAGGTCGGGCATTGGGTATTTCTCCACAGAAGCAGAATGGACTTACATTTGGGGATGAGCTTTAAATTTAAGGAGGCAGATGCCTATGGGAGGTTACAGTGAAACAATCTCATAATTAACTATTGTATATGTACACTAACATAGTCAGTCCAGTAGTGAACACAAATTAAGTAGCTCACGTTTTCTCACTTAGAAAGTTTAATATTTCTGTAAATCAATAATCTGACAATCAAGAAGAAATAAACAAAAATAGCAAATTTGTCCGCCCAAAATTACTTATTTAATATATTTAGCACCTTTACCTGATCAAGTCCACAAATATGGACCAAACGTCATAAATAGATTAAATAAATAAATAAATTTGTTTGCTGACACATTTGCATTTTTATTTATTTAATTATTTTTAATAGTCAGAATTTTGAAGTTTTTAAGATTAACATGTCAAATATTTTAACATTACATAATTTTGTGAGCAAACATCTAAATTTTACTTGAGAAAGCCCACAAATATGGACGAAACGTCGTAATTTTATTGAATAAATATTTATTTTCCTGATAAATTGGTTGTATTTATGTAATTTTATTATTATTTCTACATAATACTGTTTTAATTCCCGTCATTCATGTCTGCTACTGACAATTATATTTTTCTCCGAAAATTTCAGTTTCGTATCAGCTGAATCTTGGAGTAAAATATTGATATATCATTAAACAATTGTACAGACTTTATTCTATAAAATGACAAGGTTTCGGGGTGTTTTTATGCCTTCTCCAGGTTTTTTCCTCCCAGTAAAGGAAAAAATGTACTCACGGTTGTCTATGGACAATCCGGGTATACAAATCTGTAATCAGGCCAATATGGACATATGGGATTGATCTATGTGGATGTGCATCAAAATCAACAATTATTCAAAGATGCCAATTCAAGATCCTCCGGCAAATTGTGAACGCCCCATGGTACATAACGAACCAAGACATACTCCTTGAACCAGTGATAAATAATAGATTTAATAAGGTGTGGCCTACTGAGCTATTTTAAGTTAAATGATTCATTGTTAATTGTATTCTGATTGCCAAATAAATTATGGAAAAAAAACAAGCGTCAAAACATGACAAAAAAATTAGATCATAGCCTTAAGATCTAAGTGGGGGAGAACTATAAAGTTGATGACAGTAACTTATTTACATTATGTCGAATGCACGATATCAGGTGAGAATTTGTCCCTAACACTACTGCAGGCAGGCCGTTCCAGTTATTAATGGTTCTGTTCAGGAAAGAATATTTACCAATATCTGTTCTCTGCAGCCTGGTATTAATTTTATACGCGCGATCTGACCTATTCAAATAATTCGGATCCCTTAGGCTAACATGAATGTCCTCCCATGCTTTGTTTCCCACGAACGCTTTGTTTAATGCAAACAGCCTAGCTTTGTCTCGTTTTTATAAGCTTTCCTACCCTAAAGCAATAACTTTTTCATAACCGTGTTCAGGTCCCCATCTAAGAAAATTTGCTGCTTTCTTTTGCACTCTTTCTAGGGGTTCTATCTGACATTTTCTGTAAGGATCCCAACAGATGGCTCCGTATTCCCATTGAGGTCGAACTAACGTTTTGTAAGTCAGTTCTTTTGCATTTACGGTACTCTTTTTCAAAATCCTAGAAATAAAGTGTAGCGATTTCCACCCTTTTCGCGTGGCTTGATTTACTCGTTAGTCCCACCGGAGGCTGCTGCTGTCTAATTGAATACCCAAATATTTACAACTTACGTCTTGATGAGCTCTGTCTTCATCTATGACATACGCTGGTTGTACTTCAGTCCTCCGTCTACTAAAAAACAATTTATTTACTTTTATTGCTGTTAATTTTCATTTTGTTTACTTTTGCCCAAGTTTTTTTTAGGTGCAATGTATCTGATTCTGAATTTATTTTTCTATAAATTATACAATCGTCCGCGAATAGTCTAATGTTCGAATTAATTGCTTCTCCGAAATCATTAATGTATATAAGAAAAAGTAGAGGGCCAATCACAGAGCCCTGGGGAACTCCCGAACTTACGTTTCCAAAGTCCGATAGACGTTGACTCACTTTTATCCTTTGTCTTTGACCAGTAAGAAACTCTTGCACCCAGTTCACGACTCTCTTATCGATACTAGTTTTAAATAATTTTTCCAACAATAGATTATGCGCAACAATGTCAAACGCTTTAGCGAAGTCTATGACTAATTGTATCGACTCTTTCCCCACTTGTCGATTTCATCAGCCAAGTCTTGAAACCATGCTGATGTTTGAAAAAACATTGACTAATTTCTAAATCTTCACGAATATGATCCGCAGTGAGTTGTTCTAATATTTTACAAACTACAGAAGTGAGACTTACAGGTCTGTAGTTTTTTAAGATTGTTTTATTCCGTCCTTTAAATACAGGAACGACATTAGCTGATTTCCTGTCCACTGGTAAGCACGAGTAATTTATAGATACATTAAATAGCCGCTTTAGATACGGGATTATTGCCTCCCCAGCAATATTTTAATATTTCAGTAGGAATGTCGTCAGGTCCTCGCGATTTACATTTTTTTTAATTTTGTGACTCTATTTCTAACAAATTTGGATTCAACGAGAAAGGAGCTACGCTTTAGCTTTGGATCATTCAATGTAAGGTTTCATTTGATTAACTAAAAACCTATATAAAATACGAGTTAAATAATTCTGCCTTGTCTTTATCTTCTAGTAATAGCACGTTATTTTCTTTCAATGGTAAATAACTGTGTGCTACTCCTTAGTCTTCGAACGTAGTTATAAAATTTCACACATATAATAATAATAATATATACAGTATAATAATTTAAATGATAAAGAGGGGCACAAAACTAACTATTAGCGATACATTACATATAATTGAATAAGTTCAAGTCTTTTAAATAATTTAATATGGGGTTTATAAATCTTGGGGTCATTGAGGCATTTTTTGTAGTCGTCCGGGATCTCTTCTTTTTTGCAATATGTACACCATTTCATTTATTAGATGTCGGGTGGTGTATAAAGAGTTACATTTATCGCAGGTTATTGGGTTGGATTTGGTCATTAAATGTCCATGAGAGAGCCTAGAATGGCCGTTTTTACGGTTTAAACTCGTCTGTTTAAATTGTATCGATATGATTTTATTTCGTAGATACTGTTCCTTATTTCGTGGAGTTTAGTCTGTTTATTTTAATATGATTAAATTTCTAGCGATAACCGCGTTTATAATATTCCAAGTAAAAATCACACGACATATTACATGAGATATACTACGACGGTGTTCAAGACCCTCAATTGAAACCAAAAAAAAAATCAAAGCTAACACTGCTTTTCCGCCTTACGCTAAAACAAATGGACATGATATAATAATAGGTTTAAATTTTACGTCTGTTAAAAACAAATTTTATAACTGTTCTGCCTTCCCAAAGACAATATTCAACTATTAGTTAATCAATTTAACAAAAATCTCCAGTTCACCTATCAAATAACCACGGCGGTAGATGTGACAATAAACAAAATAAACAGTTTTTATTATTTAAATTCACAAAGCATCAGAATGAATGATGAAGGGTGCTGCAACGCTGGACCGTGAGTTCCTTTGATGCTGTAGGGTTGCTGCAATGTGGCAATACTTCCTTGTTTTCTGGTATGAGTAGCACGTGCCGGATCGGGCCGTGAAATAATTAGCCCCTTTCCTGGAACCTCAGGTAAGCGACGTAGAGGAAGGGATGGATTTTCTCGAGAAGCAGAGCAGCTGTCCAGTGATGGTCAGTCCTGGTCTGAACACCATGAGAGTGCCGTGGATTCTGTTGCTCCTTGCAGCCGCCATTCCGTCGGAAGGAAAGCCCATGTGGAAATGGCATCATGGTAAGTCTTCTACACGTGTTAGTATCTGAGAATATGCTTACGTTGTGGCCCTCACTTATCAATCAATCAGGCATAAATTCATCGACATTATTACTAAATATCCCAATCAAAGATTTGCTTTATCACAATTATCTGAGCATTAAAAAGGTTTAAGAAAAATAGATTTCCACTTCATTTTAGTACTGTTACAATTCGAAATATTCCATATGAGTTATTTTTTTCATTAGTGGCATATCATTAATTCTAGATAATGCCATTTTTTTAACATTCCGGCCTGGAGTGATATCAAAACTCGTATTCATTTACCAACATGTCTAGCGAGAAATGATTTAAAATTAATCAGAGAATACAACGAACGGTCGTGGGTAAATACTCCTTCGTAAATAGGACCGTAAAAGACTGGAATGATTTGCCTGAAAGTCTACTAGCGACTTTTCCGAAGAGTGAAAAATTATTTAGGGACAGAATTAGGGAAATGGTTTAACTTAATTTATTCAGGCTTAGAATTAGTGTTAAAGTATTTGTATATTCAATGTTTATATTACTATAATTTGTTTTATTTCTTTAACTAATATTCCTTTATTGGAATATTAAATGTATGTTGCCACCGGGATGAGCACATTGTAACGTAATAATTCTATAATTTTACACAGGGCGGAAATAATAGATGAAAATTGTATATTAGACTGGCGCAATTCGTGTATTAGTGAGATAACACGCGAGTTTTTGGTTCCAAAATAAACTTGGTTGCTCCTCATTAATTCTAGATAATGCCTTTTTCTAACATTCCTTGCATTTTACACAGGGCGAAAATAATATATGAAAACTGTATATTAGACTGACGCAATTAGTGTATTAGTGAGGTAACACGCGAGTTTTTGGTCCCGAAATAAATTGGGTCGTTTAATAGCTCGTGCATAGTTTCGAAGGTATTCTTCAGATGCATTTAAACGTGAATTAGTTTTTAAAATTGACGAAATTGATGAAACGGATCACAAACAACTAATTTCTCCTTCAGCAGCTTTCGGAATAGATATTCGACCGAGTAAAAACTAATTTTTATTGTGTTGAATATTTTGTGAGTAAAGTAGAAAGCTGCCGTATGAAAGTTTTAAATCCTTTTTAAAACCTCTTCAGGCACAAATACAAATATTTTGCAAGTGTGATAATAATTTTTGACTGGC
Organism: Eucriotettix oculatus; assembly: GCA_034510155.1. Classification (NCBI taxonomy): domain Eukaryota; kingdom Metazoa; phylum Arthropoda; class Insecta; order Orthoptera; family Tetrigidae; genus Eucriotettix; species Eucriotettix oculatus. The sequence goes on from CM067382.1 coordinate 13,178,446, forward strand.
ATATATGTGAATAGAAAGGACGCTTCTAGAAGTTACCTGTAGAACATTTAAATTATTAAATAATATTTCATTAAATTCTGACTTTTTAAAATTTAAATATCTTTTCTCCAAGGAATTTATTAAATTTTGTTGCAAGACTTACTTTTTATTCAGTACGATAGTGTTTCCTTATTTTAATCAGTCACTCAAATAACCAAAATTATAATTTAATTTCAAATCTATTTACAAGCTTTCGGCATTGCCATAGTCATCTACAAAATAAATTACAACATTTTGAAACATTTCACCATTTTTTATGGAATTACTTTAAAATGATGACAGAACACATTTGATTTTTCTAATTATTTAATGTTTAAAAATATTGTAAATACCCTCATGTAATTTAATTTGGTATGTATATAAAATGTCTAACTGCTAAATATTATAAATACAGATAATGTCAAACCACTCTTGTAAATGAATAGAACAGCCAAATTAGTCACAAACATATTTAAAATGATATTTTTCCTTATTTTAATTAGTCACTTAACTAACCAAAAATATAATTTACCTTTCATTTCAAAATTTATTTAGAAGTTAGAAATTTTATATATATACCAAATTAAATTAATCGGGTATGTATAACATTTTTAAACATTAAATCATTCGAAAAAAATTGTTTCAAGTCATAATTTTAAACAAATTCCATGAAAAATTTATGTTATGTTTAAAAAATTTTATTTTATTTTGTATATGAATATGGCAATGCCAAAAGCTTATTCTAAATAAATTTTTTAATCAAAATTAAGTTACTTGTTTGGTTATTTAAGTGACTGATTAAAATAAGGAAAGATTGTCATTTTAAATGTTTGTGACTAATACGGCTGATTATTCATTTACAATAGTGGTTTGACATTATCTGTAGTTATAATATTTATATAATCTCTAAATAGAGACGTTGCCAAAAATTTACTTAGGAAAATAGAAAAAACCTTAGGTTTTCCACTGAAAAGGTAGAGTAAGTGTATTTCTATGTTTCTATCCTCATCCATAGCCAAATTTTGTGTAACTAAATAACGGCCAAAAATAAAGACTGACTTCTTGCGAAATTATAAGACATTTTTGGTCACCAACCGCTGATGTTTATCAAATTTATTATTTTGGTCATTCCATGGAAATTTTCATACGTGTGTTTGATTTTCAGAAAGCTATTTTTCTGTTTTATGTAAAATGTCTAATTACAATTTGATTTTATATTAAATCTAGCACAAATTAATTTTTATCCAATCAGAATATTTTAATGATATGTCTTTATTAATATTAGTTTATAAACCATCAATTTTTTCTTGAGTACCTTTCAGAATTCGTAAGAACACTAGTAAAGCTACTGCTTAAAAAATACTTTTGTAAACATTTGGATAGCCATATTAATCTATGTAACAAAACCAGCTGAACAGAAAATTCTAAATATGTACTATGCAAAGTTCATGCAGCTTTGAAAAAATCTTTTTTTATAAAATATTAAATAAATTGACGATTGAGTATCACAAACGTTATTGGGTTTAATAACCGCATTCATCTGACTACACTGAATTAAAAATTAATGAAACAGCTAAATTTTTCAGAATATACTTTAAAAATAAACAAATTAGAACGTATTAATAAAATAATAATTGAAACGATGAATCTTTCTCTCTCAAAAACTCTTATGGAGCAAATAGAAAATTTTTTACAAGTCTCAATGTGTTTTTTTGCTTTTGTACCTCTAATTATCAAATTATATTGAGATTTTGATTTAGAAAATTATTATATTTTGACCTAAAGAGGTTCCAAAGAGGAAGGATATGTTGTGCCAATTCTTATTTTTTAAATATATTTTTTTATTCTAATTTATTTGTATTTAATTTACCTGCTTTTTACAATCTTTGTTTTGATATTAACAGTACTTGATTATAAAAACTGAATTCGGTCAATCACTTTCTTTTATTGTACAAGTATTTTATAATCAGAAAGCTCTATTAGATACAAAATGTCTCATTTTCATCATGAGAACGATTTTAAGAATTTATACGTTTTTACACAGTCAGCATTTTGTGATAGTTCGTGAATTAATTTTTTATTCTGTAGCTTTCGGAATTAATAGCCATGTTCGCTTAATTGAAGCTGTCGAAAATAAATTTAGTAAGCTGATTTTTTTTAATAAAGTAAGATGCTATTAGAATAGAAATAAATTATTTTTTTGAGCCTGTAGGAGCTTTTTAATAAACTGAACAGCCATATTCGTTTATGAGATAACGGCGGTCGAAACTAAATTTATTATGCAGTAAAGTTGAAGCTAATGTATCAAAGAATTTAGTATCATTCAGACGTGGTGCACGTCTTTAATAATATTGGGTTTAATGGGTATATTTGTGTACCTTAATTGAATTATAAATAAATAAACCAGACAAATTTATTATAAAAATAATGTACTAAAATGAAGAAATTGGAACATATTTTTTGAAAACTCTTCAGGTCCAAACACAGGTTCAGTTCAATTTCCTCTCGAGAAAATGTATAGTTAAATGCTTTGATATTTCAATAAATAAATTAAGTTTATTCAGTCTTGTGAAATTGTACCTAGAAGATATTGCGAAAAATTGGAATTCATCTTGTCAATTTTCATTTAATTTATTTATCCTGTTTTTTTTAAGTATGTTTGTAACGAATTAGGTTGGTTCATTTAATCACAATCTTGGGTTTGACACAATATATTTAGATATAATAAGTAGAGTGCCGTTGGAATTAACATCATATGAGGTTTATACGTTTGTATTTGTTAGGTATAAAGTGTAATTATCATCACGCAACTACTCTGATAATTTTTATCTTCCGATAGTCATTTAAGAACGAATTTATTTGCCTGACGATTTATTTGTTCTCTAGTAAGGGGATGTAGCGATAGTTTTGCGGCCTGGTTTTTTATATTTATATTAAATATTTATTGGATTTAATTACTATGCCATGTTGATGCGTAGCAATTTAAGGAATAAATAAAGCGGCTAACCAGCCCCAGGTAGTTTAATAAAATTATCACAACGCATCTTTCTTTGGAGTATAATGAAACAAATTTCCTAAACAATATTTTTATTAATTTACTTATCACGTCTCGGCCGTGCTATTTAGTGATTGATTTAACTGATGTAAGTAAGTAAAAGATTACAAGGGAAGTGTTCAGACAGCTCCATATGCTGTTATGTTCCTGAATTTTTTGCAACACTCTGATTCGAACCGACGTATTTTTCAATGTGCTAAATTTTATGTATCGAAACTTTGATATATACATTTTTCCACGCGACAGATGTTTGTTAGGAATACTAGTTATTTCTTACCCTGGTAAATCCCATCTAATGAGCAGTAAAGCTGAGAGGAATGTTTATGAGGATATTATTTAAGTGTAGCGTCTTTGTCGTTTCTTCCGCGTCTGTCTCCCCTTTTAAGTGGAATGTCGGATTAACTGTACTTGATGCTTCTGTCCTACCTCCGCCCTTGGAGGCTTGTTGCTTAATAGATGTTACCCACGATGTCAACACATGTTTGGGTTCTGGGGAACTCAAGTATATGTGAACTCGAAAATATAATGAATGCGTTAATAGGACTGTGTACTGGGCTGAATGTCTATTAGTGGGTTTTTATTTCCTTTACCACATCAATATTTTTAAATAATGTGCAGGGTTTAGAATTATCCCCATAATTACAACATAGTTTTCTGACTATTAAAATTTAAAAATAAATAAAAAACGGCCAATTAGTCACTATTTATACGCTGACTTACTGGCCGTCTATTTATTTATTTTTAAATTTTAAGAGTCAGAAAACTATGTCGTAATTATGGGGATAATACTAAACCCTGCACATGCTATCGATTAGTGGTTTTGTTTCGAAATTATCATTTTTATTATATATGAGTGTCAGGTGTTGCTTTATTTGTTAATTTGAATACCTTCTTCCACTAAATGCACTTGATGACGTTCCCAAAAAAATGAGACGAAACGTTGCACAATATAATGAATTGTTAATCAAATTTTCGTTCGTTTTATTGTAGTTAAATGAAATTAATTAACGAACAGAAAATAATAAAAAGTTTTAATTGGTGAAATTGGGGTTTCATCACCATGTTTGATGAAAAAGATCTAAACTCGACTGCCTGATATGCTTATCCTTTCGTTTGAAACTTCCCTTGTAGAAAGTCAATTTTGGATCTATTTTATCCACAATCTTACCCCAATTATGGTGACCAAATATAGATTTAACTAAATAATTTTTTGCTGTATCTGGTCCTTAATTTATTTCATTTTAAAAAATTATGAATTTATCAACAAATGATCTAACAATTAAAGCCGTACCTTTAATCTGACTTATTGTTGTAAATAAAACACAAATAATGGCCAAAAGTCAGAAATGAAATAATTTTATTTGAAAATGTTCCAACTTTCAGGACCTCGTCAGTTCTTTAGCTAAAATACAACAAAGTTTTCCATGTTGCTCCGACAATGTGCGGGCCGGAGCAACATGAAGATGTTTGTGTTTATTTTAATTAGAGAACTAACAAGGTCCTGAAGGTTAGTTTCAAAATTATTTTCAAATACCAATATAATTGTCCATGAACTTATTGGGTGGGGCTTCTTTTTAAAATTCATTCATCTCACTGATATGAATTATTTTTCCTTTGTTGGAGGTATTTGAATAATTCTTTTAGATTGAATAATAGTATTCCTGTCAAGCTCAACACATATTTCCTCCGAATTTTTAATTTTCTATAAGGGCATCTAGCTTTTTCTTCCATACATTGTTATAACTAACTCCATGGCTCTACGGTCCACTAAGGACCTTGGCCTCCAATACATTGCTATGTTCATCATAAATATTTTTTTAAATGTCTTCTAAAAATTTACAAGTTAAAAGTGAATAATTGGAATTGAATAGTTTTCCGATACATTTTTTAGTTATAAAACTATTAAAATTTGGAATATGATTTGATTGCTATTAATCTTGTAACCTGCTAGGCTTATAAATCAAATATTAATAGGAAACCTTACTGAAACCCAGTTGGTAATAGCTTTCGTACACCATTAATCCAAAGTTTAAAATAACTAAATACTTCTACTCCATATTTCATATTAATTTGAAAAGGAAGCAATTTTTCTTTATATGAATGAGTAATTAAAAGAAATTCTACTCAAAGTTCATTTATCAATTAAAAATAAATATTACTTTTGTTACAGTTAACCATTTAACTCTCGTGGAAACCTCACATTAATCTTCCCCTCTACAAAATCAACCATAAATTCAGAACATTATACATCCTCCCAAAATAAAACCCTGTTACCATCAGCACAAAACGCCTCCTATACCTTTCCATAATACAACCCACCTGGTCCTACGCCTCGTCCATATGGGGAACGACAGCCAAAATTCAAACAAAAAACAATTCCGTCATCCACCATAAAATCAAGTTCCCAAAGCAAACTCTGTAATCTCCAAATCTAACCTCCTAATTAAAACAGCCCTCAACCATCCAAACGCCACGATCCAACAATTCCATGACAATCCTCTTCCACGCTTCCATCGGTTCAAAAGAAAACTCCCAATTGACCTCATCATTCCCCTTGAACATTCAGGCACCTTGTCATCATGTCCGCAGACCACACCCTTATATATCCGTTCAACACCTGTGAACCCTCACCCATCCACGTCGTATGCCTCTCAGATACACACACAAACCTTACCTATCTGCTAAAGTGTGCTAACCAAAGTACTAACCTACCTTCACGTTTACAGGCGAATTATATACACTATTTTAATTTTTTAAATTCACTGTTTTAATATTCTATGTACTAGAACAATTATTGTACCTATTGATAATCGTAAAGATAAAAGTTTTTATATGAATAAAACAAAACTAAAAGCATGCTACTGTCAAGTGCGGCAGCACAACACAATATTGTGGATTGTGAAGTCGCTATTGATCCTTTGGGTCGAAAAGATAGTAAATGTGTTAATTATTTGGTATTTACATTCATATGTTTTACATATTGTTCTTGTTTAATTATTGTGTGTTTTGATCCATTTATTAAAGTGACTGTAATAAGCGGGCAGCTCCACGTTAATAGCACAGAAAGAGATTTGCAAAGGGGATGCGGAGGGGAGAACAAGGTTTTCCAAGCGTACTAGGGTGTCCAGACTTTGGTCGATGGATCGTGTCCCATATTCTCCCTACAATTCACACCTGGTTAGTATGTTTTACAAACATCTGAGGAATGCAACAAGGATTGCAGAAACACTGAGTGGTTCTCTTAGGCTGTAATTAGGCGACCTTTTTGTGTAATCAGTATACTTCTAACACTCGCTTTTCATATTTTATCTTTTCAACGATAAACAATTCTTTAAGAGGAATTTTTAAAATAATTGTACTATTACGCGAAATGTCAGTTAAAAGATTTTGTACTCGTTATTTGGCATTATTTTGGTACTATACAATCAAATTTCTCTATAGAGCGCTATTAATCAATAATGGGGAATGTAAAATATTCCAAGTGTTCCGCCGAAACGTTTGAACTATAGTATTCGCTGATAACGTGTAAAAACGTGTAAGTATGCAAATAAAAACGACAACATCGACTGCTACAGTAAAATTTTATGGAGTACGTTTGGAACGTTTTTCGATTGCGGAATTAATGTCCTTAGATAAACACAAAGAACTTCGTTAGTTTTTTATACAATTTAAATGTTTGCGTGCGCGTTAGTCTGAAACGCTTCTGCAAATAATGAGTGAATAAATAAGATCAATTTAAGTTTGTCAAGAACATACATAAAATACAAAACAAACGGCTTGTATAACAGACAGTTAAACAAAAATTTTCAAATTAGTAGACGTTTTCGACCAAAACTTGTGGTTCTTATCAGTACTTGATACAAACGTACTATAGCTCAAATATGTGAATAACAAAGACTATTTAACAAAACATATATTTAATTTTATTGAGTAGTATCCTTTTTTATATTAACAGAGAATTTATTAGACTTAATGTGTACCATTTCAGAATTTAACGTTCTAAAAATATATTTCTTTGTCTAAAATAACAATACTAGAAAAATAAAATCAAACAAAAAATTAAAACATAATTGCCATAATCTTGTTTGAAAATTTTCTTCTAATAATTGTTCGAATTGTTATATTAGAATAAGCGACCTCTGTCAAGTATAATTAAATAATATAATGCTAATTTAAACGTTCCATCTTCTGTAATTCCACCTGTTACTAAACATTTTTCGGATTTAAATCACTCGTTTAATTTTGATAACACTTATTTTATAAAATTTCTGAAACACTACATACTAAATCCAATAAATGTTCTTTAAAATATGACATTTCTCAATTAAATTCAGTGGATGATGGTTTGATTAATAGTCTTTGTTAGTCTCCTTGGGTTATTCTTCGCTTTTGTGCTATCTTTGGTCATTTTATTTCAGTGTCCTAAGAATCTTATTTCTAAATTCTTCTTCAAAGTTAGTATTGTTATTGTCTGTTACGCGTTAATTCTGATCTTCTTGTAATAAAATAGTAAGATATTAAACTGAAACTAAAATGAATTTCCTCCCAAAATTTTTGAATTTAATAATTAAAGTTTTACAAAATTAATACACTGAACAAACAATTGACGGCTAAAAAACTGAAATAAAGGACTATAATGAAAAATATCTGTTTTGGGTAAGAGGCTACCCGCGGGGATTCCTGAAACAGGCAACTCCCCTTTAATAGCATAGGAAGGGAATTGAAAATGGGGGATGCGTAAGGTAGAGCAAGGTAGCCAAGGGTTAACTAGGGCCCCTGGGCTATGGTTTAAGGATCCTATCCGGTGTTTCACCTAAAGAGATGCAGGTTTGGTTTTTCGAAAGAATGTAGGGACAAGTGACTTTGCGACTAATTTTAGAAGAAAAAACCTGCCTACGTTTATGGAATTTGTAGATTTAGTAAAAGCGTTTGATAATATTATTGGAGCAGACTATTAAGAATTTTGAAGAGCACTGGAATAAAATATTGAGAAAGCAGGCTTATTCATAACCACTATAGAAGACAGGCAGCAGTAATTAGAATAGGAGATCAAGAAAAGAAAGGTGTAAACAAAAAAGGAGTAAGACAAGGATGCAGTCTATCGCCCATGCTGTTTAACGTATATATAGAACAGAAAGTTAAAACGGAATATGGAAAACGAATCATAATTCAAGGAGAAGAAATAAAAATCTTACGCTTTGCCGACGATATTGTAGTATTAGGGTAGTCAGAAGACTTGGAAAACATAATACATGGCATGAACGTAGTCCTGGAGAAAGAGTTCAATATGAGGTTTAATAGAGGCAAAACCAAGGTAATGGAATGTGGTGTGGGAATCCGTGGAATAACAAAGCCTGTTAGATTGGGAAGGGATATTTTGACGGAAGTTAAAGAATTCTGCTACTTACGAAGCGTAATAACTAGGGATGATAGAATTATAGTAGACATAAAGAGTAGGATAGCACAGGCAAGGAAGATTTTCGCGAAAAAGTGGAATTTACTTACGTGTAAAATAAGTGTGAATATCGTCGCTCAAAATGTTCGTATGGAGCGTGGCGTTATATGGGTGCGAACCGTGGACGATAGGAGTTGGGGAAAGGAAGAGAATAGAAGTCTTTGTAATGTGGTGCAATAGGCGAATGCTTAAATGAGATAGGTGGATAGAGTCACAAACGAGGAAATTCGAAACAGATTAGTAGAAAAGCGAACAACAAGGAGGACATTGACTAAGAGAAGGAATAGATTAATAGGTCACGAATTAGATGTATTATAAATATAATAGTTTACTAATTATTTGTATTACGACTGATATTTAAATTAATAATGATGATAATTTTGTCCTTGTTTTTATCAGTTTTGATCAAATTTAGAAATTTTGCTTCAAATTATAGGAAGATATGTACAATAAAATCAACTTAACAATGTTTCATACTTATGTATTTTATATTTAAAAAAATTAAAAAATTGTAATGTTTCATATTTGCATTTTATAGATGATTATGGTAATTTCCGAAAGCTCCGAATAAAATTTGGAAATCAAAATTAAAAAGTTTTTATTGTGTGACTGATAAAAACAAGGGGAAAATTATCATCATTACAAATATATTAGTTTAAAAACTGCTTTAAAACAATTGATAAATAATTATATTTTAGAAGTGTTGGATTAAATATTTTATGGATTAATAGATTAAACAAAGGTAATGGAGTGTAGTATGGGAAACAGTGGAATAACTGAGGATGTTGTATTGGGAAGGGATATTTTGGTGGAAATTAAGGAATACGTCCATCATGGTGCCGTGTGCGCGCCTTTGAGTTGTCCTTGCCAGAGTTTCCACGTGAAAGCAGCTGATAAGAGACTATCACCTTGAAGTAACGCGCCACTTCCAACGTCAACACGCATTTAAGACGTGGACTCACAATAACACCAGGCATATGCCTAATCTGCGTCACGGCTCCCGGAAACAATGTTGCAAATTCCTTACAAGAAGGAAAACCCTCCGAATTTTCTTTTTCTAAAAATGCAGAGCTCTCCATCATAGAAGATGAAATTTCATTTGTTGTATATTATTGCTAACGCTGAATGCAATAATTGTCACTATTCACTAATTAAAAATAAATTCTCTATTCCTTCAAGGAATTTTTTTTACAAATTATTTGTTTAAAGACTGATATTTAAATTAATAATGACGTGGCTAAATTTTAAACGACTCATTGAAAGGTTTTCAATGTAAATTTTTGACATTTCATGGAAGTATGGAAGAACTTCTGGAACTCCCAAGTTCAAAAAAATGCTCTGTGTAAGCTAGCACATATTTTTACGTGAAGAAATTTAGAAATTTTGCTTCAAATTACAGGAAGATGATTTTGGCAATTGTCGAAAGTTCCCAATAAAACTTGGAAATCAAAAATTAAATATTTTTTATTACGTGACTGATGAAAACTAGGGAAAAATTAATATCATTATAAATTCTGTATTGTTAGAGCAACGCTTAGATTCCAGTGTATGCATAATTATTGTTTGTAATTGTTTGTAATTGGGTCGTCTAAGTTCATTATGATTTTAAAACGTTTCATGTTGAACAGTTTCGATTATCATGACAAACTACTAAATTTTGTTACAAGACTGATTTTTATTTATTATAATAATTTTTCCAAATTTTTATCAGTCACTTAAATAACCAAAACTATAATTTTAATTTCCAAATTTATTAACGGGCACGGGGACGGAAATTTGAAATTCATGTAAATGGAAACCTACTGAGCTGAAATTTTAAGTGATTATCAACAACAAACACTTGTAGCAATGTACAAAATTTTGTTTCTATAAACTTGTTTATGTTGAGATATGAAAATTATTTTCTAACTTTGGCAGTTTCGAAAATGTTCCTTGCTTTACGTACTTGAATATATTTTAGCCTTTTTACATTAATATATAGGGATGACCATTGTTATCAATTGTCAGTATTATTTTTCATCGTTGAATAAAACTGTGGGGGAAAAATAATTTTTTACAAAGAACTTCATATGGTTACATAAAAATGTGCAGTTTTCATAACTTTGAAAATTTGTTTCACCTAAACTACTGAATCAATTAGAAAAATAATGAATACAATATCTTAATATTTGTGACGCATAGAAGGTTTTTGGTTGCAGAAATCATGAGCTGAGAAAAACACATTTTTATGATGAAAGTAAAATTTATTAATTTAGAATCAAATCTATCTAAATTGCTCCCGAGGCTTTAAAAATGACGACTTAATAGTTTTGCTATATGATCTGTAAGACATATAGACAGGAAAAAATTAGAAAATATGTTTTATCCATATTTTGGCTGAAATTTCAGTCCTCGTGGCCCTTAATATCAAGCTTTAGGAATTACCATAATCATCTACAAAATAAATAAATTTATGTACATATGTAATTTTAAAAATTGTAAAGTTTCATATTTTGTAATTTATTTTGTAGATGAAATTGCCAATTGCCGAAAGCTCCTTCAGATTAAAATTTGAAAATCAAAATTGAAATATATTTGGTTTTATGAAGTGACATAAATTAGAGATAAATTATCATCATATAAATTATCAGTCTTTAAATTTTTTTAATAAATTCCTTGAAGAAATAAAAATCAATTTTTTGAAACATTACAATTTTTTATGTAATTTATATAGGCATATTTAATGGGTTTATATATATTTTTTATCTCATTACTCAAGTTATAATTATTTTCGTTGATCACCTGAGGAGGTTCCAAGCAATGGAACGAAACGCAGTGATGTAATTTTAACTCTGACAATTTTTGGCCGTAAATTTTTCACCTTCATTAATTTGGTGATTTAAAGTTTAAAAATATTGTACATAATCTCTTGTAATTTATTATGTATATAAAAATTCTAATCTTCTTCATGCCGAAAGCCTCTTCTTAATAAATTTTGAAATCAAAATTAAATTATAGATTTGGTTATTTAAGTGACTGATAAAAATACGGAAAAATTATTATAATGACAAATTTTTTTGTGAAGGATGACCGAAATCTAAATCCAAATGTTAGTACTGGTTTCACAAACAATGTATAAAATATTAATCTTTATTCGGGAACAGAATAATTTACATTTAGTTGTAAAAAATCCAAAATTTGCTTAGATATATTAATAGATGCATTGATTTATCCTTCAAAAGTCACTTTGGACAAATCATTCACCAGTCTTTAATAACATTAAATGTAGTCAAGCCACAACCATTAATATTATAAGAATGTGAAGAAATAAATTGGTAGAGGTTCGAAGAAGGGACGGTACGTCATTACTTTTAAGTTCCAGATATTCGTTCAATTCAAATTATTTCGCTAGAAGTCAAAGAACGTCCTAGCGTACACGAGAGTAAACTTGTAAACCGCGGAGGAAACGGAGTTATAACTTTGATTTATAAGCTACTCGCGTTTGCCTTTCCTGTACGGTCACTTAGAGGGTGACGTGTAGTGAATGTCCGAATGTTCGGAGGCACGTCTGTGACGTCTGAATCGAAGCTCCGTAATTGATGTTTCTCGTGTACTCTCCTGTGGTCTGCGTCGGGTTAATGGCTCGGAACGAATACGTCACATCAATTATGCAGATGTTGGGGCGTCTCCGGAGGATCGATGTTCCGGACTGGCTTGACCAGCCCAAGGTGCGATATTCCCTGTCGTCTACGTCACTTGCCACGCAGCGGGAAATTATGTGACACATCCACGGCATTGAGACATTGGCATGTCCCTTGCAAGTTGATCTGAGACCAGCACAGGCCGGAAACTGAAATAGCTCACAGAATTTCCCATCATTTGCACTAATTAATCCATATTGCAAGAATTGATCACACAATTGTTTGTTTCTACAGGATAAGAAAATAATCATTGCACGTACGAGGTATGTACAAAAAGTATCGCGAATTTTGCGTATATATTTTTTTATCAATATCTATTTAGTCCTCATCTTCATAGTAACCCCCCTTACGTTTCTTCCAATCCTCGAAACACCTAGAAAAATCATTTGTTGTGATCCTGTTCAACTCCTCCTTCGATGCAGTCTTTATCGCCTCAATCGTGTCGTAGCGTCGTCCTTTTACGGGCCTCTTCAGTTTGGGGAACAGGAAAAAGTCACAGGGGGCCAAGTCTGGGGAATAAGGTGGCCGCATCATCACCAGAGTGCTGTTTTTTGGTTAAAAATTCACGCACAAGCAACGATGTGTGAGCCGGAGCGTTATCATGGTGCATTAGCCAATTTATGTTCTTCCACAAATGCGGGCGTTTCGGGCGGATTGTTTCGCGTAAATTATGCATAATTTTCAGGTAATATTGTTTATTGACAGGACGACCCTGTGCCAAGAATTCGTGACGCACCACGCCCCTGGAATCGAAACAACTGTGAGCAAAACCTTCACATTCGACCAAACTTGGCGCGGTTTTTTCGATCTTGGCTGATGCGGCAGCTTCCATTGTGGTGACTGAGCCTTGGTTTTCACGTCATAACCATAAATCCATGGTTCGTTGTGGTGATTGAGCTATGGTTTCCACGTCATAACCATAAACCCATGATTCGTTGTGGTGATTGAGCTATGGTTTCCACGTCAAAATCCATAAACCAATGGTTCGTCACCAGTTATGACCCTCTGCAGTCCAACAGCTCCTTAATAATGTTAACTCGACGCTGTTTTTGGACGAAATTGATCAATTTTGGCACGAATTTCGCGGCGACGCGTCTCGTGCCCAAATCATCGCTCAAAATCGAATTGCACCACCCAATCGATATGTCTTCAGCAACTTCTCTAACGGTGATACGACAGCTGATCAATACTATTTTCTACGCTTCATCAATTTTTTCCTCTGTTGTTGACGTGATCGTCATTCACATCTCCTCGGCCCTCTGAGAAAATTTTGCACCGTCGATAAACGTTTCTTTGGTTCAGCGTAGCTTCACCATACGCCACAGTCAACATTCGGAATGCGTCCGCGCACTTAATTTGGTTTTCCACGCAAAATTTGATACAGATTCTTTGTTTCATTTTGTGGAATAGGCAAAATTCGAAGACAATCCGAAACACGTCCAACTTCAATTGTTGTCAACAACTAACTTAACATTCAAAATGGGCGACTTTGTCAGCATAAGTGAGGGACACGTGTACCAACATAACGTCATGAAAACATCGAAAATCGAATATACGTAGCTCGCGGAAATTCAAACTTTTTGAACATACCTCGTATACGTATTTTACATAGATTTAGGCGCGTTGGCCAATTGTAACGAAAGTTGATACACATTTTTTTTGTGTGGTAATAAGTCTGAAGACCGGTCTGAGGCAACCCTCCAAGCGCAAGCCTTTTCAATTCTATATAGCTACCACATGCCACATCCTCCCTAATCTGCTATCCATCCTTGACCTACCTCTTCTGTTCTTACCCCACACTAATTTTACAAGAACGTCATGTCTCAATACATGGTCATTAATCTATCCCTTCTCTTGATCAAAACCCTCCACATTGTTCGCTCTTCCCCTATTCTGCTTATATTCCCGTTTAGTTACCCTATCCTCCAATCTGATTTTCAGCATTCCACATTTCAAAGGCCTGTATTCTTTTCCTTTCTGCAACTCCTACCGTCCAAGATTCGCACTCATATAACGCCACACTCCATACGAACATTTTTAGTAATTATTTCCTAATATTCCCACATAAATATCCGAGAAAGAACACTAGGGAAGGGAGGAGAAAATCCAAGCTTAAAAGAGGAAGGAATTATCCTTAATCAATCCGGCAAATGTGTCATCACGGAGATAAACAGATGCAATGCAGAGAAATCCACCTTCTTTAATTATTCGCAATGTAGTTTATTTATTTACGTAAGTGCTACTCTCACTTTCGATCTATTATATCCTATTAAATGCAATGCAGGATAATGATAAAGACAACGAATTTTTTTATAACGTTAGTTTTATTGATAACCGCCTTGGGATATGTCAAGAAAGCACAGTATGTTTCAAACTTTGCTTTTGCCGAATTATGTCCTTCAATAGAAGCTATTAAGGGGCCGTGAAAATGTAGGTAATATTTTTTAATCATTATAATTTGGTTGGAAGAAGCAGAAGGTGCAGAAATGAAAATAATATATGTTAGTAGGACAACGTGAAATTCCGCACATTTCGTTTTTGTAATTCGTAAAAATAAGAAACTAGCATATTAATCCCTCGTGCGTCTTCTATTAGTGTGTGGATGTATTTGTTGGGATTCGTTCAGAAAATATGGGTTCATATCTGAAAAAGCGTGCAAAGAGTCGTAGAAAAGTGCCAAATACGCCAGTCATCTGGAATAATTGTCCAAAGAATTCTAATATAGTTTTGCTTTATTTTCAGAACTATTTTCGTTTGATCTTACTAAAAGTGCAAAATGTCCGCAATGTAATTAATAGAAACGCAGTCGGATTCTTTACTCATAAAAAATATCTTTATAATAAATATAAAGACGGCCAATAAGTCAGCATATAAATTTATCACTATTTAATCAAAAGTGACGTTTCGTCTCCTTTCTGAGACTTCCTCAGGCGTACTACAAACATGATATTATGTTGATTATCGCTTGAGTAAATATTGAAAGACTAGTTTTATTATTGTAATTTATGTTCAGTGCTGCAACTGAATTCAAATTTATCTTGTTTAAGTTATTTTAGTTTGTAAAATTATCTCTTCTCGATTAAATTCTTGACTGTTGCGAAATCTTTTCATATTTCTATACTAACGTGTGAAAAATATTGCCTAATAATTTGTTTCAATGAATCAGATTCATATGTGACGGTATCGGTTGACGCTGAGATTGACATGACTGACGTATACTCTTTCAGTTCAGAGATTTAAAACCTTGACCTTTCAGATTGAGGCAGCTATCTATAAATATCATCAGTTTATGCCTTCGGTTTTTTCTAAATATGTGGTGGTATTTTGTGATATCTCAAATTTTTTTGTGTGTGCAGGTGGAGGATTTCCAGAGAGGTTCCGCCACCACGGTGACTTCATCCGCCGTCATCCTTCTGTGCATACGGAGGCGGCCGAGTACATTCCTCTGGAGATGGGGCCAGTTTTGGATTCCGACACCCGGCGGCAGATGATCTCCACAGCTCTAAACCATTTCCACCACATAGTCTTCAACAAAACGCACCGGAGACCTCATGACAGGAGCAATCATCCATCGTTTCCGTACCCACCTATTGGTGCGTATGTAACTCCATCAAATATTCGACCACCTGTGGGAAACACCGAGAGTCATCCTAAGCCCGTCGATATTCACTCCGAAGAAAGCAATTCTCTTTCCCATGGTTTTCCTCAAACGTCGGAAGCAACATACCTAACGGCAAGCTCATCTCACGCAGATTTACAAGCAACCCCGATGTCTTTGGCCACTCCCCAACAAACGTACACGAAGGCTCCTCAAATTGAAGCGAATCTCAACTCGAATGCTGTACAACCTGCACTTGGATTATCAGAAGGAGAAACTCATAAGGCGCAGCTCATTACAAACCCATTGATCCAACATGAAACAACGCCTACGCCTTCCATTCCCGAAACAATTGGCTTACCAGAAGAAGCAACACATATGGCAGAGCTCATTCCAAACTCGTTGATCCAACATGAGACAACCTCTATGCCTTCCATTCCCGAGACAACAATTCCAGGAGAAGAAACTCATGATTCTCAGATCATCACAATGATTCCAAACTCATTGATCCACGAACAGTCATCGGCAAGCCCTTCCATTCATGAAACAACAATTGATCCACATGTTACAATATTGAGTACCACCCCACTAAATCACGAGATTGAAACGTCAACGGATAAATTTGAATCTACTACTATAATACCAATTTCCGAAGAAATTCCCACTGAACCTGCGAAACAAACAGATGAATCCCATATTTTTGAAACCCCACAATTTCTTAACACAATGTCGGAATTTATCGATGAATCGACGACTGAGACTACTGAATCGAATCATCCTTCCTTTTCGGACGAATTCGAAACAACTACCAGTCTCGAAACAACATTTCCTACGACTACAACTTCTGAGATGGATTTTATTACCAGCGACGAATTCATAAATATTATTGGTCATTACATCAACGAATTTTCAACCGTAGAACCAGAATATGCTACTACAATGGAATCTTATGACGACGGAGGAGCCTTAGTCACGAGCAAGTTGGAAAAATTAGTCAGTAGTGTCGAATTCTTACAAACAGTTTCTCATATTCTAAATGAATCCACAGAGAAGGACACAACCGAATGTCCGACTGAAGAGTCTTCCAATGGAACTCCTCAAACAACACCAAACACTTTAGGAATCACGGACGACGGTTCCGAATTGGTAACGTCTATTGAATTCGTCGATGTCGTGTCTGAATATATGAATGGAGATTTTCCTGAAACAACGCAACAGGTCGTATGGACAACGACTGGAAAAACGTCAGAAATTGAGGACACACATATTGTCAGTTCAGAATTCGTTGACTTAAATAAAGAATATCTAAACGAATCGAACCCTGAGAATGAAGCTGATCATACTGAAAACACTACGCAAGGAGAAATCGGTTTACAGTCAGAAGACGTCAAAGAGAACACTGCACATGTGGAGGCCAATGAATCTGAAAGTTATGATTTTCCAGTTATTACTCTGCCCGAGGAAGACATCATGCTAATTTCAAACCTCTTCCCAGTGGACGAAGCGGAATTTGTCGGGGTGGTGACAAAATACATTCCTTCAGAAATAGATCGTCATGATAAGTTCTCAGCTCCATCTGAATATCATGTGGTTCCATCAGACTGCTCTGAAGAGGAAAGCAGTTTATGTAGTCAAAACGTCAGTGAAATCAAGTCGCACAACTCACATCCAGATAGTGAAGAA
Organism: Eucriotettix oculatus; assembly: GCA_034510155.1. Classification (NCBI taxonomy): domain Eukaryota; kingdom Metazoa; phylum Arthropoda; class Insecta; order Orthoptera; family Tetrigidae; genus Eucriotettix; species Eucriotettix oculatus. The sequence continues at coordinate 13,195,935 of CM067382.1, forward strand.
CAAAGTTTATTGCAATCAACGGGTGGAAGCGTTTTTGGAATTGGAGGTGAAGAAGAAATTAATTCAGAAAAGCCAAATAATCAGATTGCGCCGCTTGATACAACTACTCCTTTCAGCGACACTTTAATACATTCACATGAAGAAGGAGCATTATTTACCACTAAGCGAGACGACTTCCATCAGGTTGCTGAAACAACAACTGGCGGCAGTGACGCCGACTACTATACATCAGTCCAAACTGATACACCGTCGCCTGTTATTGATTCCTCTACAGAAACTAGCGAGGAAACCACTACTGAGGAGTTTCCCTTCACAGAAATATTTATTGTATATGATACAGCTGATGTAACAACAGGGACGTCTGATGAATATATTCATTCTGATGACACTACAGAAAATAACGAGTTACTTACAACTTTAAAAGGCAATGAAGAATTACAGAATTTTATTGAAGAACTGCAGACTACAAATATAGTAACGGAAAAGAATTTTGGTTCTAAAGGAGAAATGTATACAGATATTACCACGACGCCCTATGATGCAGTGACAACATCTGAAATAATGGAAAATCATCAGAATACCGCAGAGAACACAGAAAATGGTGACATTGGTCTGCCGACCAGTGATTACTCGTCATTAACTCCTGAATTGACGGAATATATAACTGAAACAATTACTGAAACCCATGACTTCTCAACCGATGATTGGGCTCCAACGACGGAATACTTCATTCCAACTACAGGAAAATATGGACATCAGGCAGCAGAAAAATATGTAATGAAAACTGATGACCATATTACTACTGATGCTTACGAATTGCTCACTGATACCCCATATATAGTAATTGATGAAACGACATTAACAGAAAACTTTGGAGGTGAAATGTCTGAATTGCCAAATGAAACAACAGAATGGAGCTACAATACAATTTCCAGTATTATAGAACAGCCTAACGCATCTAAAATAGCAAAAAGTTTCAATGTTTTCCAAGAAAGCCAAGTTTCAGCTGCAACAGAGAAGTTGAATGTTTCATTAGAATCAAACAGTACTGCAGTTTTAAACACCTCTACGGCTTCTATCGCAACTCATAATATCCAAGACAATGAGAGCGATCATCATATGGCTTACGGATTGAATGAAACGAGTAACGAAGAAAAGTCAACAGAGGGAAATAATTCTGATGCAACTGGAAGTGAAATTTCTGGAAAGTGGTCACTGGAATCTATCAACGAGACGGAGCCAATATCAGACGCCAAGAAGCTCAGCTCTTACCCAAATATATCAAGATTCATCGATCATTTCTTCCAAGGGTTTGCAGAAGAGTCAAGCGGAACATCTACAGCGAACTATGGGTCATCAACTGAGGAGCCCGTAAATGCTGACAACAAAGATAATTTCACTGTAGCTCGTGAAACAAAGACTGAAGAATACAACTCTACAACATCTACCACGACCGAGCAAGAAAACAATCGAAGCGGGAAGCATTATTCTTTTGTCTCATCGACTGAGTCTTACTCATCACTCTTAAATTCGGAGGTTGCCGACAATTTTACAGAATATACCACTACAGCTGTGCCAGAAGAAACGGAAACTATTGTGGACCTAATTTACTCTACTCATTCCGCTCCAATAAATACAGAGGAATCAACTGTTGTTTCCGAGGATGATGAAGCCACAACAATTTATCCTTATGACGAACACGTGCAAAATGGACATTTTGACGAAATGCAGCAGATAAGGATCGGAGATATGATGATGTTGATACCTGCCCTCATCCAGGAACTACAAAATGGAACGCTGACTGTGGAAGAACAATCAATATTCCACGAGATGTACGGCGCTATGTGGCCTGCAATTGTGGCGGAAGCTGCGTTGAATAAATCAGAAGACAGCCATCAGACAACAACTGATGCAGGTCGCACAATCTTTCTGCCGTCTCAAGGGAGATATCGAAGAGAGGCGCCTTCTAATTTCTTTATGGAAAACGGAAGCCAAGATTTACAGGACATGGACAACACGCGACGGGAGGAGAAACCAAACACGAACAGATCTGATGGGAAGTTGCACGGAAGTTCTTCGGACGTGGATGAAGATCGGGAAGATCTCGGTGAACCGGACCTCCAGGAGAACTCTGAGGATCGCACACTTTCTCTACCATCACCAGGGAGATATCGAAGAGAGGCGATCCCTAATTTCTTTAGGGAAAACGATAGCCAAGATTTACGAAAAATGGACAACCGACGACGAAAGGTGAAACCAAACACGAACAGATCTGATAGAAAGTTGTACGGAATCTCTTCGGGCCTGAATGCCGCCTGGAAAGATGTCGATGGACTGTACCTCCAGGAGAGCCCTGAGCACCGAGCCAAGCTCTTCAAGGAACTCTCGAAAGAAGCTTGGAAAATGCTGAGCCGAAGTAGCCGTTCTGCGGATAAACTCCACCCGGCTTACTACGTCAAAGGAGACGGTGAGATTTTGGAACTGATAAACCTTGTTGCTTTATCAACGTCATCCTCCAACCGAGACGGAAGGCGTCAGCACTGAACGTCGGCTTTGCTTCGATACCAAAGTTATTTGTGATACGAACTATTCCTCTGTATATTTGTGTGCTGAATCAGCCAGTGACAAAACGTAAAACCAATATAGTGCTCGAAAATACCAATGTACAAAATAATATTTCGTCTTTAATTGTGTTCATATGTCGGATTTAAAGAAATGTAGATAAGAGAAAGCGTACTAGTTCTTTTGTTAATTTTTTTTGTACTTGAACATTGACTAAGATTCCATCGTTGTATATTTTACTTTAATTTATTGTGTCTTCTAATTTCATTTGGAACTGTATTAATTTTAGTCATTTATTAATAAACATATTTCTTAAGGAAATTACTTTTTTATTTCCAAGATTATTCATCCTTTCAGATATGAAATTTTAAATGTCTTCATTTATAAATTAATTTAACAAACAGCATCATCTTCTTAAATTAATAATTCTAAGTCTATTCGCCAACCATACGGAAATATTTGGTCATCAGAAAAAAGTAAATCCATTCTGATAATTAATAGTAAAATGTATACGTTAGAGAACGAGGACGCTTTCTTCTGTTTTGTTTTTCAAGGTAAGTTCTTCGGCAGCAACATTACTTTATAAAGGTGTACGTATAAAAATTTTCTGCTATGTACTACATTTTTTGCTAATGTTCCCCATACAGTTAAAAATATATAAGCCTATTAGGCGATGAGTTTCATTCACATTGGAACTGTTGCTCATTGATTCTTTACGTCTTCCGGGTACTTAGAAGTTGCATTGCAATTAAAATTGGGGTTAAAAAAGATGAAGAAATTTATGTGATGACCGAGGTTCAAATAAGCTCAACTCAGTAACATATTGCAGTGGTTAGAAAACAGAAAAAATAGTAAGTATGGTGTACTTCCATTCGTCAATGTATAATTGAACTTTTTCTCCAGGTAACTCCACACATAGTCTAGTCTAAAATAATTAGGATAATGAGTCAGTGTAAACTCTAGAACTTAACGCAAAGAATTATTCAATAAGTTATGCATTCTTACTTATGAAAATTTATTTACTGATGGTGTTTCTAGTAAATAATTATAATATATTTGGTTCCAACGTAAGACTGCTGGAGAAACGGAGAAGGGAATGCTGCGACCCTACAGCAAACTCATTTCCCATCATTCAGAAGGACGTTATAACAGTACTCAACAACTCGACCTACCAGTTGCTGGTTTTATATGGGTTTCCCTGCATCACTTAAGATGTAAAAGCAGGTAGGATCCTTAAATTATAGCCTTAGGGTCCTAGTTAACAATTCGCTAACTTTCTCTACCTTCACATCCCCCCGTATCCCTCCCTATGCTATTAAAGGACAGTTGCCTGTTTTAGGATCACCGTCATGTAGCCTGTTACTAAAAAAACTGGGATATGCATTTATTTAATACAAGAAAAAATACGTAATAGTTATGTCTTTGTCAGTTGAACCAAAGAGGTGCAATATACAGGCATATCAATTTATAAGAAACTTCCTTTTAACATTCAAGAAATTAGTGACACTCCAGTTTCATCCAAAATTGTTCTTGAACCTTTTCTACTCATAATCTGTTAATGGCTTTTGGAAAATAATTGTATTCAAACAGAACCTTGAAATCGTAATTCAATGGAGTAAATATAGAAATATTTTAGTCTGAAACTATTATTAATTATATATAAAAAATAAAGTGGCCAAGAGTCTGAAATAGGAATTTAATTCAACACCAAATAGCAGATGTTTCTTTACCAAATTTAAGGATCTCTTCCGTTCTTTCTAAAAATAAAATTAATTAAAAATACACATACATTGCTGGTTTCCAAACAAATATTTTTTTTTGGAAACAATGGTTACTTGGATAGCGTCGCTGTATCATGACCCACAGGCCCTGGCATGGGCTTGGATGCTTGTGACGTCAAAGCCACGGAGACTGGGACTAAGACTGCTGGACCTGGTACCACTCCAAATTCTGAATGTTTCATGTAAGATCACAGCCCACAGTCGACCCGGTAGGCCAAGACTCTCAATGGGCCGTAGAGTAGAAGAAGAAGAATTGCAATTAAAAACATAAAAACAGAAATTTTTGTCATGCTAAATTTATTTAGTTCTTTGGAAATCAACTATGTATTTATATTTCATTTCTCTAAACAACCGAAGAGGTCTCTAAATTTGGGGGCCAAACTTCCTGTATCGGCTATAAATTTCCAAGATTATTAGCCAGTTTATTATGTTTTACATATTCATATTTAAGCTCACTATTGTTATTTATAATATATTGAATTTATACAGTAAAGTATAATTTTAATCATCTGATCCTAATAAAATACTTGTTGTGTTGTTCTACCAGAGTTTTAGGTATACATTAAAATATTTATTATAGGATAAAAATAAAGTGAGATGTATTATTGTTTCCCACATCCCTACCTCTTTGCTTCTCTTCGTGTTTTCCCTTACATCTCTAGAATTTTTTCCTTTTAGTCATTATTATAATAGTGTATAGCAATGTGTTAACAACGCGTAAACATCCATTATTTTTTGCACATAACGGTATGTTTCGAGAGTTCGCGCTCTATAAAAACTCCATTAACTGGATTTGAACACTTCTAGCCATATGGTGACAGGATGTGAATTATAATAACTGTGTTGTATGGAACACATTCACATGGCGCGCTTCCGGGAAGTTCTCCAACACAAGCGACGTCAACCACGAATGAAACCGCAGCCGGGGATTCCCGGATCCAAATCAATCCTCTTATGCCACCAAAAGGCCGTCAATCACAGCCGACATATTCTCATAAATCTATGCCAACAAATAAAATGTTTGTCTCCAATAGGCTCCGAAGCGTCTCAACGGATTTCAATGAAAATTTGAGGCTTGAAAAACAGAAGTCTTAAATATTTGCGTATATTTTCTTTCCATATATTTCAGAAGATATAATATTTATAAAAGATATATATCTTTCTTCTCATCCCCGCATTGGTGTCTCAAAATGTGAATATTTGCCTATACTCTTGACCTGTTTAAGCTCCAAAACGGATTTCAGGGATTGAAACAGGAATTTTAACTTAAATTTTCGTGTATGTTTCATTTTGTTATCTTGCTAAGTTCAGAAGATATTAATGTAAATATTTATTAATCAATTGTATTTCCGCGCGAAAGGAGGCGTGAAAACCAACTGCGAGCTATAAGTCCTATTAGGCATTTCTATACCATTATCCCAATTACTGTATTATTAGAGCGTAATTTTGGCCAAATAAAAGAGAGAAGAAGATCGATCACTCCATCTATTTCGACTAAATTTGGCACAAGTGTTCTTGGTGAACCGGAAATCAACACTCTTGGGGTAAATCACTGCTACCACCATTTGTATGCGGTTGGAGAGGGTGTATTTTTTTTAATATCCATATAAGCCATTATTTACATCTTTTACATATTTTTCTGGCTTAATTAATTTGATAGCGTTTTCGCTTATTTTTTGCATATAATTTGAACCCCCTTCAGTGTCCAAGTGGAGTATTGATAGGGATGAGGATGAAGGGGGTGTCATATGAAAATAAAAAGAAAACAGCCAAGTTTTGTATCGAAATCGGTGCTATGTGTGTCTCTAAGTTTGCTTCTGACATTTAGCTTGCGATTTAAATTGCAGTTCAGCCCCTAACAGGAAGGTACGACGGGGTAAGACACATTTCTGCGTAATTTTAGTTTTAGTGATTATCAGGGTGGTAAATTAAGAAGCACTGTTACTATTGGAGCAATTCCAATCGATCTTAGTTTATATGCCACTTGGGTCCAGTTTGAAGACTTGATGGGAAAAATAATGATGATAATTTTCCCCTTGTTTTATCAGTCACACAAGGGGAAAATTATCATCATTAATAGCCCCAAGCTTCTTCAGAGGTGTGGCTCGGACGAATCTCTTACTGTCTTATGGTACCAAAGCTATGGTAAAACAAAGGACGTAATTTTGCCTTCCGTAAGAAACATTGAGTGTTTCTTACTTTATTTGACTACCGAAAAAACTTTTGACACCCTCATATTACTGCTGCCAAACTTTATTTCTTTCATGCTCTTATAAAGTGTTAAGAGAATTTTTATTCAGTTAGTTTACTAAAATTATTCTTTGTCTTGCTATGTGCCGGGAATATGTTTTACTGCCTCGAGATACTGGGTTCGTATTGTGACGCTTTCGATGCCCGTTTAATCGTGTGTCGGCCAAGAATTAAGTAATGTGACGGGATAATATAAATATATACCCGGGCAACGCCGGGTCCCCAGCTAGAAATGTAATGAAGAGAAGGGAGGGGAAAATGGTCCAAAATACAGTGTATGATGGTCCAGACAGCCCATAATTGTGTAGAAACTATATTTTTCGGTGTCGTTGAGACAAACGGTGACGCTTTGGTTTTTGGTCACGTGTTCATTCCTAGGCGGAATGAAAATGAGTTTTTAATAAAATATAAAAGATCCGGGTTGGCCTAATTTATTTTCTAGTCGCTCAAACAAACTACATAAAGAGGAGTTTTTCGTAACTTTGCAGGTACTTACTTCCCTTTCAAGTGATAACAAGTCTCCATTCTTATCACTACTCGGTTACAGAACCGTTTAAACCAACTGTGAAGTCTATTTTTTCCTTATTATTATGTTTATGGAAAGGTAAATTATCACGATGTGAAGTTTTCGGTGTTAGCAACTTGCAAAACGTTCACCAATTGTACAATAAATTTTAAAACATCGTGTATAGCTAATTTAATCAAAAGGTAACCGTACCTGGGAATCGGGAATCAGGTGTCATTACAATTTCTGGTGTCAAACCCAGAAGAGAGAACAAGACTTAAAATATTTGACCATGAAAAATGAAAGTATTTCCGAAAACGTCATTTCATCCTTGGTTTGAACCAAAATGTATTATAATTGGTTTGAAGATGTAAATAAAATGGACTGCTATTTTAGTAAAACATGTAAAAATGTTCAGCATTCATAAATTTTAAATTTCGGTTTTATAATTTAAACATTATTGAACTTATAAAGGGCTTAATATGCAGCATTACGTTCATGAAACTGATACTTATTAAAATGAAACAAGTTTCAACAGTTTTTATTTCAGACAGTTCTTTATTTTTAATCAAACATCGTTTCGGCGCATGTTCGCACCTTCTTCAAGTTTTTCTCTTCACAATCAAATTATTGTTACATCCTAATTTTCCAAATTAAACAAGTAAAACGTTATAAACACCAATTCTTTTTAATATAAATAAAGGTCCCAGGCAGCAGTAAGAAACTTATTTAGCCACAGTTTACACATTTTATAATGTGTTGAATTTTTGAAAAATTGGACGTAACAATTATTTGATTGAGAAGAAAAAAACTTGAAGAAGTTGCTAATATGCACCGAAACGTAGTTAAATTGAAATAAAAAACTGTCTGAAAAAAAGTCGAAAATTATTTCATTTTAATATTTTGATATCAGACGATAATTGATTTAAAATGATAATCATTGTAGAACACAATAGAACCCGGTCAATTTTTTTCCTGTTTATGGAATTTAAAATTATTTAATATTTTGGAATGAGCATGTCGCTGGCCAGGAAGAAGGGGTTTTTCCCGGCGCCGACTTGGCGGCGCGGAATAAAAGCTAAGAGACAGCGGTTGACACTTGGGCTATAAAGCTCAGACACATCGTGGCCTGTTTCAAAACTTCCTAATCTGTCTGAGAAATTGGCGGCCCGGTGGCGTGTGTTCCCCAAATATTACAAGGGATATTATTGGAGAATATCGATCCCTGGCACCTTGGTGATAGGTGTCGCATAAGTGGGGACGAAGTTTTAAACGATGCAGGCGCAGACATTTTGAGAGCAGATTGGTGGTAGAGAATGAATTTGAGAGATGCACAGTTTGATGATGACACAGATTGGTGGCGAGAGATTGTGCAGTGAACGATTGACGACTTGCAGTGCCTATGTAAATTACAGACTGATCAGTCGAGGAGGCAGCGGAGAGAGAAGGCGTTAACAACAAGGGAAGAAGGACTTTGTGCTATTGTCTACCGGCCGCTTTAGAGTTCAAAAACAAGGAAGTTCCAGTAGCATCTGCATCAAGACGTATATGAAGACAACACAGGTTTGTCAAAACGGAATATCTGCTGCACGTGGTCACACAAACAATAATTACCCCTGAGATTCCCTTTCAATAACTTTATATTAGTACTTGTTATATTCTCGCCGGACCCATTTCAAATGCTTGTGTTTTCATTTAATAAATGTACATATTAAACCCTAATTATTAAATTCATTAAATAATTAATATCCCCCATTATTTATAATATATTCAACACCAAAATTTGTATATTAATCCAATAAATTCTGTGATTATTTAAGTATCGAGGTTTCGTAAAAGCAGACCTTTTATCTTCAGGTTGTTTTAAATTTGTAAAATGTTCTTGAATTCTTACACTTCGTATGGCTCTACAAACAAAGCTCTCAATTTTATACATAACATTATGTTTTGTGAAACACTTTTATAATTTTTGACACAAATTAAATTATTATAGGATACATCTTAATCGGCAAACAGATTGATATATTTAAAATGTACGTTTTCCAAAAATTCTATAAATATGTAACCCGATTATTATGATTATTAAGATGTATGGAAGCATGACCTTCCAAAACTAGCAAAACTGGTCCAACTAAAATCAAGCGCCACCCAAAAATCAGTTAATAATTTCTTCTCCATCCACCTCCCAGAAAAAGCATCCAGAAGTCATAAAGTGGTCATCAGGCTACTCTAAATAACCCTCCTTCAATTTTCGATGCCTTGGAACACGATCATCACCATGGAGCACCTGATTAACTCGGACTTGACAACCCAATCCTGATTAACAACTAAACAAATGATCAGGTTTTTTTGGAAACAATCAACTGTTATGTTAATTTCATGTTTGTAACCCTTAAACAATTCGGTTGCTAATGACCTCGCAGTTTATGCGACCTTAATAAAACAAAATAAAGAAGTAGCGTTATTTTTACTTGATTTAATTTATACTGCACATTTTATGTGATAACTAATGGCACCGTAGTCATCAGAGCTATTAAAGTACGTAACAAAGAAATAAGTTAATATTTTTTTGTTAAATGTAACATGGCCATTGTCAACAGTTAACAGTTACTTTGTCCCAACAATTGTTGACGTGTTTACGTCAGGAGCAGCTGTTCCGAGTAATACGTTTTCGCAGCTGGCTGATCCCATTACTGCTACCCTAGACGTGAGAGCTGCTTTGTCATTAGCTCTTATCCAAAGAATATATAAATCAGTAACACACTTCACGGACAAAAGCTGTACGTTAGAGGGTAAAAATAATTTTAGTTATTTTTGTCCTTTCTCAGACGTATTTATTTATTTAAATTAGAGAATAACTACGTTCACATCCTCTTCGGTTTTCTTCAAATTATAGTAATATCCTGTCATGAAAACCATCAAATATTGAATTAATACACACAAATGGCAACGCAGCCCCTTGAATTCAAGGCTTGCTAGACAATTTTCCTCTATATAAACTATTAGAACTTAGGATGAATCTGCATAGAACAGGCAATCTTGTGTGCAGCATCTGACGTTGATTAAATGCGTGTTTATCCTGAGACAAATCTTTGATGTTTAGTGATGTCCTGCTACTGATGTGTCGCCCTCGCCCACATGGTATTTGGTCATCCTGGTTGATGGCTCTGGAAATTGTAGCAGTCAAGCCGCTAGATTCTTTATAAATATTTAATTACTGTGAAAAAGATAGCGTTATTTTCAGTTTTACTGCCAGATTTCGTAGTCTTTTAGGCAATTTAAAACTACTTTTCCTTAAATCTTAAACCTCACAAGTCGGAGTTTTCTCGCAGGCGCTTCACCCCAGAGTGACTGCGGGACTCACCTGATTATGTCGGGAACACCTCGCACTCTCTCTGGGTTTTTCAAATCAAAATTCTCACCTATTTTAGGAGGTATATGTACTGGGGTCGAAGACCTTGGGCATATGGGTCAGTCGGCCAACTGCCTCCTGAAACTGGTGAAGACAGGGAGAAGGGAATGCTGCGACCCCACAGAAAACTCGTTTCCCGTCATTCGGAAGGGTGTGAGAATAGTACCCAATGCCCGACCTACCTGATGCAGGTTTTCTGCTTCTCTTTAGGTGAAACACCGGATAGGATCCTTAAACCATAGCCCGGGGGCCCTAGTTAACCCTTGGCTAACTTGCTCTACCTTCCTTCCTATGCTATTAAAGGGGAGTTGCCTGTTTCAGGATCATCCTCCTGTAGCCTGTTAACCCAAAAGAAAATTCGTAAGTCGTTAAAATGTATATTGTTCGTATGAAATGAGCTAGTCACTTCAAACAAATATATTATGTTTTAGTGATTTTTTGTAAGTTCCATAACAAATTACAATTGTGTATTTATAACTAAATCTGTTGGAGGATCGATACGCTGGCCACGTGTCACTCCAAATTCGGAATGTGTCATGCAATATGTCAATCCGCAGTCAACTCGGTAGGCCCAAGCCCTCAATGGGCTGTAGAGCCAAGGAAGAAGGAAGGGATTTATAGCTAAATACAATAATCAAATACTGTGAAACTAGCTGAAGTACCCGGCGTTGCTCGGCTTCACATAAAGAATAAAGATAATTAATGAACGTAGACTTTCCCGGTGAATAATTCGGATGAAATCTTCACGGTTAACCAACCGGGTCAGGTATTTAAAAGAACACAACGTTTCTGCGGCCATCTTCTGCCGCCGTCTTCAGACGTCTTTTAAATACCTGACCCGGTTGGTTAACCGTGAAGATTTCATCCGAATAAAGATAAGTTTATTACAGTACTCTGCGCGTAAACTGCAACCTATTTACGTTGTCAAGTCCAACCTATTTTCAATCGTGGGCTGTGTAAATGGTGAAAAATCGTCAAAATGGGATAGAGAGGTGCTATTTTGACTCATTTCCAGTAGTCTGTGGAGAAAAGATCACGGGATAAAAATCCATGTGTATAGCCTTCTTTCATGAATCCTAAACCAGGTAAACGTCAAGACTAATTTGTGTTCAATGCAAAATTCTACTAGCTTATCTCCCCTTTTATTCCTTTCCCCAAGTCCATAGTCCTCAACTGAATCACTTTCCCTTCCCTTTCCTTACTACTGCGTTCCAGTTGAATATTGTTTAAGTAAGAATGTAGAAAATATAAGTGTTGGAAATTACAAATGCCTGTATCTCGGAAACCTTGCGTGATGGGTAAAAGCCGATATCCCATTTGAAATAAGGTGAATGAATGAATGAATTTATTAATACTGCAATTGAGTAGCACTCGGTGGCAGTTACAAAAAAATAAACTTAAAAATAAAAGATGTCATAAATAATAATTTCACTAATATAATATAAATTAAATTAAATCCTAACAAAAAAAGATAAAAAGTACCCATTATTCATATATTGTTTCGTCGCACTTCACTACAACTACACTTCCTAATTATCCCTGAAACACGTTGCTATTGGCAGGGAATGTTTCGAAAACTTCTGCAGGTAAATTGTTCCAATCTCTTACAGTCAGATTTAAAAATGAAAATTTCCCAAATTTAAAGCTACACTGCCCAATTTTACAATGATGATCCCTCTGCTCAAATAATTTACTTCTAAAAACTTTGATGCAATATCTTCCCAGGATTGTTGGCCTGCGTACGCTTTAAAAAGAGCCCCGAGACGTAAATTTTGTCGTCGTTTTTCTAACATATCCCACCCTAATTGACGAACCTTCTCGTTTCCGTGACCAGGACACCGCTTAACAAATTTTGCCGCCCCCCTCTGTACCCTTTCCAGTGCCTCGACCTGATATTTTCGGAACGGATCCCAACAAATACAGCCGTATTCTAGTACTGGACGCACGAGAGATTTGTATGCAAGTTCCCGTGTTTCACAGTTTGCTTTTTTTAAAATCCGCATGACAAAATGAAGTGAAATGATACAATCAGAATCACATATTTTTCTTTTTGAGTAAAATAATGGACAAAAGAACGTTTTTTGGGTGTTGGAGAAATTACGAACGCATGTGAAAAAACAACAAATATCTGCATCAAGTACAAAACTATTAGTACCCGTGTTGACCTGTGTAAATAATCTGTTTAACATTCTAAAAAATTGTTCTTTTCACACTTGTTAGTGAGACAGTATGGAAGAAAGTATTTGACGCAAAGACAATCATCGGGGATGTGGTCAAACTCTAATTATTTTGAGTCATAGCTTTTCAGGATGATGAATAGCCGTGAGCTCAAGTTGCAGCATCTGTCTGGTTGGCTAGATGAAACTAGTAAATTCGCCCCTACTCCCTTGACTGCACTTAAATGAACTCAACCCAACATCATGAGTCGGCTGGCTGCCTGGAGGGCGTCAAACGAGTCTTGCAGCATACAATTCTTTCATTGAACTTAGGTTTCCATCTGTTCTAAAGTGAGCGAGCGGGCGCGTGTTGCTTCCATGGAGACAGCAGGGTGTGCTGCTGACTCTATACTTCTGCGGAAACCAGTTTCCAACACACAAAAACAACAAAAAAGGCGCTAACCAATGAGAAACCCAGTTGGCTGGACAAAGGGCCACTACTCAAAATTACTTCCCTGTCTCGGAATTTCTTGCTCATAAAGATACACTTTAAATTACTTCGGAAGAAATAATTTTCAATTTTATTCTGAGTAAAACCGTTATAATACCCTTCAATAGGCTAATTCGTAGAATATTCCTTTAACTCAAAGTAAATTAAATTTTATAAAACTGCGTCTCCCACCGATTGCCCCCCATAAACCATCACGGTAGCCTTCATAGCGATATACTACGCACGCTTACCTTTCCCTTCATTATCTTCCCCTTCCCACTCGAATTTGATTTTTTCACGGCTAACCGTAAATTCTGAGAAGACCAAGTGAATGTCATTTAAAACACACTATTTGTACGACAAGGTCTACACAAAACGATACTGTCATTAACACTCCAAAAATATACTTCCACGTCAACCTTCAGGCAGCTTTTTTTACATATTAAAACAAGGTACAGTACAGCTAAACTGATAACATAAAACGAGTTTTAGATTTATTGTTAGAACAAGTCGAAAATGGGACAAGTCAAACGCATTATTACAAAAAATTATCATTAAATGCAATTATAAAATGAATACATGCAACTTTAAGTAACATTAACAACATTACTAGATTATACGTATAAATATGGAAAACGAAAGAAACTAAAACTGAAAATTAGTATAGGGACAATTAATGTCTTTGAATAATCATATATATATATAACAGACTTTTGCACAAAATTTTTAAACATAAAGTAGACGTTTCGACCATCCATTGTGGTTCGTGTCAATTTACTGACAAGGAGCACAGTGGATGGTCAAAACGTCTACTTTATTTTTTTAAATTTTCATAATTTTGTGTAAAAGTCTTTTATACGTGTCGTTAATTTTTTATATAATTTTGAGAATTAGTATTTAAATAAATGAAAAAACTAAGGTTTATAGAATAAAATTTTAGTGCCAATTTATTAACAAGGACCATAATAGATGGTCAAGACGTCTACTTTATTTTTCAAAATTTTGTTTAAAAATCTGTTATACAGGTCGTTCATTCTTCATATGAATTTGAGAATTAGTGTTAAATAAATGAAAAAACTAAGATTTATAGAATAAAATGTTCGTATCAGTTTAACCATAATGGATGGTCAAAACGTCTACTTCATTTTTCAAAATTTTGTGTAAAATTCTGTTATATTGGTTATATTAGTCTTTAAATAACTTAAAAAACCAAAATTTATAGAATAAAATGTCGTTTACGATCATAAGAAACAGTTATGAAGAAAAACATTTTAAAATGGCAATGACGATTCCGTAAAAATTTATACCTTCTTCAGGTTGGAGCTTTTTTGTTCTCTCCATTCCAAAGATTTAAAAACATTAAGACTTTCTTTATAATTCATAAAGATGCTTCGTTTCAGTCTTAAACGACAAGCGTGCTCCGAGTTCGTGGAGTGACAAAAAGTTTCAACCAGAAGAAGGTTTAGATCGCGAGAAACTACATGGCTTTCGAAGTGCAGAATAGTAGAAGGGAGGGGAGTAGTGTTGTCAGGAAGGAACATCCGTTGGAGAAAAGCTACTGCCATATTAAAAATATTCAGTATATTATAAATAACGGGACATACAGGCAACGCGAATTTAATTTTTGTCTGCAGCTGTGAAAGTATGTACCAAAAAGTTGTTGTTGTTTAAAATTGATTTTAAATAACAAAAATAGTAACGACCCGTATAACATAAAATTTTAAAAAATAGAATTGACTTAAATTTTTGAAGAGAGGAAACGTTTTGATCATTACTTATGAATACAACAGAACAAAGATAGTAACAAACACAGAAGATAAACAGATAGTTGTGACTAAAAAAGGCTATCATACATAGAGTTTAACTGTGAAGTGTCTAGGTTAACATTTAAAAGAAAATTTTAACGTTTAATATAAATATTTCACAGAATATTTCATCTATAATAACAATAGTATCCAAATTAAAGGAGTGATTAAGTTCCAAACTATACTTAGCAACAGAAGAACGTTTATAAGACAGAAACTTGACAATATAACAAACAATATGAGAAAGTATTGAGAACATCTAAATGCTTTGAAAAGAATATCTGCAAAGAATTAACGGTTTTGAAATATAGAGAAATTATGTTCCTTAAAAAACATACTAAATCATAGTAAGATGATTCAATGGAATAATTTGAAGAAGTTTTTTTGACGGACAAGATCTTTTGTATTGTTATAAAGGTAATTAAATCTAAGAAACTTATTAGACAATAATGTCAATAGGATAATAATTAACTCAAAGGATTTTGAAAACATATTTATCAGAATGATATGAACAATCGGACAATAGCAAAGTTTTGTCAAAAAATTTTGATAATTGCCTTTTTTAATTAATTGGATACTAATTAACGCAAAGGATTTTGAAAACATATTTATCGGTATGATATGTCAAAAAAATTAATAATTTCCTTTTTTTGATTAATTGGATGGTTAGAAAACCAATTCAAAACTTTGTCAGAATAACCGGAAAAAAATAAGATTTTAGTTCTGATAAGTACATTTTCCTATAAACGCAGGTCTAATATTAATTTCTAAATATGTTCTAAATTGTTCAATAACAAATACTTTGTTATGAGTCGCTGGAGAAGCTCAACCCATAGGCTAGTTGGTTAGTCTGCAAAGCTTGTTAGGATACCTTACAGAGAGATAGAGCGACTCATTATTTCAGTAATTAAAATAAACACTATTTTAATGACAAGTCAAATGAAATATATATTACTAAAGGCACATCGATTATAATCTTATTCTTAAGGAAAGTTAACGAGAAAAAATCTTAAATTTTAGGCGAAATACTTATTAAACGCGGAACTAAACGTTTCAGCCAGGCAGATGTTACGACCTGAATTAATGACCTTTAATTATCGTATCCAAGTGAAAAGTTGTGATTTATGACATTGAAAATGATTATATATAATTACTTTCCTCAAATCCCTTCCATATTGTCCCCTTACTATTTTTTTAGAAAACGCATTTTAAACATATAAAAATTAGAAATATATTATTTAATAGCCCCACGTTGTGAACCAAATTGTAACGTACAATTATTTAATCCATTTTAATATTATTTTATGAAAGCAAGGCTTCCGCTAAACGGACGTATTTGAAGATATATACACAAATTTGGATTATGATTAAGTAAAAACTTTTGCAATTTATGCTGAACAGGTAGATGGTTAGAAAATATAAATAATTTAAGTTATTAGCAGGCCCAAAATTTTATTAGTCAATATATGGAATAAAAATCTTATATATAATTTATAAATACTTATTATGTAAATAATAATTAACATAAACTATTACCTCGATTTTAGGTCCTCATTTAAACATTATATATATTCTTAAAATATTAAAATGGCTTAAGGTCGATGGCTAATAAAATAATAACCAGCAGTCAGAATAGGTATTTAGAAAGATTGAGAGTTACACATAGTACAATTCATGGACTGGATTATAGGGAGGATGACAGCTTTGCGGTGTGAGGGCGAGCATTGTCATGGAGCAATATTTCTTACCATCCGTGGCGTTTCTCTCATTGCTTGCTTTAATTTATCGGTGGGTCTGAGCAGTAACTACTATTTATTGTACGGTGATTTCCAAATGACGAGAGACACCAACTCGGACATCCCAAAACAGGGTCAAGATGATTTTTCCCGTTGGTGCTTGCATTCTGAATTTCTTTCGGACAGGTGATCCAGTGCGATTGAATTCCTCCTTTTGTCTCAAAATGGTGAACCCAAGTGTCATCGCTAAAATCTCGTTTAGAAAATGATCTTATTCCCCTTCATAGCGCTCTTTCAAGTCTTCGCACACTTTAAGTCTTGATCCTTTGTTGCTTTAACTCTTTCAGGATACACCTCGCACTTGTGATGTATCTGAACCTGTTACGGATAACGTAAATGAAATGTTTCAACTCTCAGTGAAACTATTTTCCTGTATCTTCAACGGTAATGTCACGAAGAATGTCATCAATGCGAAGGAGTTGACACTCCAAATGGCTGGCCAGGACTTTGCGAATCATTCACTGATCCTTTACCATTTTTAAACTTTTCTACCTAGTTATAAAAACTTTCAAGGTTCATAAAACTTTCACCGTGCTGTAATATCATTATAGGTAAGATTTTACCTGATTTTTTACCTTCAGAAATCCAAAAATACTGGATCAATTTATGTTGTTTAGCTAATTCACATTCGTTAAATGCAATTTTGAGGGTATAAAGAAAACGATTTTATCCGTCAGGTTTTGCCAGTTCATCCCAGTGATGCCAACCTTATGCTATGAAAGTATTAAGCACCTACAAAACGATCTTTTCCTACACCAATTTGTATCTCTAATTAATGAATCCATATTAATCAGTAGTTTTCGTTGTTTCAGGCACAAACAATCGTACTGCGGGCGCAATGGCACCCGTTTGCACGAGAGTGGGAACCCTTGTACGTTTATTTTGGACAAGACAAGCTGTATTCTGGAACCACAGAGAAATAAAGCCAAGAAATCTGAGTCACGTTTACAGGTAGAGTGGAAAGACATAAAAGCCTGTTGGTAGACCATTGCGAGCTGCGATGGTGAAGTTGAGGCTGCTGGCGATGTAGGGATCATGGGAAAAGGGGGGGAGCACCTGCAAATGACGCATAGAGAAGGGAAAAGGGCGCGTGCCTTGGCCCTTTGTCCTCTGCTCTGCGAGGGGCGAAACAGCTGCCCGGTCCGCAAATGAATTCTACGACCAGAAACTTTGTCGCCGACTCGAACAGCTGGGAAGCTGGCACGATACCAACTGGATCTGGGGAAAAAATCGTATATACATGGTCGCTTAATGTAATCCTACCGATGCAAATGAGATTGAAGTACGTTCACTCTACCCGATCCACTGACAATGCTAGTCTTACACATCACCACCAAATAGCACGTATAATGGAAAGGAGACAGGTTTGGAAACGGTCAAAGTGAATGGGCTTAAAATAATACTGTCATTAATGGAGCAAGAAACTTTTATAAGATGTCGGCGAGGGAAGCATCGTCAAAGGGGAGCGAGACAAGAGCACCCTTAGCAACTGAAAGAAAGGAATAATAGCGGGGGAAGACAGCGACTACAGAAATTAAATCAAATACGTGGAAGAAAAGAAATTAATTTCCCGCTTACCTCGTCGGCACACTGGGGGAATTTTCTTTAACAGAATAAAAGGAGAAGCCATAGACGAAAACATAAATCCTGAACCAGTAATGCCTATATTCTGTATGTGTTGATTATGTGAACTCAACCTATTAGTTAATTTTAAATTTAAAACAAAAACTGCTGATGCGCAACCACGTTACCATCTTTTAGCAATATGTATCAAATATTATAAATAGGATGCCTTACACTACATAATCTATGGTGTTGTTGTTGTGGTATTCAGTCCTAAGATTGTTATGATGTAACCTATCTTTCGCCTTTTCATTTCTGCATAACCATTACATCTTCCCAATCTACTTAGCGTATTCCATCCACGGTCTCCGTCTTCTGTCCTTAGCCCGCACACCTCCCTCTAACGCTAATTTTACAAGTTCCTCATATCACAAAACGTGGCCATTAATCTATCTTGGTCAACGTCCTCCAAATTTTTCCTTTTCTGCTTAGAACTATGATAAATAAATTTTATTTGCTAGTTACAATATCTAGCTCAGGTATGGATTTAGACTTCATAAAGCCGTAAACTTTTTGAAATGCGGGGCCCAGATATTCTATACAGCTGACAACTCAACTTGAATAAACTAGTAAGGGATTATTCTCTTTATCTCACCTAGACTTATCAGTAAATACCTTTATTTCCAAAGGGGTCAACCCCACCCGAACTGCAACACAATAAAAAACTCAATTTTGAAACCCCCCGCTTCCCAATAATTTTAGGCTTCTGTACTTTGAAAACTGAGGATTTTAGAAATTTTATGAGCACAGAGTTGATTGGAAATTTGATTCTCTACAAATTTGTTCATAAGACCTTTTCTCAGCCCACCAGAAATGGGCCAAAAAGGCACCTCTCTGTAAAAAAAGGACTTGCCACTTTGACGATTTTTCGCCATGACCAACCTAGAATTGAAAATAGGTTGAATTTGACAACAGAAATAGTGTACCCGAAATCACTTTAATAAACGTATCATTAATTACGCTTCTGCTTCATTATTTACGTGAACTCGAGCAACGCCGGGTACTTCAGATAGTGCACGTCTAATTTTTCATAATTTTCTATTAATTGATTCCGTAAGTTATGTCTCATTTTATTTGGTAATTGTATTACACATATCACGTTGTAAATTCCTTTTCTAATTTTATAGTTAAACTTTGCTCGCGACTTCGTTCGCGCGCGGAAAAAGCTCTATTTATTTTGCCCTAAAAGCGAAAGTACTTTACGGCAAACCTTAAAACTCGCAGTTGGTTTCGAACAGGTCCCGCTTTCAGACGTTGAGGATACTCGCCATCCCTCTCTCTGTCATGCTGCCAAAAGTACGCTTATAATGGCACAGTAAGTTGAAGGAAGGAACGCTAATGGACTTTACTGCAGTGGTTCGGCGAATTCTAGGTATTATATCACCCTGCATCTCTTTAGGTGAAACACCGGGTAGGATCCTTAAACCATAGCCCGGGGGCCCTAGTTAACGCTGGGCTACCTTGCTCTACCTTCCGCTTCCCCCCTTTTCAATTCCGTTCCTATGCTATTAAAGGGGAGTTGCCTGTTTCAGGGTTACCCTCATGTAGCCTGTTTACCAAAAAAAGATAATGTATAGTAATCAATTGACTTTAACTCACAGTGGTCACCGCAATTCAATGATTTAAATATCTTCTGAATACTCTGATCGCCGATATCGAAATGAAACATACAAGAAAATTTAAGTTAAGATTCCTGTTTCAATCCCTGAAACATTCATTGAAAACCGTCAAGTCGTTTCGGAGTATAACAGATCAAGAGTATACGCAACCCTCATTCACTTTTTGAATATTTCAATGCACGTGAGCCAAGAAACCTTCCGGTATAATTATTAATTATATTAATATCATTATCGAAATGAAATATGCACGAATATTTAAGTACGATTTCCTGTTTTTAAAATCACAATTTTCTTCGAAATTCGGAGCCTATTGCAGACAAACGTACAGACAGACAATTCAGTTTTATTTATTGGGATAGTTGACACCAGATGAGGTTCCAAATTTAAGGAACTCAACGCTGGTTAGTACTATTTAACAAAATTTTACATTAATTTTTTGTGGTGATTAGATTTTCATATTTTTTGTAATGAGTGGATATGACAATCGCCATTTTATTTCGCCACTGGGTGAAGAAATCCCCATATTGGAGAATTCTTTAGCCAAGGCGCCAGAGTGGCAAGACGTATGGGCTTCAGAACAAGCCAAAAACACTGCTTTGAGACTTATAATTCTGATACCTAAATTAAGTTCTTTGACCCCGGGAATTTTTGGAAGGTCAGAAATTAGGGAGAGAAACCGCGGGCCAATCTGAATTTTGTTTGGAGGCTGTTGGTCAGGTAATCCGCCATGCATCTCATGGTGAGGTGTTTGAAGGAAATTACCTGCGAGGACGGAGGAGAAAAACTTGATTAGTCGGTGATGGATTGTTGAAGGAGGATGACTTCTGGAGGTTGCGTGGCGTTTTATCCACGGCAGTCGGGCATGGAGCGTTAAAAAATGAAGAAGTCGGGAGGGTGCGTGACTTTGTTCCACTGCACGGAAGTGTGGCATAGACATTTGAAGAAGGAAGAACAAGTTTGGAGGGTGCGTGGTGGGTGTCCCTCGGCACGGCTAGAGGTGTTTGTTTTCAATCTAATCTCGGAGCTAATTGCAAAGAAGAAGACGGCAACGAGCAGAGGGTGCGCGTCTACTTAATCCGGCTCAGAATTCTTAGAAAGAACTCCAGGTATCGACGCGAGAAATCAACCGTCATTACGTAAAGTGGAAAAACTGGTGCGTATCTGTGGCACTATCAGAGATGTGTTATGACTGCCTTACTGCTGAAAAAATCTCCTCAAAATGATCCGTATGAGATTCATTATAAACAGTGTTAGCAGAGGTACTTTCTGTAAATCGGACCTTAAAGTTTAATAATTATTGTTGTTACCTTTTTGATTTTTGTAAATAAATTTAATTTCACAAATCCAATAATTCATTTTTATTTAAATTAAGGGACTCGGGGACTCAAATTTCGGCCAAAATCTGAAAAAATCGATTTTTATATTGTTCATATTAATATTCCTATAAATTCAGTAAACTGTAACAATAAGCTGCCAAGCAAAAGACGGAAGGTGTAACATATGCTGCAGGACAATTTTAATTAATATGTTTGATTCTAATTTAATAAATTATTGATGTTTTCCAGAAAAAAATGTGTTTTTCTCAGCTTCATGATTCCTGGTACCAAAAAGCTTCTAAGGGTCACAAATATATGCTGTTTGCACATATTCTACCTGCTAATACCTTAAAATAGTAGTATTATTTTTTCAATTAGTTTAGGTGAAAAAAGTTTTCAAAGTGCTAATAAGTGCCAATTTTTAAGTTACCGTATGAAGCTTTCAAAAATATTAATGACAATTTTTAACAATGGTCAGTCGTACATATAATTGTAAAAAAACTAAATTATATTCAAGTACGTAACGCAAGGAATATTGTCAAAACTGCTAAATTTTAAAAATAATTTTCAAAGAACCTCAACAAAAAATAAGTTTACAAAAACTACTTTTTTTAATTCTTACACAGGGTGCATTATTGAAATTCCAGCTCAGTAGCAATTAATTTACAGGAAATTCAAATTTCAATCCCCGTGAACCCCCAGTTCTTCATATGTTTATAAATTTTATTTTTTAAAAAGTTTGATTATTCTATTTGTAGCATAATTCATACTGAATTAATAAAAACTTGTGAAGAATCTTATTTTCTTGTCGAATGACTGACTCAGAATTATGTATTGTGATTGTAGCTTAAGCCAGGGTTTCATCTATTTCAAGGTTAGGAAACTCTACTGCTGCGGTTTTATTCTATTATAAAACTTACTGTTCGAGGAGTGTGTGTATAATAAATAGGCGTGTGTTGGTGAAGTGGCTTTGTCCACGGACGATTCATGAAATACTCTGTCATGCAAAACAGAACAGACGGGATTTTAGCTCTTCAACTTTGCCCCCGTAGGCTAGTTGTTAAGGCTATTAGGTTAATGGCCTCCTGAGAGGGTTGGACTTGGACCGGATGGGGTGCGGATCTGCGTTATACGTAGGAGTGTCCACGCTTCGCTCATAAAAGCACTCGATCCTTTCGTAACCTCCACTGAAAATTCGATGCTGAAGAATCAACTTGATCAGGCCTCGACTGACCTTCACGCAACTGAAAGCGGAACACAATATCGACGTTAGAATCAATTAACCTAAAACAAAACATCAGCGCGTAGCAATCGTTACAAATAAATTACCAGAAGACAAGTAGGATTAATTGTAAAAATTTGATTTCTAAGAGGAGTTTTACAGTACCGTCAAAATGCAGTTCTGTAACCAATAAGAATCTTTATAATTCCCAGAAATCATCCTTCTCATGGCAATTTTATCCGCAAAAGCATGGTATCAATTTCTTGACTAAGTTCTACTCACGTTCACTGAGTTCTAAAATTAGAGACTGGGCACTTTCATGGTACACAGGAAGTCGAAAGAGAATTAATTACTGTTACTACTTAATACTATTATATCTCTTTTCTATTTCGATAAAATGTAGTAAGTGTTTTAAAAATGCTTCATAAAAAATTATTTATTGGGTGGGGTTTGATTTTAAGTTATTAATTTAAGTATTATAATTTATTATTGATGGGGATTACTGAAAAGAATAAAAAAACTTTAAGCTGAAAATTCTGAATTTAATCATAATAAAATATTAGAGAGGGAGCATAAAATATATTTACAAATTTTTAAAGATAAAATTATAAAAAAAATTAATTCTAAGAGATTTTAATTAAGGGTTCTCAGTGGGGTGAAATAAAAATTTTACTTGGTTCTCAAATGGCAATTGGCCTGGCAAATTTCTAATCTTCCCCACTCCTTCTGTTTTTCCCCTAGAAGTCCCCTAATTATTCAGGGCTATTTCAAACGTCCGGTAGCAGGTCATCCATAATTATTTATTTCTTGGATGGGCTGTGTCTTGCACAAGCAAAGGAAATGTCAATCTTTTGTCCCGAAGAATGCGAGTCACACTCCAACGCAGAAAACCAGGAAACAGATGTAATGTACTTAAAATTTCAACTCGTGTATTTAATATATATTACAAGTTATTATTTTTATTAGAAATGTTATTAAAATATGTATTTCTTTGTTAAAAAATAATTGATAAATGTAAGTATAAAAATAATTTATATAGAAACTTTTTATGTTAAAAAGTAAATAAACTTCTTAATGTCCTTTTGTGTTGTGCAATGCAAAACCAGTAATAATTCCACAAAAGTCATAGTTAAATGTAACTTATATCAAATTATGCGACCTCTTTTATTAATGCCTAATTTAAATGTGGCCTCATATGGTTAAAAGGTTCCCCACCTCTGCCCTATACAGTTTATGATCATCCGTTCCAATTCTCTACACAACTACAACGGATAGCCGAAAAAACTACAGTACTCGTAACAGCCACGTGAACCCTGTCGTAGGACTGAGTAGCAAACATGAAAGTATTAAAAAAAAATACTGACTACTGTAATGCGTATAACTTTTCATCGTATGTTTTATTTTATTTATCTGTACGAAGAGATACTCGCAATGCACCCTTCCGCGGTAAACCCGGAAGACCAAAACAGTCTTAAACCTTGAAGCCTGAAAGCCGCAGTCCTTTGAAAAGATATTTGTGGTTCGGTGAAAAAAACCCAGGTCAGCCAAGGTTAGCAAGGTGGTTGACCCAACAGATTGCTACGTGTGGCCCCTCCAAGTTTTTAAATTGTTTGAGAGAAAGGGTAGAGACGCCAACCCCATTGCAGAACCTTGGGAAGATAGAAAAAAGCAGGAGGACCAATGAGGTCTTTAAGAGACGTGAGTCCGAGGTGGAGAGGACCTCGAACAGGCATTAGAAAAGAGAGTTGGACGTAAGATGACAGAGAGGAACTAGCGAAACGGAAAGTCTGACCCGCTGGCTTCAAGGAGTCAGTGTCAACCACATCAGAGGCCTGAGTTACACATGCCACCCGAAAGCAGACTTTGCGTTGAACCCCGGATTGCCGTCAATCAGGAAACCAGGGGAGGATGATTGAAAAGTAAGAAACAAAAGGCTCTACTATGATTAAAAACATGTCATACAGCCCTGAGTAGAGTAGATTAAATTTACTTAAGTATCTTGCTATGTTGTTTCTTTGATTAGGGCTCAGTTGGGAAATTCTTTAAATTAATTTATTTTAAATATTGTAATTTGTTGAATCTTTTACATTTGTTAATAATAAAACTGTTTTAAATGTCAAAGTTGAGATTTATTGGCGCCCACCCATTTAAATATATATTCCAAATTAAATGATAAAAAACGTCACACTACAAGATGGATATTTCCATTACTAACAATTTAGGGGATGTTGTGTGCCAAAAGGTAGAATTATATATTATGTGGGAAGCACCTTAACCCCTCGTGTTAGATGTTAGAAAAGCGGCGCGTTTTTCGTGGCCTTTAAAGGACGAGGAACACGTCGCAGCTGGTCCAGCCGGAACTGTTGGCGCCTCACCCAAACTCTCCGTTTGAAGTCTCCTCGTCCACCGACTACTACTGGCTGTAAATTTGCCAGATGTTTCCTCTCGTAAAACATACAAATCTGTCGAAACGACACACTTCGTCTTGTTTAGAAATTTTTCCTTTATGCTTTGTTATTGATTACTCGCCAAATATTTCTACACACTTCTGATACACACCGGAAAAACGGCAGTTGCAACGTGTCTGAATTTCCACGTTCCACGCAGCTCCAGGGCCACTGCTTACACAGCTGGAAGGAGGGTGAATCTGATACTTGATCTCACCCTTTAGGAGAACGTGCTTCGTTGACTTGAATTATTCCTTCCTTCGATTACGTAATACCAGGGTTAAGAGGAATTAATTCATCATCACCACCAGCTCTAAGGTCCTTGAAGTGGACCTTGGATTCCCGTTTCAATTCTGTGTCTGGGTCCTGACTTTCCTATTTCATACACCCATATTCTAAGATCATATTTAACATCATCAAGCCATCGTTTCTTAGGTCTTCCTCTCCGTCGGACGCCTCCAATGTTGGGTTTAAGATTTTTTTGGTAGCCTCTCTTCGTTCCTTGCACATGGCCTAAACACCTTATTCCCATTGCTTTTATTTGACTTAAAATATTCTCCCCACTGGTAAACTCTTGCAATTCCTGGTTGGATCTTGTCTTCCAGTTCCCTCTTTCATACACAGGCCCATATATTCTATGAATAATCTTCCTCTCAAGCATTAAAAGGCGCTGTTCATTTGCAACTATCAGGGTCCACGTCACGGCACCATACGAAACAATTGGTCTTACCAAGGTTTTATACAACTTTATTTTTATCCCTTTGGATAGGAGATTTAATTTAAATAAATTATCTTCATTCATTACCACCCCCAAATAATTAAAGTGCTTTACATTTTCAAATTTTTTCTCTTCTTATTTGATTGACATGCATTTTCATATATTTTGTTTTATTTTCACGCCTAAATTCTCTGCTTCGGTCTTTAGAGTTGCATATAAGTCTTTCAGAGCTTCGATAATCCTTCCTATAATCACAATATCATCTGCATATCCATAGATCTGCTTGGATTTGTGCACAATGGTAACATAATTTCAATTTTCCTTATTGCTTTATACAGAACCAAATTAAAAGGTACAGTGGACAGCGCATCGCCTTGTTTTACTCCGAAATTTATTGCTAACGGTTCAGACATCAATTTCCAGACTTATTTTTTCTTGGTTACTTTCTATTGTAATTTTTACCAGTATTATTAATTTGAGTGAAATACCAATTTATTTCAGAATGTAGTAAAGCTGTCACTAGCTTGCTGAAAGTCTAAAACATGGGTACGTCTGTATTATATTCATAACATTTTTCTAGACATTGTCTTAAATTGCGGATTTGATCTATAGTAATTCTGTTTGGTCTAAACTCACTTTTATACTCTCCCAAAATCTCCTCTTCTCGGTATAATTAATGATACAATTTTATAGGCTATGTTTAAGACAGTTATCCCTGTATAATTCTGACATTTCAGTTTATCCCCCTTCTTATAAATGGGGCATATAATTCCTACATTCCAGTCGTTCGGCATTTCTTCATTCTCACATATCTGTTTTAATAGCTTTAAAAGAGAAATTAATTAAGACTCCATTAAATTCACACGTAAATTGAAATATTTAGACGTAAAATTCGCCAAATATTTATGTAATAAAAATATTGAATATCGTCGAAATTCTGGCTCTTTTCTAAAATTATGTAAGATGATCATGGCATTATTGCTAGAATTAAATATTATGAATATATTAACTTGGTTTCCTTTTTTAAAAAATTGTACTCGGTCATTCGCGACTGCTGCATTTTTACATGACATATTTACACAGAAAACATTTAATTGGTTGTCATAATTTGGTACGGAGCTACAAGTCATTAATGAATTTTCTTGCATGATGTGCCGTGTTTGAATTGTTGAGTAAGACATTCTAAATTATTGTTGACTAGATTAATATTTCTCGATGAATTGCATTCTAATATATGTTTGTCATAGGACTATTACAGAATTCGCAGTGTTGGTGTATTTTTGGATAAGATGGGTTCAGGGGTTAGTTTGGAGTGGTCTATTCGTAAATTTGGTCTCTTCTGATGCCTAATCTGATTTTATCATGTGACAATTATACCTCGACATTGAAAACAGTCGGTGTGAGAGACAAAGAAGAAGGGATCTTTATTTGGGTACAGATAATAATAGGGCAAATACCAATTTAAGAAGGGTAAATAGTAATGCAAACTGGTGAAATTCTAAGAATTCTTAATACTTTTGAATGTGGATTGATGGAATTACAATGCACTTTTTGAAATAACGTTCAAACGTAAAAAAATTAATGAATTACGGTAGAATTTCGACTAACCACTGGAATAATATTAATAAAATAGAAACGTTGATAGCCCATATTCAGAGGTTTTAAAGTGAAGACAGTTTATGTTATAAAAGCGCTCAAGACCAATTTCTTAATGCGACTTAAAAGAAATTTTAATTTTAAAAAAATCGTGTTAGAGTTATTCAAAACTCCACGAACGGAGCAAGAATCACGGTTGAGTTTTTGTATTCTTTTTTGACAAACGTTGTTGCTGTTGTTGGAAGGTTGTTATAATGGTGTTATTAATTAATAATGATCTCCGTGAAGGAATACATCATACGAGATTTCTCTCATTATTGAATTCGTATCGCTGTTCAAATGCACCGAAACTTTTTTTCGAATTGGCAGCCATTTTGAACGGAAACGTAGCGTTTGTCAGACATCGCCAAGAATAATTAGTGAGAAATGTCCTTGGTCGCAATTGCAGGAAACTAACGTAATGCACTATCGCTTATCGTGACCGCAGTTCGCCTCTATCATCCAGAACTGATAGCCTTCCTTTGTGACCAGTTACTAACCACTTGTTCCACTCACATTTACTTCCAATTATGCCATCCCACGTCAGCCAAGGTACCATTATTACTATTATGCCAGCCATTGTTTAACTAAACCGTACTTTTGTTTCATAAAGTTGAAACGTTTTTCAGAATTTCTAGAACAAAGACGAGGAAGAATAAATTGTGACCGTGTGCACTCTATAACGTGCTATCAGAATGTATCGACAACATTGTTTTAACCTCTCAAATTTGCACATAACATCCAAACTTTACGTTTCCGGGCTTTTAAAAACATAAAGAAATTCCTCGTATTCATTCAAAGACACTTCAGTTATCATTAACCAATAATTCAAAGACTCGTTTAAGAACACAATCTTCACTTAAAACTCAGGAAGACATGGATCCGATCCCAGTGGCGAATCGAGTGATACAACTATTATAGATCCGTCATCTTCACTTAACCAGCGAATGTACAGAACTAGTTGCTTAACCTCATTCAAAGAAATACTAATGATTTAAGAGATAAGTGGTTTTGAGTGAATTTTTAGCCCCTCTGATTTTTTCTTCAATCCAACCTTCTTTTTTTGAAAAGCATATTGTTGTGTTTGGATTGTAGAGGTTATTATAATGGTCAGACCAAGCCCAAGCATCAAACAAGAATTAGATGACCAATCTATATTACCTAACATATATATTTAAAAACCACAGTATTGCGGTAATGTTACAATTTTAAATGTAGAAAGCAATTATTATTTAAAACAAAGTCTTTGAGACTGCGACATCGGGCTATTAGTTGACGTGGTGTTTTCCCCAAAACATCTGTGGAGTGGGGTGAATGGTTCCTCCCATAGACGAGAGACATTAATTTTGATTAGACAGGATCGAGCCCCGTCACCCACAGAAATGAAATGATGAAGTGGGGACAATATGTTAAAAACCCTGAACATTGATAATAAGCACGCTATGTACTTGGATTTCAGGATATTAAGCAGTGGTCAATAAAAGAGTAACAGATTGGAGATTTTAACCGGCCATGGACATTTGACTAACAGGTGGAACGCTTGCTCTAGTCCATGGTGGAAAAGAATAATACCAAATGAGCTAGGTGCAGTGAGACCGGTACATCATCTCTGACTCCATCGGCAAGTTCCAGGTTAAGCTGAAGAAAATGGACCAAAATAATTAATTGTTGAATTATAATAATCAAAAATATAATTTTACAAAACCGTCTTTTCCTACAAGATACTCCTCATGATCCACTACTAAGAAATAATTCTAATATAAAAATTAATTGAAATATGTAACAGTCGTTCTTCAGTTTATCCCATTTATATAGAAACGTAAATGTACCTAGCACTACCTTCCACATCCACCCTTTTAATTGTCTTCCCAAGGAGTTACCACTACCCCCTCCAAAAAAGTGAAGAAATTAAAGATTGACAGGTAAATATGAAACCAGATAACTTAGAAGTTATTTATATATTGGAAAATCAACATCATTACGGGAAATTGAAGGGTACGAAGCCAATTAAACTCGTCAAAAGTGAATTTCCAGAACATCAGCATAAATTAGATCACTTCTATGCACTAAATTCACCATGTAAGTACCTAATTTTAAGAAATGACGATCACAAAATAATAATTAATATATTAGAAGAGTTTTAATATGTACAAAAAAAGGTTATTAGCTGTCATTTAGTGAAATTTCTATATTGCCGTCTTTTTTTTAGGCGGTGAAGATAATCTTTCCTTTTAAATGTGTGAATTCACACTGACAACATTACGAATGTCTGACCTACGTACAGGGCCACAAAATGTTTGAATGGCAATTTCCAGGGCATTCAAATAACACGGAAGCTACGCCATTTTTTTATCAAATACCGTTGCAAGGTCACATGAATCCAATGAAAAGGTTTAATTCAAAATTTGACCAGTAGTAATATACAGAAAAATATTTAGTGGGACTAGATCCAAATAGCAACTTTAAAAAATGAACACAACAGCTAAATTAATCAGAAATAATTTTTCATAAAATAGAAATATTCAGAACCTCTTCAGGTGCATATATATAATGTATTTAATTAAATTTGCATATTTCATCCTATAATGAAATAATATAATTATGATTTCAGCCATGGGAGTTGTGGAAACAGTTAATTATTTTTCTGTTAATATATTTATTAAAAATTATATTATTAAATAAAAAGACGGCCAATAAGTCAGTATATTTAATTAAAAACTAATAAATTTATTTGCTGACTTATTGGCCGTCTTTTTATTTATTGTCAGAAAAAAATATTTAAAAGTCATTTCACATTTTGTTAATTTTGAAAGTAACCATGTTATACTAAATTGTAAGACAACTATTTTCTTTTCCATTGTATTTCATTATTTATTGTTCGAAGAAACTGAAATTGTCCCTAGATATTGTATAAAACTTTTGGTTTTATGTAGGTTTAATTTTTAAAAAATTATGTATTTTTACCATTATACTCTAATTTTATTGTTAGTTCCAATTAAATTTTTACAGCGTTAAGTCTTCACAATTACTACAACTCCAGCTTAATTTCTACAGAAGTTCCAAATGGAAAGTTGAAACGTTGTAGAAGTAATAATAACTTGGAAAGTCTGTGAATTGAAATTTCCTTTAAAAAACGGAAATTAAGTAAAATTTCAGAATATCATATCTACATAAAATTGTTTTCATTATAATTTTCATATATACATCAATATCAAATTTGATATATTATATTCAAAGAATTCATCAATACAATAATTTTTACATCTGAAGAAGTTCGAAAAACGAGCCTAAGATGATAAATAAATAACTGCAAAAATCCATTTAATGAACATTTAGTTATTATAGATACATACGTTTCATCCATCTTTGTGAACTTCTTCAGCTAAAATTTAAATGGAAACATTGTAATTTCTCCAGCGACGGTTACGGTCGTATAATTAATTAAAAATTTACCTGTAGAAGCCCACTATGATTGATGAAGCGTTGTATTTATAGAAATTAAATGTTAATTGAATTGTTTGGCTGTATTTTTATATATTTATTTTACTTATTTCCAGAAAATTGTTTTTAAAGTAAAGTATATGTTATTTTATATTAAATTGTTTCTGACTTGCTTATTTACAGATTAATTTAAATGTTGTCAGGTAAGTGTACCGATTAGTTATAAATAATGCCTATTTTGGACGATGCTATTTTACGGTTTGTTTCTTCCGCTTCTTATAGGAATCACTTCTCGTTTGATTTATTATCTTTTATTCCCATCTATTTCTCATTTACATAGTTCCAACGATCTTCGCAATAATATGATAACTATTGTAATGAATTTAGATGGTAATTTCCAGTTTACTTAATCAGTGGCGATACTCGGGTTGAGCAATTCTATATTGGCGTCAATCAAGCGGTAATCACAACCAAGTTTGACGGAAATAACTTGCAGCAGGTGCCGATTTGGTGGCAAGGAGAGAAACTAATGGTGTGAAATCCAGAGTTTCGCAGATTAAAGGACGCTTACCTGCCACAGGGCATCGATAGATCGGAAATATGAAGAAAACCACGGGTCAAGCTGGACATTTGATTGAGACTGGGGATCATGTGATCCTCTATCCACCCTCATGGTGGGGGTACGTGGATAGTTTCACCTAAGAGGAGACGTGGTGGAAAATTAGGCAGTTGAGAAATAATCTTCGAAGGAGGAGGACGTCAGTGGGGAATG
Source organism: Eucriotettix oculatus (assembly GCA_034510155.1). Lineage (NCBI taxonomy): Eukaryota > Metazoa > Arthropoda > Insecta > Orthoptera > Tetrigidae > Eucriotettix > Eucriotettix oculatus. Next base: position 13,227,485 of record CM067382.1, read on the forward strand.
AATTATTGAACAAGTCAGGAGTGTGCGTGGTATTTGGACAATGGAACGAAAGAAATTAGTTAGTTTACAAAGAAATTCGGAAGAAGGGGAAGCCAGAGGAGATGAGTTAGTGAATCGCAGTCGGGAATAGAAGTTTCAAGTAGGAAGGAGGAGAGGAGACGATGAATCGCAAATTAGAGTCTGGAGAGGCATTTTCAATGAGGAAGTCGGAGGAGATGAGAATAGACAAGCGAATCTTGCCGTAGTAACACAGAGATGGCAACTAGTAATCGTCCTGGCGTAAGAGAAGGAAAGAAGACTGGCGGCAGGGTGCAGCAAAGTGGCTCAACCATTGTAACCGAGTCGGACCCAACGAAGAAAACAGCCGTCACACAAACGCGGAACTATGGAAATCAGGTGTGTCAGTGTCAATTAATGCATCAAAATGCGTGATAGCTAACTTTTTTCTGCGCAAATCCCCACATTCATGACCCTGTATTAGATTTATTCTCTTGCTGAGCTATTTGTGGCATAACGATGGACCCCAAATTTGTGTTTCATACATTTGTTTTAATATTAACATAAAAATTGTCCTTAGTTAATTTAATAATTAACTTTCTACCCCGTCTCATTATACAATGAACAAAATGGAGATTTCCAACAATCGGTCGAGATTGAAGTTCCCGATTGGATTCAGTTCTTCAACAGATCTTTCTAAAGATTTCGAATGTCAATATTTGTCAGAGAAACAATACATTTTAAATTCTACGTCGAACGAATTTTTTGTTCGAATTGGCAGTAGCGAGACTTGAAATTTATTCTTCCCTATTAAATTTTACTTTTTGTTTGGTATGTTCCATGACGTAGCTCAACTAATCTGAAATTTGAATCTGCCTCGGACAAACTAAGTTCCCAATTTTTTTTAAAGCGAACGCTATAAAATATACTTGACATTATGTACCAAATGCGTAACAAAAGAAAAAATCAATAAAGGACTATTTACTTAATTTTTGAGGTGCCGTATACACATAAATACGAGCTTTAAAAGGCAACACAAGGAAAACGAAACGTAAAAATAAAAATCTGACATTTTGTCTTAACAACATAACATCATTCAAATGAATAAAAAAATAACGTTCGTGGGGACAGTAAAACTTTTAATTCCCATAAGGTGTCACAGAATGCTTTTTTCGTGTGCGTGGTGTGAAACTGCTGCAGGTGATTAAAAATAGACTTTACAAAGATAAAATTTATTACTCTAACTTGAGGTAACTTTTAGTGTGTGTGTGTGTAAGAATATATAGAAGACGCTCCAATTAATAATTCCATCGTTGTAATTTGAAGCAATGCTGCAATATGGGTTTAAAGATTCTAAAATTAAATTTTATGCTAGACAATTGTCTAGAATGCTACACATTACATCCGACACCTCTGGAATATAATTTTTTTTATATTAATACAACATTATGAAGAAAGTTTTTCAATTTATAAAATATATTTTTTATGTTTTCGGCATTGTTGTATGATGCTATAATAATGTTCAGAAATACACAGTAATTTATTTTATGGATGAAGTAGAGAAACTATGTGATATAATTTTTTAAACTAAATAATGCGGAAAATGGGCTTAAATAATTATATTTGTAATTTCATTAACTATCTAAATACATGTTGACAAAATGTTGAAAATTTGTTTTGGAACTGATTATAGCAAAAAGCTCGTGGCAGATTACTTTAATTACTATCATTAACTAACTTTGTGTTAAAGGAGGACTTATACAACTTCCAAAGCAAACAGTTCACGTATATATGTCAATTACATTTTTATGTAATTATATGGTTAAAATTTTATGCTCGCTTGCTTATTTCTAAGATGCACAGAATGGTAACATGGCTGTACCAGGAAGAGAGGGTGGACTTGTCCAGAAAAAGGAGAGTGAGTCCTTAGAAAACAGGTGTGGACGGGACTGAAAAAAAAATACAAATTGATCAGTTCGTGCAAGCTGACAAAATTAATAAAATAAATTGTTAAGTTTTCTGCGTAGCTCCTTGTACAACTAATACGACGAAAGGAGATTATAGTCTATACGGAGAAAGAAAAATGTTACAGGGCGACGATTTGAAAAATAAAATGTGAAGTGAAATTTTAGTGAACCCAAAAATCAGAGCACTGCGTTTCAAGGAAAGTAAATTGTAAAGAAAACAATCGCGAGGAGGATGATTCTATTCTGGACATTCGAAGAGGAGTATAAATGACCTTCATAAGTTCTCTAGTACAGAAATTTTATTGATGTTGATGCGCAGTATAAATTTTTGCCACATTAACTAACCCAAAAAGCTTCCCTGGAATGGTTTTTTTGTTCTTTTAACATATTATAATCCAGGGTCCTGACAGATCTGACCATCAGGAGTTGATGCCATTCTAACTGAGCTGATAAGATCATCGGATGAAGAATCAATACCATGGTTGCTCAGGAAAGTTTGCCAAATCTAGGAAACACGAACAATACCAGGAGATTTCAGTAAAAATATAATTATACCTATTCCGAAGAAGACTGGGGCTGATAGATGCGAACAACTCAGAACAATTAGTTTAGCATCACATGCGTGAATTTTTTGGGGGGTTAACAGGCTACATGATGGTGATCCTGAAACAGGCAACTTCCCTTTAACAGCATAGTAAGGGAATTGAAAAGGGGGGACGCGGAAGGTGGTAATAAAAATAAAATATAGGACGATGGAACGCGAATGGAATGCGAGTTAGGATATGATCAGTTTGGTATTAGAAAGAATGAAGGCGCAAGAGAAGCAATATTGACACTGCGTCTAATTTTAGGACACAGGATAAGAAAAAACAGGCCTACGTTCATGGCATTTGTAGATTTAGAGACACCGTTTGATAATGTGAACTGAAACACACAATTGAAGATTTTGAAGGTGACAGGATTAAAATATGTGTATAACCTCTACAGAAGGCAGAAAGAAGTAATTAGAATTGAAGATCAAGAAAAGAAAGCAGAAATCTAGGAAGGAGTAAGACGAGGATGCAGTCTTTCACTCATACTGTTTAACTTGCATATAGAACAAGCGATGAAGACAGTTAGAAATGAATGTGGAAAGGGAATCGAACTGCAAGGAGAAGAAATAAGAAGCCTTAGGGCTTCTGATGATATTGTGGTAAGTTAGAGGAGTCAGAAGAATACTTGGAAACCATAATAAATGGCATGAACGGAGCCCTGGAGAAAAAGTTCAATATTAGGATTAATAGAGAGAAAACCGTCGTGGTGGAGTTTAGTAGAGGGAAACAGTGGAATAACAAAGGGTGTTAGATTGGGAAGGGATTGACGGTAGATAAGGAATTCTGCTACTTGGGAAGCGTGATAACTAGAGTAGGATAGCAGAGGCAAGGAAGACTTTCGCGAAAAAGAGGAATTTACTTTCGTAGGATATTGGAAGTGTGAATATTGGGAGGAAACGTTGCTACGATAGTGGGGAAGGCGAAAAGTGGACTTGATGTTGGTGGAAAGAAATAGAAACTTTGAATGTGGTGGTATAGGAGAATGAGATAGGTGAATAGAATCACTAACGAGGAAGTTCTAAGCAGAATAGGGGAAGAGCGATCAATATGGCGGACGTTGACCAAGAGAATTAGCATTAGAGGGAAATAAGAACAGACGAGGGAGGCAAAGGTTGGAATACGCTAAGCAGAGGATGAAGGATGTAATAGGTTATGTAGAAATGAAAAAGCTTGGGAAAAATAGGGTAGCATCGAGAGCTGCGTCAGACCAGTCTATAAGGATTGAATACCACAAAAACAATGCAAAATTGAGTATTTTTTATATTAAAAATAGTAAAATATACTGATGAAGTAATTATTCATTACATTGTTATAGTTTGTAGTTATGGAAACATAACGGTGCTTTTCGTTTGTCAATTGTGGCCGCCTCGTGTCGGAACCGTGCTATTTATTACATGTTAAGTGCACGTGTGTGTAAGTAAAAAGTGATATTTGTCGTTGGTTTAGTTGTCGCAGGCAGGCAGGCTGGCAGGGCAGTCGCCTCGCCTGTAGTCTAGGTAGGGGGTTGGCAGCCATGTGCGGCTGCTAGCTAGGGGGGAGAAGTCAGTCGCGCCAATCACGTCGGCACAGTCCGCAGCTCTACACCACTCCGCACGGTTGCGGTGCTCTAATTTTAGAATAGCAACTCCGGCCCGAGGCCACGTGTGGAAAGCGGACGCGACCAGGAGCTACGGATGAATCGAGAAGCCCGTCTACTTCTCTCCTCACGACTCAAGCAAGTGACGCGCGATATACTACAGAGCAAACTAGGGAAATAATTTTTTATACATATATTAAGCCAATTCTTTGTTATTAGTAAATTTTCTTGTTGTTGTTGAAATCTCTGGAGCGCTGATTGGCGTGTCGTGCTGACGCTGACTCTGGATTGTGCGTGTTTGGCGCAAAAGCTCCGCGGCCTTTAGTTACCCGTAAAATGATCTCTGCGTGCTGCTGAGCTACGGTGTGGTGAGACGCGAGGGAAAGTTCCGTGGTTTTCCCGCCCCCGCCCCCCTAGTTCTTTTTTTCTATTCGCGAGTAGTCAGCGCCCCGGGGGCGCTCCCGAAGCCGTCACCATTGAGGTCGCGATGTTGATGCCCGCGGGCGCCGAGGCCGTGCTCGGCGGAGGAGCCGACGGGCTGGCGGGGCTGGCAGCTGCGGCAGCCGTGCAGCAGAAGGACACCACGTGGACCAAGCTCTTCGTGGGAGGCCTGCCTTACCACACCACCGACAAGTCCCTCAGGGAGCACTTCGCCGTGTACGGGGACATCGAGGAGGCCGTCGTCATCACCGACCGGCAGACCGGCAAAAGTCGAGGATATGGATTCGTGAGTACCAACCTTAACATCTTTCACCTAAACACGCACGTACGTTCACACTACCTCGTGCCATAATAATAATATAAATTTTGCAACACTTCCTGTATTTCTAGCTTGATGCTTAATTTCACTGTGAATGGTCATAAGAAAAAACGAAAAAAAGGCTACAGGAAATGTATCCCCAAAACTTAATACGTCACGATTAACCTCCCCCCCCCCTTTGTAACTAATTTACAGCCTTTATCATTGACACTTTTGTAATACAGTGAAAGCTTTACCTTTTATATACATTTTTAAAACACATGAATTTAAATTTTGTAATAAAGCAGCATTTTCCCCTCCAATCCAATGGGGAATAACTCTCCACCAGTTCCGAAAAAATTACAATCAGCAAATTATATTTCCCCTATGTTCAAACAACCTACGAAAACACTGGCGAATCATTAAATTCAGGTCTAAAATGAGTTCTGTTTCATGCAGTGTGCGTTTAAATATTTCCAGAGCAGTTGCATTGTTGTTATTTCGTTTGAAGTGACAAAAACTGACGGTAGTACGTTATGAGTCAACGCGTAACGACCCTTCAAAAATTTTGCGGAAGGATTCTGTTTGGTGGGGGGTAGGGGGTGAGTTAAAAATGTTACGTTAAAAAACCAGAGAACGCCCCGCCCCGGTGATTTTTAATCTTATATTTCTTTAAAACAGTGGAGATGACAATCCGTTACAATCGTGATTGTCAATAAAAATAATGCAGCTAAGTTGCCCCAAAAATAATATTTATCTGATACATGTTCAGGTTTCGTCCATATTTGTGGACTTCATCGGGAAACGACTAAGATTTACAAAAAAACGGTTATTATTTTGAATACAGAATATTGCGAAAAAATTTATAAATGCTGTTTTCATTGAAATAAATAAAACGGACTTACATTTGAAACATATGTACACATGGAGCGGTTTTTTTTGCAGCGGCAGCCGTAATGCTATTTAACAATGTATAAGTAATGAACGGCGTTTAATTTCAACAATGGCAAATAAAAATAAATAAATTATTTAAGTAGAGCTTGTCGTAAATTTCATGTAAATTATTTGTCTCCTTTGTACGTTGAGTGCATTTAGCGTTAACACCTAATACGGAGAAATTTACTAATTATTCTTGAGACATAATTTCTTTCGTTTTTGCGCTTCAAAATTGATTATTTGGTTAGTTATGGTTGGACAAAATGATTCTATGATCACTGAGACATAAAATAAATAAATTTTTAATGACACTGTTTTTTAAAACATATATTATTTCTCCTCGCGCATTAAATTGCATAATATAACAAGCTCCATGGAGAAATGATAAGAAATGCTTAAGAAATAACCTTTCGAATAATATAAAATCTTAGAAATAGACAGATGTTTCATAATTTGATGATTTTATTTTTACATTTGTTTTATATTCAAAACATAGTGCAGCTAATGACATTATGGGGCTACTGTGTCTCGTTATAACTATATTACTGGAAAATCTTTTTTGTATGACAATAACACCGAAAAAAACCGAGAAGACCAAAATGCGTTGCTAAACTTTTTTTAATTAAATAAATAAACTGTCAAAGAGCGTTGTCAGTGTTTTCAAAGATACCGGTGTAAAATATGGTAAAGAAATATTTCTCACGTCACCGGAATAAAGCACGTAGGAAAGAATTTAACAAGGGTACTAATTAAAAGCCCTGAAAATATTCAGAAATGCTTCTAAACCTATTTCCAGTATCTTTGATCGTCACCGTTAGAGATTACAAGTTAAAAGGCGGCCAAAGACTGTTATTGGTTACTAAACCTGTTCAAAGAGTTATCAACACCCACTTCAAAGATTAGAACCTACAATACCGGTAAAGCCTGTCCTCTTTGGAAAGAAGCAGGTAGAAAAGAATTTAATAAGATGATCAAGGCCAAGAAATGCAACAGAAAAAAATTATAAAAATATTTCTAATGGTTTCCAATCATCACCATTAGAGATTGCAACTTAAAACACTGTCCAAATCCAATTTTTGGAAATGTCACTGTGTTCCGTAATCCAACACTCACAATTTCCCCTGCATTTTTATGTCAGAAGATTTTTTTTCCTGTTCGCATGCTTCCTTTTCTTAAAACCTTGTTTCCGGAGATGTCAGAGGTAACAACTGAGGACCAGTTTTAATTACAGCTCAAAATTTGTCACATTTTGACTCTATTTGTTGGTTAAATCCTCTGTCACTTCATCTTCAAACGGGAACGACCAAACAATGAATTTACCGGAATAAACTTCCAATTCTACTGTCAAATTTCAAATCTAAACCTCTAGGACGGTGCTAATGAATCAATTAACCAATCTTTTGTCTGCCCGACTGATTTAAAGTAATGAAACTTGTGAAATGGATTTCGGAATGCCGCGAGATTGATTATCAACGGAATTTTCCGTTGTCAGATTGATATAAATAGTTGAAGTTGATGAGTAAAGGTGAGTAGAAATCAAAAATGCAGCTAAATGATCCTCCACATTTCTCCTTAAAATATTTATATGAACTGTACGATTGAAACCCTCCAACTGTATCCAAACCATTGCCACATTACTTTAAATTCCAGAATCGGTCCACTCGAGGCTCAGCGTGTTTCATTCCACGCAAGTGTGCCTTTTCCTTTCATCGGGAACCATTGAAAGTTACTACAACAGAATAGTGATTTAAAAAGAAAAATATCTGGAGGGGGGGAAAGGGAGGATCGTCCCGTTTCAAGTAAACCAGCCTATCGGCGATCTGCTTTTAAGGAATGGTGTTGTACCGCTGGCCATAGACTGTGAGAGTTTCGGATGAGTGTAGAACAAAGATGGAGAAGGAAGGGCACGGACACATGGCACCCTCTCTGCGTTGAATCATCTCCCCACCCATAAGTATAGCTACACTATATTGGGGGAAGTACGTTTCAGAGGGAAAAAAGAGGGCAAGTAATCTGAACGTTTCTCATTCTGTAAATATTTTTTTCCCTCCGCGCCATTTGCATCACTCTCCAAATCCATCGTAAGGAGATTATTGGCTAGAGAACTAAACTCCAAGATAAAGGTTCAAGATAATTTTCCAGTCCTTCCCTTTTCATTCATAATGTTGTGTGAAATGATTAGGATCTAAGTTAAATGAAATAGCTAAAAAAACAGTTCCAAATATCACTAAAGCTATATTTTCAGTCAAGCATAGAATCCAACTGGATTAAATTTAGTAATTATGGGCGTTTTAAGAATCTCTGTAGGATGGAAAAGGTTCATAGAACCGATTCCATGGGAAATGAAAAGGCTGTGATTGTTGCTCTTCATTACGGTGACAGGACAACCCAAAATAATTTTCTTATTAATCCTTTCCGATGTGTTACAAGGTGTTAATATCAGGAAAGAAAACCTACGTGTCTGTTTAGTGTTCAAACGTTACTATTTTCTCTGACAAAAGAAAACCAGCAGAAATTAATTTCTTTTATAGTCAGGTTCCAGTCTGGAAAAACCTATTGGGTTTGAAAAACCCCATTTGGTGGGCTTCGTCAGTTTTCAGCCACTTAAAATTTATAAACACCATACATATATCTAATTAAATTAAGTCAATATTTAAATAAATAAATATAAAAAAGGAAAATACAAACAAAGCTGAAGTAAACAAAATTTACATTAAATGAGTTTAAGCAGCCCCTTTGTCAGTTTTTTATTTTATTTAAATAATGAACTGTACTACATTTCGTCTCACATTTGAGAATTCTTCAGGTATAAAAATTTAGCTGTTCGTGCAATTCATGTAATGCTTATTAAAACTGTCAGAAAATTTAATTTTTGAATAAAATGTATTTTTTCATCTATCATAGATATGCACAGTTATAGGTAATTTTGTGATACGAATGTTTTTATATAAAAAAACAATTCAAACCAACTATGATTATAAAAATAAAACTACAGCAATTTTTTTCCCTTATTTTAACTTTCTTCGTCAAAATATGAAACAGGGCTTACAAATTTAAGACTTTGCGTGTAATCTTTTCTTGCTTTTATTGCCTTTTGACGTCTATCTTATTTCGCAGTTCATTCATTGCCAACCTAAACCTTGGAAAAATATCTTTGAATAGACGTTGAAGATGCTGGAGCAGAATGAAGAGAATTCATAAAATTGCAAATAGCTCCGATCCCTTTTCTTCTTTCATTCTCCTAAATGGCCACCATTTAGATAATCTTTCATTAGTTTTAGAAATGAAAACGAACTATAGGAGATTCTTTTCTTGCATTTCTAAAAAAAATATTTATAGAAAGAATTTGTTCTTTAGAAGTACTTCTGTGATTCCATACTACATACAAATGCAGTACGTATTTTGTACTTAATTCTTATCTATTTTAACATTCTATAAATTAGTTGATTTTCAAATCAAAATTTAATCTTTGATCGTCGCCGTTAGAGATTACAAGTTAAAACACGGCCAAAGACTGTTATTGGTTACTAAACCTGTTCAAAGAGTTATCATCACCCACTTCAAAGATTATAACGTACAATACCGGTAAACCCTGTCCTCTTTGGAAAGAAGCAGGTTGAAAAGAATTTAGTAAGATGATCAAGGCCAAGAAATGCAACAGAAAAAAATTATAAAAATGTTTCTGATGGTTTCCAATCATCACCATTGGAGATTGCAACTTAAAACACTGTCAAAATCCAATTTCTGGAAATGGCAGTGTGTTCCATAATCCAACATGTCATTTATACTTTGTAAAATAACATTAGAATTGTATTATATGGGAGAATAATTTTTCTTTCTTTATAATATATTTTTTTTAAAAAAGCACCCGTTTCTGCGAACCCTGATTATAGTCTAGACAAGTTGTTGGTGACTCTCTTGGTGTTCCTTGAAAATGTGAGCGTAATTTGAGGTTGCTGTTAGTCTCGAATATGTGGTTTTTGAGTAGAGAGGTGAGACACAACAAAGTTGGTCAAAGGTGCATATTCTTCCTTTCTTGGTCCAAGTTGGAGGTAAGTTGGTGCTTGTATTTAGGCACCCAAACTTAATCATCCCACCCCCTTTTTTTTCTCAGCATGAAATGTGGCTTTGAATCCGAGACTGACTGCGTTTCATTTTACCATTTGATTTAATTCCCTCCAAAGTCGATTAATTCGTAATTTTAATAAATCATTTAACCGTTGCAAAGAAATTTAGCTTTATTCCGGATGAAGAATCGGAACGAAGACATTAACTTTTATCAGGTTAAACATGAGTTCAGTACGTTTTATTTTTTTCAATTTGAGGCACCAGTTCAACTTCACGTCCAATTTTAATGAAACTTTGTCAGCTTGCTGCTCGTGGACCGAAACTAAAATACGGGAAATATTAGGTGTTAACGTGCACTTGTTGACAAGTTCTAGGCCCTCATGCGGAGGGTCTCCGTGCAATTAACACGCGCGCACGACAGAAAACGTGCAGTTTGATCCCTTGTCTGGCAAGCGGGAATTAGTGTAAATGTCTCAAATTATGCCCACTAGTACAAATTTTTGGTACTAAATTTACTTATCTGATTGTGAAATCTGAACATGTTTTATGTCAGCCGCAAATGGTGGTCAAAAGTGAGCCAAAAAATTTGAAACGTAAAATTGCAGACCAACTTATCACTTCCCTGTTTATAAAAACGGGGGGAAAAATCTTTTGCAATATCTTTCCTTATTTCACCCCACCGAAAATCAGTTCATGGGTCATCCCGTCTTTTATCTGCAAAAGCATCGTTTTATCTACAAGGCCAAGTCCATATTTTGCTCCCAACCTATGCAATTAATGTAAAATGCTGCAACGCTGATGGTACTTCATGCGTTGCAAGATTTGGTTTTAGAAGGGTTATAACTACGACGGTTTTCATTAAAAGTTGATTAAACCAAGTATTGAACAACGTATTACTCCTTCGAAACCTTCGACTCCAACATGTTTGAAATATCTCTGTGGTGAAACAACGTAGGATGGAGTTCAAAGATTTTTGTTCAAGTATTAATATAAAAATTTTATTTGCAACAATTAAATATTCATGTCGTTAACTAAATTGAGCCAACTTCTTTAACCTGGCCGTCACGTGAGATTCTTTTGCTATGGTGTGATATCTACTCCAATAACTAAAATTGAAGTGTTGACGTGTGTCTGTCTGTCTTTCTGTACGTTTGTCTCGAATAGATTCCGAAACAGCTCAAAAAATTTCAAAGAAAATTTAAGGGTATATAAACAGGAGATTTAACTTAAATATTTATTTAACTATTGTTGGCAGAGAGTTAACTCCTTCAGAAATAATAAACTTTTGATCGTCGATACGATGTATACGTAAATTGGTTTTATTTGTTGCGTCAGGTAAATTTTAATATTTAGTAATTGCTCTTTTTTTGGTTTAACAGGCTACATGAGGGTGATCCTGAAACAGGCAACTCCCCTTTAATAGCATAGGACTGGAACTGAAAAGGGGGGTGCGGAAGGTGGAGCAAGGTAGCGAAGGGTTAACTAGGGCCCCCGGGCTATGGTTTAAGGATCCTCCCCGCTGTTTCACCTAAAGAGATACAGGGAAAACCCTGCATCAGGTAGGTGGGGCACAGGGTACTATTCTGACGCCCTTCCGAATGACGGGAGACGAGTTTGCTGTGGGATCGCAGCATTCCCTTCTCCGTGTCTGCACCAGGCATTTTTTTCCATGGCTGCGAAACGTATGAAAGCGGGGCCTGTTGAAAACCAACTGCGAGTTGTAAGGTTTTCCCTGAAGCGATCATAAATAAATGATATATTCAATGAATTCAACTTTATCAAAATTCTGTATTGTTGTTTCATTTTTAGAGAAAAATAAAAAGAATTTTTTCAGCGCGAAGTTGCAAGGTTTAGCTATTATTTCATATGTTTTTATGTGGGTTGACCTGATGGCCAATGACTGAGTGAATAATCTATTATAAATAAATCCTTCGATCTGCCTGGGAAGAATCTACGAGTTCTTAGCATTAAACGCGTAGCAGTGCTGCAAAAGTATTGTTTATTTATTTAAATTTAAAGAGCGAATGAATATTAGTGTGGAAGGTTTGAGGATCGAAATAAAAGCTTAACCCGAGCAACTTCGTTGATCACTCGGGAATCCATAAATGCGTGACGTGACTGTGCAATTTTACCACTTTTAAAGCGGATTATGTTGGCAAGGTTAGAATGGAAAAGATTAGAAAAATGTTAAGGATTTTCTGTCTAATTCGGTTTTTTTCAGAGTTATTCCCCAAGTCTCGGCGAATATTATTAATTTCACATCGTCAGATGTTGAAGTGGATTGATTGTTAATTTCATTATGAAATGAGCCTGCAATCTCCATAGTTGGGCAGTATTAAGTTTTACAAACTTTTGATGATCATTATATAAAATGGCATCGGTCAGTTGTCAAACTCAGACGAAATCTACTTATACTTTAACAATGTTTAATTTTAAAGTTCACGTAGATGTGGACAATTCCGTTGATGTAATTATTAAAGTTTTCCTACCCTGTGTGTGTGGATAGTTCTCTGTCTTCCTGAGAAGACACATCCATATTTTCTATACAATTGGCGGTTGCCTAAAGCTTCCAAAATGTCAGAAACAGTTGTTGCTTGCTTAATAGTAATACAGGAATCCAACAGAGCGTGAAATTAAACGGTTTTGCCCGGCCACGTGCCTGCGTGTGGCTCGTTCTTTTTTTTTTCTGTCGCTATTGCGCTTATAGCGGAATAGTTCCTCGATACGTTTAATGTGAATGAACTAAGAAAGCTGATGTGTACCTCCAAGAAGAAAAATCCCCGCTTCGGACTGTTTTAAAATGGAGCCCATGAACACATTTACCGTCGTACTGAGTGGCAGAAGTAAAGGGATCACTTTTAACTGCGACTGCACAGCGGCCATTAAAATGCGCAGTGAAAACTTAATCGCGCCATGCTGCTTTTACATAAAACGCAGAAGGTCATCGCAATTGCTACGCACTTCATTGTTTTCATAATGATAAATTTATCGCGAAGTTTTTTTAAGCATTTTAATGGGTGGACGTTTCTGCTGCTGGAGTCGTGGAACTGAGAACCTTCTTCGTAAATCAATAAAGAAGCTTAAGAAAGCAACAGCTGTTTTAATGACAAAATTGTCAGTCCTGTTTCGCTCACATCAATATTAGTAACCTACCTTTCTTAAAATCATGCCACACTCAAGGCCTGCATTACCTGATAACATAATTATGTGTAACTTGTAAATTTATTTATCGTATTAAATTTAACTACAATATTACAATAAGTAAATCAATTAACGTCTGTTATCCACAATAATTAAACGACGTTTCGTCACCATAATTGGAGTTCCTCTGGTAACTTCTTCAAACGTTAAATTTTGTTGAAAAAAAATAAGACAAATGTACAAAAAAACAGCCTGACTACCTCAAGGGGAGATTCAACCGAAAATTTCAAATTTTAACACTTGTATACATTAACCGAGGAAGTCCCAAATAATGATGACGAAACGTCGTGTCTAATTACTGAAACCTTTGTCTGTAATTATTCGTAAATTTAGTCTATTTAATATTACAAAAAATTATGCTGAATATTAAACTAATTTTATAGCGATATATCACTTTTCTGATGGAAACTAATCTAATATTCACATTAAATGTAGCCATTTTTCCGTCCTTTGACATATCAGTGACATGGAACAACATTAAAACTTTATGAAATAAGGTAACCATAAATTTGGTTTTATTTGACTTTACAAGATTCTAAATTAAGGGCATAATACAGACACTATAAATACATTAATAAAAGATGTAATAAACCATTGCATGTGATGACTAAATTTATACATTTACAAAAAACATGTTTTCATCTATATGCCGTGGACGTCGTCATGTGAGATAAAACGACTAAATTATGTATAGGATGACAACACCAATCAAATTAACAAATATATGAAGAGGAAATAACTATGTGTAAATAGCGGCTAACCTATATTTATTCAGCTTAATCTGAACAATACCCGCGCCCAAAGCAAAAAATCAAATAAGCATACCCCATAAACAATATGAAATCTCCACCAACAACTTCCTCACCACCCTAACCTACCCCATTTGGGCTCCTAGTTCTAACTTTCTTCCCGATATACACTGACGTCAAACCCCCCTTAATCTTGAGGAAGTATAAAATTTCCCACCTACATCTGCCCTTCCCGGATCCAAGAGTGTACCAAACAATTCCTCATCATCCTTTAATCCCTTCTCACCACCAATCATTCAATCGGCTTTAACATCGGGATCCCAATTCACACTAACTCGTACTCCTTTGCACTTACCCTTGGAATGTGAGCTCAAAGTTACTCACATGTTCCTCATACATACGTTTTTCTAACATGAATACCTCACCCCATGAACGGCATTACCTAGTTTACCCAATCGCTTGGCAGCAACTCTTTTCCGCAATGCCCATTTACCCATTATTGTATTCATCTTATAAACTCTCCCTATTACCGTTTGACTTGACAAATTTAGAACTGCTGCTTCTTCTTCCATAGTCGGAACATGAATCCATCACCGCCCGACCCCCAGAATCTGACCCCTCTCTGCTCCTCTTCTCACAACGCCCCCTATATACGAACCTATTATCGCAAGCAGCGATCGACACGTGAAGAGCCACAGTTTATAAAAGACACAGTGACCACTTCCTCGACACGCGCGCCGGCCGTTCGTAGGGGGTGGCGACCTGTCCTTGCCCACCTGGGTCCGCTTCTCTACAGTACCAAAACGCTACATATTCTACCCCCAAAACGTTCTTCTCACCCCCATCTAATCAGACTCGTCAATAAGGAGTAATATTTCTAAAATATACACGCCAGATCATACTCCTTTTCTCCCCTTATTAGGGTCCAATCTTCACACCCCGATCTCGACCCTCATCCGGTCGATAAATGTACCTGTCTAGATAGTTACACTAGAAACCTCACCTTCTTTTTCTGCTTCAACCAAGTAAGTACACCTCGGTTTACACGGTGAGCGTCGGCTCGCCGGGGAGAGTCCCAACCCCAGCGTTTGTGTCTCACATAGACCCAGGTTGGGGTAAGGGCCCATCGTCTCCCACAAAACCCGCCATCTCAGACAAATTCTCACGCGTCAGGGGTTTCCCATTATATCATGTTGGGGAGTGCCAGTCAAATTTACCAGCGTTGCGCTGCGAACCTTGGGTCCCGCTCTCCCCAATAAACAAAAGAAAGAGCCAGGGGTGAATCAATCCTTCTTTTGTCGGGGTCGTTTATGTCCTCAGAATTGATATCCCACGGACGCGTAATGTGTTCCCCGCCCCATCCCACTAGGCCCACTACGCCACTCGAATCATCATGTCCCCTCACCGCTTCTATCTGCAACCCTATGACATAGGCCTTTACGTTAACTCCCGATTGTTACCCACGTTTTTCCCGGCCCAAATATAATCTTCTGGACCCTCCTATCACACGTACCCAGTCTACACTACATAACACCCTATGTCCTTCCCACTACAACTCTCAAGAACAAAAATACCACGCGAACAAAATAAAATTACCCCACCCCACTCGACAGGCCATAAAAGATCCCTCCGTATCCTCCTATAAAACTATACTCAACAACGATCGGGAATAGGCGTAACCTTACCCAATCCCTGTCTTCCTCCCTATAACTCAATACTCCTAGAAGTAAAATCCAAACCTTAAACAGCGTTTTAACAAGAAACAAAAACATAAAACCCCTCCATTATAACATTGCTACACTTTACCGTTACAGACCTGCATATAGTAAGGCGACCCATTTTACCTGTATTTTTGGTGTAGTGTGGTGGTGGGTTTTTCAACCCAAAGCTTTTACCTGTGACAGAATTGACCTCCCGGTGGTGGAGCCTGTCGCATTTTAACGTCTCACAAAGTGGCCTTCCTCGACACCCACTCCACACACGCCCACAGCCTTAGTAGTGATATTGTTGATTAGAAGAATCTGAGTATCACGTCGCCGCAGCCCGGCGTAGGGGGGGGGCCTGTGACTTGTGGGTCCGAAACGTGACCAATGGATATCAATGGTCAAGTATGGGACACTTCATCAAACTGGGTGTTTTCAGCATTAAATCATTTTAGAAGAGGGTAAATCGCATGTCGCCGAACACGGTGGTTGGGCTGTGGGTCCCTATACGCAAATAGACTACGTTGTGGGCCGCCTCACAGAGCCTACTCAATTACCAAACCCATCCACAACACACGGCCCTTAAAACTTGAGGCCCGTTCCGTACCCCAAATTACGGTTTCAAAACAAAACAATACATTGTGACAGTTTTTGAACAAGTACAGTATTACCCAGTTGGATGGCTCGCAATATCCTGCAGTACAGCCGTGTTTTGTCCACATTCTCTAACGGCCTTTGCTTTGAGTAAAATTTCGCCTATATTATTTACCCCCAAAATATACCCCCTCTAATCGTATCTGTGTTTGTTTCAACAACTAACCAGTGTGGGTTAGGTTCCCATCGACCTGCCCTCATGTACCTAACAATTAATAAATTCCCATACACAAAAATCTAAATTACCCTGGATGTTTGGGGGTGTTGGTGGTGCGCTTCATCCGACCCCCTCTATGCCAGCCGCAACAAACAATTCACACTCATACTACCCTCACGAAATACAATGAGACGAAATTTCCATTAGCGCCTGGGACGGTGTTCAGGGATTTGCCGACCAGAAACCCCTGATCTAATCCACCCCAAATAACCCGCACCAATCGATTAGTATCTCTCATTATTCACTCGAGACATGCCAATTACAGTCCTCGGGGTTGGGGGGTCGAGACCCACAGACGCTCACCCCTTAAAGATACCTTCACAGCGGTGACCGTTCCGCCACCAATGCAAATCGCATCGCCCCGTAAAAAAAGGACTCAATTTCAAACGTTTTCGGCGTAGTTGTCTCCATAACCAAAGTCGGGGGGGGGGGAGGGGGAGAGAAAAAACTGGCGTTCGCGAAGTAACAAATGAAAAGCGTGGCGAGAGGAATTTCCTTGCACACGACAAAACGGCGTTGGCGATGCGATTTAATTAGAAGCGGAGCGTGCAGCCTGCCGACATTTGCATGAGCTCTTATTGTCCCCCTCCCCCCCAGGGCCCCCCTTGGCAGGGGGGACGAGGCGAGGCAGCTGCTGGTCTAGCACCTGGCCGGGCCGGGGGACGCCCCGCACCCGTGCGGATTTAAGCTACACAACTGCCGCCATGATACGTGCATTATTCTCAATCGACATCCACATTCGACCATTACCTGTTCCCCCCACTTCCCACGGCTTCAACTGTTCAACCACCAGACTTTACTAATCGTAACATTTACTTCCGACTAGCGAATTCTATGATCATTTCTATCTTACACGATCTATCATACGAAGAACCCAAATCTCAGCATGTAGCACGACTTTTCTACCTCACAAACACAATTTGACCAATAATTTCGTTTCTCTCTCCATATTCTTAATTTTTTATTCACCTCTAGAAGTCTCAACACTCCACTTTTGCATTCAGATTGGTATTATGATGGTTATTTTTCCCTCAATGCCACTTTTGTTCCTAGCTAATATCTTGAGAAAAAGAATGTTTACATTATGAATTATTGAAACATTTCAGTATAAAATACACAAAACAATGTAACTGATCAGCAAACCTCCAGGAAACACTTTACAAATACAAATTAAAAAACTCTACGGTTTGCCGATAATATTGTAGTATTGTAGAAGACGACAATAAAGGGAACGTGGTTCTGGAGAAGGAGTACTACATGAGGGTTAGTAGAGAGAAAACCAAGGTGTTGGAGTGTAGTATGGAAAATAATGGAATAACAAAGAGTGTTAGATTACGAAGGCTACTTGGGCAGGGATAGTAGAAATATAGCAGACAAAGTAGGATAGCACAGGCAAGAATAGAGGCTAATATAAGTATTAATATTAAGAAATAATTATTCATACGAAGTGTGGCGTTATATGGGTGTGAGACGTGGACGCTAGGAGTTGCAGAAAGGAAATTAAAGAATATTTCGAAATGTGGTGCTATAGAATGCTGAAAATCAGATGGGTGGACACAGTAACTAACCGGGAATTTCTAAGCAGAATAAGAGAAGGTAGAACAATATTGAGGACTTAGACCAAAGAAGGGATAGAGACGAGGATCTAGAGGAAAGTGTATGAGGAACAGAAGGGGGAGGAAATTGAAGGAATACGCCAAGTAGATTAGGAAAGATATGGTAGTTATGTAGTACTGAAAAGGCTTACGCAGAGTAGGTTAGCCTGAAGGAATTATAATTTTGAGTATAGTATATTTCGTTAAAATATAAATAATATTTCATTTACATGATAAATAAATCAGAAATTTTAAATGGATTAATACATGTATTATTTAATTGAAGCAATATTAAATGCTTAAATGAAGTTTATTGTAACTGATTATTGTAATTTATTTTATCTTTGTAACTGTCAGGAGTTAAAGTAAAGTTATCTTTACTGTTTTGTTCGAAACGCTTTTGACAAATGCAGGTGTAAACGTATTGTATTCGTTACGTTTAAAGTTTATATTTACTATATTATTTGAAGCTCGAACCTGAAACGTTTTCCCATACTTTTTTAAGTACAAATAAATTTATGTATTATTTTGATTAATATATGTACAAATATTTGAGAATTTTTTGAGGTGGTTTTTCATTCTCTTCCGATGCAACCTAACCTCAATAATTAATTTATGCGCTTTACGTTGCTCAACAGTCTTATTACGCATTGTGAGGGAGATTTAATGTATTCCGTTACATTATAAAAACTCAATTATTACGTAATTCAGTTTTAGAAGCCAAATGAACTATATTTATACAATATGGGATGTTTTTCATAGTGAGAGTAAAGGCATATTTTTAAGGAGTTTCTCTTTGGAGTTAATCTATTGAAATTTCGGGATAAAAAAGTAATTATGTTTTCTTTTGAATATGATCAAGAAAGACATGAAAACACTCTACAACAAAGAAATTGTATCAGTCTGTTTGTGGCAACTTAACCTAAACTTATTTATTTCCCCGTTCAAATTAATTGAAATTTTGTTTAAATATCATGAAACTGTTGAATTTCTCGCACTTCATATTTTGAAAATTTTGATTATAGCTCTGACGTGCAGACATATCAAAAACTGCATTCAGAGATAACTTTTAACACTATTTTAATTCAATCGTCCACTGTTGTAGGATGATCCCTGTCAGATCATTAACTTTCTAAACTCAGACAAACCTCATATTTAATTGTATGGAATACATAAAAGGCTTGGGAGTTATTTATTTATGTCGGAATATGTCTGTTTATCCTGTTACACACTTTTACGTTTGTATTATGTGGAAATAATATTAACGTTTCGATGGCAAGTGACGAAAACAAGACGCGCCAACAGAGAGTTTATTTTCCCAAGACTTATTACAAACAAATCGACTCACAGGAAATGAGCATTCTCAACATGACGGCGTAGTTGACTAGAAACGATATTTTTGCTCACCTACCTTACAAAAACAAAATTCAGAATAACTTGCGACGGACAAACCAAGTAAGATTACCAGAAAAAGTTTCAAGAATTCAAGGAGATAAATTAACTCATAGGAAGGTAATACTCCTTACTAGGGCTTTTTGAAATTTAAACAACGAAGCTCTCGCATTTTAATCTGTTTTAATTATCATAAGAAAAAGTCAAGAAAGAGTTTTGAAGGACAGAGAGCAAATTCTTAACTTAGCGACTTACATATGTAAGAAATGGGAAAGTAATTCCACATTATTTAGTATGTCTGATAAATTTAAAGAAAAATTTTAATTGGACTTATAAAGTCTTGTTTATAAAATGGAACAAAAATCTGTTCTTATAAACTATCTTTCTTTTTTTTGGTCCACATAATTCCAATTAAAGTGTCTAACGAACCTCGTTTTGTTTCATTTGACGTTACGGTTGTGCTTAAATGATTTGATTAATGATCGCTTCACAGTGCCATGGTATGCCATTTAGTAAGAATAAATTGATAGACTAATGATGCAAATTATTGCTACAAGTCTTTATTTGCGGAAAAACATTACAGAGAAAATTATTAGAAAGACTGTAATGTTCCTTATAAAATTTGGAACAAAAGTTTTTGAAAACATGTTGCAATGAAGTGGTCAACAGATCAAAAGGGATGCTGAATATTTTATTATTTATATAATAAATGCAATCTTTGACAATCATAAATTTACACATAAAGCATCCAATGGCAGCTTTTTGTATTTAATACTTTTTTAAAAATATTTTAATGACGTCCAGATTTTGAATTTGTACATGAACTAATAAATTTAGAACAGACGATACATTTTAAATGCATTAATATATGTATATATAAGAAGAGAATAATAGTTGTACAATGATAGTGTTAATTTAAAAAATTGACTGTTTCGTTCTGGTGTAAATTATTTATACTTCAGCACCGGAGTATGTTATATATATATGATCATTATACGTCGTCATCAATATCAGATTCAGGCTCTGAAAAAAGTTTAAAAGGCATTGTGTTCTTTAATTAATGTAGAATAATTATTATTATAATAGAGTCTGATGATGACAGCAAAATAAGTCCGAATTATACAAAATATTGAAATGGGAAAATTAAATGCTGAATTTTTTTCACATCTGAAACGTTCTAAATAATGAATAATAAATACGAGAGAGAGGGATCACACCTTCCGCATCCCCTCTTTTCAGTTCCCTTCCTATGCTATTAAAGGGGAGTTGCCTGTTTCAGGATCACCCTCATGTAACCTGTTATCCCAAATCAACCGCAAAGGTGAAGGATTTATACGATCTGCATACATCGGAACGGCGTGAGACAAGTGCCGAGAGCCCGAACCTCAGTCAAGTTTTCTAGGTTCTACCTAACATCACTTTAAGATGATTACCTGGAAGGTTTCCCATGGGGACTAGTTCTTATTGTAGTGACGTTCGTATTTTATTCTTTGGACAATATTGTTAAATTTATCGATCGCAGCAATAAGTTTATTAATTACAGTGGGGAACAAAATAGAATTCGTTTTCGTCTCTGAAAGTTAAGCATACGGTTCCGATAGTACATTTTCTCCTTAATTCAAATATGAAATCGGACTTTCCCCATCACTCCAGGCATTTAAAATACCAAACATTTCTAAATACTAGATATAAAATATTTAAACATTCTGATTCACCTAGAAAGTAAGAATTGACTATTTACTTCTGTATTTTGCCTCTGTAACATCCATCTTGATGGTCCAACAATAATCAGCTAGCAAATTAGGCTTCCATTATTCGTTTTTTCCAAAGCTGAAATCTCCTGATGATCCCATAGTCATCGCTCACTGTGCCAAGACGTCCTAGTTGCGAATACAGGAATTGTACTTTCAAAGAAATTGCTATCAAAATCTACAATCGCTGACAATATTAAGGTAATTTTCCGCCTTTCGATTCCCGTAAAAAAGCAGTGAAACTTTTTTGAATCCTAAGGTGCTGGCCGATCATTGTTGGACCATCAAAATCAATCGTTATTTTCTTCTTACTACGTCAGTCAGAATTTTCAAATATTGGGTAGTTAAAAATGCTCTGATTCATTTTGCGAGATGAGGAGAAATAATAACATCAGAATCACATAATTTTTTTTTCTCAGACAAGAAAAGGTCTTCTTTGTTCCTGTGTAAAAAAAGACAATTATTTGCTATTTTTAAAATTGAATTTAAACAATCTGTGGGTGTTAGAGAAACTCCGAACATATATTTGAAAAAACCACAAAGAACTGCATCAAGTACATATTTTGCAGTACTCGGAGCAATTAATATATAATCATGTCGTTATAGGCCTTGCTAAAAGCTGCCAGAGGTCAAAGACTTTCTGAGGAATTTTCAATTACAGTAGCATTTCTGCAACGAACGTAGTTGGAAATAAAAGAAAATAAATGAGCTGAGTAAATTAAAATTTTAGTTGAAGAAATGTAAAGGAACCCGGGGAAACAAAAAATAATTTGGCTGGACACATTTGCAGACGTATTAAGAGTCCTGGCCGTTAGAAGCAATTACAGTGGCCATTCTGCGTGCAAAGCGCCCGTCCGGAACTGTCAGCAGTGTCAATTAAAACGCGTCCCAGACCGAAAAGCATACCCACTCAGCCAAGGGGGATTAATTAAATCCAACTGTACTTACCGACGACGACGACGTGCTATGTTCAAATTCCAAACACGCCACTGAAATAAAGACCGGTCAATTAGTTATAACAACAACAAAATTAGCGTAGCATCATGTTAGACACAAATTTTATTCTAGTAAGACTCCAGTTGAAGCGTCATGCTCATGGAGTCATATTAGCATAATTAATTCAGTTTGTCATCTATTGAGGAAATACAGTCACGCCAAAAACATAAACTAAACTGGTTCATACGTTTTAGCAGTCAGACTACAGAGAGGAAAAAAATTTTCTTCTATGGAAAACATGATAAATTATAACACACTACTTAAATAAAATAATGTATCTCTGTAGAGAAAATCCTTATAACGCTCACTAGTAATTCATTTGGAAGGTTTCGGTCTACAGTTGGCCATATTTATCCATGTCCTCCACAAAATAAAAGAATCTTTTAATAAATTGAAATATTGTTAACAACGATGATCTTAGGTATAGGTATAAAATCATATTCCATAAATCCTATAGAGAAGCACAAGCTACAAGGATGTGGAACGTGTCAGAGATTTTACATAGGTTGCTTTATTATAATTAGGATATACTGTAACTATTGATTACTTTTAACTTATAATAAGCTTTTCTTAAGTTCTATACAGAAGGCCTACAATTTGTACCTTATATATAAAATTGATAAATATTTTTACATCCTATACTAAAAAATTAGTGTTCTAATAATGTTCTTTCATAATTATAAATATCTACCCTATGATACATTCAGCTCCATAAATTCTTCAACAGAGTAGAAGGAGTGGCTTAGTAAGAACTTAGTTAGTTCATATTTGAACTTGTTTGGATTTATTTTTAATTGTTTAATGGAGGTGGGAAGTTTATTAAATATGCTAATAGCATTGTAATGTACACCCTTTTGTATTACGGTTCTGTAAATTGTTTTTACTTCTGGTATCAAAGTCATGTATTTCTGAGTTTAGTGTGAAGAGGTTACTGTTATTAATAACAAATAACATGAGTGATTGAATATGCTGGGAAGTGAGTGTCAGTATTCCAGTTTTCTTGAAAAGTCCCCTACAAGATGTTTTCGGTGAGACCTGACATAATATTCTGACAGCCTTTTTTTGAAGTTGAAATATTTTATCTTTCCCTGATGCATTGCCCCAGAATATTATACCATATGTCATTATAGAGTGGAAATATGCAAAATAAACTAATTTTCTTATGTTAGGATCACTACAACTTGACATAATTCTAAGAGCAAAGGTTGCCGAGCCTAGTTTTCGTAGGAGAATATTAATATGATCCTTCCAGTTTAATTTATTGTTTAAACAAATTTTCCGTCCATTATTTCTTAGTTGAACTACCTATGCAGTGAAGTCACAGAGCTGCACAGTGTTTTTCTCCGGGTTTTTAAGGTTATGTGAACCAAGTTTTGCTGCAATCAGTTCACGTGCTTACATTTTTATAAATAAAAAGCAACACTCATCCATTTTTATTGAGTCTAAGCAGGTTACCCGGCGTTCTTAGGGTACGTATTTAAATTATCCAGGAAAATGAATTAATTCGATACTAATCTCTTGTTCAACGTGTGAACCAACAGGCAGTTTTTTTGAACCATTAATCCCATGTTAGATACGTGCTAACCAATACCGATTGGCGGTTATCTTCAAATAAACCGGAATTGACTGCGGTACCTTATTCAAATCAAAAATACTCCTGTAACATTAAGGACAGTACTTTAAGCGAGTCTAAAAACTCTCTTGTGCTTTAACAGAGTGAATAATTTTCTTTTACTTCAATAGAGTTAATTTACATTAAAGTAGTTAAAATAGTCCGGCTACCTAAAGATATTCCAAAATACACCTGGTATCTTAACGGACTAAAATACACCCCTGAAAAGGAAGTGAATAATAACTTCCAGTGGTACATTGCCCGTATAATAAGGGGATGAATAATGAATAAAATGTACGTTTTCCTTAAGTATATGACACATAGGCTTAAAATTTATAAATTGATTATAGATTAGAATTTTTTATTTACTCTAGAACGGAGGTTTCTGAATATTTTGAATTTCTTAAACATAATCTTTTCCTTCTGTTCTTTTTGCAGGATATAATTGGGAAAAATGTGAGAGCAGAATGTTAATAAATAGTCGCCTTATTGGGCACAGTTAAATATGGCGGACTTTTTTTACCTACATTAGTTCAGCCCTCGCATATTTTTAACCAAATTTCTCTCAATATTTTTTTCTCCCGTTTTTTAAAAATGTATGTACCTTTCTTTTGTAACTTTTCTACGTGCTTAAATTTTTATAAATAATATACATGTTTATATCATATATTAGGCACGTTTAAAACAATTCAGCAGTTAAAATATTTCAACGTAGAGAATCTTTTTTTAATCTTATATAGCTAGGGAGGATATAGATGACTACAGCCGAAATTTTCAAAATGAAGTAATTATTTAACAATACTAGTAACAGGCATAGGAATTTGTCTACAACGTTTAAGCAACAACAGTAAAAATCAACGTATTGCAATAATCAAAGGTCATAAGACACGAGAAATGATAAATAATATTTGACATGCTATTAGGCATTAGGATTTGATTTACTTTATTATTCTTCAGCCCTTCACTGGCCTCCATAGGAGGAATATGAAATATATTGCGAGGCGATGATTTGTCCTCGGGCAGTTCTGTTTTCAAATGATTGCATTTCTGTTGTAACTATGTTACGAGTAAACGTTTAATTTTGTGGGCCATGAATAGGTTCACTGCATTTCAAACGAGTTGCTTTTAGTACACGTGAAAGTTGAGCTTTTCTCTGCCCTTTAATTTGCTATTTACAGGAAAGATTCTCCTTCATTTATTTTTTCCCGAAAGTCCTTTTCCGTTATGCAGTAGAAGTTATCATTTTTCTAGTTTTTTTATTGTATGTAAAGTGTAGGATATTTATAGATTATGTCCACAATGATCCTGTCCGCATACAGATATAAATACGTACACCATACAATATGTTGGTTTAGAATTTTTCTGCCACGTGTTCTTTCCCCTCTCAACTAACCCATCCTCTTTAGTTCTTTTTTTTTCGATCTTCTTTGAGCAACTCGTACTTGTTTGTTGAAAAATGCGTGTCTGCAAATGCAGCGTTCAGGGGGACTGCATGATAACAAAACTCACTTGCCGGTTCGATATTTCACGCTTCCTCATACATTTCTGCCGATACACCGAAAGAACGTCTCATAAATAATTCACGTCGACCATCAAATATTTAAGAACCGTCGGGCGAAATAGAAACAAGCTTCTCTCCGAAAATGAAATAGCACTCAGGCATAATTGAGCCGTCGTCAGATGGTAATGGGTCCGCCATTTCTCAATTAGTTTCGCCGCATTCGTCAAAATATCGCATACATGCTATGCAGCTGTCATTATCTGTTTTTCTTTCTCGTTGTTTGGGAATTCTACGAAGGAAAAGCTGTAATGGTCGTCATAAAAATAAAACGATTAGGGGAATCAACAGTAATGAGTCCCATTTCGAATGGATCAAATAAGCTTTCAATTTTATATTCGAAACTACATCATGTTGCCGCCAATTAAGTTCTCTAACGCAATTAGACTCTTCCATCCAACAATATGTACGAAATTTATGACGCACTGTGACTCCCGTGACCTGAAATAAACTATTTCAATCGTTTTGAAATAAATATTATTAATATTTTAAATGTTTATTTTATTACGAACTAGCGGCGTTGCTCGGGTATTTATTTATATTATCTTAGTCAACACATGATTAAACCGGCATCAAAAACGTCACAATATGACCCTCAAATTTTTTTCCCAGTATCTCGAGGGAGTCAAACATACTCCCGGTCAATAGCAGGGCTAAACATATTTTCAGTACTCTAACATCCCTCACTTAAGGGGTGAATTTTTACTTAAATCACATATTAAAGGTCATAATGTAACACAATGACTCGCATTACACCGATTTCGACACCAAACTCGATAGTTCCCTCGTTATTTCCATAAGACTCATTTCCACCCCTCACGTGCTGGAAGGGTTTGAAATTATCACAAATATTGTCGAGGATACACTATAAATATAATTGGCCTTAATTATTTTCGACTTAAATATGAACCCCGTGCCTTTATCTCCAAAGTGTTTGCTTTAGGTCGAGAGGAATATGGAAACAAAATTTTATCAAAACTGTTGTGACTTTTAAATGTATTACGCAGAAATGCCCTAGTAAGGGTATGAACTGCCAATTTAAATCACATTATAAATGCCAGAATCAAACTCAAAGACTCCCATAGCACCGATTTCGATACCAAACTTGACTGTTTTATTTTCATTTTTATATGACAGCCCTATGATATTTCCAATTAGACGATGAGTGGGATTGAAATTATACGCAAACAAATTCTGAAAAAATGTAAGAAATAGAAAAATAATTCTACATTATGTAGTATGTCTCATAAATTTAAAGAAAATTATATAAAGTCTTATTTATGAAACGGAAAAAAATTGTTCTTATAAATTATCTTTCCCTTTTGGTCTTGTGGTCCACATACTGCCAATTAAATGTCTGACGAACCTCATCTTATTTCTTTTTGACTTTCTGGGTGTGCTTAAATAATTTTATTAATCATCGCATAGCACTGCAGGTATATTCTTTAGTAAGAATAAATAGACAGACTAATGTTATTTTACAGAGAAAATTATTAGAAAGACAGTTATGTTCCTTATAAAATTTGGGACAATTGTTTTGGAAAACATGTTGCAATGAAGTGGTCAACAGATCAAAAGGGATGCTGAATATTATATTACTTATATAAGTCAAATTTTTGACAGTAATAAATTTACACACATGCCAGATTTTTTGTATTTAATGCTTTTTTAAAAATATTTTTACGACGTTTCGTCCAGATTTTGAACTTATTTAGGTGCATAACTAATAAATTGCGAACAGACGTTAAATTCTGAATGCACGAATGAATGAAGATAAATAAGTATAGAACATTCTGGCGTTAACAATAGTGGCACCGACCTTTGTACCGTAGCAATTACACCGCCAATACTTTTGGATTGTTCCACATTTATAATATTCCCAAAAATACCACACACTTTCTGTGTTAGTCTGAATGTTGAAAATATCTGTCGTTAATAATTGTTACAACTGATAGGAAATGCATAATTATTCTATTATTTTGTTTAATTCTGAGCGTGGTCACTGGACCACTTCTCCCTTCAGTGTAATTTCTTTCATCCAATTTGCTTAATGTTCAAAATGAACAATTGTAAATTTCTTATTAAACAAAAAAATAATATTTAGGTTGTTCTTTTGAGTTGGCGTTGTTTTGGTATGAGTTGTTTATCTCCAGCTTCATCAATTGATGTCTTTGCCCTTCCTCCCCTAAGCTAAGTTCATGGCTATGTCACCGGAAATGATACATCCCGCCTCTGTCGTTGGACTGTAATGACGGAGACCGACTGGGAATCGTGTAACAGGAAATAGAGTATCAACAGAGGCAGGTCTGAGTCGCGTCATGATTTATCCGTGAGTGGTTTTCGGCAACAGGTATGTTGGTTAGTATCCAAAAATGGCTTGTCTGTTCGTCTCTGGTCCAGCTTGTGTCATCTGCCCAGGATTATCCTGATTCCCTTCTCAAAAGGAAATATAAATAACGGACAAGAATTCCACTGCTCAATGATTGGGAAAGTAAAACTATTATTTGTATTCTACAAGTGCGAAGCCTTTCAGTATTCTTTTTTGCCCGGTGCCGTCAAAATGATTCACTCCGCTTACGAGAATCCCGGAAGCTTTGATCAAAGCGTTTCTCCCCTCCATTTAATTTGCGTTCGTTTAGTCGAGTCTCAAGGGCTTTGTTTATCGATCCTACAGCAAGTTTTACACAATAGAATTGAGCTGAACAAGACTTAATTTTACCCGGCACGGGAAGATGAGACCTCGCAGTAGGCTTTATTGAATTGAATGACGCAAAGAGTTATCCATGCCGCTGTAAGCTTTGAGTCAGTTTCATCTTTGCCTGGATCTTTTCCCCCGACGTAGAACCGCCGCTATTCGCGATGTGAATTTCCGAGGGTTGATCGGCGTGTCATTTGGCGGCGACCATTGAGCGTTTAAAAGAAATTGGACAGGAAATGCGGTCCATATGGCACCAGAAACTCGGGGAATATCATTGGCGCACGTGACTCGGGACGTTTATATCACAGATGGCGCCAGACTCGTCTGTCATGGTATTTTATATCACGTCTCCGGAAACGGAACTCTAAAAGCTCTGACGTCTGGGATTAATGCTGATGTAGGTTGGAATTCTTCACGTTATTGGGCTGTAAAATTTGGTTGGATGGCATTGCTGTGGTCTACGATAGTTACTCCTTTACAGCTTTTGTGACTATTAGGCCGAAGTCACGTTAACAAGGTGAGATAACTCAAACTTCTTCTACATGTTTAAACCAAAACTTTTGATTTGTTTCCGTCTATTCTACAGGCTATTCAATTAACAATTCTTCGTAATAGAAATAGTTTTCGAAACCACTTTCTAGGATTAACATCCAGAGTTTGCATTGAGATCTTCGTAAATGCTGGAGTAGGTGCGGGACAAGGCGCGACGGCCATGACACTACCACGTGTAAGCCTAAGCACGCGCTAAATTGGTCGTTCTCTGGTGACCTGTGGGACGGAAGGAAGCGATGGGTCTGCGGGGACAGGCATTTGGCTACCCGCATTATCAGGTTTCTCGTCCCTGCGTGGGACCTTACTCCTCAGCTTAGACAACCAAACAAAAAATTCTCACTTCTAATAATATTCTACTTGGCCTACACGAATCAATTATTTGGGTTGACGTTTCCCTTTACCTACAAAGTTCCTTAAATTTCCATTTCCATCTAATAAATGACCAGCTTCCTAACAGTCTACCTCATTTTTCTACCCACCCATTTATTGTAGCTTGAACGTAATTAATCTACTTTTTTTTATTGGAGCTAAAGCCACGTTTATGGCATTGTCCGCCATTCATACAGGTTTTTGAACTGCCACGTGGTTGGCAAAGCGATCCTCCTTGAGTTTTGACCACGTTCATGTGTTTATTATTTGATATTCTTAAGATACATTCAGCCTCACGACTTAATGATGCTCCTCACAACCTCATGTTTTTGCAATGATATATAATTACCAAGACATCAGTTAAAATTAATAGCAAACAAAAATTATTTACACATATTTATATTGACAAAAAATCTACAAACGTTTCTTCCACAATCCGTACACCTCTACAAACAAATTGAAACAATCTCTTCAAAGAATTTTTAAAATTTTAAATGACGCATGTCTAATTTAGATGATAATGATGAATAACCCTTGTTCTTAACCAAAACTATATATTAATTTTGGTGAAATTTTTTTATTCAATTTTTAAGGAGCTTTCGGAATATACTATAGTTACCTACAAATTTCAAAAACACAACTTAACTGAAAGATTTTAAAATTATATGGAATTTTAACAATATAATAAATTATAAAACAACAAAATTGTCAATTATAACTGTAAAAGTTCTGCACTGTTTTATATTGTAAAAATTCCTTGTAATTTTGTAATTTTTCAATTAATGTCTTTTTAGACTTGTAGATGACTTTGGCATATGCCTAAAACTCCTTCAAAATTGAGTAAACAATATGAAATCAAAATTAATATATAGTTTTGGTTCATTAAATGGTGTGAGTAGGGTTATTCATCATTATCATATAAAGTATATAAATATAATATATATAAGAAAAGACCAGAGAGGCTATTTTAAAATACATTATAAATGTTGCTGAGCTTACTTAATATATATTTTTTAACATTATAAATTAAGTTAATTAACGACATTTTCAGACAAATTTATTTACTTAAATTAGAGAATAACGATGTTTCGGTACATATTTGCAACTCCTTCTGGTTTTTCTTTCATTTTATTTTGATATCCAGCCGTTAAATGTAATTAACATATTGAATTAATAGACTGAAAAGTCCGAGTCAACACAATACACTTTTCTTTAAATCAGTTGTCGAAACTCGGTTTGAATTCAAGTGTATTGTGTTGCCTCGGACTTTTCTCTAAATTTATGTGTATAAATTGTTTTCAATGATAGGATATTACAAAAACTTGAAAGTTAAACCTGAAGAAGGCGCCAAAATGTACAGAAACGTCGTTATTCTCTACAAATTGAAGTGTCTGTCTGCGATTTCAAAATAAATGTCAAAATTAAAGTGAAAATTGCTCCTTATAAATACTCATAAATGACAGAAAGTCCAAATATGTACTTTAGTCATGCCTAAAAGATACAATTAATGCCTCTCATTAATTACTACAAGTGCAATGTAAACAAAGAAGTCAACGGAAAAATGAATCTGATCAAGAAAGAAAGCATCGGTTTTCTCTGCCCTAGTCCCGTGAGAACGAAGCAAATGAATCTGGCAGAAAAAGTCAAAAAATTAATTTTATTATTTCGCAGCAGACGTAAATAAGAACTATTATGTATGGTTTTCATATAAATTGGTGAACAAGTGAATAATTATATTATTACAATAAAAACTGTGGTTGTTTACTGAGAACTGGATGTTTGTTTAAAATTAAATTATGTTCTTTCAGGTTAGCTTTGTTTGCCTTATATAACATGCAGTGCAATCGTTACAGGAAATTATATATATTACATTGTGTTTATCCTTCCAGATTTTAATAATAAAAGATAAATAATTAGATGTGTATATTATATGAATTTTCACTGATTTAAATAATTCAATTAATTAAAAATTTAATCGATTCCAATTTTCACTAGTTTCATTTACGATTGCTATGTGTAATTATATAATCACTCTTACCACTTTCATCGATGCTTTATTGCAGACAGCATTTTCTACGACTATAGAAATTCTCTTTTTTTGGGGGGTGCGATGATCCAGATTTGTTATTTACCCGTAATGATTTTTATTTATTTATTGTACCGTTTCGTGGAACATAAGGTCACCTAATCATTTCGTTAGCGAAGCCCATTGCGCTATTCCGTATTTACAAAACTACCCACGTGGCATCTTAACAGGTAATTTCGTTTTTATTGTCCGTGCAGTCAAGAGCGAATAAATTGTCCATTCATTCTCGCCTTCCAGTACCGTTTCTTTACAAGCAAAAAATTTTAAAACCGCATAACCTTCAAATGTTTTTTATTTGCAATAGGCTTTACATTTTTACCGCCGTGATATTATTTACCGGCAACGTAAAGGTCAACGTCATTCTCATTTTAAATATTATAGGATCTCTGTTGTCTCCAATTACGACAGCAAATTAACTGCTGTGTATATTCTCTTTCAAGGTGGTGCGTGACTGGGTAATACCAATCTTCCTCTGTTAATATTAGGAGGAATAGTTTTCTTTAACGATTGTATGCCCAGATTGAGTTTGGATGTCAAGGGAGGAAAAGAATCTATCGTAGCTCAATTTTCGAACGAGGAAATTCTTTTAATGTGCCGCGATGAAAACCAAAGTAACACATTAATTAATGCTTTCTTAATGAAGCCTGGTGACGTATCGGTAGCTGAAGCTATTGTTTTGTAGAAGGCATATCCTGAACACACCAGCATGACCTCTACAATCTGTGAGTCTAATGTCCATCAGGGACAATAGACCTCACTCTCAGCTGGAGCATGAATAAATAATCCATTGCTTCAGCTTCCTCACAAGTCACAGACCTTACAAATAATTAATTTCACCAAAAAAAATACATTTACTGTTCACGTAAAAATTTATCCGGCGTATCCCAACTCTTTCCATATGTATAAAGGGATCGAATCATTTATTTTCACGTAGGAAATGTGCAGTGTGAAAGTCTACAGCAATAAAACGATATTACAAACTTAATGCTGGACTACATGTAGCGTTTTCTAATATTGCACCAGTGTGTGTGTGTGTGTAATTATCCCCATTTGGGGAAGGGCCAAAATTTCGGTAAAAGTTGGAAATGGGCACAAACATATGCTGCATCGTTTGATGTGGTTCACACAGTTCTTGCAACGTAAGCTGATGACACCGTAATTTTATCTGCAGATAATGACCCTCTTAAAGCTGCTGCTATTGTACAAAATCATTGAAGAATGGCTAAACTTTTGGCGTATAAATGCAAATCTTAATAAATCAGTGCAAGTAAATTTTACCACCAGGAAAAAAAACCTGTCAAAATGTCTCAATAAATAATACACCATTACCTATCACCTTGGTCTACTATTGACTTACATTGAAATCGCATTAAATATCCAAAAGGGATCAAGAGAAATCTTCGCCAAATGCATTGGCTACTTTGCAGATATTCCAAATTAAAAAATGAAAATAAAATACTCCTATATAAATTCATTCCTAAACCCGTATGGACATATGGTATTCAACTATGGGGGTGCACCAAGCCTTCAAATTCAAAAATTATTCAATGCCTTTGACACAATTCTCAGGAGTTTTCTCATATCGTAAACCTTGAAGCACGATAGATCGTAAGCCACAGAGGGCTGACAGTGTCACGAATTGATGATAATTGTTTTGTGTGTATTAACGAAGTGATGAATATGGCTTATTGAGCCAAAACCTCCTGAGAAAATATCACTGACATTTAATTATGTCAATAAATGAAGACAATCTTTAATATCAGATTATAGAAATGAAGAGTCGTAACAATATCAGTGCTCATTCATATATATTTTGGAAATGGGCATAAACATAACTGTGCTGTATTATGATACTCTGATGGGTCGTTTGAAATTGCTGGTGATTACGAAAGCGCTGTTTCATCAGGGCAATGCTCCAGCGCACACTGCAGCAGTCTAAATGGCGACACGTTGGGATTCGAATCGGATGTCTCATCCTCCTTGCTCATCAGATCTACCAACAAGTAGCTTCTTGCGCCAGAGCTTGAAATTTTGGCTGGTGAGAAGAAATTTTGATGAAATGAAGAAGTGATCGAGGCTGTGACTGAATATTTAGCAGAGCTTGACAAAACCTATTTTTGTGATGGGTTGAAAAAGAAATTGGAAACTCGCTGAGTCAGTGTACAGCCAAGGAAGGAGACCGTTGAGAAATACAGTAAAGTGTACACGTTGGGTCTGAATCGGTTTCTCATCCTCCTTACTCACCAGATCTAGCAACAAGTAACTTCTTCTTGTACCAGAGCTTGAAATATTGGCTGGTGAGAAGAAATTTCCAAAACAGAAGAAGTGATCGAGGCCGTGATCCAATATTTTTCAGAGCTTGACAAAACTTATTTTTGTGATGGGTTGAAAAAGAAATTGGAAACTCGCTGAGTCAGTGTACAGCCAAGGAAGGAGACTATCTTGAGAAATAAAGTAAAATTATTTATATACATTTGATCAAACAACTCGAAAAAAGATTTATAAATGACGAAAGTGTACACGTTGGGTTTGAATCGGGTTTCTCATCCTCCTTGCTCACCAGATATAGCAACAAGTAACTTCTTCTTGTGCCAGAGCTTGAA
The DNA here is from genome assembly GCA_034510155.1 of Eucriotettix oculatus. Lineage (NCBI taxonomy): Eukaryota > Metazoa > Arthropoda > Insecta > Orthoptera > Tetrigidae > Eucriotettix > Eucriotettix oculatus. The sequence continues at coordinate 13,261,097 of CM067382.1, forward strand.
ATTTTGGCTGGTGAGAAGGAATTTTGATGAAATGAAGAAGTGATCGAGGCTGTGACTGAATATTTAGCAGAGCTTGACAAAACCTATTTTTGTGATGGGTTGAAAAAGAAATTGGAAACTCGCTGAGTCAGTGTACAGCCAACGAAGGAGACTATCTTGAGAAATAAAGTAAAATTATTTATATACATTTGATCAAACAAATTGAAAAAATATTTATAAATGACGAAAGTGAACACGTTTGGTCTGAATCAGTTTCTCATCCTCCTTGCTCACCAGATATAGCAACAAGTGTGCCAGAACTTGAAATTTTGGCTGAGTGAGAAGAAATTTTGATGAATTGAAGAAGTGATCGAGGCTGTGATCGAATATTTTGCAGAGCTTGACAAAACCTATTTTTTGTGATGAGTTGAAAAAGAAATTGGAAACTCGCTGAGTCAGTGTTCAGCCAAGGAAGGAGGCTATGATGAGAAATAAAGTAATTTTTTATATACATTTTATGAAACAACCGGAAAAAATATTTATAAATGACGAATGTGTACACTTGGGTCTGAATCGGTTTCTCATCCTCCTTGCTCACCAGATATAGCAACAAGTGTGCCAGAACTTGAAATTTTGGCTGAGTGAGAAGAAATTTTGATGAATTGAAGAAGTGATCGAGGCTGTGATCGAATATTTTGCAGAGCTTGACAAAACCTTTTTTTGTGATGAGTTGGAAAAGAAATTGGAAACTCTCTGAGTCAGTGTACAGCCAAGGAAGGAGACTATGTTGATAAATACAGTAATTTTTTGAATATACATTTTATCAAACAACTGAATTTTTGTTTGGCAAGAACGAAGCTTCATTGAAATTCTCAGTGAAGTTGGTCGTGGTCATGTCAGTGAAGGAATCAACTCTCCAGAGCCCTGTAGCCTCGTATCATGACTCAGTTGGAATGTTGATGTTCTTGTCAGAACGAAGTCCATCGCACGTGCTGTTGCAGGATAATTTCGGCTGTCAGGCAGGCAGCAGGCAGGACCACCGGGCAGAGGTGTTGACTTCCGCCCGCAGGACCGCTTCCTGTGAGCGGCGCCGTAGTAGCGCTTCAGTCAGCTGGTCGTCTTTCCGGAAGTGGAGCACGGCTTCGCTGGTCAGCCGTCTTGTCCAAATCTGCTTGCTCGTCCAGAAACCGCAGTTCTGCATCTTGTGTGTCAGCTTGTTGCGACACTGCCTATGTCATCCCGTTGTGCGGCCTGCACTTGGCATTGTGAACAACAGAACCGCAACTGGTGACAGGCAAATCTCATCTCAACTATCACGAGTTGTTCGAAAAGCGTAGCTTGCAAAAGTGATGAGCAAATTAGTTCTTTTAAGGCAATGAGCTAGTTCATTGAAGCAGTTCAACTGAAATGATTAGTTTTTTTGCCTGTTCTGAATTTGTCAAAAAAAATTTTTGGTTAACAGAAACAGAGTACGAGATAAAGTTGTCGCTCAAGTCAGAAAAGAAGCAATTTCCCAAAATATAAACATCTTTGTTTAAAGTGTACAAATTTAAAAAAATAAGTAGCGAAAATATGGACACTAAATTGGCGACACTACACAATGCTAAAGTACAAACGAAATGGCGAGAACGATACAGAATAGAAACCAAGTGCGAGTTCTCGCGCCTCACGTTTTTCATCACCTGATGACAGCTACAAGGCTAGCAGAAACGTTTAATCCCCAAACTTGGGGACGAAACGGAGTAACGGGGCTATTTAATTCGATAATTGCAATTGTTTGTGAGCGGATTCTTAACTTCAGTCTTTTAAACTTGCTATGGGGGAATATCTTAATGTTATGTAGTAGAGCATTAAACATTTTTATTGGCAAGGAATAAAACCTTTTTCTGTGTGTTTTCCACCTAAATAGATAAATTGATAAACCAGCTGACCTTTCATTAACATTCTAATCAAATAAAAATTGCCACTACTTCTAATATAAAAAAACCTTGTAATTTGATTTTTACAAGTATGAATATAATTTAGTTTTTGGAATATCAATAAATAATTATAAATTGATGGGGAAAAAATTAGACACATCAAAGTTTTATTCAATTTATGATTGAACGGAGGTCAGTTGTATGTAACTATTATCTGAATTATTTCTATCTCTAGCAAAATGTTCATGAGAATCTCCCGAGAAATCTCTTTTAAAAATGATGATCACTTCATGACGAACAACTGGAATTGTGCCAACTTTTGCAAAATCTGTCCTTGCAGTGGCTCAGTTATATGAAACCACAAATTAGCCCCATTAACATTTTTTTTATCTAAACAAGAGTTTCTGCCAAAGATTGGTGCTCGCACAGTAAAGTGGACTTGGGTAAAGTAAACAACTCTTAAGACTTTGGCACTAACACACCATTTTATGCGTCTCAAAACAAATATATCTTTACTTATCCTTGACCCAATATTTTGGAGCATCTTTTGCAAACCTCCGAAAGTTGACTGAGCCGGAATACGTATTTGTTACAACTGAACTGAGTTCCAAAATCTGGATTGCTCTCAACCTTACACATCCCCCCCTTCTCAATGCCGTTCCTACGTTATTGAAGGGGAGTTGCCTGTTTCAGGATCACCCTCGTGTAGTCTATTACCCCCATCCCCCCCACAAAAAAGAAAGGGGCTGTATGCGGCTGAATAGAATGACGCTTCTTGGAGTTTTCACTCACAGGTAATTTCTACCCAGATTGACTACGGGGCTCACCTTTGTGAATTTTTTTTCAAAGTTCTCACATCGGAAGGAGGTGTATGTATTAGGGTCGTAGACCTTGGGCATACGGTAAGAGCTGTCCGCTGATCCCATTGGATCAGTCATCCAACTACCTCCTGACACTGGTGGAGACACGGAGAAGGGAATGCTGCGAGCTGCAACCCCACAGCAAACTCCTCTCCCGACCTACTTGATGCTCGTTTTCTATGGTGAATGTCGGGTAGGATCCTTAAACTATAGCCTTGGAGTCAATATTTAATCCTAGACTGTCTTCCTCTCCCTTCTGAATATTCTCCTTTTATATGATATTACTATTAAAAGAGAGTTGCCATTAAGTGGCTCACCCTAAAAAAATACCATTTTCAAATCCTTTCCCTTATGCTATGAAAGACAAGTTCACACCACGTGAATTTCCCTCATGTAGTCTGAACACTCGTTTTTACAAGCAACAAATTTTCTTGGGTTTTCCCTGCATCATTTTTAGTCTTGGAATTATAATAAAGACAGCTAACATGGTCGTTAAATTTTTCTTATGAAACTGAACCAATTGATCTCAGGGCACTAAAATTTAAATGAGCATATTTTACTGTCAGGCTCAGGTAGACCAATATCAGCGAATTGGGCTCGGAACTCAATAGAAAATTCAAAATAAATAAAAGGCTATTGTGGTAAGCTCAGAGCATGGCAAAGCGATCGATATATTACTTTTGGAATTACCGAATCAAACTGGGATGAGATTTGGTTGGGCGACCCTTGCCTTGCTCATCAACTCTGGAAATCTCTCTGGATGCAACTGATTAAATCCACATGATGATGTTACCGTGATACTTGACTTGATCTTCCTGTCACAATCGCCAACTGCCACTGAATTCTTTATCTTGCAACGAAAAACTTATGGCCTTCTTCTATTTAAAAAAGACTGTTCAGCCACAAAGTGGGCGCCATGTTCATTCACCTGGTTTCCGTTTGTGAAGGCGGAGAACTTTATTAATCTCCAAATGAGATTGTGGAACCGTTTTACGCCATAATTACCATTCGAACAGTCAAGGAAGTTCATCAATGAATGTCATTCCTCTCTAAACTCTCAGATCGTCGGGGAATGGTATTTTCTGATTACCTCATTGATCTTTACTGGTTTTCAAGGACAGAATTTTATCAATCGACAATAGTGCTTATAAATTTTTTTTTGATGGGGCCTGGATTTATTTCCGCTCATTTTAAGTGGTCAAAAGCCCGTTACATGGCCAGTACAACTTACTTGATTTTGAATTAGCATTGTTTTATTATTGTGAGTACAAGTTGAAATGAATACTTAAACCCAGGAAGACATTTGTAGAAAAATATGGATCATGTGACGAATGTTTAGCATACAGGAATCTGTTACGGCAGGTTGAAACAAGTGTGCGTGTGAACAGGAAGGAATACGCGACCGCCGCCATTAATAATGGCTCATCGTGTTGATTGTCCTGTTTGCAGCTGTGCAACTGTGCTAACAACACAGTTCTACTTTCCCTCCTCAAATATTCGTTCCCCAGCTCAACACATGCCGAAGAACTCACTCACTTCACAATTTCCGTATTAATTTTCGTACTCGTTGTACTGGACGAAAATATGAATGACAGGAAAATAAATTTCTTAATTTTACCGTATATAGATAAAATACAATATAAAAAAATTCACTTGTTTCATAATTACGGTGTAGATGTTGTTTTTAAATCAATAAATAATTTAAATTTAGTTCAAAATATTAAAGACAAAATTATAAATCTGAAAAGACAATCTTAGATTGTAACGCATTGTATATCGGACAAACTAAAAGAGCTTTAAAAACTCGCATTAAGGAACATAAAAACAACATCGAATTAGACATTTAAAAGTACACAATTGTGTCCAAACGCACACATGCTAATAATCACAAATTCGATTGGTAAAATGTGGAAATTTTAAACGAAGAAAATAAGAACTTATAGAGAATTTTGAGTGAAATTTTGTATATAAGGTGTGTAACCCTCATGCAATAAATGTTAAAAATGACACGAATAATTTGAACAAAATTTACGATACTCTTTTGTTGTAGTAGTTTAACGCTTCTACATTGTTAAAATTTAACTGCCGAAAGCACTAATTGTTACTACATCATTTCGGCCGTAACCGTCGCTGGAGATGGTCCATGCGCGGTACCAAATTATTGAGGGAGTATATAACCAAGTTTTTTTATATATAAATTAAAAAATTGTAACTTAGAACTCATTTAATTTATTGCAATATTATGTTTGCAGTAAGCCTGAGGAAGTCTCAAAATAGAGATGAAACGTCGCTTTTGTGAATAAATAGCGATATATTTAACACTGACCTTTTGTCCGTCTTTTTATTTATATTATACTGGAAGAAATTGTGCCACAAAAAACTGAAGATTTAATTCCTAGGAGCCTGCTAAATTTTTAATAGTTGAAGAATAAAGCAGTCATTATTTTCAGATATTATTTTAATAAAATAAAATATAGGGAAATATTGGTAAATAAAAATTGGCATGACGTATTTTTATAAGTCTTAATACAAATTATTTCTAGAATTGCATTCTAAGACTAGTCTGATTTAATTCCCGCACAAGCCTTTTCATTTCTGCATGACTGCCACATTGTCCCTAATCTACTTAGCGTATTCCAACCATTAATTCCTTCAAGACTCTCATGTCTCAAAACGTGGTTCATTAATCTATCCCTTCTCTTGGACAACGTCCTCTATATTGCTCGCTCTTCCCCTATTCTGCTTAGAACTTCCTCGTTAGTGATTCTATCCACCCATCTCATTCTCCTATAGCACCACATTTCAAAGGCTTTTCTATTCTTTTCCTTTCTGCAACCCCTACCGTCCACGTTTCGCGCCCATATAACTCCACTCTCCATTTTTAGCAATGATTTCCTATTATTCACACTTATATTACGCTCTTTTTTTCGCGTAAGCCTTTCTTGCCTGTGTTATCCTACTCTTTATGTCTACTATACGTCTACTATCCCTAGTTGTTATGTTGCCCAAGTAGCAGAATTCCTTAACTTCCTTCAAAATATCCCTTCCCAATCTAATAGTATTTGTTATTCCTTTCAATTACCTTGGTTTTCCCTCCAGTAGTCCTCATATTGAACTCTTTCTCCAGGACCACGTTCATGACACTTATAATGGTTTCCAAGTCTTCTTCTGACGCCCCTAATAATACATGGGCATATATAAATATATAATTAAAATGTCGTGGAGAAACGTGTCCTTTACTCACAAATTTTAGCCAAAATGGCTTAATTTTAATTTTCCAGAGCTATATTTGTTAATATATCCTCGGAAATTATTTTGTAAGCAATGTTGGATATTTGAAAAGATTATATATGCACGTTCATACATTTAGCATGAAATGTGCTTGTCTACAATTGATTTCTTCTTCGTTATGTATCCTTGATAATCGTGTATCTGAACCAATTTTCAGAGGATCTGCGTTTGCCATTGGTCAATAATTAAGTTTTGAAGTTTAAGTCGAAATACGTATTAAAGTAAACTATTTTGCATGGAACTGTTGCCTGAAGACGTTGAATGCGTTCTCTTATCAGATGTTTTAAATAATATTTTGTCTCAATTTATCTATTTTAATAAAAATAGCTTTCATTTTGTCTAGTTTTAATGTTTATTTGTGGTTTTAAACCATATGTTGGATGTCTTGTTTAGTGTGTTTATCTTAATTGTCTGTGGTTATTCGAGTATCTGTGACCGCGGCGTATCGTCTTTGACAAGTCTTTGGCTGTGGGTCGGCCATAAGTCCGTCAAGTAGTCCCGCCGATAGGAAGCCTAAGGTGCTTCGTCCCGCGTTAAGCACACACAGATGCGTGCCATGTGTGCCATATGCGTACCCCACCGCAAGGTCGCCGCCAAGTGTCTTACCCGTGACAAATTTTCATCACCAACGAACAATGTTCACCCTTCCATCGCACTCCCATGTCATCAAATTTATATAAGCTACGCACCATTTATTTCAAATTGAAATGTTAACACGTTCCAACCAATTTATGAATTGAAACTTACAACAAACGACACGTTTTTATTGTTTCAATAAATACTTGTTCCCGCATGTAAAGAAAACGGCTGCCACCTTCATAAAATTTAACTAAATTATTTATTAAAAAATTATTTGACACTGATTTACCAATATTAAAATAATTACAACATGTAATTAATAAATTAATTTGAATATGTCTAATTGATTAATAATTCCGAGTACGAGATTCAGTGGAATGCTTAGTATATTTTTGTAGCTGATTTGTTCCGAACGAACCGGTTAATCTGTTTTGTCACTAAATATTATTTCCATGAAATTATTCTTAAATATTTTTAAATGAAATAATTTTACGACCACTTTTGTGTTGCTTCAGACCTCACTTTAAAAAAATTGTCATTTGCAATATGTTAAAATTTTAACATTTTATCGGGATATAACAATAATTGATCGAGAAAAAACCTGATGATGGTGCGAATATACACCGAAACGTAGTTTAATTAAAAATTGAAGGACGTGAATTGATAAATTTGTAGGGTTTTAACCATGTTTTTTTATATGTTTAATCTTCTGTAATATTATGTTTGTAGTTCCCCCGATGAAGTCTCGAAAGGGAAACGAAACGTTGCATTTATTAATTAAATAGCAATAAATTTATATGCTGATTTATTGGACTCTTTTTATTTATAGTCAGAAAACTATTTTTGAAAAATATAAACAGTCTGAAAAAAACTTGTAGTAAAATTATTTCATTTAAATATTTTAGTATCGGACATTAATTGATTTAGTGATTAATTACTTAAATATTTTTGTCAGTTATGCCTAATAACACCATCAATTTGGAAATTAACCAATCTATGAGCCAAAAATCATAACGAACGACTCGTTTTTATCCTTTTAAAAAACATGTATCATAATATTTGCTTCCGCATTTAAAGAGAATGGCTGCCACCTTCGTAAAATTTAACTAAATTATTTCTTTTAAAAAACCAGTTTGTGTGTTTTGTCACTATGCATTATTTCAGTGAAATTATTCTTACATATTTTCATCATTTGTGCCTAAATAAACTGTTAAACAAAATTCTATGACAACATATGTTGAATTTAAATGAGTTTTTTTATGTTTGTAGAATGTTCCCTATAATTCTGTACGTTTCACTGTAAATTATCAACGTTAATTTGAAGTATTTTGCCATTTTTCTCAAAATTTTAATCATGAGTGTGATACGTTTACAAGGAATGCCAATAAATATTAACTCAAATATGATATACTTAATTTTAAATCCTCAAGACATAATTCATATTAACAAATTTAATTGAAAGGCGGCTTGCTGGTATATATTAATTTTCAGATTCATCCTTATGTTTGTAGTTTCCTTTGCGGAAAACTTAATTTTCATTTGAGAGTCAACTTTATTTAATAGTTTGAAAAGTTTAACATTATTGACTGATACTTCAGTTATGATTCTTTTTTTCTTCAATTTTTAACTGTTAACATTCAACTGATAAGTAATCCAATTGAAAGGACCTCAAATAAACTGAACACAAAAACACCTTATTTTGTACATGCTTATGACCTTTAATTTATTCATTACTTTTTATCACTTATAAACTAAATTATCTTATCTTATTATAATAGATATTAGCCTATGAATAAACAATTGCACAAGCTTTTTAAGCTTAAGGACTCTAAAAATCCATGACCCATTTAAATAGCTCGCCTTTACCTTAATATATCGAAATTAAATTGACAGAGTAGCCAATTTATGTAAAGACATTAAAATATTCAAAACATAGTTAGTAATGACGCGCTAAAATTATTATTTTTAATTATTGATAAACAAATAATGTGTAATAAAAGAATTGAGAATCATATTGTATTTTCTCTTCCCTTTCCCTTCGTCCCCCGGAAGTTTGGTATTAGTGGATATCAACCTTCAAGACCGAACAAATTTCACTACCCATCTTCTTTACACAATGGCATATTTCAGTGTCTTCAGATAAATTGGCCAGACTGTAGTTATAACTTTCTGGAAAAATGAAACGCAAAGCTCATCCAATTTTCTGTGATTTGTCAAAAGATTTTGATTGTGGAAACGATACACGGCTATAAAAAATTTAATGCTATTGAATTACTGGAATATCTTTATCCAGGTTTCAATCATATTTAGGGAATAGAAAACACAAAGCCGTATTGAAATATACGTCAACAGGTGGAAATGTTTCATTCTGAATGGGCGGAAATAATGGTGAGAGTCCCACAGGGTTCAGTGTTGGGCCCTCTATTATTCCTAATCTTTATAAATGATCTACCCAAAATATGAGACACATTTTCAAAAGCTGTACTGTATGATAATAATGTTTCCCTGTGTTAATCAGTCACATTAATAACCAAAACTTAACTTTAATTTTTATTTCAAATTATTAAATCATGAAAAAACCAATTTTGTTTTTATATTGTTAAAAATCTAAAAAAAATCCATTTAAAAATCCAATAATCTATTTTGTAATGTTTTAAAAATATGAATTTGAATTTTGTAGATGAATATGGCAATGCCGAAAGCATCTGCTCAATAAATTTGAAATGAAAATTAAAGTATAGATTTGGTTATTAATTTGACTGTTTAACATAGTGGAAAATTATTATCATACTATTAAAAATCAGTTTTTAACAAAATTTTAAAAATTATGTTTGCAGATGGTTCAAGTAACAGGGACACACTTAACAAAGCAGCCAATATGTATTAAATCAATTATTTAGAAGGTGCATCACTTAATTATATCATTCCAAAGTACCAATGCGTCATTAAACAAGTAAATAATAAGGAAATACATTATACTAAGTATATTAGTTTTTTAGATAATAAATTAAATTTTTCCGACCTCCTGTGGTGTAAAGGTCAGCGTTGCTGCTTCACAGAGTTCCTGGGTTCGAATCCTGGCTTGGGCATGGATTTTGCGTGAACGTTATCACATTGTGAAGCTACAGATAACGAGTTCCCCTACCTACCGTAGTCGCTAATAACCATAGTAGTTGATGTGACTTTAAATAAAATGATAAAAAAACTAGACTGGAAAGAGCACATTATTCAATAATCAATTAAACTTTCCACAGCTTTTTATACTGTTAAGAGTTATATTTAACTATACTGATATCGAAGCAGGAACATTAGCATATAATGCATACTTTCATTCTGCATTGTCTAATAGAATTATAATTTGGGGAAACTCTTCGGCAAAAGAAAAGGTATTTATAATCAGAAAAAGGGTCATTACAATAATCTCAGGTCAGCTCAAGAAATTTTTGTCGAGGACTTTCCAAAAAAAATACTTTCTCATTAGTGATCTATGTAATTAACAATAAAAATTTATACACTACTTACTGAGATTCGCACAGAATTAACACAATCAATAGAAATAACTTTCATACAGAATGTAAGAGATTGAACTTCCCCACACATTTAACAACATCGAAATGAAGTAAACAAATTTAAAAGTGAACTAGCTACATTTTTTACTTAGCTACTGCTTATATTATGTACAGAAATTGTAGACCAATGTAATTGCATTGCAATAACTAAGTGTAAATAGTCAGCATGTGACATTGGATATAACATAATAAATAAACAAAATTGAAGTGTCTGTCTCTATGACTGTTAATGTTTATCTCGAATGTGCTGCGAAACGGCTCAACGGATTTCAATGAAAATATTGAAGGTTTAATAACAGGAGATTTAACTTAATTATTCGTGGTTACATATATATTTCTTATACGCGCATTGAGGACTCCTAGTGTATGTGGATCTTGATATGTTAATGTTCCTAAGCACTCGATTGTTGAAGTAGGATTCACGCCGTTAATTATCCTATTAATGGCAGGGAGCTAAGTACCTGAGAAATAATAAACTTCTTTGGATCGTCGATACGATGCATACGTAAATTGGTTTTATTTGTCGCGTTAGGTAAATTTAAATATTTAATAATTGCTCATTTTACTTTTTTTGGGGGGAAGGGGGGTTAACAGGCTACACGAGGGTGATCCTAAAACAGGAAACTCCCCTTTAATAGGATAGGAAGTGAATTGAAAGGGGGGAGGATGCGGAAGGTATAGCAAGGTAGCCAAGGGTTAATTTGGGCCCCCGGGCTATGGTTTAAGGATCCTACCCGATTTTTCACCTAAAGAGATTCAGGGAAAAGCTTAGAAAACCTGCATCAGGTAGGTTGGGCATTGGATACTATTCTCACGCCCTTCCGAATGACAAGAGACGAGTTTTCTGTGGGCATTTACTTCTCCATATCTCCACCAGTTTTTGGAGGCAGTTAGTTCCGTAACTTATGATAGCGGGCATGTTCGAAACTAACTGCAAGTTATAAGTTTTTCCCTGAAGCGATCATAAATAAATGATACCATACTTTTTGTATATTCAATAAATTCAATTTTGTCAAAATTATGTTTCTGTTGTTTCGTTTTTAGGGCAAAATAAATATTTCGGCGCGAATGAAGTCGCTGGGGTTAGATAGTAATGTAATAAATTTATTCCATATCCTGGAATCATCGCTTCATTGAAGGTTCTACGGAATATAATTATTCTCATGTTATCTGGTAATGACTGCGTAGTAAAATAAGCACCGGATTTTTAGTCAGTAAAGTTAATATATTTTTAAAAGGACAGAGACTTGGCCGCTTTGTATTAGGAAAACTCTTGAACAACAGTGTCTGTAGTTCTGGAGATATTTTCTTATTCATAGCGTTGGATCTCATTCAATTACACCGTGACAGTGCAGCTATTTTCTTCCTTAACACGACAGGCAGTAAGAAGCGTGACCGACAATAAATGTCATACTGTGTGTATTTGTGGAGGGCCCATGCGACAACACACACACACGCACGCACACGCAGGTCGTGTTTACTCCCAAGATACGGCACCAGCTCCTTTGATACGTTATGGAAAAAATATTTTTACCCCAGACACGACTATGCGTTATGAGGCATTAAAATAACAGGTAGCGTGGATTTATTTCTTTGCTTAATTATGGCGACTTCATGAAACAGCGACTCGCCGAAAGTAAGACTGTTTCGAGCGAAATGCACCTGAATGACCTTTGTGTGAATGTAGGCGTGACGCGCTATTTATTTTAAAGAACACTAACCGAATGTAAAGTTGGCAAAGGCTCCAAAGGAAACTACGGATAAAATACGGCGCCACCTGTTTGCTCCTCGACCACGCACGACACGCGTCGAATTTTTAAATGAAGTACAACGGGGATGGTTCATTATTGCTACATATAAATACCTCGGAAGAGTAAACGATGCTATTTTTAAGGACGCGCTGTCTGTGAGAGCGAGAGGAGAATAGAAACAAATGGACTACAGGGTTCTATTTGCAGCTGGAATCGTAATTTGGATATGCTCTCATTTCCAAGATTTATTATAAACCGAGTTCGAGCGGAACCGAAGTCTCCTGTTACCGAACCAAATACAACCTTGTATTGCGTGGAAATTGACATTTTTGCGGAAGCGGACCTGATGGTCCGTAAGAAACCAGAGATATTTCGCCTGAATCAAAAGTACACATACTCCAGGAAAATCGACGAAATAAAACAATGTTTTCTACAAAAGTGAATTTCTACAGTGATGTGACCGTGTTTTTGAGGCAAATCTGTTTAGAGATTTGGTTGCATTTGTGGTGTAACGCGATATTTATTTTATTAAGTTGTAATGTAAAAATTAGCAAAGTATTGGAAGGTTGAGTGGCTCCTCGAAGGCGCAGTGGAAGGTTGAGCGGCGCCTCGATGTCGGCAGGGATAGGGATGCTGTCAGGTCACGTATAGAAATTTACCTGCGCTATTCTCAGAAATCCCAAACGTCAACGAAACGAACAATATTTTAATATTACCACGTGGTGGCCTCTGCCAATGGGGCTTCGAGTGAAAAAGATCGATTTATCGAGGTGGATGTCACAGCGGAGAGGCTGTGCAGATTCATTCGGTTCTAGAGATTGTGAAAAGACGGTTGGAACTGTTGACTTGTGCTGGACGTAGCAGATGCTGAAGAAGATAGAAGCTGTAAAGAGGTACGCTGCCAGGCTTTCCAATCCAGGTCATTTAAAGGGGGATAGCGCATGATATTAACCCTGAAATCAGATTGCTTCACCAAACCCTTGTATGTATTTCCCAAAATAATGTATTCCCTGTTCAATTCCCTTATGTAAATAAATTTCCTAAGATTTTTAATCACCTTGTAATTAATTAAAAACCCCTCCCCTCCTACGGTTTGTTTGTTCTGTATCCGACATCATGCCTCTTGCTAAAGATTTGCTGCATCCGTCTCCAGTGGAGGAGAAGAAGCGGCACAAGTTGAAACGTCTTGTTCAACATCCAAATTCTTATTTCATGGATGTGAAGTGTCCAGGATGCTTTAAGATTACTACAGTCTTGGTGTGTGCAGGCTGCTCGACAATTCTATGTCAACCTACTGGTGGTAGGGCAAGATTAACAGAAGGTTGTTCCTTCAGAAAAAAGCAACATTAAGAGAATCGCAAGACTTCTGGAGCTTTCTTCAGTTTTCCAAGATGTGGCAAATGCTGGATGTTCACTGGAATTGTGATTTTCTTTTAATAAAGGCTTATCTAAAAGGGTTTTTTGTATTTTCTTTAATTACGTGTGGGTGAGTGAAGTAAGTTTTGCCATAAGTATCGTGTCGTGTCGCAAACTCAATATTGCTTCTCTTGTCGCTACATTATTCCTAAAACCAAACTGATTTCTCCTAACTGGCATTCTATTTGACGTCCCATTATCCTATATACTATTTTAGTTAATATTTTGCATGCATGGGATACTAAACTAATTGTCTTGTGCTGTTCGCATCCATCAGCTCCAGATTTCTTCGGTATGGGTATAATTATATTTTTACTAAAATTTTCTGATATTCTGGTATAAAACTTAATGAAAGAAAAAAGTTTAATGCGTCAAAAATTTCCTACTCTAAAATAATTGTTGATAGAATGCAGTATTGAGAAGATGTGGATTGTTTCATCGTAATTGACACATGTATGAAGTGGGTTTTTCCAGTAGACGGCGAGACGTGAATATTATGCCTAATATGTGAAAATGATGTAATTATCTGGTTCGCAATACTGCCACGTACGTGCTTAATGTTTAGAGCACCGGCTACGCTTTGTTAGAAACGAAACCCCGGAGAGTGGCTCCTCTCTATTTGCTAAAAGTGAATCGGAACAGAGCAGAGGCGAGGCGAGATTCTCGTCCTCGCGAACCTTTCAAGAGAAGAAATCTGTGAAAGCACCCTCGCACCCCGCCTGTGACGTCACAGGGGCTTAGGCCGCTTGTAACGAGCCATTGTGCGTAAGGCAAGGCAAGGGAGTGAGTCACCCCCACGCCCCGTCCCCCAGGACCCTGCAATCTTCCTCCCGCAGACCCTACAACAGATGTCTGGATTCGCCACGATCCCGTTCAACCAACTCTCAACACCGCGACACTCACGAAAATAACAATACACTTTCGCGGGATGTTTGCGCAAAATGGAAAGGTCGCGTCTACCTTACTCCACATTTCACACCTATTTACCTCAACTAATAAAGTTTCTCAACAACTGCGCTCTTTTGCATTGTATTTACCCATTCATAGGTCACTGCGTGTTACTTTGATATGTTTCTTCTTTCATACTACGTAAACATAATTATACCCATGGACCAAAGAAAACTGGGGCTGATAGATGCGAACAGCACAATTAGTTTAGTATCTCATGCATGCAAAAAAATTAATTAAAATAGTATATAGGAGAATGGAACGGCAAATATAATGCGAGTTAGGAGACGTTCAATTTGGTTTGAGGAAGAATGTAGGGAGAAAAGAAGCAACATTAACTTTGCGATTAATTTTAGAAGACATGATAAGAAAAAAACCGATCTGCGTTTATCGCATTTGTAGACTTAGAAAAAGCGTTTGATAATGCGAACAGGAACACACTATTAAGGATTTTGAAGAGGACTGGAATAAAGTATCGAGAAAGGAGGCTTATACATAACCTCTACAGAAGACAGGCAGCAGTAATTAGAATAGAAGACCAAGAAAAGACAGCCGTAATCAAGAAAGGGAGTAAGACAAGGATGCAGCCTGTCGCCCATGCTGTTTAACTTATATATAGAACAGACGATGAAGAATGTTAAAACGGAATATGGAAAATGAATCATACTGCAAGGAGAAGAAATAAAAACCTTACGCTTTGCCGACGATATTATGGTGTTGCGCGAACGAGAAGTAGACTTGGAAACCATAGTAAATGGCATGAACGGAGTCCTGGAGAAAGAGTTCAAAATGAGGATTAATAGAGGGAAAACCAAGGTAAAGGTGTGTAGTTTGGGAAACAGTGGGATAACAAAGTGTGTTAGATTGGGAAGGGATATTTTGACGAAATTTTAGGAATACTGCTACTTGCGAAGCGTAATAACTAGGGATGGGAGAAGTATAGTAGACTTAAAGAGTAGGATAGCACAGGCAAGAAAGGCTTTCGCGAAAACGAGGAATTTATATAAAATAAGTGTGAGTATTAGAAAATCGTTGGAGTGTGGCTTAATATGGATGCTAAACGTGGATGATAGTTGGGGAAAGAAAAAGAATAGAAGCCTTTGAAATGTGGTGGTATAGGAGAATTTTGAAAATCAGATGGATAGATAGAATTAATAACGAGGAAATTAAAACAGTAAAGGGGAAAAACGAACAACATGGAGGACGTTGACTTAGAGAAGGAATAGATTAATAGACATGTCTTGTAAAATTATCATTAGAGGGAAGTATGTGGGGTAAGAACAGAAGAGGGAGGCCAAGGATAGTATACGCTAAGCAGATTAGGCAATGTGTGTTGTACCTGTTATGAGGAAATGAAAAGGCTTGCTCAACGTAGGTTAGAATGGAGGGTTTTATCAGACCAGTCTTAGAGCTGAGTACCACACAGTACGTTATATCTTTGTCGGTGTAATAATTGACCACTGATTTATTCTTCCGCAGTATTATGTTTTTTAATTAGCATATAGAATAATTTAGTCGTACGATGACATTTAATAATCTCTTTTTATTTGGAATTACCGAGAACATGACCCGCTGATTTTAGTGAAGAGCGACAACATTCTATTTGTAAAGCCAGGTCAATCTGATGGATGTTTTGAGTTGGGTAACGGACAATTTCAAAAAGGATCTTGATTATGCTGCCTTAGTCATTGGATACCAGCTTAAGGCTGTACTCCCATTTGATAGAAAAAGTGTAATGAAATATTTCGAGATCCACACTCCCGAGGTTCGCGTTCTACTTGCAGCGAGGAAGAATGTACGCTGACGTGACAAAGTCGGTTATTTAGAGTCATCAGTCGGTATTACTGGTTTGATGCGGTTCTCAGCACATGCTTCAAACTCATCATTTCAAAGTAGTTAATGCACCCAATATCTTGAATTACCTTTAATATCCATTCGCCTCACGTGTTATCGTTATCACATTTGTTACAACGTCATAGGCTCCTCAGTTGATGTCGTGATTGTATCGACTGCGATTTAAAATAGCAAAACCCTCTGCATTTACCACATTTCCGCCTTTTTTACGTCGTTTGTAATGTAAGTTGGTGTACATGTATCAGGTCTGGGCAGGAAAATCATTTCCAGAAGGACGTACGAGGGTTGTTTGATAAGTCTGATAATCTTTCATTATAGAGCGGGAAAATTTAGACTTTCTCGCCATTGTTGGTAAACGCGATCCTTTCAGTGATGTTCGTAACCGTTTTAGGATTATTGTTGGCAGGCCTAAGATGTGTGGTCAGGCGGAAAGCTTGAAAAGAAATAAAAGAACTTCCCGCTGTCATGAAACACTTGAACGGTTGGACAGTTGCACATGGTAAGAGTTGTCCGCTGATCCCATTGGATCAGTCGGCCAACTGCCTCCTGAAACTGGTGAAGGCACGGAGAAGGGAATGCTGTGACCCCACAGAAAACTCGTCAACCGTCATTCGGAAGGGCGTGAGAATATTACCCAATGCCTGACCTACCTGATACAGGTTTTCTGGGGTTTTCCCTGCATCTCTTTAAGTGAAACACCGGGTAGGATCCTTAAACCACAGCCCGGGGGCCATAGACAACCCTAGGCTTCCTTGCCCTACCTTCTGCATTCCTCCCTTTTCAATTCCCTTCCTATGCTATTAAAGCGGAGTTGCCTGTTTCAGGATCACCCTCAGCCTGTTAACCCAAGTCCAAAAAATCTAAACCAAAGTGGGTGAAATTTATGCGGACTCTGCACCAGAGTTGAAGACTATTTAATTCTGGAATAATGAACTCACTCCGGCCGCCGTCCATTGAGGTCAGCACTCAAGGAAACATCGAAACAATTTATAATATCGTAGTATAAATTCGCAGAGAAAACGTGCGTGACGTAGCTGATGACGTAGGCTTTTCAATTAAACGAGTGAATTTTGTCCTCCATGTGAAAGTGGCCATGAAAGAGGTTTGTACCGCGACTGTTGACGTTGGACCAAAATCGGATTCAGGAACACCGAATGCAGCCATGTTTACGTGTAACCCACAAGCCTTTTTACGTCCATGGATCCATCACTACACTCCAGAAGCCAAAAAATTTGACAATTGCTGGTGGAAAGTGCGCCCAGAAAGACGAAGACAGTTTTGTCAGCTGGAATTGTGGTGGCCACTGTTGCGATTCTCAGGGTATAATATTTATAGATTTCTTGGAAAAAGCCACAACCATAACTGGGCTATTGGATCGTTTGAAACGGGTCCTGATTGAGGAACGACCAAGGTTGGTGCTGTTTCACCAGGACAATGCGGCAACCCAACAAAACAGTCTTGATGTGCGAAAGGGTACATGGTTGGGATTCGAATTGTTCCCCATCCACCGTATTTACAGACCTAGCGCCAAGAAATTCAAATTTTGGCTTTGTGGGAAGGAATTTTTATCAAATGAGGAAATGATCGAGACGGTGGCGGATTATTTTGCAGAGATGTTTCTGTGATGGATTAAAAAAAATGTTGAGCCAAGTGTATAGCCAAGGAAAGGAAATGTTGAGGAATAATCTTTTTTTTTTCATTTTAACAGACTTATCAAGCAACCCTGGATGAAGTCCTCATGCTGATGGTATAAGAAGGGAGGGAATTTAGAAAGGGCAGACTCGTAACGTTGCCTGAGGAAGAAGGCAACATGATACGTAACGCCGAAGGCCTTGGATGAATATATTTGTAGTGTTCTGGAGAAAGGAAGGACCGAAAGAAAGAAAAGCGTCGGGTTTCGCGGTGTCGTGCTAGGAATAGCCCTGGATGACACGGGTCGCCCCAAATAGACAGCGCCCAGGGCCCACTTAGCAGCGGCCGTGCCTCATTATTATACCTCGCTCAAACGCACAACACTATCGCACGCGGAACGCGTCTAACCGCAATTTAAACTCTACGTTCTTCACTGGCAGGACGGCAGATAAACTAAATGGCTTCCACAGGACCTGATAGAAATCTTCGGAGGAAGGCCAGAGCTATTCATCAAAGAGCCAATTATGAATCGCCACCAACCTAGACTGGCAATAGAGTACTTACTTAGTCCGAATATTTCGAAACGATTGGTTTAACGGAGCAGCAAACACGGCAATAAGAGACTTGTAAGAGTACATCGTTCAAGCTAGAAAGTGGTATTCGAAGCACTCATTAATATTTGAACGGATTTCATTTGGTAATGACGTAGCAGTAGAGGTAAACTGAAGTCACTGTACATGATGCATAATATCATAATTTTAATGACGATAAAGAAACCCAATTCCAGTCTCAAAATTTAATTACTTCGAGAAGGCTTCAACTGTAAAAAGTCATAATCATCTTTCTCCTCAATCCCACATTTCACCAACGTACGTCATAATGCGTCGACACTGATTTACCGGTCTCAAACACACATACTTATTTATCTAATAATACTGATCAATCTGGTTTTGTCTCACACGTGCCAATACTTGTACTTGATGCAGTTCTTCGCCGTGTTTTCAAATACTGTTTGTTATTGTTGTTGTTGTGGTATTCAGTCCTGAGACTGGTCTGATGCAACCCTCCATCCTGCCCGATCTTGCGCAAGCCTATTCATTTCTTTATAACTAACACAAGCCACATTCTCCTTAATCTTTTTAGCGTATTCCATATTCCGTTTTAACATTCTTTATCGCCTGTTCTATATATAACAGCATGGGCGACAGACTGCATCCTTGTCTTACTCCTTTCTTTAATTACAGCTTTCTTTTCTTGATCTTCTATTCTAATTACTGGTGCCTGTCTTCTGTAGCCGCCATTCTAGATATTTTATTCCGGTGCTCTTCAAAATCCTTTATAGTGTGTTCCAGTTCACACTATCAAACGCTTGTTCTAAATCTACAAATACTATAAAGGTAGACCGGTTTTTTTTCTTATCCCCACAGATAATAAAAATTCAATTTCAATGATTTGCAGTAAACTTTTTTCTCCATTGTATTTACGGACACAAAAGAAACATTTTCGATCAGATCCTGATACTATCTTTATTTTCCCTGAATATGATGTCGGTTTTTCCCCATCTAGGCAAAGCTCCCGAAATAATTGCATTTATAACTTCAAACGCTGTAATATTTTTTAAATTCACAACACAACAATATTCAAACATTCTGGCTGAGTGGATTAGGAGAAAATAACGAATATGTGCTGCATTTCATCTGTGGAGTATCTCTCTGGATGGTCCAACAATGATTCGGCAGCTAGTTAGGATTCAAAAAAGTTACAACGTTTTTTGGTGAATCGTGATATTTCCATTGACTTTCAAAGTACTTGCACCAAGAAAAACTTGGCGCAGTGAGCGGTGATCACGGGGGAAGACTTTCATCAGCAGATTAGGGGATGGTATCAAGGAAAATTAAATCCTAAATGCTAGCCGATTATTGGACCTTAGAGAACGATGTTCAAGAGGAGAAATGTAGCTGAAAATCGTTATTCTAGGTGAGTCAGAATGTTTGAATATTGTATATCAAGTATTTAGAAATGTTTGGTATTTTAAATGACTATCTCTCGGAAACATACTGATAGGGAAAGTCCGATTTCATTTTTGAATTAAGGAGAAATAAAGCATAAATGCGCATATTTAACTCTTTGAGACAAAAAATCTGTTTTCTCGTCAGTGTAATCGTTGTGACACGGTTTTTTTTATTAACAGGCTACATGAGGTTGATCCTGAAACAGACTTTGGAAGGTATTTGGTAAGGTGGGATGCTGAAGGTAGCTAAGGGTTGACAAGGGCCCCTGGGCAATAGTTTCAGGATCCTACCCGGCTTTTCACCTAAAGAGATGCAAGGAAAAACCCTAGAGAACCTGCATCAGGTAGGTCGGGGGATTGGGCACTATTGTCAGGTCCTTCTAGATGACGGGAGACGAGTTTGCTGTGGGGTCGCAGCATTCTCTTCTCCGTGTCTCAACCAGTTTTAGGAGGCAGCTGGCCGACTGATCCAATGGGATCAGCGGACAACTCTCACAGTACATACACCTCCTAAAATAGATGAAGGTGCCTCGACTTGTGAGAACCTTGGAAAAGCAGAGAGAGTACGAGGAATCCCCAAAGGAAACCCCGCTGGCAATCTGGGAAGAAATACCGGCGAGTGGAAGCTCCTACAGGCCTTTTCTTCTTTGTTGTGACAAAGTATGCATTAAAAAACTATGTAGAGAGAAAGTCTAAAGTAATGACTGTGGGATATAGAACGAGGTATACGGACGAAATGAACAGAAATTCTGTAGGTCAGCCTGTATACGTAAATTAAATATTACATACGAACCAGTTCCATAATCAGAAGCGATTATTTGATATGCTTGAATAAGGACGTTAATAAGGGGGACAGAACGAACTGATTGAAAGTAGCCAAATACAGAGAAATCAATCCGTCAACAAACGTGGACGGAAATAAATTTTAGTTACGATATATAAGAACACATTCCCTAATCCACATATTTTTTTTATATTGGCAAAGGATTTTTACGAGACTTCGTGCCGTTTCGTGACGTGATTACAGTAACAAAGATAAGTGACTGGGAGAATGTTGAAAACATAAAAATCGCATTTCTCAAAAATGACATTAAGTAGCAATCATATCCACGAAAATATTGAATCTACTTTAAATGTCATGGACACTGAATGTTGTACGTAATATTTAGTGCAGTAAGAGCTGCCCCAGAAAATGGCTGATAAGGCTGGAAGGCCACAGCACGCTTTTCTACGGTGCCTTGAAGCAGTAACTTTTTAATTGTACCATCAATGCCAGACCTCGAAACACGCCGTGCCGCTTCTGAAACGTCTCAGTTTCCATAGACAAGCGTGTCTCGTATTTGTATTACCGTACTTTCATTCTTCGAAATCAGTAACAAAAGACAGGTTCCTCCCCCCCTTGTCATTATTTCTTATTTATTAAAACTTAAGTTAAAATATTATGTGATGTGGTATTCAGTCGTTTGACTGGTCTGATAAAACCCTCAATACTAACTCCTGCGAAAGCCTTTTCTTTTATACTTTACTACCACATCCTCCGTTATCCGCTTACCCTATTCCAACCTTGCCCTCCCTCTTCAGTTCTTACCCCACTCACTTCCTTCTAAGACCCTCATGTCTCAAAACGTGGCTTATTAATCTATCCCTTCTCTTGGTCAAAATCCTCCACATTGTTCTCTCTTCCCCAATTCTGCTTTTGATTGTATTATATGTTATATTGTATTTTCATAATTAAAACACCAAATGAGGTCCCAAACTAAGGGACGAAACGTCGTGTATTGCACCGATATCAATAAATTTATTAATTATTCTGACATAGGTCTTTTTACCATTTTTATGACTGAAATTATTTATCGTCTACAGTGATTTCAGAATACGGCAACATTTCCATACTTTTTTCCTAAATACGTTTTCTCATACGCACAATTATTTCTTAGAACATGAGTCACTTTCTCTTTGTAGGCTGTGTCGTTTACTTAATTAGGTTATCTTTTGTAATTTCGTTATTTAATCACAATTTTTAGTATACCGCGTAACGTATTAAATTTATAATAATTTATAAAAACAGCGTACAATTAGACAGACAATGAATAATACCGTTGCACTCATAGATTATAGATATCAAAATACTTGAATTCCTTTGCATACAAACCCGATTTAATCTTTATAGGTCTTGAACGTCGTTTCAGGTCCCATACTGTGATGTTCTTACGAAGTAATAAATTTCCCTAACGGTAGGCAGTAACTAATGACCATTAACATTTGGCGCGACTATAGATAAAAACCAATCGCAAATTTGTGTTGTTTTTTCAATTTGTTTGCCTTAAGACAACATTGTCCAATATACTCTTCGAAATAGATTATGAAACGGGTTAAGCTAACGTAAACACTAAGCATGATCTTGAAAATCGTATGGAAACCTTGTTTCTATTAAAAATATCAAGCTACTGTCTTATAAATAAAATTGACTGTTTGTGTGTATACTTGTCAGTGTGAAAATCTGAAGCCGTGGAGCAATTTCGACCAAATTTTGTACACGAGTTCCCTGTCACTGACATCAAACATTCAGTGGGGCCGAGTGGAAGTTTTAAATATATTTATAAACTTATATAAATAAGGGATAATTGAAAGTGTCTTTCGGAAAATAACGTTAAAGAGGTGGGTTCTGGGTTCAATTACAAAAGACTATACAAATGAAATCTATACTTGCTTTACTTTATTCCGTTGTTCTGCCATTTTACTGTTTTTTTTCTTTCATTTTCAAGATAATTGATGACTGCACATCTACATGGAACTTAAGGATACATACGATTTTACTTATAAACTATTACAAATTAACTTGATGCTTTCAATAACAGTTCATAATTTCCCAGATTGATTTGTCTAATGAACCGTGTTACGTTTCATAGGATTGCCAGTCGTTGAAAGTCCACTAGCTTGAATTCTGTTTCTTAATGTGGGATTCATATTTATGCTTCCGCCCATTCACATTTGGTGGGCTGGAAGAATGGCGAGGCGGGGGGGTGGGGGAGTTAAAGGAACTGTATCAGTGGGATAAATCTTAGTGGTTGGATCAGATTATCTGATTCTTGATTGCGCTGTTGAGATGTCGGGCGATGATTTGATGTGTCGGTGAATAATCTATCGGTTCAACTGGTTTTGATATTCTTCCTTGAGCTTTCCCATAGTTGATTTATCTTCTTTATAATGAACTTTCTACGCCGCAGTTCTCTTATGCATAACAAAATTCACATTTTGCTTTCTTTACCTAAGGATCGCTGTTTCCAAAATCAGCGCTACAATCAACCAAAAGTAATAGATATAATTCAATTGAAATAGAATATAACTATTTTTTGTTAATAAAATTAAGTCAACAGTTGAGAATGGATTAGGCAAGAAATCAAACAGAATATTAAAGCTTCATCCAACAGCAGCGCCAAAACAGGTCAAAATAGTAGAGCCCTGAGATTGAAGCCTCACTGTGTCCATTCGGAATGACCTACGTTATTTGAAAGGTCTCATTTTACACAGAATTTAATGCCATTTTATGATATGTAAATGAAAGTTTTTTTTAACAGTGTTTTATATAAGATTGAGAAAGTCAGGGTTTTTTGACTTTCTTTCATGTACTTTGACACCTCATAGATTTCTAACCAATGGTCTGAAAATTTAAAAACAGACAGTACGAGTCCTTCCAAACTTATCCTCAAAGTTTGAATTAATTGTGTTTCATACTTTGTTTTAAATTAATTAGTGAACCTCTACTATCTCTTGGACAGCGCATCTTGTAGAGGTTGAAATTCGTCGAAAATAAGCAACTCTTCGGCGATGCGCTGTCCAAGAGTTGGTAGAGATCCTCTAATTAATTTATTAATTAAAAAGACAACTCAAACTTTACGGATAGGCTTGGAAGGGTTTGCACCGTCTTCTGTCAAATTTTCAGACCATTTGAAGCAACATTTTGTCAAAGTCAAGCTATATGTAAGAAAGTCAAAAACCCCTGACGTTTCTCGGGTTTTTTCGCCAAAACTCGTGTATAAAATGCTTTCAAAATTTTTTCATTTTCATATCATGAAGTGGCATTAAATTCTGCGTACAACGAGACCTTTTCAAAATAACGTAGGCCATTCTGAATGGGCACAGTGAGGCTCAGGGCGACGCGAGTAAGCAGTCAGTCCGTGAGATATTCCTCCCCTGCCCGCTTTGGCGCGGCAATTCAATGGATACACAATTATCTATGTTCACATCCTCTGATATGGAAATGAAACGTGCACAAAAATTTAGGTTAAAATTCCTGTTTAAATCACCAAAATTTTCAATGAAATCGGTTGAGCCGTTTCGGAGTCTATTTGGGGCATCGTATAAATAGCACTCCAATTTTGGATTTTGCGATCACAGACAGAGATTTCAATTTTTTTTATTGGTACGGATGAGCATGTGTCCTCTCTGGTGTTGTCCATACTGAGGGGTGGTGGTTGCAGCCTCATCCCCCGCAGTATTTTGATGGGCTGGTCTGCAAATTGGACTTGATGGACAGTTGCCGTTATCCATGTAATTAGCTTCGATTCCTGGTTAAAATTATTTTCGCGTATTCCTTTCGCTACCATCTGATCGCTCACAAAGCGACCGTGAGCGTAGAATTGGCAATAGTTGACAGTCTCGGAACGACTGCAGTGAAATGCGAAGGTTCATAATGTCATTCCACTTTGGAACAATTCAAAGAGATTAATTATGCATAGATATTTTTTGTGGTGTACGTGAAGGAGGTTAACGATGCCCTGAGTGATGAGAGTTGATGCAACCTTGTTTCCATCCATCCCTTAAAGAGGACTGTTGGAGTTTTCATCGCGGCAAGCCGTTTCCGAGACGGCCGTACACACTGAGAAAATAAACCTGTTCCCCACTTCCCCCCCCCCCCCCCACCCCACAGACCTGACTGTTGTGAAGGCTTGCACACAGCTGTGTACTCGGCACACAAATATATACCCAAGACGCCTGGAGGCCCATCCGCGGAGTAGCGACCCTGCTATTTCCGTACTCTTCCACCATATTAAATACTTCGTTCACTTCCACATCACACGAGCATATCAGTCCACTCGTCTTCGTCCTGAACCACTGTATTTCTGTGGTGAAAGAAACCAAAAATAGTTTTCCAAGTTATGGAGCAACTTTGAAAAATAGGAGCAGGATCGTTCCATGTAAAATCAACCCAAAAAGAAAAAAAAACGACTGGACACCCATGATCTCAGATTTTAATGAAACTTGACATGTTTGCTCCTTACATGAATATAAATAAAGATATAAAATATTTATGCTGTATCACAAATGGTTTTTGTTTTACAACCTGCCAAAATTTTTGAAACCGCGTGTTATTTATCGATCGGCGGGGGAAATGCAATTTGTTCTTCCATAGAAAATAAATTATACCTTCCTTATTTACCAACCAAAGTTAATGAATTTTTCTATGAGAATACTTCTATAGGTAAGGAAGACAGAAAAAAAATTAATCGACTGTAAAGTATCTAAAAGTAATCTGAAAAAAATCTTAAGTGGTGAAATGAATTTTTTAAAAATAAAATATGAACTTCCACGCGAAGTGGAATATCGTCGAGAGGGAAAAGGGTAATGACATAAGTTTTTTATTGTTGTTGTTGTGGTATTCAGTCCTAAGACTGGCCTGATGCAACCCTCCATGCTAACCTATCTTGCGCAAGCCTTTTCATTTTTTCACAACTGGCACAACACACATCGTCACTAATCTGCTTAGCGTATTCTATCGTTGGCCTCCCTCTTCTGTTCTTACCCCCACACACTTCTCTCTAATGCTAATTTTACAAGACCATCGTGTCTTAAAACGTGGCCTATTAACCTATCCCTTCCTTCTCTTAGTCAACGTCCTCAATATTATTCACTTTTCCCTTATTCTGTTTAGAACTTCCTCGTTAGTTACTCCATCTGATTTTCAGCATTCGCCTATAGCGCCACATTTCAAATACTTCTATTCCTTTCCTTTCCATAACTACTATCGTCCCATCGTTTTTTATTATTATTTAAAAACTTAAACACTATCACACGAAAAAATAAAATTAATGGTTTTTTCACTCCTTAATTGTTTTTTTTCCACTTCAAAAATAGGAAATAGTTCATTTCATGACAAGTGGCTTAATTTTCCAAACCGATCCCCGCGCAGCCATTCCCGATTTTGATGAGATTTTAGCAGTTTGTATTATGAGAACTTAGATGAACATCTAAAAAATTTTTTTAGTTTGAAATATGCAATTCCGACTGAAGTACAAGTCTTTTCGCAGCCGTTGTCGTAGTAGACGTCGTTTCAAAAATGCCACTTTAGAGCTTTAATTTTGCGGTAGACATTACAGAATAGATCCTGAAAATTTTTTCTAAGCTAAACCTAATGTTTAGATTACGAAAAAAATAAAGAAATGTATCATTCCTGGCCAGCATGAGCCTCCAAGGTTGACGATAAAAATTTGGATAAATTTTTTTCGGATATTCAAGGAATCCTGTCGGCATTCATATTTTGTACTTCGCATTTCTACACGAGTGTCTACAATTTAGAGGATTTACAGAATTGCACAAATAGAAAAATATAACTATAAAGTGTCTACGGATGGTCTAAAACAATCGGAAAGTTGGAGTTAAGTGTAGTATCATGGAAAGGGAAAATGATAACCTTTTGGTATGGAAAGTGAGGTTAATTCAGGCGAACATAATTTTATAGTAAAGCGTTTACATCCTCATGGATCATCAGAATCATTTTCCTAGCCCCAGAGAGTAAAATGTTCAGAAAGATGCTGACAGGATATTTTGAGAGAAAGGAAACCTTGACCACATTAGAAATCCACACCGTTTATTATTGTGATAAATAAACTAAATTAATTTTTTTCTTTTGCAGGTAATAATGGGCGATAGAACAGCAGCCGAGAGAGCCTGCAAAGATCCAAATCCCATCATAGACGGCCGCAAAGCTAACGTCAACTTAGCCATCTTGGGAGCCAAGCCTCGAGGAAACATAACACCAGGTGAGCTGAGCTCAGATATCTTCCAATATATGTCGAGAAAAAATAACAACGACGCCTGCAGGTTCCCATCTTGAGCATGACATCGACGCAAGATCATATTTTCAAAATTAATTACTGGATATTTTGAGCGTAGATCAGTAATTACTTGAAAGGTCCTTCATCTTACGACCAGGTTTTAACCTTGGTAATGAATGACTGGTCTGGGAAGTTAAATCAGCACCACATGAGGGCACCTGACAGAGCCGATGCTGACCTCAGCTATCAGGAATAGAGTAAGTTAAGAGCCGGACTGGTATTAATGCGTAACAGCTCTGACTTGACCAGCGTTGGACAGGAATAGGCCACCGTGGGCGTGCACGACCTCCATTTACCCATCCTGGGCGTCATTTCTCTGCACTTGGAAACACAGTAATCAGGAAGCAGAAAAGATATTTCGTCAAGCACTTCAACATTTTTGGAACAACTACAGAACCAGCACCAGAATTTAACACGGCAGATAAATTGAACTTGATAAATGTGGACGTGTTACACCTACTTAAACTGCGTGTAATGAATATAGAGGGATATTACTTATTTTAAGTGGAATATTGATATATTAATAACTCGTTCTTATAATATAAAAGAAAAACAATAATTTACATGATCTCAAAATAGTTTTATAATTTTGATTTTATGCCGGCACTTCTTTCGTCAATTAAAACTATATATATTTACAAACTTGACAAAAATTAATTAGTTAAACAATTATAACTCTATCTCAGCATCGCATTTCTGGGCCTTCTCATAGAGCATAATGTTAAACACAAAATCTACTAGGACCTGGCAGACAATTAGCAAAAAGTCACAGGGGTAATTACCGTGTCGGATTAATGCAGGTTCGAGCTCATTCCTCCTAATATCCTCCTTTCTCCAGATCACTGCTGCCGAACTCCTATTCTTCCTGTTTCAGGAAAAATTTTAAAATCTCCCTTTGCCACAATTTGAACCACAGTCATGAGTGAGACGATTAGCATAGACTAGCTTCTAGCCGAATTTGTGGTGAGCTCCAAAACTGTCCAAATTCTTCTCACGCCGATCTCGCACAATCTCCAATCTCTCTCCTCACCGCTCTCCAACAATCCTCCAATCTCCCCATAAAATCCAGGCTTTTTAAAATCTCCTCCCCACTTCTTTAGTTACTATCACCAAAATGGTAGGGATGGATATCCACAAATAACATTTATGGTGACAATTGGGGAAATACACCACCCGATGCCGCTAAATTCTCACAAAAATTTGGGAAACTCCCAATCCGCGACGCGGAGTCTGAGTTTTATTGCCCCCGGCTTAACTGCTGTATCCTTGACTCCATGCTGCCACAAGCCCGAGCAGATGTGTTTGCCCGTTACATACGAGTTTTAGAGAAACGTCAGTATCAGCAGAACAACACGAAATAAAATTGACTCAACGTGCGTAGTATTTAGTAGTAGTCAGAGGTAATACGATTATTAGATCTCAGTAGGGAAAAACTGACCTTCGCAGAATTCTCATAAATATTAACATAGAGAACTACCGAAACTACGTTAGTAGTTCAGCTGTATTTACCTCTAAATTGACATCAATCATTGAGATTTTTGAATAACTGTGGTAGGGATATGATTTGTTTGTTGTTGTTTTGGTATTAAGTCCTTAGACTGGTCTGATGCAACTTTTGCATTCTAACCTATCCTACACAAGCTTCTACATAGCTACCACATCCTCCCTCATCTCCTTAGCGTATGATTTATATAAATAAAACGCATTATATGCTGTGGGCCCTCGTATTATATACTGCAATACGACTGATTATGGTCGTCCCTTATGCGTTCCTATACACTCATCCCATTGCTATAAAATTTTAGTGTTGAGCGGTGATCACTTCAGAGACTTTTTCTGTCGTCTTGTTGAATATTTAGGTTCCTTCTTCTCTCCTTTCAAACTAAAAAAGATGCCATGTCAATCATCTGCACTGCGACTTCTAATGTTTGTCCCTTATGCTTTCCTATACGTTCAAATGATTCCCATGAAACTTTTGTGTTGAGCAGTGATCACCCCCAAAGGCGTTTTCTGTAACCTTCTTTATTATTTACGCTCCTTTCTTCCCTCCTTTAAAGCAAAAAAAAAAAAAGATGCCACGTCAATCATCTGCTCTACGACTTCTAATGTTTGTCCCTTATGCGTTCCTATACCATTCACCAGATTGTCATGAAGGTTTCTATCGATCGTTCAGGTTACTTTCATGCAAAGAAACATATAAACAGGACAACTTATGCCACCACGTAGCCTGTCTAGCGAGATGAATCTGTATGTTATGTTTTAATTAATAAAGATAGTTTGTAATTGTTTTTCTTGAACGTCGTTGGCGCCGCCAGCGCACGTACGCAGTCGCTTATGAACCGTGCGGCGGCGGCGACGACGACGTTCTCGAGGAGCAATTTAAAGTTTCATTACTTAAATAATATAGCAATACCAACATACCATAGTTACATGACTCCAGCGTCTTATAACTGTTAAGAATTTAGGAAAATTCCAATAATTGAAATTTTGATGTTCTTGTGGAGCAAATAATTGAATTTATCGAAATATTCTCGAATAATTAGCTACTGATATTTATCGATACGCAATCTCTTATATCTATTTGAATTAATTTAATCTACATTCTCAAAGTATTTTATGATACTTGAAGATGCAGCTTGATGTGCATGACAGTGTAAATAGATATCGCGGCCACTAGCGGGGGTGCGGTTGAAAATGCTGGTTGGAAAGTTAAAAGAATCGGAACGAAGCGCAGGTTTCCTGTTTGAAGCTCCAGGATGCATGCGATTTAAATCCAGAACGCGGACTCCGAAGCTAAATTTAGTTTGCTGAGGGAGTGTAAACCATCAATGGCGAACTACCCACACACATAACAGCTCGCTATCTGTATCGCGCACGTTAATCAGATTTCAACGCTTTTATCACTAACATTAAAATCAGAATTTCATTTAATTATAGTCTAATCACTGACATTGGACAACTACGATTATTATATTAATTAACCTATATTTCCTGTAGTAAATGTAGTATCTAAAAGAGATTACATGGAAATGAAGGAACTGTCCTATTCATATCAGTTTGCATATAATTAATTTCAAGTGCATTTTTGTGAATGTCACCAATAGTCTCACACTTATACAAGGCTTAATAGTATTTACCTTCACATTAGTAAATCGGTATTCTGAAAAACGGGACCGATGATTTGAGAATCCTTATTTTCCAAGAGTTTTTTACCCTCTTGGTGAATATTATTCATAGCTGATGAATTATGCAGTAATATAAATCATTTTGTATTAAAATAAAGTATAATGTCGCTACACCAGCTTCTCTGGCATAATGTAGAAGAATGAGAACTCTTGAAATCAAGTATTTCCAAATAACTTGAATGTAAGCACTTGATTCATTTTAGGATGTGCTGAAGTTTAAAAGACATATAGAAGCATTATTTATACCAGGAACGTTGAAGAATTGTAGAGTCTTAAGTTGTTTGTTGTTGCAATGGACCGTGAAAGATAGTTTACTTCTTATGACACCAATAACGCCGTAAAGAAGCCCTCCCTATTTTCATCCAGCCTCTAAAGCAGCAAACTTTATTTAAACTTTTCTCCTCTAGGATCAACTCCAGACAAATAAATTATGAGGCACTAATTGTTTTCACGACCTTCCTCTTCGGAATCATTAGTGTCTACAGCTATATTTATGAGGTAGGCATTATTTTGCTATCGTTGTAGCCTATATACTACACAGTCTATAAATGTGCGCTGCAGGAGAAGAGTGGGGCATATTTCTGATATTATGATTTGACGACAAAAATACCACGCCACGTCGCAGTGGAACTACATCTTAATTCGCTGTAGTGAACATACGCCTAATAAAATTTAATAGGGGGTCAATTTATTTTATTTTAATCTAAATAATATAGTGAAACCAAAGTTTTTTCAATCCATCGGCGGCCTAGCCAGAATTAAAACGCCGTCGCTGACCAAGGCTTCTTCAATAGGATAATTTCAGATG
This sequence comes from Eucriotettix oculatus, assembly GCA_034510155.1. NCBI lineage: Eukaryota > Metazoa > Arthropoda > Insecta > Orthoptera > Tetrigidae > Eucriotettix > Eucriotettix oculatus. Next base: position 13,292,014 of record CM067382.1, read on the forward strand.
CCATAATATTGGCACGCACGAGTTTACTCCACAGTAAGTGGGAATATTTTGAGAGCGTGAGGTCTCACGTTTCTGGAAGAGATTGAACTCTGTGGGGGTGATAAATGGCTGGTCATTGGCCAACTTCGTGGATAATCTGGATCTGGAGGGGAGATCTGATGTGTCGAGACTTTTTTTGGCTCCATTTTAATCCGAATGACCCTGTATATTCTAAATATAGCTTATCAGTGGAAAATTGCTTCGAAGGAAAAAAAACCTTTCAGACAGGGCATCGCCGGCCATCATATTCCAGAAGATTCTTCGTCAATGGTTCCAAAGGTTCCTGAGCGCCGGTGGTAATGTACTGTCGGACAAAATATCCTTCAAAGCGTCAATTATAATGTCACAGTGGTCTTCGCCAACAATTTTGGTTTGTAAACACTAAAAACATGTTATTTTAGCCCATCATTTCCTTAAAAAAGAGTCAATTTGTTTCTCGATGTGAAAATGTGTAAGTTTATCAGGTCTATATTAATTATGTCCCAGGCTTCTGCATCACAATGTAACCACAGGTTATTAATGTTTCGTATAGAAAAAAAACCCTTTGACGGTCACTGTTGTTTTTCTAAGAAATGATTTATTATAACGGTAGCTTTCGTTAGATTAAACTGCCATATTCATACTTTTATATTAAAAAACTGACTTAATATTTTCTGTACAGTGTAGTTCGTGTTTGAGAACGCAATGATTTTTAAATTTCACGAAGTACACTGTACAGAAAATGTTAAGTCAATTATTTTAATATTTAATATTGAAGTTCAATCTGCCGTTATAATAAATCATTTCTTAGCAAATTAACAGTGTCCGTCAAAGGTTTTGTTATTATTTTTTCAATATCAGCATTAATGGTCAAGCATCCCAATGTACTAATGTTTCGTGAAATATTCGACGGTTGTAAATGAAACGGAAATATAGAGACTGGCGTATTTAAAATTAATACATATTTTTTATTATCATTCTTTGACACGTCCCTGGAGTCGCATTGAAGATTGGTCAAAGATGAGAGAAGCAAATAGTTACGCCATATTATACAATTAAATATGGCGGACGTCCTTGTATAATGTCTCTGATGTGTCAGAATAATGCATTCTGACACATTTGCCTACATATATTTTTAATTATATGTAGGAGTAAATCCCTAATCCCCCAGATTTTTTAAGACTAGGCGTACTAAGTTTTATTGCAAATGCGTACAAAATATACAAACAAACATATCCACCAAAATAAATTGAAAATCAAAAATAATACTGACTGTGTGATTTAGACTTGTGACGCTGTATTAAGTCACGTGAACTTATTTTAATCGCAGCCAAAAGCTAATTTACTCACGTTGACGAAAAGGATTTTTGACACCTTTTGTCGGTGTCGCCTAAACTATTCTGATTTTTTTTTAGAAATATTTTCCTTTCACTCCTAAAAACCACACTCGCACTGGGGTCCCACAGGGATCAGTATTAGGGACATTATTATTCCTTATATATATAAATGATCTTCCTAATACCATAGATTACAACTCTAAAGCTATCCTCTTTGCAGATGATACTAGTGTAATAGTAAAAAGTAACAAAGACACACTAGAAGAGGCAAGTAACAATAATTTAACTAACCTTGCTAACTTGGTTAATGCCGAACGGATAACAAATAACTGTGGAACAAAACACATTTTCATGCAATTTTCAACACTCAACCACAACTCTTACAATATTAACACTTAAATACGACAGCAAAAAAATGTAAATGAAAATTCCTCTGTTAAATTCTTAGGTTCTTAGTAAATTAAAAAATTAAATTGGACTGATCAGATTAATCATTGCTAAGTCAGAGCAATGTCCACCTTCAGTGATTTAAAACTAGATAATAATTAGTATACTTATTGCATATTTTCATTCTAGTTTATCATATGGTTTATATTTTGGGCAACTCAGTAGGCGTTTAGTTAAGATTTTTTATTAGTCAAAAAAAGTTTGTTATGTGGAGCAATATGTCAGGTCTTCCTCACGAACTTCTTGCAGACAGAACTCTGTTCAAAAAAGTTAGGTATTTTCACTGTTCACCGGGTGCCATATACACGTTATTCATTGATTGTCTATTTTTAATTACAATATAGGCAACTTTATTTTGGTATAATTTGAGATATTCATCACTTCAATACAAGGAACAAATATATCTGTATAAAAAATGTCATAACTATTGTCAATTGCACAGAAAGGTGTGCATTATTCAGGATATCCATCTTCTAAACAGACTGCGCACAGAATTATAAACAGTTTGTCCCGATAATTCAAGTGTAAATTTAACACTGAATTCTGCTCATTTTTGCTTCTATTCAATAAAGGAATTTATAGAAGAATAGGAGAAGAGTAATTTATAATAGTTTATAATACAAAAATTTGTTATAAGTATATTTTTCTTTTATACAATAAAATAATGTAATAAATGTACACCCTGACCCATTCCACATCCTTGAAGCTTAGCTTCTTTACAGGATCTACGGAATATGATTATTATTATTATTATTATGAATGAAATTAAAATTAGAGACCATTGCTAATGTTTGACTCGTGTCACTCATGATGTTTAAGGTCACGAACTTACATAAACAGAATAGTTGCCACTGTTAAAATATGTGACCACTGTTGTCATAAAACTCTCGTACTACTGGAATTTACCAGGAATATTAATAACATTAGCCACACAGATGTTTAACGTAGATCTGTTTTCCCGAAATTGTAGCTTCTGTTGGTTTACAGTTTTAAAGGGAACATCATAAATTATTTTACACAGCGTTCGTCGAGTTTAGTTAATTTCGTTAAATGAGTAACTTGGAGCATTTATTTGTGGTTTGTGCAATGTAGTTTTGTTGTTTGAATCGGCCGGCGCCCCTTCCCTTCCCCATCCCCATCTCTGTGGGGGGAAAGAGCGCAGGACAATTGGACAACGGCAACGTCGCGTCGCGCCGCGGCTGGCCTTTTCGTGCGAATGATGCATGAATAATTGAGAGCATCGCGGGTTATCTCGAGGCTGCATCTTGCTGACTCAGCAGACCCTTTCCATCGCGATTAAAGGTGACACAGTGTTTGCTTTTGGAGGAGACAGCTGTGCACGGACACTTAATACAAACTCCGATGAAGTGGTTCTCACATCCATCTGGCCGCTTCACCTTTAAAGTTCAAACAGGGAACGAGTTCTCTTCGGAATTCAGCCCCAAATCCCAAAACCAAACCAACTTAATTCAGAAAATTATCCCTATCACTTTCTTTCAGTGTCTTCTTTAAGGAAAAATTTTTAATCACTTATTATTTCATCAAAAACAACTACAATATCAATTTCCTAGTTGTCCAACGACACCCAGTGAGCCAAAATATTCAATACACCCCTACAACAAATTTACGTTGTTACATTTTCCATAAACAAACAATATGCCCGAAAATTAGTAGGATTTCCATCTCATTATTCCAAAACGTTCTACAAAATTAATTTTTGTTGTGGTATTCTATCCTAGGACTGGCCTGATGATCTAGCGCAAGCCTTTTCATTTCCTCATAACTATCACAACCCGTATCCATCCTAATCTGCATAGGCTATTTCATCATTTGCCTTAAAACGTGGACGATTATTCTATCCCTTCTCTTGGTCAACGTCTTCCATATTGTTTCGTTTTCCCCTATTCTGTTTAGGAATTCCTCGTTAGTGATTCTATCCACCCATCTGGTTTTAACCATTTTCCTATAGCACCACATTTCAAAGGCTGTTCTATTATTTTCCTTTCCGCAGCTCTTATCGTCCACGTTTCGCACCCATATAACGCCTCGCTCTATACGAACATGTTTATCAACGATTTGCTAATATTCCCACTTATATTACCCGTAAGTAAATTCCTCGTTTCCGCGAAAGCCATCCTTGCCTCTGCTATCCTACTCTTCATGTCTCCTATACTTCTACCATCCATAGATATTACGATTCCCAACTAGCAGAATTCCTTGACATCCGTCAAAATCTCCCGAACTGTATTATCTAATAACGATTTCAGCTCGGGCTGTCTGAGCGGCAGGTAGCGGAACATTTCCCTGGGTCATTCATGCTTCATTACTCACCAAGTGAACTTCAGTAAATCAAACTCCGGTTTAGTTTATTTAACATTATTTAAAAAATATTTATTGTGTCTAAATTACAAACGTTATTGCAAGAAAAATTAAACCAAAAAATATGTAATAATGACTAGAGTCAAACATATTAACTATTGAAACGCGACGCTACGGCGCAAGACCGTGACGGGAAATTTCACAGCCCCACCGCCTATCTCTTGCAGTATCTAAATATATTTTCCTCTAATTGAAGAAATGTTGAATATTAATTCAGGAGTATTACTCTGAGCTTCACTATATTTGATAAAAATTTGAAGTTATTCATATGTTACGCGTCTTTTGTTTATTATATTATTAAATTGAATTATATTACGTCCGATAATGTGTATTTCCTTAAATTACAGCCTGTCATCTAATAAAAATGTACGACCAGATACAGTCAATATTTCTAGTTAGTTGTTACGACGTTTCAAGCTAAGGGTTTTGTACATCTGGCTTGTTTTTGTTCGGCAAAATTTCAAAATTTAACTCTGTCTGATGAAGTCCCAAACATAGCGACGAATCGTCTGTTCAACGAAATAAAATTTATTGGATTTAATTTTCTGGTATCATTTTTATGTAATAATTTGTACAATTGCTATTTTTTTAAATAAAATGTCAAATATAATACTCAGACTTTGATCAACTGAAGACTACTTAGTTTATTATTCAAGTGATTTTGGAATAATGGAAAATGCATCATAATTTTTTTCATTTAATTAAAGTTTAATTCTGACTGAATTGATTGTGTTATTCATGTAATTTACTGAAGTCAGATAAAGTTAGTTTTTAATTTATACCGATATGGTACTGACTACAAACGTCCTGAATTCCATTAACAGGCGTCAATCCTTATCGCAGAAATTTAAAATGCAATTTCCGTCGTTTTCAGTAAGAAATGTAAACGAAAAGTTTTATATTGAATATTTATTTCAAGCTCTATTGTTTAATTGAAATTGTAAGCTAATTGCCGCTGCTACACTGCTTTCCGTATCTAGTGAGTGGTGTGTTAACAATCCTTTATTTGGGCGGTAGAACAACAACGGGAACAGTTTAACATGGGACCGCAATTTTCGAGCCCCGAGGGGCATTTCCAAGGTCGAGAAAGGGTCTGCATTCACAGATTTTGGCCCTTTGTGAAGGCCAACGGCTCCACAGGTTTTTCGTTAGGAGGGGTGGAGAGAACTTTCCCTAGTGAGGGAAGTTTCGTGACTGCCAACTCGGGAGGATGTTTCATTTATTTAATCCTTGAATTTGTGGCAATGACTCCGGTAAGTAGAAGATGAACTTGTCTTCCGACCAGAAATAAGGTCCAAGTAGCGGGGAAATTTACTTCATTTGTTGTTGAGCGATGTTTTATGAGATATGAGATAAAAAAAAACACTCAACAACTCCCACATTCATCTTTTGGAAGTATATCCCATAATTTTTCGAATACAGTTTTATTGTCTCAGATGTGTTCAGAAAAATAGATTAAATTAGTTTTGAATCATCGCGGATGTCAAAAAATTATTTTTGTAGTACATCAATTAACGCCTGATTTTAATATATTAAAATGAAATATTTTAGACCAGTTTTTTCCGTCAGTTTTTTTGTTTTTAATCAAACAACGTTTCGGCGCATATTTGCACCTCCATCAGAGTTTTCGCTTCACAATCTGTGAAATTCATATTTCAATTTGAATTTAAACTTATGCATAGACAAATGTTTATGTAACAATAATTTGGTAAGTTGTTCCCCTCTATATTTGGCTATGCATAAGTTTAAATTCAAATTGAAACGTGAATTTCACAGATTGTGAAGAGAAAAAACATGATGAAGGTGCGAATATGCGCCGAAACGTTGTTTGATTAAAAACAACTGACTGAAAAAAGCCGGTCAATGTTATTTCATTTTAATTTTTGTATTTGTATTTATTTTGTAATACACAATTGGGCCTAAGCCCTTTGGCAGATACATGATTAATTTCTCCTATATACATATTGCTCCCAATCTGAATAAACCATTGTCCTTTGAAATGTTTCTGTCCCTCACAGAAAGGAAACACTACAAGAAATATATTAACACTTAACTTTGGATTAAACATTTAAATCACACTGTAATTTTTATTTATAAGGAAAGATACTACAGATGTTATCTTGATTAAATTAAATTGTAAAGCTCACAAACATAATAAAATTAGTTTATTCTGCATACTTTCCTTCTTTATTGACATACGGTATAATATTCTAGGGTAATGCATCACGGAAATACGAGGTTTTTAATCTACATAAGAAAGTCAAGTTCCACCAAAAACAATTTACACGGGGCTCTTCAAGAAAATGAGAACAATAAACTCAGATGTTTATATCTTTTATACGAGAAATAAAAATAAAATCAACAATGAAGAGAAGTCTAATATAAAAGGGTGTTCATTATAATGCTATTAGCATATTTAAAATCTTCCAGCCTCAACAGTTGAAAATCAATACAAACATGAACTAACGAACTTTTTACTTAGCCACACCTTCTACACTGTTGAAGAATTCATGGAGTTGAGAGTATCAAGTATAGAACTTCCCAAAGATATAATACAGTGCTGAAAGACTAATATAACATAGTATAAGATAGTAAATCAATATTATATGTCGAGTAAAAATTATATATCTTGTCTTCTCCGTAGTACTTATGCATGCCCTATTGTAACTTAAACATAATCATATGATTGTAAATCGTAACAGAGGTAATTTTAATTTATGTACAATCTCTGATTCTTTCCATATCCCTGAAGTTCTACTTCTCTATCAGATCAATGGAATTTAATACTAACGCTTATATATACCCTAAATTTATTTTCCTGAAGAGGATTTCCCGCAAACAGTCCCACAGGTAAATTATTCCAGTTGCTGATGGTCCTAGTTAGGAATGAAAAATTTTCCATTTTCTGTTTTTGTTTCATTTTTTCTATATTTTCCCATCTGCTTAGATAACGGTGTTCTTGCGTTTTCGAGTCAATTCCGTGGTTTTTACCCCGTATAAGCTTTTAATAGCAAACGCAGACATTCTTTTCTCCTTCCTTTGCAACACTAACTACCATCCTAGTTGTTCTACACGTTTAGTTCCTCTGACTTGGCCCTACTCGTCCAAAATTAGAAGCCCTTTTCAGAACTTCCCCCAATAAGTTTGCATGATTTTTGTGTAGGGATCCCAACAAGCCGCCTAACTAAAGTTAAACATGCCACCTCCTCTGATTTTTAACTCCCCGTTTTTAAGTTACTCATTATGAAATGTGAAGAATTTCAGGTCTAAAATTCGCCACACTGTATTGCTGAAATATATTCCTAGATATTTGCAGATCGTCGCCCTTGAAATTAGTTCTCCGCCTAATCTATACTTCGTCTCATTTATCAACGTACGTTTGGTAAGCAACATAGAGCTGATTTTCTTTCCATTAATTTTTTTTCCTGAGACCAACTATGACTCATTCTTTATCTTTCTGTAGATGATGCAGTCGTTCGCGGATAGCTTGACACCTGGCTTTTAATTGTTTGGTAAATCGTTAACTAATTTAAAAACAGTAATGGTCGGATTATGGAGCCTTGAGGAACTCCCGACGTTACAATGCCTATATCCGAAACGACATTTTGCGATCTGTTGCTGAAAAATATTTCTAGCCGTCGTTGCCCGGGTACTTATTCATTATCCCGGTACATTATTTAATTCTTGGTCGACACACGATTAAACCGGCAACGAAAACGTCACAATATGAACCTCAAATATTCTCCCAATATCTCGAGGGAGTCAAAAATACCCCCGGTACAAAAGCAGGGCAAAACATATTTTCAATACAGTAACATAATAAAAAGTGTCCCGTCACTTAAGGGATGAACTTTTACTTAAAGCGCATATTGAAGGTCATAATGTAACAAAGCGAATTCGCATTACACGCTTTCTTCACCAAACTCCATAGTTTCCTTGTTATTTTCACATGACTTTTTCCACCCCCACGCCTCGCACGCTGTATGGGGTTGAAATTATAAACAAATATTGTCGGGGAAACACTATTTAAAGAATTTTTTAATGACTCACATATGAACCTTTATTACATATAAAAAATCCCGCTAATTCCACCCCCTACCCCTTGGGGTGGTAGCCGTGTCCTACCTCCAAAGTGTTTAGTTTTGAGTCGCGAGGAATATGGATACAAAATTTTATCTAAATTGTTTTTTCCTTTAAATGTATTAACGTAGAAGTGTGTTTCACCCCCGTCCCATCCCCCTGTTAGGAGTTCGAACTGAAATTTACTTTGCAGAATCAAATCGACTCCTATAGCGCCGATTTCGATTCGAAAATTGACTTTTTTATAGGCGATGGCAATCGTAGAAATCTTTTAATGATTGATATGTCATTAGAATGGTTTTCCACAGAGAAATGCAGAAATTCTGTGATGAATGTAAGGCTGTGAAAGCAAAAAAGACTGCTATATTTGGCCAGTGCGATGGTTTCCCTAATGCTCGGCCAATCGACAGGGCCATCTAGCTCACCTACCAGTTGCCACTATTTCCGCGTGCTTTGATGGCGCTTAGATAGCGCCGTGCCGGAAGTCGTACCGGTAATGCGCCGGAAATGGCGCGCGCGTGCGTGAGTGAGTGCGTGCGTCACAGCGCTTGCCAGAGGTGTTCTCAGGCAGCGGCCAGGACATCAATCTCCGCCAGTAATGATGCATCATTGCGTGCATAATTCACCAACTGCTGCGCGAACACACTTCTTCGGGGTTGACAACCGCTACTTACCCAACCAACGTTAGTAGCGTCTATGGAAATTGTGGACACTTTGGATATTCATGCTGGAATGGAACATTAAGATGCGTATCACCCTGCTACCCCCACCAGCGAATTTCATAATATTTGCTAAAGAAATTATATTGTCTATAGCCTGGCTTAAACTATTTTATTAGTAACCCCCTTAGGACTAAGATAATCTTAAACGATCTCCAATGTAATGAATTAATATTTACTATACAGTCAATATAAAATTAATATATTATCTTAAACAACCCCCAATGTAATGAATTAAACAATACAGTCAATATAAAATTAATATATTATCTTAAACAACCCCCAATGTAATGAATTAATATTTACTATACAGTCAATATAAAATTAATATATTATCTTAAACAACCCCCAATGTAATGAATTAATATTTACAATACAGTCAATATAAAATTAATATATTATCTTAAACAACCCCCAATGTAATGAATTAAACAATACAGTCAATATAAAATTAATATATTATCTTAAACAACCCCCAATGTAATGAATTAAACAATACAGTCAATATAAAATTAATATATTATCTTAAACAACCCCCAATGTAATGAATTAATATATACAATACAGTCAATATAAAATTAATATATTATCTTAAACAACCCCCAATGTAATGAATTAATATATACAATACAGTCAATATAAAATTAATATATTATCTTAAAGAACCCCCAATATAATGAATTAATGCATACAATACAGTCAATTTAAAATTAATATATTATCTTAAACAACCTCCAGTGTAATGAATTAATGCATACAATACAGTCAATATGAAATGAATATATTATCTTCAACCACCTCCAGTGCAATGAATTAATACATACAATACAGTCAATATGAAATTAATGTATTTTATAACGTACAATGTCGATAACATAATGAATAATTAACACTAACACATTGTTTGTCAAGTTTGGGGCGGAACAGGGGCACTTAATGTTTAACAATTTTTGTAAAATTATGGAAAAATATAAATCATTTCATAAAAGTATAAAACATTAGTTTAAACTATTATTTACGTTATATAATATATATAACTTAAAACAACGAATTTAGATTTTTTTATTAATTTTTAAGAAAAATCTTACAAATTTCCCCCGGGGTAGAATTGTACATGCAATAATATAATATAATTAGAACAAAAAATTTTAATTCAAGAAAAAACTGTGTTTTCTTTTTTGTACTTATTTTGCGTATGGTTGATCTCTTTATCAAATTTTCCTTTCGCTAAGATTTTTTTGCAACAACGCAGTCTTTGTTAGCATTTTCCCCTTTTTTCCGTTTCTTTTCTTTGTTAATCTATTCTTTTTGGGTACAGCATCCTACAACTCATTCGTATAAGGTGCGTCTGCAAGTTTTTTTTTCTTGAGGAACATATATCATTTTGCCTTATACAGTAGTATCCCGTTCGGCCTCGCACGCAAGTTTTAAGTTAAGGTTTCTTATCTAGCCTTAATACAAGGAGATTTAAACCTTATATGTAACTTAGTTGCAGCTAGACACCTAGTTTACGAATATATACCATTAAAGAGTTAAAAGTGAGGAGTTTTGCAGATTACCTTCTGTCTATAAACGCAGCAAAAATTATAAAGACACAGATAACAAGAGTTCATTCAATAAGGTGGAGTCATAACTTGGTCAAGTCGGCTGCCAGGATTTCTTCCTAGACCAGTTACAATTTTATACTCCTAATTGCTAACCTCCAGCAGTAATGATAGGGTATCCCGTTCTACCCCGCTATCCCGTTCCATCCCGACTTCCCCTATATATTTCTAGAAGAAATAAACTCGCGGGCCTATTTTTATAGCCACATCCAAATATTATTAACGTCAAACAATAATATTACATAAATAATTAAATCCAGGCTTAATCTCAGTTAGTGCAGGTCATAATATATTTTAACGTTTATTAAAGACTATTTTTCTTTTGTGCATGTTAATATTCAAATAGTGTAAATGCGTTGAACAAAGCGGTTGTAAAATTTACAGAGCAATTTCCAGTAGTACTGGATATTCTGATTTGATTTGAATCCAAAAATATTGTAATGATGCTTAAAAATCTGGGTTGCTTGGGAAATCAGTTAATTATTTTTGGTCCATTTTATTATTAGATGAGAGGGAAAAGTCACAAGGCTGGAAATTGTTAATATTTAAAACCACAGAATAAAACACATGAAACCATTGTTTTATGTACAGAAGTTTGTGGCGAAAACTCACAGATCTTAATTGCAGATTTATGAAGTTTAAGGATAAATTGTTAATCGGAGAAGAACTCGCATACAAAATTGAAGCAACCGTTAAAAATAAAATAAAATCATAATTTTTATTAATAGGATTCTGATTGCATATTCTGAGATAGTCCACGAGTCTAAACAATTTATAAGGAGCAATAATATGTTAATGTCAATAATGAGTCTGCAAAATGGATTAAATGCGTTTATTATGCACAGCAATGCTTGACATTATTGTTAAGATCATTGCCATGTATTTATAGAATGCAGGTTGGTTTGTTTTGTGTACCTGAAAAAAAAAGAGGGGTAAAATATTCCGGCGAATGAGCGAAGCCCTCTGATAATTTTTCATCAAGCATTCTGCAGAACGGAAGACTTTCGTAACAGAATAAATATTCTTTGCTGCAGTTCATAGATAATATAAAAACCTCCATTCAATAGCTTCACGCGTCACATTTTAAGAAGCGCTCCTCTATAGTAGAAAAATTATGTGATTGCAAGTAGAAAAATAAAGAATCGCCCTCCTTTCACCCCTTAATTTTCTTACCAAATATTATAACACAATTGTTAACAAGAAAAAATTGTTTATGTTACGTGGGCGTGATCTTCAAAATTAATCATAAACAATTTTCAAGTTTCATGTATGTTCTTCCATTTTCTATGATTTTAGAAAATTGTGGCATCTTTCTCATATCGCCGAACTATCTACTGGCCGCATTTTAAACACTGATAAGTCACTTTAGTTACACTGTGCACAATTTAACGAGTCTATTTATCGCATATCTTGCGATTTGTGCTGCGTACTGTCATTTATACGACTAAACCCGAGTCTCATTTCTTCTTCTACTTGGTCCAATATTCCTTTTATAGTGCATATTCGTGTGATTCCAACGAAAATCATTGTCATAAACCTTCCTCTTTCTTCATTAACCAGTATTCTGCCATGGTTTCATGGTGCTAATTAAGAGTCCTCTGTTATATCCCATTTCTTGCCTTGTACAAAAACTTCAAAACACAAAGAAAGAGCCACGGTTTGGCTGAATCTTTTTATACAACGATGGCAGCCGTGATTGTAATAGAAAATCGGCCACACTCTTAAACTGAATCATGATAAGCGTTCAAACTGGGCGTTAATAGGACATAAAAAATTAAGAAAGCAAGACAAAGTTGGGTTCCGTGGTGGTACTCGAGACTCTGGCACAAGAGACTTTTTTTTTTCTCAGGATCCTTCGTCCCCTTGTCCTTGTAACGGTCTCGGAAGGAGGGTTTGAAGGTAGGGAGAGGAAACAGGCTGCATATACACCAACCATCCTGGGTAAACACAAAAAATAGCGGAATAAATAATTTCTAAAATACTGCCATATAGTTCAAGTAGAAGGCCAAGAAGACTTCTGCTGATCATGTCTCATTGATTTTACTGAAGCAGCGCTAGCATAGCATTTGTGTGCGTTATGCTTGCATAGAAAAATACTCCCAACTCTGATGCTTGCAGTAAATATTTGATATGCATAAATTTGAAACCTTCTAAACATACAATATATAACATAAAATATTATTCTTAAAAAGAAAAATAGGCTTTAGTTTTATTCCAATATTTTTCTAGTAAACATAGCTTGACAATAATGTCAAACATTGCTGTGTATAATAAACGCATTTAATCCATATTCCAGACTCATTATTGCCATTAACCTATTATTGCTCATTTTAAATCGTTTCGACTCGTGGACCATCTCAGAATATGCATACAGAATCCTGTTAATATCAATTATGAATTTTTTTATTTTTTGTATGCGAGTTCTTCTCCGATCAACAATTTATCCTGAAACTGCAATTAAGATCTGTGAGTTTACGTCACAAACGTCTGTTCGTTGTGTTTCATCCTGTGGTTTTAAATATTAATAATTTCCAACCTTGTGACTTTTCCCTCTCATGCAATAATAAAATACTAAAAACACTTGTAAATAGAGACTTACTTAATGCCATTATTACTAATACATTTACAATTGTTTAACCCTGAAGTAAAGATCACATAATTAAATGAAATTAAAAATGGCGCGCCGAGGTTGCTCATGCAACTCAAAATTTTGTTCGATCAACAATCACTATAAACATTTTAAACGTCATTTTACAAAAATTAGGAGCATTTATGAAATCAGCTGCTTTAATTTTTTTTAATTGATGATTTTGATAATACTGGATAGCAGAGAAATAAATTATTACTGGTTACTGTTGAATGGATTCAATAATGTTAAAAATAGCAAAATTTGAATGATATTGAGGAGGATGTACGCTTAAAAATGATACGAGTGCATTTAACACAGAAATTAATCTCTTAAAAAAATAAGTTAGCAAACTGGACAGCAAATTAGTAACTCAATTAGATAGTCGATAATGACCATTCATGCTGGTGCGACTATAAACACAGAACTAAAAAAAAAACGTTTGACTTTATTACCAACCAATCTTTAATGAGAAACAAATTACAAAGACGTTTCGACGCAGATTAGTCATTTGTGTGGATATTTTTCTGGCCAACCTCTCTAAGATTAATTCCAGTCTGATCTAGAACAACGTCACAAGAAGCAATACATACAATGCTGCTGTACTTCGTCGTTAAATCGAATTCATTTATTCAAAATGCTACATTTTTCTGTAATTTTAAGTCTAAACCTTCGTTTCCTGGATTCATCAAACGGCACAAACGTACACCTAATGTTGTTCACTATCAATTTGTTTATAAAAATATTTTAAGTGAGACTTTTGTTACATCGGCCAAACAAAAAGGACTTTGAAAACGATAATTATAGAATGTAATTGTGAGCAAAACCCCATCACAAAGCATTATAATAAATTTATTCACAATTTCATATGTTGACCAGACCACGTAAAGGGAACCTCATTATGTAAAAGAGTCACTTCTGAAATGTCGTACATTAAAAAAAGAACACAATTCTGTGAATAATAATAATGACACTGAAACTCTTAAACTAGTTATATGATATGAAGACTAGACTTGAAAATGCTCGGCGCTATCGAGCGAAACGTTAGCAAGAACGCCAAAAAAAGTGACCTAACAACCCAAAAAACGTCATATATTACAGATATCAGTAAGTTATAGGATGTATTATTTTAAGTTCTTTGTGTATAGCTTTAGGTTCAATAATTCAAACACAACCAAATTTGGCAGCAAAACATAATTACTATTTAGTTAATATAATTATGTGGCCATTATCAGGAAAATTTTTAAATAGAAAATTGCCTGATGAGATGGGCGAAACGTCGTAATTGCTATTATATTTACGAAATAGTAATTAAATGCTTTTCTGACAAATTTGGCTTTATTTGAATTGTTATACTTAATGTCAAATAATTTATTTTTGAGCTGTTGGTTTAGATCTTAGCTTTAATTTCCAGACTGTGTGTAATCCCCGTTCGATAAAGCCGCTAATCCGTGTCGAAACGTCTGGAATTTCGAAATGTTATTTGTAATTGCTTCTCATGCTTATAGGATCAAACTTTTTATTATTATACGTGGGCATCACAAAGTTGAACCGACTATCAGAAATAAAACCTTCCCAATGGATAAGAATAAGTTTCTGTGAGTATATTCTGGGGTGGTTCACGAGTTAAAAAATTGATAAAGGAGCAATAATGACAGTAAATAGTAGATTAAATCTGAGAAATAAATGATAAATGTCAGCTCATTATGACATCAAGTGTGTGTAATTTTCCATAAGAAGTTATGACTTTCAAAGTTTAGAATAAATATACAGTAGAAGTTCTGATGGACCGAAGTTTATTATATGAATATCTTTTTCTAGTAATGCTCTATTGAGTAATTTTACTGCTATAAATAGCACAGGGAAAAAAATAACTTATAAATCGTAGAATAAATACGAAGTGTGACATTTAATCGATCGTATGTACTCCATGACGCTGATGTAAAGTTGTTCAAATATTTTGCCTGGTTGCCACAAGAGCTGAGACTTTCTTTCAATTAACGCCCTCACGCAATGCATTTGCATAGCTCTTGAGGTGAACGCCACGAGGCAGGGGAGCCACCCCCGCAGAGAGAAAGAAACACCTGTTGTGGCCACTTCATTAGGCTCTTGTTACAGCCTTCGCCCCAGCACATGCGGGGGAGGACAAACATAAACGACGTGTTGCTAATAAAAAATTCATTTGGCCACCTCTCGATTGCTAGTGCATCGATTCTCATCTGAATCGAGAAATGGTGTTTTCTCGAAAACGACTCTACACTAATCTTATTTATTTTTGTATTATTACAATATTTAATATTGTTAATTAATATTAAGATCATCCTCCATCCTCATACTGTTCATTTGTACTAAACCTTTTTTTATTGGAATGCTAAACAATGATTTGATTCTCATTATAAATTTCTTACCATGCTTACTAAGATATATAATTGAATTTATTATTTTTTAATGACAGGCAGTCATTAATGATCGTAGACTGCATTTGTTAAACAATTATGCGAACTACTGCCCATGACTAGTTAATCAAATGCCTTTTATTTTTGAATGTATAATGTTGATTTTTTTATTTAAGGTTTCATTATGCATTTATGCTAAATTGTTTTGGTATGTTATTAGTTTATTTAAGGGACACGGGAGACTGAAAATTTGAAATTCCTGCTATGAATTGGTACTGGCTCAAATTTTTTAATTGCCAGTCGTTAACAACGGACTAGTGTTTGCAACGTACAAAATTTTGTTTTTATAAACTTTTTTTTGTTGAGATATTTTCAAAATTTGGCAGTTGGGAAACTGTTTCTTCCGTTACGTTACATTTTTTTACATTCATATGCACGACTGACCATTTTTATCAATTGTCAGTATTATTTTTGATATTTAATAAAACTGTGGGAAGAAAATATCTGATTTTACCAAGAGTTTCAAACTACTTCAATTACAAAGGTTATACTTCTATTTGAATGCATTAGCATGTAAATTATGTACAAAAATAATGAAGCCAATATCTTAATATTTGAGACGCATAGAAGGTTTTTGGCACCAGAAATCATGTAGCTGAGAAAAACACATTTTCCTGAAAAACAGTAATAATTTATTAAATTAGAATTAAAAATATTAATTAAAATTGTCCTGCAGCATATGCTACACCTCCTTTTGTTTGGCAGTTTTTTTTGTTTACTGAATTTATAGACATTAATAAGAAAAAATATAAAATTGATTTTTTTCAGATTTTGGCCGAAAGTTTAGTCCCCGTAACCTTAACAGAAACATGAATACAGATTTAATTAAAAATTTTAATGAGATCTTTCTCCCAATGTACTATGTCGTGGGGAGATTTAGGCTAAACTTTTTGTAATCAAAAGTTTATTTTGACTTATCTAGCCCAGAATAATTTCTTTGCTTTCTTCGCCTTCCGCAGATCACTTTCATAATCACACACAATGAAACACTTTGTTCTGCTTTTAATTTTAATTTAATTTCACTTATAAATACGTATAAGGCTCCCAAGTAAACATTAAATCTTCTTATAATTTCCTCCTTCTTGGGCCACGATCCCACAGCTACTGTCTCTCTCCTAACAACATTTTCCTTAATTCTTGCATATTAAAATATTAACTCGTTAGATCTCCTGGGACTCTTGAAATCTTTAAAACATTCTGCCTAATTTGGTGTCCGCTCTGCTACTGTTGTTATTGTCCATGACACCCAGAAAAAGGGTCTCCCAGTCATAAATTACGTCAAACATCCCCTTTTTGACCTCTTTACAATGTCAGGTCCCGCATGAAGTGGCAAAAAACGTCACTCTGCCCCAAACTTTTAAAATCTTCACAAATATTCTGTGCCTTCTCAATTTTCATTCACCTAAAATTCAACGTGTTCTCGCACACAGTAATTACCATATTAAAAAGCAACAAATCGCTGGTACGAAGCCGTATATATTTTTTACTCATACTTATCAAAATAAATTTGATTCTTTTTAAATGCGTTAACCGCATGAAGATACTTGTAACATTTTGTGTTTGAAAACACAGTATCGTATGTTGTTTAAAATAATTTCATCCCGTCGGAATAACCGTTAATGTAAAGTCTCATGTAATAACGAACTTTTAATTAGAATTTACTCTGAAGTTTCGTGACGGACGAAAGTCATTAGATAATGTATAACAGTTTGTATTGTTAATGAAGTACCTACATTAAGTTTTTAAAAAAATTAACAAGCATTTATTCCAGAGTTTATGGAAAAATGAACTACTATGCATGTTGTTACTTTACGCCTTCCTTTAAATAGTATAAAAATAATTCAATGACCATTTTACGGACACTTCATCAACTACAACGATGATTCCTCTACAATTATGGGACTTCATCAGATATGGAGGCGAAAAACAAATTTCTTCACGGTTTAAATTAAACAAAAAAGTAGAAGTTGTTCAAATTTCCAATTTTTAATTTTAAATAATACAAACCTATATTTTTGAATGTATGTAATTATATATAGAGGTTCAAAGAAAACAATTGCATAGTGGACGGCCGAAATGCGATTTAAGAATACATAGTAATAATTGCGTGAAGCCCATTCAAACTTGAAAATCAGTATTTGAGAGAGTTAAAATATATTATTACTATATAACATTTTCTCAGATTAACAATGATGTTACCAATGACAAAGTATTTAAAAAGTACGTTGAGATTAATCTGACCTAATATTGTAAATAAAATACAGTAAATGGCCAAAAGTGAGAAATACAATAATTTTAATTGCAAATATGACGTTTCGTCCCCAACTTCCTAATATACAATTACACATTTATAGCAAAAAGAAACTGTAATTTAATATTAAAAATTATACCAAAACTCGTATTTATAATTTTACAGGATATGTGTATTATTCCGTACAATCAAATATTTAAGTTTGTAATATTTATGTATTTTAACGAAATTAATTCAAAGCGGGACATTTGAGGAATTTAGATACTGACGAAAATTGTTACTTTAAATTTGTAATTTTTTGTCAGGGGTTAAAATCTGGAGAATATTGATTGTTTCCTGATGAAGCCCCAAATGTGTGGACGAAATGTTGTTGTAGTTGAATAAAACTTTCTTAATTGTCTGAAATTAGTTACTTAATTCATCTTTATATTTTTCATATAGTTACTAAGATGCAAACATTAGACTGAACTCTTGACAAAAATGATGTATTATATACTGTGTATATTTCCACAAATTGCAAATTTTCTTCGATTAGTCTTTTGATGTAATGTATTTTGTAAATAACTTGGATTTCCTAGGATTAATTCAACGATAAGGTTTACAAAGTGAGAATAAGGGTTTTTTAACGCAAAATATGAAGGGTGTTCTCGAAAACATGAATTTTTATCATCGTCTATGTAACTGTTCTTCATAATGGGGTCCGCACAGAAAATATTCTATTGAATCTCCGGAAAGGCGGCTGAAAGCAGCTGCAAAACCGGTCTCCTGAACACACAGATATGACAAAGCACAGCTGTTCGGCTATTTTCGATAAACGACGAGAAAATTCTGGTGTCTGAAATCTTCTCGAGACATAAATAACTATAAATCTTGGGATGAAATTAAATTAGCCTTGCGCTACAGAAGAATGGATCATAAGTTCACGTAATGGGATCAAAACAAAAGGAACGTTGAAGGAATTTAGATCGTAATCAGTGGGATTGAGTTTCTTCCTACTATATGCAATTTTATCTTAATCTACAATATTTCCTGTGTTTATATTTCGCCTGTGGCGTACTCTCGTAAACGTTTGATGTGACAGTGGCTGTGTTTAGTCGCCATCAAAGACGATTCCGGAGGTATGAACAGCGTCGAGGAAGTGCTGATGAGGAAGATGATAATTTAAGCGACGCTGACAGCTGCCCTCTTCAGGTCCCGATAAAAACACCCTTCTTTCTATTGATACGCGTCACTAAAGCAAAAAAAACAGCAGTTCCTGGCGCTGACGCTTATATTAACCACTAAACATTTCACTTTTTCTGCTTGCGTTGATGTTGAATCTCTGGAATGGGCATAAATGATAATTTGTGGAAGCTGAAACACGTCTGCAGTAAATATTCTTTGGAAAAGTAGTTGTGCTCAAAGTGATGTCGACATAGAGAAACTTCTGAAGTTTACTGCATGATTTCAATAACTTGGTTTGATAAGTCAATCAATCGTCTAATCTGTGATGAAAAGACCAGTGCTTTGAAAATGATTGAAATCATCTCGCCAGAAGAAGGGAAATGTTCAAAATCGTCACTGCACTGATTCACTATGGCTAGATCCAAAAGAATGGCGAAACATCATCAGTTGTGTGAGTTGATTTCCCAAAATTGGACATTTTTACGGAACATTTGGCTTATTTTTTAAGCTGAGCGATTCGTAGTCGTAGAAAGCAAAACTATATTTAATTTAGTAATTATTTGTAATATAGACCTGTAATATAATATAAGTAGATAATGTACTTGGTGACTTTGATGATCATAGGTCCATTAATTACATATCTTGTTGATATTAGGCACAATATTTGTAAACTGAATTCTAATATCTCTCTGTTTCTGCACTTTGACTTATTTGCAGCATAATAAGAAAATCCAGTTTCGCATGAATATGTCGTAGAACACGGAAGTAAAACAATAACAGCATGTTTTGAAATATTGGGATACTCTGCTGACAAACTCGCCCAAAAATCACATCAAGACTGATCGCTGCGTTTTTTTTCACTGATTAAATCAATAATATTTTCATAGTCACTTGCACCTAAACCTACAGGTTTAGCAGTCACAGAAAAAGGATTCTGAAACCAGGAATCGTCCTTACTAGTTTTCGGAAAATATTGCAAAAGAGTTGATTCCAAGTCATGTCACAAGTGTTCTAATAACAGTTTGGAAACTTCTTTGACTACTTTAAACGATAATTCATTCAAACATTCATGTATGACAGGAAACCAATTAAGGTCGTTAAATTCAACTCATTAAATCCAATGTAGTATTTTTTTATTAAGAGATCCAATTTTATCTCTTGTATTAAAAGTTATAATACTTCCTCCTTGTAATGATAACTTGATTGCACTTTGTAAAAATATCTGCCAAATATGCCGGTTTAATCAATCAAGAAGGATTTGGTAAAACTTCAACTAAACGTTGTTCTGAATTATTTTGAGCCTTCAAGAAGACCAACAACTCATTTCTATGTTCAAAAAGTCATAATAGTGCTTTTCCTCTGGATAGCCATAGTATGTAATAAAAGTGTTTTGTGTTCACTAGCCATGTCACCGCAAAATTTAAATAATTTGGATTTTCCTGCGGACCATTGTTTGAGAACCGCAGCACTAGATGATCCTGACAGGATGAAATTATGTGCTGTGGAATTAAATTCCAGAAACGAACGTGTATAATGTTGGCTTATTTTTTGGGAAAAACTGCTCATTGTCAAGTTAAATAAAATATACTTGTTGTTCATGGATTAGGCTATTGCCTGTTCCGACCTAAACCTTCATTCCATCTCATTCTAGGACGACCGACATCCCTTTTTTCCAATAGAATTGTATTGAAGGGCAAGCTCTGGTATTCTATAGCCATCCATTCTGAGAACATGGCTTTTCCAATTTGCTCCATTTTGGTAAATTCTAATGATTCAGTGTGAATATATCTAGCTGCTTCATTATTTCTTAATTTCTTATTTTATCGCTCCTTTCACAGATCTTAGAAATCTCACTTCCGATGCTTGTATCTTACTCCTATATTTTTTATTTATTTACCCATGTTTCACTTCCATATAACAAAGTTGGTACAACCATCGTTTTATAAATTTTAAGTTGAGAATCCTCTCTTACTTTTCCTTTTACAGTTCGTCGAATTGTCCCACACATAAATTGAATTCGATGAAGCTTTTTCTTCATCTCGTCGTCGTCATTATCAGATAATTCACAACCAAGATAGACCAACTTTGAAACTTGTTCTACTGGTTGATCATCATCTTATCATCTTCGCTCTTATAGGATAATTCCCTTGCCATGCCATTACTTTAGTTTTCTTTCTAGATATCTGTAGATTGTAATTTTTGGAAATAATATTTAATTCATATTTCATTTTCATCGGCAAAAAGCATAATATTTTCGTATATGTCGTCATTCAACTTTATTTCAGATTTCTTCCATTCTCTGACTACTTCATCTTTATACATATTAAATAGAGTTTGGGAAAGACTATATCCTTGACGTACTCCTTGATTTATTAGTACTTCTTCAGTCAACTTATGTTCCAAATCTAGCACAATTTCTGTTCTACTGTATATATTTTTTATAACTTGGATAAGATGTTTTGGGTGTCCATTTTTTTCCATTATATTTATTAATTGCTTCCTGTTTATTTTATCGAATGCCTTAAATAAAATATTAACTGTATAAGTGTTGGCTTTGGCAATCTCTATCTCATTCGTGCAGGATTCTAGTTGGCTGAACACATCCAAACTTGATGACTGTTACCCATTTGTAGCGGGAAACAAGGAATAGGGTTTATTTGTTTCGCAACGTTGTGATTCGATTTTTCTCCCGTTCGGTGCAAAACGGAGTTTTCGTCATAAGAACTGGTTTAGTGGTATTATGACTTGATATTATAATCCATAGTATGGACAGAATCACTCCAAATGTTTGCGGAATACAGTTTGGGAAACCCTGCAGTATAAAGGACGGTTCTTAAGAATGTAAACACGGGGACATACCCACAGCGTTTCCCATCAAAAGAACAATGCGTTCCACATGATTGAGCTTCGCGTTCCGACAGAAGCAGGTAAAGTGCTAAATCCCAACTGGCATTGAACGGTTCGAACCTTTGAGAAATGAGACAAAAGGAACAGGAGATCTCTTCAGTACCTTTCCATGCCGTACAAGAGAAATAAGCACGTAGAATCAGTACCAGACAGTTATGTTGAGGACAATGCATTGATAGAACCGCATCTGCGAATTTTCTTTCAACAAATAGCCATTTATTCTACAACTTTTAAGAATTTTGAATGATATAAAGTCAAATAAAGAAGTACACGAGACATTAATTGCTGCTGCATTCTGTATGTGTTGTATTCAGAGTAGAAAAGTTCCTTGGTTCCAAAGAATTGTGATCTATTGGTATACATGGATCAGCGCAGATCCTAAGATTTTAGTCGCCGTAGGCAAACCCAAAAACTGCCACCTGCAAGCAGGTTTATGTAATTATCAAACCGGAAAAATGACAATTGAATTATTAATATAAATTTACTGAGCTAACGACCAAAAACTTCTAAACGAAAACTTGGGTTTCAAATGGGAGGCGTTCTGACTTACAACGAATGACAGTAGAGAAATTGACATCGTCTCACTTACAACAACAGCGCAGCTGCCTGGATAATTATGTGACAACGTCGCATAAATTTGTTTAGGCGAGTGACGGAAGATTTCTCAAGGTCAACACGGCTCCCATTTGAAAAGAACTAGTGCACATTCTGTAATTTGAATATACATTCAGAACAATAAAATTATTTACATCACATATAAAGTCTAAACCTAAATTAAAACAATCTCCATGGCAGTTTATTTTCTGATTACTCGTGAATAACTTAGTTCATAACTACGGTAATGACTAGCCGATCAATGCGATTTTGAGTAGGCATATTTCTCTTATAATTTAGAAGCATTATTAAAACAAATTTAATATTGTTCTGACTGTACCTCGAATAATGTAGGCGAAAAATTGTGGCCAAAATTGGTCAAAATAAAAATTATTTCTTTATTAAATTATAACACGACCATTTCGTTCAATAACAAGCCTCGTAGACAGTTCGTGCTTCAAGTACAAATTTGTCGATAAATCTTTGTGCAATCTGTGATCTTAACAACTTTTTGTATTATTTTTGTGTAAGTACATCTTATGTATTTTATATATAGGTATATTTAATTAATTTATTTCATTTACTTTAGTTATAATTAATTTTTTGTAGATTGTTTTCACACCTGAGTAGGTTCCAAACTAAGGAACGAAACGTCGTGTTATAATTTAATAAATAAATGATTTTAATTCTGACCAATTTTGGCCCGTAATTTTTCGCCTACTGTATTAATTTAAAAAAGGTTTTTGCGCCGGTAGGATTTTTTGACAGCGTTAGCAAACCTATAAAAGAAATGCTTAGATCAGTCAGTTTTAAGTTTGTAACATTGAGTGGATCCTCATTTTTTTTCTTTTAAATGCGTAGAAAAGAGCTACCATGTTATAAATGGTTAGGATCGAAGGAATCATCAACCTTCAAGACGTTTACATTTTTTTGGGCTCTAGCACAGGTGTTTTGCCACCGTAGGCAGTCGCCTAACATGCTTACCGTTAAGGGCCGATCCTGACTCGTTGCAACGAACTACATGCTTATAATAAATAGGTTGATGAAACTGTTCGACACTCAACAATTCTTTACTGGTCCCGAAATTAGTAAGGATAGATAATTTACTGTTGAAGCAATCTAGTTTGTGCTAGCGTCATCAATTTAAAAGTAACTGAATGACTCAAATTTATTGCCATAATTTTGAGAGATTTGTAAATCTGATTCCGCGACTGCTATGTTCGTTCCTGCAACCAGGAAGAATAGTTGACGTTAGACTAAACAATGTCACGAAACTCGGCAACAGTCCAGAATCGATTCATTAAGCATCAAGACTGAACGTTAAACATCTATAAACGTAAACGTTTATGATTCAAATACAGTGTATAGTTGGTGAAATATAACCTACGAAAATTTACGTCCATATTCGTAATCAGTCCGTATATTAATAATAGTTAAAATAATTAATGTGGACTTAGAGGAATGTGAGCGTGATAACTAATGATGTCCCTTTTAATTTCAGGATTCCCGTTTCCCGGGATTCGCACGGGCTACCCTACAGTAATACCTGGACAGTATGGGTAAGTGTTGGTTGTTGTTCCTTATCTTCCCACGTCTCTTTGCTGCTGGGTCTATGTGTATCTTCAACTAAGAAATTATCTAGCACTGCATCCTTACATTAGTATTTCACGAAAACATTTTTTTTATTATAAAGAGAAGCAACATTATTGGAAAAGGCCAGCGTTTCCATTTGAATCTCTGATTATCCTACAGGTCCTGACTTCTTTGCGTCGCAGACCCCGTACACCCTCTTCTCTTCGCAGCTCTCAGATATTTGTCTTTCATCAACCCATTATTTTATGCCTCGAATGTGGTTCAACAAACCACTATTTCCGTAGAATTTTGAGGATAAATCAAAGATAAAATTTCGAATTTTCTTGCTTTCCAAAGTTTCAAATTTTAAGTTATCAGTTGAGGTATTTTTTGGAGAAGACGAAATTCTAAAATGATGTAATGTGGAATCACTAACTTCACACATATTTGTTCATTACAACTTACTAATGCAAAATCTAGTAAAAAAATTAATTTAAAGGTCAACCTATATTTTACTAATATTTTAATGATATCTTCGAGTCCGGAAGTAAATTTATCAAATAATAATCCACTTCGTATAGAACAATACGTTTTATAACTTAAACGTGTTTCTATTATTTAACGACCAGCAAATACAGCGTTATTTTTTACACAAAAAAATGAGAAGATTTTGGCAAATATTACAGGTCAATTCCTTTCTAAACGAATTGAATAGTTATTTGCGAATTTAACGCAAATATTTTCAAAATAGATAAATAACTGATACGGTTTTGGAGGGAAGAATGGTAATTTTATTTTTGCTGGAAAAATATTAAAATTTTATATTTTTTAAATTCTGGGGAAGATTTAGACAATGATTACTGTGGTGCGGAATTTTTACGTTTTATCCAAAGTTTCATTTTTCTTGCCTTTGCCAGAGCAAAATTACTAATGACATCAAATGATCAAGAGCGTAGTTTGTCACTTTCTATACGTATCATACAGATGGAATATAATTTACATTCATTGTCGTTGTAATTTATTTCCTTTATACTCTTCTGTTGAGAAAAATATTTTTCTCCAGAAAAATTTGGAACCATCATACCAAGAAATAATTTCAAAATTATTTTTGGCCCTAAGCTTTAGCTTGTGTAACTTTTACCTAAACCCGACCATGGCAGGTATTATTGTTGCTAGGAGGGATTATTCCGATAAAAAGTGGGTGTAAGACCTCTAATTCAGTTTAACTGAGAACCGTAATCTTTCCCAATTAAGAATTAATTACTGCAAGAATTTCGCTCATGTTGTAAACTAGCTGGGTGCCCGATGATGCTCGGGTTTTCAAGTATATTAGGGTGAACATCCACCCCCCCGATTTCCGGCGCCAAACCACTATCACCGGCTGAGAGGCGTATTCTCGGCTTTGTCCCCAGAAACCAGCCTTGATCGTATTAGGACGGATATTATGTTACGTGTAATACACTATAATAAAACCATTAACTTTATCTGATTGCGTCGAGCTGAAATTAAAAGCGATGTTGTCAGTCCTGTATCTGAAATAACAATACTGTCTCAACAACAATGCCGTGATCTCCAAACAAAATTCCTGCTGCAACAATAGATGGAGAGAAAATACTCGCCCCCTACCCCCGTTCATACTGCCATAAGTACGCTTAGTGTCTTTTTTTTACATGTTTAGACCTCCCCACCTCTTCGCTGTAAAGCTGTACCCGGATCGTCAGAAAATAATATGGACAGCGTATTTATATTAGCCCCATTATTTGTCAACACGTGATTAAAACTATCAGTGAGAGGGTCACATTTTTTTTAATTTACCTTTTCACGCCCCCTATATTATGAGATCTGAATTTCACCATAACCACTGGGATTACTCATTATTTTAATCGAATTAAGAAATCTACTACGTTAAATAAGGACAGTAACTTTAAAAAAGTCTGAAATCATGTACAATACCGATATCACTAACCATGAAAAATATTTATTCGCATGCTCGTATATGTCGTTTAGTTACGTTTGAAATTTCCGTACTCTGCACCACCCCGAGGAGTGGTGATGGTGTCTCAAGGAACAGCTATACAAAATTTGGTCTAAATTTCTCCACGCGTTTAGATTTGTGTGCGGCAATTACAGACACTGAAACAGTATCCCGTTGAAAGTTCTATCAACAGATTATCAGTGCTAAACTCCAAAAATTAGAACAGTATACGAAATTAGAACAGTATAGGAACGCCTAAGGGAGAACTTTATGACTCGCAGTTGGTTTAGAACAGGCCCGGTTTCCGCGCAGCAATTCAATAGATTTACAAGTAATTTTTGAACTGCAATGTATCGAAATGAAACATACACGAAAATTACTGTTTTAATCCCTCAAATTTTTGTTGAGAGAAACTTCCAGACACTTCCACTTCAATTTCATTTATTGGAATAGATTTATCGAATAGAGTTTGTAATAAAGTTATTTTTCTGATTTACACACATAATGTAAATGATAATTTTCTCATAATCAGCCTACATTTTAGTATCGCTAACTGAAGGTTTGACGGAGTATCTAGAGAGGTTACACATGTGTGTCAAGGTAGAGCCAGGAGCCTATTTTAAGTTGGCGACATTATTTGCGTCAAGGTTTCGAGTGACTCTGACCGCGGCCAAGTGTCACATGTTTTTCCCATTGGGCAAGTGAGGGAGAAAGGACGCCTATATTTTGCAGGGAACGGTGACCTTCACATAAATTCATCTCGGTTAACTTACAGCCGTTCTTTCAACGATGTTGGTACTGTGTGTGGGGAAAAAAAATCAGTCTTCAAAAGAAATGAGAGAATTATTTTTGAAGGGGAAGAATTTGGTTGGAGAGATCGGTTCACCAATCAGCTAACTTTAGTGAAGACTTTCAGATTAGTCCAGACTTGGAATTTAACTATCTTGCTGAGACTTTTCTTATTGTCTTCGTCACATGCGTAATATGCAAATGTTACGCATTTCCTTGCATTTGGAACACGCTAATATAATGGAAGACTCACTGTATGAACTCTTCATTTAGTGGTCTTGTTGAATTTGAAGAATAGTCTTAACCAACATTTGTAGCGCCCTATTAATAATTTTTTCAGGACACAGTCCATAATCCTGTTTCAATCAAAGGGCTGATCTCGCATCCCGCTTTTCTATGATCGGACGTGGCTGTTTGTGATTTAGTGACCGTGACGGCTAAAGTGTTGAAAACATAGATAATAAACGGAGGCTGTGTCATTAGTCTGGGAGACGCGAAGTTGATGCATGAACGAGTAGCTCTGGACTTGAAATACGACTGAGCTGGGCGAGGAATGTGCAACTGTTGTCTGCTGGACCTCGGCCAGGAGACACATGCGTCTGCTCCAAAAGTCACCAACCGAGAAGTAATAACATCGCAATTAACGTCTTCCTGCGTCAATGAGGTAGCCGTAATCGAGTTAGTGGGCTTTCCCCGTTTCTCAAACGCGAGGCCTTTCGTTTTCTTACTATTACTTAACATGGTTCTATATCCATCGTAATTTTCAAATATTTCATTCCAGTTTTCAGTGTCAGCCACCATTATTTACACTTCTGTCGTCTCAGCATAATGTTCCTTAACCAATTACGGTCTGCTATTTCTAATTAAAGATTGTGTATCGACGTGACTGTCCTCATAGACCAATAATTGTCCTATAGGCTCACACTGACGATTCATGCCGCCCACATACCTCAAAAAATAGTATCTGTTTCACACAGTGTAGGCGAGACAGAAAACTTATAAATATGAAAAAAAACACGATCACAACACGTCTACAAATAATAATGTTAACTATATTAGTAGATAAAAGTTTAAATAAGGCAAAAAAAATAGTGAAACAGAACAAACTATAATTTAAAAACAACTACATGTTTCGGACCTGATCTGGACCCTCTTCAGGTCGAACTAAACAACAATCCACAAAATTTATAACATTCCAAAGATAACACTAAATCATCCAATAATTTATCCACTATTACAAAACATTCGAAAGACCCATTTGATAAAAGCAAAATTCACAGTATAGTTTATAAATTAAATTGTGTATACATAGGACCAAACTAAACGTGCCATCGGCACCAGAATCAAGAAATACAGATCAAATATTAATCTTTCACAAGGCAAATTATCCGTTGTTTCAAAGCATATTTTAGATTGTAACCACGCTATTGACTGGGATAATTTCCAAATTTTAGACAAAGGCAGTAATTACAAATCCCGAGTATTTGCAGAAACACAAAATTAATACTCTGAATGTAAAAACGGACAGTAGTATATATAATATCTTAATTCATAAAATTTAATGTATCAAATGTATAATTCTTATCTTTGCTTTTTTTAAACTTTTGTCATTTGGTTCTTTAATTACTGTATTCCTTGGAATGTTATAATTTTTGTGCATTGTTATTTAGTTCACCGTGAAGAGTGTCCAGATCAGGACCGAAACATGTAGTTGTTTTGAAATTATAGTTCGTTATGTTTCACCAATTTTTTGTCTGCTTTTGGCCTTATTTAAGCTTTAAAGTAAACTTACAGACATTAATAACTATTATATATTAATAGATGTCTGACGTCTATTATTAAGATAATTAATGAAAACGATCTTTATTAGTCAGAAGCTTTTTATTACATATTACATGTTAACTGACGTTTCGCTACCTATTTGTACTCTCTTCAAGGTTAAACATTCTGTGAATTAAAATAATTTGCATGGAATGACCACAGCCAAACAGAGATACACTTAAAAAACCAATAAAAACACCAGTAAGTCATTCAACTGTTCCTCAAAAAAATAAAGTAAAATAATGTAAATTAATTTTAGCGTTTGTACGTCTTGTTAACCTTGTTTTTTAAATTGTTAATTTACCTAGTTTTTAGCAAGTAGGTGAGTGACGTACTGTTTTTTTAAGCGTATCTCTGTTTTTCTCTTGTCATTTCATGTAGAATATCTTAATACCCAAACTTTTAACCTTGAAGATGGTACAACTAGGTCGCGAAACGTGGGTTTACATGAATATGTACAAAAAAGCTTCTGTCTGTTAAAGGTCGTCTTCATTTAGTCTCTTAATAATTTTCACCGTAGTAATTATCGTGGAGGGTTTGCAAATTTAAACCCCAAAATTGTGCTAAAATTACAAACGAGGTTCTTATTTCCCTGGGTGAAATTTAATTAGCGGCAGAAATTGTTATTCGTTACCAGCTGGGTGCTCGACGATGCCCGTGATTTTTTACATTAGCCCGGAAAATTAATTAATTCCACGCTAATTTCCTCGACAACATGTGGTTTAACTTACATCGAGATCCTTACTCTTTTTGGATCACAACCGTTTGATGGACATATTTTCATCTATGTCGAATTGGGCCTAGCTTCAAATTAATCGGGATGATGAGTGTCGGTACCTTATCCGAGTCAAAGGATTCTCCTGGTACAGTACCTTTAGACACAAAACGTTTCTGCTGAATTAGGAGAAGGAAAACTATTAAGAGAATCCAAAATACACGGAATACATTGAATTACCGTATGGGAGCTAAAAATAGTTCCGGTACCTTAAAGGAGTTAAAAGTACTCCTGATGCCATCAGTAACTGAAGAATAAACTTTGTTAAATGAGAAAATTACGGATATTCCTGGCACTTTAATGGCCTAAAAAATATTTCACATCGACTAGGTTAATTACTATTTTACGTCTTTTTTAAGCTGAAGGAAATAATGAGACGACCTTTAACAGACAGGTTTTTATATTACTTAAGCCGACGTTTCGGTACCTCTTCAAGGTAACAATTCTGTAAAACAATATTCTACATGAGGCCATAGAAGCCAAAAATGTATATAATGAAAAAAAAAGCATAGTAATATTCTACATGAGGCCATAGAAGCCAAAAAAATAAAGAAAACGTAATAATGTTTTTTGGCTTCTATGGTCTTATGTAGAATATTGCTTCACAGAATTGTTAGCTTGAAGAGGATACAAAGAGGTACCGAAACGTTCGCTTACGCAATAATAAAAAACGTGTCTGTTAATGGCCGTCTCATTATTTCATTCGACTAGGTTAAGTTATTGATATAAAGTATACCCTGTTCCTTAAGTATATGATTTGAATATTTTACGGCTTGCATGTTTGACATTGCAGAATGCTTAAACGAGTTCAGAAACGTACGTTGAAACTTGCGCGCCATCTTTTGAAATATTTTGTTATTTTATTGAAGAGGTATATTTTTGTCCCGAAAAAGAGTCGTTCGACGGGTACATTTGCGGTGGTGAGTACTACAACTCCCCAAAGCTTCAAGGTGATTGAAACAGCGATATAAGAACGTACGCGGAACAAACGAAAATACATTCATTTTTATTTAGAAAGATGATTGATTACTCTTGTTTGGAAAAATGATAGGATGACATTCCCAATATCAGGTTTATGGTTTCCCGTCTAATTGTGTAAAACAGGGGTGGCCAACCTTTTACATACCAAAGGGCAATTTTTTAACGGATAAGCTCAGATTCGCCATATAACTCGAGTTATGAGGATAGAATCTGCTTCGCTTAGGGGACAGAAGGAATCACTTTGAAGCGATTAAATTATTTAATATAGGCCAGTTTAATGGACTAAAGTCCTGTACGAGAGGGTAATGCTACAATACTTGAAAGAGAGTCTTGTTTAATGAAGACAACTTTGGACTACAGTTGTTGGTACTAAGAGATGAGATCAGCTTGGAACTTGGAATTGCCTCTGTTTGCCAGAACAACTGTTATTAAACTCTTCTATATCTGACGTAGGCCATTCATTGTATTTATTTATTACACATGCCTAACCGTTAAATGCTTTTTAACAATTTAACGGGACTTTTCGTCCGATGGAATGCGCCACTTTTAATCGTCCAAAGCGCCACGGTTTGGCCACCTCTGGTGTAGACTGTACACTTATTATGAACAATAGCGACATGTGACTTTTATTATTATTTTTTTCTAACAGTCTGCAGCGTAACCACTTAAAATCATCTTCATTACAAATTGAATAGTTGCTACGCGGATGTTTCCTCTGGAGTGAATTACATCTACAGTTACACTTGATACCGTGAAATATTTTTTTCTTTACTATTCTCATTTAATTTTAACGATTTTCAGTCAGTCCAAGGTATTTTTACGTGTTGTCGGTTGAGTTTTCTTTCAATAGCAGCTTCTTTCGACTCAAAATAAACTTCCCCTTCAACTGTTACCCACTATCACCTTAACACCTTCCGAGAGGTAAAACATTAGGTCTACATTGCGCCCCATTTAAGCATTGATTGGAAATTTAAGTGTGATGAAAGTAAGGGCATTTTTATTTGGTTTTGCTTGACGTCCGCCACTCGCCATTTATCAATTGTTCTCAGCAGTTAGGAAACACAGTAATTACCCCGAGTACTTATTAACTCTTAAGTGCAATATAAATAGGTCCTTTCCGGGTAGTTTTGTTTTCCTGGTGGCGCCAGTCTGTGGCACGTAACATTCTTTCTAATACAGATATTTTGCAACGTTGCAATGCGGATATTCGTTATCATTTCTTCATCGTTCCTACTTCAGTTTTCGACTAGGGTGAGTTTCAGCCATTCGGAAAGCCCACTGCAGTTTCTGTTAGTGTCAAATCGCATTTTGCATCGTTTCGCAAGCGAGACGTGACTTATAGGAAACGGCCCGTACAATAGAAATAACAGGTTGCAAACTATTGTTGCTTACACAGAAACCACGCTGCAAACGAACCAAAGTCCAACAAAAATAATAACCCAATTTGAAACTGAATGATATTTGGTTTCTCTCTGGTCAGGAATACCGATTTCAGTGAAGGTTTTGGCAACATAGCGCTGTTGTGAATTATTTGAGAAACGAATGCGGTGCATTATGAGCTGAGCCCCTCGTGTGCATTAGTCTGTGAGCGATTATCTCCCACGACAAGCTTTAGATCGATGCGCCACTGCGACACGGAAATGGAGTAATTGCCAACCCATTAACTGCCCTTTACTACCCTCCATTTTATATATTCCAGCGTTCCCTCGGCAATTCTTTTCCTTTTATTATCTGTGTGGGTGTGGTTATTTGCTTTGATTTGTGGATATTATTTCAGCGTTAAGTATGTTTTAGCCAATAAGGAAAATCGCTACTAATTTCGGAACGATATTGCAGAAAATTTTTAAAAAATTTCTACGTTTTTATAAGAAGTGCTGATATTTATTCCTTCACCACTGGCGCTACAATCCTGGTCGAGTTTTGGCCTGCCTGAGAATGTCATGCCATTGGTTCCTATCGTTTGCTTTATTCTTCCAATTCCTGACCCCCATCCTCTTCAAATCTCTTCCCACACAGTCCAACCACCTGGTCGTCCCGTCTTCCTACTGGATTTTCCGTGAAGATATGTTTATTTGGATCCATGGCCTGCCCATCTCAACCTATTGATTTTTATTTTTCGTGCCAAGTCAGTATCTTCGTACAAGTCATAGATTTCAAAATTTGAACCTTCTCCTCCACACTCCATTATCATTAATTGATCCAAATATCCTCCTCAAATTTTCCGCTCAAATGCATTTAATCTATTTTCGTTGTGATTTGTCAATGACCATGTCAATAAAACTGGTATCATTAATCTTTTGTAAATTTGAATTTTTATTTTTCGCTTTAACATTCTAGAAATTGGATTAAAAAAATTCCTTGTAATCCATAATATGCTCTATTCCCTGAAACGATTCTTCCCACTAATTTCCTCAAC
The DNA here is from genome assembly GCA_034510155.1 of Eucriotettix oculatus. Taxonomy (NCBI): domain Eukaryota; kingdom Metazoa; phylum Arthropoda; class Insecta; order Orthoptera; family Tetrigidae; genus Eucriotettix; species Eucriotettix oculatus. The sequence goes on from CM067382.1 coordinate 13,324,925, forward strand.
CAATGTGGTATTGTTTGTTATCACTGATCCAAGATACTCAAATTCGTCGACAAAAGGTCCCCATTTGGATATTTCACCAAAATCTTCCTCTTCTGGCTTTTGATTTGGAGACTATCATTAATTTTGTCTTCTTTCGGTTCATTTTTAACCCAAATGGAGCCGACGTTTTCTCAGGACTCTAAAATGCGTCCTCCATTATTTCATAGGTCGTACTGACTTACTAAATCGTCAGCATAGGCCATCAGATTTGTTCAGAATCGTGTCACAATCGTCGATTTCACTCTTCCTAATAACCATTTCTAGTGCTATGTTAAATAAGAGGCCAACGAGTCACCCTGCCTCAGGACTTTCTTTATTTCAAATGGGTTAGATACGTCCCTTTGAATTTTAACCATACATTCTGTCTTTTCTATGGTTAATTTCAATAAGATTCATTTTTATGGGATCTTTAAGTTCTCTCAGCCCTTTATACAATTCGCTCCTCATATCATATGTACAGAAAGTAAAAGCTCGATTCCGTATTCCTGTTACTTTTCAAGGACTAAATATTTGGTCGATAGCCTCCTTTTCGCTTGAAAGCCACATTTATATGATCCAATTTTTCAGATTTATATAATTCTCTACTCTAGCAAACAATATATTGGAAAAGATTTTGTATGTGACCTTACGAAAGGATATTTGACGATAATTTGTACATTCTAGTAGTGATCCTTCCTTATGTACGGGGGCATATGATGGCCTTACACCAACCATTCGGTAATTCTTCACTATTCCAGACATCCCTTAGCGAGCTCATATAGAAATTTATATATACTTTCTCCTCCGTATTTAATCAGCTCGGTGGGTATTTAGTCAGAGCCAGGGGCTTTATTATTTTGCAATTTAATAGCTAGTATTCCATATCTTGGTCCTCCAGATATATATCTTCTTCCCGTCTCCGTTGCATGCTCCTCAACATTTAATAATTTGTTAAAATATTCAGCTCATGTTTCTAATTTTTTTTTTGCTTTTCGTTGATAATTTCGCCCTCCTTATTATTCTTAGTTTATATTCCTTTCTTCGATTGTTCACTTTATTATAAAATTTCTTTGTTACATTTTTGTTTCGCAGCTCTGTATTCCTGTATTTGTTGGTTTTCAAATTCTTTCCTTTATTTGTGTATCCTATTCTCTTCTTTTAAGACTTTATTCGGAGCCCCTAATAGTTGCTGATGTAGAAGTATTAAATTGATATGTAAGAAATAAATTCTAGATTACTAGTAAATGTTCTACAGATTTAATTTAAAAAATTCTGAGGAGTTAGAAAAAGCACCTTATGTTAATCTACATAATTTTAACTGAAAAGAAATATGACCTAACACACCTTTATAACGGATAATAATGAAGTAGCTAGAGATATAAATAATAAATTATCTATATTTTTCAGTTTAATAAGCATGACAAAAAAATAGAAAAATTCAAACCGAAATTATAATTAAATAGAAACGTCATGGATAAAAAAATATATGTCCCTCAGATTCTAGGCGGCTTAATATCATAATCAAAATCAATACAACGTTTGCAATATTCTTTAAGGTTTTGCACAGTTTGTGACTTCTCGTGATGGTAATAAGATATACATCTTATTTCTTAAAATAATAATGCCGGTAGAAAGAGCGGGCCCAAATATAATCCGCAGTGCATAACTTATAGATGCTAATTAATTAATACAGAGTACGTTCGATTCAAATTTAAGAATTTCAAAATTAATTCAGAATTACTTAAAGGACCGGTAAAATATCGTAATTTTGTATTATTCAATATAAAGTAAAATAAATGACAGGCCTACTTTATTAAAAAGATGAACTATTATATAAATTGAGAAAGATGGCAGAGTACGGCATCGAAACGTCGTGGCTTAACCCAAGAACTGTTTATCCAGAATATACACAGGGAAAATCTTTGATCTTTGATAGTTTTGATAATTTATTTGGTGTATCGTTACGTGAAGGAAGTCCACAAAGTTCGATGATAATGTTGTATTTGTATTAAATATATAAGAATTAAATTATTTAATGACTTATTTGCTGGCTTTTCATTTATTTTAAAATTAAAGCGAGGAAATGATATTTGGAATCGTTTTTTACATTTAATTCATCGTTAAAGTATAAGTCAGGTGAACAGGACAATTTATTATTGTATAAATATTCAGATTATAAAATCCAGGCTTTCGTTCCGTTCCTAAATTTTTTTCTTCTGATTGATTAATATCCCCATAAATAATTATGGGACATTAAGAGAATATCATTCGTAGGTTTAGTTGATTTGAAGTCACGGAAACGTGAAATCGTTTATTTAAACGAAATTTTACGACTTTATCGTCCGGATTGGTTTTCAGATGTATCGCAGAAGAATGCCCCTGACGCCCAAACCAATAATACCCGAAGAGATTCTTCGGCTTTTGACTAACTGATTACTTTTTCAGCTTCGAGCAGAGCCCGGGAAAGGAGAGCTCCCAATTTCCAGATGTGTGTTGTGGCAGATAAATGTAATGAAATAATTCTATTTCAGGGGATGAAGGCCTGTGCACAGCAGCTCGAAGGCAGCCATTCCTGTAACACGCCTCTATAAATTCCCGTGAGCGCCTCGAAAGTTCGTGTGCTGTGCCTTTGTTTTGTCCATCTTCATTAGTTTGGTTTTTAATTACATTTACCTATTCTTGCACGGTGGTGTCGTTTGCTGTGAAGGTTGAAGGTTTGTTTTATTTTTTGGTGGGTTTTTTAATTGTTACTGTTGATGTTGGTTCTAGGCTGGTGTGGTTTGAATATTTTTTTCCTTTTGCGTGTGGGTTTGTTATTAAAAGAGTATTGAAGTAGGCGTTGTTTTTTTTGCAGGTTTCAGTGTGGGTTTTTCTGTAGTATCATAAAATACTGTAACCATTTGCAATTTCATATTCTCTTGTTAGAACTATGTCAGTAGAAATTGATGAACACAAATAACTTAAATGTTTTAAATAATTGTGCGAACACAAAACTTTTTTTAAAAAAAATATTTGGAATGAAATATCCACTTGAAACTAACGTACCACTTTGTTTGATCTTTTATAGTTTATAGTAATTAATTTTTCTACTAATTAATAATAAATAATTAAAAACAAAACCTGTGTTGTATACTAAACGATAAACTATCACGTAAAGATTGTTCAAAACTGATAAAGCAGACGTTTATTCTCGGTTGCAATATTTTGCGAGGATTCTTACGAAATTCCGCCATTCAGTCTTAAATTATTTGTGATGAAAATCAAAAGGCATTTTTCTAAATTCGTATGTAGGTATGTGAATTTTGTGTGTTGGGTTGTTTTTTTTTCTTCCCGTTTTCCATTACCTTACCGTTAATTATTTGGTGTGGAGTTTTTACCTGCTTACTTTTCTTTTACTTGCTTACAACCTCATACTGCAATATGATTGAAGTGAATGTTGTCACCACAGCAGTGTGCGTATATGATACATTAGCTATATCGCCATGGTATATTAATAAGATTGCAGGCATCAGTGAAGAGAAGCAAGACACCGAACTCAATTTGTAAGTAAGTGGCAGTCACTTTGCACTTCTGTAGAATTCAATGCCGAAGTCCGGTTTTTTTCTGGTTATCGCACTCACTTTTAGGCTGTTATTGAAATATTGAAGTTAATGGCAGGATGGATATGAGGGATTTAACTCTTTAAAATGAAGAATTATTATATAAAAATGGGAATCCATTAATTTAACACCCATTAATGACAATATACAATATTAAATCAATTTTAATTTGTAAAGCCGGTCTTATTTCCTTATAATTAACAATAAATACTTAATACCCTATATACAAACATTAAATTTCCAACCAATTAACATTTATACACTTGAGATCTATTATGGGGTTGTTCTTATAGACACAGAGACACACACAAACCCTAAGCGGAATTAGCAATACGAGGAAATCGGAAAAAGACTACAAACAGAGTAATTACTCTTTTTCAGCGTACCTATGAACAAGTTTCTCGGTAATAGATGACGCATCGGTCCCAACTGAAAACGGACAAAAGCAAGCATTCCACCCTGAATCACAAATTCAATGCCTCTCTCTCTCTCTCTATGTATATATAAATTATAAATATACATATATGTAACGTGATGAAGTCACACGCATTGGATATTTGAATAGAAAGTGAGGGAGAAAGATAGGATATACGCTTCGAATCACATATTTAGCACAGAATTATGTTCAGAAAAAAGGCATATGTTAAGCGTAGAGAGGTATGGAAGAAGAAAAAAAGACTGAAATTATTCGGCGCCGCCGGGACTCGAACCCGGATCGTCACAGAGCCTCCACTGCAGCTGTAGAGCGCCTTGACCATTATTCTCTCTGCGCTTATTAAAAAGGGAGGAAGATTGATTTTCGGTCAATTAAGTAGTGCACATTAAAGAGTAAGAATTTGGAATGTAAGAGATTGGTTACGAACAATTACATAATGGTGATATATATATCACAATTATCCAGTTGTTCGTAACCATTCTGTTACATTCCAACCTCTTACTCTCCATTATCAAATTTTTCTTAGCCAACCTCTTATTTTCCAACTTTTTACTCTGTAATGTCCTCTGCTTAATTGCCTAAAAATCAATCTTCCTCCCTTTTTAATAATTTTTTCTCACTCCATCTTTTGATGATTTCCTTCGGTGGCGGGGACCCGATTTCGTCTTTGGGAGGAGCCATTCACCCCACTCCACCGATGTTTTGAGGAAAACGTGGTCCACGTCAGCTCACTTTTGACAAACCAGTCCGGCCTCAAACTGTCTAGGTTTTATTACCCTGTCTGTAACCTTCTTCAATTTCTATCAGGCTGCCTGGCTTTGATTTTGTACCGCTCAATTTCTTTTTTAGTTGTGTTTTACCACTACAGTATATTTCAAAATACTTGTGCAGTAGTGAATAGCTTGTCCCAAAGTGGTCTAAAAATATATTATTGGTTCAGAAATAACTTTCTAATTTTACTAGTGCATTACCCTAATATTCTAATATTTATAAATTAATTTGTTATATATTTTTAGTATTTCGAGTTAAAAAATGGCGGGCATTTTTGTTGCAAAACGCATGCTATTTTATACGGTTTGAGTAATCTACGATTTTCTTAGTATGTTCAGTACATTCTGGCCTACAAATAAAACATCGGTTCACTTACGTAAAATGATTTTTTTCACGTGCTCTAACATAAACTTATCCATTCAAAGTAAAATAAATTAAATTTCCAGTTTCTCCAACGACGAACAATTAATTTTTTTACTTTTACTTATAAGAGTTTAATTACTTGCTATACTTGCTATCAATTCTAATAAGGTTACCATTTACAAGTTGCTACGTTCTAAAAATTGATTTCTTCCACTGTTACATTATCTCTGCTTTAGAACTATATAAAAATCTAAAATTGTCCCACGTTTCAAGCGTCAAAAAAGACTAATAATTTAAAAATCATGCTTGGACGAATAGAAAAGTTGGGCTGCTTAAGCGTAAATTACATTAATTTCGTAAGGTATTTCGTTTTATACCTTGAAATAAAAATAGAATTTCCTTGTTTTAACAGTGTAACCCAGTAATCGACGAAAGTGATAAATGACAGAACTAAGTACCATCTTTGCTATAAGTAGTTTTTATCTCAGAAAAGTTTTTAGTTTATCTATGTGGCAGTAATTTTTTTCTTATGAGATAAAAGGTATTCCTCCCCCCCTCATATGTACCTCAAGTCTTCCACACATAATTATGAAGGATTGCTGTAGACAGTATTATCTTATCAACAAAAGGCTTTCTACAGAAAAGGGGACTTTACGGGAAAAAAGTTTCCTTTAAAATGCACAGTTACTTGCACGAGTATTAGGAATACATTTTAGTGGAAACGATAATAAAATTAGTAATTGTGAATTAACTGTATGACGTAGGAAAAATGTTCAATTGAATGTTTTAGGCTTGCAGTCTACTATTATTGTGAAAGCGTAGTTATTGATAGCAAAAAAAGTATTCTATAATTTTTGCTAATGTAAACATTTAAAAATAATAGAGACAGATTCTGTCCTTATCGTATTCATAGGTTAGACATTTTAAAGCGTATCCTTAAGAAGAAATTGTTTCTAACTCGCGAAATGAGGAGGCGTTTAAATTTTTCGTTCGTCTATAAAAATGTCAATTAAAGCATATATCCATTGTAGAAGTTTTCTATTAGTAATTCATTTAAACCTGCCAGACCATCTTATAAAGTGTGAACTTGTTTCAGCTGAATTACTTCTGGATTATTCATATTGAAGTTTTTATCCTTGTTATCACCTTTCGTGTTATGGACATCATACTTGTTACCAACCGCATAAGGACCAGGAAACGAGGGATAAGGAAGTAGATATCACAATTTTTATCGGAGCCTTATCGGTTGTGCAAAAATTTCCTCGCAAATTAGGACAGTGCAGTACACAGCTATGGGGAATGGGAAGGAATTGTAAGCTAACACAAGAAAATCAAAGGGCGTCTTTTTACTCCACGAGGTGGAACATGGGGTCGGGAAAACCTTTAAAATTCCCACGTTGTGGTAAAAAGACAGTTTTTTTTCAAAAAAAATCACAACGATCAGAAATTTAACCGGTATTTGAATAGGAGTTGAGACGCAAGAAAGTGGTGTAATGGGTATTAATAGGTGTTCCACGATACCAAATAATATAATAATTTAATTTATTCCCTTAACTTTGTAAGAAAGGTCGGCTTGTTAATCACGTACGTGTTTTGACTCGTTGATGTAATATACAACGGTATTTTCTATCCATGTTGAACGCACTTAATCATCTTGATTTTAAAATATTTTAATTTTTAATGGCCCGTGATTAATTCTGCGTCCTTAATTCGCGAAACGATTGCAGTTTATTGTTATGGGAAATCACAAAAGACGTACGATTTGATTTCCTGGACGATAAAATTTCTCTTTATCATATAATGATTATAAAAGGCGATTTATGGCTTTCGGAAAACATTTGGTAAATAATTTTCGGAAAATATGTGAAAAATTGTTCCTTTAATAAATGGGGAAAAAATCAAAATTCTGATTCCATGTAATAAAGTGAGTTTATGATACAAGACAGTTTTATATCAGGTATTTTATTTCCCTTTTTTCTTTTAAATACGGGTTGTTTTTCTGTTATATTCGGAATTTCAGGTTTGTTCTTTTTATTTTCTTAGCAACCGAGCAGATTTGGTATGACTGTCATGCGTAAACAGTTGTGCAAATACGGAGCTGTGATGAAATGTGTGCGTGCGTGTGTGTGTGTGCCAGATTTCGAATCAATTCTTCTGATGGTGGGTCCCGGATCGATGACGCACGTGTTACCACGTCACGCACGTCCACCAGTTGCCCAAAGTTGGTAATTACACTTCCTATGTGGCCTTTCTTCTAACGCCAATATTTCACACTTCAGTCAGAACCTCAAACGTTGCCTTTCATCTGTCGGTCATTTCAGACTCGTGACGTAGACGTTTCGTCCATTATCTTATTTTTTGGCGGCACCGCTAACATGTTTTCCATCCTTCTTTTAGATTCAGACTTTGGACTAAGATTGGCGAAGATAATAACATAGGCGATGTCTGGGCGGAACGGGACACATTGATTAACAATTGTTATAAAATAATGAAAAAAATGACTTTATAAAGCTATAAAAAATTATTTCATTCTATTATTTTCTTAATCGAATATCAATATAACTTAAAACAAGGATTTTAGATTTTTCATTATTTTTAAAAAGAAACTTACTAATTTCCCATTCTGCCCCACCCAGCGGGACAAATCGGGATAGGACGTTTCATATATACAATTTGCAATAAAATTGAATTTAATTTAAGGAAAATCTTACCACCTATTGTGTATCATTTCTTATAGTAATTTAGCGTACGTTGATCCCTTTATCATTTTTTCTTTCGCAAAACGATTTTTTTGCAGCTGCACAGTCTTTGCTAACATTTTTCTGTTCATTTTCTATCTTAATCTATTGTTTTTGGGTACAGAATCATGTAACTCATTGAGTCTGCCAGTTTTCCGTTTCTTTCTTGAGGAACACATAATATTTTGCCTTATACATTAGTAGACCGTTCCGCCTCGCACGTTAGTCTCAGTTTAAGGTTTGAGGCTTAGTACAAGTAGATTTAAACCTAATGTGTAATTTATATGCAGCTAAAGTTTACGAATGCCATTAAAGAGTTAAAAGCGAGGAGTTTTGTAAATTACCTTATAAAGTCACACAAGGTGGAATCAAAACTTGGTCAAGTCAGCAGCCACGACTTCTTCCTTGACCAGTTACAATTTTCGACCCCTATTTACTAACCTCCAGCATTATCCAGTAAAAAATAGGGTATGCCGTTCTACCCCGCTATCCCGTTCTGCCCTGACTTCACGTACTTGTTTCATTCCGGGTTTTTATTAAGTTTTATCTGGCGACACTTTTGGGATTTTTTGGATTCCTTTTTCGGTTGTTTTTTTTTGCTTAAAATATTCAAGAGGTCTTCTTGTGCGGTATACTTCGAAGCAATGTGTCACCCATAAGGCGATATCATACCTTTCACAAAAAGACAGCCTGCCCAACAAAGAAACTATGATGAATCGTGCGATCTGGTGGTATTAAAATACCTTTAGGGTTCTTACGGAACACATATATTATGTCCTATGTCTCCGATAAAGCGAACTATCAGAAAGAATCATGAGATTCAATCGCGAAATACAAAACGCCTCAAGGCGTCGTTAGCTCACGGGAGATGACTTTTCGCTGTCGCCTAAAGGTGAAAATGGCGAATTATCAGAAACTCCCCCTATATTTCATATACTCCTGATTGCATATTTTTGGCGCATTTTATCTTCAAAGTTTTCCTATAGGAGAGAGTCCTCGATTCACATTGATAAAGTCCTGCAAGGATGTGGAAAAAATTTAGAAACCAGTTTGGACTCAAGAATTCTATGTTGGATACTAGTAGATTTCTGTTCTTGAATTCTATGTTTGTACAGCTACAGAGAAATAGCAAGTCCTGTCAAAATACGATGCGAGCATTCCACTTCCCCGTATTTGTAGTTAAGGGATGATAAGCACAGGTGTGATAGAGAGACCTTGATGCGATCTGTATATTCCGCTACTAAGAATATAATGAATGTTTCTAAAAATTGTAGTAGCTTCTATCCAACAGCTTTTCCTCCCTGACGACAATACTCCCCTCATTTCTCCTACTGCGCTCATATCCTTATATTATTTAAAGCTATGCTTCCCGTATCCACAGCAGTAGGACGAAAATCTGATTAAATTTTTAAGAACCCTCCAATTTTTAATGATAGTTTACTGTGAATTTTAATAATCTGAAACTCTAAACACGACCAAGAAGTGATCTTAATTCACCTCTTTAATAAATATAGTAATAAAAGAACGAATAACTCTTAAATTGTCACCGGATTTTTAAAACTTGTTAGTAATGTCAAATAATCCAATTTTCCAAAAGGAAGCTACGGTTTACAATTTGGTCATTGAGGCTATCAAGTTGTCACATCACAAATACCACATTAAAGATCTTCATAAAATTACTCATATTCCTTGTCCAAATTTAGATTGAATAAAATCAATCAATATTTTGCCAATTAAAAAGGTTAATAGTAGAAAAATGAGTTTTAAAGTTTTAAAATTCTAACATTCAATATTAACTAATTAATTATTACAGCGACATTTTTTAAATCGAAAAATAATTAACATTTTGTAATAAATATCGAGGATAAAATGAACATTCTAGACGAACATAATGTCATTGTAGACTGTCATGCATTTATATTGATCAAACTAAGCGAGCCTTAAAAATTTGTCTCACGTGACGTTCAAAAGTATACATTTATATACAAGAGCATTATTTCGTTTGATAAAAGGTCTCAGTTGTAGAAATCTATTATTTCGTAAGACTGATGATGCTACACGGTCTTGCAGAGGAACTTTCCTGTTCTGTGAGATTCTTCCCCCATTTTCACGTTTAATTTTACGTTACGGAAACACGTGAAGGATTTTATTGGCCAGCGGCTATCTGTGACCCGTAGAGCCCAGCGACACGAGCAGCTGAGGTTCTCATTTATAAAAGAAGCGCAGCAACCATGAAGTTGGCGGTAGCCTGTGACGCCGCGGAGTGGCGCGTCGTGGCGTGGGCGGGGTTGGTACATTGTGTCTCAAGCGTCGTGACTGCGCATCGACGAGGTTGTTTTAGGGTTAATTTTGAAGACGGTAGTGGAAGCCGAGGCAATGGGCTTGGCCGTCAGCCAGTCGGGGCACCTGCGAAGTCATTTGTCTCCTGCCTGGAATAGAAGACGTCTATTATGGGCGCTTCGTGTCCATCAGCCAATACCGACGTACATTCCTCAGCGTCCGGGATCAAAGCTGCTGGAACAACTATTCGGAAACGCGACAATAATACCACGCTACTGTGGAAAAAAAACATTGGACCTCGCGTTCAATCGATCTGTTTTTATCATATCTCGAAGTAAGCAAGGTACAATAGAGAACCCACGTGCAAAAATTAACAAAAAATATTCAACCGTTTGTGTCGAATGAATGAATATGTCATTTATCGGAATGTAAATACCAAAGAACTTATGCGATCATGTTTCCTGTGAGAAAATTTGCAAGGTTAATTACATATGTTTAAAATGATTCAAATAATGTTAAGGATGGGCAGGTTTTGTGAAGAATCTCCTTTTATTTTAGAACATGTTGTAGGGAGAATGAGTATATTATGTAAATTTCCAATTTAGTGTGTACTGTCAAGCGTTTAGCTTACGGAGGACGGGTTCTGGTCATTTAATTTACCATTGTCCAAATGGCAGTTCGCCATACTTTATCAGAACTATGACTTCGAACACTGGTATGAGGTAAGCTAACAAACCTTACCAGATCAGTCCCATGTGACACCTCGTATAGTAATTTCTTAGGGTGTTTCTTTTATTAATTATTTTAGCCCAAACGTTGAGCGCCAATTATTTAATAAATAATTTCTTGGAAAGATTATTAAAAAATTTATGATATTTCTGTTTTAAATGATAGAGAACACGGAATCTTTCTATCAGGATAATTAAAAGACTCAATTTGTAATGCTCATTATGTAATACGTGAAATATGTTGTAAGGATCAAGAGGACATTTTTGACGTTTCACCTACAAATTAATGAATAAGTTGTTTAATTAATCTTAATTAAATATAAAATGGTTTAAAATAAATTCCAACTGTTATTAAAATAAAACTCTTTTAAGATTTAATTATTTTAATTCACACGTTGCGCGCCAATGATTTAATAAATAATTTATTGGGGGAATAATTAAAACATTTATGGTCTTTCTGTTTTAAATTATCATAGAAAACGCGAAATATTTCTTATCAGGATAATTAAAAGACTCAATTTGTAAAGGCTCATTATCTAATTCTTGAAATATGTAATAAAGGACAAGGGGAAAATTTTGACGTTTAACCTATAAATTAATGAATAAGTTGTTTAATTAATCTTAATTAAACGGGAAACGTCTGTTATTAAAATAAAACTTTAAAAACATCAGGACTCGATGCGACTTCATTACCTTTCTTCTTTTAATTTATAATTTGAGGTCAATGTGAAAATTTCAATAGCTTCGGTTTTCTCACCTGAACTAGGTTTCACAAATTCCACCTTTTTTTTGACATACTATTCCAAGCACTTCATCATCGATATAAATTTGAAGCTATTTGCAGACGTATTATTCTAGTTATAGTTTCCCAAATTTTATTTGCGTTTGTTTCTTAATAATTCCATGATACTCGAGAACTTGCATTCATAAATCTACACCGTTTCATGAAATTGAACTACAATGCCTGCTCCTCCCACCATTTTTATGCGTAATATATTATCAAATTTAATTATTTAAATATATTTCATATTGTAATAATAATTCATTTTCAAGAATTAGATAATGAGCCTTTATAAAATCAGTCTTTTAATTATCCTGATACCAAGATTCCGTGTTTTCTATTACAATTTAAAACAGAAAAACCAAAATTTTTTTAATTATCTCCCCAAGAAATTATGTGTTAAATAATTGGCGCTCAACGTATGGGGTATAATAATTATATTTTATTATATATATTTAAATTATTTATTATAAAAATCAAGAGGATTTTTGTTAATATCGAGGTCAATTTATTTTTCAAGTCATTAAAAATTAAATAAATTTTTATTGGTGAATTGAACGCAAATGGAAAGAGAGATAATAAGTTATAAGGTTTTGAGGGGAAAATAGTTAATTTGATTTTTATTAAAACTATATTATTTTTAAAGTGAAGGGAGGGGAAATTTTGGTGTTTGATCCAAACAATTTTTCTGTCTTTTAATTTGTATTTCCGAAAAATGCTATTAGTCGAAACATATCCTCCAATGCGATAAATCGTACATATTAGTATCATTTAATTATCCAGCGACAGCTCATTTTGTCGTTTTGGAGGCTTGGACTGAAACCTGGGCGAAACCCAGAGGCGTCGTGCAGGCGACTTGCGCGAACTAGCGACGCCTTGGATTGGATGCAGATTTCGTGTCTGGATTGGTCGCCATCGGGAAAATGCAAAGGGAAAAAAGCGTCGCGATGTCGAGGTCGATAGCTCACACCTACGCGACGCCTATTGGCAGCCTCGGCGCCCGGCGTCGCCCATTGGATCATCCTGATCCAGCCTGGCCATTGGATAATCCCGAGATTGCGCAAATCCGCGGCGCCGGCGTCGCGGGAACCAACCGAATCTGCAATGGCGGGCAATTCCGTAAATGTTCCAAACTACGCTCTAACATACCGCGGCGTAGGCAAAGATAACAGTCTACTTACCAAAGACTTAGAAAAAAAATACGTCTCATTTATTATTAACTGTCAAATCTAGGTTTAATAGTTTTTTTAAGAAAATTAATACAGGTTCACAGTGATATTTTGTGCAGTAATTTTTTTATCTGACGAGTTACATCACCACGGAAAAGAATACTCATTAATTTTGATGTGCAGCCTCATGACACTCTAGAATGACATCACATTAAATATGTTTCTTCAAGTTTTATTATTTACTAGATGTTAAGGTTATCCATACTCAATTCAATTTGTTTAAGATGTAGATTGACTTTAGATGATGAATACTCTTACAGGATGAAATTGTAAACCAGGTAAATGACTGTAGAGCAATCTAGGGCGGGAATTAACGTAAAGACGGGGACATGTTTCAAAAATTTATTATGCTACAGAAGAAAAGTGGTCGATTTTTTCGTATTTTTTCTTGACATTTAAGTTAAGTTTATCCATGTTGTTGTGGTATTCAGTCCCAAGACTGGTCTGATGCAACCCTCCATGCATCTTGCGCAAGCCTTTTCAATTCATTTTAACTAGCACAATCCACACCCAGATAATCTGCTTTGCGTATTCCTTCATTGGCCTCCCTCTTCTGTTCTTACCCCACACACACTTCCCTCCAATGCTAATTTTGCAAGACCCTCGTGTCTTAAAACTTGGCCTACTAATCTATCCCTTCTCTTAGTCAACGTCCTCGGTATTGTTCGCTTTTCTCCTATTCTGTTTAGAACTTCCTCGTTTCTGATTCTATTCACCCATCTGATGTTCATCATTCGACTATAGCACCACATTTCAAAGGATTCTATTCTTTTTCTTTCCCCAACTCCTATCGTCCACATTTCGCACCCATATAACGCCATGCTCCATACGAACATTTTTAGCAACGATTTCCTAATATTCACACTTATACCACATAAATTCCTATTTTTGTGAAAGTCTTCCTTGCCTGTGCTATCCTACACTTTGTCTCCTATACTTCTACCATCCCTAGTTTTTACGCTTCTCAAGTAGCAGAATTCCTTACCTTCCTTCAAAATATCCCTTCCCAATCTAACACCATTTATTATTCCACTGGTTCCCATAGTACACTCCATTACTACGTTCATGCCATTTATTATGGTTCCCAAGTCTTCTTCTCCATCCTCTAATACTACAATATCGTCGGCAAAGCGTAAGGTCTTTATTTCTTCTCCTTGCAGTAAGATTCCTTTTTAACGTCCTTCATCGCCTGTTCTATATATAGGTTAAACAGAATAGGCGAGTGACTGCATTCTTGTCTTACTCCTTTCTTGATTACGGCTTTCTTTTCTCGGTCTTCTATTCCAATTATTGCTGCCTGTCTTCTGTAGAGGTTATGTATTATCCATATTCAATTCAATTTGTTTTAGGACGAATGTTGACTCTAGATGAAAATTTTGAGAAAGCTTTGATGAATACACTTATAGGATGAAATTGAAAACCAGGTAAATGACGGAACACGACCTTCGTTTCCAAAGTTCTGTAGCGTAATCTAAGGCGGGAATTAACGTGACGACGGAGACATCTTTCAAAATAATTTATTTTGCTACAGAAGAAAAGTGGTCGATATTTGACAGTTAAGTATACCGCTGAAAAGAGACAGGAAAACTGTACCTCAAAAATCACCTCATTTACTTAGTTCAACTTGGCCAATGAAATAAAGCCGTTTCAGGACATTCGTCTATAGAATTTTACGTTTTGGGAGTTCTGAGAATGACGGCTGAGGTGAGGGGGTGGGAAAGGTGGGGGGGGGGGAAAATATACGCACGCGGTGTGTCACATGACACGGAAAGGTATTAGCGTGTGCAGAACAACGTTATCGATTCGGCTTGTCTAAAAAAAAAGTATGTTTTAGACGGCGTCGTAAACACTGGGCTAATGCACATGAAATCGTTATCACGCTTCGCATGAGGTTCAGTTGAGCCAAATATGACTTATATCCTAAAAGAACAGCTACTACTACTACCACTGATATCAACCTTTTCAGGGATGTTACATTTCGCAATACACTTATTAAGTTATTATACAACACGAACAAGGCTTGCTTTTACATTCCTCAAGCACAAAAATGATAACTCGTCCCGTAATGGCGACGTAAGTGAAATATTATCGTTTTTCAAAATTTACGTTAATTACAAAATGTCCCACTTTTTTCTGTTTCAAATATATCGCTCAAGTTTTCTATATTCTACAGGAAAATTTAATCATATAAGCAGAAGGTAAGGATTCACTATGAGTAACTATTTGTATTAACTGGGCACAGTATTTAATTAGACAGTATTGTCTTCGTCAACGTGCCATTTAACCGTCATGAAACGCATAAGTTTTTTTAACATTAAAACTATCTTTGTTTCCGACAAATTTTAACATCCTGCACGCAAAGAAAATTTTAATCCTCCTCAAGTATGAGTTGTGCTTCACTCTATAAAACAATATAAAGACTTATGTGTAATGCCGTTTGAAATTTGCAGTTGAAATTTTAAACATTGACAGTCAAATCCATTTAACTATAACGATTTTAAAATATGAACTATGTTCCTTTAATCAATATTTGATATATCCTAAAGTTCAAGTATATGTGAACGTATGGCTACTATAAAATAGAAATATTTTATATTGTATATCAACAACCTTCTACGTTTTCTTCTTTTTTACGGAATATAACTGATCTAACGTGAGAGTAATAAATAGAGGCCATATTGCTTTAAATTAAATATGGCGAATTTTCCGGCATTAGCATTGCGACGTATCAGTCTTTCCCTTTCTGACATTTGAAAACGCTATTTTATATAAAATTCTATATATGGTGTTACTGTCGTATATGCAAAACAGTAAATGGGAATTTCTTTTATGTATGAAGCAATTCTAGAATTAAAATTTTATAATTTTTCTATAATGGTGTGAATTTTTTTTTCAAACCTTTAGAGTCCTAAGTTTAGAAAAACATTCATTAGGTCCTAGAAACTTATCCGCGATTTTTATACGTTAGCAAGTAAATATTATCTTTTCCAAGAGGATAAATGTTACGTCATAGAAAACGTTTAAAGGACATCGGCTATGTTGATTGATTCGGAATATATCCGCTTGAAGTAGTGTTGAAACCATGTCGTCATAACTAAAATGATGTATGTGCTGCTTGAAATAGAAGACGATGACAGAGTAACCCTTTAGAGGTTACCCAAGAGTTATTTTACTAACATGACACCATTAACTGGTTGTCAGGGTAAAACTTTCAGATTTATTAAAAGGATTTGCAGATATTTGGTAGAAATTCCTCACTACATACTATACTTTCAATTAAAACGTGCAGGAAATTATCTACAAAATTATCGAAGTAATAGAATAGCGATTCTTAAACTGTGGATCGCGAAGCTGCTGGATAGAGGCCGCGAAAAGTTTGTAATTATAAATAAATTTAAGAAGTAGTATACACGCTACGCGAGAAATATAAAACAAAAGTACTCAGTAAATAAAAGAGCCCTTTGTTATGTTGTTACATTGCAGCAATTCTATGAGCTGCAGCAATAAAGTGTTTTCAAAATCCGATCTTGTTTTTAGTACACTAACAAGAATTTGGAATGATTCAAGTTAACGACTCAGATTTTTCCTTAAGCACCTCTTACATTGGAGTCAAATCAGACTATTCAGTTCCATCGGAAATAGCTCTAAACTTATAACTACTATTTTGTTCAACGTATTTATGCTTTTTCTACATTAAAATACATAAAATCAAAATCTCATTCAACTTTAATAAACGTTAAAACATTTACTTAACACGGGTGAAAGCAAAGGGAGACTACAGCTGTGCTTTTAATTTTCCCCGGTTATGCAACGCCAAATATACAACAATACGATGGCAGCCTCTCGGGTAAAATATTACCGAGATAAAATAGTCCCCCATTCGGATCTCCGGACGGGGACTGTTCGGGAAGATGTCATCAAAAAGACATACTTAACATGTAATTGATTAATATTAATTATTCTTATGCTATCGACACTGTAGATTCTGAAATATTTTAATTTTTATTGACTGTACTGTATATATAAATTTATTTACATTGGGGGTCGTTGAAAATTATTTTAGCCGTAAAGGGGTTGCTATTAGAAAAAGTTTATGAGACCCGGTTATAGAGGAAACTATGGAGAGTTGTAAAGTTTTTCTTTATTTGAGTGAAGTTTAATTTATTAAAATATGATGACTGAAAGAAAAAAATTACTGCCGTGAGCCTTACCTTGCTTTACAGCCATAGCGGGCTCTGAGTCTACTCAGCGAGTGCAGTCATCGGTTTTTGAGGAGGTAAAACTGGCAGAGTCCTAGAAATAATGAAAAATGTTAGACACAGACCACATAATTCACGTATGAACACAATTTCGTTCATGGAAACCGTGCCTGATATTTCTGTTAAAAGTTTTAGGATCGAATCCTGAAAGATGACGAATTGTGTTCACAATTTCAAATGACTGCTCCACATTTTTACCCTCCGTTCCCTGTCCTCTCTCGCCGTTTCATATCGCTGGTAGAGATTTTGTTTTCTGTGTTTATAAATTAATTTTCCCCTGAAATTGTAGAACATTTTATTGCATTCTGCACTGTCGAAGGCTTTTTCCAGGTGCACGAAAGCAATAACGGTGTCCTGCTTCTTCTGAAATAGTTGTGTTGTGAGACTGAGTGGCGAAGGTTGCTTCCCGCCTCCCAAAGCTCACCTTGACCTTGTTGCAGGGTTCCCCCGGGGTACGTTTACCCGTCGCCGTACCTGGCCACCCCCGGGAGCCTGGTGCCTCTGCCTCCCGCGCAACTGTCGCATGCCGCCGCAGTGGCCGCCGCCTCGCAGTTCTACGAGTACCAGAACGCCGCCGCCGCTGCCGCCGCCGCCGCCTCCTACCCGGCGCAGTACCCCAACAGCTTCGACGCCTACCCTTACACCGGCGCCGCCAGTGAGTACCCCTTCAATATTGCTCTATCTTCGTCTCCCACGAAGATCAGCTTGATCAAAATTTACTCCAAATAGCCGCGCTAGATTCCAGCAATTTCATAACCATTGAACTAGCACTTCAACTTCAACCCCCGCATGGGCCAGAACGATTGTAATCTTAGTGGGTCGAAAGCAAGTATTAGCGTCGGCCCCAGATTACGAGTCCCCGACTCCTAGTGGACTTCTACCAATCATGCATCTATTTATTCAATTTTATTTTTAAATATTATATTAATATCAATTCTAGGCGTCGTTAGAAAATCAGTAATTTAGTGAATAAATTAGCATCTATTTTCAAAATAATTAAATGAAAAAATTAACGACCAGAAACAAAGTTTTTATGTAGTTAAATCGACGTTTCCTCACCATTTTTGGGACTTCCGCAGATAGGGCCAGATGTTAAATTTTGATGAAAAAATATGCCAGATGTGTAAAAAATTAAACTTGATTACCTACAAGAATAGCTGCTACTGAAATTATTTTTATACCTTTGGTATCTTTTCTTCAACAAAATTAACTTTACCGAACGAAGTCAGATATACTGACGAAACGTACATTTAACTAATTAATAGCGTCTGTAACTGGTCGTTAAGTTATTTAATTAAATCTATAATTTATTTTAGCTGAGCGTGGGATATCAACTACGTTTGACTTATTAAAACGTTCAATTAATTATTATACCAAGGTTCTTAAATTTTTAACATGAATTGATGAATCAATTTTTGATTAAATTACAAGGGCCATTCAAATATAAACGAACCTTTTCATAAAGAAAATTTATTTTACATTTAATCATGACAAATTTTTCATAATTATTGTTCTAAATACGTCCCCTCCTTAGTAATGCATTTTCCCCCATCGAGCAGGTAGATTTTTGATACCATTCTTGAAGAATGATTCGGACCAATTGCGCAAAAATTGTTCGCAAACGTTCTCCTCCAAGTGCTTCATCAGAGGCCCAGATATTTATAAATCGCATGGTGAACGGTCAGGTTCAGCCAAAGCTTGGGTTGTTTGGGCTGCAGTGTAGGAGTCTTGCATTGTCACGCTGGAGCATGTGCTGACGGCACATTTTTGACCAATATGAAGCTTCTAGCTGGTGAAGAAGGTTACAGTAGTAGACAGCGTTTATTGTGAGACGATCATGATGAAAATCAACGAGTAAAACGTTTTGAGAGTCCCAAAATACAGTTGACATCACCTTCTCGGCTGACAAGCAAGTTTTGACTTTTGATGATCCTGGTTCCCCCTTTGATATTCACTCCTACTGCTCTTTTCGACTCGGGGGTGTAGTGGTGAACTTAAATTTTATCCCACGTCACAATGCGTTGAAAAAAAAAGCCTACCCTTCAATTTGAAAACGAGCAAATAGTGTCTGTAAATTTAAACTCTCGCCTTTTCGTTTCCTTAGATAATCAGACATGGAACCTATCTCTCCGTTATGTTGCGGAATGAAAGGAGGTCTCGGATGATGCTGTGTTAACCTACAACACTGATTCCCGTTTCCTGCTACATTGAAGCGACGATCTGTTTCAATGTATCGCGACAAGCTGCACATTGTCAGACGTAATGCTGGAGCTGTAGTATATTTGGTGACTCACCCTTCTTTGAACTCGATACATCAGGATTTTACTGGTTATTATTAAAGCGCATTATCCTTGCACTGTGCAGGCACTCGGACCCGCATTTTGGCTGGTTCAACGCCTTCGTTGGTAAGAAACTTTATTATGATGCGTTTGGCAGTCTCTTTTGCTCATTGTGAGGACAACTATCGAAACTGGTTGGGCAGTTGGTTTTGCGTTGAGTTATCTAGAGAGGATCACCACTACTCGCCCCCATCGGGGTTTTCACCGGGGCCCTTGTTGGGGAAAGAGGCCCCCGGACTGGCTCAAAGCGCGACACGGGGCTGACCTGAACCTTCAGCGAAAAATACAGGTAGACAGGGGTGAGCTTTAGCCCAGCTGTCGGTCTACTGAGCGGCAGCCCTGCTCACAATTGGGTTGGACTCTGTCGGGCAGTGGTATGCGCTCAGAAACCCACGGTGGCGGTGCTAGCAAGTTGGTGCCTGGGTATGTGTAACCTAAGAGTAGGGGGCGGACCAGGCCCGGCAATTGAAGCCACCAGCCCTTGGGTAAGGCAGCGGCCCTGAGGGCACTCTCGCCGTTGCGGGCGGAGTGCATTTCCAACAGGTCAAAAACTCGGGTGTGGGAGCCGTATGCAATCTGAGCAACATAATCTGCAACTCGCGAGCCGGTCTCGGAGCAATCCTTATCTAACTCCACTCGGCCGGATTTCAACAGATGAATGAGCACCTTCGGCGAGGAGCCCCTCGGGGTGCTGTACGCCAATTTACGCGCATTCGCCCTGTAAAGCCAGTATGGCATACACGGGGTCAGGTGCTGGTCCCATCCAAATTTTCCTGTAATCATGACTTTCTGATTCTCCGCCTACCTCCGACACGCTTCTCAAGTCCTCAGAAGTAAAAGACTCGTTTATATTTGAATGCCACTCGTATATTACGAACTCAATACGTGATTTTTTGTAACTTTTTATTCGGTAATTGGCTATATTATTAATATGTTGTTTATTAAAATTTGTAATAATGTGTAGAATTATTCAAATAAAATGAAACGAAGTGAAATCGACAGAAGTCCACTGTCACGTGTACAGGGGGGTAGAAAGGGGATAATTATTAAATGTTGAGAATGGTGTGAAATGAATTTGTGCTTTTCCAGGTGCGGCTAGCTACGTGACACCGTACACGTACGCGGCGCTGCCCCAGGCCGCAGGTCTGCCCTCCGCCGCGGCTGCCGCAGCTGCCGCCGCCGCCGGCGCCTTTCCGGGACTGGCGCCTTACCAGACGGCGCAGGCGTCTCTGGGCGAGGCGCGCCTGCAGTAGCGTCCCGTCAGCGTCAGGTTGTGAACACACTCATTCCGCGCGTGCAAACATAAGAACTTTACCCATTTTCTAATCAGTAGTTATTGTTGTACATTGTTAAAGATAAGATGTAACGAGGAGCATAACTATTCTTGTATCAAAGTGATTTATCCGTAGGAAATTACGTAACGTATTTAATATACACTTCTATACATTTAAAGAAAAAAATATATATTTAAGTATTCTATTCAACATTATCCTGTTAAATGATTACATATAGTTTCACAATGTACATAGATTTATACATGAGTCTGGTAAATGACTCCTAGATATTAATTAGAAACCTTTAAGATATAAACAAAGTAACAGATCATAAGAAATTTAGTTGACCTTTACTGTAATACGCCATATTGGAGCGAGCATACACTCCACAGATTGATTGTAAATAGCTGCCTTAATGCGTAGAAACTCCGAGGGAGTTGTCTGAAGGGTTACGATTGCTAGTCACGGATAGGTGTGCAATACGCAGATTGTTGCCTAGTGTATAGAGATGCGATAGCTAGTCAGGTCATTTCAGTTCATGTGCACTTTCTTCCCTTAACGTGTATCATCGAATGTTCCTCGAACCGTGCAAAAAATACCCCACTAACGACATAGCAAATTTTGTTGTTTTTTGCATGAAGAAGAAATGTAGAGGTCATGACGCACGTCGGCAGTGCCTTCGCGATAACGTTTTGGTAACTATAATTAGCGATAAATGATCCGTTCTGTGCGTAATAAATGTATTCTTAACGCGAGGCATTTATTGATGCCACGCCCGCAATAGAAAGTGATAAAATAGCAATATTTCCCAAGTCAGTAAACATTCTCTCAAATCCGTCCTCGATCTGCCTTCACACGTGAAATGTGCCTCGATGTTATCTTAAATAGAAATCAATTTTATTCAGAGATATGTAAGAAATATTTTCACACCTGTTACAACCGATGTTGATGCTCAATGTGGTGTCCAAACTGTACTTAATCATATGTATGGAAATCAATATGTACGGAGGACGATATGCAAATGTACATTTATTATTCGTAATAATATTGTAAGTTATGTACGATGAAGTGTATTTATTTATCCTGAAGCCAATCCCACCTTCCAGTCATCATTCCAGATTGTTTCAGGTGTGCAGTATCCTTCACAGAAATGATGAGATGTATAAATTGGGCCGTGTGCCTGATTTGTTGAGTCTGGACAGGATTTCAAGGGAATTGTTAGCGACTTTATTTGCCTCAGGTGTGAACGCCGGTTTCAAATGGGAACCTTAATATATAGAAACCACGAGGTGCCAACTTGGCTGGAAGCCTAAGGGGAGTAAATGGCTCATGGAAGAATGTTGGGTCGTAAGAAAGAATACGAGCCAATTACAAGACTTTACATCTGCTTTCTTTTACGACTATTGGTTAAAAAGATCTAATCACGGCTTGAGGATTAAGCGTCCGTGGAATGATACTTCCGACTGATGAAATCAGTGTCAGTCGCAAATTTATGTGCATCAATCAAGGAAACGTTTAAGTTAATAGAGTCTTTCAAGACCATTTGAATTGGTGCGGAATGGCAACACCAATTAATGTGCTACTCCTGGCAACGATTGTGTTTGTGGAATGCTCAGGACAATCTCAAGGCTAGAAAGTGCATTTGCCACACGTCACCAGTGTATTTTTAAAACTTAATTACGCCAGCAGCAGGTAAATAATGAAGTGTCCAATCTGAGATATACTTTTGAGTTTGGTTTCGATTGTGACTAATACAATAAATTTTTCAGCCTATTTACGTCCTTAATTGTCTCATAACTTACAAGAGGTCAAGTAAGACATTGGGAATTATTTATAGTGATTCTTAACTATCATTTATTCCCTGTTGGTTTTAATTCTTTAAATACCTCAGGAATATTTCATAGTCTCTGTCGGCTGATGGATGTATAACACACTTATGAAGATTTTCAGTTTCCATCCTGGACTTATATATTCACTACTCATTTTTAGTATACAATTCCTGAACACCACAGTATAAAATTTTTCAAATGGGATCCGTTCTGGCTTCCAGCGAATGAGAGCAGAGAAATAAACGTTTCCCGAACGAATGGACGATAATATGTAACAACATTGCATTAATTTGATTCGATGGCAGAAGGAAGAGCTTCAAGATCAAATCGGCACCCATTTTGAAAATAACTTTAGTTGAACCGATCTCCTGTGGTGTAGTTTTCAGTGACGCTGCTTCACACCTCAGAGGTCCCGGGTTTGAATCCTGGAATGGGCTTGGACGTTGTGATTTTTTCAATAACCATCATGGATATAATCGTGTACAGTCGCTAATAACCTAACAGTTGGTGCGACTGTTAGCAGTTATTTTTAAAAAAAGACTTTAGAGTAGGGTTTGCCAAACGTTTTCTTCAACGAAACACTTGGTTTATGTTTTTTAGGATGGGTGAGTCGGAAAAACCAAAACATGATAATTTTTTTCTTTCCCTTATTTATATCAGTCACTTCAAAAACAAAAGTATATTTCAATTTTGATTACCAAACTTTATTCGATTTTTATTTTATTTGGTTTTGAAGTGACTGATATAAATAGGGGGAAAGAAAAAATATTATTATCATAAATTATCATTCTTAAAACAAAAAATTTACTGAAACATGATTTAAATTTTAATTACTTTTCAATATAGACCTGTAATAAAATAAATAAAGTACTTAGTGACTTTGATGGTTTTGGGTCCTTCAATTGCATATCTTGTTGATATCAGTCACAATATTTGTAAATTGAATTCTAATATCTTGTGTGACCTGTTTCTGCAGTTTGACTTCATTGCAACATAATTAGAAAATCCAGCTTCGCATAAATAGGTTTTAGGAACGGAAGTAAAGCAATAACAGCGTGTTTTAAAAAAATTGGGGTACTCTTTTGAACTAGCCCAGTAATCACTTAAAGGCTGATCATTGCATTTTTCTTTCACTGATTAAATCAATTAGATTTTCATATTCACACCTATTGGTGTCGTCAAAATAATTTGAAGACTCACTGTGCCCATTCGGATTGACCTACTTTATTATGAAAGGTCTCATTTTTCACAGAATTTAATACCATTTTATGATATGTAAATAAAAAATTTTATACTTGCGTTTTGCGAAAAATATGAAAAAAAGTAAGTTTTTTGTATTTCTTTTATACAACTTTGACAACTCATAGCTTTCAAACTGTTGCTCCAAATGGTCTGAAATTTAGCAAAAGTTAGTGCAAACCAGTCCGCAAAGTTTTAATCATCTGTTGTTCTTAAGTTTTTTTTAATGAATTAATTAGTGGACCTCTACTAACTCTTGAACAGCGCATCGCAAAAGAGTGAGACAGAGTTTTTCTTGTAGCGGTTGAAAGTCATAAATATAAGCTTCGTTGATGTAGCAACACTACAAAAATTTGTACGTATTTTTAAAAAGTGCTCGGAGAAAGGAAACGTTTATTGGAGCAGGAGGCTAAAGTAGGGTGGCTGCCCTGCACGATGGCCTTCCTCTGACAATTCTTCGCTGCTTTTCCTTGAAAAGAGTTTATTTCAAGCTATACAGATGTTCTAACAACATTTTAGGAAACTTCATCTATTTCTAAATTTAATTCATTCATACATTCGTGAATGGCAGGAAACCAGTTAAGATCGCTAGATTCCACTCATGATATCTCATATTGTTTTTTTTCAAATGATCGAATTTTATGTTCATTGCAGTTTCTAAAAATATCAGCCAGATATACGAGCTTAATCAACCATGAAGTGCTTTGTAAAACTTCAACAAAATGTCGTCCTGAATTATTTTTTGATTTCTAAAAGGCCAACAACCATTTCGAAGTTCAAAAATTCATATCAGTGCTTTTCCTCCGGATAGCCATCTCACTTCAGTATGTAATAAATGTGTGTTTAATGTTCACTAGCCATGTTATCGCACAAAATTTTAAATAATTTGGATTGAAGTGGCCACTACAATTTTCCTGTGGATCTGCGGGTGAACTGCAATTATGTGCTGTTGAATGAAATTCCACAAACGAAGCTGCATAAGGATGGCTTATTTTTTGGTCAAAGCTGTTCTTTTTTCAAGTTAAATAAAATATTAATTTTATAATTGTGGGCTATGTCACTCATAACAGGATTCTGGTTGACTGAACACTTCCACACTTGTTCATTGTTACTCCTGTTTCCTAGAGTAGCGGGAAACAAGGAATAGGATTTCTTTGTTTCGTAAAGTTGTGATTTAATTTTCTCCCGTTCGATGCAAACGGAGATTTCATCATACGAACAGATTAAGTGGTATTATAATCAATAGTATAGTGATAATCACTCTAAATGTTTGGGAAACCCTGCTTTAGAGGAATTTAAGTCTTTTAATGAACCACGCCTAATTCTCTTCAACAATGCAACACACTAAACACTTCCCAGCATCCAACGCCCGGATTTTGATGGCTTCAAAAGTATGTGTGGATTTGTTTTGAGTTGTATATATTATAAATGGGGAAATGAAAGCCATGGATCAGAAAGAGTGTTAGTTAATATAACGAAAATTAATTACATTATTTTTTGTCTGCATTATTAGTAACTACCATTTTAGTAGATTTTATTACAATCCAAAATAAATATTTTATTAATCAATAATAAAAAACATTTCCGTAGTTTTTTACTCTCATCAGGTTGACTATGCTGTACAGCAAATCTAATGAGTCCACTATAATTAATAAAATATTTTTTAACTATATGAAATAATATCGACTAGTTTCTAGTTATATTAAGCAATGCTTCGTTAGCACATACCTCAGGTGTTAATACAAAAATTATACAAAATATTTACAAGAAAATTTATTAAAATATCAGTATACTGATAACATAAGTAATAATAAATATTGGTGAAATGATGCGAAATGCGTAAAAATCCAAAGTTGAACGTCTCCGCTTCTATTTTGTCGGTGTAATAATTCTCGTGGGAGTCTCCCCTTTACGTGTTAATGCAGAAACTTCTCGATATACATCACAAAGAACTTGCACGCCAACCCATAAATTGGGCCCTGACGTGCAATGGAATTTTACCAAGTTATGTTTTCATGAGCTTCACGGAGCGAATAACCTTTACGTAGAAATTATGTTTAAATTTAATTGATGTATAGATGAATAAATAAGTTTTGGGTATCCTCCTGGGACATAATAGAATTGAAAGACGACGTTTCGATGAATATCCCATTCATCTATCAAGGAAATGAACGATATATTCATCGAAACGTCATCTTTCAATTCTAATATGACCCGGATGGAAACCCAAGAATTGTTTATTCAACAAATTCACTGAGAAAACCTCCGAATTTTGATGTATAGTTTCCAGATCTTGGAATGTCATATAGAAAACATTTTGATCCATTTTAAAGAAACCAATACGGGTAATTTATAGAGCTTAATTTCACATTTCTATATAAATGGGAAATCAGGCAAAAAGTATATTTTAATATTTTCCTTTTAAAAGTTACTTATAATTATTAAGTTAAAGGTTTAGAGTAATTTGGAATTATTTTAGTTAATGTTCTAAAGATTGATTTACTACAAGTTCAATCACTCAGTTTCGCAGACGAAGTTAGAAATTTTAGACTGGCAGTTCATTCGATGTATAATATATCGAAATATCGAAGCTCTGTAGTTGGATGACTTGCTGATCCGGGATCCGTTCAGGGAAGATGATTAACGACAACCTTTGTTTCATTTAGACATTGGAGATGTCACAATAGTTTTTACGATCCACTGAGTGTTCAAAAAATCACACATTACGGATAGCTAGAAGTTTTGCTTGAGTTTCTAATTTTCCCGACAAAGCAAAAAAAAAAGTTAAAATCTTTTCAACTGCGCGGATTCAGGGCCCTTGACACTGCCCCATGATTTTGTTCGCATGGACCGGATCTCACTGACATCCACCCTTTTGATATTTTAGCCATTCTCTCCCAACATCTACATCTTTTGCCTCATTACTTTAAACCGTCTCCACATCTACCGACTTGTCTCCAGAATAAAGCCCATAGTCTCTCAACAGCCAATCAACTAACTTCTTTCACACAGCCACGTGACAAAATTTATCAATCAAAAATGTTTTCTCTTGCCACGTGTTGCGTCCTCTGGGCGGACCAGAAAGCGAAATGTTAAATTAGTGCTATTTGAATGCCGTAAATCTACGTATAAAACAACAAAAGAGAAATTAAAATAGAATATTCATTTACACAACAAAAAATTTTAAACAAGTACATGTATGAAGTTTTTGCCATCCTCAAAATTTGTTTAATTGTCTATAAAAATAAATAAAACCTCGATATTTTCAGAACACAAAAAAAGAATAACTTCAAATATTTTTCAATTATACACAACCTCTACAGAAGACAGGCAGCAGTAATTAGAATAAAAGATCAAGAAAAGAAAGCCGTGATCAAGAAAGGAGTAAGACAAGGATGCAGTCTGTCATCCATCCTGTTTAATTTATATAGGCGATGAATAAAGTTAAAACGGAATATGGAAAATGAATCATACTGCAAGGAGAAGAAATAAAAACCCTACCCTAGTATTAGGGAAGTCAGAAGAAGACTTGGAAACCAAAATAAATAGCATGAACGTTAATTGTCAAGGTAATTTAAAATAATGTAAATACAATTTATAAAGGTAAAATGAAACGTGAAAAATGAAAATAATTTTGTCATTTCTTTTTGTTTTATGTTCAACGGTTGTTTCCATTATTACTATCTGAAATTTTATGAGAATCTTGCCCAGTAAAAAATATCTGTTTCTCTTTCGTATTTATTTTAAATATATTTATTATTGCAAACTTTTATCCGAAGATATTACAGTTTATCTGACATGTTATATACATATTTATTCGCAGAATAAATAATTGACATGAACGCTTGTATAAATTGAAAATAAATTGACTATCAATTTAAAAGCGAGAGAAACGACAAAGCTGTGGACGTTACAAGTTATTGCAGTTTATAATATTTGATTGGCTAATGTTTTACGGTGAGTATTATTAGAGTTTAGGGTAGGAGGGGGATCAGATGAAGATAAGTAAATAATAATAATAATCATATTCCGTAGATCCTGTAAAGAAGCTAAGCTTCAAGGATGTGGAATGAGTCAGGGTGTACATTTATTACATTATTTTATTGTATAAAAGAAAAATATACTTATAACAAATTTTTGTATTATAAACTATTATAAATTACTCTTCTCTGATTCTTCTATAAATTCCTTTATTGAATAGAAGGAGTGGCTAAGCAAAAATGAGCGTAATTCAGTGTTAAATTTACCTTGATTATCGGACAACTGTTTAATTCTGTGCGGCAGTCTGTTGAAGATGAATATCCCTGAATAATGCACACCTTTCTGTGCAATTGACAATGTTTTACATTTTTTATACAGATTATTTTTGTTCCTTGTATTGAAGGGATGAATATCAGAATTATTCAAAAATAAGTGCCTATTTGTAATTAAAAATAACATCAATGAATAAATGTATTGGCACGTCAAGGTGAAAATACCTAACTTTTTGAACAGAGTTCGTGAGGAAACCTGACATATTGCTCTAATAACACGTTTTTGACTAATAAAAATCTTATCTATGCCTACTGAGTTGCCCCAAAATATAATACCATATGATAAAATAGAATGAAAATATGCAAAGTACACTAATTTTCTTGTTTTTAAATCACTGAAGGTGGACACTGCTCTGACAGCATATGTAGCTGAGCTGAGTTTCTTAAGTAATTGATTAATCTGATCAGTCCAATTTAATTCATTATTTACTAAGAGACCTAAGAATTTAACAGAGGAAGTTTCAGGAATAGTTCTTTGAAGAACGGAGAATGAGATGCGAGCTAACTGAGGGAGAAATTATTGTTAGGATATACCGGAGTGGGAAAGTGGAAGGATGTAGTCTATAGGTAATTTTCTTTTGAGTCTGCGGTTGTGTGGAGGAGGAGGTGAAGAGGACTATGAACAGTGTCACTGGAGTGATTGATGGAGCTTTTGATTAAGGAGGAGATACATGTTTTTAATGTGGTGGTGGTGAGTGGAATTTGGATCTGATTGTGGATTACAGAGTTTCGAAGGTACCAAGGGGAGTTGGAAATGATTATAAGAATTCTGTTTTGTTTGGTTTGGATTTTATTTGAATTGGAGTTGGCAGTAGATCCCCAAATGGAGCATGCGTATGGCCATATGGGGCGTCTCTTTCGTGGGTAGAGAAACAATGTTCAAGTACCGAACTTGAGAAAAGAAAGACGAGTTAGCTCATCGTGTTTCACAATAAGAAGCAGACATGTACTTCACATTTATTCCCATATTGTCGCAATCTTACAGTACCAACTCCTGCCACAAGGACTTCCCGGAAAATCTGTTAAATCGTGGTTATAGACAGGTAACAATGTTGTTTAGAGTAATAGCCTAATTGATGAATATGTATTAATGTTTACGTTTACTGTAATATCTCTAGCTTGAGAAATATGACACGCGGCTTTGGTAGGAAGGGTTTCGAACCGTAGGTTTGAGGACGGTCGATGGACTTCCGTGTCAACGACGTCTCTGACAAGGTGTCTGTCGCTATAAATAGCCGCCAGTCTATTTACAGTCCAGAATAATTGTAGCTTGGCGCTGCTTTCTCCGAAGGAGAGCAGTAACCACTAAACGCCGACGCAGTTCTTGCTAAACATGCACAGCTCTTGTGATCGCCTTGAAACACACGCCATGACGTGCAACAAAGCTATGTTGATCATCCTCCTGTCAAAAGGTTTCGATTTACGACCAACAAAACTACCTGGATGAACTTAAACGGTAGTAGCCATAAAAGGGAAGGACGTGACGTAAGAGAAGATGGTGGGAAAAAATTAAATAAATTGATTCCACTCATCTACCGACAAGACTGTAATGCGATTAAAATTTCAAGTGACTGGGGGTTTCCGGTTTCAGAAAGACGTAGATTCCATTTTACACATGATCACAATGACTGTGATTGTTCGGCAACGCTGTTTGTCCCTCCCTTCATTTTATGAGTGGATTCGAGGTCTCACCCCTTGTGGGAATTAACGAAAAAGTTCCTTCTGATTTTAATCGGAGCATAAAAAAGTGAAAGGCAGCAAGTCATTTGGCATGGGAACTCAAGTCGTTTCAAGTCTATGGTATGCCAACAATATTACATGTTTGAGGTTTGTCTGTGACGGACACCAGAACATGAAATTTCAACAAGTATTTAGTACGAATAAGTACCAGAAATGTTGCAGACACTGTTAAATTGTTCATGGGACCCTTTACATTGCCATACGTTTCATCACGATCACTCTCAAGAGTTTGATCAGTTTCGAATGAGGCTTTAACCCACTGGTGTTGGATCCATCATAAACACTAACTTCACTGAAATAGATTCAATAAAAGCAATTCAGAGAAAGATAATTCCCTTTTTCCAAGATGGTTGACCTTGGTGTGGAATCGACTATTCTTGTTTTCCAGTGTCTACATGTAAGTAAGAAAGGTAGGTTGTTTTCAAAGTTTTTATCCAACAATGTATGGAGACAAATACTATCAACGGTAGAACTTATTTAATTAAAGTGAGCTCAGATATTTAACAAATGAATTTACTGTATCGCCATACTTAAAAACAGAAGCCTCAATTAATATAAAATTCTCTGTACATACGGACCAACGTTCGCCGGTAATCTACAATCTTTTGTTTTCAAGTATGACGATGCAATAAATTGATTTGTTAAATATCTGTAGACACTTAAATTTGCGGAAAACCTGACAAAGGCGGTGAATGTTTGTATAACGCTATGAATTATTCGGCCATATATTTGGGTTCTTCAGACGTCAAATCACGTAAGCTGGTCATTATTCATTCAATTGATCTGAACCTATTCAAACTCATGTTGTACATACGTGAAGGGGCTTTGTTTAGTAATTATTAAATATTGAACTACAATTAATTTTTCTAATTTTACTCATTCTTTAACACAAAATTTTCATTATAATCTACATATTTAATAGTTACATTCATGTGACAGGAGTGGGGATCAGAGCGAGCTCAAGAAACGGATCTGGGAGATGACGTCATACGACGAATGGCTGAATAGATACGTATGAAATATGGAATAATACAAATTAATTGCAATTCATATTAATATTAGATCAACCACTTTAACTCGTTTAACAAAGTAAATTATAATTACTATTAATTGGGGTGTGGGCAACTAATGGCATAAGAAGAGAATTAGAAAGGGGGGAACGGAAGAGAAACCCAGTATTCAGCTGAAATAAATTCAGGGAAAACCAGCAACAGGTAGGTGAGACTATTGAATACTTGTCTCACGCCCTTCCTAATGACGGGAAAGGAGTTTGCTATAGGGTCGCAGAATTCTCTTCTTCGACCCTCCACAAAAGGTCTGCGACCCCAGAACATACGCCTCCCAAAAATGACCGAGAGCCTTGGCTTGTTAGGACCTTAGCCAGAGGAAGAACCAAGAATCCCGAAAGTAAACCCCATAAGATAAGCGCCCACAGAAATTAATTATTATTCTAATTCGACAATATTGGTAATAGTTGTACAATGCCAGGAACACTAGAAAGTAGCAGTAATTAGGAATCTAACAATATTAATGGAATATTATTCATCTCTTTATCGCTACAGCTAATTACTATAATGCATTGCGAACTTAACTCAGCAATTATCAATTGAATAATGCCACCATGCACATGATAATGTTAGGAACAACTTTTTTATCCCCTGGAAAGCAGCTTCTATAAGTCCTCTATTTCCTCTGGGAACCAAAACCAAATTAAACTTTTCCAAAGAACCACAACGATGCCAATAAACTCTCATTTATTCCTTGGTTATGTCCTCACGTGATGCATGGAAAAATAATTTAAACTTCTCAAAATTTGATAAAGCGATCAATCATACGCAAAATAAATATAAATATAAAAAACACAAAAGACTTTTATTAAAATTTATTTTGTTTTATTAATCGTAATTAAAAAGACATTCTGGTCCGTACTTCCCCTGGGAGGGATAATTTGTAAGTTTATTATTAAAAATTCATCATATATATATATATATATTCATTGTTTAAGTCGTATTGATATTAGATTAATTAAATAATACTACAGCTAATGTTTCTTGCTTTCATTAAGTGATTTTTCTTTATCCATAATTTTACAAAAATTGTTAAAAACTGTGTCCTGTTTCACCCCGACTTCCCCTATTCGTAAAATGTAATGGATAAAAATTTAGTAAAGGATAGTAGCAAAATTTCCAAGTATAAATTTATTGATACCGCCGTTGACTTAACTGCTTTATTTACCATAGCTTTTTATGGAGAAATGGGTGATTAGTTTCGGAATTGAGGAATCTTCCTGAATATGTGGAGTCTGATACCCATTGGTAATTATCTTACTCTTAGAAACTGCTGCCAAAAATCCAAAGAATGATTGATCTTTCTCAATTTCAAAAGTGAAGTTTAAAATTATAGTTTTTGAAAATATTGAGTAAATTATTTTAGTTACTTTTTATAGATGACGCAAAATATTTGATCAGCGTATCTGAAATCGTTTGATGATTTAAAATATAAAGGTAGAAAATGAAATAAAGGATTTCTCATGGCGGACCAATAATTTAGA
This sequence comes from Eucriotettix oculatus, assembly GCA_034510155.1. Lineage (NCBI taxonomy): Eukaryota > Metazoa > Arthropoda > Insecta > Orthoptera > Tetrigidae > Eucriotettix > Eucriotettix oculatus. The sequence continues at coordinate 13,357,412 of CM067382.1, forward strand.
GATAATAATTATTATTTTGCTGTATGTCCACGTTGTCTCGATGGTTAGGTTGGGGGTAAATGTTGATTTATTTGTTAAATACAAGCATAATTCTGAGAAAATTTTCCTGAATATATTATGGAACATAAACGTATTTTCGCGTAGAAGTAGTATTCGTTATTATAAATTCCAACAGTTTGTTCTGTCATTTTTCCCCGTGAAATTATAGAACAGGCTATTGTCCAAAGTCGTATTTTCAGTAGTTCCCAACTTAGCTTAAGCGCTGCATTCGCCATGGAAACCTTTAGGAACATTCGAGTTAGGGCGTGACGCGATTCCGCATCCACGTTTAGAGCCACAAAATTAGTGTCCAGAGGCAGGTGAACGGCTTCAGGTGGAAAGTGGCAAGGCGCCATCTACGAATAGCAGACACGTGGGAGCAATGGTCCTCGACACCCGCAGATGACGCCTCTGTGCTGCGGCGATTCACACCGTCAATAACTACGCTGCGAAACTTAGTCTGGCTGACAGCCATGTACGCCATTGCAACGTAGTGAAACGTCTTCAAATAGAACACCTGTGATATGGACATAAGCCAATTGGGTATCGATACTGTCTGCTTGACACTGAATTAGACATGAAAACCAACTCATCAATTTTCTGATGACGTCATTAACACGATGCTGAAAGCAGAATTCATCAAGGACGGTTCATTCTATTTTGTTTTAAACTGAAGGACTGCCCCGAGGACAAACAATGATTTTCGATCTGGTCCACATTATGAAAGACGCAGTGGAGAGCCAAAGGCTGAGAATTGCGAGACACGTCTGCAGAAAACCACGCGTAAACTTTGGCCAATTTATCTGCGGTTTCACCCAGACATCTTTATGATCACTCAGCGTCGAGCGGGTGAAATGACTATCCCGCGAGAATAAGGCCAGGTTTGAGAAATTCATGTTCTTTTTATTGCTTAAAGTGGTTCCCAAAATAAATTTGACCAAATAATTTTACTGGTAGCAAACCCGGGATACTGCCTTAACTGAATAAAAAGGAAGTACTGGGTGCGTAAGTCAATACTGCATTAAAAAAGTATTACAGTTTTCATAATGTTATTCACCTCAATTTATTCTACATCAAATATCATTTAAGAAACAGTTCAATCCTTCAGGAACCAACAACTTATCGACCTAGTTTACTTCCCATTACAAGCAAGATATTTGAACGACTGTTACTGAAAATAATATATGAATCCACGGAAACGTTATAACCAGGAATTTTAAAGATATGGAAATTGGAAGATTCATTAAGATAAATAGACACAGATGGGCAGGACATGTGAGAGGATATGGTCCACACAGCCAGAGGGTAGCAGGGGAAGAGGAAGACCAAGACTTAGATGAAGGGATGAGGTAGATAGCGAAGCTAGAGACTTGGGACTGAGAAACTGGTGGAAGGAGGCACTGGAAGAAGGCTCCTTGAGGAGGCCAACACTCAGAAATGAGTTGTCGCGCCAATGGCAATGACGAAATGTTATCATTACTGCCAAATCACCTGTTTTGTTTTGGAGAACGTCACTCAACAATCCAAACAAACTCACCGGATAGTTAACGAAATCTGCAAGAGTCTAGAGCAGGGCTGCTCAATAGGTCGATCGCGATTGCTTTTAAAGTCGATCTCGAGAAAAATTTACCGATATAGATCTATTCACAGATTTTGTTTTAGTTGATCCTGAATTATGTCAGAATAATCCACAAATCACTGTCTTCTATCGTAATAATCCCCAGCGGTTTTATCAGAGAAACGCGAGGCATAAGTCAAAGAAATTCCGCGACGCGCGACGTTTTTGATTCCCGCTGATTTTTCTATAAACTTCTGGCGGAGTTTTTGGAAGCTCGCTTACAAAAAAAAATTAGGTACTTGACAACATTCGAGACTTCGTCCGCGTCATGTTTGTCTCTAATGATTTCCTATACCATTCATAGAATTGCCTACAGAAGGTGTCTGTCGACCGTTTGAAAAGTTAAATTCCTTCCATTCCCCCTTACAGGCCGAAAAATACATATAGAACTTGCTCTCACGTCGCCTGTCAAACGAGGTAATTAAATTGCCGTTTAGCGGGATATAATCCTAAAGTTTAACATTTTATTAACTGATGATACTTTTTAATTTGTTAGTAATAATGCAGAATGTTTTATGAGACGCAAAGCAAATAATTGTGTAGTACTACTCTCGCACCCGAGACTAATTTACCTGTAATTAACAGTTAATTTCTTGATGCGCCATTCGTAAAAAACAATTAATAAGTATTATTATTTAACCAAAATTTTACTTAACGCTATATAATAGTAAGTAAATAAAACTTTTTAATTAGTTAATAATTACGAATAAACTTTTATAATTTGCACTGCAGCTTGATTATGTAAAGACCTGAAGCGCATAGGCGCAATTTTATTTCTTCTAGATATGTACTTTATACGCATTATTTCACGGCAGTCAGGCCGAAGATATGGTTCAAGTATCTTATAATAAATATAACGGACTGTTTCAGTGTCTATGTGCCGCATGAAAATAAAAACAAGTAGAGCAATTACAACCAAATTTTGTACTCGTGTTCCTTGCGGACCGAAAGCAACCACGGACTGTAGGAATAAAACACTAATATCACTGCTGGGAGAGGGCGTGGAGGGTTAAAAAGGTACATAAATGTGAGATATTTGACAGAATATATATTTTTTAGTTTAGTAAGTTGATAGTGTCTTTCCCGGTTTTGGACATTTTTTTACAAACTTAAAATTCAGCTCTCATAAAGTAGGGGGCGTGAGAAGGTAAATATTCTAGGCTAAACACAAATGAAGTCCCGGGCATCGCCGGACACTCAGCAAGTTTCTGGACCGTCCAATTTTGCTCGTAATACCCGGAATTAGATACAACCGAGTTTCCAAACATCTTTCTTATTATAATGGCTCCAAATTATATTGCATAACTAATCTTGAGAGAAGTATAAGAGAAATGGTTCTGGTTGCACTTTTATGATTGGACCGGCAACAGGATTGAATTTTAAACCATTCGTTTCTAATTCTTTGTAATACAACATAAAATTTCAAAAAAACTTAAAAATAGAATATTTCAACACGGATTTTGCTACTTGTTTACCAACCATATAATTACAGAATTTCATTTAAATAATTTCTGAAATCAATCTGGTGCTACATTTTTATTTATTGATAACAATTTTTGTATTTTAAAAAAAGGAATGTTTTGTATTTATACAACGACTAGTTAATATAGTTTTTTTTTCAATAGGCAATTACCAAAGTGGCCTGTGCTCCTATGTAAACTGCTTGTCAAGTTTAGAAGAAAACTAAAGTTTTATTTTAACTTCTCAATTATGTTCCGTCTGTAATTATGGCCACTTATTCAGTATTTAATCCTATCATTGTTCAATTTACAAGTTCTAATTTTCTTTGCATTAGTTTTTTTCTATAATGGCGAAATATAGTGCTGTTTACACTTCAGTAACGTTGAATTTACTGAAAATAATAATCAGCACACGTTTAGACTTTTTTATTACTAATTAAACTGTTTTACTGATCTAATGAAACTTGCTCTTCTCGATTCTGTCTCCAAAGAATCTTAAACGTTCATTTCGACCTCGAAAGGTGTGGGCCTGGAATTTCCCGCAATAAATCAATCACAATAGACAGGGTTGACGTTGACGAAGTTCGAGAGATTTTCTCGTTATATCCCAGCTAGTTTATATACAAAAGAAAATTGTTTCAATGGAAAAAGTACAATTTTCTCATTATAACCGAATTATTTGATTTTATGTTTAAAATAATTACAGCATAGTTTTCTGACTTTAAAATGTACAATAAATAAAAAGACGGCCAATAAGTCATCGTATAAATGGTGATAAATTTATTTGCTGACTTTTTGGCCGTCGTTTTATTTAATTTTAAAAATAATTATTGACAGATATATATTCTAATGTTGACCAAGTAATAGGAGCTCGATTGTATTTATAATTTGTTCGAAAGTAATACTTGCAACTAAGAGAAGTTCCGACCTTCGTCGTATGTGATTGCATGTTGCACAAAGGTAAGAGTTGCATAACTCTCCCTACAGGGACACGCTAAATTACGTTTCGTTCTAGAAGCACGTCTTCAAGATAAAACAAAGCTCAAGTCTAAGGGGGAAAACTTAGAACTTCTGGCTTTGGAGGAAAAAATTTCATAACACATTAAGAGAGAGAAAACGAATTTTGTCCATAAAGACAGAGTTACCATCTGTTTTGTAAACACAATGTATTCTGTATAAAATATTTTAATTTTAATCGAAAACTACAATACACAGAAATATTGAGACCAAATAAAAGCTAGAGGGAAGTAGGAGGAAAAACTGGGGTTTCCTCAATCACAGGCAGTACCAGGATTATCCCACTTTCCGCCGGCAGAGGGAAAATCTTTAACTCAATCCGAAGGAAGAAAGAAGTTCTAGTTGCCTAGTAACCTGCATCAAGACAGGAAAGAAGATAGAACAGGTTCGTCAAGTGAACTAAAACTCTGCTGCACTTAGTTACCCAAATAAGTAATTAACCCTGATATTTAAAAATCCTTTTCTTGAATTAATTTGTTTGTTTTCAATAACGCGCAGGACCCCTCTTAAGGTACTGTTTTTTATAAATAAAATTATTATATTATATCAAAAAGTGCAAGTAGTTTCGTTATATAATTCAAATAATACACCCATAATAATTTACAATATATATAATAACGGATATAAAACGGACGTTGGGAAATACAAACTAATAGCTTTGATTTCAGTATTTTCTAAGATTGTGGAAAACATTATTTACAATAGGCGTGTTAAATTCGCAAGCAGACGGAATTAGGTGTGAAATAATAATCAATGTGGATTTATGGAAGGGTTGTTAACTATAGATGCTATCACAGAGCTTTGCACAACTGTTTTAAGCAAACTAGACAATAAAGAGAAGGTAATATGAATATTTTTAGACTTGTCAGAGGCATTTGGCATGGAAAATCAGAGAAATGTCTGCAAAAAAAACCTGTTTCATTAAAGATTTTTAGGTCGTAGCTTTCACTTTGATATCCCAGATATGTGTTGTGGTATTCAGTCCTAAGTCTGGTCTGATGCAACCCTACACGATTACCTATCTTGCGAAAGCCTTTTCATTTACTTATAACTAGCACAACACACATAGTCCCTATTCTGCTTAGCTCGTTCCATCCTTGCCCTCCCTCGTCTGTTCTTACCCCACACACTTCCCTCAAATGCTTATTTTACAAGACCCTCATGTCTTAAAACGTGACCTATTAATCTATCCCTTCTCTTAGTCAACGTCCTCCATATTGTACGCTTTTCTCCTATTCTGTTTAGAACCTCCTAGTTTGTGATCCCAGATATATGAGAATAAAAAATTAATTGATGGACTCAATTAACTTTGGTGGTAACAGGAATATGATTAATATGTGAAGCTCCCGAGTGAGAGAAATATTGTTGGGAGAGAAACAGTAGCGGGCCAGAGTCCGTCTTGAGAGGACAGAAAATTGGAATAAAATGTATCTAGGTGCTCCTTGGAGAGCTTAAAGCGACGAACAGGAGAAGAGTAAATAGTGTGACGAGCGGAAAAAAGGAAAGAGTAAAATTATATTATTTTAGGGAGCGCGATTTGGCAAGACGATATGTGTAAGGATAAGGCCAAAGGGATCGATCAGGAAAAGCGAAAACCTTGCTGGTTCAAGTTTCTACTTGAACAAACGGCCCAAAAGAGGAGGGGGCTACTTTAAGAAAAGGTCGTAAGGTAAGCGAGTTGATGAGACGCAGATAGAAATGTGGCAGGAGAGTCGCACGTATGCAGTCGCTGAAATAGACTCGGTCCTAACAGCCTGAGACACACTAACTGCAGGACTGTAAGTGGCTAGAGATAAGTGAGGTGCTTTCTCCTTGCCAACTGCGCTCCAGCCAGATTCTCTAGTCTTAATCGTTTGCGATCTCATCTTAGTCTATAAACGGCCACAAGTTTTGTAGACGTCATATTCGATGACGTAAGATACAACCATAACAAGCAAGACACGTCTTAGGGTTAGAATCTTTCAAATAAGGGCTGATACGGCGCTTCTTCCTCTTCATAAATATAATGAGGCTATAATTTACTTTATAATCAGTTCCGGGGATTTTAAGGAAAATATATCTCAAAATGTATGCGTTTATCATTATACGCTACTGTTTCCATCTATCGGATTTATTTAAAACTACTTGATTTAGCACATTCTCCTACTTTTTACATTATTTTATGTACAATTTGAATTTTACATTACGGTTTCATTTCTCACTTTCAACAATATTAACGATCTCAAATTATCTTAACGAAAGAGAAACAAGAAACAAAACAAAAACAATTTTCTTTTTTATATTAAGACATTTTTCTTTCCTTTCCCCCTTCGCTTCTGTATTAAGTCACATAATTAATTTTATTTTCTATTAATTTTATTATTATTTATCATTTCATATATTCCTTGTACTGTTCCTACTTCTTTCCGATCATTCGTAGTAACATTAAAATTTTCAAATATATAAGGAGATTGTTTACTTTGTTCGTTCCCCTAATATTATCGCAATCTACCACGTGTGTTTCATTCTTCAGGTGTTTCGACAAAGCAATTCCTCATCCTTTAACAGTTTTTCTATGGGCTTCCTTTCATCCCTTTTAGGTAAATCACCGGGTAGGATCCTTAAACTATAGCCCGGGAGTCCTAGTCAATCCTTGGCTACCTTTCTCTACCTTCCACATAGCCCCTTTTCAATTCCCTATTAAAGGAGAGTTTTCTGTTTCAGGATTACCCTCATGTAGACTGTTTTCCAAGAATTTCACATTTAGCCTTTTCTTTCACATTTATCTTATTAATTACGTTCTATTTTCCAATTTCATACCTTTATGTCTTATGTAAATTTTGTTCCAATTTTTTACAAGGTATCTTATAAACGACGTCTTTCTCGTTCTTTATTAATTTTATCTTTAATAATTTTGTTATTTATTTAATTTATCAGTTCATCAAAAATCACGTCCTTTTAAAACCTCTTCTACTTTCTCTCCTATTTCTTCTAAATATATTATGCCCTTATATATCCTCTTCTAAACTTTGTTAAATTAAACAGGGAAGGGGAAATTAAAGAAAAATACTTAAATTTTAATTATAATTAATGTTCATTTTACCGTTTTCAAAAAATAAATGGTCAAAAGCCCAATAACTCAGAAGAATTATTAAATTTATTGAAATCAGTTCATTTCTCTTAATTTGGGATCTAAACTTGTGCTTTTAAAAACAAATCAATTAAGATGTTTAAACAGAAGAAATTTCGGCGTGCATGTCTTTCAGACAATGAATTTAATTATGCTTTCTTAATATCTTCTTCCTTTCCATTTCTCAGACCTCCATCTTTTTCTAAGTGATGTAGCGAATTATTCTATCTTTACATATTCCTTTGATTTTCTCCTCTCTTTTCTCACCTCCTTCTCCTTTCAAGTCGATTCGTTCTTCTTGTCTCCATGCGTCTTCCCAGCTCATCATTGTGTCATTCCACAACGGGGTAAAACACCACTCCACGTGTCGTTTCTACGCAAATCCTCTTGAATCTTCCAAGATTGCGATCTCCGCAAGCCCGATGGGAAGGTACTGGGTCTAGGAAAATTTTCCACAGGCCATCGTCCCCTGGTGGCTGACCAGCCTTAATCCTCAAGCGTTGCCTGTGGTATTTGAAACGCGACACTACAGTGCCAGGCCAAGGCGGGAAATTCCACAGCCTCTTGCTGCATCTGAATATATTTTTCTCTAATTGGATATTTAATGGTGAATTAATCTTTCTATCCTCTTTTCTTTACTTGTATTCTCTTCAGCTTCTTCTCTTTTACACCTACAAATTATTTTCATTTCTGTCTACTCATATTTGATTATATTCATTTAATACAGAGTGAGTTTCAAAAATTTATTCTGGAACGTTCGATAATTTTTCGATATTGAGTTCTATTCGACGTATTCACTAATAATATGTTGATTAATTGTTTACATCGTTACGCTGAAAATGAGTAATATTTGTCTCGTGATTTGAACAGACGGCAGATAATTCACAAGTGACAGAGAAATCGGATCTGAATACGTAACAACATCAGCACGTTTGATTAATTTTGTCGGAAGAATTTAGAGCTGCGGCTCGTTCATTCCCTCTGCTCTTTTTTAAGTTCCGAATCTGACCTCTAACGGTTGCCAAATGATTCACATTTCGAAGTTCAAATGGTGAAACGGATGCAGGCCTCTTACTTAAATGAAAGTGGGAGGAAATTAGACGAAAAGAACAGGTATCGGTTCATCTGTCTGTCCATCACCGGGAAAAACAAGTGAGAAATATCCCGTTAACTTAATTGATATTAACAATAATCATATATAAGAAGAAAATAATATAAGAGAACGTGGGCTTTCCCGGTGTATATTATTCATGAACAATTCTCGGGTTTTCAACCGGGTAAGTATAGAGTTTGAACACAACATCTTCAGGTGAAGAAGATGGCAGAGCAAGCCATGGAACGTTGTGTTCAAACTCTATACTTACCCGATTGAAAACCCGAGAATTGTTCATAAGAAAATAATAGACAATTTAAGGTTACTTATGAGACTTTGAAGAAATGAGCCTAAAATTTTGTTTAGAATACTTGCACGTTCAAAAAAAAAGCTAAACTGTAAGGCACGGCGAAAAGACATGAAGTATTCCACGGTAAGGTGGAGTATATTCAAAACATTTCGGAAAAATTTTGAAATTCAGGATACATAACTATAAACTATGATTGAACCCCGTGTACGAGGTTCACAATAAAATTATCCAGAAATTACCACTGAAAAGTCTCGTTGAAATATCAATTGAGGAAATATTAATTAAATATTCTCTTATTATTGTCACTATTATTTATGTTGTAACTGACATTAAAAATATACAACACATAAATTAATTACAAAAAGAAATTACTTGTATATTATATTCACAAAACGTTAATATTACTCTATTTTTGCCTATTCATCCCATTTTCCTTAATAATAGCTTATAAATAGTCAGACATTTTGATGGAAAATTATCTGATATATTTTAGCAATTAATACATCAACACAAGCAGTGGCGGACTTGAGAGCCCCGAGCTGCAGTTTAAATTTCTATATTTCATGCTGGGTCCCATTCATTAATTTATAAATTCTTAACTTACTGAATAACTTTTTGGTGGATATCTTTGGTTCCGGGTTTCATGAGGACTTTTTCCTCCTTCTACGTTTTCCTTTCGGAGTCATCTTGTTATTCATTTCCATGTTTCCAGACTGAAACTCCTTAAGCATATTTAACAATAATTGTCATAATTGAATCTTTCTGAATTTATAACTTTTATTAACTCGCAAATAAACATCAGTTTATTTACGTCTCGTGGGTCACTTTTTGTTGTTATTTAAAATGGAAGTTCTACGACCTTGTCAAACACGAGGCAATGGTTTCGCGTAGATAATCTGGATCTGGATTTTCCACTTTGTCAGGTCCGTCTGGCAGACGTTCAAGGCAGTGTTGGTGAAACAGCTGCAACCCTCGTGCCTTCTGTTTCCGTGGCATTAGTGTCTCTTTTTCTCGGAGCTGTCGACTGTACCACTAAATCAAGCTGAAAGCTAAGACCCTGGAGAGAATTAGACTGCCGGGATCGTCTGAAGCAAGCAACGACACGCGACATCCTCATGCAGTCCTTTATAGCTCAGAGGCTTTGCTGTGGTCCCTTGACGCATCACATCTCGTGAACAGAGGTCCTGCAGTGGCAGTGCAACGTTCCTGACGTGGGAAAAATTAACTGCCTTATGGAGAAAATAGTCATGCGGTTCTTGCTCTGGTGTCTGCAACCGTCATCTGCATCAGAATGTTTCCACCAGTCTGGAACCGTCACGGACCCAGGAAAGGGGTTGAAACTTGAACCTCGCGGTCAAGCAGTGATCATAAGACCCTTCAGAAGACAGCGATTCGAGTACCTTCCCTTTCCTATTTAAATATACTTTCATTAAAAAAAGGACCCGTTAAATGTTATTGCTTTTAATTATTTCATTGTACTAACTAAGAAAAACAAGACTATCAATTAGTAGAAAACTTTGGGGAGGAACGGAACGTTTATTATTTAAAATTTTTTTCTAAAATTATGGAAAAAGGAAAACACATCATAAAGGTGTCATGAACAAGCGGATCATGAGATTTTGAAGTTATGTGCTACATCGCCCGAAGGAACAATTACTTAAGATAATAATAAATCTATGACAGCTACAGTTCTACTAATACTCTACGACCCGTAACATGTAACATTATTACATGACAAATTTTTAAAAGTGTGAAAATATAAAATTAAATTGGAACAAATTCCTAACATGACTTCGTACATATTTTAAATAAAGACAGTTAATTTTAGAAAGAAACCACATTTTATGGCAATATTGTATGCAGAATCATGCGGTAATTTTTTAAGACTTAAAAGTCAAGAAAGGAGTAAGACAAGGATGCAGTCTGTCGCCCATGCTCTTTAACTTATATATAGAACAGTCGATGAAGAATGTTAAAACGAAATATGGAAAAGGAATCATACTGCAAGGAGAAGAAATAAAAACTACGCCTTGCCGATGATATTGTAGTATTAGGGGAGCCAGAAGAAGAACTTGGAAACCATAATAAATGGTATAGACGGGGTCCTGGAGGATTAATAGAAGGAAAACCAAGGTAATGGACTGTAGTATGGGAAACAGTGGAATAACAAAGGCTGTTAGATATGGAAGGGATATTTTGACGGACGTTAAGGAACTCTACTACTTGAGAAGCGTAATAACTAGGGATGGTAGAAATATAGTAGACATAAAGAGCAAGATTCCGCAGGCAAGGAAGGTTTTCGCGAAAAAAGAGGAATTTACTTACGGGTAATATAAGTATAAATATTAGGAAATCGATACTAAAAATGTTGCAATGGAACGTGGCGTTATATGGGTGCGAAACGTGGACTATAGGAGTTACGGAAAAGAAAAGAATAGAAGCCTTTGAAATGTGGTGCTATAGAAAATTGCTGAAAATCAAATTGGTGGATAGAATCACTAACGAGGAAATTCTAAGCAGAATAGGTGAAGAGCAAACAATATGGAGGACGTTGACAAAGAGAAGGGATAGATTAATAGGCCTTGTTTTAAGAGGCACGAGGGCCTTGTAATTAGTATTAGAGGAAAGTGTGTGGTGTAAAAACAGAAGAGAGAGGCCAAATATGCAATACACTCAAATTAGGGAAGATGTGGGATGTGCTGGTTATGCGGAAATGAAAATGCTTGCGCAAGATAGGTTAGCATGGAGGGTTGCATCAGACCAGTCTTAGGACTGAATACCACAACAACAATGAAAGTCTTCTAAATGCAGCATCTGCGCTATGGATTTTGTAGTTCATATAATTGTTAGTTCTTGGACGGGCTGGGGGAATGAAACAAAATACCGAGCATGCGCATTTCTCATTCCAGACAGGTAACTTTCGATAGCAATATATATGGTTCTTGTGTATAGTTGGATAGAGCGCGGTGAAAGGCGGGAAGTTTAAAGTCTTCTGAACTAGAGGCACATACTCACGTTCTTAAAATACTATTACCGTAAAGTTTCTTAAAATTACGAAACAAATAACTCTTCCTAAAATAATTCATATGCTGTAGCACATGATCACATACGCGCCAGCTGTCAGTGGGTATAAAAAATTAGTTTATTCCGTTTTATTCTGCGCCCCATGCAGCATCCAACAGCAGTCAGCCATCATATTTACATTCCGCCGTCCTTGGTATGTCCAGTCCGTTTCCTTTATGTCCCGGTGAAGCCTCTATCCTTGCTCTTCACTCACTACAGTAACATTTCCGGGAAATAGTCCAGATGTGAGTTAAAGAAGTCCAGTTTTAATCTCATTGAGCATCCCTTGATCTTTGAAACTTGTTGTCAACGATTCTTTCAAAGTTTGGATCTTTCTTATTTCCAAATAAATTGTTAAAACTTCTTTGAAGGAATCCCTGCCGTTTTCTGAATGTCTCCAATGTTGGCTTGAAACCTTTCGTGTCTCATAAGCTTGCAAATGTCGGGACCAACCAAGCCACCCTCCTTCAGGTTTGATTCGGACAGCCCAGTAAAGTTGCTGGTATGGTATCATATTTTGGCAATACCTGGACAAACTTTGTTATCATGCCAAGTTTGATGCGGACGTTGAGTAATTTCGTTGTTTATAGTTTCTTATATTAATTTGTATTTTAGTTTATAGTTTTAGGAATAAATCTTGCCTTTGGAATAAGTTGTAATGGAAGAAAAAAAACGAATTCAATATATTTACACTGTCGTGCGCCTTAATTTATGAAATCTGGTCATAGCGACGAAGTCTTAGGTGGTGGAATTTTACTTAGTATTTTCTATTACTCAGGACCCAAAAATACATAAACACCTTTTCATTTCACAGAAAAAAAAATGGTCGCCGACCTGCGTAACAAATCATAACCCTCCCAGAAATATCTCTTCACACCCTTCACCTGGCTTGCCCGTACTGAATGTTTGTTGTCCTGGTGTTTCGTCTGAATTATTTCAAAGTGAATGTAAGTTAGGTCCATCACGCTGTATTATTCAGTTCGTGCCAACCCCCATCGGTATAATTACATATCTTCAGTTTATATGTAAACCATAAATAGTCCACTGGAACAGAACGTTCATTAGAATCCAACTACACTGAACGAGTCTCTCTCACACCTTGAGAGTGTTAATCCACATGGTGTGTTCGAGTGGTGCCTATGAGGTTTCTAAGGTTTGGAAACGTAGTGGTGGTGCAGTTCTTTGGAATGAATCGTTGATTGTACAGAACGAAGGTATTTTTAAGCATTTATGTTCAACCTAGAGAATAAATTTAATGTGTTCTTCACGTGTTGTGTCCTAGACTCAGACTGATGGTGCATACGTCAGCCGGAGGCGCCGCACGCGGGGGCTGGAAGCGGCGTTCTATTTGTGTTTTATTAAGGATCGGAGACCATAGAGTCTGGAACTTGTTTATTGACGAAGGTTGACTGTGTGCTCTCTTTGTCCAGGACCGAGTACGAGGAAGCTGCGTTTGCTCGGAGAGATTTTACGGTGGCGGAGATAAATACTCAGATCAACCGGCCAGTGATCTGCTCAGCTCCACTTTGTTCCCCTCTGGATTTATTCATTCATTTGTCTCGGTTGACGCTTTACATGGTAATAATCCTGCATTCATTCCCTTTTATTTCCATTAGTTGTAGGTAATTATTTTATAAGTAGAATTTATTTACAAAACATCTCTTGGTGTATAGCCAAACATATTGGCAGTATTTACACTTTCTTTTCTAAATATGCTTTCATAAAGTCATAGTTGTGACATTGTTTCAACGTATCGGATTGTTAGTTCTTTACCAGTCAGTTCTACTTAAGAACTCTTTTCTTCAATTTATTTTGCATTCCTTTGTACGTATTTAAAATAAATTTAATTTCAGGAATCATGCCTGTATCCTGCTAGTACTGTATATTCTCAGTGGCTCGCAGCACCGAAAGGAGATACTTACGGTTCTTATCGGATAATGAAGAAATGAAACTCCTCTTGCGCTCTTCTCATTCCATACTTACATTATTCTTCTAGCGCAAGATAGGTTAGCATGGAGGGTTACATCAGACCAATCTTAAGACTGATTACCACAAAACAACAGCAAATTGGAAAATAGTTATTGTGTAAATAAATAATCCACATTTTATAATTTAATTAGAGAGACTAATATCCTTATCTAAGTTTCTTTATTCAATAATATTCAGGTAACAAACTGAACAGAAACTTTCGGAAAAACAACCATTTTCAACTAGGAATAAGAAAAGGAAGAAATACACTCATGCAGTATTAAAACGTCCAATTTGGACAAAAAATAATTATCAATTATTAATTTAACTAAATAATTGCTGAAAATTGCTCACACAACAGTCGTCAGGCAAATCTCGTATCACAACTCTTTCTTCATACTGTAATTGTATTCAAATTTCAGATTCGTGTTTTTTACACATAAGTAACTTATCTATTTCTTATATTTAAATGGAATATTCACTTTTAACGTCGCTACATTTATTTCAAATTAGTTTCAATGATCTAATTTATGTACTAACAATTCAAGGATATTGGGCAAACGCTTGTTATATAATTGCCCGATATATTATTTTGTTCCTTAATTTTATTCTTATCTTGTATTTATTTCATGGAATTACTTTGTATTTAACTTATTGTTACTGAATATTATGTATCCACTTCTTCATAAATTTTGCGGGGATAAATTTGCAATAGTGCAACAGCGGAAGTATTGCCAATACTCTGCGACAAATATCTCTTGTTTTCAATAGCGTCTAATTGTTTTAAATGGAATAATTAAACATCAAGCTGCCGGACACTTTTATCACACAAGTCTTCTTCTTTATTGCCGCTACAACCGAATATAGAGCCTTGGCCTACTGTTGATTTAAAGAACAATCCAGACATACTGGGTGTATTGCATGTGCAACGCTGCTTTGAGCACAGAAAGGAAGCAACGTGTGGAGCTTTACTGATAGTGCAAGGGCGTGAAACAGAATCCTCCGCATGCGCATTTCTTATTTTTATACATCTTTTTGGAGCCCAGAGGTGGCCACGTGGCTGCATGAGTCGTTGCAGAAATTCACACTTTTAAAATATAGACATATGCACATGTTACATAGGGGTTTTCAGAAGACTCGAGTGGTTAGAAAACATCTAATAATAATAATCATATTCCGTAGATCCTGTAAAGAAGCTAAGCTTCAAGGATGTGGAATGATTCAGGGTGTACATTTATTACACTATTTTATTATATAAAAGATAAATATACTTATAACAATTTTTTGTAATCAAATAGAAAGGCGATTCCAACATTATAAACTAATTACTCGTCTCCGATTCTTCTAGAAATTCCTTTAGTGAATAGAAAGAGTGGATAAGCAAAAATGAGGATAATTCAGACTTAAATTTACCTTGGTTATCGGACAACTGTTTTAATCTATGCGGCAGTCTGTTGAAGATGAATATCCCAGAATAATGCACACCTTTCTTTCTGTGCAATTGACAATGTTTTACATTTTTTGTACAGATTATTTTTGTTCCTTGTATTCAAGGGATGAATATCATTATTATTCAAAAATAAGTGTCTATTTGTGATTACAAATAACATCAACGAATAAATGTATTGGCACGTCAAGGTAAAAATATCTAACTTTTTGAACAGAGTTCTGCAAGAAGTTCTTGAGGTAACCTGACATATTGCTCTAATAACACGTTTTTGTCTAATAAAAATCTTATCTATGCCTGCTGAGTTGCCCCAAAATATAATACCATATGATAAAACAGAATGAAAATATGCAAAGTATACTAATTTTCTTGATTTTAGATCACTGTAGGTGGACATTGATCTTACAGCATATGTAGCTGAGCTGAGTTTCTTAAGTAATTGATTAATCCGATCAGTCCAATTTAATTTATTATTTACTAAGAGACCTAAGAATTTAACACAAGAAGTTTCATTTACATTTTTGCTGTCGTAAATTAAGGAAATAATTATAAATAAGTGATGTAGCACTCCACTTATTCTATAATCTATCAATTATCAATTTGTACTGAATGTGCTCAGTGGCCCACAGCAACGAAAGGAGGCAGATTGTAAAGCTGTGCGGGTAGTGCAGGGACTTTAAATGAATACTGCGTTTGCGCATTCATCATTCCGGGTTGAAACTATGAGCTCAGCACAGGAATAGCCAACTGTCTGCAGTTTTAAGTCTTCGTATTCGAAGCATAAATTCACCCACACAATTATTATTATTATTTGTGTGCAGTAGCACATGAGCATACATGCACGAGCAGCCAGTTCCAATTCACATACATTAATTTGTATTTATTTCTGCAAAAACGTTCTTAAATTGTTTTGTTGATTACAAAAAATGTTGTGTACTTTTTTATTATACTCTATTTGATGCTTAGAAATTATCTTTCAAATTCTGTTGTTATTGTAACAAACCAATAATTTATTACTCCATTCGCTTTCCAGCGCCTGCCTTGAGAAACGAAAAGTTATAAAAAATATATTAAATAAAACCTAACGTTTTGTAGAACTATTACACCAATTTTGTTACTAATTAGATCTAATTGTTAAGAGCTATTAATATATTTGTTTGCACCTTGGTTGCTCTGCGTGTCAATCGCGTAGTCTATTAGCTGCAGTTCTCATTAACCTGGAAGTGACTTGGAGACGAAGTAGAGCGATGTATTATCTGGGAGGAGCTATTGATAGCGCCCAGAGACGCTCCGTAAATAACAAAGGAAAGACCTCACCTGATAGGCTAATGACCTTCTCTGCTGCCAAAACCTTACAGCCCATACGTCATCACCTCCAACTGCGCTTTCTTTCCTCTACTTCCTGCCTGTGATCACCGTTTTCGGTGAAACTTCCCACGAGACAAGCGAACATGTCTTCATACGAGGATATCGTTGCCCACGGGAAGAATAAATCACTCCAGTGAATAATGAAGATATTACATTATTTTCTTCGTAGCCAAAACCTGTTCTGTCACTAATGACATTTGCACCGCTAGGTATTTTCTTAGGCACAAAAATGATTCCATCAATTGAAAGATTCGCTACAAGTTAGTGTTGAAATCCACAGTAAATTGTCTAACCCAAAATATATCAGGAATGGATAAGTCACATTAAGTACTTAATGATTGGATACCATGTGTTCAGGTCCACCTATTTTAGCTCTCAGGGAACATTGAAATTTCTACACTATTCTTAACATTACATTTTATATATGCAATGTTCATCCAAAGGGAAAAAGGGTTGCTCATAATTTATTGGATAGTCCACCGTGCTTAACTTCTGCACGTTACGTTTCGAGAGTTAACGTAAAATCCCATTTTCGATTACTCTTTCGGTCCAGATACTGTGAATGTGGATTATACTCGGATTATACGCGACCAGAAATCGTTCAGCTCTAAGGTCGGACAAGCATCGCCTTGCTCTACACCAGAAAAGTATTCACAATACCGGGATAATTTTATACAACAGCCTTCCGCCAGAGGTTAAAAATAGTACCTACAAAAGCTTCGTGAAGCAGAGTAAAACTATTCTTTTAAATGGCGCGTTTTACTCGGTACAGGATTTTCTTAATCGTCCTTCTAGTATTTAAATCAAGGTTCCTGCAAAAAGTGTTGAATGAGCTGCCTTGTAAAATAGCACACATCACATATCTTTAAAATTTCTATTCAGTTTTTTCTGCTCTTTTGTTTGTTTGTTTCATGTATTGCCTGGAGCTACGACAGAGGGAAGGACAGTTTCCTGGTCGCAGAGCTCCAAGTAGTTAAAACTCCATTGCGTGTTCCTCAGTGTGTGCTTGTTTGTGTTTACCAGTGTGTGTGTGACATCGTGTGTCCGTGTTGTGTTTATATTGACTTTTGTCTGTATACATTTTCTTTTATTAATTTATTTTAAGATTATTTGTCTTTAATTATGTACTTTATTTTGTTCATTTTTAATTTTTAATGTATGACGTATCCTATTTCCTCAATCGAGGATCGATGGAAACAACAATAAGTCTAAATCTAAATCGGTGGTCCGCTCGAATGTCCCAAGTTACAATTGTACGTGACGGGTAAACGGTTGAAGATAGTTTATATGAAAGGAAAACTAACCAAGTTATTTTTTAAATGCACATTGTAATGGCCAAACACATCTGCTCGGACTTTCGGTGGTATGGCGGAGACAGGATTTGAGCCAGGGGCAATAAAAACCAAGCTCATGTTGCGCTTGGGGTGTTTCCCAATTTTGGTGAGATTTGGCGGTGTAACTATAAATGTTATTGGTAAATATCCATCGCTGCCACATGGGTGAAACAAAGAACTCTCTTTATTATGTTACGTACTTTTCCCTAGTTTATATAACTTGCTTTCATTTATTTAAAGTATTGTTAAACATAAGCACAGGGCTTTTCCCAATGCAGTGCAATAAATCTCTATTACTATTGTTACTTAGCTGCTATTGGGCATTTGTCCAGTGGCAGTTATATACAAAGTAACCACAATAGAATGCAAATACAATAAATTACTAATACAATTACGTTCTATTTATTCTCTTTGTTTTTGTTTACATATTTGTTTAAAATAAATATATTTTCTTCCTGTAAATTCATTTTAATTAATTTTAAGCTCCCCACCAATTGCAAAAGAGATTAATAAATTTATTAAAAAACAATAAATACCTAATGGAGCATTACACCATATTTATTTTAAAACACGACCGCTTCTGTCAATCTTCCTCGTAAATTAATATTTGTACATATTTGAAGGAAGTTAAGGAATACTGCTACTTAGGCAGTAAAATAACTAGGAACTGCAGAAGTATAGTAGACATGCACAGGGAAAGAAGGTTTTCGCAAAAAAAAAGAGAGTAATTTACTTACGGGTAATACAAGTCTGAATATTAGGAAATTATTGCTAAAAATGTTCGTGTGAATTGTGGCGTTATATGGGCGCGAAACGTGGACGATGGAAGTTGCAGAAAGGAAAAGGATAGAAGCCTTTGAAATGAGGTGCTATAGAAGAATGCTGAAAATCATATGGGTGGATAGAATCACTAATGAGGAAGTTCTAAGCAGAATAGGTGAAGAGCGAACCATATGGAGGACATTGACAAAGAGAAGGGATAGATTAAGAGGCCATGTTTTAAGAGATGAGGATCTGTTACAATTAGCATTAAAGGGATGTGTGTGGGGTAAGAACAGAAGGGTGCAATACGCTAAGAAGATTAGGGAGGATGTGGTAGTTATTCGGAAATGAAAAGTTTTGCGCAAGATAGGTTAGCATGGAGGGTTGCAACAGACCAGTCTTAGGACTGATTACCACAACAAAAACAACAATCTATTTGATAATAGTTACTGTGCAAAGAAATAATCCACTTTTTAAATTTGAATTAAGAGCCCAATATCCTTACATGAATTTTTTTATTCAATAAATTCAGATAAATTGAACAGAAACTTTCGGCTAGTCTGACATCTTCAACTAAGAAAAAGAAAATGAATAAATACACTTATGCAATATTAAAACGTTCAATTTTGACAATAATTATCAATTTAACTAAATAATAGCTGAAAATGTCTGACTGTGGCAAGTTACTCTATGTATATTACGATGCTCTTCTAGTTTCTGTATTAATGTCAATGAGTAGTTTCAAATACTTATGTTTATAATGTACAAATATAAATTCGTACGTAAGATTAACAAAAGTGGCTACGTTTTAAAAACGATATTACCAGTTGGACATGAAGTTACTTCAACACATTTCTGAAAGAGATGTTAAAAATAAATATTTGCATCGCGAATTTTTAAGGAGAATATAAATGGATTTTTCTTGATCTATATTCTGAATGTAATATATTCCCTACATCCTATTTTAAACGCAAATTTCGTCGGGAGAATTGAGAAAATATAAACCTTGCTGGATATCAATGCGGGCTAATACCGTTTACAATGAAATTATAAAAGACACGTACTTTTGGGATCGTTACGTGATGTACAACTAGTAATGTTTCAACACAATAATATTGAGATACGGCCCCGTTTACTGATTGCCCTTGAGGATTATTTTAGAGCGGTACAAAATGGTGCACTTTTCTTGAAAGAACGTTCTCTGTCGTATATTAATTAATGTGTAATCCACACAGGTACAATTTTTGGCTTTTGTGGGTTTTTATATTTCTTGCTCATGTGATTTATTGCAGCCCGACATTTGTATCAACATCGTAACCTAAATCGTCTCAGCATAACCTTCTTCCGAATTTTTAATACAAGCCTAACGATGTAATCAGTTAATTTACATAGTTCTGTTTTATATAATAATTATAAATTTTTCTCGGTATTTGATTTTTATACGATTAAGAGGGGGAAATGAACAACGTCACAATTATTTATGAAAAACTGCATCAAATTAAGACCTTTGCAAAGACTTATTGACAGTAACTTCATCAAATGAAATATTTTATATTTGGGCGTAATGATTGTTTACCCGTAAGAGCCAAGCCGTTCATTGATAACATTAGAAAATAATAATGAGATGTAGGACCTTTAACAGACAACCATTGAATTGAGAACTAAATCGAAAAAAGAAGAATGAAGGCCCGCCTCTAACAAGCGATTGGTGCACAACTAGTGGATGTCATATTCTGTTAGGACATGCATATTTATTTAACAGAAAAATGATACGTACACAAAAAAAGTGATATAAAGACATTTACTTACATTTTCGGAGGTGTAGGTGCAGTTGTCACCGAGCACGTCAACAAAAATCGTTTCTCAAAAAGGAGTCGTATCGCAACTCATGTGTTTACCGCATTTACGTACCACAATTAAAAGCGTTTGTGAAATAACCCGAGTGGAACAGAAAAGGAACCAAACTACTGGTCAAAAAGGCGAAATTGTGAAAACCTACATTTACACAACACAAATACAAACAATCGAATGACATTCCTTTGTTCTCAGATTACATTCTGACATCCCTGTCCAAAGAATCAAGTCAATTTTTCCGTAACCATATTAACAAATATTTGAATAATAGTATTTTAAAGATAATTGTCTAAAATTTATTTGAAATGAAGGAAAATCTTTTACTAAATTACAAATATTTTAATAATTAGGTATTATAATAAAATATTCGTGGCAAACGAGGGAGGGGTAGGTCAAAATCTTCATTGTACTGAAATTATTTCAGTAATTTTTTCTTTTCAGTATTTGTCCATTAATGGTATGAGTTTATTATGTATTTTGCTTGTGTGGCAGAGAGGTTTTTAGATTCTGATTACCAACAAAACTATAAAAGTTATTACTGTTCCTATTTATAAGTAACTCGGCCAGATTTTAGGATGTGCCCTTATGTATTTTCTGATTCTTCAGCAATGTGATAAATAATTTATATGAAGGATGAAGTTATTTCAGAGAGAGGCATTCATGATGAATGGTGAAAGAGACTATTTTTACATGTTACAATTTGATTTGGTTAGAAACAAAAATAATTCTGAACTTGGTGATCTCATGGCTGAAAGAACGAAAGCTTCTGAAGGTTTATTATTTAACAGTTCAAACGATTAAATGAAATAATTTTCTTGCTCCCTGAAACATTTTCATTTACCATTTTCTTAGTTACAGTTGTGCAATGGCCAATTTAACTCCAATCTGATTTTAGGTAAAGATGAATTGGCAGGAAAACTTAAGAAATGAGACGTTGGGAGGCTGAGGTATTCGGTCGGGGAGAGAGGGGAGACGAATTCAGTCTGAGAGTTAGAGGAGACGAGAGCAGTCGGGGAGAGAGAGGAGAAGAGGTCAGTCGGACGAATCAGCCGGAGAAAGATGATAGGAGGAGAGACAGCAAGAAGGGACGACGAGATTAGTAGGGGGAGAGAAAGCAGACGAGGAGTTGGACCTGGATCACACTACATTCCTCGATGTAAAACACCTGCAAGACGCACCAAAGACAGAAAGACGCGGAAACATTCGTGAGGTTAAATGTTTGTAGGCCCAGTAATTTTGGGTAAGTTCAACATAGATGTGAAACTTGCTCATTTTGTTGATTTTATGTAAATTTCAATGATTTTTTTCAGTAACTGCTTACTTCATTTCTCGAGAGACCCAAAATCCCCTGAGATATTTTTTATGTAAACATTGTAAAGTTAAAGTAGGTGAATATAAAATTTTCATGTATAAAATCATCTCGAGTTTCCAACCGGGTCAAAGATTTTAACAGTGACGTTTCGATGGCTTGCTGTGCCATCATCTTCAGACTGAAGTGTCAATTTCGCCTTCGCTCCCGCGTCCACATCTAGCCAATCACAGGTGGTTTGTGCTTGCACAGACTTGCCTCAGACTATATAAATGCTTACACTCACCGAATTTGACACTTCAGTCTGAAGATGATGGCAGAGCAAGCCATCGAAACGTCACTGTTAAAATCTTTGAACCGGTTGGAAACTCGAGAGAAATTTATACATGACATTCACCGGGAAAGACCTCGTTCTTTAATAAAATTTTCAAACTGTTAAAAATTTGATCTTTTACTAATTTCATACCTATTACATGAAGGGGATATTACAATATATATGCTGATGACCTGCTACATCTTCACATTAATTTAGAAAATGGACCCCTAAGTCAAACCGCACGGGATGGACCCAACGTCGATATTGAACAGAAATAAATTATCAATTATTACTATATATCTCATGATAAGCCAGGTATGCAATATTACGACGTCAAGTTTGAGCAAAAAAAAATTATCAATTATTAGTTGCAACTAATAATTGATAATTTTTTTTTGCTCAAACTTGACGTCGTAATATTGCATATCTGATTTTTTACTCTCCATTTTTCTTTTTCTTAGTTGCAAATGGCCACTTTTGTGTTTTACGACGCTCTTTGAGTTAGTTCCAGCTTACAGTACAGTATTGCAATGTGTTTTTTTCTTAATGTGCAAATATAAATTCATGCAAAAGATTAAGAAAAGTGAATGTGTTTTAAAAACAATATTTCCAGGCGGGATAAGAAGTTGTATCGACGTATTTCTTGAAGAGAATTTAATAATGATTAATTAATTAATTGTTCTCGCAAATGTTGGAGGAGAATACACATTGTTATCTTGGAGTTGAAAAAAAAATAGTTCGCACAGCCAATGTCACGCAGTTGATGTGGAAGGCTGTTTTAGTGTTATTACTTGGTGTGGTGTTTTATTATTAAATACGTAAAATACTAAATATCGCCTGGAGATTTCGGAAAATATTAATCTTGCTCCATAAACGACGGTTAAGAAGAACTGCGCATTGATACAAGGAACGCCGCCGCCGCGACATTTGAATTATCGCAAAGCGAGCTGTGGACGGAATGTTGTTTAGTTTCGTGTAAACAATTCTCTCGGTGGTGAAGTGAAGAAGGTCCGATACAATCAAGTTGATGGAACGATTCAGTGTTATCCATTAGTAAGGTACGTTCCAAATGTTTTTATTACAAGCCTAACTGGTGTACGTTAATAGTGGTTCTTTAACCTTAAAAGTCGATCCGTAGACGCTGACGACATTAGAAAGCCGCAACGAGAAATGTGACCATTCAATTGCGAGTTAAACTGAAAAATAATTACCTCGAAAATCGTAGCTTGAGCAAAACATTTAAATTAGGCGCCTTTTACTGCGTCTATTATTGGTGGCGCGCTCTATTTGAAAGGTTTCTCTTTCTGCTACCGAAGATTTATGAAACTAGTGTAAATATTTCTGCATATTTTCTGAAATCATTGTTAGTTTTGCTATTGAATGTTATTCCAAACAAAAAAAACTTTGAAATGTGTAAGTATTTTAAGCTAGGTTTACACGGGCAGTGATGTTCGTCGAAGTTGCTATGCTTCTTTGCTGACAATTGCTGCCCTGAATACAGAACGGGCAGAGAATTCTGATGCTTGTTTATACTTCTCTGCTATTTCTTGACAAGTACGACTGGTTGGAATGAGAGGCGGCTAGGGAACGCATTCCCAAGTACGCTCAGACCCACTGGTTACACCCCACTAGGGGTGAACGCGGCAATATGAAATTTAATAATTCCCATTGAACCTCCAGAGCGCAAGGCTGTCCTTCCAAAGCAAATAATTCAAAATCATTCTACTCTTAGTGGAATTTCTCAGCGGGGTTTTGAAAAGTTAAGTGAAGTTTGGCAAATGAAGCAAAGTATGGGAAAAAAATGTTAATGACGACCTAATTAATTTTTGGAGAAAAGCGGCTGGCCGAAAAATATAAAATAATAGGATCCGAGAAATTATGGGAGTTGGTCACACAATAGTCAATGATATTAAGACCAAACAATTAATCTGGTATGCACACATACAGAGAATGACATATGATAGACTACCAAAACAGATCTTTCTATGGACACTGCAAGGAAGAAGAAGGCTAGGAAGTAGCTGGAGGGACAGAATTGATAAGGAGATACAAGAGAGAAAATTAACCAAAGACATGTTGAGAAACAGAGAGAAATGGTGATTAGAAGTCAGACAGTGTGCACAGAATTACATATACTGCGTACAACTTTGAGATAGTGTGTGAAAACTCTGCTATTGTAATAATGTTTCCTATACCTCTATTACTACTCATAATAGTAATAATTTCTTTATTGTCAGTATTACTTGCACATTCAAGTTTCAGACATGGTCAGGTTATTATTAGCTGAAGGGCACTCACACAAATAACACTGAGTGCCCAAACTGTCATGAACAACAGACGGTGTCACAGTGTTGCTGCTATAGAACAAAATAGCTATAAAATTTAAATGCAGGATAAGTTGTAGTGTTTTTTGTGAAGATATGGGCAAAAAAACAATATTTAATTAAGCTTGAACATGGGATGATTGTCATCACTCAAATTGTCGGAACCAGGATCAGAAAAATGGCTGCACTTGTTAAGTGTACAAAGGCAGCAGTTATTAATATTTATGTGGAGTGGACTACCAAGCAACAAAAAGTGTCTCAACATCATTCTTGTGGTCATCATAGGCTACTTGATGCTTGAACTGAAGGAGACTTGCCAGAGTTGTTCTGTGTAACAGAAGAGCAACAGTACACCAAATATCAAAGGATCTTAATCAAGGAGTAACTGTGAACGTCTCTGAACTGTTTACTACACATTACACCATATATTGACAACCTGTTTGAAAGCCTCTACTGTCTGCTTGAACAACAGCAGACAACTTCTATTCACAAAGGATCACAGTAGATGACTGGAAAAGTATCATGTGGTCCGATGAATCACAATATAAATGCACCATGCAGATGGCAGGGTTTGAATATAGAGAAAACAACATGAAAGTATGGACCCCAACTGCATTACCACAACACTTGAAGCTGGTGGCAGCAACATCGTGGTTTGGGGATGTTTCCTTGACATGGTATGGGTCCTTTGATTCATGTGAAACAATTTCTTAATGTCCAAGGATATTTAAGTATTATCGCAGATAAAGTACATCCTGTTATGTTAATGCCATGGATGGATACTTCCAGCAGGACAATGATACTTGTCATAAAGCTGGGATTGTCATCAGATTTTTCAAAGAGCTTGGCAGACACTTTACCTTGCTTTGTTGACCTACACAATCACCAATCTCAATTCAATAGAGGATTTGTGGGATGAGATCGAACAGGCCATCTGGATCCAGTACCATCAAATCTTGGAGAATTGGAAAGTACAGTTCATCAGATATGATTTTAAATTCCACCTACCATCATCTCATAGAATGGATGCCCAGAAGAATGGTATTAAGAACTAGATGTGGCCCTACATTTGTATTGAAAGGGTGGTCATAATAATTTATATAAACAAGTCAGAAAATGACATTGTCAGAATAATTAAAACAATTGATAAGAACAGGAAAGAGACATAGAAAGTTAGTAATTTACCTGAAGTGTACAGTTGGCAGGCACCATTTTGAAGGTTCTTAAATTTTTAGAGGCACTGTCCCTTCAAAAGAAGATTGGGATGGCTGGCCTCTGATAATTTAAGAACTTTGGACTCGATATAGTGCCTGCCAACTGTACACTAATATGTATATATATGTTAATTAAAACAATTAATAAGGAAAGGAAAGAGAGGTAGAAAGTAGGTGACTTACCTGAGGTTCATAGATGGTAGACACCTTGAGAGGTTTGGAGTTCTTGAATTTTCGGAGGTGTCACCCTCTTCATCAGAAAGTTAGGAAGACATTTCCAGTGATCAAGCCAGTCGCCCAGGTTTGTGGGTTTTAGGGAGCAGGTAGAATTTAGGTGGAGAATAATTTTTGAAGGGGTCCATGTCTCCATAAAAGCTTTTCAATTTCTTTGGTAATGATAGGGTTGGGGTTTAGAGATGCTTTTGTAGGTTTTGTCATCATCCAATTGGTAAAGCACCTCAGTTGTGTAGCTATGAGTCATTGATGACCTTGGTAGAGCCCTTGTCAGCCAGGAGGATGAGAGTATAAAATTAGCCCAACTTGAAGCCACAATAATAATTAACATCATTGTGTCATTTAATAATTTTTGTAAAGACTTTTCTCTTATTGTTTGAAGCAGCTATGTCCATAATAAAGTATCCTTCTGTTTCAGTTTATAGCTGCGAGTGATAAATTGTGGTTCATGCTGGAAATGTACTCATTTGTAGATTACTTCACTATACCTCCATCTTTTGTTTCCATTTACTTGGATAGAACGTGGATAGGTAAGTTGAGTGTAGCACAGTATTTATAATTTGATGCTATTGTATCGGTGAAATAGTAAACTGTGTGATGGTGCGGTTTTCCCTGCTAGTATCTTAATATAAGTCACTATTTAGTAATAATTATACTTTTTTCTTAAAATCATCCACAAGAATAGAGGAGTTGGTCAGTTTCACCAATATATCATTTTATCAGTTGAAAGAATATTTTTCTCCCAAAAATCAGCTACTTGTCTGTAGATCATATTATTAACCTGTTGTTTTAATTTTAAACAATTCTATTTTGTTTCCAAACTGAGACACTGTCAGACTTCATCATTGGTTTTATTCTAAAGTTTATCATACTTTATTTATTTTGTAGTTTTAATGCCATAATGGTCATTTCATAGTAGCAAGTGCTCATAGTAAGAAAAGATCTTCAAATTCCTTATTTCAAAATTACTATAATGAAATTTACCAGTTTTATTGCTCTTGTTTTAATCTGATTATGATAAGATATTAATTTTAGAAATTTATGGTTTGGTCATTATTCATACATTACACACTGCAGAGAGATTGAAAACCACACACACATGGAAATGAATAGTAGGTGATCTTTAATTCATTGACTACCATGAGATACCAGTATTGGTTTTTCCGAGACCAGTGTAGAGTCCATTAAAATATGTATTGGTATGATCGAGGAGTTCACACTTCATAAACATGTTTTCCCAAGAACAATGAGTGTTCATTGTTGAACATTATTTTTCACTTCTTGAAGACCAATTTTGTGTGAAATATCCTGATGTAACAGTGCCTAACAATCACTGAAAACCAGGTTAATCAACCATTTTCGTGAAACCACATCAGTTGTAGACAAGAAAAAATGGATGTGCTCTGATTTTCAATTGTTCCGTATAAGATTATATTTTCTGTTGAAGAAGAAGAATAAAAAGGGGTACAACATTTTGAACTATAACAAACTCATTTAGTCATCTGGGGCTTTTGTTCGTTAGTATTGGTAATGTTGTATTGAATCTCAATTCTTTCGTTATTAAATTTCTGAAATAATCACTATTAAATATTTCCAAATGATTGCGAACAAACATTAAATTCAAGAATATCCATCCATTCTGCATTCCTCACATACTTTATCTTAATGTGCACAACATAATATAATAAGGTAATTATTTAAAATTATACTGTCATTATTAATTATGTCTCAATATATTTTATTTCAAAATACATTTTACATGTATAAACTTGTTAAACCATTAGTTTTGTATTTGCAACTTTGTTTTACTCCTGGCCACATCAAATTTTTTCAGTCTTTCTTCCTTCTTCCATTCCCTTCTACGCTTGACATATGTATTTCCTTGTGCATGATTCCATGCCGTACATATGATTTAAAGAGAGAATTTCCTGCCCTTCTCCCAAATATTTCCATCTTTCTTTCTATCCAATTATCAAATGTGTGACTTCGTCACTTATCCCATATATATATATATATATATATATATATATATATATTTAATTTATCCTTAACGGATGCTCCTAATTCTTCCATCCCTCTACTCTATCCATCCTAACTTGAAAACCTGGGTAGTCTGTTATTCGAACTTATAGACGTCAAAAAATTTTCCTCAAAAGGCAACAATGGTTCAACTTATTTCATATTTTGACAGAACACCATATTAAAGGAGAAAATCATGGGAACAGATGTCTGAATAAATTGTTCTTGTTCAGGTTTTGTATCAAGCTAAATCATACATTGGTTTCAGATTATATTTTTGCTCATCAGTGTAGTGGTTCACATTTCAAATGTAGATGATTGCAGTCTGTATGGTCATGTTGAGAGGTCTGGCAGTCATTTTGTTATGAGATTGAATTACTGCTGCTCATGTTTCTTTGGTGTAAGAGGAGTTAAATTGTCTTAAATTTACAGATATCACAAATTTAGAAAAAAATATTAATTTTTGTTGTATAGAAATTTTACTAATTTATGTTTATTGTCTCATGAGTGTATTTAAGCTGAAATGCTAAGCATTTGGCAATTTTATTTTCTTGTATTACTTAGAACTTAGGAACTAGAAATATATGAAGTCATTTTATTTAACAAGCTGTGCTATGAGATGTAATTATATTTTTGATTTTTATTATTTTCAGGTGATTATATATGTGAGCATATGATGCAGTTGAAGTCCAAGGTGCAAGCTTGATTTACATTTGTTGAAAGAATTTTTAAGTACACAGAAGTAAGAGATTTAAAATTTCATAAATGTTTATTATATTTCCTATAACACTTTTCAAGGCTCATAGATAACAATTTCCATTTATTAAATTCTTGTTAAAAATATGTTTCCTGTTAATGATCAAAATACTAACTGTATTTACACAATGTTTTCTTGAGCTATTACTTCCAATTTAACTGTTTAAAATTGGGATTCTTACAGTTTCTCAAGATTGACACTTTGGTTTGTCCAACCTTTTGTTCTTTATGGAGTAACTGCTGAAATACAAGATGGTGAGAATGTGGGTCACACAGGAATTGGTGTGTATTCTTTTCTATTTTTTATTGCCAATAAAAAATGTGCAACTTAAACATTTTTTACATAAATCAAATGATTTAATTTTTAATTCAGCAATGTTAATCAAGTTTATAAAGTTAAACAGTTAGGTGTATTTTATTACATAGCTTTACAATGAAATATTTGTTACTAAGTGTATGTAAGGTCATGAATTAGTGTCAACTGTGTATTAATATATTATATAAGATTATCAATGACACAATATCTCTCATTAATGTATCCTTTGCTGATAAAATCATGTATGTAAATGTGCATCAATTTCCAATCATGGAACTTGTCGTCATAAATGATTTTCAGATACACTTAAAAATTAGCATCTTCAAATTTATGTTTCTGTGATTCTTTGGAATCACACCAATATTGAGAAAGCAGTTATAAATTTGACATTAATAGGAAAATTAGAATTCATTAAAATGACATGACTAATGCACAAAACTAAATTTCTTTCCATTGTTGCTATAAATCATTCACAGTATTTTTGATATGTTACTGCTGAAAAATATTTATTTCATATTAATTTTCAGGGAAGTCTACTCATTACTACTTTGCTGTGACTTACTGAATTGAATGGGGGAAATATCTTGATTGATGGAATGTATATATAAGTCAGTATATAAGTATAAGTTCAGCAAGTCCCATGACTTGCTGAATTTCATTCTGCAATTGCCATCGTACCTCAAGACCCTGTTATGTTTCAAGAGACTGAGCATTCTAATTTGGGTCATTTAATGAACATACTGATGAAAAGATATAGGAGGTATTAGAGAAAGCAAATTTAAAAGAAAAAGTTTGCTTATAAAATTGCACATAGCCATTAATATCTAAGTAACATAAAACAGAACAATATGTGTATGTACATATTAATGCTCAAACCATGAATTAATATCTTGTGTATGTACATGTTGTCTGAAAATTTTGAAACAGGAGCATTTTAAATTTGCAGATCAGCTGAGAGGATAAACAATTATTACACCAAGTTGAAGCTGATGGGGAAAATTTGACAGCAGGGGAAAACAATTACTTGATATGTCAAGGGCTCTCCTCCTGTTGATGTATAAACTGACATCCATATTCAACAAATTGTGCAAATACTTTTTTCAAGTTATACAGTGCTTACTATAGCTCACCATCTTATGTCAGTGGCAGCGTACGGCCATGTTATCTTCTGGATTCTGGGAAAGTAAGTGCCGAAATCTGAGGTCTCGAGATCAGAAATGGATTTAATATATAAGAAACATGAATTAAAAAATGGGTCTTTTCATACTTTTTTTTGGAAAGTAATTTCATTGCAGGAGTTGGTTAAACATACATTTTCTGCAGAGCAAGTCCATCATATTTTGTATAATCTGTTAATCTTTCAATGTTGGTTGTTTATGGTAGCAGTTGAATTCCTATGCAGTTCTCCTTGCTGTACCTTTGATACATTCCACGACAGCCTAGACACTGATGTGATCTGTTATATAGAATGTATATGCATTTTGATCAATTCTGAAATTATTACAATAACGTTTATATGAAAACATATGCTTAGCGGTTGCATCTAGGAAATGAATAAACTTCAAAGTATGTACGTCAGTTACTAGAATTGTACTAACACACTTTTTGGAATTTATTTGATGGTTAAAGAGAAGTAAACATAATCACGTGAAAAGAATAGTACTAATGCTGTTATAAAATTATTTTTAAGTTTTATTTTTATTATTACATATTTTCCTAATGTGTGTTTAATCCATATGCAATTTATTTATCTTCATTTGATCATTAATCCATGACAATTTGTGTGTTATTTGGGTATAATTTGAATATGACTAAATATTATAGTGTTTCTTTTCACACTCATGTGTCAAGTTTCTATGTTTTGTATAATTTATATTGTGTTTGTCCTACAATGTCAACCTTTTATTTTAATAGTACTTACTTTGTTTACATACTTAAAATTAAATTAACTTTCTGAAGCACATTTACTTTATTTGTTTAAAGTATGCTCTTCATTAATTATCATTAAAATTATTATATTGTTGGTTGTTATCTCTCGGGGGATATTTTATACCTAGTTTTATAAACCTGCAAATTGCACTTTTAATATGCAGTACATAAACCTCAGTTCATTTCATTTTGTTTCAGAGTAAATAGGTATTTTTAAGAACCTGTAAGATTCAATTTTTACTTGTTTTTGTGTTTGTACAACAAATGTATAACACTTGCATATTTTCTAGACAATTCAGTAACATTTGTATGTGCCTAATGAAAATGATTTCTTCATTAATTTTATACTGTTCAAAAATAGTTGATCAATGTAAAACATCTTATAGTGTCTGTAGTTTACTGTTGTACATTACATAGAACTAAATATAGCCATAATATTGCTCTCATTTCATATTTATCTATATATTTCATCACATCATACAAAACACCAAAATAAATTAGCTTAGTGTTAATTTCTGGCCATTTATTTGTACATACCACACATTGAGTTGTATTACTTCTTTTTTAGCATCCTCCTAAATTTCTCTTCATTTTACACAAAAAATACTAGGTAATTAATTGAAGGGAATCACACTGCTTAAAATTGCATTCATTATTTCAATTCTGTTGACTAACAGGTATAAGCACATCCTTATAATTATTTTTTTTCTTTTCCAAACAAGCTTTATTGTAACTTGAATTGCATGAAAGTAATCAAAATGTTATAATTTCCATGAATAAATCATTTCTTGGAAAAGATAGAAACCCATATTTGTTAAAATGAGGCTTTTAATCTAGCAGTAATAAACTTGGATCCAGAGGTAATTTTTACTCCAGGATGATTGTAATCAGTTATTTTTAACTAGACTAATATTGGGTACATTTACAAAATAGTAACTGTAGATAATACTGCCTTAGTTTGTAATAAATAGAGCAACACAGAAGGTAAAACTACTTTTGTTACTAATCTGTAAAAAACGATTTCTTTCACATTAATTTTCTTTGATTAATTGTTTTAATTTTTTTGTTTTTAGATACTACAATGACTCGAGAGGCACAAAAGACAGTTGCTTGCAGTTCTCATAAAAAAGTTGACTTCTATTTACAGAAGGGGAATGTAGGGAGAGCATTTGCTCACCTTCTTGTGGCAATTAAATTATCCCCTTCTCTACTATGTAATTTGTAACACACAAGAAATTTTTTACAAATTGTAAAAAAATAAACACATATTCAAACAGCAAAGTGTACTTGTTATTTATGGTGGCATTCAGTCCTAAAACTTGTCTGATGCAACCCTCCATACTAACCTATCTTGAGCAAGCCTTTTCATTACCGCTTAGCTGTCACTTAACACATCATCCCTAATCTGCTTAGTGTATTACAACCTTAGCCTCCCTCTTTACCCACACACTTTCCTATAATGCTAATTGTACAAGACCCTCGTGTCTTAAAACGTGGCCTATTAATCTATCCTTTCTTTTGGTCAACGTCCTCTTAAATTGTTTGCTTTTCACCCATTCTTCTTAGAACTGCTTAGAAATACATATAGCCATAATTTTGCTCTCATTTTATATTTATCTATATATTTCATCACATAAATTAGCTTAGTGTTAATTTATAGCCATTCTTCTTTTTTAGCATTCTCCTAAATTTGGTCGAAGTTGGTCCATTTATTTATGCGGAACATATATACAGACATTCACAACCATATACACACAATCTGGAAATTTTGATTATAGAGATTGCTGCGTATTGAAATGTAGTTCAGCTAAATATAATATATTGTTTAATATTTTCTTAATTTAAAAATGTTAAAAAAAATTCTATTGAATATATATTACTTTTACTATGCTAATATAATTATTTAATGTAAACAAATGATGTAAGATATTAAGTAAATAACCTAATAAAAATGTAATAGACAGCTCCTGAGTAGTATGCACACCTTCATGCAAAGTAGTTGAGAATCTGCTTACTTAATAGGCGGCGTCTTCCTAGGTGTACCAATTTATACGAATTTACAAATTTAGTGATTCTATCCACAAATCTGATTTTCAGCATTCTCCTGTAGCACCACATTTTCCTTTCTTTTTCTTTTCCTTTATTCAACTCTTACCGTCCAAGTTTTGCACTCATATAACTCCTCACACTATACGAACATTTTCAACATTAACACAATATTACCCTGTGCTATTGTCCTCCAGTTAATATGCTGCTCAAGTAGCAGAATTCCTTAACTTCGTTCAAAATATCCCATTGTAACGCCCTTTGTTATTCCGCGGTTTCCCATACTACACTTAGTTAACTTGGTTTTCCCTAAATTATTACGAAGAAGTGTTTTATTCGCCGTCCCTTCCCCCTGTTAGGGGATGAACTAACTGTCAGAACCAAACTTGACTGCAATATTTGGATTTTCATATGACGCCCCTTTGCGTTGAAATTATACGTAAACAAATTCACCAAAAACGCTACCAAATTAATTGACCAAAAAAATACATATATATTAAGGTAATAACGGCAGTTTATGGATTTTTAAAACTTACTGCCCGTCCACCACCTCTTCAACGGTGTTAGCCTAATTGGTTTAGTTTGGTTCACCATGTTCAAAATTTGATCGAAATCGTTTTACCCGTTAAAGATATTATGTGGAAGTCTGTTTTACCCCCCTTCCAACTCCTCTTTGGGGATGAACTTTAACTTAAAATGCATTTTTTATGTCAGAATTAAACTCAGAGCCCAATCTCGATTGTTTTCCGGTTATTTTATGTGACGCCCCTCGACCCCCACCCCTAAGAATTAACCCTTACATTATGGGTGTCATTGAAATTATACGCTAGCAGTATCGGAGAACATACTATCAAATTAATTGATCAAAAAATGTTTTTATATGAAAAAATACCGCCCTGTTTTGCATATTAAAAATTTTCCAGTCCTGTTAATAGCGGTGGTATCCGAGTCTTACTCCAACAGTGCTGATTTCCGGGTCGTAAAGAACACGTTTACTAAATTTGGTCGAAATTGGTCTATTTATTTAGATTTGTATGTGGAACATATATACAGACATTCACTCCCATATACACACCATCTGGCAATTTTATTAAATGTAGTTCAGTTAAATATAATATATTATTTAATATTTTCTTTATTTAAAAGTATGTTAAAAAATTTCGTTGAATATATCTTACTTTTACTATGCTAATATAATTATTTAATGTAAACAAATTATGTAAGATGTTAAATAAATAACGTAATAAAAATGTAATAGGCAGCTCCTGTGTAGTATGCACACCTCTACGCAAAGTAGTTGAGAATCTGCTTACTTATTAGGCGTCTTCGTAGGTGTACCAGTTTACACGTATTTACAAATTTATGACGAATAGTAATTATTACTTTTCTCTCGATTAAAAGAACAATGAATAAATTAAAAAATAAGATTATAACCAAAACTGGGAATGTTAAATGAATATACTGCATTGTTGTTTGAAGAAATGTGGCGTAGTAGGTATGTGTTTTTTGTTTTCCTTATGAATCTGGATTATCGAAGAAAGGGTAAACACTTATCACCAGTTGAATTCTGAAATTCTGTTGGGTGAACGAAAAGGAGCAACTTTTTCTTTGAACTGATGATCATAAACCGTTTGCTCTCTGGAAAGATAATAACAAAACCTCGGTAATTGATTTCGAAGGCAAAGTGATCGTAGATGACTATCCAGTAGATGATCTTGTGTAATTACAGGACAAAACTCGTTATCAAACCTAGAATTTGTTAGAGAAGTGTTAGAGACTAATACTCAAAATATAATATCAACGATACCGTGAAAGACTGCAGATGCATTCTCCATGGGTGGTTTTCTTCTGTCTGCTTCGGGTTGACGATCTGGAGGCGCTAGTTAAGTTGATTCTCGTTGACTACACCTGATCTGGCCGCACGGAGGAAGTCTTGGGCTAAAATAGTGGAAACTCCTCCTAAAAAAAATATACTTCTGCTGACGTCTCTAGTGTTCTACCCAGCTCTTAGCAATGGCTCGTAATTTAACGCTATCTCTACTTCAGAAAATCTCTCTCTGTAACCTCGGCAAATTTCGAA
Source organism: Eucriotettix oculatus (assembly GCA_034510155.1). Taxonomy (NCBI): domain Eukaryota; kingdom Metazoa; phylum Arthropoda; class Insecta; order Orthoptera; family Tetrigidae; genus Eucriotettix; species Eucriotettix oculatus. The sequence goes on from CM067382.1 coordinate 13,392,397, forward strand.
TTTTTCTCCTCCATTTTCCTATAGCCTATCAGCTGCTTGTTCAAATGACACCCATTGGCTGGTTCTAGGACAATTGCATCCAATTGGAGAATGTTTTTTCCCGCCAGTTGAAAACCAATGCCATTGCACATATGTTTTGCATTAGCTATGCACCCAGTAGCTGTTTCTAATTATCCAAGCCTAACTTCCGACTTGACGGAAGCAAATCTTTCTTGGATTAAGGACGGATGCCACCTATTGCCCGTAAAAGCCCTCTTTGTCCATTGTGAAGGATCTCAATTGTCCAAGGTCCATTTGCAATGCCCAAAGGAAAGGTGTAAGCGCACACACAAATATATACCGTTAATTTTACTACATTACACATTAATTTTTCTCTTATTAACATTCAATCAACGGGGGTTTATATCTTTCAGGCCAATAAAAGAAATGACGATGTTATGCAGTTATCTCACAATAAATTTAAATTTTCAAAGGTTGTCAGTATCTCGACATAGTAAGTTGGGTCAATATTTTTGATTATTAGTGACTGAAATACATAAAAGTTATTGCAGATTATAAATGACATTTTATTCCCAATATCTATGTCATTACATATATCAGCAAAGGTATAAACGTAAACACAAAAATAAAATTTAAATTACGTAATTTACAAGTTAAATGTACCGAAAATCCTGCACGGGATTTCTTGAAGAATCAATTATTTTCGAATCAAATTCGTTATAGAATTGATTCTGATATTTTCTCCGTTACAAAAATTACTGGGTTCTCCCTAAGAGCTTTTAGATCTAGTAACAATGGAAACCGCTGGTGATTGAAAGTTGGTTTCTAGGGAAACATTCTAAAAACTGTTTCCGTACTGCATTGATTGCTCTCGTATTTTATTTAATCATTCGAATATGTGGGCATTAATATGTAGATTTTTTCAGGTTATCCGGAAACCCTGGTGTCGCTGCTCTAAGAAAGCGGTGGTGAAACGTGATTTGCAGTGGGAGTGGGAGGACGTCGACTCACTTCTCAAGAGTTGGTCCGACAGTCCTGTGTGAACAATTCACCTGAAAGGAAGGTGAATTCATCTACATGTTTCAATTTTAAATATCCGCCAATTAAGTTATTTGGCAACATCATGGCAAAAGAATGGTTTACTGATTGTGAACACTTGAGTGTAATATTATTTTTTTAAATTACTAACAAACAGGTATTTCGAAGTTAACGACTAATGAAATCCTAAGCATACTAATTTTTTGTTTCTTTCAACAGTTCACTCACAGCCGACCCGTTACAAGTTCCACAGACTTCAACATCTGACAAGTCTATTGAAAGATTCGAAGACATCTCTGAATCCATCAACTCTTCAGAAGAAAATAACATAATTTGAAGAGTACTTTTTGAATAAATATCTGGACCTTCTTTTCATATTAGCGTTTTTCTTTGGTACAGTAAAGACACGTTCACTAAACCTGGACAGTAGAAATTTTTCTGAAATTCTGTTATTGCATTCACTTCATTCTCCATTATTCGGCGTTTGGTCAGAACCTAAGAAATTGTTATAGAAATGTGATCATATGAAAGCGTCACAGTGTTGCCGCTAGAGGACGCAACAGCTATAAAATTGGGGGTGCAGGAGAAATGAATCCGTTGTACTGTGTTTTTTTGCGAAGATGTGGGGAAAAGACGTCGGAACCAGTATCAGAAAAACGGCAGCACTTGTGAAGGGTTCGAGAGGAGCAGTAATTAACGTTTACAGAGAGTAGACTACCAAGCAAAATACCGGGTCTTTCATCAGGCTTGGGTAGTCACAGACTACTCAATGCTCGAGATGAAAGGGGACTTGCCAAAGTTGTGCAGTGCAACAGAAGAGCAACAGTTTGGAGCATAGAATCTTAATCAAGGACTAACTGAAGATGTCTCTGAACGAAATATCCGCTACACATTACACCGCATGGGCTATGGAAACCAAAGACCTGTTGAAAAGCCTCTGCCTTCTGCCTTGAACGAGAACAGGCGTCCTGAGTTGTACCAGGATTGGACAGTAGATGGAAAAGGGTCATGAGATCTGATGAATCGCAATTTTAAACGTACCGTGCTGATGGCAGGGTCCGAATATGTAGGAAAAAACACAATGTTACCGACATGTTCTGAGCGTCTGACGCCAACAAGTCGTGGATAAATAAATAACATATAAAAACAAGGAATACTCAGGATTCAAAACCGTTCGTCCAAAAGCAAACATTTTTCTTTAAATTAAAAGAAACTGCCTTTAGTATAAAAAACAAAATATATACAAAATAAACTGAACAATACGAATACGATAAAAACTTTAAATGTCCTTTAAATTAGTAATCGATTACAATATTATAAAAACTCACCCGAAGACTATAACTAAAAGGAAGGGAAAAAATGTAACGATGTGCACCGCTCGGTGTCTGGTTTGCAAGAGAGTTACCGGGACTCTGCTTCCTGGCCACCTTTCCTGGGTCGGTGATCGTAGAAACTGCGTTGTGGTGATCCCAAGCAACTGTAGAGGTGTTTTTTAATGTTTCCCACTCCAAGTGTCACAGCAAGTGGCACAATGAAATGGACCCCAACTGCATTGCCACAACACTTGAAGCTGGTGACGGCAATATTATGGTTTTGGCGACGTTTACTTGGCAAAAGACATGGTATGGGTCTTTTGGTTCCTGAGAAACAGCGTCTGAAGGCCCAAAGGGTATTTAAGTATTACCGCAGATCAAGTACATCCAGTAATGTTAATGGTGTACTTTGACAACAGGACAATGCTCCTTGTCATAAAGCTGGAATTTTTCTCAGATGGTTCTAAGAACATGACGGAGACTTTACCTGCACAATCACCAGATCTTAATCCAATTGAGATTTGTGGGATGAGATCGAACGAGGGAACTGGATCCAGTACCATCAAATCTTAAGGAATTCCAAAGTGCAGTTCATCAGATATGATCTAAAATTCCTCCTACCACATACCAGCATCTTAGAACCCATGCTCAGAAGAATTCAAGCAAAAGATGGCCCAGATTTGTATTGAGGAGGTGGTCGTATTCTCAGTTAATGAGAAAATACCGTAATACTCTGTAAAAAGAGCTTTTCGGTATTCCTAAGCTGTGATAAGCTTCATTGAAAAAAATGTGGTTCGTCGTTTGATTCTAATACAATTTTAGTTGGGATAATTAAATGCGTTTGTTCGTAATCATTTTCTATTGAAGTATAGGACGCCACGTTTCTACGGTCAATGAAGTGCGTTTGCAACAAATTCGTCCATTACACATTTCCTAGTTCAAAGCTTGAGAAGACGTTTTTGAATTATGTATAGCACCAGTACCGAAATTCGCAAAAATATCGCCGGTTCACTGACTTAACCGTTATAGAATCCGAATTATTTGCTTCTGGATGTCAATATCCTTTAGGAGTGTGTGGGGTAAACTGGGGCACTTGACCTATGGCTGAGTTAGTGTTACTATCTAACTGGAATCATTTTCACTGTTGTAAGGAGCGGAGTACAACACATATAAGCGACAGTTATTTCGAGGTGTATACAGGTGCTTCTCTGGATTGGCGTAATTTTTCCAGGAAGGTTTCCGTGTGCAGTTGTAATTTGGTGCTGAATACAGGTAAGAAACATTCATTAACTAATGCACTGTATACATTGTTGAAAGCTGTTCTTTTTAGTAGTTATTTTCATCATCACCATAACTGGCGCTACTGCCCTAGCTGGGCCACGGCCTCCTTTAGAATTCTTTTCCAGACATTTCTGTCCTTGGCCAACATCCACCAATTCTCGATTTTCAAACTCCTGATATCCTGCAGTACTCCATCCATCTATTCTTTGGTTTTCCTATTTTCCTTCTATTTCCTTCTACCATTTCCGTCTCACTCATTCTTTGAATGTGTCCTATCCATCTCAGTCGAGCTATTTTAATATCTTTTACTATATCCGGAGATCCATACAATTGATGTTTTTCTTTGTTATATCTGTGGTGTTTACTCTTTGTTTACACCAACAAATTATATTATTATAACAAGGAATTGTTAAATAATAAAGAGTTTATTTAATTTGAATATATTGCATTTAATTATGATGATAATAAAATTCGAAATCGTGGTATTACAATATAAAATTTTCAAAAGAAATATAACTCAAATTAAGTTTTGGTAAAAATATTAATTTGCGAGTAAAATGTATTATCAAATTGGCTCAGTCAGTAAAGCAAAAAGAATCTATGCAGCTTCTAAACGGCTGCTCCCGGGAACGCAGGTGACGAACGATATAAATGAAATAAAAACAATCGCGAATCAACGAGAATGGTTTAAGTGGAAACCGGGTAAAAATGCCGTTACCAGATGTTCTGTGTGGTGACGTCGTTCTTGGTTTGCCGTTGCCGGAGGTTCCTTTGCTGGATCACGTCTTCTAGATCCTCTAGCGCCTCTTCTTCAGATTAAATCTCCATCAAATAAATCTTCTTTCTCGAAAACATGCCGAATTTAACTTTAACGCATGTTGCTTCTTGAGTCACTGATCTCTCATCCCGTCTTTCTCAGGACAGCTTCCGGGACCAACTGTCCAAATACAATGCACTCCAGGTAATAAATAATGTTGTAAACGGCGACGTTTCCCGCCTACTCGGCCTTGACCAAACCACCCTCGCTTTTCGTCCTGCTGTACGCAAATACCAAAAACTATTTTTTTTGCTTCACCGCTTCAATGTAGGGGTCATGAGTCACCACATATCTTATTCGCTATTCTCCTGTCTGTTGAATTGGCCTAAATATTCTTCTAAGAATTTTCCTTTCAAAAATTCCAATTCGAGATATATCAGTCTCTGTCAACGCCCAAGTCTCATGGGTCACGGTCCCGTGGTGGACAAAACATCTGGCACCTGTCTTATCCTGGACTTTCCGCATCTTCTCTGCCCGTCTCCGAATATTATCATTCAATTTTCCGACTTAAATTCGTCGTAAAGTACGAATTAAATTGGGCAGAGTTCTTCTACGCTACAATATTTTAAGTGCCCCGTCTTTCCCCGCTCTCCCCTAGTGCATTTTTCACTAGTCCACGTTTTCTAATTATACAGACAACTTAGCTCTGGTAAAGAGTAACACCTTTACTTTTACCAAATTCATTGATTGAAGATAATCCGTATTTTAAAATGAATGAATCATGGTTCGTTTCTGTCGCTTTTAATATTAGTTTATTCTTTTATAGTGTGAAAAGAAGTTCCTCTGAAAACATTTTTTATAATTTGTGGGTATACATTTAATTATTAATTATTATGACTGTAAAATAATTTCTAATTGATGTTTGACTTGGTTCATTCACGTTGTCGGAATAAGCTGACTGATAGAATGTTATGAAACGTCTTACGTAGACTTATTTCTTCATTTGATCTTTAGAAGGTTTTTTATGTCCTGTTGGAGATTATTCCATATAAAATGCTCGTTTACGCAACTAGTCTATAGCGCACATCTCATTTTAATTGCTTTAATGTAATTTCTTTTTTATGTAGAACTTCCTTTGATCTTTAGAAGTATCTTTAATCTTCTGTTAGAGATTATTCCATATAAAATGCTCGTTTACGTAACTAGTTTACTCATTTTATTTGCTTTAATTTAATTTACTTTTTTATATATAGCTTAACTATGTTGAGTGTTTTCAGGCTAAAATGTTTCTATCCCCAGTTATTGTTTAGTTATTGTTTTGGTCTAAATGTTCGGTTTATACAAGTGCGGCTTGGTTCTGGTAAATAATTCTAGAAAGAAGCCTCCGTTTAATGATAGCCAGGTTCACGGAAACCACCATGGCTCCTGCATACCAAAACAGAATTTTACCTCAACCAACCAGGAAAAAATTAAAATATTTGGTTGGGGGTTGCTGAGGCCAGTTTCCACCAATTAGGGCCGCTGTAATGAAAGAGGAAGAGGAGCTAGGCAAAAGTTTTGCAGAAAGTAAGAAAGATATTTATGGCTGTTACTTGATGGAGAAAAAGGTCGGTGGAAGAACGGCTATAGAAGGAGAAGACCACGTGGCAGAAAGAAACGGGTGTTGTTCCAAGTCCTTGGGCAGAAATTCTTACTGTAAGCCATCGGAAGTTTCTTTCCTGGGAGTGTTGCAATGATAAGTTTTAATTTTTTGCTTTTTGATCATAATTCAGTTTCTTATGAGTTTCCAGCCTAAACAACGGTAACGGTGGGGGAAAGAGTAACATATTGAGTATATATATATATATATATATATATATATATGTTTTAAACTTAGACTTTTTCTTTTGTATAATATTTTTCTTTTAATTTTTTTAAGATAATGGAAAATAACATAAATATTATGGACCATCACAGATAAGAGACAATTAACTTATCTAAACTTTATTACTAGCTTTTGCTCACATGAAACTAAATTTAATTTTGACAAAACGATATTCCTACATTGCTTTCTAATTTAAAATTATTTAAGCAAAACTTGTAAGCGCATTTACTTACACCTCCAAATTAATTATTATTAAATATTTCATATACTACTTAAAGTGTAAACTTTTTAAAAAATCCAAGAAATAGGTCAACCCGTTGATCCATTAACAGAAAATTGTATCTATTTTTACATGGAATATGTAACAAATCTAGTCTTGGAAAAATCTATGGCTATTAAAGATTAACTCAACGCAATATCTAATTCGTCGTATACATACAACATTAAGGAACGAAATACTTTACATTATTGTAACTGAAATGTGGGTATCTGTGGTATCGATTTTTATCCACGACTCGCTTCATTCTGTTGCTCTTCCGTTTTTTCATATATTACGTGGAGCTACTACGAAATGTCAGATTCCTTATCGTGCAGCTCCAAGAAGTGTAAATCTCCATTTCTTAGGCGCTTGTTTGTGCTTCTCTGTGTGTGTTTGAGCACTGTAGTGTTTCGAATGATTTATTTTTATTTTAGTTGTTTATTTAAATATTATTTGTAGTTAATTATGTTTCTGTATTTTGTTCTTATAATTATTTGTTACTCGATGTAATGTCTGGCTTATCCTATTTCTTCAACCAAAGACTAATATGTAATGTATTAAATACGCGAAGAGAAACTTTAAGTCTGTGAATCTGTTTTCCTGGCTCTGTGCGTGGCACTCGCATTCCTTAGGACAAAAGGATGACCTTTCCAGTTGAATGTGCAGGAGAGGCCCATTCACAAAAAAGGGATCGCCATGAAAAATTAGGGAACTGCTTCTGGGGAAATGGAAGTTCCGTGGAAAATATGGAATATTATGGAGAAACGCAAAACACATGCAGTATTTAGGTCCAGCAGGATGATAATTTTCCTATTGGCTGCTATTGTTACAAAGCAAGCCAATAGCAGTCTTTTGAGGATAACAGCTTATTGGTGGCTTGAAATTATGTCGCTTCCCGCCGAGGTTACGTGGGAAGCGAATTTGAGAAGAATAACAGAATATGTGGGGGGAAGGAAGATAGTGGATGAACAGAAGATGTGGGGAGACGTAGGATAATGGATAAACAGAAGGTGTTGAGAGACGGGAGAGAAGGTGTTGGAAGACGGAAGATAGTTGATGCAAAATTTAAATTGCTAGCCACTGAGAGAAGGACAGAGGTCGGATATTGCTCACCTAAAACTAAACTGTTAGCCGCTGCAAGTCTCCGCCATATTTGTTCACGAGATTCAGTCCGGACGGTGATGAACAGAGGTCATCCCCTGAAGCAGCGACCAGCCATCATCATCGACGCAGACTGGGATGCAGACGCAGATACTTCGTGGGTATCGTTGTATTGAATTAGAAAGAGTTCGCATTTGCCTGGCCTATTACCATTATAAAACTAAATTGCTTCTCAATTTACATCACTGAGTACCCTGTAAATTTATTGTTTTAGTAACATTTTTTAGATAATTTGTAAATAACATCGATGATCTGGCTGAAATATTTTATTTATATTAAATTCAGAATTTTAAGTTAAATTAGTCTTTTCTTTTCAATAATATATCCCCATTAATATATTATAATTAAATTAAGTTCAATTCCCCATCCCACTACCAGTAAAAATTATTCATTACAAATGAAACCAACAATAAATAAGTAGGGATAGACTTGGGGAATTTTTACAAAAAAAGACAGAGTCACATGGTCACTCAATTGGGATATGGGATTTGTAGTCTTATAAAAATAATTACAGTGATGATATTAATGCATGATTTTGTATTTATTTATCTGTTGTACTATTTCAACAATTCTGTAGCACGAAGCGCCTCTACTTCTTACACCGGCCAATGTGCTTTAGTTCAAGATCTGCAAATAAAAAAATACACAATTTTAAATTTCAGTGATAACTCTTAAATAATTCAAAAAGAGCTTGAGAGATTGAATTTTATAGTAACAAATATAAAGATGTACAGGTTTCAGAATCCCGAGTATCTATTCACTATTAATGATTTTATATAATACTAATTTATTCTGTAAGGTGGGTGTTCTCATCAGTAATATACAAGAGGTCATTAGTTTATAAGAAGATTTGCTGCTATGAAGAGTTTTAGAATCAGAACATGTTGATTGTTTTGGAAGAAGGATGAACCCAAATGTTAGTAATTCTAAGGGGTAAACAATAAATTGAATGATTGGAGAGATAAGGTGACGAGGTGACTACAAGATACGGAGTTCTGTATAGGGACACAAAGAAGCCATAAATAGAAAGGTCGGAGAGTTCAGGTAACCCATAAAAGACACTGAGATGCGGCAGAAAAGTAAGGCGAGAGACAGTTAACACTGGGCAACATGATTTTTGTCTGGCGAGTTCTTCATGGAGTCTTTGTCGTGTTTTCAAATATGTATTCAAAATTTCTCCACCACTCACAAATTTAAAAAAAATTCAATTTAATGGTTTTACAAAAACCATTTCTTTATTCATTGCACTAAAGAACAAAATAACTTTTTTGTCTACGAAGGAAAAGCATCATATTAGCTTTTCCCCATCACGCAAGATTTATTACAATATTAAATTCTCTAAAATTATGTACATTTTTAGCTACACAATGTTCACACTTTCTGACTGACGCCTTGTTGTTGTGATATTCAGTCCTAAGACTGGTCTGATGTAAACTCACCGTGCTTACCTATCCTGAGCAAGCCTTTTCATTTCTTCATAACCAGAACATCCCTAATTTGCTTAGCGTATTCCATCTTTCGCCTCCCCCTTCTCTTCTTACCCCACACACTTCCCTCTAATACTAATTCTACAAGGCCCTCGTGTCTTAAAACATGGCCTCTTAATCTATACCTTCTCTTTGTCAACGCCCTCCACATTGTTCGCTCTTCACCTATTCTGCTTATAACTTCCTCGTTAGAGATTCTATACACCCATATGGTTTTCAGCATTCTTCTTGACACCACATTTCAAAGTTTTCTATTCTTTTCTTTTCCGCAACTCCTATCGTCCACGTTTCGCACCCATATAACGCCACGTTCCACTCCAACATTTTTAGTAACGATTTCCTAATATTCATAGTTTTATTACCCGTAAGTAAATCCCTCTTTTTCGCGAAAACCTTCCTTGTCTGTGCTATCCTACTCTTTATGTCTACTATACTTCTACCATTCCTAGTTATTACGCTACCCAAGTAACAGAATTCCTTCACTACCTTCAAAATATTACTTCCCAATTTAGCACCCTTTTTTATTCCACTGTTTCCCATACTACACTGCAGCACCTTGGTTTTTCCTCTATTAATCCTAATATTGAACTTTTTCTCCAGGATCGCATTCATGCTATTTATTATGAATTCATTCATGCTCTACACCGGGAAAGTCTCTCTCTCCCCTCTCTCCCTCCCTCTCTTCTCTCTCCCCCTCTCCTCTCCCCCTCTCCGCTCGCTGTCCTCTCCCTCTCCTCTCTCTCCCCCTCTCCCCTCTCCTCCCTCTCCTCAACTCTCTTCCCTCTCCTCTCACCCCCTCTCCGCTCTCCCTCTCCGCTCGCTCTCTTCTCCCTCTCCTCTCCTCTCCTCCCTCTCCCCTATCCTCCCTCTCCTCAACTCTCTCCCCTCTTCGCTCGCTCTCCTTCCCTCTCCTCTCTCTCCTCCCTCTCCCCTCTCCCCCTCTCCACTCCTCAACTCTCCCTCCTCGCCCTCTCCTCCCTCTCCCCTCTCCTCTCCTCCCCCTCTCCTCTCCTCCCTCTCCTCTCCTCAACTATCTCCCCTCTCCTCTCTCCATTACCCTCTCCCCCTCTCCTCCTCTCCTCTCCTCTCTCCTCGCTCTCCTCTCTCTCCAATGGCTCAACAGCCCTCCTGAGGGCCTAGGCCTACCGAGGCGGCTGCGGACTGTCATCTTGCGTGACGCATACACCGTGAAAGTCTACGCTCTATAATCAAAGTGGTGATCGTCAGCATTGGAAATAAGTCTCAACACACGTGTGATAAAACTTACCAGGCTTTCGAGATCTCTTTTCGCATTCCAACATGCACTCATTACTGTAGGTGACATTGTCAGTGCCACAGATTAGATGGATGTTCCTCGGACATATACAACCCTCGGACAACGCGGCCGCTGCCACCAGCAAGCAAATTACTAACACAACTCTGCAAAAAAGGAACAAAACATTATAAGAATAAAAAATAAATAAACAGGATTTTTATTCGAACATTAATAAAGGAATGCTAAAGTAACGGTGACCACCGCAATTACAACGCATCATCAGTATAATTAGCGTAAGTAGTCCACAGTTATCGTAATAAATGTCTAAAAATATGGCACCTACGAATCAAGAGTAACTGTATACAAAGAAATTTAGCAGTCTTATTTTTTTTTTGGGGGGGGGGGGGTGGAACAGGCGAAGGTGATCTTGAAACTGGAAACTCCCCTTTCATAGCGTTGGAAGGGAATTGAAAAGGGGTGATGGTGTGGAAGGTAGAGAAAGTTAGCCAAGGGTTGACCGGGCTACGGATCGCAGCATTCCTTTCGGCAGTTTCAAGAGGCAGCTGGCCGACATCCAATGGGATCAGTGGACAACTCCTAGCAGATATCATGGGCAGATCTGATCAGCCGACCAATCGCCGGATTGGAGCGCAGATATTTGACTGAACGATTAAATCTGCGTTGCGTCTTCACGTACAGATCACATCTGAACAATTGACGGTCGCCAAGCGCTGAAAATCAGCCAGAATCAGATTTACTTGCATGTTTTAGCATAATATAAGTTTTATAGTGCCATTTGTTGGAAAGGCGGTATTAAATTGTTTGGTTCAATTTCTGCAATTTACGATTTATAAGCTTTAAGTAAATGAAAAAGAATAAATTCTCCTTTTTATTTTCATGGTCTATTTACATATTTAATTATCAATAGTTTACCTTAAATATGAGTTTTAAAGTTAAGAATTGCTGCATTAGTTGACACTCAAAGCATATCACTGAAAATTTAACAACTGTTCCTTAATAGATTTTAATAACTTTCTCCTTAATTTAACACTAATTAATTAATAATAATTTAGCAGTTATCTGGAAGAATCACAAAGAATGAATTCAGATGTTCTAAACTTGCAAACTTTGTCAACGGTTTGTATCACCACTAACAAGAGGAAGTAATTGAGTGACGAGTATATAAAGGTAAGGAAACATAAGTGGAGGGAAATTAAAATTAAAAGCACAGTAAAATGTTTTTATTTAAATTTTAAGTGACAACATGTGAAAATGGTATTATATGATATAATGCAATAGAAAAATGTATTCAAAATCACAAATTGTAACAGATTTCTCTGTGAAACAAAGTACTTTATGACCTCACACACTAAGTATGGCAACCTTTACTGACCCACAATGCTTTGCATTGCGCGTACGAGAATCTGCAAAGATCTCGAACGTACGATAACTGCTACTTCAAATCGGATTACCGGAATGAACTTGTCAGAAAATGGTGATGTTATAACACACGCCTTTTGACTCATCCTGTATATTCAATTGACTCTTGAATTTCATTAAACCATTATTCAGTAACCCTTTTATTATATAAACACATCATACGTCATGTCCATAATTTTTTAAAATTTGTTGAACGTTAATTTTCCAGCTTAGAAATATGTTTAAATTGATTCTCTCTTTCTTCCTTTATAACGGATAAAATTTCCCTCAACTTCGTTTCTTGATTAAAAGTAATTGCTACAAATATTAAATAAATAAAAAAACAGTCAAATTGATAGCAAACAATTTAATTTTTTAAGTAATATATTCACGACGCTCCGTCAATAATTGTGAACTGCATCAGGTAACAGACAAATTTTTTAAAAAACAAGTATAAATAAATACTTTTTTGACAATTAAATATATAATAAATGATTTAATTAGCCTCTTTTTCAGTATTTTTATAATTTAAATATGAAATATTACTGCGTTTCGTCTCTCATTTGAGACTTCTTCAGGTACTAAAAAAATTTACAAATTGATTACATTGAGTAATATGTTATGAAAAAGACTTAAATATAATACATGGTTTTTACACTTACAAAATTTAGCTGTGCATCAAAAACTTTTTCATAACATTACTCAAAGTAATAAATTTGTAAATTTTTTTAGTACTTGAAGAATTCTCAAATGAGAGACGAAACGTCGTAATATTTTACATTTTAATCATAAAAATACTGACAAAGAGGCTAATTAAATAATTTATTCAAAACAATTATAATTTTAAATACAGTTTTTTTCGCTAAAACATAAAGATGATATTTTTTAATTAAATAATTTTTTGTCTAGTTACCTGATGAAGTCCACAAATATGGATGAAACGTCGTAAATATATATTAAATAAATATTATCTAAATGTTTTTAGTGACAAAGTGGCTGGGAATTTTATTTTATACTTAATTTTCAGTTTATTGAATTATGGAGCTACAGATGATATTTTATATGAATTAAATAATTCCGTTCTAATATTATGTTTAATTTTAAAAAGCTCATATTATTTCATGGAAATTCAGTATCAGAATGCTACGTCATGTATCAAATGACTTTGCCATATGGAGCGGGTAAAGTAGGTATCAACACCTCTTCTCCGTTTGAATCCCAGACCGGAACAAAAAGGAAAGTTACCTGGATTGCCTGAAATAAATTACAAAATGTCTGATGCTCACCTCATTATGGACAATATTAAATCAGGTCGAGGTCGACACGTTCAAATCGTAGCAATCTGGATACTGACAACTCACACTACTTCACTGCTGAGATAAGACGTACAGATAGAACCGAAATGACTCAACGTGACGTCTTGTTATCCGTATCTCTCATATAAACTTAATTCCGTCATTAAAAGTAAGGACGCCGAGGTTCAGAGTAGAAATAGCCATTAGAAATAAATGTTAATTGAGACATCACTCACGTAATGGCCATTATCAAATAAAGAATGCACATTGCCTCTTAAAACCAGATAAAAGACTTAAAAAGATGAATTTATGTAGACTATAACTATTTACACAGATTCATTATGGATGTGTTTAAATTTAGCGTGTAACAGAAAAATTGAATGATTTTAAAAATTAAAGTTTTGAATCTGATTGAGGACTGTCGTCGGTAACGATTTATTTGATCCAGATATTTCCCACAACAATCGTAAATTCTTTCTTTTCTCATATTGCAGAGTTGTTGTTGCTCTGTCGCTATCAGGGTCATAACTTTGACTTCAACAATGGGAAGCACACGAAGTTTCGAGACCCTCGTTACGATGAGAACCTTCGAGAATGATATTTATTAATAATACGTATTTGCTGCAAAAATTAACAATATCTTTGATTAAACAATAAACGGACAACTTAAACATGACGAGTCACACGTCTAGTCGTTATCACAAACCATTGTTATCCGAAGTTCCGCAGTTCTGTTACTTGTAAGATTAAGTGACTCAGTTCCACGTGGGACTTCAATAAAACGTATGAAAACCAAATGTCTGCATGATTCCAGGACAAGGTTTCGAAAATTGAAATGTGTGAGGAATAAGTGTTAAGATGTTAATGTTAAAAAATGGTTGTGGCAACTGTGAAAAGAATATCATAAGGAAATAGGAAAGGCATTTAAACTACTCAAAATGTACGCAGAAACTCAAAATTCAGAAAAGATTAATAATATCTGCAAAAGGAAATACAAATATTAAAAATTATTTTGAGAAAAATTAATGCATATGACAAATTGTTACGTGCAGTTCAATGAAAATGTCCAAGAAAGGAATTCAGGGATAGTGAAATATGACTCAAGGAAAATTAAAGGCAGCAATTTTCCACACACTGGGGTAATGATAAATTCTATGAAGCTATCTGAAATTTTTCTTCAAACATATAAACAAAACATGAGAAAAAAGTAAACGTCCAATTATGGAAATCAAAAAAAATTGAAGATTTACAGAAACCAAACTAATAAATTTTTAAAAAATTATTAATTATTTTATAAAATATTTTCTTTATTTTATCACCCAAAATTACTGTAGTATAAAGAATAAAACAGTATATTGAAGGATCAGAAGTGATTACTAGATTTAAAGTATTGAGAATGATTACATGCATAACATAAGAATACCAAATTTACAGACCTAATATAGCTTGAGAAATTTCTTCACCCAAGTTACATGACATTACATTGTGCTTAAGAAACATTGCAAATACTTATAATTCAAGAAATGATCTCAAAAGAAAAGTAGAATGAAGAATTATACTTATGAATAAAGTTGTAATGAAATCACAGTCAAGTCTCTGAATTAGGTAGAAAATGCTAATACATAAATTGAATAGGAAAAGCAAGTATAGCCATGTAATCTGAAAGTACAAAGGGAGACTGAAAGGATGTATCAGAATAAAATATGAAATTGTCCAATAATGTAATGGTTATTGTATTTTGAATTCACACACGAAGTGGTATTTTTGTATCATTAACATTCACAAAAATATTTAAAAATTATTAATTGATTACTACTGCAGTATAATTATTTCATGTTTACTGTCTGTTTACATTGAATAGTAACCAATAAGTTTTTTTTCAATAATCCAAAACCATGTGTTCTAAGTTGCCTAGTCACAACTCTTCCACCGAGTGGATTTCTGCTTTGGTTGATGGATCCCTCTAATGGATAGTGTAAAACCTACCTTCATTTTAAACACAAAGTATTTCCTTCTCTGCCTCCATGACTTTCCAAATCTTCTTCCACCATAGATATTGTCAGCCGTTACATTAATATTCCCTATGTGACTAGCTTGTTTCACCACCAAATTTTCCTTCCTGATCATTTTCTGATTGAAGCAGGTATCACTTTTCTTCCCAAGGCAACATTGACCACCAAATAAGTCGCACAGCTATAGGAACCCTTCCTATACCAACCTGTTCACGGGATCACTGGGACAACAACACAAATATGTCTCTTCTGAAACATTTAACTTTTTTCCACCTTATAGATGATATGATATTTTTACTCTATGGATTCGTGAACTGGATGCATATTTCCAATTTCATGTAAAACCTAAACACCAAATTTCATGTTAAGTTCACTTTGTCAGCTGTGATGTTGACATACACCTCAATTCAATTAAACCTATCATCATATTACAATACCTTCACATCACCAGTGTTTATCCTGGACTCACCTTCTCATACATTTCAGCCTTTACATTTGTAACAGTCTGACCATCAAACCAACTGTATCCATGCAGCTTTCATAAATGGAAAATATGATACACTCCTCCTGCAAAAACAAGTATACCATGCCCTCTTCACTGTTCTCCTTCCCAAACCCTTATCCCCCTTAACGATCATAAAAAATGAAGTTCACTCCTCACCAAAATCTACTTTCCTTAAATTTAAAAGCTCAACTCCATTTTTCATTTGGCCTACACTAGACTGCAATTCAACACAGATATAAGAAACATTATTCCTAAAATACTCCCCACCTATCCAAGGGTTGCCGTCAGGCACCCACTCATCCTTCACAACATCCTCTTCCCTCCAGAGAGTAAAATGGAAAAAGACACCTACATTACTAATTCAAAACTTTACGAAAATCAATAAATATAAAATACTATTATACAGTCAACATAAAGAAGCTAAAACAAATAAAAAATTTAATGAAAAACATTACAATGAATAAACAAATGAAAACAATCTTAAATATGATCTTTGATTGAAAGAATATTTCTGTGCTTGAATTTATATATGTTAAATAGTTGCCTTATAAATCACATGAATAGGGGAGGATCTGGTTATAGTAATAAATAAAATTAGTAATTGAGACTGTGTTATTTGAATGATTGAAAATTCAGTGTTGTTCCATCCTACCTATCAATGGTCATATCTTCAAAGTGCAAGCAGAATGATTTATCAGGAAATTTTTTCTTTGAATATTTTTATTTAATTTTAGTTTAGGTATGCAAAGAATTTGGTTCTATGTAATATTAATAAAATGTCTACCTGGTAAGCAGTAGATCTTGGGTTCAATTTTTCCATTCTGATCTTCTAAATTTAGGTTCTCTCTTTGAATTGAAATTCATGCACCTTTGATCAATGTACACAATGTCCATTCTTCACTGATTTCCTAACTTGTGAAGGATGTGAGTTGTAAACTGTAGATGATCTTGAACTTCATGTATATGAGAGTGGAAGGATGTTGCATTGGACTCCAGCATCAACTTTGACTGGCTCAGTGGTTAGAGAAGTGTTTCTCAACATGGAAAGTGGAAGGATGTCACATCGGATGCTGGCATTGACTCGGTGATTTGGCCAGACTTCCCCAACATGGATTCCAAGCCCCACATGGGGCAATTTGATAGTTCAAATGGACAATTTGAAAATGAGCTCATGTAAAATTTAAGAACCAATCACCTGTTATGATTATAACTGTACAAAAAGAAAATAGGTTGGTATCCAATTTTAATAAGTATTGATTAAGTTTTGTACTTTCTATAGAGTTACACTTGAATGTTTGGAGAAATATAAACCATAATATACTCAGACAATATCCTACTATACCTGAAGTAGGAAGAGTACATACTGTATTGGACAAAATTACATCATAATGGCTATCTAATGTTTAAAAATATGGGGGATCTCAGACTGAAGCTGACTAAATTTGAGCCAAATATAAAATCTCCCTGCAGCAAGCATCAAGGGCCTCACTAAATTAAGAACACTAAATCAGAAGTGACCTCACACTGAACATTAAAATTATTAACCAATTTAATAATCACTAAAAATGAAACTGTGATAGAAAAATATTTCATATAAATTAATTTGTATCTGAATTTTATGTGTGATGAAAATTTACTTACATTAAACAGTTAAAAATAAATACAAATAATTTCAAACATGAGCTAACTAATTTTTTACATAGCCAATCCTACTCTGTTGAAGAATTCATGGAGTTGAGTGTATCTTAGTATAGTCTTTACAATAGACATGTAATGCATCATTGAGACACTAATTTCTTATTATATTAGCAATAGCAATATTTATCTATATTATACATCAGGTACAAATTATATATCTTGTCTTCTCTATAGTACTTAAGTATATCTTATTGGAGGTTAACGTAATCATATGAATGTAAATAGTAAAATAGAGTTAATAGTAACTAAACAATCATAGCCATTTATGTACAATCTATATAACCCTGCAGTTCTATTTCTCTATGGGATTAATGAGATATGATTTAATACTAATACTGAAGTGACTGCTTCCTAAAACCTAAGTCCTGAATAAGTTGAAATTATGCTTCATTTACGGAACCTTAAATTTTTTAATATAGACATATGCATATGTTACATAGGGGTGTTCAGAAGACTTGGTTGGTAAGAAAACATCTAATAATAATAATAATCATATTCCGTAGATCTTGTAAATAAGCTAAGCTTCAAGGATGTGGAATGAGTCAGGGTGTACATTTATTACATAAAAGATAAATATACTTATAACAAATTTTTGTAACCAAATAGAAAGGCGATTCCAACATTATAAACAAATTACTCGTCTCTGATTCTTCTATAAATTCCTTTACTGAATAGAAAGAGTGGCTAAGCAAAAATGAGGATAACACAGACTTAAATTTACCTTGGTTATCGGACAACTGTTTAATTCTATGCAGCAGTCTGTTGAAGATGGATATCCCAGAATAAGGCACACCTTTCTGTGCAATTGACAGTGTTTTACATTTTTTGTACAGATTTTTTTCCCTTGTATTCAAGGGATGAATATCAGAATTATTCAAAAATAAGTGCCTATTTGTGATTACAAATAACATCAGTGAATAAATGTATTGGCATGTCAAAGTGAAAATAACTAACTTTTGAACAGAGTTCTGCAAGAAGTTCTTGAGGTAACCTGACATATTGCTCTAATAACACGTTTTTGACTAATAAAAATCTTATCTATGCCTGCTGAGTTGCCCCAAAATATAATACCATATGATAAAACAGAATGGAAATATGATTTTAGATCACTGAAGGTGGACATTGCTCTTACAGCATATGTAGCTGAGCTGAGTTTCTTAAGTAATTGATTAATCCGATCAGTCCAATTTAATTTATTATTTACTAAGAGACCTAAGAATTTAACAGAAAAAGTTTCATTTACATTTTCGCTGTCATATTTAAGTGTTATAGATTGTAAAGTTGTGTTGTGTCTGTGAAATTGCATGAAATGTGTTTTGTCACAGTTATTTGTTAGTCCATTCACATTAAACCATGTTAGCAGGTTTGTTAAATTATTGTTACTTGCCTCTTCTAGTGTGTCTTTGTTACTTTTTACTATTACACTAGTATCGTCTGCAAAGAGGATAGCTTTAGAAGTTGAATCTATGGTAATAGGAAGATCATTTATATATATAAGGAATAATAATGGCCCTAATACTGATCCCTGTGGGACCGCAGTTTGGGTTAAAGCATCCGCCAGGTAAGCGGGAAGTCCCAGGTTCGATTCCCATACCCGGTTGAGAATTTTCCATTCTGATCTTCTAAATATTAATGAAACGTACTTTTATTTTCTTAAAAAAGCGGTTATTACGATAAAAATCGGAGGAGTCCTTCGCGCTTTCCATTTCGACTGTATATTAAAAATCTAGAACTGATTAAAGATAAAGTAGTTATAACATATTTGATATGTTTAAGTTTCCTAGGCAAATTATTTGTTACTCTTATGGTGACATTCGATCACATGGTATTCTCTTTCTCAAGTCGCAACGAATTTCTCCGCATAGCTGTTCGTTCTCAGTTGAGATTGGCGATCCGATCGAGATCTGATTCAAAGAACTAGCTCCTTCTGCGGAGTGAGTAAAAAAAGAGCTGTAGCTTTTTTGATTCACTCCGCTCCTGCGATCCGAGAGCAACAAACCGTTTGAATTACTCACTCACGAATCAGATCGCGGAAATCAGAATATTTTTCTTTCTAGATACGTTATCGTGGGGTAAAATTAAATTAAATGGCATACGCACAAAATATTGTAACCGAGCACTAATATTAAATTCTCTTATCTGATTGTGCAAATATTCGGACTAAATCTTATCCTACACTTTTCACTTTACCCTCTCGAGATCGCTTCACACTATATTATGCTTTTACCAACATTATTAATAATTAACTTCATTTCTTATAATATCGAAGCAAAATTTGGATCAATTACGTTAAATTCTTCTTAATATTAATACAAAGGACGTGTGTACAAGATTAGTATAAAACAATTAAAACTTCAACTTTTTGCGTGGAAAAATACTTTTGTTTGATTTGCCTAGCTGCTGCAGAGTTGTGTGATAATTTTTATTCAGTGGCATAGCAATTACAATATGAGCATATCCATTAGTAACCATCCAAATACCTCAATCATTAAAAATAAATTTCTTAGAGGCACTTATTTAATTTTATAACAATTTATTTCTTTATTAATAAATAATGAAAAGTGTATATATTTTTTTTCAAAAATTTATGAAAATAGAAAATCATGTGTACATTCATGGAAACAAGGTAAGAGTCATATTGGTAAATTGAGTGCGGTGAATAATCCGAATATATATAAATATATATTAAGCGGTAAATCATTCAACTGAGCGAATGGTTCCGATCCAATCACTGAAAAGAACGGTTTTGCCCATCTCGAGCCCCCAACCATGGATTACGTTATGAGAGTATTCTCTGTGAATATGTAAGTGCAGAATGCGCACGTGCAAGCTATTGTAGTCCAGCCGATCCTTTTCTCCCGCCAGACGAGTCAGATATACTCAAGTGCCGCCAGCTGCGTCCTACTCGAAAGAAAAAAAGAAGGGACCCTTCAGACGTCTTTCTAAAAATAATTACCAGAACGTGTGATAGGTGACATTCAAACCCATCATAACGAACTGAAACGTTCTAAAACAAAATAAAGTATTATGCTAGTATTTAATCCATTATAATTTCCTTTGGGTTGCTGTCAGGTTCTGTTCAATTTTTGTCTTCTTTTAGTGGTTATTTATTTTATATTCACTGAGACCCGTTTTTGTATTTCCATCCCCGTTCGTCCTTTTAGGCTGTATTTCTTTCGAAACATTTTAGCTAGGAAGAGTATTGATTAGCTGCACCAAATTCACCTTGCCTTCTGCTATAATTCTGTTTATTCTACTTAATTGCATTTATTGCCCTAGAGCACATATAACTTGTTAATAGAGAAAATATAATAAAGTAGAATGACTAGGTAGTCATTTTGCGTGAAGCCTGAACATTTCGCACAAACTGCATTGACCAAGGATCTTACTGAGAACATGAAATATACGTCTATTTGGTTTGTTATTATATTATGGAATTATCTAAGATTTGACTGATTTCCGTAACTAAAATTTTGAATAACACATGGACTTAACTGTATCGTGATGTAGACAATTATTACCGATCTGGCTTTTAACAACAGTCTCATTTTTGTACTAAAAACATCCATCAAAATTATTGATCATCTGGCTCCATGCTTCCCTTGAGGTTCTTCAAGTGATTTCTCTGATGTATGGCAATATATTGATGACTAGATACCACACTAATTCTGATTACATGATTTTAGTCATTAACAACATATTCGAGGAGATGTATCTGAACCTGCTTCATTACGGTTTTGAGAACCATCATGAGCAGGCTTGAATCCTTGGTCAAAAACGTGACTTATGTTGTAATAAATTTATATAAAATATACATTTATATAAACGTATCAGGCTTGGGAACCTGCAGTTAAAGGAAACCTCACATGGCTGGTCTCGCCTGACTCGAGACCATGGGGATGCCAATCTTTGATTGGAAGTGCAAAGCTACCATGGAATTTTGAGTGTGTTGTATTTGATTCTTACTTGCCGTGTTAAGAAATTCATAGATCATTTAATGCAACAGTACTGCACCTCTGGAAGGTATACTTTGACTTTTGGGGACTTCTTGGAGTCAATAATAAATAGGCTATTGATCAAAACAATTTTACTTTTATTTTACATATGTCATACACCTACGAAAGTAAAATAACACTTAAGAACACGTTATTCGAGCGATTATTGCACAATAAAACACGATGGGTCGATACTTGTCGAGAGCGGACTACAGTGTAATTTGACCCAAATTTTGAGACCTTTAGATTTGGCGGTATCGGCTGGTGTTTTTCCCAAAAACCTTGGGGGAAGAGGGGCAAACTGTTACTCCCGGAGAGGAGTAGCCACAAATGTGATTCGTTAATATCCATCCCTGCCACCGTCGGAATATGAATTATAAGGGGTGGAAAGAGGTATTAAAAAGGCTTGCAATGAGATTTAGGGACAGAGGGTTGTAATTTAGGCAAAGGCAAATTTCGGAACTGATGATTGGAATTGAGGCAAGGGAGATTAAAGAGACGAGAGCGGTCATGAGATGAGATTAGAGGCAGGTAGTGGAGAAGAGCAGACGAGGATAAACTTAAAAGTGTCATAAACCAGGAAGAATAGTTGCGGCGTTTCTGATTTTGATCTATCACGACCCAAATTAGGAGGAAGTGGCAACGAGGAAAACGCAGGTAGCTCCATTATGATGACACGGTAATTAACCCTGTAACTTTTTGCTGATTTCCTATACTGCCAGGTCCCAGTAGATTTTGTATGAAATATTTTGGTTTCTGAGAAGGCCCCAATCAAACGACCTGAACTTTCGAGGTCGACAAATATTAGTTTTAGGTAATTAACTTGTCTAATTTTTATTTAAATACATATGTAGTGTTTAAACAAGAAGGAATTGCCGGTTTAAAGTTTAAATATGAGAAAATTGTAAAACTGATGTAGATTTTTTTCTTTTTTATATAAAAGTTCATTCTTAATATATTAATATTGCACTAAAATCAAAAATTATCCCCGTATTCAAGTCTTTTAAAGGAGAGCTCCGGAATATCTAAGATCATTGCTTGGTCCGACTTATTTTAAAGTAATGGGCGGTATGTTGTGGCAATCGCCACATTGTTTCGTCACTGGGTGAAGAATTCCCCATATTGGAAACAGTACAAGTCAACACCAAGGCGCCAGAGAGGTAAAGACATCGGGTTTCAAAACCAGTCAGATCGACAGTTTTGCGACTTAAAAATCTGATACCGGAGTCCAGTTCTTTGGCCCCGTGAATTTTGGAAGGCCAGAAATAAGGGAGAGAAACCGTGGGCCAAGCTGAATTTTGATTGGAGACTGAGGGTCAGGTGATCCGACATGCATCTCATGGTGGGGTGGATGAAGGAGATGACCAGCGAGGATAGATGAGAGAAATTTGGGCAATCGGGCATGGAAGACGGAAGAAGTCTAGAGAGTATTTGGTCCACGGCATGGCAATCGGGCGCAGAGAATTGAACAAGTATGATGACAGGAGAGTGCGTGATAGTTGAGCCACGACACTAGTCAGTCAGGAACGGGTTTTGAAGCAATCAGGTGTAGAGAAACGAGGAATCTTGCTGGTGTAATAGGAGGAATTATTATTAAAGATCGAAGGTTTTCCCGGTGTATATTCTGAATAAACTATTCTTGGGTTTCCACCCGGGTTAAATGGAGTTTAAGCCACGACGTTTCAATGGCGTACTCTACCATCGTTCTTAAGTGAAAGTGAGAACTATGGTAGAGTACGCCATCGAAACGTCGTGGCTTAAACTCCATTTAATTCAGGTGGAATCCCAAGAATTGTTTATTCAGAAGGAATGATGTCCCTACAACGAGGCTAACTGCAAGCAGATGGAGTCCTGTCCAATTAATATCTCAGAGCCCAGGAACGAGCTCCAGAGGCGACCAGAATTCGTGGAAGACGGACCTCAAGATACCAACGTGGGTAAAGGACGAAGCTGTTTACGACCCACAATACATCTCAGGTGTTAGTGCCAATATCGAAGTGCGTGAAGATTTTGCTGCTGCACGATAAGCCCACGAAAAGCTGATCCTTAAGTCTTACTAAATGCATTTGAGCTAGCCGTGGAAACAAATTTAATTTATTTTTATTTAATCTAACCGAATAATATATTTTTATTTAAACTAAAATCCAACCCCCCCCCCCGGCTCATTATAGTGTACATGCATGGAATTACGCCCACTAATACAACGTTTTGTAATCAGTTTACTTCTCTGACAGTAAAAGCAGCGCCTTTTTAAGCCAGCTGCAAATGCTGCTCAAAGTAGGGCAAAAAATTGGAGCCATACCTTAGGGTGGGGAGTCTTCTTCTTCAGAAGCTCTACAGCGCAGGGTAGGCTTCTATACATAGGTATAAATTTAAAGATGGGCACTTGAGCGTGCTTAATATGAACCAGCAAAAAGCGTTAATTTTAAAGATATCGGCGGAGAAACCTGGCGAGTTTTTATGCAAAATTTTCCCCCGTTTCACAATCAAAAATCGGTTCATGGGTTACCTTTCCTTTCAATTGAGTTGGTTTCTCTATTTAAACGGTATACATTTTTCTACCAGTCACCATAACTAATGAAAAATAGTACAAAAATGATTTGACCTCGTGCATTGTCATGGAATGACCCTGTATCTAACTGTTCAGAATGATATTTGAAGCACTTTCCTTCTCCTGGCAGTGCGTTTAAAAATTGTTTTATAATTATAAAATGACAGCCTTTCATAGTCCATATTTTGCATATGTCGGCGGAGAAAAATGGGGAATTTTTTGCAATTTCTTTCCTCATGTCAGAGGTGAAAATTGGTTCATGGGTCATCTCATATTGCCTTAATTTTCCTTTTATCCAAAATTACGTTGTTTTCACTATAAGGCAAAGTGGGTCGCAGTTTGCTACCAGCCGAGCCGTAATTAATGAAAAATTCTACAAAAGGGATTTATACCTCATGAATTGTCATGGAATGATCATGTATCTAAATGTTCAGAAATATATTTAAAACATTTCCCTTCTCTTGGTTTCTCTTTGATAGTTTGCATTTTGCAGATATCAGCGGAAAAATGGGGGATTTGTTTACAATTTATTTCCTTATTTCACAGGTAAAAGTCAGTTCATGGGTAATCTCAAATTCCCTTATTTTTCCTTTTAACTGTAATTACGTTGTTTTCTCTACAAGGCCACGTGGTTTACACTGTGATACCAGCTGAGCCGTAATTTATGAAAAACGGTGCCACGTGCATTGTCATGGAATGACCCTCTATCTATGCAACTCTCTCCTTCTCTGAGGAAAACATTTTCAAACTGTTTTACACTAAAATGAAAACATCTGTTGACGGCTTTGCCTAAAAATTAAAACAGTACGATAATTAGAAAACTAAGGAGATAATTTTTTCATTATGTAACGCTTGGCCAAATTTCATATTACGTTCACAGAGAAGAATGGTAGTTTATTTCATTTGTTCGTTTAGTCCGAGAAATGTGAGATCCATAGAATGATCGGTTGTTGTGGTATTCAATCCTAAGACTGGTCTGATACAACCCTCAATGCTAACCTACCTTATGCAAGCCTTTTCATTTTCGCATAACTACCACATCCCCCCTGTTCTGCTCAGTGCATTTCATCCTTGGTCTCCCTCTTCTGCTCTTTCCCCACACGCTTCCCTCTAATGTTAATTTTACAAGACCCTCATGTCTTAAAACGTGACCTATTAAACTATCCCTTCTCTTAGTCAACGCCCTCCATATTGTTCACTTTTCCCCTATTCTGCGTATAACTTCGTCGTTCCTGCTTCTATCCACCCTCCGATTTTCTGGATTCGCCTATAGCACCTAGTTTCAAAGGCTTCTTTCTGCAACTCCTATCGTCCACGTTTCTCAACCACACGAACATTATTTTGCAATGATTTCCTAATATTACCCGTCACTAAATTCCTCTTTTTGCGAAAGCCTTCCTTGCCTGTTCTATTCTATTTTTTTTGTCTACTATACTCTACCATCCCAAGAATTTCTTAATTTCCTTCAAAAAATCCCTTCCCAATCTAACGCCCTTTTTTATTCCACTGTTTCCAATACTACACTCCATTACCTTGGTTTTCCCTCTATTAACCCTCTTGTTGGACTTTTTCTCCAGGATCGCATTCATTATGGTTTCCAAGTCTTCTTCTGACTCCCCTAATACCACAATATCATAAGGTTTTATTTCTTCTCCTTGAAGTCTGATTCCTTTTCCTTATTCCGTTTTACCTTTCTTTATCTACTGTTCACTGTATAAGTTAAAGAGCTTGGGCGACGGACTGCATCCTTGGCCTACTCCTTTCTTGATTTCTGCTTTCTTTTCTTGCCCTTCAATTCCAATTACTGATGACTGCCTTGTGCAGAGGTTATGGATAAGCTATGATGGATGATAGAGCGATTATCTTTCGCAAAAAGTTCGTTTAATTTTTATGAGTTTACTGAGGGACTAAAAGTTCGGCCAAAATCTAAAAAAAATCAATTTTCTAATTTTTTCATATTAATATGTCTATAAATTCAATAAACTGAAAAAAATAGTCTGTTAAACAAAAGAAGGAAGGCTGTAGCATATGCTGCGGGACAATTTTAATTCATATGTTTGATTCTACTTTAATAAATTATTACTGTTTTTCAGGAAAATTTGTTTTTCTCAGCTTCACGATTTCTAGTACCAAAAACCTTCTATGTGTCATAAATATTAAGATATTGTCTTCAGTATTTTTGTACATAAACTACATGCTAATACTTTCAAATAGAAGTATTACTTTTCTAATTGTTTAAGTAGTTTAGGTGAAATAAATTGTCAAAGTGCTGAAAACTGCTAATTTTTAAGTAACCCTATGAAACTCATAGTGAAAATAAACTTTTTCTTCCCGCAGTGTTATTCAATATCAAAAATAATACTGACTATTGATAAAAATGGCCAGCCCTATATATGAATGTAAAAAATGCTAAATTCAAGTACGTAACGCAAGGAAAATTTTTAAAACTGCCAAATTTTGAAAATATCTCAACAAAAAGAAGTTAACGAACAAAATTTTGTACATTGCTACACATGTGTGTTGTTAACTTCTACTTCTTCTTAATAAGGTACTACAGCGTTCGTTTATGGAATGTTTTGACCTGTTCCACTAATGCTCTTCTTCCTATCCCATACAATTTCTATCCAATTTTTGACTTTCATCTGCTTAATGTCTTTGAGTATGTCATCATTCCACCTGTTCCTGGTCTTTTCTTTTTCCTTGTTGTTAGTGGATTGCAATTGAAGATCTTTTCCACCACTCTGTCTTCATTCATTCGACATACCATCCCAATCTCAATGCTTTAATGTGATTTTTTTATATTCTTATATTTAATAATCGTATCTATTTCAGCATTGTTTTCTGTTCTCCATGTATCCTTATCTATCTTAATGGGAACATATATTCTCCTTAATATTCTTCCCTCTTGTCGCATTAGCCTGATTTTATCACTTTTAGACATAAATTTGCTCTTAAATAGGTCTTTGTAAATAAAATATGATCTGTTCCCAGGCTGCTTTATCTTCTTATATTGAATTGTTTTGATTTACTCCAGATCCAAGATATTTATATACTTTTACTTCTTAGAAGGCCTGTCCATTTATCACTACTCCAGCGAGTTTTCTATTTTCTGATGTACATCTCATATATTTGGTTTCGTCTACATTAACTGTTACGCCAAATTGTGCTGAGGTTTTTTCTATGTCAAGGAGGAATATTTCCATTGCCTTTTTGGTTCTGGTGGTTATCAATAGATCATCAGCGTATGCGATACATTGTTTTTAGTCTGTTCGTAATATTACCTCTGTTGTCTGACTGTAACATTATTATATCTATAATCAGGCTATAAGTGTCGCTAATAGTGGGTCCCCTTGTTTAACACCGAAATATATATTAAATTCTTCGCCAAGATTATTATTTATTTTCACTCTTGCCTTTGTTTCTGTCAACGTTAAACTTATTTTCTCAGTTTTGTGGTGACTCATGACCCCTACATTGAACGGGTAAAGCAAAAATAATTTAGTTTTGTTTATTCGCGTACAGCAGGACGAAAGGCGAGGGTGGTTTGGTCAAGGCCGAGTAGGCGGGAAACGTCGCCGTTTACAACATTATTTATTGCCTGGAGTGCATTGTATTTGGACAGTTGGTCCCGGGAGCTGTCCTGAGAAAGACGGGGATGAGAGAGCAGTGGCTGAGGAAACAACATGCGTAAAAGTTAAATTCGGCATGTTTTGAGAAAGAAGATTCATTTGATGGGAGTACGGAAAACAAAAAGATAACAATTGATGGAGATTTATTCTGAAGAAGAGGCGCTACAGGATCTAGAAGACGTGATCCAGAAAAAGAAACCTCCGGCAACGGCAAACCAAGAACGACGTCATCACGCAGAACATCTGGTAACGGCATTTTTACCCTGTTTCCACTTAAACCATTCTCGTTGATTCACGATTGTGTTTTTATTTCAATTATATCGTTCGTCACCCGCGTTCCCGGGAGCAGCCGTTTAGAAGCTGCATAGATTCTTTTTGCTTTACCGACTGAGCCAATTTGATAATACATTTTATTCGTAAATTTATATTTTTACTAAAACTTAATTTGAGTTAATTTCTTTTGTAAATTTTATATTGTATTGCCACGATTTAGATCTTTATTATCATCATAATTAAATGCAATATATTCAAATTAAATATACTCTTTTTATTATTTAACAATTCCTTGTTATAATAATATTTTTGTTGGTGTAAACAAAGACTAAACACCACAGTTTCCATGATAACAACATATTTAGTTAGGCTTTCTATTATTTTATCTCTTTGGATGTGACCGAATGCGTTGATAACACACAGTTAAAATTTCAGCTCAGTAGCAATTCATTTACTGGATTTTTTTGGGGGGGTAACAGGCTACATGAGGGTGATCCTGAAACAGGCAACTCCCCTTTAATAGCATAGGAAGGGAATTGAAAAGGGGGGATGCGGAAGGTAGAGCAAGGTAGCCAAGGGTTGACTAGGGCCCCCGGGCTATGGTTTAAGGATCCTACCCGGTGTTTCACCTAAAGAGATGCAGGGAAAACCCTAGAAAACCTGCATCAGGTAGGTCGGGCATTGGGTACTATTCTCACGCCCTTCCGAATGACGGGAGACGAGTCTGCTGTGGGGACGCAGCATTCCCTTCTCCGTGTCTCCACCAATTTCAGGGGGCAATTGGCCGACTGATCCAATGGGATCAGCGGACAACTCTTGCCATATGCCCAAGGTCTTTGACCCCAGTACATATACCTCCTAAAATAGGTGAAGGTGTCTCGGCATATGAGAACTTTGATAAAAAATACCCAGAGAGAGTGCGAGGCATCCCCGACATGATCAGGTAAGCCCCGCAGTCACTCTAGGCTGAAGCGTCTACGAGAAAACTCCCGCAGCGCCCTTCCCTTATTACTGGAATTTCAAATTTCAGTCCCTTAATAGTCCTAAATAGGACAATCTGCCTGCAGGAGTGTTTGGGGAACTTCCTCTAACTGAAAGAAAATTTAGACTCAATCTAAGTTTAGTGCTGCGAAATCTCTAAAAATATACTACAGTGAAATATATTTCCAGGTTTTTTGATTTGTTTCTTTTTTTTCAGGCAAAAACAATACTATTCTTTTTTTAAAAAAATTTTTTCCTAATAATATGATTCCATACTTATTTATTTATATTGAATATAATTATACATTCAACTATAGGTTAAATATGGTCCTTACGACCAGTTTATTAATTGTTGTTTAAGTTCGATGTATCTGCCACTGGGGATCTGCCCATTTGTAGATTTAATAAATACAAAACAGATTCGATTTCCGCGCTTTCTCGGTCAGCTGCTTGTCGCGGCTGTCAACAGAGTGCTCTGTAGTCGGCGTTCCACAGACCCGCTTCCCCACATCCAAAGCGTCTTGTAAACACAAAGTATTTCTACTAATACGTTTCTTCTGGTTTACCTGGAGGTTTTAGTAACCTGTGTCTCGTTTCGGTTTGATAAGCAGGGTTTTCACGGGGTGTAGTGATAGGTTAGTCGAAGCCCAGAGAGCGAAATCGCGCGGCGGAGGTGGCGACGGAGGGGAAATGGCGTGCAGTTGTTTGAGGGGAAGTGGCGGGAGAGGGGAGAAGGGCTTCTCTCAGTGACAGCGAAGGGCGCATTGTGTTAGCCTACTGCGGATGTAAACACACGCTCACGGGGAGGATTAAGTGCCTGCCGGGTCGTTTTCCCTACGAAATGCCGTCCGTGTAGAGACGAGTGTCGCACTGTGTCATTTGTTAAGTTGAAATTTTAGAGAGTGATCAGACTATGCCTGGAGAAACCGCACCGGTTCCAGCGGGAGGCGGCGTCGAAGAACGTCCCGGTGCGCCTGTAATCAACGGGAACAACGCCGATACTCTGCAGAAGGCCAGCAAACAGGTAAGAAACACCAAACTACTCACGTGTACTCGTTTCAATTTATTTGGAGCGTCAGTACTCGCTGCTTTGTGCTAAGTACACGCCAAAGAACTCGCGTCGCCGGAGGTTAGCTTACAACCCACCGGCTTGTAAATTACACGTTTCCTTATCCAAATACAACCGTTCATCCACGGGGAAAGTTTCTGTTACGTGATACTTTTACTGAAACATAGCTTGTACCGCGTGTATGATATATGACGGGAAAGCACGGACGAGTTTTTGGAGGAAGGTTTTATCAGTAGTCGGCATTTGATACGTGCCAGTTAACAAGCAATTTTCAATATCTCCCGATGCCCCACACAGATAAATTGATATATCGAAACCCTGGTGATTATCTGATAGCGTTCGTATGTATTTTGATTAAATAACAACTCTGGCGCAGTGGCATTAAAAAGATTTTAATTCAAAAAATTCAAAGATTCATATTTACTCATGAGGCAAACTTTTTTACTCATAGTTTTGCAACAGATAACCTACAAACCCGGCCTTTTGAGACTACGAAACTCCGATAAATTCTCATTACTCTTAAAATAATAAACACTAAATTTCCCCCCTGCACGTAGATATATCGCATATGAAGTTTACATGCATAACGCTAACGACGTATTGAGCAGTAATTAAATGATGCATGAGAAATTTCCCATGCACAACAAAGCGACATACTACTGTACGCATACCGTGCCAATTCGTTTATGTTAAAATAAACCAAGACGTACAATTTCAAACGTTTTCTATTAGCATGTAAACTTTTGTCTCAATCTACTTTTAATTTTCCGTTTGAGAGAGTTCGCTTTTTGAAACAGCCAGCCGTGTCATCCTTTTTTCTTTTCAAGCGTTTGACTTACAGAATTTTAATGCAGGAAGTGATGGATCTTCTTTTTATGGAAATAAGTCTTCTTTGTTTCGTGACAAAGATGGAAAAGTCCTCACTGGGACTGTTATTTAAACCCATATTGCTCATTTCTTGGGCGTTTCGCAGCAACGCAGCTCGAGTAAGAGAATTCTCTCGAAATTGATGCACCGCAATTTGCTTGAAACATTTTCAGAAATTGTGTATTTAGGAAATTTTTAATATCAGAAACATTTACCTGTATGAAGAGGGGAAAATTTACCGCCTCACACAATTCATCAGCAGCCGGCATACCAGTGTCAACATCTTTCGACTTGCATATACTTCTTTTTAGTTCTTCTCACATTTCTCGTTTGACTGTGCTGGAGGAAAAAAAAAGTGAACTAAATGTTACAAGTAGCATCAATCTTTTGACGTAAGGTAGAAAGGAACAATTCGCAGAGACGCGAGTCAATGATTGGACAGCTTTCAATAGTTTGAAGCCCAAGTGTATTTCAATAAATAAATAAATTAGTTCTAAAATTCTAGTTGATCTAATACTACACCGTCTAATAGTCTTTCGAGGAATGGTTTTATTACTTTTTATGTAATGAATAATTCTTATGAAATATGTAGAGTGCTATTGATTTAAATGCAATTTATTTGAATTTACCCTGGAACCAGTCCCACAATTATCTTTGGTGGATTAAAAATCTCATACTTAACAGTACTTATGAAATCCAACCGTAAAAGTCCAATTTAAATAGACGGGTACATAAAAAAGAATTGGTAATTGTAGACTATCTCATGGGCAATTAATGACCAAATGTAATCCTACAAACTCAAAGAAACTGACCACACCGAAAACTCCTAATGGAAAGTAATGCATGAACAAGAAAGCAGTTTGAGTTTGTTGATGTTATTCGAGTTCACTTATTTAATTCTACCCGACATGCTTTAAAAAAAGACGTTATGGAATTACGGACAACTAAAAAAAGACCTCAACGAACCTTGATTTATAAACTCAATCGTAAATTATTTACTAAACATAAACCTATTCGATAATTTGTAATGTAGCTCTGCTAGTTTATGAGTAGCATAAAAAAATTAACAATTCACAAAAAGGCGAGAAAATTATTGGACAACTCTTAATACTTTGAAGCCCAAAGAGTATTTCATAAAAAAATTCTATTTCTTTTTATCTAAGACTACATCGTGTAATATAGTCTATCGTGTAAATGTTATACTACTATTTATGTATCGAATAATTATGTAATAAGTAGTGTTATCGATTTAAAATATATTTTAAGGAATGTATTTTATTTTAATTTTTCTGGGGGACCAGTCTCACTATTGTCGTGTAGGTGTATGCACTGTATCTTTGGTGGATTAAATATCTCATCTGGAACAGTGTCTATGAAATCCAGTCCTACCGATACAATTTAAATAGGCGTGTACAAAAAAAGTGATCATCCGCCTAAGAATTGGTCATTCTAGACTATCTCATGGACATTTAATGATCAAATCCAACCCTGTCACCTGCCAAGCTCAAAGAACGTGGCCAGCACCGAAGTCTCCTGATGGAAATGTAAGAAAATAGGTTATTTGACTTTGTTGAGATCAGCCGCGTTAGTTCACTGAATAATTTTGATTATTGTAATTGTAAATATAGCTCCCGACTCGCTTAATAAAAAGAGGTTATGGAATTACTGACAACTAAAAAGAATGCCTTAACGATCCTCGATTTATTAACCCAATCATAAATTATTTAAATGACTTTGGACCTATTCGATAATATGTAATGTAACTCTACTAGTCTTTTCTTCCATTTTTATTATATATTATTGTAATTGTAGGAGTAATTGTGAAATGAACGTCGGTTGATGTGACGATAAACAATCTTCATAATAAATCAATCTCATCCTGATCAAACTTGTAGAATTACAACTAGTTAATTATATTATACAGCCGAAATTACACCTGAATATCAAGTCATTGTGTAGGTACTGAAAATATTCTTTGTCTTGTCGCTTGTCTCTAGGGAGTGGTACAAATTCAAAATTACATTTTGTAGGTTTTAAGTTTTCATTGTCAGTAGTTTGTCAGCACGGCTTGAGAATAGCAGTCTATAGGTCATTCCTCGACTTTTAACGTGCTCTAAAAGCGAAAATGCCATCGTCGAGCGCACGGACGATCTTCTAGCTGAATTGCTCAACTCGCATTCCTCTCCTACACACATTCAAGCATCCACAGAATAACAATTTCTAATCGTTTTTTGACACTTCATCAATAATATATTTTTAATTTGTCTCATATCCACAGTTTTCGAATTCATATAACTTCATTGCTACCTCCAAGATTATACGTATTTATATCTCCAACGCTTTATGCATATATGGCTGTTAGGCTCACAAAATACTCTTCTACTAAAGAAACTAAAGGTAAATACATTGTTTAATGTCAAAATATACGAAAAAAACCGTCATTTCCCGACAGTTTAGACAGAGTAGTTTTTTCATGCCTAAACTTATAATCGTGCGTGGTTTGTAGAATCTATGGCGTTCTGAAGTACTTTCCTGCTAATTTCTTATCTCTGAATACAAAATGTTAACGATGTTTTCGAATCCCGATTATTGTCGGTTGTCCAATAATTACAGCGTTATCGAAGGCTGATGAGAAGCAGATAAAACAAAGCTGATGTCTTACGCAATAATTTCCTCGCTTTAAATCACCCAGAAAAAATTAACCTAATTTATTGTTGAGTTTATAAACAATAAAAATTGTACTAGACCAGAGCACGTAATAAAAAGCAAGGAAGATATTTTTAAATCATATTTATGAACCTTATAATCTCTATCGCGTCATAATTATGTTAGTAATATAATTATGTAATTAAATATTTCGTGAAGGCGCAGTAAAATATTTAAAATAATTCACGTAAGAGTTGTATCTAGATTTCCCTGTTTTCTTTTTTAATAGTCTCTCTGTCTGATCCATTACGTATTACGTAAGCAATGAGTTACAAAATATGAAGTTCAAATAATGGATCTGGATTGTAGATCCAAAATAATTCATCCGATATAACTGATTGATTAGTATGATAAAATATGAAGTAAAGAGATTTGATTTATTCTTATAATGGCTCCAAAGTTTATTAATATTAAAATAAGTATAGTCATTAATAAACGGTTTACTAGAATATAACACTGATGTGGGAGCGGTTTTTTCCTCATGTTATTAAAGTAATGCAGTTATATCATTTTTTATTACTTCTGGGAAACGTAAATGTAAGTGGGCAGCTCCGGCTTTTGTTTAAATGTTGATGACATCGTTTTTATATATGTATATGTTAATAAGTTTAATGAACGATTTAATTAAGGTAATTAAAGACTTGATTTGTGCAGTAAAATGTTTCATTTCTCTCAAATTAGTTTTGATTTTATTGTAAGCATTGGAATAAATTTTAAAAAATTGTTTCTGAACCTATTCATATTCGTAATCAGTAGTTGGCTGTTATTGATACGATTGTACTGAATATTATAATTGCAATAAAAAGTATTTTAATGGGCGCTTTAGTCAATAAGAGGAGAAGGTTTAAGTACCCGTAAATGAGTATTATTCTATACATAGTGTTAAGAGTGACGAAATTTTTTGGTCTTAGGAAAGTTTATTTCTATCATAAAAAATATAGGCCTATCTGAACGCTAATTTATATATTTATAAATAAGGGTTTCATAATTATATAAACATTTAAATTCTGTTAAAATTGGCATACTCTTGATTCTAAATATTTTGTATGTTTAATTTATATTTTATGTTTCTAGTTCAATTATATACAGAAAAAATAATTATTAACTTTATTATATGGAATTATGTAAAATATGAAGTTATTTTCTGTTCCCGCCGTTTTTGATATAAAATAAAATCACAACACTAACAACGTAATAAGTCGAAAGATCTTGCAGAGTTAATTTCTCTTACTAAGGGAATGTGATTTCAGGACAAAAATCAGTTATTTTTATATATTGTCAGTGAAGAATTTGTACACAATTAAAAAAGTAATGATATATTAACGATTTTATGTTTCATTTCAGTAGTTTAGGAGGTTCAAGTGACCATGTGAACGATAATTTGAAGTGTAGAGAGGAATGCATAAAAATGGCTAAGATTGACACTTTTTAAGAGAGAGATTTTAATGTAAGATTTTCGTTTTGATTATTAACAATTCAATGTAATTTGTTTCATCATTTTAATCGCTGTCCTGTATAGCATTATTATTATTATTATTATTTATTCGGCCAATTTTATAATAAAATCCGATCATCTGAAGATGTATTAAGTTTATCTTTTAAATTATTTTCTTATATTTTTTCTACACTATTTTTTATCAATCCCCACCCCCCAGAAATTAGGCTTCTCTAAATGATTTAGATATGTTTCACATTCATTTGTATTGTATTAGAGCACATTCTGTTAAGGTCAGGGAGATTTTTAATTTACTTTCCACACTTGACTGAGAATGTTGGGGATCTAAGGAAAAATGAGCTGAGGATGGCGTGAAACTATTTACTAGCCTGTTCTCTAAACCGTGGTGTCCCTTGAGCGCTGTTAAAACGCAAAGGCCCGTAAAAGCCTATTCTAAGCAGCAACGAAACTCGTTAAACATGTAGAGGGTTCTGTCTACCTGTTCCGCTTCCTACAGCGCGTGTCAGAAGTATGTAACTAGAAATATATTTTTCGTCTACCGTTGGATGCAATTAGGTCGTATCTCACCTGTGATGCTCTGATTTCCCCGTAGACTGCGCTCCGTGAATAACAGATGCACACTTGATTCAGGCGGATGCAATTTTTACCGTGGAACCTAACAAGCTCGTAGCTTCTTAATAAGCAATGAGGTTTTGAATCCCCCCGTTTAGTAAATCCTCGTCGTTTCGTCCTGCGAAAAACCAGAGGTTAACAAAGCACGCAACTGTAAAACTTGTTGAATGCAAGTCCCAACACGTCAGATAAAAAGGGCTTTCTTTGCTGAAAATTTAACAATTGATAAAAGTACTATTTACAAAAAGTATATGACAAAACAAATGCCACACCAATTTTCCTACAATCCTTGTTAATGCAAGACCAGATGACGAATTCAAAAGCAAAGTATAACCGTAAGGACAATATAAAACCAAATTAGTTAGCCTAACAATAAGAAAACCTTCGCAGTACGTTAATTTCAGAGATGTTGGATTTAATATCAAGCATTTAGGATATATTTCTGGAATAATACATCTTATCATTTTTTCAAAAAAATTAATGTTTCAAATTGATATGTTTTTAGACTACAGAATTGGAATTTTGATATTCCAAATATGCTCCTTGATACGGGTAGAGGACTTATTTTTTGCACAATTTAGCAGAAATTACAGCGATAGCAAGAGATTTAGTAAGCTAATTGAGTTGCCAAGTGGATCATTCCTTTTTCGTAGATCTGTAAATTTGGACAAAATTGTTGTGTAAAAATTTGTAACAAGGCAGGTCAAAGAAGATTTGGATTGGAGAAGTGCGAAGCATGTTTATAAAGTGTCTTGATTTTTAATTTTTTTACAAAAAGTGTATTTGAAGTAAATTGTTGATACACTTTTTGACTAATTTTCCATATAATCGTCATCACGTTCAATGGCTGTGTGGAGTCGTGGCACAACGATCTTATGCCCTTCTCTGAGAACTCTCCAGCCAGCTCTTTCCTCCAATTCAGAACCTCTTTCTGCCCATACTTGTCGGTTTAAATCTTAATTCTACCCATACGTGCCTTTGGGGAGCTGAAAAGATGATGATCGGAAGACGCCAAGTCAAGGGAGTTCGGGGATGGTTCAAAATATATCGCAACCAAATGAGTCCGACAGCGTCTTGGTGGCTGAGGCTGTGTGAGGACGGGCGTTGTCATGCACCAAGTAAATGTTCTCATCAGCATTCCCGTCCTTTTGTTTTGAATGCTCATTTTGAGTTTTTTGGTGTTTCACAATATCGCTATGAATTGATGGTCTCCCCTGAATCAAAAATACGACTACGATGATGCATTTTCTGTGACCAAGACTTTTAGGATTTGAATTTTTTATTGGCTGATGGGACATTGTCGTTTTTTCATATCATCTTCTCCATAAACCGTTTTGATTCGCAATAAAATTTCTGCAGGTGTTATTCATTCCGCGAGTATCACAGCATCACAGCGCGTGGCTCACACTTTGCTGGATTTCTTACCATATCTTTGACTCAACAATACGCTACTACACGAGTTTATATTCTACCGTGTTCCTGTGATTCTCGCTCCGACAGGAGACCCCTCCCCCTCTATCGCAGAATTGCCAACCCTCAAAAATCACATCCGTTACTGTCGCAATATATTTACTTTCTGAACATATCTCGTAGCAGTAGGGTATTGGGTTATGTCCAGTATGTTTATGCGTTTATTAACAAACCTTAAGGTTGTTTTGATGGACCTTGAAGTTAGAAAGTAAAACTTTCTCGAGACGAAACAGTATTTTATTCACCAAGCGACATCCTTTTATTCGAAAAAAAATATGCCATTTTCTTCTTGAGTGACAGAAACGAGAGAAAGTGAATTGCTGATTAAGTGGTACGGATTCGGTAGGAGAAACAGGGTGAAAGGGTTTTAAACCCCGAGCATGAATTACCCAGCCTTTCCTACC
Organism: Eucriotettix oculatus; assembly: GCA_034510155.1. NCBI lineage: Eukaryota > Metazoa > Arthropoda > Insecta > Orthoptera > Tetrigidae > Eucriotettix > Eucriotettix oculatus. The sequence continues at coordinate 13,429,754 of CM067382.1, forward strand.
AACGTTGCTGAGAATTGTTGCACAGGATTATATCAGATTAGATTGATAAGAGATTGGGTTGAATATTTCAGAGTTTAGTTTTATTGTTGTTCTATTTCAGTTAGCTGCAGGATTATGATCTATCTTCACGCATTTTGTAACGTTAACCTGTTTTTCAATGTTCACATTACTGCTAAATTAATTTTATTATAGTCGTATGTTATAAAAAAATTTCCAACCATCCAGCTTTGTTCGTGTTATCGTTTCGTTTAGTCATTCTTCACCGTCTGAAGCCGCCGAGCTGGGCTGCTTCGGAATTTAATTTCCCGTCTGGTAGAAATACGAGGCGAAGCACAATTTCTTTTCCATTACGTTCTTTCCTTGACGAGCAACGACCCGAGAAGTTAGGTTAGTAATCCCGCCACTTCTCACGGGAAGGCTAATTTCCGATCGGGCTTGCTCTGTAATTCTGCAGTGATGCATTACTGACTCAGCCTCCAATTCAAAGAGTTTTCCTCCTTCCCCTCCCACTCTGCCAATTCTGTGATTCTTTATGTTGATTATAGTCGTGACTGAGAATTTCTTATTTCGTGTCTTCTTTACAATCTTGCCTGTCCTAAAAATTGAAGGTTTTGCAGTAAAATAATTTCAGACATTCCTCAAAGGTCATTCCTGCCTTTAAAATGTTCATGTCTTCTTGCCATTACTCCTACCAACACTAATGTTCTTTCTGCAAAAGAATGTTGTGCGATTACACCACAATAGAAAATCGTTTCGGGAGAAACCACTGTATTGAAAGGAAGTGGAAGTCGATTTGTGGAGAAATTCATGTCCAAGAAGAGTCGAGACCGGTGAATGAAAGTGGATCATGATTATGAAACTGTTGATGCAATAAATAATCTACAAAAACAGAATAGAAAGAGTAGACAATACAAATAAATAAAACTGTGCAATTTGTGGTCTACTTACTTCATCCCAACCCCATCATCTGAAGTCCGACACTAACACGGATCGTATTTCATGTACCAGAACCAAATATTCAACCAAAGTAATTCTATAAATTATGGAAAGATTTCTTTGTGTATTAGCTTGATAATTTTCTACCGGGTTGAAATAAAGTCGAAGCCACGACGTTTCGACGGTGGACTCTGCCATCGGTCTCAAGGAAAGTGAAATAATTTTGTGCTTTTTAGTAGCAGTCACAGAAAATAACTCTTAGAAAGACGATTTATAAAGATTTATGAACAGGGCTCTGTAAAAGAAAGCTAGAGTAGAAAATTTGAAACTCGTGGCGTATTCTAACAACCAGTAAATTATTTTTATATGGGTACAACAGTCGAATTAGCCGGAACGAAAATTTAATAAGGAAAGCGTAGTACATCACGTGTTGTTTAGGTGAAATAATAAATTGTTATAAATCTAAAACTACAAAGAAAATCAAAGTCTAAAAACCAACATGACATAATTAAATTGTATGAAAAATTATTGAATATTTCTTACAATTAATTTCACTAGTTACAAACGAATAAATTTTTGAAAGCTCTCAACACGCAAGGCTTGCGGTCGAAGTGATCGTTATTGTTAGTGTTCAAAAATTAACAAATAAGAAATGTATTAAATTATTGGTGTTTCTTTACATTAATGACTCATTTACTGAATCTGGTGAGTAAATATTTACTCATTAATCTAGAATGGTAGTTACATTACTCTTCTAAATTTTAACATTTTTTCAGTAATACTTATGATGATTGAAATAATTATACTTTGATACGACTTAAGTTCTGAACGTTCAATTTTAAATGAATTTTATGTTTACTGATATGAGTTTATAAAGAACGTTTGGTTTGGCACGCATAACAAGCATTACATCCCTAACTGTTAATTTTGTGTATTACACTGTTTACCTGAAATTTTAATTGTATCTGGAATAGACTAAGTTTAAATTATTAGAAGATTCCATAAATTTTCATATAATTGTAATATATGTCATGTTTGTTAAATTTGTATTTATTTCACCTAAAAAGGTTCCAATAAATACAAGACTAAATGTAACCATATATGACTTTGTAATTTTTCTGTCTATTGGCAAATTTAGTTTCTGCGTTTCATCTACTGTTAGGCATAATTAATTCAATGAACGAAGTGAATGTAGATATCTCGAATCCCAGGAATGAAAACCGTGCAGAAAGCTTAAGGTATGTAGCACAGATCGTACGAGCGGATAAGCAGTACAGTTGATACACCTACGACTCTGTAAATATTAATTACAGAGCAACGGATGCTTCTATTTTACGGCTTAGAGTAGTACAGTAAAATAGTCGTATTGAACCACTCGGTTTCCGTCAAGTAATTTTAAAGAGGCTTGGAAGACAAGTAACCGATGATGAATGCAGGAAAATATTACTGGTCCACGAAGGATAATATTATTATAGTTTTGATAACAAACATAGTAAAGATTTAAATAATTCGTTTTATACGACTGTTGAATGAGTAATATTGTTGAAGAAAGTAAACCATAGATGGCCACAAAGACATCCGTATTCAATTAAGTATTTCGGGAGAGATATTTAGAGTTCTTTTAGAACAGGGCACAAAATTATAAGAATTTAAGAGTAAAATAGGTCATTTTGATAATAGAATCTAGTTTAATTAAAATTTTTTATTTGAAATTTGTTAATTTTTTTTCTGTACCAATGATTGTGGAAATATTGTCAAATTCCGGGTTTCAAAATTTTGAATATATAACTGATCAACGTTTAATTTTTTATGGTCAACTTTTTGTCAATTACTTTTATCTTGTTTGCTTTCTGTAACTTTCTAGAAATTCAATAAGTTAACTGAATATTCTAGATTAATTTTACTATTATTTTTGAGTTGTTGAATGTTATTTTTTGGCGTCCTTTTGTTTTATGTACATTATTTATATTTTGTTTATTTTCGTCACCTTTTCGTGATGTGCTGCAGATAAAATAAATGTATTTGGTAACCCACTGAATGTATTCCAATTGTTAAAAAATATAAACCAATAGTTACAAATAAAATGATTAAGCTAATCTGACTTAAAATTGCAAATAAAATGTGATGATTGTTTTGACTGAGATGAGTGCCGGACAGATCAGTCAGAATTGTAGGAAACCGTATTTATTAATTAGAATACAACACAAGGTTTCGTTCCTACACCTGAAGAAGTTCCAATAATACAATATAAGGAATGGTAAAATGTCAAAAATAGAAAATTTTAAAACGTTTCTCCCCCAACTTTCGGACCTCTTCAGTTCAACAGTAAAAGTTTTGAGATATTTATTTGGCTTTTTCCCCCTCATTTCGGTCCTGTTGCGGTAGTTAAAAGAAACTTAATAATATTTTAATTGTATGTAGGTACAACATACCAAATTCATTTATATTGTACTATGTATAGGAAATTATATATATAGTTTTTAGAATGAACTGGAAAGGCACCGAAAGTTGGGAGCGAAAGGTTTGAAAAATTCTTCTATTACTTACATTTGGCAATTCTTTGTGTTTTATAAACAAATAATTGTCACTTGTTTTCCCAGACACAAATTGATGTGTTTTCGTGGTCCCAGGCGTGATTTCGGTCGAGAAACATCGCCTTAGAGTACGATATTGACTGTTACATAGAAGTATACGAGAATTAATGATCAGAAAAAACTGTAGGGGAAAGACTTTTCAAAAATTCAGATGTTATAACAATTATAGTAAGAAAATAACGATATATTAATAGCTGTGACTGGATTGGAATACAGGCCCTTTGAAAATACGTATACAATTTATGTCAACTTGATTTGGTTATGTGAAACTTGTAAAAAAAATTGGAACTCACTATGGTAAACTGGTATGTGAAGGACATTTGAAACGTTAAATACGCCCTTAAAGAATGATGATTTTGAGTAATCCAAAATTGGTCTTTTTTGAGGCCATTTCAATGGTTCGCAGTGCCAACGTGAAGTAATGTTATGAACCTACTTACGCTTGTTTCTACGCAGTGTTGGCAATACTGGTGTTAATTTTGAAGGCAACGTTGCCGACAATGCCCCCCACGAAGCCTGTGGGGGAGTAATTTCCCCTTGCAGCACGGTATCGTACGGAGACGCCCATTGTCCCACGCGTCCTGGAGATATGACTGCCAGGTATTGGATGTCTGTCACGCTGCTGATCCTCTCTTCATTCCCTCGATAAGCTCCTTGGACTTTGCTCAGCTACTTCTACGGCGTCGTGGAGTTGGGCGAAACGCAGGCACCTAATTACACTTGAACAAAAAAGATTTTTTGTATCTCGGAAAGATAAATGTGTGCTTCTGGTAGTACACTTGCTCCTTAATAAACTCTCTGACTCATCTACAAAGTAGGAAATGACGATTTTTTAAATTACAAAGCACTAATATGTGCGGTACATTGAAATTGACCAAGTGTGGCCAGCAATCAACTTATGTCACGTATTTCTTAAAGTCTAATAGTTATAATATACTTGTCCGTCCAGTTCTAAGTTTGATCGCACTAACGAGTAAGTCACCACTCGACGTACCTGGTCTGGTCTTCATCAATCACTGCACTAGCTCGAAGGGTTTGATCCGGTGTAAGGTTGTGTCGTCCAGCAGCTGATGGACGCTAGTGTTGGGATGTCGATGAAGACGGTCTTCATGCTTCTCGGCAGCTCTTTTCATCTCCTCTATAGGGACCTTCAAGTCTTTATGCAGATCCGTGTTTCTGACGTACCACGGAACGTCTACGATGACTCGCAGCACGTCTGTATTTTTGCGACGTTGGTATCACTTACACAACCCCAAAGTTGGATGCCGTATAGCCAGATCGGTTTAAGTATCTGCTTGTATACTAACAGTTTATTCTGGAATGTCGTCCAAGAAGCCAATACAGCTGTCTCATTCCTCGCGCTGCTTCTTCACATGCACTTTCCACTTGAGCTTCGCGTCCAATGTCATACCAAGGTATTTAGTGGTGTTGGCATATGGTACAACAACACCGTTCATGCACACTGAGGATATCGCATTGACTCTTCGATATGTGAAGTTCACGTGCACAGATTTCAACCCATTGAGTTTTATTTTCCATTTCTGGGTCCATTGATGATTTCTGTTGGTGGCTGTCTGCAGTTTGGTGGTAGCTCCTGCTACTGTTGATCCTGTAGCAAGTACTGCGGTATCATCATCGAATGTAGCTACAGTTCCATCAACTGTTTCAGGTAGATCTCACGTGTACAGTAAATACAATATTGATCCCAATACGCTACCCTGTGGCACTCCTGCATTGATCTCCTTGAAACTTGAGTACTCCGATTCTTGTCTAACTCTAAAGAATCTTCCAGTAAGATACGATTCTAAGAGTTTCACGTACTGGGCTGGTAATATTCTATTTAGTTTGTGGAGTAGTCCTTGGTGCCAGACTTTATGGAAAATCTGAGCCACGTCAAGAAATACAACTGAGCAGTATTTCTTGCTTCCCAATGTCTTTTCAGTTTGGTCTGTAACCCTGTGGACCTGAAACGAAGATTTCGTGCTAGATTTCAACTCCGAACATCCCTTCTTGATGGTCCAACAATAATCGGTTAGCATAAATAGGGTTCATTTGTCCTTGACACCTCTTTTCCATAGGTGAAATCTCCTGATGAGAATCTTCCCCGTGATCAGCGCCAAGATGGTGCGAGTTCAGGAATTTTAATTTTAAGGACATATTACCACCAAAATCTTTATAAGATGTATAAGATCGTTGATAATATTACCGTAACTTTCCCAAAAGACTGTGTGTGACTTTGTTGAAATCTAGTATCCTGACCCATAATTGTTGAATCATTCCAACATTGGCAAAATATGACAGAAAATCGTTATTTCCTCCTGTCTGCGTCAGTCATAGTGTTTGAATAGTTAAGATTGTAGAAAATATTAGTGTTTAAGATTATAAATGATAGTATCTTGGAAGGGGAAAAGCCATCAATATCTGAATTCAGGAGGAATATTAATATCAAGATCATATTTTTCTTTCTGAGAGAAATTTTTATTTGTTCCGGAGTGAAATGTACGAAGCAACATTTATTGTAAAAAATTTAATTCTAAAAAATCTGTGGGTGTTGGAGGAATTCCGAACAGACACATTGGAAAACACGACAAAGAACCGAATCATGTACACCTATTGGTACTCGTGAGACAATAATCATGTTGACCAGTGTCATCACTTTCATTTTCAGTTTTCACTCCTTACAAAAAGGTGGACTCAGTAACACTCAGATTTTACATACAGCCATGTTTTTTTTCCATTTCCTTTTCTTTATTCAGCTTTTTTCTTTCTCACTTCCAACATCGCGTCTTATTAACTTGTTATTGTACAAGGAATATAAGAAATTGATGCAATTAATTGACAGTTTTTCTCAAAACTTACGTCTCCTTTACGGAATCACTAGTTCGTGTGGTTTTTTTTCTCTTAAAATCTTTTCAAAGATATTTGTTAAAAACTATGGTGGTTGTAGCTCTGTTCCTTTAGATGAAAATATTTTTTAATGCTACGTAATTAAAGCAAATTAAAATGGGAAAATGTGAAGGGTTTATCATATTACATATATATATGTATATTATAGATTTAGTTTTTATTCAGGACCATTTGGTAATGAGTGGCCAATTGACGATAAGAAAGACTGAATATTTTAAATTTCGTGTCTCGTTTTACTCATTTGTTCTTAGAGTCAAGCAAGCCGTTGTGTTGATTAGGTATAAATTTTTTATTTACTATTTGATTAATTAGTAAGTCGATTAAAGTACTTTTCAAAGGTGAAAGAAAGAAAGAAATTTCAGTTCTTTATTTCTAAAGCCTAGGTTAACGAATTAAATTGCTTTCTTCAATGCTGCAATATTAATTCAAAAGTACATGAGTTTATTTTATTAGTGAAAACGCTGCTCATGACAATTCTATGCAAATTACAGATGGATAATTTAGGAATCTTCCTACAAATAAGCCCAGTTATGGGCGTTCCTGAAGAACTGTTAGCAGTCTTCCATTATCGATTTCCTCTCCAAGTACTTCTTTTGTATAGAGAATCGTTGAGCATTGAACTGGAAGCCACGCAAATAAAATGGAAACAAGAGAACCGGATCATGTTTCACTTAAAAACGGAAACACTGTCTCGTATACGACATAATTTTCAAAAGCCAAATTGTTGTGAAGTTATTATTCCTTTACTTTTACTGAAGTCAGTGTTTACAATATTTAACTCCGAAATGCAAACTAAAAAGTTCATTTCCGTTACGCTGGGTATAATTCTCAATTATATACAAAATAAATAAGACCACCCAATTTGTTTTCAGTAGTTTTGTGTAACAAATTGGGATTTCAGACGAAAATGTAGTAGAGTAATATTTTTTCGTTCAAACAAATCTATTCTAATAGTTTTACCGATGTCTCTCTTTCTCTAAACCAACCTTTGTAGGTCCTGTTCTGAATTTTTTATCGGATCATCATATTACTCAAAACTAAGCAATATTATTAAACTCAATTGACAATACTATTTTTTATCACCTAATTTTTATTTTATTTACATTAACAATAGTTTCCTGGCCAACTGCTATCCGAACGAAAGGGGCATTAATTATAACGATTAAAGAACACAGGTGTTATTTTAAGACAACTTCCTGCAAACCCAATCAATTGGTAATAATTGTTTTATATTTAATCTCAATATTAAAATTGTCATATTAGACGGAACCTCATTAGCGTAAAAGAATAGTTTCAGAAATATTATTTATTAAAAATCATTCAAAAGTTGATCATCTTAAATCATAACAAATTTTGGTTTTTTATTTGAAGTTCGTCGATATTTCTGTATTTATCTGTGGTTTTAGATCTTTGTTTTATTTTTCACTCTATGCTCAAACACAGTTGAAGAAAGACGCAAAGAAGCGTCGAAACCTCCAACTATATTAAAAAAACAATTCTAAGCCATTGTATCTGATAGTCTATTAAAATTTGTGTGCTGAGGTCGTCTAATTTATTACGAGATACATTTCAGGTAATAAATCAACAATCTGAGAGGAAAAGAGTTTTAGTTTTCATAATGGCAGTCTCAAAATTCAAACTAGATTGGGTGTTTTGTTAATTAGACCCCACTTCAGAAATTACGATACGGCATTACGTGAAAGAAAAAAACGTTTCACTATAGCTATTTTCAAATGGGAGCTCTTCATTGAGCCGTACAATCCAATTCATGAGAAGTTATCACATATTATTGTCCACGCAGCTGTGCTGCAGTAAGGTTTTGAGGTAATTAATTATTAACTTGCTACTTGTGAAAGACTCCCATCTGAAAACTATTATAAATAAATCTAATGTAACTCCCAATTATACTATTTAATTATAAATAATATTTTCCTTTTCGTCCATAAAAATCGTTCAATAATGAAACATATGAATTTGCACGACTCATTTACAAACAATATTGCCACTTCATTGAAAATCACATCTGTGGAATCTAAAAGTTGGTCTAGAGATACAAAATATATTTTAAAATTTCTTTATAACGATATGATTTAATGGAAGTTTGGAGACATTTAGAGAACCTATAGATTGAAAATATCATTCTTAATCATTAGAGAGAAAAGTATGTTTTAAACAGTACCATAATGAGAATGTTAAATTTAGTATCATGTAAATTGTTAGAAAAATTTCTAAATTGTAAACTTTGTTTTTTTATTTATGAATGATAATATAAAAATATTTGATTAAATTTTTTGAATGTAATTGTGCTTTAATAAAATTAATTTTACGTGACTATTTTATTAATATAAAATGGACAATAGTCCGCAATAAATAAATAACTTAGCCAGAGGCTCTCGAACGTTGTTAATATTCAATTTTTTAAAGTTTTTATTTCTGTTATTATGGTAATTTATCTTACTATTTAACCACCACAAGCAACGCAGTGATGTAATAAAAAATAACTGGAATATGTTGTGTAGGAAATTATGCAGGAATTATTCGTAGCTATAATAATATTAATTTAAATACAACTTAGAAAACCGGTTGCCGTTAAATTAAAACAATTTTTCTCTCTTAGAATAGTAATAATAATTTTTACTGTAAGTATTGGGGCATTAAAGCCTCAGATTTAGTAAACTTTTCCTAACATATGGTTTCGAATCATACTTTTTGCGCCCAGTAAATTTATTGTCACAGAAGGGTTTCAAGCCAGTCACCCGAGTAATGAACTCTAGAACCGTTTCGTAACGTCCCGACGCTAGAATTTGAAATTAAAATTGTCAAGACTTTATTATAAAACATGTTATTCAAATGTATTTCTATATTTCCATATGTTCGTCGTTCAAAATTCAAAGAAGCCTGTCTCACAAACGACTTCTACGGAAGTGCTTGATGCTTTAAGTCGGCAAAGTCTTATGTTTAGTTAATGTTGAGGAGATGGGCAAGTTGATTGGCCGCTGAATGAAAGGAGCTGAGGGACCGTGCAAGGACGAGAGCTTTCTCAGCCACGCGTGAGATCAATAGAGCAGACGCACGCTCGAAGACGCTGTGACGTCCCCGTCCCCGTCCCTGGACTCTTAATCACGGAGAAACTGCGATAATGAATACAAATTCCGGAAACTCGAATGAGATTAACGAGAAAGAGTAAAAGTTCGGGCGAGGAGAAGAACCTATGAGAGAAGAAAGTATCTGGAGGAAGAGAATAGTATCCAAGGTTACCGCCGCGGGTTTTTACGGTGTGACAAATTCTGCTGGTATAGAATTCATTTTAAAATCCACTCTTACTTAGAAACAATATATTTTGAAAAGATTTTAATTTAATTTAAATAATTAAACTGAATTTTCAAACATGCTTGTGCCGCTTACTTCGTCACCGCTGTATAAATCCAACCTCAACGTTGTGAATCATATAAAGCTGTTGAATTGGATGGGTTTGATGATGATGATGCTGATGAAAATAAAAATCAAGATTATGTTGCGAAGAATTATAACTTTATTTTACGAAATTTTTTAAATATGATATATATTGGTTCGCCGGCATTTATAATGAGCTCTATTCTCTAAAGGGTATTCGTAATTTGGCAGAATAAATGAATAGCATATTGGAAAAATGGCAAATGAAGCCGCTCATCCCAGGAGTTTACAATACCTCGGATTAACCTTGGTGGAAGTGCGGCGTCTCTCTCTCTCTGTCGATGTTGACTTTCTTGATCCGGAAGCTGTAGGCTTCCAGTCCGCTCTGTATTTCGTTAATATTTTACATATATATTGTTCTGTGGTGTTCGCATCTATCAGCCCCAGTTTCCTTCAGTATGGGTACAATTATGGTTTTACTAAAATCTTATAGTATTCTTCCTGTTTCGTAGATTTCACAAACCATCCCGAACAGCCATGATACTATGAATAATTTTGAAAATGCTATATTGATATAAGAATAATATTGTTATGGCTTGAAAAAAAACAGTGGATTTATACCTTAAAAAAAGAGAGTAGCTACGTAGACAAACGATAATAACGCTCACTTTAGAAAGAAAAATATATTCATGTCTGTGAAAATTAAGAATAAAATAAGAAAATCATTTATGAAGTTTTATTTCACGTTTCTAGCAATCGTTGTAGTTTTCTTCAGATGTGATTATAAGGATAATTAGAAATACCTTTTAAATAAGTTGAGTAGTGCTGATTTTTTACGCAATCCATTGGAATTTTTTTGTTGAAATTTTATTATATGAATGAGATTTTTTGTAGTGATCTGAAAATAACTTAGAGGCGAGTTTAACCGAAGTTGTTTCAAACGCGAGTGTTACGTAATAAAATTTTTAAAAAGTATTAGAGTTTCATGTTCAGATGTAAAACCTGCATAGGCTGTTCGACGTTCTTCCTTCTGTCACTCTGTATATGACTTGACAACCTGCAATAATTGTTTTGTATTGTAAATGATGGGGGGTATTAATTATTTAATGAAATAATAATAATTAAGGTTTAATATGTACATTTATTAAATGACAATACAATAATATGAAATGGGTCCGGCGAGATTATAACAAGTACTAATATAAAGTTATTAAAAGGGAATGATTCTAAAGTTCTCAGGGGTAATTATTGCTTGGGTGACCACGTGCAGCAGATATTCCGTTCGTTGATAAACCTGTGTTGTTTTCATATGCGTCTTGATGCAGATGCCACTGGAATGTCCTTGTTGTTGAACTCTGAAACGGCTGGTAGACAATAGCACAAAGTCGCGCGGCCGGAATTGAGGAAAACTCCTGTTTTTCTCTCCTTCTTCCCTCGTTGTTAACGCCTTCTCTCTCCGCTGCCTCCTCGACTGATCAGTCCGTAATTTACACCGGCCCTGCAACTGCACTCGTCAATCGTTCACTGCACAATATCTCGCCACCAACCCGTGTTACCATCAATCTCTACATCTCTCAAATTCATTCTCTACCACTAATCTCCTGCCTATCATTGTAATTCATTCTCCACTTCCAATCCGCTGTCGCCACCAATCTGCTCTTAAAATATCTCCGCTTGCCTCATTTAAAACTTCATCCCCACTTATGCGACACCTATAACCAAGGTGGCAGGGATGGATATTCTCCAATAATATCCCTTGTTACATTTGGAGAACACATGCCACCCGGTCACCAAATTCTCTGACATATTAGGAAATTCCTAAACCGGCGACCAGATGTCTGAGCTTTATAGCCCAAGTGTCAACCGCTGTCTCTCTATTTTGATTCCGCGCCGCCAAGTTGGCGCCTGGAAAACCCCCTTCTTGTTGGCCAGCGACATGCTCATGCCGAAATATTTATGTAATTTAAAATTTCATAAATAGAAAAAATGGGCTGGGTTCTACTGCGCTACAGTCTGTTTTCATTTCTCTATTTTGAAATGTTTCTGACGATGTAGCAGATGTAAAATATGCATGCATTCCAAAACAATCGTAGAACTTAATATTTAGATGTCGGTATCAGATGATTGAGAAACGGTTTTGCTTTCTCAAATATCGTATATCCCTCAGTCCATTCTTGTTTCCCACAATGTTTTTCAGTGTTAGGATACTTACTTAGCCAACTGAGGTTCCATCAGACAGTCATCAGATTTTTTTTTTCAAAATCATGTGTATAGCCATTAAAAATGTCCTTAGGAATCCCAAGGAACTAAGTTGACACTTGTAACTTAAATTATTCGCGTGGAACGTTTCTCCTTTCCTCGTTAATACCTGCTTTTGATTGTCTTGATCAACTGACAACGAATTACAGTTATGTAGTAAATAGCAATCATCAACCGAGGGTACTGCTGCAAATAAATTTTGGTCCTCTGTCTTAATTTTTTACAAAATTGATTTTAAAATAAAATTAAGAGACAATTTACGAATGTTTAAATATTTTGGAATGCAAGTCAAACATATTGAGGGGATTTTTTGGCAGTGGTTACTTTCTCAGTGCTTCGTGGCAAGTCTCTAGGTTAAATTCAGCTTCCTCTTATGCCCCAAGAGAACAGGTGCTGTAGTGCCAATTTAGATAATTTGACAATTTGTTCCTTCACCAATGACGTCATCCTTATTCAATGTTAACTGCCAACACGATCTTTCACGACGCGGAAAAGTTTCCTGTGCTATTTTAACTTTCTTACTCACACTGATGAAAGTACCGTGACCATAACCAACGTCTTGATTCATTAGTTGACGGCCTGCTGTGCATCCTTCTTCATAATTATTTCATGTATAACGAGGATATCGCCGTCGTAAATGGCGGTCACGATTCCACTGCACTTCACGCATCCCATTACTACGCTAACTCGATGTTTGTGAATAGCAAATTGGTAATAACCAACACTTAATTTACGATTCAACAAGAACACAATTGAGTAATCCGAATTGGACGATGATGTCACTTTTGCTCGAGACCTAGGGCGTTGTATTGTTGACAGGAAGCACTATTGCATCAACATTGCTTCATAGGTTTGGAATTTTTGGATCATGCTACAAGAATAGTAACGCGTACTGTAACACTACATGAAATTCATTCTCTAGAGGAATTTTTTGTATAGTAATTACAGTTTTGAAATGAATCTATTAATCTAAAAACGCCCAAGATTATTCCTTTCAGAAGACAAAAGGTGAACACTTTATAACTTCAAAATTTCTCCTTTATTTTTAATATATTTAAAACAATTGTAAACTCAATTCAGATAATGATACCTTAAAATTAAGTAACTTTTCACATAATTTAATTTTATTAAAAGACTTTATGACCTTTCACAGACTTTATTTCGTTAAATTTAACTATCAATAACGTTTCGGCATTAGTTAGTGTATTTTTTCAGGATTTTGTTTCCTATAGAAGAAATATTTATGAAGGGTTAAAATCGCCAATTTAGACAGAGCTAAACAAAAAACTTAAAATTCTAACATACTAAATTAGACTCGCAAAGTCAGTCATATCAGACCACAAAAAGTACGCGTGCAACATTTTAATTAATTTTGAAAATAAAGTCTGTGAAGGTCAAACAGTTTTATTAATTTATAACAGACGTAACTCAATAATTTTAAGAAATATTAAAATTTTTTACTTTAAATAATTGATTTTGAATTTCAAAAATTGTTGTTTCATAACTTTATTAATGGTAACATTTATTATTAAATTTAAATAATTTTGAAATTTATGATTTCATTTTAAAGATTATACCGTTTACACTTTATTGTTCCTTACAACATTTAACAGTTGATTTTCTTTTTAGATACGTTTTTAAAAGAAGTAAAAATATATAAATATATGATTCGAGGCATTATAGCCTGTTTTTTTCCATCAGTTATGTCATAGATATGTTTTCTTTTTTAAAAAAAATTATATACATTTGTAAATTGAAATTTTGTACAGTTCTCTTCACCTCTGAGATTTCTACGTTGTTCTCGGTTACCTGGCTATTATTATTCATTCAGAAGTATACTTTGCCTTCTCGAGAATACTCGCTTGAAATTATTTCGACAGTCGTTGCAATTGACAGAAAATATATTAAATTATAATGATTTAAAAATTTTACCTGTTCATTCTGTTACTACCCTTTGATATTACAGGATATAATTGGGAAAATTTCGAGTTTTAAAGCATAATTATCTGCTGTAGCTTGGTGAAATATGTCGTGTTACTAGGCGGTTCTAAACAGAACTGTAATGTAAAAACTTAATTTATCTTAGCACCTCTTTTTTATCTTCCTTCCACGTGTTTCAGGCTACAATTCATCAATTGTGAAAGGAACAGAATGTAAACAAATAGCTGCTATATTGCATGCAATTAAATATGCCCTATGCCTGTATTATGTCTCTGTGACGTCACAAACTTACGCATGCTGACACATTCCCAATTATAATTTCGCTTTCGTGCTAAGGGTTTCTTGCACCCCCAGAGTTTCACTTTTTTGTGAAATTTGTCCAAGCGTGTAAATATGTCTGAAGATATACAAATGAACAAACATACATAATTATTTTGTATATAGGACCTTTTTAAAGATTAATTTAAATCAAATCGTGTTAAGTATAGGGTTTTTCAATTATGGCGTGTCGATGTTTAAATGTGATAAATCAAGCTGTGTGTGAGGTATTAACGAATTTGTTTTTTCTATTTGAAAGGCCTATGTTTTCTCTTTCAAATAAAAAATAATAACGTTAATACCTCCATTGCAACATCGACCGGCCCTTACTGAAAATCCCCATATAATAATTAAAAGTTTTCATATGAATTAGTTTTATGTTATGGAGGAGAAACTTGTAACCTGATCTGTTTTTCTATGTTCGTTACTTTTTATTTATAGAAAGGAATAATAAATTTAAATATTATTTATTTCGGAATGCACTAAATGAACAAAAAAAGCATGGGCACTTGGTGAACATTTTAAACACAATAAATATAATTCGAATTCGGGATGGTACGAGGAATTTAGAAGGAGCTTTGTTTGTGGAGTGGAGTAAGGATTTTTAATGTATATGATATGCGTTAACGAAAAAGTGTTGCAAAATTTACATACCTAAGAGCCTTAAATTACAGCACTTTAAGTTTCGACCTTGAGTGTTGTCATGTGCGCTGCTCTTGCAGCAGCAGGGACAATAAAACCAATAGACAATTCAAACGCATAAGTTCTCAACGCTGAATAACAATTCACTGTTTCCGAGATAAAATTCCTTCATGACTGGAGTTCCACGTTCGGCACTGCTTTGTCGGTGATCAATTTTACTTTTCTTCTGAATCGAAAGTCGCTTCGAGTTGTGGAATTGAAATACCTCTGCAGTGCTTTGGCTGTAATTCCACGCGATTGCACTACCTCACGATATAACTGCTACGTTATTTGAAATCAATATCCACTTGATTCCGACGGTCTTGTCGATTAACTGAAGTGCCGAGGATTCGAGCACTCCATTTCTCTAATTATTCCCAACCTAATTCCCATTTCCCGTCATACTATAACCGTCACGTCCCTGATCAATTGCAATTAAAAGCTTTGTGCTATTAAGTAGGAAAAAGGACCTTCACTTTCAAAATCAAATCTCTCACGGGAAAATAAAATCCCCTTCCTCTCCTAAAAATCTACAGTGAAAAAGAAAAGAGAAGGTCTGCATCCCATAACAGAACTATACACTCTTAATTAAGCTGCCATTAATTTTAAAAATACCCATTTTCAAACATCTAACCCAGTGATGGGCAAACTACGAACCGCGGGCCAGATGCGGCCACCTGATATGTTCTATCCAGCCCAGGAAAACTTATTCCTAATCTGACGAATAAAAAAAGGACGGAGGCTATAAGAAAAATGAATATTTTCCCTTTTTTATAGTCACTCTTGTTTTGTATCAGTGACAACATACAAATTTATTGACTTAACGTAAATATTGGAATGTTATGTTGAGGCATTGGTTGCTGACAACTTTGTATCGAAGAGTTAAATTGGCAATCACGTCCACAGTAACTACATATCGAAAAACGTCTCTTGATTCAGACATGTTTTAGCGTTTT
This sequence comes from Eucriotettix oculatus, assembly GCA_034510155.1. Lineage (NCBI taxonomy): Eukaryota > Metazoa > Arthropoda > Insecta > Orthoptera > Tetrigidae > Eucriotettix > Eucriotettix oculatus. Next base: position 13,445,739 of record CM067382.1, read on the forward strand.
GGTTTGCTAGTTTTATTCTGCATATTGTAAAAGAAATTTAGGCTTAAGATGTTGTCTAAGTAAGATTAATTTCATTCTGAGTGCCGTGTTCTCTAAGATGAATGTCGTTGGAAGTACTTTTTCATAGTGTTTAGGGATAAACCACGGTAGCGTGACGCATAATGCTAAGATTAATAAATTTGGGAGATGGGAATGTGCAGCAGCTAGACACGTGCGCCTGACTCATAGGATTTCACGGTTTAAAATTAAACCATAGACAAAAGAATATGCTGCGTCTCAGGTACGAAGGAATGCTCCCCTCCTCCTACGCTTTACGGTAAAAATGTTCTTGAAAAACAATCCCCGTTTCCATCCTCACAAGAAATTACATGTATGGTCTGCAGAAAGAGGATTGGACTTCATTTCTCCATCAAAGCAAGGGTAGGTATTCTTGGTTATAAATTACTAAGGCCCTACATTTTGCCACAAAGATTAAATAATCAATTTATTGTTAAAATATTGTGTTGGATGATGTTGCAATGACTTCAGATATGGATTATGCACCTTCTATACGAAGTGTCATGAATGGACGTCAGATTGATCCTGTACTATGAGCAAATATACAGATCTCAGAAAGTTTGCGTTTCCATATCCGTATTTATTGAGTCTTTTTTTCTTATTTTGATGGTTACCTCTCAAAGTATTCGACACATTTTTTTAACAACCTTTATATTTGTATATAGCAAAAAATTAGTCTCAAAATATAGTATTTTCTGTAGTAATAGTAACTGGGACTTGTGTAATTTATTAAAAGCATTAATTTTGTGTAAATCGTAAAATTCATGATAACCCTAATTACATTATAGGTTTTACCTATTGTTTTTTTGGTTAACAGGCTACATGAGGGTGAACCTGAAAGAGGAAACTCCCCTTTAGTAGCATAGAAAGGGAATTGAAAAAGGGGGATGTGGAAAGTAGTGCAAGGTAGCCAAGGGTTGACTAGGGTCCCCGGGATATAGTTTAAGTATCCTACCCGGTGTTTCACCTAAAGAGATGCAGGGAAAATCCTAGAAAACGTGCATAAGGTAGGTCGGGCATTTAGGAACTAGTCTCACGTCCTTCCGAATGACTGGAGAGGAGTTCGCTGTGGGGTCGCAGTATTCCCTTCTCTGTTTCTGAACAAGTTTTAGGAGGCAGTTGGCCGACTGATCCAATGGGATCAGCGGACAACTCTTGCCGTATGCCTAAGGTCTTAGACCCCAGTACAGACACCTCCTAAAATAGGTAAAAGTGCCTCGGCATTTGAGAACTTTGTAAAAATAAGAGAGTACGAAGCATTCCCGACGGAGTCAGGTGAACGCCGCAGTCAATCTGGGGAAGAAATGCCTGCGAGAGAAAACTCTCACAGGCACGTCCTCCATGTTTTAAGTAATATTTTGGGAGTGATCCTGAAACAGGCAACTCCCCTTTAATAGCATAGGAAGGGCGTTGAAATGGGGAATATAGAAGGTAGAGCAAGGTAGCGAAGGGTTCAAGGCGAATACGAATTTATAAAACAAGGACTACATTTTATGACTACAATCTGATTATATATAAATAAAAAATGTATATTACTAAAACCAAAAAAAGAACAATTTCATTATGATTACACCTTTATTCCAGTCCACTTTTAAAAATAATCACACTGTAATTTATACAATGATCAACATGAATTACAAAACCGGGTGCTTTCATCGCTACGGAGCTGCTACTAAATAGCATTGATTCATTATATATTTATGACTCAATTTCTTGTACATTATCAAAAAAGATAAATTTTTGTTCTGAGGAATGGAGCTGATTTGTGTACATTTTGGTAGATAATGTTGTTCTTTTGATGCAATCATGAAGTCCGCTTGTACAGATATTACGTCTTGATATTTGAATAAGTTGGTCCAACTGGTTTGCCAATCGCACACACCTTTGCTTGTCACTTTCACTGATTGTGGATACATTCCGACTTTACCATGTCACTCGGGGAGTGTGAGGAGGTTCCCATATGCACGCTCACGCTCACTGGTTGGGTCTGGCACGTGTTGAACTATTATAGGTTTGTGCTGTATTAGTTGAGGAAGGCATGGTGTCTATTTGAGATGCAGCGTCGTGGTGTTGAATACCGTTGAGTACGGGGTCAGTGGCCCGTAACCGGTCCAGATAGACCGGAAGATAGCTCAACCTTGACGTCACGCCTCACTGGAACGCTACCGATGTCTTCAAATGGCGGGGACATCCGACACTTGCCTTCCATGAGCTGCGGGTGTCATTCCTTTACACCGATTTCCAATCCCACACAACTATCACGTAGAACAGTGACATCACTAGGAACTACACCTTTCCGATTCGGATGAATGATTAACGCAGGTGATATTATGATGGGACATTAATTACTTAGGGAATGTAGAGACGGTGCAAGTTAGACGTGAACCATACCACGTCCAATGAATCGGTGGTTTCGTAAAAAAATATAAGCACTAGAAAATTTACTACAAGAGGTTTGCCGCGTTTGTGCTTGGATAGAAAAAACAATCTCCGTTTTAGTTTTTGGTTTCTCACCGGAATTCTAACGAGTTTCTAGGTCGCTTTTGTTTGTGGTATTCAGTCCTAAGACTGGCCTGATGCAAACCTCCATGCTAACCTATCCTTCGCAAGCCTTTTCATTGACGCATATCTACAAAATCCAATATCTTACATAATCTCCTTGGTGTATTCCATCCTTTCTCTCTTTACTGCTGCTTATTTTACAAGACACTCGTGTCTCAAATCGTGGCCTATTAATCTATCCCTTCTCTTGGTCAACGTCCTTCATATTGTTCGCTCTTACCCTATTTTTCCTCGTTAATGATTCTATCCACCCATACGATTTTCAGCATTCGTCGCATTTCAAAGCTTTCTATCATTTTCCTTTCTGGTCCACGTTTCGCACCCATATAACGCCACAACCCATACGAACACTTTAAGCAGCGATTTCTTAATATTCACACTTATATTACCCGGAAGTAATTTCGTCTTTTTACTGAAAACCTTCCTTGCCTGTGCTATCCTACTCTTTATGTCAACTATACTTCTACCATCCTTAGTTATTACGCTTCCCAAGTAGCAGCATTCCTTAACTTCTGTCAAAATATCCCTTCCCAATCTAACACCCTTTATTATTCCACTGTTTCCCATACCTTGGTTTTCCCTCTATTAATCCTCATATTGAAGTCTTTGTCCAGCACCCCCTTCATGCCATTTGTTATGGTTTCCAAGTCTTCTTCTGATTCCCCTAATGCAACAATATCATCGGCAAAGCGTAGGTTTTTGTTTCTTCTCCTTGCAATATGATTTCTTTTCCATATTCCGTTTTAACTTTATTCGTCGCGTGGTTCTGTATATAAGTTGAAAAGCATGGGCGACCGACTGCATCCTTGTCTTACTCTTTTCTTGATTATGGCTTTCTTTTTCTTGGTCTTATGTACTAATTGATTCTGCCTGTCTTCTGTAGAGGTTATGTATAAACCTCCTTTCTCTATATTTCATTCCAGTGCTCTTCAAAATCCTTAACAATGTGTTCCAGTTCACGTTATCAAACGATTTTTCTAAATCTACAAATGCCATGAAAGTAGGCCGTTTTTTTCTGTCTTCTAAAATCAGCCGCAAAGTCAATATTGCTTCTCTTGTACCTACATTCTTTATGAAACCAAATTGATACTCTCCTAACGTGCATTCTTTTTGACGTTCCATCCTCCTAAATACTATTTTCTAGGTCGATAAAATACAAACACTCCAGAGACCAAGGGCTGTTCCAAACAATGGTGAAATTTTAAATAGTTGTCAAGGATTATTATCAAATTTAAGTCTGTTATATAATGAATTTTTCTCGTGTTTTCATTATGTAACATTTTCTATAATCCGGCATTTTGCACGTATCGTATTAGGCGTGAATTTAAGCTTACTTAGGAAAGGGGGTTTCAAAATTATCTTAGGCCACAGGTATCAACAAACCAAAACGTCTTGTTGTGTTTTGTCATTTAGTAAGGGTTAAATGATTTCCAAACATTAGGTACTGTAATGTTTGGACGTTGAGCTTTTATTCTATGTAAGTCGAAAAAACACTCTGTTTTCCTCGCTTTGCTTGACTTTGATTGGTGTTTGACGTAAATTATATCAGGGAAGCTTGAAGTTTATTTTGATCAGCGATGTATATCTGTCATCGAGGAAAAAACATTGTACCGTAGACCTTTCACCGCGCTGTGCTGTTCTGTCCAGAACTGCAGAATAAACTGATGACATAAGCGCAGTGCGTCACGGCACAGAGGACAGAGATGACACGCAGCCCTGGCAAGGTCTCAAAAACCAGTGCGTTGGAGGGGACGTGTAATTACAACTCCAAAAATAACTTCCTGTTTGCTTGCCGAACCAATAATTTCCTACGCACGTAGTAATGCAATCTACAGGCTCGCAACATCCTCTCTCTGTCGCATCCGGACTCGACGGTTTCCCAGGGCAACCAAGCTTCTTCGTAGGGACTTTTCCTTACACCGGCCATTTCTGTGCCTTGTATTTCTTATTACGAGCACTGACACTTATTAAAAAAATAACAATATTGTCTTCTAGATATTTTCTTATCAATCATTACCTTACACCTCCCTACTTCTCCACATTGTCACCGCCGTTATTCAGGCAATTGTAGTGACGGGAAACTAGCTTTGAGTGCGTTCGAGTGCAGTCCTCGATGAAAGAAAAGTCTGCCGTCGTTGAAATGTTTTCCATCCTGGATTTTTTTCAAATGAAGGAACAGATAAAAATTATTTGGAGTCAAATCCTGACTGTAGGGAGCGTGGCTGATGTTTTCCCAGACAAATAATGCGATCAGATATTGAGTTTGCCGAAGGTATGTGACCGGGCGTTTTCATGAAATTCCACGCCTTTTGTTCTGTACTTCACGACGGAGCTCTCGTAGTATCTGACGATAAACGTCCTCGTTGATTCTCGTATTCCTGGGGATTTAACCAACTCGTCTGTCCGAGAAAAACGAACACGTGTTCTTGCGACTTGATAGTGTCTGCTTGAATTTATTCTTCACGTGTTGTATTGTGTGTGTCAACTCCATGAATTGAAATGTTATTGGTGAAACGAACATTGTAGAACCCGACACGTCTCGGGTTGTTGGTAAATTGTGGGTTTAAATGTACTAATGTGTGTTTGTTGAACAACTCACGAGTTATCTGCATAGATTGAAATTATGTCCATACTTCTCTAAAAATTTTTGCCTTATGGAAAATGGTGACTGTTTAAGGTCGAACCATTGGTACCAGAAAATGATGATTGTGCCATCCGACTTTTAATTCGTTCCGAAACATCTCTAGGCTTGATGTATCCAACACGCAGTAATATGACCCCTTGTGCTTCTTGAGGTCCACACTGTAACTTTGGTATTAGCCTTGGCACTAGATTGAAAGCCGCAACAAGTTACTAAACTGGAGTTCTGGCGGAGTTCTCAGAAGGGTGTGTGTCAATCCCGGGAATCGATTCTCAACTTCTTACATCAGGAACTGTAAATCTCCCGCTGGCATAGAACTTTCCCGTGGTCACAGATCACTGCTGGGAGGACTCGTCATTTGCCTCTGGGTTAATCATCTCTCAACTAGCCATTAGTTATGTAATAGACGAGTGTGATCTGAAGCTATCTTTTGAGTAAAAGGCATCAATAAATTCAAATATTGCTTCCCCCACACTGCTGTAACTAGCACAAGACGCTATTCACATTTACACATACTTACAATACATGGATGTCACATTCAAAATTAATTAAAACCTCTAAAACTATTTGTATGGTGGGAAATGATAAAGCTGGTATTTATTTTTTCGGTGTCTTACATCTGTAATGGTTTTCCTAAGCATAGGGGTTAAATTATAAAAAAGTAACCTTAATTTATTTTTAAATATTTTTAAGTACTTTCCAGATTTCTTTAAATATGATAATTTTATTCTATTCAATATTCGAATTATCAAAATTTTTATAAAAAAACCTTGATTTTAGAACAATTAAAAATCAATTGTATTTAATTTCATAAGAAATGTAATTATGAAATATTTCCCGGTATAAGCAGGATGTTGGTCGTTGTGCATCTTGCCTCAGAAATGATTATTTTTCTTACTCTCCCGTCCGTTTTAGTGAAGTGTTATGGAACATCAACTTCTGTGCCTGTCTCTGGTTTTGGCGTGTTACAGTAGTACTATACCCAACTTCCAGCCTTTCCCATCGGATTTTGACGTTCTCTCACCTGGAAATACTTCATTTAATTTACCTCACGTGGTCTAGACAGTCAAGTTTTCTTTACCAACTCTGTTACCAGCCGGGCCGACGCTTCTTTTGTTATCAAACTAAACCATTATTTTTAAATATTTGGAAGATATATATATCGCCGGAGGACGGCGATAACGGTGGCTGATGAAAGAAGTAAATCAATTTGGATAGGACTGGGACGTATAACGGTTTATACGAAAGAAGACTATTGAATAAATGAAGTTGATATTGATGATGTTGTTGTTGTATTCAACCCCCCGAGACTGGTCTGATGCATCCCTCCATGCTAACCAATCTTGCGCAAGCCTTTTCATTTGCACATAACTAGCACAACTCACATACTTTCTAATATTCTTAGCGTATTCCATCCTTAACCTCCCTCTTCTGTTCTTACCCCACACACTTCCTCTAATGCTAATTTTACAAGACCCTCATTTCTTAAAACGTGGCCTATAAATCTATCCCTTCTCTTAGTCAACGTCCTTCATATTGTTCGCTTTTCCCCTATTCTGTTTAGAATTTCCTCGTTAGTGATTCTATCACCTATCTGATTTTCAGCATTCGCCTATAGCACCACATTTCAAAGGCTTTTATTATTTTCCTTTCTCCAACTCCTAAGGTCCACGTTTCGCATCCATATAACGCCACGCTCCATACAAACATTTTTAGCAACGCTTTCATAATATTCACACTTATATTACCCGTAAGTAAATCCCTATTTTCCGCGTACGCCTTCCTTGCCTGTGCTATCCTACTCTTTTTTGTCTAATGTACCTCCATCATCCCTAGTTATTACGCTTCCCAAGTAGCAGAATTCCTTAACTTCCGTCAGAATATCCCTTCCCACTCTAACACCCTTAGTTATTCCTCTGTTACCCATACTACACTCCATTACCTTGGTTTTCCCTCTATTAATCCTCATATTGAACTCTTTCTAAGTTCATGCCATTTATTATGGTTTCCAAGTCTTCTTCCGACTGCCCAAATACTTTGGGAAAGGATAGGGTTTTTATTTATTATCCTTACGGTATGATTCCTTTTCTATATTACGTGTTATATATATATATATAAGTTAAACAGCATGAGCTACAGACTGCATCCTTGACTTACTCCTACGGATTTCTTTTCTTAATCTTTTATTCTAATTACCGCTGCCTGTCTTCTGTAGTGGTTATGTATAATTGATCTTGATGTAGATTTTTAAGATCTACGGAATTATCTGTTCGTTGGTATGGGATACGTACTAAAATATCTGTTTAGTTAAATAAAAGTTGGTTAGGTGAACTTAATTAATATTCGTTTTAATGCATATATGTTGAGTAATTCGTATAGTATCGACCAGAGGAAAAGGAGTAACTCGTGAAGAATGCAGGTGGTATTGAAACCGCATCACAACTGGACGAGGAATGATAATATTGTTCAAATAATTTGAACTTCAGTGTGGCTCCCATAACCCTGGTTGACGGATATTCCAACAGATGTTCCAACAATCAGAATACAAGCATCAATTTAGTCGGAGCGAGCTGATTGTTATATGTTTGTTGTCTTCCATATTGTTTGATTACTCGGGGCTGGTTGTGTGTGTAAGAAATCTCACGGGAAGTTCTTTCAAAAATTTTCAGGTCACATCAGAAACGGTTAATTAGTACTCATTCAGTTTCGTTATTCGTAATACAGAAGTTTCTCGCTGACTTCGTGGCCATCTGAGAATAATCTACATATTTTCAAAATATGGGACTGGCTAAAAGTCATCCCGATCCAGAAATGGTGAAGACCAAAGTCGTACGTTGCCTTGATCCAGCGTAATTGAAATTCACCATTGACAAAAATAACTTTCTGAACTTCCATATGGTGCTTTGAATGACAACACCGCTTAAACTCCTAATTAACCCCGCCTAATTTCCTGACCACGACGACGGTTGAGAAACGAAATTGTCTTATACCGTTATCATGATTTAACTGCTCAATATAAGTATAAATTCTGTAGTCCAAAGTACCACGTTAAGTGCACGGTGTTAATATATTTGCAACGCTTCAGTGGCTACCAATTTCACGGTTGTCCTTGTGACGTAGTCATCTAGATGGGAAGTGAACACATTTCTGTGGAATTCTGTGGGAGGAAATGTGAGCCCACAGTAATCTTTTATTCTACTTGCTGCGTACTTGAGAATTATTTTCTTGGGTCTTGCGGCCACGCCAAGATTTGTCTACATGATTGTTCTATGTCACTGTCTCTTTTTCATACAAATGGGAAAAGTCATAAGTAATAAATGCCCGATAATCAAATTTATTAAAATTTATATATACCAAAATATGTTCAGGAAACTCTTGAATTGTATCAATTAATAAATAAATAAACTGAAAAATACAATTCTACTTCCAAACAAAAGTAATATATTTAGTATATCATTATTTCCAAAATTAACAAAATATAACTTGAATTTATATAAACCATTTTACCGAAAAAAAATAGACCTCTTCAAATAAGTTTGAGAGTAAACACATCACAAAACCTAAATTGCTATATTAAATCAATTAACGTCTGGTATTAAATATAATTTAATATTAAATTGTTGTAATTGTCTCTTTAATTCAAGAATTAAACTTTCAAAAGTTTAAGTACACATGAAACATCATAATGAAAAGGTATCATATATGGAAATTAAATTTTGTGTATCTGTTTTCACATATATTGGACTCGATATGCTGCAGTTTGCTCATCCAAACAATCTTATATTAATTCAATCGGTTCTGTGATTGTTTATCCAAACGTTTTAAATTTGAAAATTGTTAATTTCTGTTTCGACGCTTACTCTTCGTTAAACCGATATAGTCGACCCTACAATTTAAATATTCTGTTTTATGTGTAACGCTGTCTTTATCCGAACTTTCCAAACATCTCGAAAAAAATGAGCAAAGTTTTAAATATTCCTAATACCGTAGCTTGGCAAACAGGTTGATTAATTTTAATTGTTCTCGGTTTTATTTACAAGATATTGTTCACTTTAATTTTTGATCTTGGTAAATTAAAACCTTACACAGTGCTTAACTTAATTTTTCTCCACATTTGGACACTAAACGAACATTTAATTAAGAAAATAACAGTGAAGAATGTTACCGAAGTCTAATACATTATGTCCAATCTAGTTTCTGCCACGTCTGATTTTCAAGAATTTGTCATTACAAATAAGGTCGTTACTGGTTTCGTTATTTATCTAAAAAAAACTTAACTAGGGAAAATATTTACTAATTTTGGAGGTACTGCGAAGCAATCAGATTTCTTAATAATCTCAGGTTTAAATCGTAGATGACACCCTCCCTAGGCGATGAATATTGGCTAGCTTACCTTGTTGGAATGTAGCGTCGCCTCTGCCAGCTTCTTTGTAGGACGCCTTCCTCAGCGTCGACAGGTTGATCTTCAACGTCCGAGACCGAACGACCGTTCCCTTCAGTCTCCTTCAACTTCAGAGAGCACAATGAACAATCCCAGAGCATCACCGTCGTGTGTAGAAGAATCGAAAAACTGACATTTAAAGTCGATTTTCTGTAGAGAACGAAATTCCATTGGTTGAGACAAAACCGAGGTATTTAAAAATGCTTCTTCGTTTTCTTAGTTCTTGATTATCACGCGAGCGTGGCTACGGAAATTCGAGGTCATACCCCTACGTGCTGAAATGTTATCTCTGGGGATTAGAGACTGCATAAGGTCCGGACATACTGATGCCATGTTCAGTTCCCAATCCTCACTAACTTAATATTAAAAAATCATGAAATATCTCGCTACATGTGTTTAGCATATGTCTTGCCCCTAATGTCTTTTAATCAGTCTCAGTTTCTGAAAAGAATTTTTTTAATTTTTACGGAGCTTTGGTAATAATTCCATGATTTGTTATACATTTATATATATATATATATATATATATATTTGTCTGTGTGTGTGTAGTGTTAACATGTTTTATATTCTGACAAATAATACTATTTTGCACAGTAAATGCATTATTTAGTCAGTCCTGCAAGTAACGTCGACGCCGAATTGGTAAGGATTTTCCGTCAGGCTGCAGAGTTTCGACCGGTCGTAAAGCCGAAGATGAATGCATCGATGTAGATATCGACCGCACGAGTACCCGCAGGAGATTTCACCGTGCCTTCTGATTTATGCTAGTCGTTATTCCGGTTCTACGCGCATGCGGGTTTCCGGTGTGCGTACTTCCGCAATGCGTGCATCCATAACGCACGTCACACCCTCGTTTCCCTCTTACCTTCATTAGCTAAAAATTACTGTTTTATTAAATTCGTATTATTCCACTTGCGGTCGTTTCTAGTCTTCCCTAATAAGGATCGTTCAGTACTGAGGGTTGAATTTTTGTGGAGAATCTTTGAAATTTTTCCCAATGAACTGCGTCAGAGCCTAGAATTGCCTATTGACCTCTATTAAGAAGAGTAATGTAAATGATTGCGGCAGGGTGTGGTTGTAATGTAATCTGAAGTTAAAGGGAAACATCAAAAGATATTTATTTTCAGGATCAGATTTAAAATTAAAGAAAATATTAACAGTTATTTTAATAAAGGAAAATATCGCTAGCTGGAGGAACAACCTTATCTTTCAATCAGAGGTTCACCATTCGTGTTTGTTTCTTTGTTGTCTCTGGTGCAATGTGGATCAGCCACATTCACTGTCGTCTGTGCGGATCCTCCCTCTATAAAAGCTGGACGATGATGAATCTTGGTCTTCACAGCTCCACGGATGTCCGAAAAGTCTAGAATAATACGACCTTTTTCGTCGACTTTTCTAGGATCACGAATATTTATTGGCCCAGGGCAATCGAGTCTTCTACAAAATTTTAAAATTCTGGAGCCACCTCGTCTCAATTTCCGGGTTATTCCAAGTAAACGTCTGTTTCGTGTTTATACTCGCATTTCAGGGATTAACTCCTCGACAAACAGGCGTTGTTAATAAGCACGTTCCGACTTGCCAACATATCAGCCCTGGATAATATTTCAAATAAAAATAATTGAATAAAACGTATATTAACTCGCTGTTAATAAAATAATTATAAATATTATAAATAAAATGCAAAAAATGACCAGACTTCAGAAATAGAATAATTTTAATTCAAATTTATACGTTTCGTCCTCAATTTTCGGGAACTCTTCAGTTCTTTCTACAAAAAATTAATATAATTATATATACATAGTTGAATTGCAATAAAAATTATTTGTTTTGAAATCAACTATTTATGAAATTATATTAACTTTTTTGTAGAAAGTTCCCGAAAGCCCGGTACCAAACGTCTTATTTTGTATTAAAATTTTTCCATTTATGGCTTTTAGATGTTTAATGTATTTTATTTATGTCTCAAATCGTTATTAAAATATCACGGTACACTACTTCGTCCACTACAAAATACCATTTGGACGAAAGATTGACATGGGAACGACACGTAGTTAAGAAACGTAAGCAGTTACACCTAAAAGCTAAGGAAATGCAACAGGGACCTAGAAGAAGGTCTAAAATACATTTTGAAAATAAATTATTAATCTATAAAACGACTTAAAACAGTATGAGTTTATGGAAATTATATCAGGGGATTCACTAGGGAGTTTAATATGGTATAATAGACATTAACGTCTGGAAATTTAAATAATGGCCAAAGAGAAACAAGAATTAATAAACCAAAACCAACAATAATTTAATTCAACTACATGTTTTTTAATGGAATAATTTTGTATTTTTGACTAGTTGAATCTGAAGAGGATTCAAATCAGGACCATATCATGCAGTTGAATTTAAATATTGTTGGTTTTGTATTATTAATTTTTGTCTGTTTCTGGCTTCATTTACGCATTTTTATTATTATTATTACTTAGCTGCTGTTGGGCATTTGCCCGGTGGCAGTTATATACAAAGAAAATACAAATACAATTAAAAAAAGTTTACACTAAGGAAGAATTTTGAAGTGTAGTTTTTTTTTATCTGAAAAAGAAAAGAAAGGAGCCACACAAAAATTACTTCACTGCACTTCACTATTATCACTTCACTGATTCTAAAAGAAAAATACTTCTCACTTTGTTATATATAGTAATAATGTACAGAAATGTCGTTTCCAAAGCTCTATTGTATATATCTATATTGTCACAATTCGTAAAGACCTGAAAGTCAAACTACTACGGCTCCTTAAATAAATCAGTGGCCATGTTTTTGATAAGTAGGTGAAAACAAAAAAATTGCCGAGTTTATTAAAATAAAATTAAGAATAATTAACTAATAAAAATTAAAGTAAAGGAAGTAAAGAGAAAATTTGGGTGATATATATAAGAATCAGATCGGAGACTGAAGTAGTTCATATGGCGATGGATTTAATTGCTGGATACTTGAAGTATAAATATGTGTGAGTGTATTCTGTTATAATTGCATACATAGGAAGCGAGTGTGTGTGTGTGCGTGTGCGAGAGTAAAGCTATCGACCGGGCAGTGCGTATTTTCCCCTGTGGCCTGGTTTTCGCTTTCAGGAGACTGTATTGCTGCCCATCTATGGCAACTTTCCATTTCAGGAGACGCAGCTCCGCAGAAAGCACGCGGACAAGTTCTCGCTTTTCTCTCTCGCCTCCCTTCACCTCTTCTCGTCTCTGGCTCCTCTCTTTCATTACTGAACGCTTTGGAATCCAATAAACACACACTGTGGCTTATCCTGCAACATCTGACGTATTTACCCATGATTGAAACAACACTAACTATGTGGAATCTAATTTTTATCCCCTTTACAGAATTTTGAATCGATTCTCGTCCTTTATAAATCGTTTTGGATTTTCATTAACAATTACCTACGGTAAATATTTCTTGTTTGAACATTCGCTTACTTTAAAAATTTAATTTGGTACTAAAATACAGGAATATATGGCAGCTCTAATTAAAAATACACATATGGAAGTCTAAATTATAGACGAGGCAAAATGAAATTTTCCAAACAAATCTCCGGTCGTGCTCTTTTTAGAAGCGGGAGGAAATATGTAAATATTTAATGTATGACCTGAATATAAAATAGTCTTTCTTTGATCGAATATGGTCGGAAGAAAGTTTTATAAAGTAAGTTGTTGTTTAGGTGAGGAGACAAAATTAAAATAAGTACTAAAATATTCATTCAAAATTGAAAGTATAGTGAACCAGAGCACGGTTAAATTGAATATTCGTATTATTATGAGGTATTGTATTAGTGAAGAAATCTACTTTAGATATTGATTGCATAAAGAGGGTTCCACTTAATCTTATTTACTTCAAAATTACCAGAGAGACGAATTCACGTCATAGTCAGGCAGGGCAACACAACAACATTCATTAACAAATGGTGATTTAACTAATGTCTATTTTTCACAATAATTATATAATAATGGTACATTAAAAATTATTAAAATTTCATAATCTGAATAATAGTAATAAAATAATTACATATTTTTCATTATTATAAAACAATTGTATATAATTTTATTATTAATAATAGAATGATTAAATATTGTTATTCCATTACTAATACTAATGAAATAAATTTATATTATTATTGTAATTTTTTTCATTTTTTTGGTAGTATTATTACCTGAAAAGAAGTCCCAAACTCGCTGACGAAATGTCGGTTCAACTAAATAAAAACTTGGTCTGCAATGAAAGTTAATTTGTGCTCTTTAATTAATAAAACGCCAGACCTCCTATGGTCTAGTCACTAGCGTTTGCTGTCTCACAACCCAGGGGTCCGGGGTTCGAAACCTGGCGTGGGCTTGGATGTTATGGTCACTGAGACTGGGGTTAAGACCATGTATCAGACCAGATTTGAAATGCGTCATGTAAGATGACAGTCCGCAGTCGACGCGGTAGGCCAAGGTCCTGAAGGGGCTGCAAAGCCAAGGAAGAACACGACCAATCAATAAAAAAACGTTGCTGGCAACTATTTGGGTATTTATTAAATGCGAACGTAGTAAAACGAGTTGAACAATTACAGAAGTATCCGTTGGAATGATTTATTTCTAGAAAGCCTGATCTCTAGTTCGATATTGTGTAAATAATAGTGTTTTTCGTTACCAAAGGTTGTCAACTATGTTGGCGTAAATGTAATTATATATCGTGATATGTTTTGGACCTCTTACGAATTATGTTGGACCCCTTGTAAGGTTTTAAATTTTAAATCTGATACACTTTTAAGGCATCTTAATGCTTTTCAAACATCTGCTGTGAAGTCAAGAACGCACTTATAGATGAATAGAAACAAAAATTAGTTGAATTTCAAATTTAAATGTAAATGCAGAAAATTTCTGGAAAAATGATAAATTTTTAATATCCTTCTTCTAAATTAGTCACTTATATTTTATATACAAATATACCAACATTATATTAATTAAAATTAGATACGAAATTGACAATTTACAAGTTAAGAAGCCTACTGCCAAATTGATTTTTACAATTCTATCCTGTTTTGAAAGCATACGGCACAAACATAGTAACATTTTTAATAACTATGATGTACGTGTTATATGAAGGATAAAATGAACATTTCAGTCAAACATAATGTAAATATATAGGGTTTTTCAACAAGGGCGGATCGCCGTTGAAATAGAATAAAACCAGATGTGTGTGAGATATGAACAAAATTAGTTTTTTTACTGGAATAAGCATGCATGGATCTTTGAATAAAAAAATAATTTTGTTAATACCTCGCACACAGCTTGTTTTATTAAACTTCGAACCACCCTTATTGAAAACCCCTATAAAAATTCGCTGTTTTAAACTGCAGTGTGTGTTACATCGGCCAAACAAACCGCTCTTTAGAAACTCGTATCAAAGCACACAAATCGTTCAGTTGTGCCCGAACATTTGTCTTCAAATGATCCAACATTTGACCGGAAATAAACAACATGAAATACAAATTGCTGTATAAAAGTGTTGTTTTTACTACATTTTGTCTACCTTACAGATAGAAGACAAGGGCGTGATCATTGGCAACATTGATCACATGTCAACAAAGCATAAATATATTTTTTCTTTAACTGTTTATTATTTACATTAGAATCATGAGAGACTGTTTCCGTTGTTGTTGTTATAAATTGCGTCTGAAAAAATATAAGTGTGCATTGTGATTCAAAGTATAGCAGTATCCCCTAGTGTCAATATTAAATTGAAAACCTTAAAATATTATATGAAGGTCTTTGGTTGTATGTAATTATGAGTTTATAACTTGTCTTTACTCTCCAGTCTGTTTAAATTCAGTAACCTGACGCAGGTTTAAAGACCGTATCCAAACAAGCCGCTGCCTCAAGGTCGCGGTATCGATTCCAGGAGTGCTGGAGAATAGTTGGATGCGCACTAAAGTTTCGGCCTCTGTGCTCTTTCCCTGTTCCTGACTTCAGTTGACGGGCTCACGGGCGGCACCCGAAATTCTGCGCCCTCCCACTCCCAGATCGATGTTCCCGGGGCTCCGTCCTGTGCTTCCAGGTCACCAGAGTGGGAAACGTGCTCTAATTTCCTCGGCCTTGCCCTTTGATAAAAAGAATTGCCATTTTCGAAGCTTTACGGTGTGCTGCAAAAAAGAAGAAACAAAAGCTCTGGTATACTAAAAATAAAGCACGTCGCGGAAGGCTATCTAACAACATTCGAATATTCATGTGGTGGACAAAATAATATGAACACCATGCAATATCTTGCTGTGTGTTCGCAACTCTGCTGCCGTGCAAATAATGCGATGCGTTTGTATTGCACAGATTGTGCCAAACCGGTGGTGACTGGGGTGCATTAATTATTAATGATAAAAATTTCAATGTTATAAAGAGAAAGAAACAGTATTTATTAAATTTAATTTGATATATTTGAATTAGATATAAAAAAATTAATTTACAAACATCATAAAATTTTGTACTCGCTGCTTACTAAACTCGCCGTAGAGCAAGAGTATCTGTAATGGGCTTAGGTGGCTATATACAAAGCTTGGCATTAAACAAGCCAGGGGCGAGAAACATAAATCGGGTACATCACCGCTTGTAGATCTAGGAGCTGGTGATGATAAACTTCTTCGGTCAGGCTGTGGTCTAGCTGTTTCTCGGCGTCTCGTGCAATCCGCTATTGAAGCTGAATTTTTTCCACTAATAATAATATTGGAATCCCCTGAAATGGCATTATTATTGTAATTGATGTTATACTGTTTCGTCCACTGCTCCTAATCATAATGACCGAAAATATTTTTTTGGGGGTAACAGGCTACATGAGGGTGATCCTGAAGCAGGCAACTCCCCTTTAATAGCTTAGGAAGGGACTTGAAAAGGGGGGAAGTGGAAGGTAGAGCAAGGTAGCCCAGGGTTGACTAGGGCCCCCAGGCTATAGTGTAAGGATCCTACCCGGTGTTTCACCTAAAGGTGATGCAGGGAAAAACCCTAGAAAACCTGCATCAGGTAGGTCGGGCTAGTGGGTACTACTCCTGCGCCCTTCTGATGACGGGAGACTGGATTGCTGTGGGAACGCAACAAACCCGCCTCCATGCCTAGATCAGTATTGAGAGGCAGTTGGCCGACCGGTCCAATGGGATCAGCGGACAACTATTACCGTATGTCAAAGGTCTTCGACCCCCGTACATACACCTCTCAAACTGCTCAAGATCGTCTCAGCCTGCAGGAGTCTTAAATTAGTTACCTTGATCATGGACCAAGCGGAGAGGGAAAGAGGAAAACCAGGAAGGAGGAAGTCAACCTCCACCTGGCTCTCATCGACCGAAAATCTGATTTCCATCTTCTTATATTAATTTATTCCCCGCCCTTTTCTGCCTAGCGGGATTTGTGAACTTTCTTTGAGACTTGACGCTGTTTTTGGTGGCATGTTTTCCGGGGATGACCTGAGATGCAGTCCGTTCCTTATTTAGTGTTGCAACATGTTTATTGCAACGGAATATTTGCTAGTCCCAAACTCAGGCCTTTGTCTCAAGGACTAGCCTGCCATTTCTCAAGTGGTACTGATTTGTGTTTCTCTTTCTGGCTATCGATATCATCAATTGGATATTAATTTAAAATTAAGCAAACGCGATCATTACTTGTTTGCTGTTGGCCTGGCAAGCAGCCTAGCCCGCTTCCTAATAACTATCATCTGTATGTATACAAATATTAATAAAAGTTATGGAGAATTTTTTTAATATAAATGTATGTGTGTAGGGTGGAGACGCACACCACAAGCCTTGTAGTTTATATTTAAGTGTATTGTTCTGCGACTTTTAAAACAAACGATCGGTGAAATGTATGTTCTTTTAGACCTCTTACAAGTTCAAATTGTTGTTGTTCGGTTATCGGGAAGACCTGTGATGTGAACAGCTGAACTGTTAAACGTTTCACGAGTGACAGTATCCACATACGCAAAACATGATAAAAGATCATTGGTGAAGTGGAACAGTGGGGGAAAAACCCAGAGATAACTGTCAGAGACCGACGAACATTAAAAGGGATCCTGGATAGACAACATAAAACAAACGCTGCAAAAGTGACAGCTGAACTCAATACTATTTCGACAAAAACAGGTCCACAGAGCTAACATTCATGGATGGGTTGCCATGGGATAGCTCTTTCTAATGAAGTGGTGCCACCATCATAAAACATGGACACTTGATGATTGGAAGATCAGGATTGCCAATAACGGGGGAGGTTCAGGTTCAGTATTCAGCTGGTTCTCTAATTCACATCACTGGCTGGTTAACAGCGAATGAATATCTTGACAGACGCATTGATGAAATTATTATGAAGACTAGAAAATTACTGCCAAACTGCCATATTCCAAGATGATGATGGGTTCATATCTACTGCCAAAGTATTCAGTTTTGTTTTGCCGAGCATCAGAATATCATCAAACATCTTCCGTGGCCAGCAAAATCTCAAGACCTCAACATAATTGAACCGTTATGGTGAGGTTTAGAGCAGAGGGTAAACAGAGAATTTCCATCATTGAAGCAATTGGTGGATGTTTCAGTAAAACAATGGGACAATATTTCGTTTAAAACTATTCGGACACTATACGAGTCCATTCCGAATTGCAGCTATTCTAAAAGGAAACAGTGGCCCAATAGCACATTAATAAAGCAAGTAAGTGTTCAAATGGTCATTCCAACCCAAGTGGTCTAATGGTACACGTTCAACCATATCATACTTGGCGCAAATTTATCACAGATAAAGATTAATATATGTAATAAACTTTGCAAATTTTTTAAACGTAATATGCAATACAATCGAAACTATAGTCTTCAATTGGTAAGCCTGTTGATCGCGGTCGCGACGAAACCCCATTTTTGAGTCGGTTTTCAAACAACTTTTCAACCAAAAGCGAGAGAAATTCTTCATTTGCGAGAAAATAATAATATACATCTTAGAAACCAATTAAAATATTTTTGCCTGATTTTTCTTACTTTATATTTTACGTAATGTCAAGTATTGAACTAAACTCCAAATAGTCAAAAATCGCTCATGATCCATGCGAAATTCCTTAAAAGGTCAACTTTATTTTTTTTTTCATTTTGTTGGAAGGAGCATATTTAATTCTACTTCTACTTATTTTAAGTTTGAGTCTTGTTCAAAGTCGCGGAAAAACATCTCTTAACTTTAGATAGTTTAGTGACAAACTTCTTAACTCCTGAATCTTAGGACAAAGATGAATATGGGTATTCCTGTTTTAAAATGAACATATTTAACCAAATGGCGAATTCCTTTCGTTAATGGTTTTTGAAAACAGGCGTTTACGCGTGACATTTTTTGGAACATAAATAGAAGTTATCTCCGGCGAAACTGTATGCATCTTATTTAGCGCAAAAAGTTCTACAGGAATAAAAATCAGAAGGTTCCTATTTGCTTCAGTGTTGTAACACTGAGGACTCAAAAATGAGATTGACAGGCTTACCAACAGAGGACTTGAGTTTCCTTTTTATTGCACATTGCGAACTAAAATTTTGCCTAACCTTATAATATATAGGAATCTCTATCAATGCTAAATTTGAACCAAAACTGATGTGGTCAAGCATGAGTGAGTTCCTATATTATTTTCTCAACCCCCTCTGTTAATTCGATTTATTTGTCGTCGTTATTTTATTCTATTATTCTTACCTACCTTTCCACCTTTTGTCACAGTACTCGACTACAGACTATTTTTTAAATATTATTTACCCCTTCACACTCATTTTATCAGTTCTCCTCTTCTTTTCACGCTTTTGATGCTCAACTTATACCGTAAACGGAACGCGATACTATTACAGGTTCGTCTCGCCGATGCAGATGTCCTTTCATCACAGCCTTAATGAAACATTTGTATGCAAAACCAGAACGACACGCCTGAATTTAGAATAGGTCGTGAAACTAATATGAATAATTAGACACCAGGCAGCTCAGGGTGATGGATAACCGAAACTCTATTATCTTTGTCAACAATCTTCTGAAAGATTCGTGTAAGAAATTTGTAAGATTTCGTTTTAATGAGGAGAGTCTCTCGTGGTGTAAAGTGATCGCGAAACGGGGGTTCGTGTTTGTGGAAAAGAATTATCTGGAAGTCGGGTGAGCTGCGATGGAATGTTGTTGGCCAGACTGTAAGGTGATAACCCTGTCTTGCATTAGGACGTTCGCGTGACAAACTCAAACAACGCCTTGCCAAACTTGACACCTCCCACTGTGAAGTGAGCAATTCTTTGTTCAGCTGCGCTCACAGAAGCTGTGCGTGGCGTACATGTTTGCTCATTACAGAGACGGATTAATAAATCCATATTTTCAACATTAATGATAATAACCCGCACATTGAATTTTTTTAATCAGTACTTTCGGTTTTTTAGATTACAATTATTTTCTTCGCGAATTCGATTTTAGCGCGATTTCATTTAAAACATAAGTCAAATAAAACAATTCTAATTCTATTGTTGAGGTTTTGAGGTTCTACCTGAGAAAATGAACACTAGAGAAGTGTTAAGAGCTTCAGGAATGAGTCATTCTGAGAAGGTGTTAACATTGGAGACAGGCAATGTGATCCAGACCTGATTCAAAGGATTAGCTCCCTCTGGGGAGTGAGTGATCATTGAATCGGAAGAGAAGAGCGGAAGCTCTTCTGATTCACTCCGCTCCAGTAACTGTTTGAATCATTCACTCGTGAATCACAATCTCTTCCTTTTTGGATAAATTATCGCGGACCAAATTAAATATAGTAGCATATGCACAAAGTATTGTAACCGAACGTTAATATTATTTTTCTCTTACCTGACTGTCCGGATTATTTTACTAGATTTAAATTATTATTTTCGTGTAAAGAATGGAATTTTTATCTAAGTTTTAATATACAACATCCCAACTAGAAGGAAAATAATTTCAAGAATTGTATTGTTATATTAAAGATATAGGAACCATCAGGGATTTTACTTTAAACAAAGCAATCTCAAAAGAATTTAACGAGAACGTTTTTACTCACCTTCCTCTTTGCGTTATATATTTTTAAGTGGAAAAATAATTTTGTTTCATTTGCCGAGCTGCTGTAGAGTAACATAATAATTTTTACTCATTGACGTAACATTTTCAATATAAGCGTAGGTATGAATGTTACCCACCGTTTAAAATGTGCTAGTATTAAGTACCAAACTCTTAAAGTTTAGTATGTTCCAACACTAGAAATAAAAATTAATAAAAATGCATGTTCTGGCATAACAAAAAATGTTTCGCCTCATGATCTCCCAAATTGGTGGTAAAAAAGGGAGTTTCTCTTCTTTTTTATTTTTATTGATTTCAGTGCTGTAGCCATTGAAGTTTATATTTATTATTAAACTATTTCGGACTTGTTAACCATTATATTTATTTATAATTTATTCTATCGTATAAAACTTTTGTCCGTTTTTTTATAATTCAATATACTCTTTGTTGGGGCGTAATGAAATTAATGAATTGGCATATGCAACTATGAATTTTTATCTGAAAATATTTGAGTATTTTAAAGTTTCTAAAAGGCTTTATCTTCTACAAATGGGTCATTTTTCATTACATTTGAGGTCGTCTTTCTTGGTTAAAAATATAATATTTAGATAACGAATAGTTCTCTGGAGAGAGTTGCCGATATGTGATATCTTTGGGTCGTCGATTACCGAAAATGTTTGGCGAAGGATTGCTCGTCGAAACCGGCTACACGAGGAGAAAGTGCGATAAGGGCGAACTTTATGCACGGAGTTATTTAGGTCTGGGCTCCCCTCTTTTAAGGGTGGAGCCACAGATAGGGGAATGGAACTTGTATGGCACCCTCGTGTATGACGGCAAAACATACATGAAAAAAACGGGTTGCACTGCAACAGCACCAGTTCCTAAAACCGCAATCCTAAATAATCGGTGGGAGAACATCGAAAGTATAATAAGATTGGACGTTATATATTTGCGTGTCTGTGTTACTTGTAGTGTTATTTTGAGCGTGAGATGGTGTATGTTACAAACGTGGCTTATCTATCGGCGATAACCTTGAATACTGTGATGTTGTGGCCGGCCGCCAGTCACAATGTCGGCGATTGTAATTTCTCTCCACATGCAAATACATTTCAAAACGTGTCAATGCCCTCGAGCCTAGAATCTCGTAACGGTTGGAAGAAGGTGGGGAGCGATGTTGCAGGTCCTCAAATCGGGGACAAGGTGAGCAACCTCAATAAAATACCATAATGTATTACGTGGCGTAAATGGGGAAAAGAAGAAAGGCGAAGTACCTTGTGGAGCCGATGGAACGTTCAGCCATGGAAGAAGACAATTCGGCAAGAAATGCTATGTGAAACAGTGTCTATCTTCGTCCTGTCAGTAGGAGGGAACATTACTCACCTAAGTTAAATATATTTACCCACTAACTTATCATTCCTGATTAAGAGAACAATACACACAGATTTCAATCATAGGTGACAAGAAAAAAATACAAAGGGACTACAAACTTGGAACAAAGTGTTCAGCAAACGTTATTATTTATTTTCACACATTCTCGTTCGTCATTCAACAATTAAATAGACAAATTGATGTAGGAGTTTGATACTTGAAGACTTTAGGTTGGTAACACTAGGAAGAACTGAGAACACCTGACTGGTGAAAATTTTTTTGTTTAAAACTTTAAAAGTTGCATTCAATGACGTTCTCAGTTTTGTGGAAGTTGTATGAAATTTTTATAGCTGGGTAGAACAGTACAAAAACAGTTGAACGTCAGTGACTGACGCGCAACGTCCTGGCCGACGAGCTGAAGTGTCAACAACTTCGCTTGATACACATTGACGACATAATTCGTGATGACCGATATATTACTGTTAAAGATGTAACAATAAATGCATAATTATCAGAAACTAGCTTAGGTACTGAAACAAGTGCACGGTGGATCCCGAAAGAGTTAATGTAACGTAACAACACAATGAAACAAGAATCAATGAGTGGCAAGCTTGAAATAACGCTTTGAAAGGGAAGGTTTTCAACGTTTGATGAAACTTTGGTACACCATTTTAAACCAGATTCTAAAAGACAAGGCATGGAAAGGAAGCACACCAGCTCACCAGTACAAAATAATGCAAGAAACGGATGCTAGAGGAGTCACCTTTTGTGATTATTTGAAAGATCCGCGTACAATAAACGGTGCCTAAAACTCGGAAATGATGATGAACAAAGTAAAGCCAGCAATGAAAGAAAAACGTCACTGGTCTCAAACAAAACCGCGATATTCGTTCACGGCAATGCTCGCCCTTACACCGCCAAGCCGATTAAGGAAATTATTGAGATACTCCCTCATCCCTTTCTATAATCCAGATTTGGCTCCTTCTCAGTCTTTAAATTGGTTTGGTCCCCTGAAGTCCTTGCAACAACAAGGAGGTCAAAAAATTTGTCGAAAACTGGCTCAAACGACAACGCGTAGACTTCTTTGCATCAGGTATTCAAACCTTAGTTCATCGTTGGGACAAATGCATTAATATTCCTGTTGATTATGTTGATAAGTAGTAAAAGTCTAATTTTATGTCCTTCGTTTAACGGATTGAACAATAATGGTTTAGCGTTCAAAGCAGTTGTTCGGATGTTTAATCATCAGATCATTTGTAATTTTATTCAAACTAGTATGGTTTAAACTTTTATTCACGGTAGGTATTGGTAGAAGTAGGGACGAAGGATCTGCCCTTAATGTTTCGGCGTTTTCGTCGCATTTGCTGCTACTCTAAACACTCTCCCAGAAACAAACACCATCGTCGCTAATAAAGGAGTTCCCCTACAGCCTCGCGCTGTAAACAAACGCAATTCCGAACAGGATGTTAGGGAAGCCGCCTTCCAAATGCTTCCATGTACATCAATAACTACTTGATTTCCTCACTCCTTTAGACAGATTTCTTCGCTAACAATGTTTTAAATTATCGATTTCTCACTTCTTCCCATTGGCAAAAATTCTCTTAAAATACAGGAATCTCTTTGCTGTTATTCTTTTTTCATTAAAACGCTTCTTTGAAGAGTATTTAGATTACAACAATGTTTATTCCGATTAGCCCAGAAAACTGTGTCCAAAAAAATGGCCTCTACCAGTAAATGTTGGTATTTTATTTTCCTAATTCTGAAAACCTCTGTAAAAATCATATGTGACATAATAAACCATGTAATTATTCTCCTCTTTTCACTTTTCACTCATAACTAAAGCATGAAACATTCTATCGAAAGCAATGTCCAAATTATACAGTATTCAATTCTTGGTGGTTGACACGATTATAAAATTCGATTGAAGGAAATTGTGGAAATCGTTCGTCAAATTAGAGATGTTTAGTGATTTTTGGGGAGAAAAAGTGGTTTGTTGTATTTCAACTGCCGACGTCTCCAAAATGGTCGGTGTTACATTACTTTGGCTTCGAAGACAACTTGTATGGAATTTTCTTTTAGAACGTACTATATGACTTTAATTATTCTTTGTTAATTGCCTAAAATACACCCACTTTTCAGGCTTCAGCGGGGATTGGTCCGGGTCATATTGTGGCGGAAAAGGGAAGGAGTGACGAAATACGTTATCAGTTACTATATTAAATTAAAAAGATACCGTTCACATTTCTCATACTTTTGCTTTGAGTTGTCATACTAAGACTTCATTTGAATACTGCTCTGTATTATTTATATTAAAATTGCTGTTGAATTGATTAGTTTTTTTAATTAAGTAACGACAGGAAGTATCCTTCATTTGACGAACAATTTCCAGAACAATCAAGTATATTATTCGACACAGAATTTAATGCCCTTCAATTTATTACTGGGCAGTGCTTTAAATATAGCGCTTCTTGCTTCACATTTTTTACTATAAACTGAAAAGATATGTTAAATTTTTGGGCTACAAAAACTTTTCCTGATATTTTTCAAATCGGAAAACTTTGATTTTTCACCAATGGCAACGACATAATGCAAATGGATTAAATTAATGAAGGACCTGATCTTTTTTGGGGTATGGTGTAGTTAGCTACTTGCCTAAATCCTTTTTTTTACGCTTTTGACAGTCACGGATTTTATTAAGAAATATTTATTGGGAGATTCGGCAATTAACGAGCCACAGTCATCTTTCTATTTTATTTCAAAATTGACAAAGTAATAATCAAGTTAACTAAATCCGTGAAATGTAGTAGTTCCACTGTTCTGCCGGAACAGACGTCGTTTTATGAAACACTCATATTTTTAAACACCAAAATAGAAAGTTGATTATGACTGATTATGCTGAAGCTCCCAATAAATATTTCTTAATAAAACTTAGTAACCGTCAAAAAATTTTTTTTTCCAATTTTAAACTGTCTACATTCAACGGCCAACCAGCCCAATGCTGTTAGATGGCTGAGGAGAATCAATTTCATGTTATCCGATATTTTTAATACTTATTATTCCAGCAACCAGGCTCAAATCAGTTGTATCAAATCATTAGTGTAAATTAGCGGTTTACGTTAAACAGTATTGCAGTAATTAGGCGATGAGGAAATTGTGTGCGAGTTGTATAAGCTCAAACTTGTGAAACAAGGAGCAGCTGCTCAAGTATAAATCCCAATTAACTGAAGACACTGATGGCGGTTTAAATTTCGAATGGTTGATGAATGAGACATGCTAATGAACAATTACCCTCTGTACTTAATGCTTAATAAGTTTTTTAGAAAAAGAGTTTACTTCATGCATTAGAGATAAGTAAAATTCTGCTGAGAAATATATGTAATTTTTCATAAATTCTTATCCAGCTTCAGTATACAAGTGGATGAAATTTTCTTCTCAGATTGTGACTAAGATTGAGCCCATAGAAATGTTTTTCTGAATAAAGTTAGTTTACTGTAAATATTCCACAACACATAATTATTTTCTAAGCACTAGAAAGCTTTCTTCAATCAGGAAAAAGTTATATTTCGCTTTTAGCTAACACCTATGATTAGGAAATACTCGTATGCTTCTCCTGGTGGGTATGAATCTGAAGAGAATTTATTTTATTGATAAACCCCTACGTTGAGCGCCATTTATTTAAAAGCACAATTATATTCAGTTTATTTGTATTATAGTCTTTATGTATAAGTAATACATAATTAACAATTAAAGCATTAACTATGAAGTACAAATTAACTCGAACAATTTTAAAACAAAAGGAAACGTAGCCTGGACCTTTCCTGTCTCAAGGCGAATTAACATGGGGAGGTACTGAGGAAAATTTTAATTTATGGCGTATAATCAATTTATATTATGTATTCAAATATTATCTTTTGCTCTGGTATCGTTTCCGGCTCTTGGGGTTAATCAGTGTGTCCGCTCTTTCGTTTACATCCCATTTTATGCATAATATTTTCCCTGTGTCAAATATTTCGCATTATGCCATTCATAACACTCTGCAGATATCACATATCCACTCAGCTCTAATAAGAAACTTTTACTCTCCCAACTATATTCTTCTCAACTTGGAGCTTCACATATGAATCCTTCAATATTGTGTGTCCAATCATAAATCTGTAACTATTATTGTTTAAGAATCCACCACACGACTGTCCTACGTCTCTGTTATAGAACTTTGGAAGAATTTCCACCGTCGACTTATCGTGTCAGAAGAAACCGCCCCTGAGCGACCTTATACTGCTTTCTCGTCTCGTCCATGCACTTGAAAGAAATTGAATATTGCTCCAGTATTTAAAATTTTAATAAATATTTGCCTTTTTACACAGTTCTTCAGAAATACAACGTAAGAAGGTTTTTCAGTTTGATATCTAAAATTGAGTGAGTTTGAGAACTCGTTGTAATGCCCTAGGGTTATGTTCGGTATCGTGCCTACTATTGAAATATTTACAACGTGAAAAGTGTGGAGGAGTGTGGTCCAACAGGTTACGTGAGAACCCTGACACAACACTCCAGAGTGAATTAACCGAGCGGTTTGCCGACGGGATCACGTGTCGTCCATGCACAACCAGTTTTCTCAGACGACTTGTCAGTAATTGGACCTCAGTTGCACAATTTCTTTGAGAATTTGTGGTTATGAATGTGCTACAAAATAATAATGCCAATTTAATGCACTGATCTACTGTAATTCTGGAGTTGTAAGACACTAGATTTAGATTACGAGAGAAGCGAAGATCCAAAATTTTTACCTTAGGCCTAGGAGAAAAAGGAATTGACAAAGTTCAACGTAGCTCGACGCTTTCGACTTGACTGAGAATAAACACCTCATCTACCCTCATTACTTTATCAGAAGAAACCACCCCTGAGCGACCTTACACTGCTTTCCCGTCTCACTTGAAAACATTGTATATTTCATTCAGTTTGGCCATTTGCCTTTGTACACAGTTCTTCAGAAATATAAACAACGTGTGAAGGTTTTTCAGTGTGATATAATATTTTATCATCCTGCCAGAATCTCTGTTTAACACATTCACTGATGATGACGCTTTAAAGCGTCAAGTTCAGACTTGCTTCCTTGCCACTGACGCTTTTAAGCGTTTTCCGATCATTGCTGTTCTACGTAGTATAGTAAGATGGCACTCGCAGTCGTTTTATATTACGTCTGTGGCAGTGAAAGTGTTACACGTTTTTGAATACGACAGGAACGTAACCATATCACGAAACCTGATAAATATGCAGTTATTAACATTTTTCCTCGCGACGAGAAGCGGTTTCTTCCATTAATGGTCACATTAATGTTGTCACTTTTAATACGTGATACGTATGAAATTACTTTATACATCCATTAAGAAAATCCACTAGGATAAGAAACGAACACAACCCAGCAATAAATCTTTTTCAATTAATCTAGAATTTAATAAATTATTGTAAACTAGTTTCAAATTTTTAATAATGAATAAGTATACTTGCATCTAACTAAATTAATAAAATGATAATAGTTAAATTTATAAAGAATTATTTTTTGAATTGAATTGATTTAATGCTGTGTAGTATTTAAAAATAAGGATCGTTATTGTTATCAGCATTTGATTATGTAGTAAATGTGGCTTTTCTTTTGGCGTGATTATCGGTGATTCCTGGAATGATTCTTTAGAAATATAACGTTGTTCTGGCTTATGAGCTATGACCCGTCAACAATTCAGCTCCAAAAATCCTTGTACCCATGGTTTTCGTCTGTTTTACACATTGTCAGGAAAGTTTTATATTCGCCTGCCTGTTACAAACTTACTTCCTGACTCTCCATCTTGTAATCCCTATAACTAGCTGATAAACAATTCTCCTCTAGATTCAAGGGGATTTAGATTTAAACCTTCTCTCCACTCAGCCGATTCTTGCCTAAGTTGCTCCGTTAATCGTTTGTGCGTGTTATTAATAATAGTCATGTTCCAGAGATCCTGTATAGAAGCCAGGCTTGAAATATGTGGAATTACCTTGGCAGCTTCCCCGCTAATTTCATCCTTGAAAACAGTTGCCAAAACAAATTTCAAGTAATTTTGCCAAACCGGAAAAAGCCACATTTTTGTGCCACCCGTGAGGAGGAAACGTGCTGTTTATTCCTTTTCTGTTTCGGCTTCCTCTAAATGGCCTTAAAGCCAAGTGATTTCACTCCCGCCATGGAATAAATTTTGAATCAGCACAGAAACTGCTATAGCAAAAAAAAGAAGTCAAACACTGTTCAAGATCAGATGGGTTCGGTGGTTGTATGTGGCGGAAATATAACGTGTGAGCTGGATTCACACTTGGAAAGTTCCTTCAATTAAAGTAACCTTAATTCATGTGAACGTTCATAAGTTATCAGTATTTGATTCAAGCTGATATTTGACTCTTGAAAGAGTTTTTGGTCAAGTTGAAGAAATATTATTTTGGATGAGGTGGTTCGTTCTGGAATAAAACCTATTACTAATTGATATATAAATATTTAAAATAAAACTCGAATATTAAGAGAACCGCTCGTGATGTATCAGGACGTGGCTCAGATAAAGAAGAAAAAGTGTATTTACGTCCGTTATTCTATGAAAAGAATTTTTCCCAGAGAGGATGAAACCTATTAAAAGCACTTAGGATGTCGGTCAGTAATTTTGAATAGAATGGAATTTTGAATGTTTGTTCAGTTGTCTTGAAATCTGAATCCGACAACTATCGACGTTTCGAAGAGACCTCAAACCAGCAAGGTTAAAGCTGAAAATAACTTAGTTCCAGCAAGTGGTGACAGCTTGACGTTACTGCAGTGTCTGCCAAAACCAAGTCAAAAGTAAAAAAAAAGAAGGAAACACCAGTAAAATTCTGAACTTTTGTATGAGTAAATTGCTGCAAGGAAGAACCACTGTCACTATAAATTGTAGATGAATATTAGATCACATTATTCAAGTCAAGAAATTGAAAATAAAAGCTAAATTCTTGGTACTTGAAGTAAAAAACAGTATTCAGTTAAAGTACTTCAATTAAATTGAAAAATTTCAAATTTAACTGTCAGACCCGTTCCACTGAAACTTCTAATTAAAAGAAATCTTCCCGTAGTTCCGCAAGTTTCCTAATAGGACTCAATTCGTGCAAAAGTTTATAGTCTGAATGGTGCCACATATGTAACAGTATAATTAAGCTTGAGTGGTTTCATTTGGGCGCCTCCTACAAATTACGTTTACTGAAATAAAGGATAGCACGAAAAAATTTGTGATGAAAAATACAAAAAACTATCGCCTTCATATCTCATAGTATGCACTAACACCTCCAACAGCTGCCAGTTACTCTGGATTCATACAATATTACCCAGTTTCGTACAACTATCGCATATCGCCACGCTGAACCACTTTCTTACATTATATAAAGGGTGAAAATTATCCTCAGAAATAGTTCTCACGGAGGCTGCTTTTTCTCTTCGTAGTTACTATTTTCTTTGCACGTAATAGGGCACCTTTTCATCATTTTCGGTTGTAGCGCTATTCATTAGTAAGCGTGATGGAATCCCTACAAGCAGTAATATCGTATGTCCATCCATATGTTTACAATTTATGGCGCAAAGAATGATTGCCTCAGTGATTTTCAACAGAAAAATGAATCATTCTGGTCCAGGG
The DNA here is from genome assembly GCA_034510155.1 of Eucriotettix oculatus. Classification (NCBI taxonomy): domain Eukaryota; kingdom Metazoa; phylum Arthropoda; class Insecta; order Orthoptera; family Tetrigidae; genus Eucriotettix; species Eucriotettix oculatus. Next base: position 13,475,523 of record CM067382.1, read on the forward strand.
GAAATCCATGAAAGTACTACGATATTTTGATACCCTAAAATACTCTAAAGGGGCATTAAAAACAAACTGAGTGGAATGGTGATTAGAAAAGTGTGCTTGTTTCACGACAACGCCCGTCCTCACACAGTCTTAGTCATGAAGCCGCTCTTGGACTTATTAGGTTGGCATGTTTGATCACTGGCTTTGCTCCATTTCGTCTCTGTGAAGGCACACATGGGTGCAATTACATTTTCAACCGATGAACAGATGCAGAAAGAGGTTTTGAAGTTCGGGAAGGATCTGTTGGGGGCGTTCTGCGAGGAGGCCATAAAGAAGCTTGTGCCACATATCTTTTGAACGTGATAGTCATTACGTGGAAAAATTCAACAAGTTTATTACCAATAATATCTGTATTTTAAAGAAACCTTTTTCTAAAAAGAAATATGAAAATCTAGTACACTTAATTTCTGAACATGCCTCGTAAATAGTAAAACATTCTATAATTTTTTTAAATACGATAGGCGAAGTTTCTTCAATAAAATATAATTTAAGGTATTTTAAAATGAAAATTAGTTACGATTGTATGAACTATATGAATGAAATTGTACTAAATAACAAACTGTGTGAGTAATTTTGTATCGCTATTGAAGAATCCTAGGTCCGTGCATTAAATTTCTCAGGTTAATAATTTGCTAGCTGTCAAGTTGTCCTTTATCCTTCGAAAGCTCAATTAAAAGTGAGCCATCAGTGTAGTTGTGAAACGTGCTCAAACTTTTTGTTCACCTGATTATGAACAGCGTGATGGAATTCACGAGGAACCTGTTGATCTGTCGACTGAATGATCTAAATGGACTCGTCAACATCCGCCCATTATATTTTCATGACCGTACAAAGCGACCAGTCGCTCATTTCACAAATCAGACCTGCGAATCCACCTCCATAAAACATTCTCTTTACCTTGCAGCCACTCGCTTCAGTTTTACGTTTTTGATTGCATGAAACGGATATGCTTTTGGGATATTAATGTAGAGATGGGAACGGGTTTTCTTTGTATTCACTGGATGATTAATAATAAATATCTCGTTGAAATTCGCATTATGAAACGTTCTGGAAATTTCTTATAAAATTTAGGGAGAAACGTTTACGGTAAACCAATTTTATTCACAAATAATTTCACATTTTTAAATTGATAATTCATGGGACAGAAATAGAATAACAGTCACAGTCCCGTATGCTCCATGTCAGAATGATGTAAACCCATTAGAAGCTCAGATTTATTTCCTTGCTCAACACGTGCATTTAGTTGCTAATTGGCTGTGTCGTGGAACAAGGAACTTCTATACGTTCCCTGACACGATTCCCGGTTCTGTGGAGCGTTTTCTATCTTGCTTTATTAATTAAATTTATGTTTAATATAAGATTTACCTTTGTACACTTCGTCATGGTACCGATCCATTTTAATTTCAACAAATTTCCTCGCCCCCAAAAAAAGTTTTATCATACAGAACCCTTATATATATTAATGCAGAAAATGAATTAATCTGACATTAATCTCTGGAGTAATGTCTAGCAGAATGTAAAGTAATAGTCGCCATATTGGGTGCTAGTAAATATGGCGGAGTTACATGGATTTTGTCTCCCTCACAAGCCGATAACTTTACAAACCTCCGGGGATATACGTTATGGACCCACAAATAACTAAAATTCTTTCCCTTCTTATAAACATTAAATTCAGGAGTTTTCTCATTAGGAGCTATACGTACATTTTATTAAGTTTTGGCTTTAATTATAATAGAATAACTACATTATATTATTATATTTTTTAAAACAAACCAGCAAAGAACAGTAACGAATACAAAAGCTATGAATGACGAAAAGAAGATAAGTAAGCAAGCATGCTCTATTTTAACACATACATTATGAAAATATCCGAAATTAGTTACAAAATCATTTAAAATAATATGAAAAAATATTTATGTATTCACACTAAAAGGATGCTATGTGTTTCTACAGGATTTAAAGAAACTCTAAAGTTTTGTTGGGATTTGTTCACGCGTTTTTTTAAGTTTATACGGAGAATATGTAAACATGCACACAATTCTTTTTATTATAAAAACTGGATGGGTGCCCGGCGTTTAGTTATTTAACCCGTTTCTGATGAGCGTGAAATTTAACGCCACGCCAATTAAATTATAACGTGTTGTTTAATGCGAACTTTAAGATTGTGTGCGTGCAGAAGATATGATGCTTAAAGAATGATTTATAACGTAAAACAAATAAAAAATAACGAATCCGCCAAATCGTCAACAAAAAATTAATAATCGTGTATGACATCATTAATTGTTTACAATTCTTGCTTAATATTATTTCATGAGTCTTAACATCGTCAAATCTATTAAATTATAATGATTGAAAAATCTTATCTATTTTTACCACCCTTTAATGTTTTCGTAAGATTGTATGGCAGGATAAAATTGGTTAAACGTTGATCAGAATCGTGGTTCACGGTTCTCTGAAATATTTCATGAAACACAAATAATCTTAACGTATTAAAAAATATTTCGTATTTTTTTATTGTCCTTCCACGTGTTCATATTGCAGAATATAATGAATCAAATGCATGAGTAGCAGAAAGCTAAAAATAGCCGCCATATCATTTGCACTTAAATATGGCGGATTTTCCTGTATTGCGTACTTTTTAAATATAATTCCTTCCACGTTTGTGGTAACGGTTTCTCCCGCTCCGGTAGTGTTCTTCTCCGGGTGCTTAAGAATATGTGTACCAAATTCTGTTGCCATTGTTTCACATGTTGAAGAATATAAAAACACACATATATACAAAAATATATACGTTTTTATTATATACATTACCAAAATAATGATGAGCTCGGAATGGTTTAGTTTCGATTTATTAGATCCAGGGAAAATATTTATGTATTAACATAGTAAAAATCTGTTGTGTATTTCCATGAATGTATCGTGTGAGCTATTTTCATATTTATATTTCCAATTTCTCAAGGTACAAGGAAGACTTAATTATTATAGTAACAAGTTAGTTGTGGGTGGTGAAAGTATTCAGAAATATATTTCAATTATTGGCTACGGGAGACGACATTGTCATGGCGTTATAAAAATGTATTTGGGATATCTTTGGAATTTTTTAAACGAGATAAGTGAATTGCCTTTGGTTTGATCCGAAATGCACGTGAAAGGGAAGGAGGAGGATTGCAATAAATCACTGTTAACAACGATAACAGAATTACCCTGCTCCTTGAGCATAAGTGCTTTCAAATGTTTAACCAATTTGCGTCACCCAATTAAAAGTTTTCTGTGTAATAATTTGAGTAGGTACAATTATAAATTATTTTCATGGTACAAACCGTCCCTATTCTTCCGCAGGGGTTAGCTATTGTTAGTTTTGAAGTTTAAGCGCTTTTTCAATCCGGGTCAGGTGGAGTTTATCGCTCGTTTGCTTTTAGTGCAGCACTTGAGTGTTATCTGGAGCTCCTGGACTCCCTGGTGCGAAATGAGTCGTCGTTGGTTGTAGTGGGGGGGGGGGGGTTGTCTCGAGCCTGTTTCCCTTAAGTGGAAGAGAGCAAAGCGGAACAGATTGCAGAGATTTCCTTCCGCAGGTCAGGTACCCCGTGTCTAAAGCGAAACCACCTGCCATCTTTCTTCACGGAGTCATTTCTACTGTAGTCATGCTGCTGCAGGAACGTACCTAGAGATGCATCATATTATCTGTATTGCATCAGAAATACAATTGAACCTTAGGAATATACTTTGACTGTAAAATGTTCACAGAATAGTAGTTTTGATAAAATTTAAATTATCCCAAATTCACACAGAAGTTATTTTAAAACACTATCCTATTCAAAATTATGTTACAATCTTAGGATGTACTTTTCCTGTTTCAAAAAACACACATGTAAAAACATTTTTAGCTAAACTCAGTAATGAAATCCCACTCTGTAAACGGATTTGAAGGGGTAAAATATCGTCATGAAATTTGTAGTTTTAATTACACGCAATTTGAGTCGAAGCTTTTTTAGTAAAAACTTTACAAAAGGAGCACGATGTATTTGTCTTACGGTTTTTGCGATGTCTAAAGGGTCTCTACTTGGCGAAGGCTGCGTTGTCCCATGTTACTGACGATGAAGTTGTACCCTCTGATGATTGCGGCAGACCTCGGCGTTGAATCGTTCATCGCCGCAGTTGAGGCATGCAAATCCGAACTCCTCTTGGCGGTTTCTCTCTCGATGATGAGATTACCTCAGAAGAAATTTTGTACAAGTTCAACTTCTTAATTTCAACCCCAACATTTTTTAAGCTCAGAATCTATGGAAGAAACTGGCACTGATTTGTTAACATGTCAATATCCTCCAACATCCAGCCCACGACAGAAACTTTCTTTCTCCTCTTCTGGTCTTGCCGTAAAAACAGTCCTCTCAACCAGTCATAATAAATTATGTAATTAGTGCAGTAAATAATCGTCAAATCGGATTCCCAGTTCAAAATTCTCACGCGAAAATCAAAGATAGAGAATGATTCTTCCGCGTCTCGACACATTGTAGGTTCCAGATAAATAATGATCATTCTTGTAGCGAGATTAACAATTCATGACGTGCAAATTAAGCTTCAATATAGTGTCAAACAGCCCAGAAATATTAAAATAAATTAATTACGACAGAAAAAACATTTATTTCACCTTTATTTTATCTTTTGTGACCAAGACGGTCACAACATTCAATTAAAAATCACTTTATTACCATATAAATAAACCCTTATTTCATCAACTTAGTACATGTGTACTTGAAATTACGTCTTGGTTATAATGGCTGTATTATGGAGACGAACGAGGTCGTGCGTTCGGCAGTTGCTTTACGACTTGGTTTGCAGTTTCTGATGGTTTGTTGGTGCTCAAGTCTCGCGTTTACTATTATGTGAAGCTGTACTTCGTAAGTTAGTGCTTCAGTAAAAATCTTTGGCTCTTGTCAGTCTTTATGAAGGGTTGTAAAACCGCTCGGCCCTTTCACTACCCGTGCACGAGTCTCTGTGGCACATAGCAAGTTACAAAGCAACAGTCATTAGTCTTTTGTGCCCTTGATGCATTTCCCAGGCCGGCTTCCATGCGTGCCAATTAAAGTCGTTGTACTCATAATTCAATTTTTTTTGTCCGTTAGTCTTTCACCGAACCGGTACTTCGATTAACATACAATACAATCATGGGATTAAAATTTTCCACATAGCATCTTCATTCTTTCACACCACTCATTTGTGATGTTATTGCTTATTAAGTGTTGATCTCTGTGTTTATCCATAATTTGTCTGCTTCTCACATTCTCTTTCTTATCATTCAAAAACGACAAGCCTGTATTAAATAAGATTTAAGTGTACAGAATTAATAAGGAATAATTTGTTTAACAAATATTTTTTGAATTGAATAAGTTTGTTTTTGAGTTACCTCTTTATTTGGCTTTGCCATGCATCACAAAATCCCGACCATTCAATCGAATTAAATATCGACTGCTTACGCAGATGAGCCGATTACAGGGGATACTGACTGATTGGTACAATGGGATTAGCAATGGTTGCTTAACTAAAGCCCAAAGCTTTTTGTTACGAAACATGCAACACTTTTAAACCCCACAAGTCTGTACAAAATTTATCCACCTTCAATTTTATGAACTGTTTTAGTTAAACACTGATATTTATTTAAGACATCTACAACGTTACATCAATATTTGTCGGCTTCATCAGGTAACTAGACAAAAATTTAAGAAACAATAATAATTTTGAATACATACGTTTCGTTAAAATATAAAAAAATGTTGATTTCAATTCAATAAATGAAACTGACATTTTAAATGGCTACACACGCGGAGAATTTTGCGTCGTGGAATGCTATTTAACTATATATAACTAATGTGGACCGTTGAATTAAAACGAGGACTAATAAATTAATATAAAAATTAAATTATTGTAAGAAGAACGGATCATAAATTTTGTGTAATTGTCACCTGATATGAAGCATTCCGCTCATCAGTCTTGAGAAATAATCAGTTTATTCATCCAAAACGTCCACTTTTATCATTCAAAATTCTACTTATTATATAGATATGCTTGGATGCTATTGTGTACTTTTGAATATTACATTTGATGACTTTTTTGTGTTCTTTCTTCCTTTATTCATGTCTCTCTTGGTTTGACCAAAATACAGTGCATTACAATATAAATCATATTATGTTTTCCTAGAAAATTAATTTTGTCTTTAATAGATTAATATTTAATTTATTTATAGATATCAGAACAACACCAACTGAGTAATTATTAAACAAGTCAATTGATTTATATTGTTCATGTGCAATGTAAGGTAAAACTATAAAACTCGTTTTCTGTTATTAATATTCTTAACTGAGAAGTAGTAGTCAGATTATTTGATTTTACTCAATCCAATTTTGACGTGTTTATTGATCAAATTTATTGATTAATAGTAATAAAAGATAACTCATTTCATATTTTCAATGTGGTATTTTTGAAGTCACATATTGATAGGCTCTTCTACCAGATTCTAAACCATAGCTTTCTTTTGGAATATTAAATGATTTTTATATATTTATATATTTAAAGAATTTGTTGATTTTTATACTAATTATAGCATAGCTACCATAACGGTGGAAGGAAATAAGAAAATACTTTCAGGAAGTTAATTTATGGTCACCACATGGTTCAAATAGAAAATCATACACTATAAATAAAATATCTACAAAAAGTGGCATTCATTGACAAAATTTATCCACTGCTTCAGCATGAGAATCTATCACAAGTTAACTCCCAAGAAATTGATCAAAAAATATTTTTAGCGTCGTAAAGCTCGAACACAGAGAAACCCCAACGGCTTACCGGTAAAAGATTGCCGTTCATAAGACGAAGCAATGTTTGATTAATTCGGCGACGTTTTGGCCAATATATTGCGTCCTTCTTCACCATCTTTCAAAGACCAACTTTTGAATTCAAACTCAAAAGTCCTTCTCTCTCTCCCTCCGTTTTTCTCGCCTCACTGCCTTCCCTTCTCTCATTTTTCGTTTATTTCACCTCATTCGGGGAAATTTGTCAAATCACTACAACTCAAATCTGTTAATCATTTCCTGATTGACTGGTGAGAATGCTGCTTCGCTCCGTTGGGGTGCGGGTGACTTCCTGGAATTTTCCTCTTACCTGCGAACTATTTTTAGCCGGGCAGATCCATCAGGAAAATCTTCACCTTGGCCTCACGAAGCTCTTAACAGACATATATTAATCATGGTGAAGCCATATTGTATGAAAATTAAGTATAAAAACACAATTGAATCACAAGAGAAAATTGAAATATATAATTGGTAATGATTTTGTTATATGAAACCGTTATAACATCTATAAAATAAATAGTGATTAAGATCTATTTCACAAATTAAATATTATTAAAAATTATTGGCTGATAAATTGTCTGAATTTTTATTTTTAAGAAGATAATATCAGATTACTTATTTATTGGCGATTTAGTTAAAATAATTATTTAAACTGGTTCTAATTTAGTTCGTATCTTTTTATATTTTTTCAAGAACATAATTGAATATAAATTTAAACCTTGTTAAATTAAGATGTATTTTCTTGATCGGTGTTTTACAGTGAATATTTTTTTGTTGCAGGTGAGTTCAAGTGTCAAGTAAGAATTGTATTTTAAAATCCTACCCTAAAAAAGGTACGTAATGATTTTTCTTCTCCTATAATTGAAGCGGCTTAATTTAATCGTAGGTTTTATCTTCAAAATTAAGATATCTTTGTGGAAATGTTTCTAAGAACTGAATTTAGTTCGTTCCTGGTAGACTTTTATTTGGCAGGAAATAGTATTTGCGATTGTTTTTCAAGGAACTTGTCGGTAACTTGTCTCGAGGAAAATCACCCACTATCTGCTAAGTCGAGATTTCTGTATCTAAAAAAAATAGAAAGTGGTACAATTTAGATAGAAGAACTCACGCAGGGAAGGTGTCAAGTGGAACTAAAACTTTAAAGAAAATAAATAAATGGTAATTTCATTTCAATGCAATTGAATTAGAGAATTTCATCTCATGAAAAAATATTTTTGCTTGAGGAAGAACAGTGCATGCTTAGTAAGTATGAAATCTTATAAATGAATTCTTCCACCTTTTTTAATACACTTTACACAAAGTCGTGTAAAGTCTTTGCTTCATTCAGTAGATTTAATTTAGGTCTTTGTTTTCCTTTTTTGATATTATAGTACCTGATTGTAGTCGAAACATTGTTTTCCTTTTATTTTCGTGAGATGAATTCTGTAATTGAATTATATGAAAAAATAATTCTAACGATTTTATTCCATTCAGAGAGTTGTATTTAAGGTTACGGTAATAAAGAATTAATAAAATTTTTCAATGTTTGAATAGCAGAAGCTTTTACCCTTAAAAAGGGGGACAATTAGAAAGGATTTATATTTTTCATAAAGTTCTAAACAAAACGAGTGAAATGGACGTTATTGTGGTGAATTATACCAAAGTTAAAAGATATTACATAAAAATAAGGCTAATGTTTAGCTATATTGATGTTATTAAAATATAATATTAGTATTAAAAATAATGAGAATGAGTGATTTATATTTAGTTATAATTGCAATGTTGATCAACTAGAAATAGCTGTGTGTATTATGAATGATTAAAATTAAGCTGTTTGATGACTAATGTAGTAAAATTGAATATAAACGTGTATGCCTTGAATAGTTGACACATGTCGTTGTTTAAAATCATACTTATAGTTGGTATTATTATTTGAATATTTATGACGAAGTATTGTAAAGTGCTTAATTATTGCGTGTGTATGATGGTAATATGAATATTTAATTAGGGAAATAAATCTAAACCGTTTGTTTGTCGTATGTAATTCATTTGTATCAATTTGTTTATTAAAGTTTGCAAATGAATATTGGATCATTGAATACTTAAATCATTATAAATTTATTGGATGATTTATTAATTATATTTATACTTGACGTCAGATAGATATCAGTTTTAAAAATGGAACATTTTTCACATATTTTGTACTAAGCTATTGACATCGATAACTTTGCCGTGTAACGAGGCCTGTTAATAAGAAAGAAATGTCAAGTATAATTACACAATTACTATAGTTTATCTTTTCCTGCTAGAGCACTGGCGGATGCCACATAGAACTATATTTCTTACAGGACCTGTTCCTTATCTTTCAGGAAGTATTTGAAGCTGGTGGACGATTAAGGAAAATATTATCACAGTTTCTCATTAATACTATTTTTGTAACTATTTCTTAACAAAATATCTTATATTTTGCAACAGTAATATTTATCAAAGCCTTTCCCGTTGTATATTCTGGATAAACAGTTCTTGGGTTTCCACCTGGGCTAAATTAAACTTACGCCACTACGTTTTGATGGCGTACTGTGACATCACAAGAGCTGTTTACCAACATTAATATTTAATTGCTGCTCCTATCTTATACAATATATATTAATATATTAATTTTATTCTACCGTTTCTGAATTTATCTAATACGTGTTGCGTAACTCCAGCTTTAAAATTCTGCATGGTCTGAAGTTTTAAAACTGTAAATATGATTCATGATTCACAGTGTAAAACAAATGTTAAAAAAACAAAATTAGCCAAATCTTTAATAAAAATATATTAACTACGAGTAACACCGTTAACTTTTTGGATTTTCATTTGAAAAGCTTTTATATTTATATTTTTGTTTAATTTATCCATTATTATTATTATTATTAAATAATCAAAAATGAAAGAAAAACGGTCAAAGATTCTCAAGAGCTTTCTCTCAAAATTATTTCGTCAGTATGTGCAATTGACAACAAAACCCATTAATTTATGACGTTTAAAAACCTTCTTTTATCATCCTTAGATACTTTAAGTTCTTATTGTAGGATTTTATGGGGCAAAGGTCAAGAATAATCATGTGCCATGGTTCCGTGGAGTATTTGATGTTAAAAGGCGGTTCTAAGTAATACGTAATTATACCATCGCAAGTATTTATCCTTGTACGTGTTCCTGGTGTTTTTATTTCAAGATATAACTGATCAAGTGTGTAGTAGAAGTAGTAGAATATAAAAATATGTCGTATTTCCTATAATTAAATATGGCGGATTTTCTCTGACGTCACATAAAAAGCTTTCATACTTTTCCCTCTACTCTTTTTCCTAGGGTTTCTCACATCCTCCTCCTCAAGATTTTTTCTCAGGGTGTTTAAGAATGTACGTTCAAACAATTATTGTTGCAATTTCTCCTCATATTTATATACAAATTTAAAATTTACATACATGCAAACATTCGCCAAATTTTATTATATAGACTTAATGCTGGTGTCTAAATAAAGTGCAATAGGGAGAACTGTAATTTAAATTATGACGTTTCGTTCCTAACTTTCGGGAGCACTTCAGTTCATTAATTAAAAATCATATTGGATTAATTTAATTGTTTTACTTGTAATTATTATTTTTCGTCCTGCTACATCAAGTGTGTTTTATTTGATGAATTCTCTTATCTCACTATAATTATTTTAGTTCAGGACTTCAATAAAAGTATTATTCTTAACTGCAACATAACAAAATTTAATTATGCTTCATAAATACATACCTCTTAGTTGATGTAATCTTTCCTTCTATGTTACGGGACGTAACTGAATTCAGTTTGAGTGTGTCCCGACAAGCAGAAGAAACTAAAATTTGCATTAGTACAATACAAAATTACTGAAGTCGTTTCAAAGTCGTGTCAAGTTCACATATACTTAGAACATTAATTAGAGTTTTCTTGTTGTTTTAAATATTACGTGATTTTCAAACTCCTTAACTCAACGTTACCAAATCGTTAATTTCGTTTTTCATGTTGAAAACATTTTTGAGTTTTGAATGTGACGGTCAGTCACGATAATGAAAGATAAGTTGTAATTTCCTGGCCTTGAGTAAGTGTACTTGGCTGTCCACGGCTACTCGTCCGCATTTATAACCTCTAATCCTTTTACCTGATGATAAAAATAAAATATTCTCGGTACCCTGACCCAGATAATTCACATGGTCATGGACAGACATCTCAAGGTTCCGGAGATAAATAAACCTCGTGGATAATTGTTAGAAAAACTACTACTCCCCCAATCAACTCTCCTTCCTGATTCTAGACACACAATACGGTTTTCGTCCTAAACACTCCTGCCCCCATCAAATATATCGCCTCTCCAACCTCATAAACAACGCGAATCCCTCATCACCTCCTTTATTGACATCGGAAGAGCTTTTGACAAAATCTATCACCCTTTCCTACTATCCAAAATTAAAGACTTCCTAAATGGCACCCACTACTGAATACTCCTAAACTGCCTTTCTAACAGAACGATCTCTGTCAAAATAAACAACCACCTCTCCCAACTCCACTCAATTGCGGCGGGAGTCCCCCAGGGAAATGTCACTGCCCCCTTCCTATACAACATCTTCTCCCACGATATCCCACAACATCCCAACACTATCAGACGACATAGCCATCTCCTATGAAACCTCCTCTCTCATCTCTAATTTCCAACCATTCCAATCAGCGCTCAACAACCTAGAGCAATGGTCCAAACAATGGTGAATCAGCATCAACCCTTCTAAATCAATAACCGTCCCATTCAAACTAACAAAAAACTCTCCTCCACAAACCTTTATCTAAACAACTCATTAATCCTTACAAAAACAGAAACCACGTTTCAAAACTCTCGTGGAAACCTCATGTTAATCTTCTCTTCTCCAAACTCAACCATAAATTCAGAACCCTATATCCATCCCCTCATGAACAGAAAAGCTCCTGTTACCGTCAGCACAAAACGCTTCCTATACCTCTTCACAAAACAGCCCACCTGGTCCTATGCTTCGTCCATATGGGGAACAGCAGCCAAAATCCATTCAGCCCAAATTCAAACTAAACATAAACCGACGCACCATTACAAACTATCCCTAGTACCTTAGAAATTCTGTCAGCCACCATAAAGTCAAACTTCCCAAAGGAAACTCTGTAATCTCCAAATTCGTAACCTTCCTTTCCTACTTAAAAGCGTCCTCAACCACCCAAAACCCACGATCCAACAATTCCATGACAATCCTCCTCCACCTCTACGTTTCTGTCAGCTCAAAATAAAACTACCTCATCCTTCCCCACTGGACATTCAGGCATATCCTAACCCACCTTACCTTCATGTCCGCAGACCACATCCTTATATATATCCTCCGATAATCACTTCACAGCCTGTCAACCCTCATCACCCACGTCATATACCTCTCAGATACACAAACACACAAAAAAAAACCTAACCCATCTGCCAAAGTAGGTTAAACAAAGAACTAACTTACCTTCACGTTTACAGGTAAATTATATACACTATTTTAATTTTGTAAAAACATTATTTTCAGTTTGTATCTAGTAGAACAAATATTGTAATAACTGATAATCGTAAAGATTAATTTTTTATATGAATAAAAAACTCGTGGAGGACAATAAAACCGTACGTAGAGGGTTGAGTGGGGAGAAAGCTTTGTCGTTTTCAGATCAGAATCGAATTGAAGGCGGTTATCATTCATAAAATACATCTCTCTATTTCCTGCCTTTATCCTTTTCTTTACCTCATTTCCTCCTCAGTTCTGGAGAAATGACTTGTCGGATATGAATCAGCCCTCGGAGTTCAACACTTGTGATGTAAAATTTGCGGTCGTGCTTCCGGCGGCAATAAATTGTAACTTCCTAACTTCTTCCCAGGTATGATAGCAAATTGCAATTTAATTGTTCCCTTGCTCTGTGCGCCAGAGCCAAGGTCGCGTTGTTGGTATAGAGACGGCGACTGATGCAACTTCCTCACTAGGCAATCCTTGGCAGAGAACTCTGTGTACCTGTCCAAGGTAATTTATGACACAGACACGATAAATCATTCCAATTATAACATTTTTCAGCCGTCGGGCATTTTGACGTGTCGTTCGGTGAAAACGTACCATTTTGTGGTGAAGCGGGCGAAATAATTAATAAAAATTTATTTCCAAATGATGCGTCAATAGTTGGCGTGGAATAATTAATATAATTGCCTTATTTCACATGAAACGAATCCTACATATGGGGAGGAAAACAGACGAACAAAAAGTGTTTTGTATTCTTAATTTGCAGAATGCTTGTGCACTTGGTCAGTGAAAATCGATCTCAGCGCGGTTGGATCGCGTGTCAGAGCACTGAAATAAAATATTTCACTTGTCCTACAAAGTTTAATTTACATTTTGCTCGTAATGCTGGTTGAAGTTTCCTCTCGCAAACAAAGAATTTAATTTTCCCTAACAATAATTTATAACAGGGGTGGCCAATATTTTGCATATCCAAGCGCCAATTTTTTGACAGATGAGTTCAGATGCAACAGATTACTCGAGCACATTTTATATCGCCGTACGTTTATGGTTAGTGGTTGGTCAATAAATATGCGGATAGAAGGTGCTTCGCTTAGGGGATGCAGTTAAATTAATTAATCTACGCCAATTTAATGAAGCACCAATCTACAAAAGTCAATAAAAATGTTCCTGTACTAGAGGGTGATAGGCTTATGATGCTGCTATAGCTGACATAGAGTCTGGACTACAGTTGTTGGCACTGAGAGCAAGAACAGCTTGGAACTTGTCTGTTCTCTGTGTTTTCCAGAAGAACTTTTATTAAATTCTTCTATTCCTGAATTTTGGCCATTCGTTGTATTTATTTATAATACATGTTTAACTGCACATCGCTTTTTAACAATGTAAAGGCACTTCTCGTCCGAAATACAAACAGGCTCACGGATGCAATGAGCCACTTTTGATCGTCTAAAGCTCAATTTTTGGTGCACGCGCCACGGTTTGGGCACCATTGTTTTATATAAAAATGAAATGACTATTGTAAGGAAGATTAAAAAAGTTTTGTTCAACGACAATACAGTTTCGTCCACAATTATGGGACAATTTTTTTCATATTTTAAATTTTTTAAATGTGAGCATATATTTTATTTACATTAACACGTACGAATATAGAAATCTATAATAATATCTTGGTAAACTTGTTATTATACCAGTATGGATTTCTGTTAGCATGGATATAAAGTGTTCCTTTTTCATTATAAAACATACGCGTTGCAGTTATTTTTGGCCATTTTTTAAGTAATTAAAAATTGTAATTACTGAAATAAAATTATGAGAATTATTTCACACTTGACAGCAATTTAATCATTTCGTTTGACAGGCTACTTGAGATCATAGTATATTCTGATTCTAGTTTATATGTATTTAGGGTAGTACCTTTTTGGTTTGAAAGGGGGAAAAAATAAACTAACACTTAGACAGGCCGACAGAAATCTTCCCTGGGCTGAAAAGGGGGGGAAAGAAGTAACCTAAATTTTTGAAAGATCAATAGACAAATTCTCTGGGGTGATCTCCACTAAAAATTTCACGGCAGTCAGGTGAATGGTATAGGAATGCATAGGGCAAATTTGATAAGTTACAGAGTGTTCAAACTGACCCGGTGCATAAAACCTGGAGCACCTTTTATTTACATGGATTAAATTGTACGATGAGTAAAAGAACTCATATGACTGAGTTATTTGATTGAGAAATTTGCAATGGGGTAAATTCTGTTACCGTAGAAAAGTAATAAACAGCCTTTTTAAATTTTATGTTGTGAATAGCCTTTTATTAAGATGAAACTGAATTAAAATATTATTTTCATTTCAAGTTCTGATTGAGTTGTGTTCTTGAAGTAAGTAATTTAATTATAAAATGTCTTTTAACGGGCGTTGAATAAATCTTATTGAAAACACAGCTTTCAGTAATAAGTATTACCTCTATAAAGGTGATTGCTTTAAAATATTGTGAATGAAAGTAATCTATTAGTAACGGGAAAGAAAACACGTGGGAAAAAAATTGTCCTTGCAATTCAATAATTGTAAACTGTCAAAAAACAACTTATTAAATGATGTAGGCAGATTTATTAATTAATTGATATTTTATAAAAATTAAGTGCGCTCAATTTTCGTTCCCCCCATTTTGGGGTAGAATAGGGGCGGGATTATTTCAATACTAAGGACGCATCTAAGAATATTCTTTTGAAGAATGGCACTGAAAAATCACAGCTACCGACATTCCCTAGATTTTGTGCCAGAAACACGATTTCGCGATAAGGCATTGCATTCCAGTGGCGTCGTGTTTGTCGTGGTGCCAATATTTTCGGTTATGTCATGAACAAGATACGTATATTTGCCAGTGTGCGTGGGGATTGTTTACACGGATATGTTTAATTCAATGTTTCAGGCGTTCTTTTATATTTTAAGCCACGTGGAGCTGAATGTTAATTTGCGGTTTAGCCGTGACGTGCGATGCGGTTTGGCTTCGTGTTATTTGCAAAGTGTCGTATTGCAAGGAGCAGCACACCTGACGTGGCACAAATTCAAACTAATTTTACTAAAATCAGATTGTTTGCTTAGACATAATTAATAATCGTGTCCGGGAGTGCATTCAACGTGTCTTGCTACATATATATCTCCCGCTCCGAGATGCTCAGCCTTAAATATTACTTCATGAGCTAAAATTGTTCTTTTGTTTTTTTCTCTTTTTGTTCGCTTTATTCCCATTCCCTGCGCATAACAGTTCATGAATTTATTATCGGAATTTTAATTGGACTGCAGCCAAGGCCACGACGTGAGTTTAACGTGGCTGAGTAAAGAAACTCCGTCTGGCCATTCATCATGATGAGAGATATCTTGTCATCCAGCAGGCTGTTTACCCTTCCTTAGTCCGCCTTTTAAAATCCCTCGGTGGTTTCCCCCGGTATTCCACTGTTCGCTTTCCACAACTTTTAAACGCCCCCTTCGGACTAGACTGACGAAAGCGCTTTCAATACATTTAATTGTAATTATACAACCATATTCTTTATTTACATCATGATTCCTGTAGGATTTATTTTCAGATACCAGTGAAAGTGGAAATGATAAAATGGTTCTTTCGTATAGATGTCATGAAAGAGAGACGTGAACGTAATTCATCCCGTCACCAAAAAAATCCATAATAAAAAATTAAGATTTGTTTGACATTTTGTTGGAAAATTTTTGACCAGTAGTTTTACCAAGAAGGATCTAAATACAAGACTGCAAAAAATCAAATCTCCTAATAACTGACCCACCCGGCATACTGATTCAATTTTTTATCATTCTTCCATTCATTTTAAATTAATTGAATTATAGAACTCGCACTAAAGTTACATCAGCAACCATTTTATTCATAATTTATCATAAATTATTGCAAATATTATATCAATAATTTCCATAAACATAATGTAATGTAATAAGTGAATTCGCCCTTCAGGCTTGCGTTAATTTTGAGTCAGTAAACTGTGGGCACGATCCGTGCTGTAGCAAAGTGCGGCAGTTGAAAGACGACACATAGCATTGTGATGGTGCGGCGGGGCCTTGAGTAGGTCAGTGTTGTGATTTTGGAGGTTCTTTGACCTGGAGCAACGTTTAGTGCCAGATCGTAGTGGTCAAAGTTTGATATGCTTTGAAAATCCTCCGGAAGTGGGGGTAATGTTGCGAAGAGAGAATAAACTTGAGATGGTGCAGTTCGTGAGGGCAAGATTGATGTAAGCGGCGAAGAGAGTTGTGTTCGGGAGTGAGACAGACAGTATGAGAGGAGAGTGCGGGTTTTGGAGACGAAGGTGAAGCAGTTAGAGGGGGTTTCAAGAGACGGAGAAGTGCTTGGGGGGAAACGGGAGGCCGCCAGTTTGTTGAGATTTGGAATTTGGAGAGCACATTCACGCGCGTCTGAACAACAGAGTAATCAGTCCGCGTATGCTGTACCTTAAGGAAGGGATCCCACCGGAACGGGGACATCATCTTAGGCAGCCACACCAAGTTCAACAAAAAGTAAGCTCTCTCATTCCCATTTTACGGCTACAATGACCAGACGTGTTGCTGAACATTTTAACGTTTGACATAAATCAGACCTTTTGTAAATATTTCAGATTGACATAGAATAGTATGTTTTTAAACGAGTGTCAATGTGAGCGTGAGTTAGTAACAGCAATCGAGTGACTGAGTTTCGTGTTACATGTAAAATAATTCATTTGTTCCCAATTAAATAGTTGAAAATTTTTTCTTCATTTGGTTCTTAAATAAACCTGTCCTATAATTAATTAGTTAAAGCCAAGCCCTCTGAGAGTCTCATGATTGGCTCAAGAACTCGCGTGCTTTGACTCGACGCTTATCGTCTTCCTCGGTGATCATGCGGTTCGGGGTGGCGTATTATTTTTATTATCTATATTATTTCTGAATATGCAGTGTCGCCCGGGTCGGCTTTCACGTAAACGGATCCGAGGGAATGGGTAAGAGTTACAGTACTAAATAAAATTACTTTAAACATTACAATGCATGTTACATGGGACAAACAAACGGGGTATTAGAAATTCGATATAAAAACATTCTTTTTTAAATCGTACATTCCGTTCTCAGTTAAAGTGGAATAATCGGGCTGAAATCCATTTTTTAACCATGTTAATTAATAATAATAATAATCTTTGAAGATCATAACAAAAAATGGGAAATTAACGTCTGGTTTTCACAATAATTAAGATAAATAGATTAATAATAAAATAATTTATTTTAGAAGAAAGACAAGAATGGAAAAATGTCAACCGGACCAGGGACTTCAACCCAAGACCTCTCGATATCCAGCTGGGTGCTCTACCAGCTGAGCTAATCCGAGTTGACGCCCAAGGACCGATCCAACATCTCTCCATTCCCGTAAACTTAAGCTAGGTTTCACATACCAGTTCACTAATCACACTCTTCACGCCCTAAAATTTGCTGTATGCTTTAATGAGTTTCAATTGAAGTTTTTCCACTTCCTTAGACTAGAATTCAATGCGCATATGATCAATGTAATGTCCACTCTTCATGTATTTCCTATAGTTATGGTCTGAAGAGTGTGATTGGTAGGTTAGGTTTACGGGACTTGAGAGATGTTGGATCGGTCCTTCTACGTAGAATTGCAATAGCTCAGTTGGTAGAGCGCCCGGCTGGGTTGGAGTTCCTGGTCCGGTGGACATTTTTCCATTCTTGTCTGTCTTAAAAAATTTTCTGTATGCCTTAATGAGCTTCAATTGAAGTATTTCCACTTCCTTAGATATTTATTATGAAAAACACATTAATTTTTATTAATTATTATTTTTGAAGATATATAAGTATTTGCTTAATTTTTATTATTTTAGAATAGTCACAATACATGGATCGTTGAGTTAATAGAAAAAAATATATATTATAAACCGAAATTATTAATTATGATGATAGGAACTGGTATTAAGTGTTTCTCTAATCTATCTTCCCTAATTATTCTCTTTTTAAATTTTTATAAACATATTTCAGTTCAATTTCTTCATTAAAAGCGTACCTGTAGTATGAATGTTAATGGAAATAGTCTGCCTGGCTTATCCTGTGATGGCCTTGAACATGTGCAGAAGGAACTAGTAAAGTGTAAATGATAGATGTCCGCGACAAGCCATGAAGGTTAGTACTGGCCATTTGGACGTCAGAAGATGGCGGATGTTTACTCCTAAAGAAAGTGTTCGTAGTTTCCTTGTCCTCGTTTGATGATACTTAATGGAAGACTGAGTAAAGAGGGTTAATTATTCGCCATTGATCCAATTGACTCGTTTGGTGGGCGTTTCCCTTCATGATCTTGGCCGTCCTGGTGCTGTCTCACAGAGACTGGCATATTTTAAAGGCGTTGCCTGAAGATTGATTGCAAGCGTGTTTGAGCTTGAGCAGAGGAAGTGTCAGCTTTAAAGCTGTCAGGAGCATCCCATCTGGCTTTAACTGTCGCTTCTTCATGCGCCTGCGAGGACGAGCTATCGACGACTGCCTTCATGACACACTTTTACTCAACAACATAATCGTAAAGTTCGCCGGATCCTAAAACACTCCCGCACATCTGAGACTTGATGCGAGTTGCAGTTTATGATTACCAGTTTCTATAAAACCGGAATAAAAAATAATAGAAATAAGTAATGACTATTGTTAATGATTTTGATCTTTTAAGGATTTCATATGGATTTGGTCTGGTAATGTTACGATCTCATTGGTGCTTTCTAAGCTGAATTACAGGTCTTGGTATCCAAAAAATGAACAGCCTCATACATAATAAGTATCTTATTACGTAAAATCGGTTATTGAACCTAAAAAAAAATTATAGCCTCATTTTTTGAATTGCCTTAGCTGAAATACTATTTAGCCACCATTAGAATATAATATACCAAATTATCAAGCTTGGGTACGTTTTTTTCATGAAGTAGATCTGCGCCACAGATCCGCGGCAGCAACAAGTATCCGTACTGCCATTTATAAAATACTAGCTGGGTGCCCGGCGTTCCCCTAAATTCATTTATCTTAGCCCGCTACAGATTTTAATTCGACTCTAATCACTTTTTCTGCGAGAGGGAATCATTTTCTTGAAATTTTAACTTTACACGCCTCTACTTTACGTGAAGTGAATTTCGTCTTAAGAGACGCAAGGACTGAAATTTCGGCCAAAATCTGAAAAAATCTATTTTATAATTTTTTCATAGTAATACGCCTGTAAATATAGTAAACTGAAAAAAAGAAGCTCCCAAACAATTGAAGGAAGGTGTAATATATACAGCAGGATAATTTTAATTAATGTGTGTGATTCTAAATTAATAAATTACCTTTTTTTCAGTAAAATGTGTTTTTCTGAGCTGAATGATTTATGGTACCAAAACAAGCATCACAAATATTAAGATAAAATTTTTATTCTTTTTGTATATAATCTAAAAGCTAAAACCTTCAAATACGAGTATTAGTTTTCTAATTGTTCAAGTGGTTTAGATGAAAATAAAATTTCAGAGTGCTGTAAAGAGCCAATTTGTAAGTAACTGTATGAAGCCCTTATAAAAAATTATTTGCTTCACACAATTTTAATCAATTTAAAAATAATACTGAGAATTGATAACAATGGTCAGCCCTATATATTAATGTAAAAAAGTAAAATGTAATCAAGAACGTAATTCGAGGAACATTTTCTAAACTACAAAATTTTGAAAACAATACTGAAAAATATCTCAACGAAAAACAAGTTTACAAAAACACAATTTTATACAACACACGTTTGTTGATAACACACAGTTAAAATTTCAGGAATTTCAAATTTCAGTACCGGTATCCCTTAACCACAGTATCTTATTCGAGTCAATAAATCTAATGGTACCTTAAATAAGCACATGCATAAATAAAACATCACAAGAACAGTTAATTTTATTTATAAGAAAAAGATACTTAAGCTTGTCTCTTCGGTCTGATTCCAGTAAAACAATTTCTGTACATACAAGTATATATACCTACGAAAAATAAAATTAGACATGTCTGGCCTGGTACTTTATATAACGTGCGTCAATCATCTGCTTTACAACTTTAAAAAGATTTTGCATTCTTATAAACTAATTAAAAAGTAACATTACTGAAATAAAATGTTAGTTAAATTCAAGAAATATTTTTTTTTGTTATGGTGTACAGCACAGATGTATATGTATTAAAACAGAACTAAGTTCTTTCCGACAGAAGTCGCTAGGCAAGTCCTCTCAACCTGCTCCTAGCGCAGCGGCTGCTACCTGCTATTGACCACACGAGAGACAGTAGACAGCATAAATCTTACCTCACTTTAGCCAAATACATGAATATAATGTCAACGTCTTTGCTATTCGTATAATTTACTACTGTCGTATTTAGAAAACTAATTAAATAAATCTATAGCACCATGTTTCTCCGTTTCCTTGCTCAACGCCATTAGAGACACGCTCAGAAAATTACTACTTTTAATGGACACGGGGAATGAAATATGAAATTCCTGTAGATGAAATGCTACTGAGCTGAAATTTTAACTGTGTTAACACACGTGTAGCAATGTGAAAAATAGCGTTTATGTAAACTTGTTTTTTGTTGAGATATTTTCAAAATTTGACAGTTTTGAAAATGTTCCTCGGCTTACGTACTTGAATATTTTAGATTTTTTACATTAATAAATAGGGCTGACCATTGACTGTATTATTTTTGAAATTGATTAAAATTGTGGATAGGAAATAAGTTTTTTCTAAGAGCTTCATACGGTTACTTAAAAATTGGCACCTTTCAGCAATGTGAAAATGTTTTTCACCTAAACTACTTGAACAATTAACACCTAATACTTTTATTTGAAGGAATTAGCTTGTAGATTATGTTTGTGACGCTTAAGAGTTTTAGTGCCATAAATCATGAAACCGAGAAAACCACATTTTTTATGAAAAAAAGGAATAATTCATTAATTTAGAATCGAACATACTAATTCAAATTGTCCTATAGCATATGTTACACCCTCCTTTTTTGTTTGGCAGCTTCTTTTTTCACTTTACTGAATTAATAGGCGTTTTAATATGAAAATATATTTTTGCGGATTTTGGCCAAAATTCCAGTCCCCGTGTCCCTTAAAAATACTGTTTACTTCTGAAATATTCAAAATATTATCCTCTATTAACTGTTACAGTATGTCAACTTTTTTCGTTGAATTGTATTTATTAGATTACTATTCTCATTACCAAAATATATTATCCGTATGCGATATGAACCATAACAGAATGATTCAGGCTATTGTAAATTTATGTCATATATTTTACGGAGTTCTATTCAACATAGGATATCTACTTTTAGCCAACTTTTTTTCGGTACAAGTTTTCTACTTCCGGCGTTCCTGGCCCGCTGCCCTCTCAGATACAATGTGTATTTTAAATGTAATATTTATAAACTGTCACGAGGTGAACGAAGCCTAATGTGACACATGACAGTCTTGCTCCACTATTCTTCTTAATTTTTAGCTTATCCCTTTCAAGAGAATTTTTTTACGTACCTGTTTCCTTCATAGGGATTGCCAACTTGGCTACTGTCTATACGACTGCGACAGCGTTTGAAGAAGATGTTAAGCAAAATACAATAAAGAAAACTTGAAGGTATTGTTTATCCGGAGCACACGTTGACGTGTAAAACTGACGAGTTACTTTGTTATGCTCCGATTTTTCAGGACACTATTGTTAATCGAATGAAATCTCTTGGGGTTTGAAGTCCGATTTGCAATTCCGTCTTCGATGTAGGTTGTTCAGCTTAGTTATAGATTTCGGAACTTGTGCTTGGCCTGATGAGATTGCTTCTGATTCAAGCAGAATCGGTCTTTGACGTCACAACGTTCCTTTAGTTTACAGTCCATTCGCGAGTCGGATAATTACAGCCTGGTATTGATTGGCGTAATGCATCAATTAGAGAAGCCAATTATGTTCGCTGGCTATTTATGAAACGGCCCAATACAGGCAAAAATATTTGATTGTGAGGCGCTCCAGTATCGTTGTCTACCATCCCTGACAAAATACTAGTGATCTTAATAATACACAGGGATCTGTGGCAAAGAAGTAATAAATATATTGTTCATAAACATTCTGACGTAACACAACGTAAGTCTAATATTTTTCTTAGCATCATTCATGCTATTTTGACCATTTAAAATTATTTGAAGAGTAACATTTAAATGAACACGATAACAGAAATGGGAGACAAAGACATTCGTTAGCAGGAAGTCTCGGTGATTTCCAGATGAAGACAGTCTGATCATTAAACCGCTTTTAATATAATTGTCCGAAAAAGAGAGAAAATCTTAAACGGTTTCATTCGGGTTTTTATTTTCTAATTGAGCCGCCTGCTTGTATCCTAAATGTTGAAGGATAGTAACAATTGAATAACAGCGCGTCAACAAAAAATCTAGGAGCTTCCTGAAAATATTCATAATGGGGCTTTTCTATGGTGCGTTTGTTAACCCAAGAGTCTTGGATGATTTGGCTTTGAGAATGCAAATCAGTTGCCTTAGAGATATCGGAGAGAGACGTTGTTCATGTACTTACCCGACAGTATTCGAGCCAGAAACTAAAAATTTCACATCATTAGAAATGACACAGTACGTGGTGCATGCAAGTTCAATCGAGAAAATAAACGACAGGGGCAACACCGCACACAGTTTCAACAAAATGGTACCTCTATAATTCCGCTATACAGTGAAGTTCGTGAACTGTACCACAGTATGTTTCTTGCGCATTAGAGGAAGGAGAAGGGTGAGGAGAGTATTGTGTTGTGAGGAGGAACTTCCCCTTGGAGCGTGCCATCGCGACGCTACTCTAATTGTTGAAAGCATATATTATATTCCTACGAACGGGATATACAGACCCTATACTTATGAACTCTTAGGTTTTACAGACGAGTTTCTCAACGTATAAGTCCAGAACTGAAAAAAGTATATATTCTACATCAGAGAAGTTATCTCTTGCGTATTGGGTTTATGCAACAAGCTAAATTTACTTAGTTATACGAGATAACATCATTGGTATAATTAAACCAGAAAAATAATCTCAAGGTACCATTTCCGAAACCTTAGAGGCCACTGGAGTAGTACCAGGTCGGCGACCTCAACACGACCTATTCAGCGTCATGGCAACGTCTCAATCAAGTTATCCCAGCAAATATGAAGTAACTCCGTCTTGATGATAGATGAAATTCCTACTATTAGTTTTAAGGAGTTTCATGAGGCACAGTTGCAGATTTTCAGCAACTACGGTCATTGGCGCCCCTGTCGACGGTTTACTAAACTAACTTGCCGGCACCACGTTTAGGGGAAGGTTTGATTGCCTGTCAGTCACGTACTGCATTATTTGTAATTATGTAAACCTTTTAGATTCTCACTCCAATACTGTCACGTAACTACATGAATTTGTTACGTTATGTGTATCCATTTATCTATAAAGTTTAAATGAAAAACGTTCCTTGGACTTTATTGTCAATCTGTATACTTTTGTTTCATTAAAATATTATTAATTATTTCCAACTAGGAAAAAATGTTAAAAATGTCGTATAGCCTCAGAGAGACGTTTATCAAAATTTGTAAAAATTGTGGTTAAGTTCATAATTATTGTTATATTTAAAATTTGACAATTGATGTATTAATTAACAGGTGAATGTTCTCATTTGTCGTACCTCTTTTGTTTATTTATATATTAGTACTGCAAAATATGTGAATTGTTTGGGGTTTTTATGTTAACATGTGGTTTATTGATCCACGGGATAATAACCTGAAGAATATTCAAATATGTACCGAAACGTTGTGTTTTTCCTTTTGGAAATTGTTATAAATAATAATAAAGTTTGAAATTGATCGAAAATTTTTACATATTATTACAAAATCAGACCTTAAAATACAACCATTATTATTTACTATAATTTTCAATTTCAAATATTTAATAAATACTCTATTACCCTTTATTACAATTTTTTAAAATGATTTCCCATTACTAATTGTGCATGGACTACTTATGTTGATACACAAAATATCTTTTTCATATTTTAACAATCGTCATCCATAATATTTTACAACATTCCAACTGGAGGATGACATCCCCGTCGGTAAACTTTTTGTCTACTTAGTTTGTCGGTGAAGGACTCCCGCCGTCATCACAGGTTTTTGTCCTAAATTGAGAATAACAAAAAAGCATCGGCATGGTGACACGTGAATTACAGCGGAGAACAATTTTCTGTCGCTTTCAGTTCTCGCGGCGTGACGACTGGGTTCCGCTTCGTTTCCAGACGAGTGTGACGACCTCACTGTTTCCCTTCCCTTCAGCACAGTCCTTTCTCTTCATGTCATACACAATACTTACAGATTAAGTCCCGTGTCTGTGAGACAGACGTGAAATTGAAAAGATTCATAGAAACGCTTACCGGAAAAAAAGTATTTAAAAAGACAAAGCAAAACTTTGTTCGTCTTCAAGAATATAGAAATTCGGTGTCAAACCAAAGAGAACCCAATGATGTGACTCTTTGTATCGATTTGTGTATAATTTCATTTTTTACATTTTCTATTTGTCATGGTAATGTGTGGGTGGTTTTTAAGTTTCGAATCCGATTGCTGTCATCATGACTTTGAATGGTTTTTTCTTCCCAATTTTCTAAGCCTTTTCTTATTTTCCTATATAAAGAAGAAAATATTTAAAGGTGGAAGGTGTACATAGAAGTGTTTATCATGGTGAAGAACCTCAGTAGTGAATTATAGAAAAAGGAAAAGCTGGGTGACGATGCTTAGATCATAAATTAACAAATCATTGCCAGATAAGCACCTGAAATTGGTTATATCCCCATCATTATTGAGATCTTCAAACCATTAAGTAATGACGATTGTGTTTGAAATTATTTGTAAAGTATACGAGTCTGTATAGTCCCACCACACTTATAAATTAATACTATAGGAGTATTGATTTGGTAACTCAAGCCTGTAAATTGCTGACAGGAATTGTTTATAGAACGATAGAACGTCAATTGGACTTCGTGTTAGGAGAGAAGTTTTGTTTTTGGGACACCAGAAGTCAAGTTGAGTCTACGTTTGAATCTAGACGACAGTATAAGAAACATCAGGACCACTTTCATGGCATTTGTAGTTCTGGATAAAGATTTAAATATTGCAATTGTAGAAAACTATTTAGAATTTCGAAAACGATTGTAATAAAATTCACAGAGCAAAGGTTTACCTAATTAATTTCCAGAAATCAGCAGTAATTAGAATCGATGGACACGAAAAGAAGTCAACCATCAAGAAGGGATTAAATGTTGCAGTCTGTCACCAGTGATATTTAATCTGTACAGGGAATAAGCAATGAAGGAAGTTTAAGATTTTTGGAAAAAGAGTCATGGTTACAGAAAAATAAATTAATACACTAAGGTTTGACGACGATATTGAATGTTTACATGGGGAAGTTTGATGTTATGGTGCATGACGGAATTTCTGAGGTACCAGGGAGAGTTTGTAATGGTGCGTAGGATTATGTTTTGTTTAGTTTGAATTTTGGCTGACTGGATTTTGGCTGTTGTTCCCCATATGGACGAGGCATAGGGTTGTATTATGGAGAGGTATAGGAGGCGTTTTGAGCTGATGGTAGCCGGGGCTTTTCTGTTTAGGAGGGGATATAAGGTTCTGACTTTTAGGTTGATTTTGGAGAGGAGAAGATTAATGAGGTTTCCAGGAAAGTTTTGATTCAAATATGATCCCAAGGCAGGTGATTTCTGTTTTTGTAGGGATTAATGAATTGTTTAGATATAGGTGGATTTGAGAAGAAGGGTTTTTTGTTAGCGTGAATGGGACGGTTATTGATATGGTGGGGTTGATGCTGATTCGCCATTGTTTGGACCATTATTGTAGGTAACAACACGTTCAGAAAAATATGAACTAGAGGCAACGGGAACTTTGAAAAATCCAAAATATTCCAATGTGTCAAGTAAATTGACAATTTTATTTTTTTTAAATGGACCCGCAAGGATTTTTTTTGTAGGATAGCAGTAGCTGAGTCTGGTTTTCATTTTTTTTGCACCGTTTTTTGAGATAAGACTAAAATTTTCAGATTTCCTGTGGTTAAGAGGTATAATATTTCAACTCTGCCAATGAAAATGTAAAATCGTGAGAAAAATATGTGGTGATCGATTTAATACCCTTTAACGGTTTGACGGTATATATATAATATTGATTAGTTCATGCCTTGACGAGCGACAGAGGATGGGAATGTTGCTGTGAAGAGTTCGGCGTGGTCTGGTGAAAGCCAGCCATGTCTGCGCTTGGTCAAGGTCGTCTGCCGAGACGTCGATTCCAGACCGATACCACATACGATTTAACAGGTCGATTCTGACCCACGGTGGAGAAAATGGCAACTCTTTGATGTCGCTTGACTGATTACGGAGAAAGCGGTGTATTTGTGAATGAATATGGTGACGGAATGAAGTGAAAGTGACCATTTACTACAAAGACTGAAAAGGAGAAGGGTTAGAGCCTCTTAAATTTTCCACAATGGCGACGAAATTTGTGTGTGTCACATCCAGTTCCTTCTTTGGAAAACAAGATTTACGACAGTCAATTTCTCATATTTTCCTGCAGGGGAACTATTCCAACTTCTGGAGAATGGCAAATTTCCAAGTCTCGGTTTGCGCTTCCACTGCTTCATAATTAAATGGTGGACTGTTTTTATGTATTTATTTTGTATAAATCTCTGCTTCCAGAATTTTCCAGACATGTATGGTATAAGTTCACACTGTTACTGTTGACGTTCTTGAACCAGGCTAACCAATTTGTCGCTGCACCTTTACTAGAGATCTCATAACCAATATAAAGAGATCAGTATGGATCTGAACAAACAACCTTGCATATGCCTTTGTTGACACTGTCGTCTGAGTTTTAGCTTCACCAACTATTTCAACACCATCCTAGGACGACAGCTCGAGGTTCTGTGGGTTTTAAAAGTAACGAATGGAAATGACGTGCTTCAAAGAAAAGCTGTAAACCAGAACGCCAGTGAGTATTCCAGGAGCCTTTGAGCTGGAGCTGTACCTAGAGAAGGTCAACAGCCTCCGTTTTCCACTTCCTCCGCAGCGATGTAGTGTCTGAGACTCTTGTTGTGTTCTGAAGATTCTCATCCCTTTTACACTATAAACTATTTAGGCACACGACTGTCGTCACATTCATCAAATAATTGTCAACAAATGAAAAACGTAGAAAGGAAAATTGAATAAGTAGGTCTGTGACGATCAGTATTGAATCTTACATTTGACGATTGTCCACATTAGATTTCATCCACTGGAATACTCGATTTTGGGATTATGATGAAAGAAATAAAATGATCAATGTCCCATTTCACCGATATATATTGTATTTTATCCCCTAAGATTATTTACTAATCGCAATTTAAATAATGAAACAACCTAATAGTTTTAAAATTAATTATGAAATCTGAAGCTTTCGGCCAATACTGCCTTCATTTTGTCATTCTTCGGATACGTGGATCAAATTGCAGATTGAAGTTCTGGATTTTTTCAATTTTTGACGAAATTCTATTTTGGAGTCAGATAGGATCTATCTCGATCGCAGATGCGTAGTCATTTTGTTTTACAGGATTTCTTGTAAAATACATACACATCCTACTGGATACCTATGTGCTTAGAAAATTGAGGATTTCTACGGTGAGGACAAATAAATTGTGACAATTTGAAGATGTATATTGGAATTCTTGGCCAAAAGCTTCGTATTTTTAAATTAATTTTTAAGAAAATATCGTATTTTATTATTTACATGGTGACTGATAAAAATTCTTTGGGGACAAAGTACAATAACACCTATGAATTCTATTGATTTAGGACGTCCTATACGAAAATTAAGAGAGGGGGAACTTAAAGTTGTGTATCTT
This sequence comes from Eucriotettix oculatus, assembly GCA_034510155.1. NCBI lineage: Eukaryota > Metazoa > Arthropoda > Insecta > Orthoptera > Tetrigidae > Eucriotettix > Eucriotettix oculatus. The sequence continues at coordinate 13,503,902 of CM067382.1, forward strand.
TCTCTTCTTATCATTTACTGATAGAAAACAGGCGTTGTTTGTTTCTTTCCTCGGCCGTGGGTTCTGCTTTCTTATTAAGTGGCAGTGATCCCTCCTCACTGGATGAACGTTTCTCGTAAAAATTAGAATATTAAGTAGAATGGAGCAATTTGAAGTTCATTGACAACTAAATTCGGTCGTTCGGACCGCTTCACATCATGCCTTCCTGAAGAAGCCATTGTCAATTCAATAGTTGGTTGTCAGCTAAAGACATACCCTGGCCTAAAGGTCTATAATAACTTAAGAGAATTTATTGCACCGTTTTTATGGATTTGTTCATAGTACGACGCGCGTAAATTAAAACTTTTACAGAAAAGCAAACCCTTTATTTTTTATAAAAAAATTATCAATACGTCCTTGACAATATAAACATAAACAAATAGTCTAACCCGTTTTATAATGCCTAAATTATATTACTGCCTCGTTTGATTAAATATTATAGTCTCGTAGGGTTGACTGATTTTGTTTCTCAGACACGCTTGATACCGTCAATTGTTCCTGCCAAGAAGCTGAAGTCAGCTCAGGATACTGGCAGGATCAGGTTTTCGGACTCAGATAAGCTGCGGTTAAAATTCTGACACCGCGGCTTCAGAAGTGTTCAGGTCGAGTTAAAAAAGTGTTCCCCACCCCAGGAAATATCACTGTGCTGTTATATCTATATCGAATAACGTAGTGCTTATTACTATCTATTTGTAAAGATCTAATGCATTTAACTACTAAAATTTTAATGCATGGATTTATTAGTTATGCAAACAATATTCGGTGTTCTAGGTAGATTTTGTTGTTTGGATTGCCAATTCTCATGTGAATACAAAACCTTCTTAGAAGTCTCAAAACTCGCTTATGCTGTTTCTATAGTCGTACTGTAACAGTATTATTGAAGCTAATTTAAATTAACGCTTTTACTTATAATGATGAACTATCAGCCTTATAACATTTTTGTTTTGGAAATTCAGAAATTTCTTATACTTAATATTATCTGCTGCTCCAGTAAAAATCATTTACGTATAGACCGCATAATCGACCCAAAGAACTTTACTTTTCCTCATAGGCATTGTTTCTGCCAAAGATATGCGAACTCAGACGCGAACTATTTTTCAGTTTAGAAACAATTTATGTGACTCACAATGAACACGTTACTTCATGAATATTATTTATTAAATTCATTTGATTTTATTTTATTTAATTATTGTTGTCAAAATTTTTTTGTACTTAATATCGCAAACATTTTTCTGTTAACTGAAATCTGAGAACCTGTAGGCACTGGAGTGTTTATCCTCGGACTCAATCATTACACTTGTTGCATGTACATGCTTTTTACCATTACGTGCCGCGTTTGTAACGAAATATCAAACATGGGTCATAAGAAAGCTGCTAACCTTAGTTAAATAAAATTTCTGACTTTAAGTTATTAGAATTGTGAAAGGACCAATTAGTTATGTTTTGTGTTGGTTGAAGTAGTGGAGGAATGTTAATGTGATTAAATGCGTCCGTAATGGAGGGGAAGCTTGTAATATGTGAATGGGTTCTCCCTTGTGACACCTTCGACCTAGATTTAAGCCACGGGGCCACATCGACCCGCAGCACGACCACGCCTTCAATCTCTCCACAGAGGAAAAAAAATCACTTCAAAATACAGCGCCGTTAAGCATTAGTTAATGTGATTTTAATCAACCTCTAATTATGATAGAAGTCTTGCGGCTACCAAACTATAGTTGTTTTTTTAAAAAAAATGCACTGCCGCGGGTGTTTAGTACGGCGCTACATGCCCTGAAATAAATATAATCAAATATAGTGCACATCTATTAGACGGAATTAAGTGCTGAAATATAGTTTTGGAATTAGTTGACAAATTGTGTATTTTTTCGGGTATTCCATTCTGTACATAAAGAGGAAGAAAAACGAGAATAGATAAGAAGAAAGCTGGAAAATTGTAAATATAGAACGGAAGGAAAAATTAAGAAGTAAATAGGGAACAAAAAGTAAGACTTTGATACCATCGAACTAATGCATCGTCAAGATGAATATGATAAAAGAGTAATATAAATTTAAAGTACCAAAGAAACGCAGTTCATCAGGAAAAGAGTAAGATTCAAAAACACAGTATGACTGACTGATCACATTTCTCAACTTCTTTCCCGTTTATTCCATCAATGCAATACACTAAAAATATTTATAACAATGCACACTTAAAGTTGAATAGGAATTAACTCAATTTTTAGCATACTGTTAAGCAGTAGGACCCTCCCCAATTTTAATTCGAATTTATAGAATTTTAAATTATATAAAATTTCAGCAAGAACATGTTGCTAGCCGGGGAAAGGGGTTTTACTCGGCGCCGAGCTGGCGGCTGGGATACTTACCTGTTTGTGTGTTTATAACGGTAAGCTTGTTTTTGGCTGAAAGAGCATTCAACTTCAAAATATCCGAATGATATTGTTCCCTGTGTCATGAAAAATTTCACGTGCTGGTTGGAGAACTCACGAGGAATGGCAGTAAAACATGACGCGTTATCCCCATTTGAAGGGGAATATACGGAGTTGAGCTTGGAAGGTGAGCAGCGGAAATACATTCAGTATGGTGTGCGACATTGACATGTTGAAGAAGCAAGGAGAAATGTGGTGCTAGACGGCGAGAAGGCGAGGAGATAGAGATGGAGAATTGATCAGGACGTGGAGGAGAAAGCTAGAGTGTCGAACGGATTTGGAAAGGGACGAATAAGCTGGAGAGTGTAACGAGAATTAAAAGTGAGTTGTTGCTCTGTAGTGAGAAGGTGTTAAGAACTAGGAAGGCTGAGTTTTCCTCAATATTGGCAGCAGGAATTCCTTCCATTATCTACCGGCAGCACCAGGTTCAACCCGAAGGAAGAAGGAAGTTCCAGTCGCATAGTAACCTGCATCGAGACGCACATGAAAACAATACAGGCTCGTCCAGTGAATGAAATCTCTGCTGCAGGAGGCCACCCAATGAATAATTAACCCTGAGATTTTAAAACCTTCTCCTTTAATTAACTTGTTTATTTATTTGTTATAGCGCGCAGGACCCCATTTAAGATGTCGTTTTTTATATATAAATAAAAATATCGTGTATTATATCCTAAAGCAAGTAAATTCATTAAATAAATTTAAATAATATCCCTAAATATTTACAATACCGACAGGTACTTCAGCTGCTAAATGTGTATAAAACCCACACTAAATTTCATTAAAAAATTTAATAGTGTCAATTAAGTTTTATCGTGACATTTTTTAATGAATTGTAGCTTGGCATCTTCATCATGTTTCGTCTCCAGTTTCCCAGGTGAATGTATTAACGAGGCCTCTCCATATTTTCCTATCCGCAACCATTCTTCCTCATTCACTCTCTTTCACTTCTGTATTTACGTTTTCTGTCCACCTTCTTCTTGGTTTTCTCTCCATCCATATCTATGCTGTTCTATTCCTGTCTTTTCTCTTCACATGTCGAAACCACTTTAATATGGCCAAAGTTATTGTCTTAACATGTCCTTAATTCCGATTTCCTCTCTTATCCCGTCCTTTCTGGTCCTCATGAACTTCATTTCACTGCCTTGTGAAGTGTTGACCATTTACTCCGTTGTTCACTAAGTATTTTCTATATACACTGTCGAAAGGTTTTTCAATATCTATTAAAGGAAGGATGAGGAAAAGAATGAAAAATAATTATAGTTGATATATTTTTTTAAAAAAAATCAATTTAATCGTGTCTGCAAAATACTTGCGTACTATGGAGGCCGCAGTGCAATGGCGGATTTTGTGACTGACTCATGCTGCTATTTTAGAAGAGGGCATAAAGATACCACTCCAACAGGTCTAACAGGTTCCGCAAGAACGAACAGCTTTTGCACGTCCGCAATTCCCTCTAATTCTCCGGGCATGAGGCACGAGGCACTCGCTCCCAATGTTTGCTTCTAAATGATGACTCGGCGTTTGCAGCCCGTCGGAGCTATATCAAATGATGCGACAGACATTTCATTAAAGGGTACAGAATGCTTACGTCGGCGAGAAAAATTCTAAAGTGATATAGATGAAGAGTGCGGAGGCTCCATCGCTGGAAGAATGCAGGTAAAATCGCGTAAGATCAATGACGAGGACTACTTTTGATATAAAGTAGCAGAGCATTGAATCATTAATCGCTGTAAAAATTATACATGGATGTAGTATGTAAATCATCTGTTCACGCATAATATTCAGTACAAAAGCCGTGTAAATTTAGACAATAGAACATACTTTAAGAAGAGTTTAGAATGAAATAGAAAATTATTTTTACACCATTTACACATCCATGCTTGTGTACGGTTTTTGTTTACACAATTGCAATAAAATAGCTATATTATTGGCAAATAGGAAAGAATTATTTTTTTGTCATTCCATGTTGCGACTATTTTCTATTTTGATGAAAATTTTACAGTTTTTAGTACGTCATTCTGAAAATACCACTTTTGAGCTTAATATTTCAGCAGTTATTAGCGGATAGAGCTCGATAATTTGTTGTTGTTGTTGTGGTACTCAGCCTGGTCTGATGCAACCAATCCTGCGCAAGCCTTATCATTTCTACATAGCTACCATATATCCCACATCACCCCTAACCTGTTTAGCGCGTTTCATTCTTGGCCTCCCTCTTCTGTTCTTTCCTTTAATGCTAATTTCACAAGACTCGCATGTCCCAAAACGTGGCTATTAATATATCCCTTCTCTTGGTCTAGGTCCTCCATATTGTTCTGTCTTCCCCTATACTGCTTAGAACTTCCTTGTTAGTAACTCTATCCACCCATCTGATTTTCAGCATTATCCTATAGCATCTCCTTTTAAAAGGTTCTATTCTTTTCCTTTCTTCAAGTCCTATCGTCCAAGTTTCACACCCATATAACGCCACATTCTATACGAAAATTTTCCTCCTTTTTGCGGAAGCCATCCTTGCCTGTGCCATCTTATCGTTTATGTCTACTATACTTCTACCATCCCTAGTTATTATGCTGTAGAATTCCTTAACTTCCACCAAACTATCCCTTCCCAATCTAACAGCCTCTGTTATTCCTCTATTTCACCTTGGTTTTCCTTCTATAAATCCTCACGTTGTACTCTTCCTCCAGGACCACGTTAATGCATTTATTATGTTTTCCAAGTCGTCTTCTGACTTACCTAATACCACAATATCACCAGCAAACGTTAAGGTTTTTATTACTTCTCCTTGCATTTTATTCCCTTTCCGTATTTTCACTTTCTCCATTGCCTAGTAAATTAAAGAGCATGGGTGACGGACTGCATCCTTATCTTACTCCTTTGTTGACTCGTCTTATTTATCTTCGCCTTCAATTCTAATTACTGCGGATTTTCATCTATAGAGGTTAAGATTAACTTGCGTAGATTACGAAAATAATAACAGAAGTTATACAAATATCATCTCTGGCCATATTGAGCGCCCAAAGTTGCATAAAATTTTTTCAAGGAATTTTACTGGGAAGAATGAAGTAGGTACGGCGTTCATGTACTTCGTATGTCTACAAGTCAGAGGATTTACAGCTTTGATTGCACTATTAGTGAATTTATCGTGGCAAATTTGAGGTCAAAATGAGGAATATATCGTTTACATGGAAAACAGATACCGTAATCTAGTTAACACCATGAGAAAGATCAGGATTTTTTGAAATACAAAACTTCAGTTTGCTTTTGGTGTCTCGACGGTAAGACTACAGTTTCTGGTCAAAGTATTGCACAATGCTGTCGACGTGTTCCATTGTGCAATAATCGTTCTAAATGCATATTTTGAAGTGAAATTTTGCAGATACCCATCTAAGGGTTCGTACTAGAAACTGTAAAAATTTCATCAAAATCTGAAATTGTCGTGCGGGAATCGTTTTTGAAATTAGGCCACGTGACAGATAAAACTCTATCTAAAATGTTACTTGCTTTTTTCCCTAGCTTCTCTAGAATTAAAATTTGTGGTAAACAAGTGCAGTTTATATCTGCGCTTTATTTGTGTGAATTTTTTATGTTATTTTCAATTTACTGAATTTCATCCTTGAACATTTTTCTTTCTATTTCATGAATCCTGTCCGTTTTCAGAACATGGTTCCCCATTTTTTAAACCTTTTACCGTATGAGTCAGTGTATCCGCAAGTGATTTCGTCGTCAATTGTAAAAGAATTGCAGTATCATCACTCACCATAGGGCCAGTGTAATGGTTGTGACTTGGTATGTTTACATCTTAGTTACACAGTACAAGCTTCATGAACCGTGGATACTCCGGAATGTCACCTTGAAGGAAAGATGCCTGAAAGCTTGACCAGACCATGTTTGGCTACAGAGGCGATGATTTTTGTCTCACGAGTACATATAGTTACACTTGATGCAGTTCTTTGTCGTGTTTTCAGATATTTGTTGCGAACACCCAAATATATTTTCAATTCAATTTCAAAATTTATTAAATACGAGTTTTTTCGTCCATTGCTCTTAAGGACAAACAATACGTTTTTTGTCTCTAAGTTAGGGTCGTCTAATCGGGCCTTCCCATAAAGCAGAATAACTAACATAAATCCTACCTGGAACTGGCAATACGAGGAAATCGGCAAAAGGTATAAACAGTGGTATTTACCGTGTCGTCTCAGCTTGCCTGGAACTTATCGCTGGATCCATCTGGAATTCCGCGTCGAACGATGAAGAGTACTCAAACTCCAGACTGGATCACGCATTCCTTAGGTTTTTTAAATGTCCTTGGCTAGGACAATCTCCAATTTCTTATTCAACTGCCCTTAAGGTTCCATCTTAACCATTAATCATACTCTGCTTGAAATGATGAATCTTAATCACCACCTCTAATGTCTCAAACTCCAAGTCCTCAATGTCCACCTCCATCTCCTTAATGTCTCATAATTCAATGTTCTTGGGATTTTAATTACTTTCCCCACTTTCCTATTTCATATTCCGTCGGTGGCGGGGCTTGATATTGTCCAATAAAAATACTTTTCTGTCCTCCCTGGACGGGGGAGCCGCTTGCTCCTCTCCACTAATGGTTTTATGGGAAAAGCACCATCCTTGTTCACCAGTCCATGCTGCCAAATTTCACGATACTTGGAAAAAAACAGTCGCGTCGTCGTCTCGGATTTTTTTACCCTTGTCTGTAACCTTAACTTCCCTCATGCAGCTTACTTTCGATTCCGTACCCCCTAATTCCGCAAGTAGTTGTTTATCATTACTGGTTAAATATAGACTTTCTTCTATATTTCTTTCTTAATGAGCCAACGATAATCGGCCAGCATATTATGATTCACATAAGATACACTTCCTTGGAAAATCTAAAGGCGGAAAATTTTCATAATATTTTCAACGATCTTATAAAGCTTTGGGCAAAAATATTTCCTTTAAAGTTGACTTCCTCGGTGACACGGTAAGAATTACATTAAGCCATTTCAGCTATGGAAAAGAGGTATCAAGGAAAATAAATCCTAATATGCTGGCCGATTGTTGTTGAACCGTCAAGAGGAATGTTTTCCTGAGGTGAAATATTAGCAGAAAATCGTCAATTCGTACTGTCTCGGTGAACTATAATGCTTGGAATATATTGCGTGTAAAGTATTTGATAATTTAAATACTGGTCTCTCGTAAACCTTTCGCGATGGGAAAAATCCGATTTAATATCTGAATTAAAGAGAAAATGAACTCTCAGAATGACATTTAACTTTCTGAGACAGTAAAATTTGTTTTATTCCTCAATATAAAGGAAGTCACCGATCATTGGGACAGAGAACACTGGGAAATACACCATATTACATTCCACGCAATATAGCTGCTGTATTTACTATCTGCTACGAAGATCATTTATAATCTGGAATACGAACACCAGGAACACTTCATGATAAAAATCAGTACGAAATATTTTTTTACATTCCAAAGTATTTCTATTAAACAAACATTCAATATGCAGATGTGATGCTCTTGCAGAAGTACGTGCTTAAATAAATCAGCTTGTTTAGTCATAATCATGGGAATATGATGGGAAATGACGAAGATTGATTGATAGGAATACATATTAACTGATGCACTTTATTTCTCGTGTAACAGCCGGATCAATTCGCCAGACAACAGAATCGGATGACATCACGAGTTGACGTAATTGCCGTAGTCATTCCTCATTCTGTACTCCAGATAACCTATCACCCAGCCAGAGATGATCCTGAGGAAATTCTATATAATAAAAAAGGATGCACGATTGTAAACTTTTTTTATATATGCTCTATGCAGATTTAAAGGATTGACATATTACAACGAAAAATTGGAAAAACATTTGGGCGGTGTTGAGCACAAACTTGGAATATACTTTAATGTGTTTTTAAATAGATTAAGCCTATGATAACAGTCAAGTAATCATTTACATTTTAAAGAACCATACGATTTCAAAACATCCTAATCTATTCAGTTCATAACCTTATGTGATTTACTGTTAAGAATTAGAAAAAGTCTTTAGTTTTACGTTGTTCCCAGTAGATGCCACTTATTTAAATCCTCAACGGAGAATCGACCAACCTGGATAAAATGATTCAGTCTTACAACAATGGCCTCCACATCGCCGGATTTCAATGGATACGATATTTTTGGAAATTACAAAAGACTCAGCTATGTATCTCCAATTCCAGAAACGCTGGAACCGCATAACAAGAGATGTGAAAGCAGTACCTTGCAATGTTTAAGGGGTTATTGTTTTAATGAATTTACTTTCTTTAAGATATAATATATTATAATTTTTTTAAATAAAAAAACACTAATCTTAAATGAAGTCCCGCACGCTATTACAAATACATAAATAAAGAAATTAAAGGGGACGATTTTAATATTATGAGGGTTAATTATTGTTTGCGTGGCTACGTGCAGCAGAGACTTCTTTCACTGGACGAACCTTTTTTGTTTTCATGAGCGTCTCCGTCCAGATTACCATGTGACTAGATCTTCCGTCTTCCCTCCTCCTTCGATTAGAACCTGAAGCTTCCGGTAGATAATGGTATGAAGTCGTGCAGCAGAAATTGAGGAAAACTCAGATTTTTCCTCCTTCTTCCCTCTAGCTTTCCTCGTTGTTTACACCACACTACTACTCTAACTCTCTTGCCTGCTCAACATCTTTCACAATACATCTGTCTCTCGCTTTCTCGACATCTTCCACCTTACTCCTTCACTGCTTCCTCGACTTGTCAATGTCTCTCCTTCCCAGCTTAACTCCGTATATTCCCCCCTCTAAGGGATAACGCTCTCTTACGTGACGTTGTTCTGCCAATCCTCCTGAGTTCTCCGTCCGGCGCGGGAAATCTTTCTTGACCCAGGTAACAGGTTGGTAGTTTTGATTCACAGGAAGACTGGATGGGACCAGCACCTGACCCCGTGTATAGTGTCCCTCGGAAAATCCGAAGGTCAACGCTCCCTAAGACAAAAACAAGCCTATCGTTATAAACACGCACACAGGTATTTATCCAGCCGCCAGCCCGGCGCCGGGAAAACCCTTGTTTCCTGGCCAGCGACATGTTCTGTCTGAAATTTTATCTAATTTAAAATTCCATAAATTGGAATTGAAATCGGTGATGGTCCTACTGCGCTACAACCTCAATACATACTCAATGGAATGTTGGACGAACGTGAATGCCCGTTATTGGGGAGCTTTAAGTTGTTATGTATGTTACTATATCTAGTTTCCTTTATTACAAAATTATCAATAACTGTGTGTTCATTACTTGGAAAGTATACACATTTCAAGTTTGATTCTCTGTGAAACAACATGTATTAAAAAAATTCCAGTTGGCAGATTGTTACCATTAATTATAAGATTGACGAAGAAACGTCTATTTTAATTTTTTTTACGTTAGTACATTCTTTCTTACGAATTCGTCAGTTTTTATTGATTTATGAAACTTGGGTACACAAGTATGAAATGTTTTCGTTTGAGAGATTCGAAGCATGGTGGAAAGGTACGGTTTGTTTACAAACACGACGGCGCCCCTCGACGTAATTCGATCCAGAAAAGGGTCCCGTTTCGTTCTCCTTGACCCATCAGAGTATCGATCGGTAATTTAAAGCGCCTCTCATTTATATGCTTGGAAACTTCTATACCTGTCTCAAAACAACATCCCTATTTTTTATACTGACATTGTTACTCATATATATAACTAAGAAGGACAGGAAAGAGAGACAAAACTGGTGGCTTGCCTGAAGCTCACAGATGGCAGGCACCATGTAGGGTTTTGGATTCTTGAAATTTCGAAGGTACCGCCCACCTTCATTAGACGGCTGGCCGTCACTCGCAATGTTTTCCTAATATTCTGACGAAGGGGGCGGTGCCTCCGAAATTTCAAGAATCCGAAACCCTACATGGTGCCTGCCATCTGTGAACTTCAGGCAGGCCTCCAGTTTTCTGTCCCTCTTTAATAATTGTTTTAATTAACCTGACAATGTAATTTTCTGACACATGATGCCTGCCATTTGTGAACTTCAGGTAAGCCACGAATTTTCTGTCTCTCTTTCCTGTATATATATATATATATATAGGATGTTCAGTTTAACTAATGACCTCGAAGTATCTCTAGAACTACACATCGGAGAAAAAAGTGTGAATGAAAAATGTTCGTCTGAAAGGGGAAAATTAAATTATACGAAACTCGACCCCACCCCCAATCACCTCCATGGGTTGGGAGAGAGAAGAGTTAAGTAACTTATACGGGAAACCCGATTTTTTTGGCAGTTTCTGATTTTCCAGGAAAAAATACTCCAATTTGACCTACGTTTCGAGTCATTTCGGTCACAGGTGGCCTTGTAATCGGCAAAAATCAAAATGGGTAAAAAATCATTGAAAAATGGGGATATGTCATGAAATAGGCACCAGATCTGCAAAATAAAATTAAAAGTGTTTGATATTCTTACAAATGCTACTTAATGACACCATAACTGGCCACCCTGCTCCTCTCTCCAGAGGGGTGGGGAAGCGAATTAAGTAAGTAATTAAAAAATTAAACGCAAGGGAACACGCCTAAAACCATCAACATAAATTGTAAAAGCAAGGGGACACTCATAAAACAAGCATCTAAAGGGAACAGAAAACTACCATGTCTAAGTCGTTGTTCCTGGGTAACGCCAACTTACCAGTAAACGAATAACTGAACTTCTCCGTATTCTTTCAATAACAGTGCAATCTGTGAAATAATTTCCATGAATAATGAATTCATTCAATGGTATTGACATTAGAAAAACAAGGTTTCAAATTAAAAATGGCTTCACGTTGAAAATTTTGCTTCCCCGCCCCTGGGGAGTGGGGGTGGTTGCCCAGTTATGGTGTCATTAAGTAGCATTTGTAAGAATATCAAACGCATTTAATTTTATTTTGCTGATCTGGTACCTATTTCTTGAGAAATCCCCACTTTCAACCATTTTGATTATTGTCGAATTCAACGCCATCTGTGACCGAAATGACTCGGATTGCAGGTCAAATTGGAGTAATTTTTTTCTGGAAAATCCGAATCTGCGATAAAAATGGGGGTTTCCGTTTATGTTTTTCAACTCTTCCTTCCACCACCCCAGGGGGTGAGTATTCGTATCAATAGATGTCTCCCTTTGAGACGAACATTTTTCAATCACATCCGATGTGTGGTTCTCGATATATTTCAATGTCTTCAGATGAACTGAACACACACATTACTAAATGTACAGCAAGAAATGAGAAGCAGATAAACATTATTTTTCTACTTATACAATGAATTTTGTACATCACAGAATGGCATTTTCTACTTAATTTTAATCTAATAAAGACTGGGTAATTAAACATTCGGCATATGTCTAGAGCTTACTGGAAGTTGTACCAAGTCGTGGAAACAAAGATTCGTCTTATTAGGCAGGATTTTATTGAACAGCGATATTATCCTTTAAATGCTTGTATGAATCCAATATTAAACTGGAAATGGGAAAATCTGGATGGAACATTAAACGAATTGTGTAAAGTTTTTGCACTCGCGCGTTTCTGAATTAGAACATTGTTTTTGTTTTTAGTGAGGGAAGAGGGGGGGTTATGAAGTCTGGCATCCCTTACACGGCTATACCGCGAGTGAATTTACTTCGTTAATTAGATGTCAAAAGCGCTGAGCCGTTTTTATCCCTGCGTGTTGGCTAATCAATTGGAGGGGTTTATTTCGCGTGGCGGCATTTAGGCTCAGCCTGTGTATGAATTGCTCCAATTAAACTTCACGGGCGCTAAAGTGCTTATCGCTTTTTATATCGCGGTCTCTTGGGATCCAATTCGCTTTGATTTCTAAGCGATGACTTTTTTTCCCTCCCTTTGTCTCTTGTATTGTACGAGTTTCTTTTACTCTTAGCTGTCTTACTGTGTTTGTGCATACAGACTGTAAGGGAGTACGATATGTTAAATGGATGCCATTTACGGAACTTAAACTCACATAGTCATGTTAATAAATTAATAATTTTTCGGATCCCTAATTCACTTCATGATATTAGTTTATACGAAGTGGGAACCCGGCGTTGCCCGGGTATTTATTTGCATTATACCGGTACAACACAAGATTAAACCGGCAACGAAAGCGTTACAATTTGAACCTCAAACATACTCCCAGTATATCCAGAGAGTAAAATATACTTCCTGTACAATTGCAGGGGTAAAAATATTTTCAGTACTGTAACAGAGTAAAACTTCTCCCTCACTTAAGAGTAGAAATTATACTTAAATCGCACATTAAAGGTCATAATTATGGACTTGCATTACACCGGTTTCGACTCCAAACTCGATAGTTTCCTTGTTATTTGTATATGGCTCTTTTCCACTCCCATCCCTCATATGCTGGAAGGGGTTTGTAATTACACAAATATTGTAGGTAAATTTTTTTCGACTCAAATATTTTTATTTATTGTTAGTCTACAATTGGGCGCAAGCCAGGTGGCAGATACAAAATGAAATTTCTTAAACATAAATACTCCTAATCTAAAAAAAATAATTGTAGCTCTTTAAAATTTCTATAGCCCTATATATAGTATTTATTATAAAAAGTATGAAAATCAAGATTCATCCAATTAGTGTACATTATAATAAAGAAATATAAATTTTAATATTATTCACGTTTTTATAATAGATTTTATTTTTAAATAGTTTATACCCCTCGATTTACTATAAACTGTAAGAATGGCCAGTCATTGGGTGGATTTCGAATGAAACTAAAACTGAGGCTGATAGTTGGAGTGTATTAATAGACAAACCCCGGATTATTGACAGTCTTGTGCCATTTGCGGCAATTCCTCAGCAGGTCAATTTTGTGTCCTAAATTTAGAAGGTCGTCGATCTAAGGGAACGACCGCAAGGAACAATAGGAACCGTCCCACAGCCAAGATTGTAACGGACCGAGGTTTTGCACATATTCTCGAAATCCAAATCGGATCTCTTTCTGGAGGTGACAATCTGCGTCCAGTCTCCAATGGGAGACTGCGTCCAGATCGCTAGAGCATTCCATATACTTATGCCTCCTGGACAGTCCTGAGAGTTAAATTTGCATTTCATTGACCGACAGTCCACCTCAAGGACCTGCTAAGCCTAATAAATTTTGGTTAAATATTAAATTTAATTTTCGAATTTTATAAATTAAATTTCTTCAAACCATTTTGAAGTTTCAAACATAAAATTGACAATCTAGTGATAAAGGTCCCGTGTAAAATAATTATGACGTTATTATCAAATTTATTTTTGTGCCGTCTTGGAAATAATTTGTTTTCTTGATCTATTTGAGCTACTCAGCATTATGGCCTGCACTTTCATTGCTTGCAGAATCGATCCACCTTTCCAAGTCCAACTTGTTTCTTCACCTTAACGTGTCTTATTTTGTTACACTATCCCTCTTCCTTTCCAGTCCTCCCACTCCTCCAAAAGAGAAAGATAACCTTTACAAGAATAGGACGTTAATCTTAATTTTTGATGTAATCTATTGATTCATTTGTTTCACGCGGAGTACAATATGAATGGTGGTGTTGGCTGAATGCAAGACAGGTCTCAACGTACATGACATCATCACGAAGTAGACCTGGCGTTACGTCAGACAGGACTGCCTAGGGCTTCACATACCACCAACAAACCTGTAAAGAGATCGGCGCAGCAATACACAAACCACTCGGCGATCAACGACTCTTTCTTACAATATTTTCGCCTGCAACAGTGTGCTCTTCCAAACACTGCTTTTGAATTGAAATTAAACGGTAAATGAATGCCCAGGGGATTTGACCAAAAAAATAATAACATTCTGACTTCAATTTTATAATTTGACGTCAAGGAAGAGCAGAGTTTATTTTGGGGTAAATATAGCGAAATTTAGACTGTAAACAAAATCAGTTCTGTTAGGCGATGAAGGGGCTAATTTATATTTCTCCATTTAACTTTAGAAATAACTGATGGTTCAATTATTCTCCAATTCGGCCAATGAACGTAATAGTCGATTATCCTTGGTAGTCGACTGTAATGACTGGTTACCATTTCATGAATTGTATCGTAAATTCGGCTCATATTTAAAACCAAACACTTAAACACTTTCATGAAGCTCGTGCTTTCCAAGAATTACATTTGTAAATAATCATCCAGAAATTGAGCGTGAGACTGTTTCCCACGTTCTTTCTTAATGAGTCTGGAATTTTGTTTCACTCAACAGATAATCGCAGTTATGAAACTCTGTTTTCCGTTCCTAGAAATTTATATTAACGAAATAAGTTTATGTAATGAATGAAAGGAGCAATAACCTTGTATGCTTTATAATTATTTTAAACAAGGGAATTTTACTATAGGTACTCCTTTTTGAGTTTAGATTTAAATTAAAATGAATATATTTAATTAATATATAAATGTAATAAAATAAACCAAATTTAACAGTCTAGACTTCATTAATATTCTTAATGGAAGTCTTTTTCCCTGCTTTTATAGTCGGTAAACTCTACGGCAACGACTTCTAACCGAATGCCTTTGATTTCCCATATCATCGTCTGACATCGTTGCTCCAGAAATTCCAAAATTCCGACGATTCGCTGCACACATTACTTCAGTTTCATTGGTCGCCATCTTTCAAATTGGTAACCGATAAAGCAAGTTACATACCCCGCCGAATAAGTCTTATTTTTTTGGCCAAATGGTTCAAATTTAGCCTGCTCTGTTCGTAATTGACGTTTCCCGAACACTAAATTAAACAGGACTGATTCCTCAGGGATCTATTATTGTTCTTGTCTTGCACACAGAATTGTATGTGATTCGATTTTCATAAATGTAGCATTTTTATTATTTAACAGTTACTTTACAATGCTCATTAAAAAGAAAACACAGGCTTTTTTGTAAATAATTTTAAACTGAAGCTTTAATGATTTAAGGGGTTACTTCCAGTACTTTGCAAATAGTGTTTTTAAAGTTTGATATTCCGTAAGAAGTGTTTTAGGAGGAAATATGGAATTTAACTGGGGCAGTAGAAAAGTCAGAGGTGATCGGATGGTTTTGCACATGTAAAATAAATAATTGAAATTGGTTTATCTTTTAAGCCCTATCAATGTAAAAGCGGCAAATTAGTGGATTCAGTAGGGATCAACTAAACAAGTATCATTGCACACCAAAAGAACTATCCGTTATGCAAGAAAATAATTATTAATTCATTGAATCAGGAAGGAAAGTTATTGGAAATACATCAAATCATGATGTTGACTGACATTTTATCCAGTGTTCTTCATAATAACATCAAATAAACAGTGACTCAACCAAGAAAATAAATTTGCAGAAAATCTTCAGGGTCAGGTTTATAAATAAACTCACATTCTCTGCCGCCGTCATCAGGCTATGTGATGACGAGAGTAGATAATGTCCGCGAAAACGTCGAGTTTATTTATAAGACTGACCCGGTTGGTTCACCGTGCAGATTTTATCAGAATTCTACACCGGGAAAGTCTACGTTCTTTAATAAATTTGTAGTACCTGTGGTCATTCAAATCTACCATGTCAAGTTCGCAACTGACGTTTCCCGGACACTAAATTAAAATTTAGACGATAAAAAGCTGAAAACCAGTTGGTTGTATAGAATCACTTACGAGGAAATTCTAAGCAGAATAAGGGAAGAGCCAACGATATGGAGTATTTTGGCCAAGGGAAGGGATAGATTAGTAGGCCACGTGTTGGGACTTGAGGGTCTTGTAAAATTATCATCAGAGGTAAGTGTGTGGGGTAAGAACAGAAAACGGAGGCCATCGATGGCATTCGCTAAGCAGATTACGGAAGAATGTGATAGCTATGTAGAAATAAAGGCTTGCGCAGGAAAGGTTAGCATAGAGGGTTACATCGACTAGTCTTAGGACTGATGACCACAACAACAACAAAAACGTTTGGGTCTTATAAGGCACCGGGATGAAATTTGACTCAAGTATCCAGGAGTAACTGACGAAATAATTTCAAGTGAGGAGTCCGGACATAGAATATTATAAAAGAAGCAAAACCATGAATTTATCCGAAATGGTTTTGATGTTAATGTTCAACGTTGGCGCAAATATGTAAAAATGTATGGTGACTATGTTGAATAGTACAAGTAATTATACATTTTAATTAGGAAATAATAACGCATAATGTTTCATGAGTCGCAATGCGACTCTGGCGCTCCAGTCCGATTTTTCTGTAACTAAAAATTGAGAAGCTTATCCGATGCAACGTTCAGGAAAAACAAATAAAAATTCAGTTAGATAGAATCATTAACGAGGTGTTTTTATGCAGAATAGGGGAAGAACCAACGATATGGAGTATTTTGACCAAGGGAAGGGATAGATTAATTGGCCACGTTTTGGGACATGAGGGTCTTGTTAAATTATCATTAGAGGGAAGTGTGTGGGGTAAGACCAAGGATGAAATAAGCTAAGTAGGTTAGGGAGGATGTGTGTTTTGTGGCAGTTATGCGGAAATTAAAAGGTTTGGAGAAGATATGTTAGCATGGAGGGTTGCATCAGACCAATCATAGGACTGAATACCACAACAACAGCGTCATAATTCGCAAGTCTCGCGCAAGATCGTCAAATTTAAAAATAATTGTTTGTCTTTTTCTGAGATTGATGAGATAAAACGCTACCTATTGCTTTTTTATGACCTGATCCAGGTTTTTTGAATTCGTTGACAAACATACTTGACTATCAGGTTCCACCACCACGTTCAGTAATCATAATGGCTACTCAGGTTGCAGCATTCGAAAACACATCTTTGCGTTTCGCCGCTTGACTGTGAGCGTTTTGACAACTGGAGTGTTAAAGGAAGCAGAACAATCGTGGCTGTTAATTGGCTCCCGCGGGAACTCTGGACGTCTATTCACCTTCCGGAACTAAAATGTCAGGACAAGCGCGAGGTCTGCCGCAGCCCGCGCGAAAGGTCGATATTCCCGCAGTATCTCTATTCATTCCGTATGCTAATACAGGATTCTATTGTTCGGAGATTCCTACTCAACGGATGGGCCTTATCACTTTGTAACAGTAGTTCCAGAGCGAGTCTAAGTCAATCTGGAAAGCTGGAGCTTCATCAAGAAATAGATTTCTTTTAATTGCAACTCTTTACAATGAAGGCATTAAATTTGCATTTCAACCTTTCCTCATGACACATTACATCCATCCGTACACATAAAACATATCATTACACATTCGGGAACGTTGAATTTCTTTTCTCGATGGCTTTGACTAAGACACCAAATCACAGTCCGAGGTCCTGCATGATTGAAAGGTTAGTTCCACTAATATCTCATTGTTATCCCAGATTGTTGCTGGCAAACTACACGTGCTACGGTGAATAATCTGATATGATTATCCTCAGATGAATTCCTCTACACCATGCTTTAATCAATGTTGCAAAGGTCCGAAGTCGGTTCACGTTGATGCGTCGTAGGTTGTATGCGTTGAGGGATTGGTAACAAACACGCTGACATCGTTTAAATTGGAACCAGATTGAAATAATAACGAATATAAATCCATTGCGTGAATAAATAACTCAGAACTTTGAAAATTTTTAATATACGTGCTATTTTAATTCTATCAAAACTGATGATGCGACGGGTGACTTTGTAAATCAATCTGACTACGCCATTACGTCAAAGCAACCAGAACAAAATGAGAGACGAGTATTGAGTACATATAAGGAAGAAAATGGAAAAAAAAACTGTTCCAACCTGAGATACTGCAGAAGGAACAAAATTGTTGTTCCACAAGAAACATCTAGGATATACCATTTCAGAAAATGAATAAATACAAGTACACAAGGAATTATTTAATGTCAGCTGAGTGACAGAAGGCAGAACGGTGAATCTGCTGTGTCGTTACTGTCTACTTGAAATGAAGCCAAATTGATGTTGTAACGGTCAGACACATCCGCTCGGACTTTGGCGGTGCGGAATCAAAAGGAAGGAGACAGTATTTAAGCCAGGGGTAATAAAACGCAGACATCGCGGCGCGCCTGGGGTGTTTCCCAAAAACCTTGTGGGAGAGGGGGCAAACTGTGACTACCAGAGAAGTCACCGTAAATTTGATTGGTTAATATCCATCTCTGCCACCTTCGTGATATGAACTAAAGAAGTGGGGAGTAGGTATTAAAAAGGCTTGCAGAGAGTTTTGGGTCATTTTTACACAGATTTCCAGATGATGAAAATTTAGGCAAGGGAGATTGTGGAGACGAGAGTGGTGGGTAGATGAGACGAGCAGATTATCAACACTATCGGACGAGGATAAACTGGAAAGAATCCTCAACGGCGGCTCTAATTTGAATTGAGCACAACACAAATTAGGTGGAAATTGCAACGAGGACGACGCCGTAAGGTCCATTATGATGACACGGTAATTAATCCTGTAACTTTTTGGTGATTTCCTATACTGCCAGGTCCGAGTAGATTTTGTAAGAAATATTTTGCTCTATGAGAATGCCCATAACATACGACCCTGAGATCGAGAATTGTTAGTTTAAAAAAAATTGCATCCTTTTTTGTAAATATATACGTAGTGTTAATAAGAAATAATTTGTTTTAAGTTTGAAAATATCAACATTGTAATATTGATGTAATTTTGTTTAGGATATAGTAATTTTTTGTTTGTTTTTTAAATATTAGAATTCATTCCCTTAATATATCAATATTACTTTATAAAATAAATAATACCCCCCACTATACATTTCAGTGGCATCAACGTGTAAAACGCACGTGCTTCTTAAATTTAAATTTCGTATCGGACACTCACAGAACAGTTTAACTCGTCACATCACCTCAAAAACTCTTGGATTTTTCATTCAGTCTCCCTCTGAAGCATGACAATTTATTCTCACGTCTGTTAAAATTTGTTTTTTTTTTCAATGTGAAATAAATAAAAACAGTTAATTGTAAATTTTTAATTCTTCCGTCTACACCACAGACACTTCTTCGCTCTTTGAAACGTTTCGTTCAGATCAGATGAGCCAGCACACGAATTGAAAATTCAAAACTCCCTCATAGTAACTTTTACCAGAAACGTTAACAATTGTTGTTATTCCCCGAAGAACCGTGTTAGTATTTGAACAGTTGTTTATCTGGAGAAGAAACTTGTTCGAGAATGTATTATTGATAAGAGGGGAAAGTAGAGAATGTTAACTACAGAGAGTTAACATACAAGATAAGTCAAGGAAACTAGTAAAAAACACAATGTAAGATGATAAATATGTTTTGTTTATTATAATTGAGATTCAACAACTGTTCAGATATAAAAATGCGGTAATATATGAATACAACTTCTGAGCAATATCATTCATTCCGACATGAAAAGTAGTCATAATAATACAGAAAGTCCCGCCTTTCTTGAGCTCTGTGATTCGTAATCGGCGACGCAATCTCACAGGCTCTTTGTCTGTCGAGTCTGAAAAGAGGCAGAAGAAACGAGAGCATGATCTGTCTAAAGTAACATATTACCATATGAATAACCAGAGATAAATCATTCCTAGTATCCAACAAACGGTGTGGGATTAAGAACATTTTTAAGAGTTTTAAACTGTCAGAGGTTGCATTCAATACTGAGAACTTAAATTAAAAGTTAAATCTAATTTTCAAGTAACTTTACGTCCCATACCTTGGTATGCATCTCGATCAATTTTTAATCGTGGTTTAGTATTTTAAAAGACATTATCCTTTAAAATAAATTGATTAGCTATTTAATAAAATATTTCTACCTTGCGAATAAAATATTATGTTTTCAAAATATTGTTCTATTTAAATCCTTACGTATTCCAACTTTAAATATTTTTAATTTTTAACTTGAAGAGATTCTAGAAAACGAAAAGTTTAGTAAATATTTATTTTACTAAAATGTTAAAAAACATTTATTTGATAAAATATATTTCTGAGAATTTTTTTATTCATTTATAATAAAAAACGTCATTCATACCAATAAATAAAATTGAAGTGTGTTTGTCTGTCTGCCCGTATGTTTGTCTCGAATAGGCTCTGCAATGGCTCAACTGATTTCAGTGAAAATTAGAGGGTTTAAATAAAGGCAATTTAACTTAAATATAAGTTAATATTTCATTTCGATAATGATATTAATATAAATAAATATATAACTTAATTCTACGTGAAGGTTTATTTTATATACGTGCGTAAAAATATCGGAAATGAATGCGGATTGCCTATTTTCTGTTTATCCTCAGAAAAGGCAGATGTAGATGAAAATTTCAGAGATTGAAACAGGAATTTTAACTTAAATTTTTGTATGCGTTAATTTAGATATCTTGAAGAGTTCAGAAGATATTTATATAGATATTTATAAATCCATTGAATTGCCGCTCGAATTGCTCATTTTCATGTTTTTTTGTTTACATGAGGGTGATCCTGAAACAGGCAACTCCCCTTTAATAGGACAGGAAGGGTATTGAAAAAGGGGATGCGGAAGGTAATGCAAGGTAGCCAAGGGTTGACTAGGGCCCCCGGGCTATGGTTTAAGGATCCTACCTGATGTTTCACCTAAAGATATGCAGGGAAAACCCTAGAAAAACAGGTAGTTCGGGCATTGGGTACTATTCTCACGCCCTTCAGAATGACGGAAGACGAGTTTGCTGTGGGGCCGCAGCATTTCCTTCTCCGTGTCTTCGCCAGTTTAAGGAGGCAGTTGTTCGACTGATACAATGTGATCAGAGGACAACTCTTGCCTTATGCCCAAGGTCTTTGACCCCAGTACATATACCTCCTAAAACAGGTGAATGTGTCTCTGCTTGTGCGAACTTTAAAAAAAAACAGAGAGAGTACGAGGCATTCCCGACATAATGAGGTGAGCCCCGCAGTCACTCTGGGGTGAAGCGCCTGCGAGAAAACTCCCGCAGGCACTCCGTATCCCTCCTCGTCTTTATTTTTTTTGGTTAACATGCTACATGAGGGTTTATCCTGAAACAGGCAACTCCCCTTTAATTTCATAGGAAGGGAATTGACTAGGGGGATGCGGAGGGTAGAGCGATTGACTCCGAAACGTATGAAAGCGGGACCTGTTCAAAACCAACTGCGAGTTATAAGGTTTGCTCTAAATCGATCATAAATAGATGATACCGTACTTTTTATATATTCAATGAATTCAACTGTACCTGTTACTTCTATTTTAGGGAAAAATAAAGAGAACTATTTCAGTGCGAACGAAGTCGCGGAGGTTAGCTAGTTATATTTTAATTTTGTATTATTATTTAACGCGCAACATACACTCTTACTGTCAGTTCCTGCACGAGTCTCTATCGCAGATATTTCTCCCCAGATTTTTTGCGGGGCTTAGCTTTTGGGATTCCTCGTATTCTGTTTTTTTCACATGCCGAGGCACTTCATCAATTTTGGAAGGTTTACGAACTTGGTTCAAAGACCTTGAGTATATGGTAAGGTTTGTCCGACGACCCTAGTCAACCCTTTTTCTTCCTTGTTTTCCCTATCACTTCTTTTCAATTCCCCTCCTGTGGTATTAAAGGGGGGGTTTCCTGTTTCAGGGTCCCCTCATGTAGCCTCTTACTAAGAAAAATACCTTCCTACATGTTCATATATTATCACTGATCACATTTTCACATAAATAGTACGTGGTATGAAAACTCCATTTTATATTAGTTTTAGGAGGTCGTTATAGCATCGATAAATTTATATTTATGTTCCTTGGTACGTATAGCCAGACATTTTGTTTCGTTGCCGAAAAACGAATTGTATTTATGTATTTATAAAACTACAATGGGACATACGTCCGTTGGCAGTTGCAACAGTGGAAAACAAAATAAATTGAGTACTAAAAACTACTGACTATAGACAACTTATTCTCTAACAATTACTATTTCTAATACTTCACTTTATTGAGCAAATTCAATTCACTCAAAATTAAAAATGGGAAAATTAATACTTTAGGATTAATTTCTGTCCCTGAATTTCTGACAGCTTTTTAATATTCTCCCACTACGAGGTTTTACCTCGAACGACGCTGCAGTTAACTTATTCCAATCTTCTATTGTTCTGTTTTCTGCGGTCTTGTTATAATTTTAAATTGGTAATCCCCCCTAACTATATGCGTTGGTTTCTTTAATTTCTCGCGTATTTCTCCCCAGGTTTCATGATCAACGTAAGATTTGAAAGGGGCACAAAGTCTGTCATTTTTCCTCCTCTGTAACGATTCCCAACCAAAAGCATTCACCTTTTCGCGCCCACGGCCTCGTCCCCGTCCTACAAATTTTGCTGCTTTTCTCTGGACTTTCTGCGACGCTTTCAAGTGGGTTTGCTATATGGATCCCAGCAGCATGCACCATTGTTGTTACTTCATTTATAATTAGCATGCATTTGGCCTCTTGGCCGCGTTTTCAGTATTAATTTGTTGTTGCGACAGACGGGAAATATATGTGGCAATGTTTATTCCTCGTGCCGGAGCTTAAAGTCTAGTTTCATGATATCGTTGCTTATAAAACTGTCATTCATAGCGTCAGCTTTTAACCTTCGTTAAAACCTGGAGGCGGTTCTAGAAACAACGGGAGCCAATTTGTCCCTGTATTCCGTTTATGGAATCATCGCTACAGGTCAGAATTAATATTTTACCCGTGCTTTGTATTTTTTTTATAGATTTTTCTTGTCATGCCTTCATAATGCACGTTTGTATATATCCCCGTGCGGTGTTGTCTGGCTTGTGCGATGCAGCATAATATGGATTACTGTGTAGGGTCTAGGGGTAACAGCTGCTCCCTAAGTTCCCCTCCCTCGATGACGACCAGCTGTTTTCTCCCCACGCAATTCCTAACAGCCGTAAAAACTGCCGAGCTTTCATAATGTCAGTGACACCGTCCACGGTTATTTATATACTCCCTGGAGTCATGTTTGGAGTGATTCCTCCGGCCGGGGAATATTACCCCTGAAATCTTGCACGGTGATATTTCAGCTCGTTACCACTAAATTTTCAATTTCATTAACCTAATCAATTGAAATATAAATGTAATTTGTATTACATCACCAGTGTTGTCGTCAGTCACCGTTCATAACATCGAATGTAATTCATAAGTTTCTAAAATATTTAATTTGGCATTGTCTTCGTGCTTTCCGCAATATTGTACGCAAAAAAATATTTACACTCCTCATAAACCTTTTCCCACATATGTACCAACAGCTCTATCTATACGGAATTAATTAACCATTTTAGTCAGTTGTGCTTAATGGAAAAAAAATGTCGCGCCATTGAGCATAAAGTTTCTAAAATATTTAATTAATTGCATATAGATTGGGTAGTTACCACGTGTGTACAGAAACGGATGTTGGCCATAAATACGTTGGCTAGAGCGTTATTTAAATACAGCAATAAAGTCATTTTAAGTACTCGATTAATTTTTCAACACTATCAATCCACAGAAAAATCTCGTAAATATGATAACAAAAATTAACTTTGTTTAATATTTTCATATATGACTTTTGTGGATTAAAATTTTAAAAGATTATATGAATGTATTAGTGCCGAAAACTACAAGATAATTTGAAAATTAATAACGAATTAGTTTATTTGTTATAAACGGTGACCGTAAAAATATTGTGGATATAATGCAAACAATAAAACATATCAATAGTGACATTTATTTGACGTCAATTGAGTCTATCAGTAAGTAAACCAACCAACAGAAATAATTTTTTTTAAAAAAAGACAACGTATCGACTAGGAACATTCTTTGTTTCACTACTTTAAATGACAAAAATTAATGTAGATGAATTCTATAGAGAACAATTTTTATGTAAGTATATAAAAATTACAGTACAAATGGAAGTATAAATCACAACATTATACTTAATTTCTTTCCTGTTATATTATGAAATTAGTAATAATAATTTTTAGATAGATATTTCTAAAAGTGAGTGCGATTCATTAATAAAACAGCCGAAATGAGTGTTTTAGACTGTAAAGATTTATTTTGCTTTTTCTGTTGGTATATGACAAATTAAATGAAATAAATAATTTATAATAACAATTTATCATTTTATTTTAATTATTTCAGTCATAATTGATATTTATGGCCCAATTATTAGATTTTATTTTCAACATTTCACCCACCTATATTGAATAAAATTTGTTTTCATTTGAAATCTCGTTTCCCAAGATTCCCGTGTGAGCCGGGATTTAGCAGATGGTGATTTCTTGGTTGCTTCCTTTTATATTCCAAAGAAGGTCCCTGATTTCGTTAATTCAACCACTTCTACGTCAATTATTGGATAGTGAGTTGATCGCCATGATATAATCGTAAAAAATCAAAATTGGATGGGTGGTCTTTGATAATTTCATCAGTATCGTATATGTTCAGACGTTGTCGCTAAAGCTTAAAGCTTTCTTGTTAATTGCCACTGAATTGATATCATTAGATTTTAAACCATCTGTGAAAAACACAGTGGGATATTTCTAAAGAAGATCTTATCCCCCAGAAGCACATACCTTGACCTTAAAATCAGTACTGGTTACGGATCTATCAATAGGATGACGTGATAACTTCCAGCGAGGAACTTGGGAGGAAGTTTTGGGCCAATTTTTAGTAGATCAGGTCTTTCTTAAGAGCAGAGATGTGAGAAGCGAATGGAATAGAAATTGGTTAAAATGGTCGGGGGTGATCACCTGGTTCCTGATAATTTTGTTGGATAAGACACTGCCTCTAATTGAATATGAAAGGACAGAGTTTCCTTCGAATTATTAATTACGTTCTTGAATACATTTAATACTGATATATTTGTAAAATATGTAATGATGAAAATATATAAATTAATGTAAATTTATGGAAGATAATTATCAACTGTATTTAAATAAAGTAATAATTTTCTGTAAATCATGAAAACCTTATATTAGTATTTACGAATCTGTGGTAAATTCTGGTCAGATTTATATAATTATTTAATATCATGGAGTGAAGTATTCATAATCAGATTTTACGATGCACGATGAGGCCGGTTAAAAGGGCGAGATTAGAAACTATTGAATTGCAGACACAGAATAGAAACCGAAGCCTACTAGAGATGGGTGAACCTATCGAGATCGGATTCAAAGAACTAGGTCCTTCTGCCGAGTGAGTGAATCGTGAATCCATTACTGTGATCCTAGAGCAACCAGCTATTTGAATCACTCTCACGAATCACATCACCGGGCCAGCGATCCCAGTGTTTCAATCACTCACTCAGGAATCATATCACTTAAATCAGAATATTTTTCTTTCTGTATACGTTATCGTGGTGTAAAATTAAATTAAGTGGGATATGCACAAAATATTGTAACCGAACGTTAATATTAAATTCAATTATCTGATTGTGCAAATATAATACCTATCCTACACTTTTCACTTTAGCCTCTCGAGATCGCTTAACACTATATTATGCTTTTACTAACATTATTAATAATTGACTTCATTTCTTATAATATCGAAGTAGAATTTGGATCAAGTCCTCAATTACGTTAAATTCATCTTAATATTAATACAAAGGACGTGTGTACAAGATTCGTTTAAAAAAATTAAAAATTCAACTTTCTGATGGAAAAATACTTTTGTTTTATTTACCTGGCTGCTGTAGAGTCGTGTAATAATTTTTATTCAGCGGAATAAAAATAACAATATAAGCATATGTATATGAATATTGCCAATAATTTTGTTCCTCTTTAAAAGAAAAATCCAAATCCATTAGTGTCCATCCAAATACCTCAATTATTAAAATAAAATTCCGAAAGGCACTTATTTAATTTTATGACAATTTATTTTTTTAATTAATAACGAATAGTGTATACAATTTTTTTCAAATTATAAACTCTTATATTTATTAGAAAATCATGTGTACATTCATGGAAACAAGGTAAGAGTCATATTGGTAAATTGGGTGCGGTGAATAATCCGAATATATATATATATATATATATATATATATATATATATATATATAAACGGTGAATCATCATTCCACTGAGCGAGTGGTTCTGATCCGATCACTGAAAAGTCTATTTAATTAATTTAACACAGTTTAAATTATTAATTACGTATAACAACAAAGAAATATGCGACATAAACATCGCACAAAGTGTATTTTTAATTAGAAGAAGAGCAAAATAAGTATTATAATCTACGAATACAGTAATTTCGTTTTATTATTGAAGATATTATTTAGGAGTCACCTTTCGGAGCAGTTGTACACACCAGTAACATATTCCTTTTCCGTCGAGGATTACCTATTGTTGTATCTGATTTGGCACTGACAGCGGAGTCTTTGTCCCCGTGTTTGGTAATTGCAACTCATTAGAGTCGTGTGCGTGTCTCGTTATTTTGCGGAAAGAGCTTCCGTCGCGTCGCCGTAATGACGGATCCAGGGGAATATCTCCATGCGGTTCCATGCTCAATTGCGTTGATAACCTTGATCTGGCCAGTTGTAATCAGCGAAGAAAGATCGATATAATTACCGATCTGGCTCTCTGCGTCCAATTATTGTGCACCAGACGAATAATGCAGGATCTCTCGTTTCAGTGTTTACCAATTAGCAGAATAAAAACCTGCGAATTGTGGCCTGATGCGCTTGTTGCCAAGAAACGCGAAACTTTTACATCAAATGAACATTGGCTAGTATTTGTAACTTCGACGTACGCTTGTATTACTTATTTAATTGTGTATACCAGTATCAATGAGACGCATTCAGGAATATCTTATTAAAAATTCTAGACTTGTTGAATAAATTAACGTTAATCGTAACCGGGCCGTGTGTTTTTCCAATTACAGACAAATTTCTTATAGTTAGTGAGAAAAAGCATTTAGTGATTATTACATACTGTGTATGTAACTGTATTTAACGCCATTTATTAAAGATTTCTACGTTTTTTCGTTCATATTTTAGGACTGATTCAGGTTATAATAACCTTATTATATACAGATGAAATAATAAAAAAGAATACTATGCAATCCTGATTTATTATATCGCTTGTGGTTACCTGGCGAGAGTTATTTACGTATTTTAATCGCAAAGAGAGTATGTGTATAAAATAAAAAGTGATTAAGTTTGAGTTATTTCAAATGATACCTCAAAAAGAAAGCTACAGTAAAACATTAGGTATTTTGATTATCGATGCCCCGTGCGATTTAAGTTAACTCATGCAATAAGTTCACTAATCTATCGAAGTAATTAATACGCGTTTATCGCCGTTGAGTTTTGGTAATCAATAGAGAATTTTTACAAGGTTCATAAGTAATAAATTTCCAACAGACAACTACAGACAAATATCTTAAACTATAAAGTTAAATAAAGAAAATTAGGGAGGTAGTTATAGGAATAAATTAAAATGTATTTAAAACAGATGAGTGGAGAATTTATTTACAAAATAACTTAAATAGGAAAATATTACAAAGTTCGATGGTACGGAGCTCTAAAATCCCAGGTTAAACAGTGAATGATACCCTCCCTTGACGCCAACCTTGTTGCCAGCTTCTTCGTAGGACGCTCTCCTCAGCGTTGACGGTTGACCCCCTTCAACATCCGGTACCAAGCGTCGGTTCCCTTCCGTCTCCTTCAAGTTCCCAGAGAATAAAGTTAATTCACACAGCCTCAGGGTCTTTAAGATCGATTTTCTTTATATCACGAAATCCTATTTGTTGATGCAACCACGTGGTACTTAAATATATAGTTGTTTTCCTGGCTCTCGATTCCCACTCGAGTGTAGTTACGGAAATTCCTAGGTCATATCTGAAATGCCATCCCTGGGCATTAGTGGCGGCCTAGGGTCTGGAATTACTGACGCCGATTTCAGTTCCCAATCATCGCTAACTTTATACTAAGAAGTAATGAATTAACTATCCCGCTACAAATAATAAATTATAAATAGCATTAAATAAACGATATTGTCTGTTTTTATGCGAAAATTTATTATTGCCTGATAATTAATTATTAACCAAGTCTGTTTTTTTTAATGTATTTGCGTATCAGAAACCTTTGTTTCTTTTCTTCACTATTGACTAGTAATGGAAATACATAAATTATTGTATCATAAATAAGTAAGATTTTCATATCAAATTAATTAAATTTAACTATACGATTCACGAAACCGGCATGAGGCTGTTGTGTATTTATGTAGATACAGTATTGAGCTTAAAAGAAAAACTTTCATCATAACTTCTCTGCTCTCAGTTTCTCAATCGTTTTCGTTTGGACCCATGGGTTTGTAACTTTCAATAATTTCGATGTATCTACCACACTGTGTTGGTGGTCGGTGAACTTTTCTTTCGTTTAAGTAACACGCCTGGCTGGAGTTTTTAATAACTTCTCTACTTGCTTTTGGGACGCTATGTATGACAGCAGGAAAATATAGTGCAACAAAATCAGTGAATGCTTTTGTTTTTTTTTAAAAAAAAATAAACAATATATATATTGAATAAATTAAGTTATTGAAACAGACAGGTGATTCGCGTGAATGGTGAACGGAATTCATTAGATTTAGAGGCTTAGACATCAGACACATCCCACGTTTAATGATCTTCGTCATGGTAAAAGTTATATGCGGATGTGACCCAGACTTCGTAAACGTTCCATTCGCCCTCATTCGTGATTAATACGCTCAACGTTACACTAAGTTGACGACTGAGGCCAATGGATCAAACAACTCGCGATTCAGTCTGGACCTCGCGGATTAACACATTTATTGAGAGAAATGTGTATCAAATCCGGTCAGGTGCGATGAGTTACAATAGAGTCGTTTACCTTTTAAATCACGAGACTTCGTCTTCTGGATGCATATACAATTTTCAGTGGTCTATATAATTATAAAAACCTTGTAAAAAATACTTGAGGAAGTCGTAAAAAATTATATTTTTATGTTTCAAATGTAAAGTTAATATATTCTCCGTCCTGGTGTATTTATCATATATAATTAATGCAATAATACACATTTATTGCTTTGAGCTTTGTTTTTTACATTTACTTCCACGATATTAAGTGATAGATCCCCCTTGTGGTTACTTCCCATGCATGGTTTAATATTCTAACGTGGCAGCTTATGATTGGTGTTTAATAATTGACTAAGCTTCTACGTAATTTTCCCTAAGTAAAAATTGTCCTTGTCGCAGTATTATTTGTCATCCAAAAATATTTAGCTTTATTTGATACATACAAACGTGGGCAATTATTTTCTAGAAAGTGGAGTAAAAATTCCACATTTGGTATCGAATCATATTGACCATACATATCATTGTCAAATAATTCTTATTAAATAAATGACATCATGGGAACGAAGTTTGAAAGCATCGACTAAAATTCAAATTGAAATTTGCTGGATCCGTTTATTATTATGATGGTTCGATTGTATTGAAGGTTTAATTGTAGTGTGGGCATTGTGTTGAAACCTTTGAAAGGTGGAATGTATATAATAGGTGGAGCATGAATGTAATAATAGGGGGAGGTTGAGTATATAATAAACGGAGGATGATTGTATATAATAGACGGAGGATGAGTGTATATAATAGACGGAGGATGAGTGTATATAATAGACGGAGGATGAGTGTATATAATAGACGGAGGATGAGTGTATATAATAGACGGAGGATGAGTGTATATAATTGGCGGAGGATGAGTGTATATAATTGGCGGAGGATGAGTGTATATAATTGGCGGAGGATGAGTGTATATAATTGGCGGAGGATGAGTGTATATAATTGGCGGAGGATGAGTGTATATAATTGGCGGAGGATGAATGTATATAAGTTGTGGATAACGGTGGCTGGTGAAAAATATTTATAAAACGAGATGGAACTGGGGTGTATAACGGATTATATGAAAGAAGAGAATAGAGTATGTGGTAACAAGTGTACTTATAGGCCGAATTTAATACGTCATACCCAATAAGCCCCGCCCCTCGCGCTTGATTAGTGGAACGAAAGACAATCTTTTACTACATTTTAAATATTTTAATGATAAAATCTATGTATAAATTTCAAAAATAAGTTTGGATGAATGAAAGTCTTTTACTTAACTACAAATATTTTCAACGGCACCATTAGTAATGAGCGTGGCTTGTTCGGAACGGGGATACTCCGTATACGTATTGGGCCTGTAATTACCATTTATCCAATAAATTTTATAATTAGAAGTATTTATGATCTATTACTATAGATAATAGGTGTATACATATAATATATATATATATATATATATATATATATATATATATTTGGCAAGATTAATTTGTAATTTGAAGTAGCACTTCATTTTCCGTGTTACAGAAGTTTTATTTAAAAAAAGGAAGTGACTGAGTATTAAAAGGGAGAAAACGTTGCCGATGTTCTCATGGGACAAATTTCATCGTACGAGCTGTTATAATTTTCGCCAGCCCCGTCAGGGATGTTGCTTAATGGATGCAGTTTGGCTGTGCAACATGAGTTGGAAGCACGAGTCCGGATGTGCTAAGAGAGTTAACAGAGCGGAGGGAATTTGTGGGGCAACACTATCAGCAGAGCCATCAAAGCTCCATCCCTGGCTCACATGCTATGCTCAGCCTACCTCACATGTGGACCTCGCTAATTAACCCCAGCGCTTCCATTTGCTTAATTTCATAACTTACGTCGCAGAAAATTGTAAAACTCCACAATATTTTAGAGGCAACGAAGTGCTTCTGTTATCGATACACTGTAATGGGCATAATGATGAAAAAACCGACTAATATTATATTTTACATCTGTGATAACGTTTTCTGATCGGAAACCTTACCACGTGGTACCATATTACTGCTTTTGGAAACTGTTCCCAGGCATTACTTAAAAATAATGTGCACAAAACAGCCGGCTGATTATTGAAGTGTAGGAGACGAATGGAAAAGATTTTGTAGACAGATATAGTGACGAAGAGGTTCTAAGAACAGAAAATGAGAAGAGATCAAACTTAAAATCAGTTTTTAAGTCAAACTGGACACAACAGAAGGAGCAATTGTTTATTGCACATCAACTCGGCAAAATTATGAATTTCATTGATATTTTATATGGGAATCATGTGATTTCTGTGCAGTTACTAATTTCATTGTGATTTTCCAATGCATATCTTCACTTTTATAATATTTTATTAAAATTTCACATTTTTAAAAGAGAATTTCTCATGTTGACTTAAGAAATATTTTCTTGAGAATTTCCTAATTACATTGAGATTTTCTCGCAAGTTCGTAATCATTGCTTAAATTTAATTAATAATTTTGGGTAACAGGCGACATGAGGGTGATGTAGAAACTGTCAACTCCCCTTCAATATTAATAGGAAGGGAATTGAAAAGGGGGTGGGGGTGGAACGGCGAGGAAAGCAGCCAAGGGTTGACTAGAAATCTAACCAATTTCTTAGAGTTTTGAAAAATTTGATTGATAATTCACCAATCTCGTTAAGATTTTCACGGAAAGACATTCAGTTAATTGATTTTTTTGAGAAATCACTCATTAATTTTCTCAAGAATTTTTTCGCTTTCGTGTTGTTTTATTGAGAAAGTATCTGCTGAATACGTACACTTTTGTGATGATATATTGATAATTTACCGATTTCATTGAGATATTCTCATGAATACTTGTAAGTTGTGTGATATTCCATGTCGTGGAAAAACAAGAGTGGATGTGTAAGACGAATTGAAGGCAGAAAAATGAAGGTATTCGCTGATGAACTATACAAAACTATATAAATGTATACTTAAAATACCGTCAACAGACTTCGTATAATAATTGGTGAATATTTATTAGCGCAGTGTGAAACTAGAAAAAAATTCAGTGCGTCTGTGGGGCGTGTGGCAGAGATTATTTTACACCCGGATATATGAGGCGAGAGAAAATTACAGACCCAGTTGAAGAACCCTTGAATACGTGAAACGCAAAAATAACCAGCTCTTGTAAATTCCCAGTAAATTCATCAGCATTTCGGACTTAAATATTAGTATAGCAACCGACAGCATCGCATTGTAGAGAGGAAAGTTGAGGGATTACTATCTTTGATTATATGTTAAATAATGGGTTAAATTAAGAACACGCCTTTTGAAAATCCTTAAGACATCGGCTTGAGGAGCCGAGTAAATATTACGTGTAAGCAACATGCTTACATTGTAATGCAACGGTAGGTGTGAAGAGCGTCCTTGACACTACCATAAATAACCATATGTTGATGGGTCTAATAAAAGGATAGTGTGCCAGCTGACAGAACTACCAACTGCGTGTTTAACAATAGAAAAGTACATCGAACAGTGTTAAAAATTACAATTTTTATGAACCAATCAAAAACGCTTATAAAATCACTATATAATGGTGTATAAATATTTATCGTCCCACAGAAACTCCTAGTAACCAAAGATATAGACGTAATTTTAATAGAGAATATGACAGCACCTTTGTAGGGATCGTGCCTTAGACTTTTTTATCTACCTCAGATTTATTTTGGGGAGAGGAGAGGGGGACGGGCTTCAATTAAAGTAATGCAATACAGAGATGTCTGCTGGTAAAGTGTTAGAACACAGCGACAAAATGGTGGCTCAGTTATTAAATATTTCAACCGTTCTAATAGCTTGACATTAATTGTGAAGAATGGACATTGGGTAAATTGGTCGATTCAAAGACAGACGTATTGTTTCCGATTGAAGCTCAGCCAACGGCCATTAAATTGTGTCTAGAATTTGACAATGGAACAATCTCGACGGGATAATGTCGATTCCCACAACAAGGGTCTATTGATAAAATAGTTTAAAATAGTGTACTAACAATATTAAATGGATCACAAAATAACAATCCGTCTGTAAATCTGTATTATAGAAATTGATGTAATGCTTATATATTCTTCATAAAGCTTAGACGCGTGGAAATATTGCAACAAAACTTTCTGCATAAACGCGGAAAAAAACACTGTGGCGGTTGAGAAACCCCCAAGTATAAACGCGAAAAGAGTTTTAATTTTAAAAATGTACAAGCGCATGATATCACGTTTAAAGTAAAACAGAAACTATCATGACGATCTAATTTTTTTTTTAATTGGCCGGTTCGAATGTGGGGTGGATTGAATCCAAATGTTTCCACAAAATAGAGTTGGAGTCGTTTATTCTTACAGGAATTCCATAATAAGAAATGTTTCCTGTAGGAACGGGTGCACCAACAAGGAATATAGGTTCCACGTAAGAACACTTTAGGAAATTATTTGAGATATCTAATTGAAGGTTGGTGAAATGTAATGAGACGTATGCGCACGTGGGTTTGAGTGCGAGTCAGAATAGAAGGTATTCCGTCGTATTAAATAGAGCGCAATATAACTACTATTTACATTAACAAGAGATTATTATAGACTAAATTTATTTTCCGGGCTAATATAAATCAATTACTGGGTAATGCTGGTCAGCCAGGTAACAAATAACATCAAGGTTCCCAAAGTAAACTCCGTAATCACCAAATCCATAATCTCCCTAATTAAAAACGCTTTTAACCACCCAAACCCCACGATCCAACAATTCCATGACAATCCTCCCCCATATCTACGATTCCGTCGGCTCAAAAGAAATCTCCCAATCGTCCTCACCCTTCCCCCTGAACATTCAGGCACATCCTAACCCACCTTACCATCATGCCCGCAGACCACATCCTCATATATTCTCCAATAACCAGTTCACCGCCAATCAGCTCTAACCCACACACGGCGTATGCTTGTCAGATAAACAAAAAAAGAACCTACACCATGTGCTAAAGTAGGTTAATCAATGGATTAACCTACCTCCATATACACTTTTTAAATCTTGTAACACATTTTTTAATCTTGTAACAAATGGTTTTAATCTTGTAACAAATGGTTTTAATCTTGTAACAAATGGTTTTAATCTTGTAACAAATGGTTTTAATCTTGTAACAAATGGTTTTAATCGTGTAACGCATTGTTTTAATCGTGTAACGCATTGTTTTAATCGTGTAACGCATTGTTTTAATCGTGTAACGCATTGTTTTAATCGTGTAACGCATTGTTTTAATCGTGTAACGCATTGTTTTAATCGTGTAACGCATTGTTTTAATCGTGTAACGCATTGTTTTAATCGTGTAACGCATTGTTTTAATCGTGTAACGCATTGTTTTAATCGTGTAACGCATTGTTTTAATCGTGTAACGCATTGTTTTAATCGTGTAACGCATTGTTTTAATCGTGTAACACATTATTTTAATCTTGTATATATTGAAACAAATTTTGAAGCATCTAAAAATATTATGATAAACATTTTATATGAAAATAAGCCAGGTAGCACGAAACTAAAATGAAGTAAACACATCTGAATAATAAACGATAGTAGACTAAAGTTTCTTTAAAAGAAAAGTGCTTTTGGGGCTCCCTGTACGTGAGTACGCGTGGCCGTCCTTGCTATTGATTAAGCCGCCCAGAGTCACCACTTAAATCGGTTATAACACGTTAAAAGGTGGGATTAAGTCTACAATTTAAGTTCAACACTCTTCAATTCCAGTCTTCGTTGCTTTCCTCACATGGTACGGTAAATTTTCTGTAATTGAATCATTCGGAGACCTAGTAGACGTGCAGATTGTGTGCGTTTCATAATCAAGGCTTGCGTTCTCGTGATGCAGTTTTCCGCCATTGATTGACTGGTGTTTCACACCTGTTTAAAAAAGTGCTGTGGCCGGTGTAGATTGTCAGTTCTGTTAGCCGCTGGTACGAACTGTCAGCTGTTGTGCCGTCTGCATGCGAAACAGGGACATTGCACAATGGGGTGACGTCATGGGAGCGGGTCACTGTTAAATACCGGCCAGGCTGGCGTCATCCCTGCTCAACCTTGGAAACTACTTTCTCACGCACGAGCTAACTCGTATCCCACCAGAAATCAATCGGAACCTCAAAGAATCCACGTCTAACTGCACCTTAAAAAAATAAAATAAATATAAAGGTCGCATCGACTGCCTGATCATTAGCGACCACAGTGACAATTATTTACATATTATTATACAATTATTTATTGATGTTGAAGAGTAGATAACCAGTTTTCAGTCTCATTTTATTGACAAGATATACATTTACTTGTCAGTCATGTAATTTTACTCAGAAACTTTCGGCATTATATTGCCATATTCATCTGTACGCTCTCACTCGATTACTACAATCTGAACCATTAATGAGCGTAGACTTTCCCGGTGAATAATTCGGATGAAATCTTCTCGGTTAACCAACCGGGTCAGGTTTATATAAGAACACAACGTTTCTGCGGTCATTTTCTGCCGCCGTCTTCAGAAAATGGCAGCAGAAACGTTGTGTTCTTTTAAAAACCTGACCCGGTTGGTTAACCGTGAAGATTTCGTCCAAATCTAAACCATCTCACATTGCTTAAGTCTCATGGGCAACTTTTACATACATAATGAGACTTAGGCAAAGTGTCAATAAAAGAAGACTGAAAACTGGGTATCTACTCTTTAACATCAATTTATATTTTAAAAAAACAGTCGTTATAGCATCAGTACTTAACAATTATATATTATTTAAATTATGAATTTACAAAATAATATACTGGTAATTACATTTTTCTGTTTGTTAACCACTAATTATCTTACTTCAAATTTATTTTTAAATTTAAAAACACCAAGTATAATACATTTAAATTAAATAAAAAATATAACTGTCCTTGCAAAACTTTCTCTTTGACATTCATGGGAGTCCAAGATGGGTTTGTAATTTTTGCCCTGTAGGTATTTTAGTCTTTTTGGTGGTATTTGCGGCATTGATTGATGACATGGTCTATATTTATGGCAGTCTTCACAAAACAGAAGACTGTCAGATGGATCCAGTTGGTAAATGTCACTAAATTTGCAGTATCCAGTTGTTAAACTGCACTTTCATTTCTTGTCTATAACATTGATTCACTTGAAATCTCCTGAACAGTTGTAAGATAGTTGTTGTGGTATTCTGTCCTAAGACTGGTCTGATGGAACCCTCCATGCTAACCCATCATGCGCAAGCATGTTCATTTCCTCATAACTAGGACAGCACACATCGTCCATTATATGCTTAGCGCATTCCATCCTTGCCCTCCCTCTTCTGTTATTACCCCACTCACTTCCCGCTAATGCTAATTTTACAAGACCCACATGTCTTAAAACGTGGCCTATTAATCTATCCCTTCTCTTCGTCAGCGTCCTCCATATTGTACGCTTTTCCACTTTTCTGTTTATAACTTCCTCGTTACTTACTCTATCCACCCTTCTGATTTTCAACATTATCTACATTTCAAAGGCTTCTATTCTTTTCCTTCCCGCAGCTCCTATCGTCCATGTTTCGCACCCCCATAACGCCACGCTCCATATCAACATTTTTAGCAACGATTTCCTAATATTCATATTACCTGTTTGCAAATTCCTCTTTTTCGTGAAAGCCTTCCTTGCCTGTGCTATCCTACTCTAATTATTACGCTTCCCAAGTAGCAGAATTCCTTAATTTCCGTCAAAATATCCCTTCCCAATCTAACACCCTTTGTTATTCCACTGTTTCCCAAACTACACTCCATTATCTTGGTTTTCCCTCAATTAATCCTCATATTGAACTCTTTTTCCAGGACTACGTTAATGCCATTTATTATGGTCTCCATGTCTTCTTCTTATTCCCCTAATATTACAATATCGTCGGAAAAACGTCAGGCTTTTATTTATTCTCCTTGCTGTATGATTCTTTTTCCATATTCCGTTTAAATATTCTTCATCGCAGGTTAAATATTATGGGCGACAGACTGCATCCTTGTCTGACTACTTTCTTGATTACCGCTGCGTGTCTTCTGTAGAAGCTAAGTATAATCCTCCTTTCTCGATATTTTATTCCAGTGACCTTTAAAATCCTTAATAGCGTGTTCCAGCTCACATTATCAAATTCTTTTCTAAATCTACCAATGTCATAGGCGTAGGCCGGTTTTTTCTTATCCTGTCTAATAAAATTAGTCGGAAAGTCCATATTGCTTCTCTTGTTCCTACATTCTTCCTAAAACCAAATTGATCGCCTCCTAACTAGCATTCTGTTTGACGTTCCATTCTCCAATATACTATTTTAGTTAGTATTTTGCATGCATGGGATACTGAACTAATTGTCCTGTGTAGTTCGCATTTATCAGTCCCAGTTTACTTCGGTATTGGTATAGTTGTGATTTTACTCAAATCTTCTGGGATTCTTCCTGTTTCGTAGATTTTACAAACTATCCTGAACAGTCGTGATATTGTATGATAGTATGTATTACTGTAGATACCATAACAACATTTGGGAGTGTAATGACCTCAAACAACTCTCGGCTCATTCTACTTGCCTGCGGCTCACTTCCTACAAAAATCTTGCTATTTGAAGTGAATTTAAATGATGTGGCAAGTCCTGTCTCATATAAACCAGTCTTTATCAGATTTATACTACTTTACTCTTGTCGCTGTAATTTTATTGGTTTAGGCGTATATATCCATATTGATATTCTTACAGCGTACCATTTATTTTGTTGCGTTTCTCTGTGGAGAACGACGGCTTTTGGGCATGCACTGATATAAAATTGTTCCCAGCGAAGAGCCACAAGCGCTAATGCTAGCAAAAAGAGCATCTGCCGCTCACGAACAGCGCAGCTGTTCTCATGTTGTCTAAACACTCCTCTAGCTTCCACGGGGAAAAAATATAACAACTCTCGGATTATGTTCAAATGATCTTTGGTTTTCTCGTCAATGAATTGTACGAGGAAGCGAAAAACTTGCCCTATCAACTTTGAGGACATGACGACAATTCTTTAATTATATTGGACAGCAGGAGGGAAATTTATTCCAAATATTAGTTAAAATCGTAAGTAAAAGGTAAATAAATTTCAAAATCGCGTGGTATAAATGGCATTCGCGTAGAATTAATAAAAATATCAGGGGAGGCAATTATACCATACCTAATGAGGTTGTTCCATATTTAACGGTTCCAGTACTCCGTGTGACTGGAGGAAAGCTATAGTTGTCCCAATTCATAAACGGGGTAGCAAAAGGGACAACATGGATTCCGAGAAGGTTACTCATGTGAGAGCCAAGTCTTTTCCTCGTACCAGGACATTGCCGATGAAGTTGACAAAGGAGAATCGTAGATTTTGCAAAGGCTTTCGACCTTGTACCTCACCACATATTATTACAAAAAAATGTCGAGTGGCTTTATTGATTAGAGAGTTTTTACGAGACCGAAAACAAATAGTTAAAGTAGGGAACTAATTATCCTCGGGAGTGATCGGAGTGTCTCCCCGAACCCGATTCGTAATATGGTGGATAACTTTGGTGTGTTCTGTTCTGATCCTGGCTTATACAGTTTGATCTCTTCTTGATGGCTTCAGATTGATATGGATGTCTTGAAACTTTCTTTTAGTTTACTCCAGTTTTGGTTCTAGTGTAGGACAAGGTGGGCTTCATCTAGTCTCCAGCTGTCGGCGAGGCTTTTGTTGGATTTGGGGGCTTGTGCCGCCAGTTTAGCTTTCTGTTCGGCTATTTCGTTTCCTAGTAGGCCTTGATGGGCGGGGATCCAAGTGACTATAATTTCTTTTCCTTTTCTCAGGGTTTGTTTATTTTTTCTTGGATGTTCGTGGTTAATGCGTCTTTGGTGTCTTGTTTTTGGAGATGAATTTGATGGAGGTGAGAGAATTGGTAAAAATGATGTACTTTCATTTTGGTGTGATTAAATGAGAGTCTCTACCATTTGTATGGCGAGTGATTCGGCGGTTTGTATGGAAGCTGAGGGTTGAGGGAAATCGATGAGAAGGGGTTGTCGCAGAGGGTGGCGCGGTCTACTCCAGCCGTTGGTGCATAAATGATTTAAAGCCGCAGTATTTTCAGCATAATTGTAAAAAAATTATCTATCCATTCCTCTTGACTGAAGCGCTCATTTGAGAAATCGCCGAGGGAGGTATCAGTGTAAATCAACCCGTGTTCTTTATGGTGGGGGGAACTATATCAGAGAGTCTCCATCTTTGGTACTTAAGTCGTAGAAGGTGTCATTTTTCTCTCGTGTATTGTTTAGAGTGGAGTGAATTTTCCTGGTACCGTAAGTATGGTTTGGAGCGCGGCATGATGTCATTTTTTATGATGGATTTATAGCAGGACAGTTTCTCCTGCTGGTGAGTTTCGGTTCTCTGGTTTCTATTAGTATGTTTCCGTTTGCAGAAGTATGGAAGAATCCAACTGCGATTCTTAGTGCTGTTTTGTGGGTGACATCGAATTTCATCAGCAGATTCTTGTTGGCTTCATAGATAATGCTGACATGGTGTATCTTGGTTCTGATTAGTGTTCTGTATATAAAAGACTATGATAGTGTGATTACATTACAGCCGTCAAATTCAAATTGGACATCCACGTTGTGTTAAGTACAATAACCAATATTTTCAATAAGCCTGTACAATAATTAACCATTGAAAATATCTATTTTGAAATGTTATTTGTCTTGTTAAATCACAGCAGGACAACTCGTGTATCTTCCCATTAGATGTCTATTTTTCGTATTACTTTTATTTCATGTAAATTAATAGTGATTTAATTTGTTACAGGTAAATGGACTTACACTGCTTTCGTTGGGTTTCTTGTAAGTAGCAATGCCTTGCCCTTTTGAGTTAACAAAATTGGAGTAACGTCTTAGATAAGATTTTTCCAAATTTCAACATATATATATTCGGTTCGGCTTTTGTTTTAACATTACTTACAATATATTATTATGTTTATATATTATATTTACCCTAAATTGTAAAGTTTTTAGTTTATAAACAGAAAACGTTGTTACTTAATATCTCCAAAATTATTCAGTATGTCTGGATCATTCAGCAATTTGCCGTAGTCATCACCAATTTGCTCAAAATATTGCATAACATCGTTTCAATATTGGGAATATCAGTTCTTCCCAGTAAGATATTGTAATGGGTGTAAGAAAAGCAGGGGGAAGAAATTTTTTAAATTTATTTATTGTGTTGTTTTCTTTTTAATCGTGACCGTTCGTACAAATTTATGAATGTGTTTTGTCTGCATTGGAGACTGGAACATCTGATCACTGGATTTCTACGCCCAGGGTTGAGACAATAGACCGTTGCAGTCAGCAGGTGGACAAATTTAGGCTGCGGAAAATTTAGCATTTGAATAGGGTGTATGATTCTAAAAGTCCTTGGGGAGAGGGGGAACTTCAGGGAGGGACGACTGTATAAAATGGGAGACCGAACAAGACGCTGGTCGAGGCATGACAAGAAGATATGAGTCAGGACGATATCCTGATGGGAAATGAGTGAGAGCCAGGTGGAGGCTGACTTCCTCCTTCCTGGTTTTCCTCTTTCCCTCCCCTTGGTCCTTGGCCAAGGTAATTAATTTAAGACTCCTGCAGGCTGAAACGACCTTCAGCAGTTTGAGAGGTGTATGTACGGGGTTCAAAGACCTTCGGCATACGGTAAGAGTTGTCCGCTGATCCAATTGGACCAGTCGGTTTACTGCCTCTCAATACTGTTCTAGGCAGCAATCCAGTCTCCCGTCATCAGAAGGGCGCAGGAGTAGTACCCACTATCCTGCTTCAGGATCACCCTCATGTAGCCTGTTACCCACAAAAAAAAAGACGCTGGTCAGTCGTAGAAAGTTGTGATGAGTTGCTGTGTTTGTTATGTTTGGAAACAGAACCCGG
This sequence comes from Eucriotettix oculatus, assembly GCA_034510155.1. Classification (NCBI taxonomy): domain Eukaryota; kingdom Metazoa; phylum Arthropoda; class Insecta; order Orthoptera; family Tetrigidae; genus Eucriotettix; species Eucriotettix oculatus. The sequence continues at coordinate 13,545,077 of CM067382.1, forward strand.
TCACTGCTAACACATTGCAGGTCTTTGTTGTTACATACCGCTTTTACTTACAGACTTTATAAAACAATTTTTATTCCGACTTTGTTTGCACAGTGTTAATTTAAAAGAGAAAACCATTTTAATTGTAGTAAATAAAACTTCATTTATGTATAGATTTATAAAATCTCTTATATTTTGGAGAGTATTTTTTGAAAAATCTCAAAGTTATGTAATTACAAGGACAGTATACTTCTCTCATTTTTCCGAAAAATATCCTATACTGTTCGGTCAAAATGCTTTCCGTGTCTTATAAATCAACGTTCTCTGTATAATTGATTATGTTGAGGAGGAGACGGCGTCGTTTACGGACCATTAGCTCCTATTAATTAAATTACACGAGGGTGGTAATGCGGCAACGGGAGTATTTATCACTTCATAGCCCCATAAAGGGCCTAACAGACGAAGGAAATGCTTATTCTGAACCAAGCACAAACACTTTAACCTAGTTATATATCACGATTCTGTAGTATAAATTAACGATTTTTACTTCATGAAATGGTTAGCTAATTTTGCGTCATTTGGATATTGAATATTCTTGAATGGAAAATAATAAATAAAAATTTCAGTATTGACTTATTAAAAGGAAGAGGGAGACGTTTCTTCTCGTGGGTCAGTGTGACGTTGAATCTGACAATTAAATTACCGAAGTCTAAATAAAAGATAAAATATAAAATGCAGATAATTTTCATACCTCGTGCTGGTTATACACATCACTTGGGTGATCGTTTTGAGATGATCCCTGCAATGCAGAGTCTGCGGTCGTCGGTAACAAGTAATGATATTTAAACTGTATCCATGCAAACCATGTGTTAAATAGATCTCGATATAATTAATTAACAAGCTATCTCTCATAATATCTCCATTTAATGTTTTCTAATAACTAAGTCTGGTACATAGCTGCTCCTTTCTTATACCTTATTCTCCCGTTACAATTCTTGACGGTTATATTTCAGGAAGTATTTTCTCTTTGTATCGCTACCATTTAATTATTGTGGTCCATTATTTTAGTTGATGGAAGTAATAATTTTCAATTACAGGCAATTTTCCTCTACGTCTATTCTTCTGTTTGCCCCCGTTCTCCGCTGCAGTGAATACTGTATAATATCAATGGCCTGAGATGAAGGGGAATGCTTTATGTCCCCGCGCCGAACAAGCCATGCCCATTAACAACGGTGACGTTGCAAATTTTAATAGCGTAATTTCCGTGAATATATCATCATTTTTAATCATTAAAATATTAGTAATGTAGTGAAACATTTTCCTTCATTCCAAACACAGCTTTGAAATTAATTTAAAGATTTCATCTATTAAATTTTTATAATTAAAAAAATATTTCCTTAATTAATTTCATTAAAATTAATTTTAAAATCTTAACATTCAAATATCTCCACCATTCAATTATTGAACTTACGATTATTCCACACCATAGATTAGATCCCAGATGCCGAATCCCTGAAGATTATACCCATCTACGAAGATTCTCTTCCTTCCGCCTACCCGCGTACAATAACAATTTTTCTCTTCTTCTTACCCACTTATATGAAAAGAACAAGAGTTTAGGAAATTCACATACATAAACGCCGTCTGTTACAAGCTGAGCTATTTCAGTTTGTAGTATTGCCATGATCGATACAAACCTAATGACATATTTCCTATATTACATGGTGACGAATACTGTAGCGGTAATGACTCGTATAATTTCGCTTAGTTGATTTTATCAGCATTCTACAGAGAAAATTTGACCAGTACAAAAGATTACTGTTCACTATTCACTTCATCCATGTATAAGGGCAAAATAGTCGATGGTCAGCCGAGGAAAGTCAATACCATGATACGTGAATGAATATTAACGTATATGAAAAGTTTTAATATTATTTTTAACCCTTGTTTTGTATTATTATTATAAATGAAAAGTAGCGTCGTTCGTATTTATTACAAATAATGATTATAATGATAGTTATTTGACGGTAGGAAATATTAAATTATGAAGTTGTAACTTGTTACTTTCATTCTGTCATGTTGGATAGTAATGCCTGTCACGGTTTCGCGGCGCCTGCAGTTCGATCGCTCTGGAGTGATGACTTCAATTGCTCGGGGCAATGACCCAGAACAAAAGGCGAGCCGTTCGTAGCAAATTTCTAAATATTGATATCTGAACTGGCTCCAGCGGCTCCAGGCTCAATATTTGTCATTAGCATACAAAGGCTTTCATTCAGAGTGGAGCACATGGGAAGATTGACTTGTAACCTCGCAAGTTGGCCAAACCGAAGGCTGAGAGGCTAGTAATTACTGTCAGAAATATGTCTTTATTCGTCGCTGGGATGTTAAGCAAAAGATTTTCTAATAGAGTAACAAGGTAATGAAAGAAGTATAATTCTCACGCTCAGTTTTTAGAAGCGAAACTTCCATAAGTAGTTGAAGGTAACAGCGGTTACAGTTGTAAGAGAAAATCTCGATTAGAAACGTTACAGATTCCGTATACTGTCATGGAGGCAAGCTTTATTGAAACAACCCCAGAGTCTCTAAATGTCTTCAATTGGATAATCCACCCCCAGGTGCTCAACCAGATCGGAGAGGGGGAACTCGCCCACTTGGAAAGAGCCATACTTTTTTTTCACGTTCCTGGCTCATAACAAGGTATTAGAAATGGGCCATACTCTCTTGGACTTACAACTGTAACCTGTTAGCATCACATCAGAAATGTCCCTGAGTGCAAGGTGATCGTATAAAAGTCCCCAGCAACTATAAATGTTAATGGGTCGTTACAGCAAAATATTAATCAAATCAAAGAATGGCTTCGTATAAATGATTCCTTATCTTGTCGTCATATTAATTTGATATTGAATGTATTGTCAATATTACTTTCATTACTTTTGGTGTCATTTAAAATTATCTTTGCCCCAAGGGAGTCGTTATTAAAAAAAAGTTTAAGAATCCAGGTTGTAGATACAGTTCAGGCTGTGTATGATCTGTACTGAGGCATTAATTTTTTATTCACTATCTCGTACTATCACTATTTTAAACTTTGCATTAAAATTACACGAGAAAAAGTCTGAAGGCCTGCGAGCCGACCTGGACCGACCTTTCTTCACACGATATGGAAGACGGGGTTTAATGAAAATGGTTCTAATCTCTTAAACAAATGGCATCCGTTACTAATCCAGGAAAAATTTTCTCCAGTCAAGTCGGAACTACGTGTGTATTATTTGAACCATCTAACTAATGCAGAACATATGAGTACACTTGCTTATATCCAGCAGCTAAATTTTTATATGGGCTCCAATTGTGTAAATACCAAACAATGGGTGTTTTTGAAATTGCAGCCGATTGGCTATTGGAAAAGTGAGGAGGAAACTTCGGGGCCGTACGAGGCGAAATGAAGAGATGCTTTGGGATAAAGAGGCGATTAAATTGCGGGCCGCTGACAAGAGGTGGGTGGGGCTCTTGATACCGCAGTTTTGTAGAAATTTTGGTAGAAGTTTCCACTATTTTGGCCTAAGGCGTCATCGATGCAGCCAGATTATATCCTGAAATACTTGTAGTTCACGTTTCTAGGCCTATTTGCCATGGGAACTTTGCTTCTTTTGGTTCACCCAACAAATGACCAGATGAGTTTCGGTGGGTAAATTATTAGTGCTCTATCGTTTTCATGTAAATTCATATTGGGCTGTTATACTTTTTATGGTAAAATTTTATTCTTTGTTAAAATAAAGATTTACCTTGATTTTAAATTCATTTCTGTCATTATTATTTGTTTCTCCTTCAGAAATATAATTTTCACAATAATTAAATAACATAACTTGAATAATCCCCCTCGTTTCACAGTTTATTAGATTTCCAGCAACGGGTTTAAAATATTATGGAATATTATTGAATTATTTCTCTTCATAATTGACTACATATTAGACTTCCTGGTACATCCCCAGAGTTCAATACCGCAAACCCTTTTCCTAGATACATGTTGTTTCCATAATCTTTTTTGCAAGTACATCCCTAGGTATTTTTTTATAGGTTTAGTAGTGCAGCATTATAATTTAATAATTATTTAATGTAATTTGAAATGTTATCAAGGAATGGGAAGTTGTAACATGCTTGTTTGTCGGGTGTATGAGTCCTTAATGAAGGAACTCGCCCTATAAATTTACAACAGATAAAAGTTGCTTTACTGAGATGGAGTAAACTTTAGCTGCTTCTGCCTACAGCAACGAACGTAGTACCTAGAATTCGGCAAGGAGATCGCTTTAATTCGTACTTCCTGCTTCTTGTTGCTGTGACTCGTTCGTGATTCATCGGCTGAATAGATGATTTCCCTAGAAGCCTTCTATTATCTCGCTACATTCATTTCCTCCCTCACTCTTGACATATTCATCAAGATCTTTTGTGCCCATTATTCGTGCAGTTGAGTCGACAATATGAAATTAAGAAGAGTGTTTGTCAAGATCCAAGGGACTGAAAGCGCATCCTTGGAAATAATCGCACTGACCTGATTCAGAGACCGAATGAGTTATACTAAATATGTTTCCGATAATTAGCTTTTAATAATTAATGACATGGTTATGGGAAACTGTCATAGCTCAAACTCGTCGTGGGTTAAACAGATGTGTATTCTACAATGATTTTTGGTGGTTAGAGTCGCTATTTAGTTAATAAGAGAGAGTAAATGCGTCGTCCCTTTGTCTGGCGACGCCGCTCCCTCTGACGTCACGGCGTCGTGGAACATCAAACTTTAACTCGGGCTTTCCCCTGCGGTCTTGGCCCACATCAGGCGTCTCTTCTCACAGGGAACCCGTGGAAGACGCATTAAATATACACCACACGACAGCATTCCCGGCAGCCACTCCAAATCATTCATCCGGCGAACAGATTTGTTTTCCAAAAGCTGACAATACGCAGAATGAAGAAAGAAACAAAGGTATGGGTGCGTGGTCGCCATGATGGAAAGTGTAATATACAGGGTGGCGATTTATCTGAAGAAGTGGTTAATGAAATTTTATTTCTCGATCTATGCAGGTGCCCTGCGATGCCCGGGAATTAATTTACTTAAGCCAGCGACAGTAATTAATTCGACTGTAATCTATTTGCCGTCACGAATTTAAACCACGGTGAAAATGACAATTTTTCCATTTTTTTTTCCACCATCTACTTTATCACCATCATAACCACCGCGATGACTCAGTACCTTAAATAATTATATTTATAAGGAGAAGATACTTGAACTCTCTTTTCGGTCTGATTAGCATGAAATATTATATATGCATACACGTACATATCATAATCAATCTGCACTGCGACGTATAATGCATTTTTCATACTTATAAATTAATCAAAAATTGCATTATTTATGATTATGTAGCGTAAAAAAACATTTTATGTGAGTAATGGAACTTGTTACTGTTTTTCCTGAATTTCGCATCGGACAAGCGTCTCAAGTTTTAGTTACAGAAAAATCGGACTCGAGCGCCAGAGTCTTATTTCTCAATCGTTTTGATTGCGACTCAGAAAACATTTTAAGTTATTATTTACTAACTAATATGTTTAATAACTTGTACTATTCAACACAGTCAGCATACATTGTACATATATGAGCCATAGTTGAACATGGGAAACAAGACCATTTTGGAAAATTTCATAGTTATGCTTCTTTTATAATATTCCCTGTCCGGACTCTTCACTTGAAATTATTTCGTCAGTTAGTCCTGGATACTTGAATCAAATTTCATCCCCCCATATAAGGCCAAAAAAAATCATCTAGTACATTTTTGTTGTTGTTGTGGTCAGCAGTCAGTAACCTTTCCTGCGCAGGTCTTTTTTATTTCTACATAGCTACCACATCCTCCCTGATCTGCTTAGCGCATTCCATCCTTGGCCTTCCTCTTCTGTTCTTACCCCACACAATTCGCTCTAACGCTAATTTTACAAGACCCTCATGTCTCAAAACGTGGCCTATTAATCTGGTCAAAACCTTCCAACTTGTTCTCTCTTCCCCTATTCTGCTTAGAGCTTCATGGTTATTTATCTTATTCACCCATCTGATTTTCAGCATTCTCCTATAACACCTGTACAATAACCCGTTCGCCGACAATATGCAGGCATGTCTCTATTTATCGACGTAAAATTGACTGCTTATGCAGTTCTATCCGCGAAAGGGTTAAGAGTGAAAAATAATACAATTAACTTAAAGGAGTTCAAACGTCTCGCAAATACTATTTTCCACCACTGCGTGTCGTTTTATTATAATTTTCCATTTTAGCCTTGATAATAATTTAAAGCATACCTTATCCTAAAGGAAAGACCCAGTACTGTACCCTGCGGTACGCGTTGAGCACACAAGCTGATATTTATGATCTGCAGTATCAGGAAAGCTATACTTATAGTTCAGATTTCAATAAATAGAAATAGTGATGGTTCCCTGGTTTCCAACCGGGTAATCTCAGTACACAGCGACGTTTCGACAGATAGCTGAAGTGGAAGCCTAGAAGATGACGGAGTTGCTATCTGTCGAAACGTCGCTGTGTACTGAGATTACCCGGTTGGAAACCCGAGAAACGTTTCTACATATTCTTCACCGGGAAAGCCTTCGTTCTTTAAAGAAATAGTGACGTTTCGCAAGACTAAAGCTTTAGACGAGAGAAAAGTGGACAAAAATGATTTCTTACTGCGTATCACGATTGAAAGACGTATTTCGCGTCCTAGTGGTCGTAAAATAACACTAAACATTTGTATTAATTTTACTACTACAAAATTTGGTTAGTAATAATAGTTAAGTCCCATCATATTCAGTAAAAATAAAATATTTGGAAATTTTAATTTTTTATCGGTATTTTGCTGTTGCTAAAGTTCATTCCATAGCCATGAGTATTGACACACATCCTGTTTAACTTATATGTAGAACATGCGACGAAGAGAGTTAAAACGGAATGTGGAAATGGATTCATACTACAAGGAGAAGAAATAAAAACACTACGCTTTGCCGATAATAATGTAGTATTAGGGGAGACAGAAGTAGAGCTGGAAACCATAATAAATGGCATGAACGTGACCCTGGAGGAGTTCAATATGAGGATTAATAGAGGGAAAACCATGGTAATGGAGTGTAGTATGGGAAACGGTGGAATAACAAAGGGCGTTAGATTGGTAAGGAATATTTGACGGAAGTTAAGAAATTCTGCTACTTGGGAAGCGTAAAAACTAGGGATGGTAGAAGTATAGTCAACATAAAGAGGAGGATAGCACAGGCAAGGAAGGCTTTCGCGAAAAAGACGAATTTACTTACGAGGAATATAAGTGTGAATATTAGGAAATCGTTTCTAAAAATGGTAGTATGGAGCGTGGCGTTATATGGGTGCGAAACGTGGACGATAAGAGTTGGGGAAAAGAAAAGAATAGAAGCCTTTGAAATGTGCTGCTATAGGCGAATGCTGAATATCAGAAGGGTGGATAGAATCGCTAATGAGGAAGTTCTGAACGGAATAGGAGAAGAGCAAACAATATGGAGGACGTTAACCAAGAGAAGGGATAGATTAATAGGACACTTTTAAAACGGAATATGGAGGGTTTTGTAAAATTAGAATTAGGGGGAATTCTGTGGGGTAAGAACATAACAGCCGAAATGGAATACGCTAAGCAGATTAGGGAGGACGTGGGTTGTGCTTGTGATAAGTAAATGAAAAGGCTTGCGCAAAATAGTTTAGTATGTAGGTTTGTATCAGACCAGCCTTAAGATTGAATACCACAACAACTGAGTATTTTGATACAATTATAGGTGGGAAATTTCAAGAAACTTGGGAGAAAAAGTATTCCTTACTATTTCGTGGTTGTGCTTCTTGGCTGTTCCTTCGAGCACTTTGCGTCCATTTTGCTTGCGACAAAGTGTCTCAGGTTGCGAGAGTGCAGCAGCAGCAGCAACATCAGCCAGGCTGCAAGAGGCGGGAGTTTAATTCTCGGTTAAACGGTGCGACGGAGCTGAAAGGCCGATTACGTGGACCGCAGATCAAACGACGCCCTCCGCCATTAGCGACTGTCTCGTCCCTAGTCGTCAATCCCACCGTTACTTATCAGTTGCAATTGTCAAGGGTACGCGGCAGTAACGATGCCACGGCCGAACTGAGTAGACTCGCATCCGGTAGGAAAACAATGTGGACAAACTTCTTCACTTCAATTGTTGAGTTCGATGCAGTTCCTAAATATATTCAAGCCTTATTTACGGATACGCGTCATAAAGGCGTTCACGTACGCAGAGACACGGATCATGCTCTACCGGTGGCGTCTCGTCCTGTTATTTGACAGTTTTCTTTACCGATTGATTTTAAAAGACTTTCGAGCGTAAATAACGTTACTGTAGACGTTCTTAAAGGCGAGAAATGTCTGTCGTTGGAATGACATACGTAATCAGGTTATCACTCAATAAAAATTATCTATAAGCCCAATAAATCAATCTGATATTTTCATTAATCTAGATGAATAATATGAAATGTCTGCGGTGAGCTCCACACAGCGAGTCCCAGTCAGTCATCCTATTACCGTGGAAAGTTTGGTGTTCAGTTGCGATCTCCATGTTATACATTATTTCACGAGGAAAGGTCTGAAGTCCTGTGGAGTATTTTTTGTGTGTGCGTGGTTCGTGACGGACAGCGCTACACCATTTCTCGGATAATGAAACCGACATTTATTCACACAATACGGAAGAAGGCCTTTACTAACAATGGGTGTCAATCTATTAAACAAATGTCATCTGTAACTAATTAAAAAAATTGTTTCCGTCAAGTTGGAAACTACGCGTAGATAATTGGAAACAGCGCCCCGTGTAACTAATTCGAAACACGTGAAGACACTCTTTCACATCTGAGGGCTAAAAAATTTCCTATTGGCTGCAATTGTTTAAATACCAACCAACGGGTGTTTTTTCAAACTGCAGCCATTTGTCTATCGGAAAACGAGGATGGAAATTCAGGGCCACACGAGGCGAAATGGACAGCAGTTTGGTGTATGGAGATTCGCCGCTGGCGAGAGCAGAACTGAGGTATTGAGTTATTTGGAAACATAATATTTTTGGTAGCAGTTTCAACTATTTCGACCCAAGGTGTCCTCCATGAAACCAGATCATCCCGACGCAGTCAACGAGAAGCGAATCGTCTTATCCGGCACCTCTGAGTTCGTCAACCAGAAGCAGACCGCCATCAGAGAGAACAGCTCCACTCTTCTGTGGTTATCGTTGACAGAAAAATTTAAGACGTTCACATTGCTAAAGAAAGTTTGCTTTATTTTGGTTCACCCCACAGGTCACATTATTTTAAAGAGTTTCAGTATGCAAATTATTAATGTTCTGCTGTTTTCATGTTAATTCATTTTGTTTTTGAGGTTTTAAGAGTTTAATTAAATTTTATTATTGTTGAAGTAAATGCCTACTTATATTCTATATTCATTCCTGTCATTGTTCTTTATATTTTTCTTCAAATTATAATTTCCCCGATAGTTAAATATAATAACTTATATATTTTATTGCATCCCCTACGCTTCCGATGGCCATGAAATTGGGGTGTTCAGCCCAGAGAAGGTTTCTGTCGATCTTTCGAAGATTTAGATTCCTTATTTCCACCTTTCAGACCAAGAAAAGTCCGACCGAAAGACAACGAACTTGCAACAGGATAGTTTACGCTCTCTTGTAGACTGTCAAGAGAAATGATTAAATATCTTAAATGTAACTAACATCTAATTTAAGTAATGCTACTATTTAATTGTTTTTCACAAACAACGTCGTCACCGTCGGATGCGTGCTTGCGGCAGCGACGACGATGTATATGCTTATTTACGATACCAATAACTCTCTTGATTCGATTTAGATACTGACTCGTGGCGGTGGTTATGACGAAATTCAGCCGTCATAAAGTAGAAGGTGTGAAAAGGGAAATTTTAAAAAATGTTACGGTCTCGCTGAAGGTTTTATCACGTGTTGGCAAAGAGATTACTGTCGAATTATATAGTGTAGCAGGCTAATGTAAATGAATTTATGCTAGAGGCATTCCAAGACAGAAAATTATCCGCACGTGTATATAAATTTATTAATTTCAAATTTGCCTGAGAAAGTCTGCAAATATAGATGAAACGTTATAGACGTCTTAAAAAAGCCTTACACTTTGCCGACGATATTGTAGTATTAGGGGAATCAGAAGAAGACTTGGAGACAATAATAAATGGCATGAACGGAGTCATGGAGAAGAGTTCAATATGAGGATTAATAGAGGGAAAACTGAGTTAATGGAGTGTAGCTTGGGAAACGGTGGACTAACAAAGGGATTGGGGAGGGATATTTTGACGGAAGTTAAGGAATTCTGCTGCTTGGGACGCGTAATAACTAGGGATGGTAGAAGTATAGTAGACATAAAGAGTAGGATAGCAGGGGCAAGGAAGGCTTTCACGAAAAAGAGGAATTTACTTGCGGATAATATAAGTGTGAATATTAGGAAAAATGTTGGTATGGAGTGTGGCGTTAAATGCGTGCGAAACGTGGACGATAGGAGTTGCGGAAAGGAAAAGAATGGAAGCCTTTTAAATGTGGTGCTAGAGGAGATTGCTGAAAATGAGATGGGTGGATAGAACCACAAACAAGGAAGTTCCAAACAAAATAGGGGAAAAGTGGAAAAGTTGGAGGGCGTTGACTGAGAGACATGAGGTTGTTGTAAAATTAGCATGAGAGTGAAGTGAGTGGGGTAAGAACAAGATGAACGCTAAGGATGGAATACACTAAGGAGATTGTGGTTATGAAAAAACTTGCGCAAGATAGTATAGCATGGAGGGTTGCAATAGACCAGTCTTAGGACCGAATACCACAACAAAAGATGTCTTAAATAAATATTTCCCTAATAAATGAGATGATTGAAGTTGAAATATCCGTGTGTTTATAAATAATAATTTGTTTAATTTTATATTAGTTTGAGTATAATGAAAGCTTCTGATGAAGTATATTTAAGCTATATATTGGTGTTTTCTTTATCATTAAGAAATAAGGACCTACTTGGTTGAGACCGTCTCAGGGTTAACTCTCATAACGTCTTCTACCTCTCAGAAGCTTGTCTAAAATTTTCTGAACCGGTTATCAATGAATATACTTCTTTTCCAAACCTTAAAATGGAGCATTGGATCGGTATTAAACATAAACACGTGGCGTATTCTCTTGGTGAGAACGTCGTATTTAAACGAACCAGTAATAAATATATTTGTAATTAAAATTGAAAAACGAAACCAACATCGAAACGAATTCCTTGCAGAATTGCCATTGAAATGTGAGTCAATAGATTTGGCGTCAATTGATAAGATAAATGTGACGACATCAAGACATTATACAATGATTGGATAAGGGAAAAATGGACGTGAATTGAGCATCTTACAGTAATGTTAAATTTAATTTTGTCAGGAAGCGCAGGATTAAGATTGGTCGAGTTGCAATCAGAATTATGTTTGCAAAAAAGACATAAACTGAGTATTGTAAATGATGTAATGAAGTGATTCTTTAGAAAAAGGTCCTGAATCGATTAAATTAATTAAGCCAATATCCGTTTTGAGCTTATCGAGGCATTTCCATTACTTATAAGTAATTATGACATCAAATAATTAATTTTTACTTTAAACTACCTTAATCTAACTTTAGTGTTACTATTGAATTCCAATGGTTGAATAATAAATTATAAATGGCTTTATTTCTATCGTATCTATGTAATGTATTGTGTACGAAGTCCATTCTTAAATCGACCTTAATGTGTTTTCATATTTCTAACGACTTTAAAAGATATACTTTTAAACTATTAGAGGGCAACATTATTTATTAGTGTTAAGTTGCAAGCGTACTCTGGTTGCTCATGTAAAGTGCAGAAATGAAACTGGATGCCATATTTTATTTACATCTGACGCTGCGCAGCTCAAATTTTTTTTATTAATTCGCTTACTGCTTTGAGTGGTGAGCCGCACTTTTAAATGAACGAGAGTCGGTGTTTGTTTCTGGTTATCTGGTTTTGGCGAAGTGGAACTTGACCCGTGCACGCGTTATTCATTCCACTCCAAACCGTTCCGTGACGCCATTGGTGAAGTGCATGAATAATGCAGACCACTCAACTAATATCTGATTTAAAAACTACTGAATCTACAGTAAATTGTAGGACAAGAAGGACAAGAATTTTTGTTGTTGTTCTCTATGATATTTCAAGGATTTACAAGTAAATGCATAGCTGAAATTTGTTTTCCAAGTTCGATCGCCGCAGATCTGGCAATGTTTTTATACTATAGGGGGTCAGAATTAGATAAAATGATAGCTTTTCTGTCACTCAACCAACCATATTTTTGATTCAGCTAAAAATCCACTTTTAAAATTTGAAAAAAGTCCGTACCCACTGGTGTAGTTTCCCTAGGAATGGAAGACAAGCTTAATAGATAGTTGTAATGTATGTTACTGGTAGCGGGATATGGTAGGTTGAATTTAATTTATTCATTTAATTATCATAATGTATTAATGGGGATTTATTATTGAAAATAAAAGACTAATTTAACTTGAAAATTCAGAATTTAATATAAAATAGTTCAGCAAAAGCATAGATGGTATTTACAAATTATCAATAAAATGTTACTAAAACAATAAATTTACATGAGACTTGAACATCAGGGCACTCTGTGGGGTGAATTGAGAAGCAATTTAGATTTCTAATGGCAATAGATCTGGCAAATGTGAACTCTATTCTAATTCAATGTAACGATACCCGCCGAGTTTCTGCGTCTGCATCCTGGTCTGCGTTGATGGCTTTGGCGGGTGACCTCTGTTCATCACCGTTCGGGCTGAATCTCGTGGACAATCTGGCGGAGACTCCCTTATCTCCTTCCGGCGGCTAACAGTTTAGTTTTAGGTCAGCATTAGCCGCCCTCTCTCCTTCCCTCATTGACTAACAATTTAACTTTTGTATCAACTGTCATCAGTCTCTCAACAACGTCTCTACCACGTCTCCCAACACCCTCTTTCCTTCGAATCTCAACATCTTCGGTCTTTCCCGTCTTAACACATCTTCTGTTCTTCTCTCCCAAATCCTCTCTCACGAAATCTCGGTGGGAAACTACTAATTCCTAACCACCAATAAGCTGTTATCCTCAATAGGAAAATTTTCAACTGCTGGGCCTAAATACTGCATGTGTTTCGTTCCTCTGTGAGATTCCTAATTTTCCCCTAATTATTCACGGCGATCCCTTTTTTTAGTGAATGGGCCTCTCTCGCACATTCAACCGGAAGGGTCATCCTTTTGTCCTAATGAATGCAATTGCCGCCCACAAAGCCACGAAAAGAGATGCACAGACTTAAAGTTTCTGTTCACGTATTTAATACATTACATATTCAATGAATGAAAAGACGGCCAATAAGTCGGCATATACTTTTATTACTATTTTACTGTCCCAATCCTAACGTCTCTGATCTTAATGTTCAAAAATTCATTTTTCCAGGATATTAAACACTGACCCCACTTCATTATTTCACATTCAGTCGGTTCCTGTCGATTAAAAATTATTATGTTCTCTTTGGAGCCGTTTACCACACTCTACCGACGTTCACAACCCGACGCCACCGAATCTCAAAGACCAGAAAAACTGAAGGCGCGCCAACGTGTCGGATTTTTGAATCTATCCCACTCACAACACGCCGCTTGCCTTTGATCCCGTACCGCCAAATTCCGAATATAGTTGTGTTTTTATCGTTGCAGACTGTAGTATCGTATTACTGAATCGCATCTTTCTGCTTATGTTACATTTCCGTATTGGAACCTTCATGCTTTTCATGAACCAAAGTCTATTTTAATAGTTGTAAATTAATAAAATTAGAATTTTTATTATTTGGATCTATTTAAAATATTTGTTGACTTTATCGGTTGATGTGTTCCGGGCCGAATTATCATAAATAGGGGTGTAATTTTAAGTTCCACTTACGTTATCACATCTGTAGGAAAGCGGCCTTTACAGCTTTACCATATTTTTACGTATCTTAGTCTGAGTTCCAGACTTACGGAATGACTAATGCATAGAGATGAAACCAAGAGTACTTTCAACCCATCAAAAATTTAAAAACTAAATAAAGGCGTTCAAACTTTACTCCGCGGTCTTCATTCCTAGTAAAGTTGTCGCTAAAGCACTATTTTATAGGCTATAAATAATCTTGCGTTCCGATTAAATGGAGTTCGTATTCGATTTTCTCTACAGTTACAGAAAAGTGACAGCGCCTAGCCACGAAACTTCCCGTCATTATTGATTTTCTTCGGAACGATCATTCATGTTTCATATCACCACTTCTGTCTCAAGACTATTTCTGTAACATGAACCTACCTCGGAACAATATCAATAACTTCATAGACAACGAGTTTTACGAACAGAAATTACTTTATCTACAAACCTAAATTTGATATTTATATTCTTCCGGCAAATCTCCTCCGAATTATTTTTTGTAAGAATTTGCACGGTACAATTTAAAATTTATAAACGTTGCTCATTTGGTGGAAGTCCTGACAAAAACCAATTGTGATATCATGATTTACCAACTGTTTTTATTATTTTGCTGTATATATACTGCATGGCTCCCCGGCATTGTCCAGGAACTTATTTGTGTCAGACCCTTTTGTAAGAAAGAGAATTTAACGTTCCCGAAATTTAAATTCTCACTTGCTGAATGTTTGAATCTTTAAGTGTGAATCAATGTTCACTACATTAAACTAATCTAATAAGCCTAAAGAAATCCGCCAACTCTTCCATATAAAAATATATTAACTGTGTTTAATGTCATTAATTGTTTGTAATTCACCCTTGAAATTATTTAGTCAGTCCTTAAAAGGTGTAACAATTCTATTGATAATAATTGTTAAAATTTTTCTCGTTATAAAATAGATTATACACAAAATTCAAAACATACACATAATGCAAGATTCTCAAGAAATTGTACTAAACTTTTTTGTAATTAGCAACAAATTAATTAAATTTTAATGATTTAAACCAACCTGTTAACTTCATCCTTTGATATCTGCTATAGTTTTATTGCAGGATACAATAGTCGAGTTTCAAATCTGCTGTGCTTTGAGAAATATGTCATGTTGAAAGCCGGTTGTAAATTAATTGTAATCAAACCGCGTTTCGTAACGCAAACAATAAAATCTTATACGTGCTGAGATGATTTGAAGCATAAAGTATAAATCATTGTTGGCAGTAAAAACAAATGTAAACAAAATCTGCAATACAAAAATATTAATTATGCATAATGTCGATAATAAGTTGGATATTTCATTTGAAAAACTATTAAATTCTATTGATGGATTTATTTGTATTAAACTATTATTGTTAAATATGCAACCTGAAATTCTCAGGAATTGTCACGTCACATAAAATAATTTCTTCAATCTGTGGAGTTTACAACAAAACCTACTAAATTATATTTATAAAAATAATTTGCGTATAGTTTATCATCCTTTGAGATTTCATGAAGTTTTCATTGTAGGATATTATTGGGCAAAGGCATGGTTCTGTGAATATTTTATGTTAAAAGACGGTTCTAAGTAATACGGAAATGTGAAAACTATAGTATTTAAAAATCTTTAGCATTGTTTTTATCATACTTCTGAGCATTCCTGATGTTCGCATTTCAAGGATATAGTTGATCAAATACAATATAATAAGAGAACCAGAATGTAAACATAGCTGCCATACTGCACGTAATTAAATATGGCGGATATTCCTGTATATATTCGCATATTTTTAAAAAATATAATCACTTCCTCGTTTATGTTAGTTTTCTCTACGTGTTATTTAATAATATCTATACCAATTTTTGTTGCAATTTGTCCATGCGTTTAAATTTATATAAAGGATATACAAGTATGCTGATGTTATAACAGGTTGAAACTTTTTGACGGTTTCCGTTTCAATTTATCGCGAAGGAAATTGCATTTATAAAGCCAGAGATGCCCAGACTCATTGAAGAAGTAGGTTACCGTGTAATTGTATCCGGGAAGAACACACTCGGACCTGAACGTCACGATTTACGTCACATTTGATAATTATCTCCATTAGCGGACTGTGAGGTATTTGCGAAGCTACCGGGCCAAGGACGTGCATACGGAAAAACAGTTCGATCGTGAATGGTAAACAGATGCTGTACCCATGCGGTGAATGACCAAGCAATATGTGCTTTAATCTACAGATTTAACAAGTCATTAAATTGTAAAATGCATTGGAAATGCCGGGGATATACAAAGGGAAGACTTGTGCAAAAGGGTCAGTATTACAACATAAATCAGTGGGCATTGACTGGACGTTTAATGTATAAGAACGGTTCATCATCATTGTGTAATAGTTCAATCTACCTTTCATATTCGGTTGTCAATTTCGTCATGATGACGCAGTCTATACAGAAGATAATGAACTGGTTTAAGTTAATGTCACTCCTGGTAGGATAATCAATAATTTAATTTAGTGCCTGGTTACAATAAACTTCACTTACTTCATTAATTGATGATATTCATTCATAACGAATATTTATTAGTCATTAATTCATACATTCCATTATCTTTAGATTCCTCGTTGACCCCCGGCAACAAAGCCAAAGATCTCCCTCTCAAAATCACTTAATCCTCTTCTCTCTCTGGGTTTCTCTTTCTGCCTCTCTGGTTCTCAGTTGTTCTCTGCTTCGCGCGGCAGCTACGTTCAAAATTCAAATGATAACGACTTATTACAACCGGATATCAATAGCCAATAGATAAGACAGAATTCGGGTGCACCTCGTTACGACTTTTAAGAGAAGAAAGTGTCTGAACAATACAATTTTCCGATCACATTCAATCTGGCAACAAGATAAAAATTGTAGAAGAATTATTACTAAGAAATATTTGAACGGAAAGGAAGTCAGGAGCACTGGTTCATTCTTTCATAAATATTTCTTCATTTATCTTTAATAATAATAATAATAATAGTAGTTGATGAATTTGTCCCATAATATTACTATTAGGGGAAAATAAATTTACAAACAATATTTTTTATCATTCAACTATATTAAATAAAATAATAGTTTGAAATATTACTCCTACTTTTTATATTGTTAGTGTTCAGTTTTCTGGGTTTTTCAATAAATTCGTTAATGCGTTTTAAACCTACAGCCGTCATTCTTAATTGCTTCCAGCATAAGTTGTTGAAGTGACATAAACGTTTTATCCAGTATTTCTGGCTATGTTTATTTCTTCTATCAATTCATGAATATTATTATTAATATTTCTTATTCTTTTCTGTAAATAATATTTTGATTATGCTGCAAACGCGTTTCATAAATTTACCTTTCTTCAAAATTCGGAATAACATAGATTTGGGAACTTAAATTTATTGTGCCTCTACTGTCTAATTATTTTTATAATCATTGCATTTATGTCCACAGTTTTATTTTTTAAATAAATTTAGTGTTAGATTCAACTTGAAAATTATTTTTGGAAGCACGTTTCCAAATTCTTATATGGTTATTCTGTTACGCTTCAATATCTGCAACTTTTCGTTTGATGCGTTAAAGCCTACTTTTATTTATCTTGCTTTTTCAATTAATTGATATTGAACTGAAATAAAACAACGAATGAGGTTAGAAAAATAATTATAATTCGTAATAATTACAATAATGTACTAAATTTAATAATTTGTCAATACACAACAGTTGTCATCAAACATTTATTTTGATTGAAGGCTTCGTAATGTTGTGCTACAGCATAATTTTTGCTTCTAAATTCGTCAGTAAATCCCGTTTAATTGTCCTCTTTTATTACTATGAGAGAGAAGGAGTACTATATTTTAATAGCCCCCACGTTGAGCGCCACATTGTAACGTACTACTATTTAATGTTTTTTGTTTGCTGGAGGGGTTTGTTGACTCTGTAAACACTAAAATAATTACAATTTATTGTATTTGATCTCGTAAGGCCGAATTCCAAACAGAGGCTGAAAATGATGCAAATCAATTGATTACATTTTATAAAACTATCGATAACTCTTGAAAAGGTGGTAAAACGTGCCTTTCCAGAAATTTTGTATAGGCTGAATTTATTCAGATATAGAGCTTTTTACGAAAGCATGACGAGCTTGACCCAAACCCTATGAGATAAGGAACTTGTTGAAACAGAGCATGAAGTCTGTGTGCTATGTTGGAAAGAAGTCAAAGATACACCACATAAAATGTACATTCGGCATTGCATCACATATAGTATGCATTTCATAGTGTAGTAGAATCGTTCTTAGATTTTATAATATATCTCATTTACCTCTGCCTGTCTTAACATGGAATAATTTAATCAATCATAATAATATATCTGATATTATCAAATATTATCAACATCATTAAAGAAAACTGCTTACAAAGACGATAAGGAAAACAATAATAATTATTATATAAGGGAATGTCGGTGTCGAAACGTTAAAATGGAATAAAACACGGTGCGCGTAAGATTTATTTCCCAAAACAAGTATATTAAAATTCCATAAAGTCGATTTGATCCGTTCCAATCATCTTTCTCGCAATACACAATTTAAATAGATTGGACTTCTCCAGAGTATCCGGACATGCTGTTATAATCTTTAAAAAAAAATTAAAACTTAATTTGATCTTCATATTTTAGTAATCATTTTAAATAATCAATATGCCTGTAAGGAATTAAATAATAATAAAATAAAATTGGTGATGACATTCATTAACAAATTATATTGTTTATCTTTCTCAAACAACGTGCTATTTAATTATATCGATCGTAATTTAACGTTACTTATTTACAATTTTTTGTTACATTACTATTTTTAAATTTACTATTTGTCTGAAAGTTTGTATATATATTCTTTCGGCCCCTTTTCAAATATAAAAAATAGAATATTCTGAATTAATATTATAAATAAAATTCAATAAATGGCCAAAAGTCAGAAATAGAAGAATTTAATACAAATTTTATTTCTGCCCTTGATGTTGCGGTAGTAACAAAATTTCTGTTTAAGTTTTAATTAAAGGGCAGAAGATGTAAATTACACTATTTCTTAAATCTAACATATTATAAGTTTCTATTACATACTTATTATATGTGATGGTAATAACTTTTGGATTCATTTACATATCAATACTATAGCATAAAACCTGAAGAAGAAGAAAAACAATTTCTCTTGTCACAAGTCTTTCTCTGTATCGTTTATTTTCCCATAAGATAATAAGTTCCTATACTTTGCAACTTATTAATCCTAGCAACACCCGTTTCTTTGAAGTTCTACAATACGGAACAATAACTGAAAAAATGGCAGAACAACACAATTATATATCATCTTATCCTCTTAAAAATTTTACTACTCTATATACGAAATCTATTGGACAATTCATGTACATATTTTGATCTAAAATGGTTTCTAAATATTATTTACTGTTATATTTTGATCCGAAGTAATTGGGCTGGGCCCTTTATAGAATATAGCGCACTATGATCTTTCCACGCTCGATAGTTCTCGGGTGGGAGAGAACTCGAATTTCTTACGTGGTTTTCCATTAATATAACAAACGTACATACGTTTAAATAGTTTATTATAATAAATAATTTAAGTCTTGATTTGAGAAAAAATAAACATAGTCAAAACAATTGGCTATTTAAAAAAACACGACTCAAGTCTCGTTGATCTCAGAAGCTGGGTTCCACATTCAGCGGCGAACGGCAACGCTAGTAGCCGACAGTCTTCAGCAAGTGTCTGGAACTCGCTCCTTGGATAGCGGTCGACATAGCATAAATAAATACCTCGCTTGACGGAAAGCGACAGCCTCTAAATGAAAACAAGACAATCTTCTCCGTGAGCGAGTATCTCTGGACTATGTGAACCAGAAATTCCCGCCAGGTGACAGACAGGAACTGCGCTGAGGGAGGGGGCTCATATAAACCTAATTTGTACAATCTGCCATCTGTGTGTTGCAATACATATTTACTTAAATATCCTTGTTATATTTTTACTTCGGTAGGTCGGACGCGTTGTATATCAGTTCAGTGCATACAAGGACAAGGAAAAAAACATAAATATGATAGGAACTGGGTTGGTGCAGTTATTAAGTTTCCCCGCTCTTTTAAAACATAATACAAGCTCAGTGTATTTCTAGTGTAATGGACAATAAAACTGAGAGGAAAGAATCCCTCAAATTACGTCTAATGGTGTGTAAAAGAAGGGAATTTGTAATATAGTCCCTGTCACTGTGTTTCATAATAAGACACAGGGCGTCTAAGGTCTTCTGAGGTTGTAAGTTGAATTCCTGAGTGATCGCGTGTGTCGCACCTTACACGCAACACCAATTTGCCTTACAAAGCTCATTCACCCTGGTTTCAACCTTATCTGCCTGTCATCGCAATCTCGCTTTTCTTGTCCTGTTTTGTGTCAGTATGAAGTATTACACGATTAGGAGAGTTCGCTCGTTAGAACTCTTAAGAACTATAATTTTTAATACAATGGAAAACATCGGACAATTGCACATTGAAATCGCGGAAGGAAAAGGATTTTGGATATTATTCAGCAAGTTCTAGAATTATGGAAAATATTACCCGTGGTCGCTACAAATTGCATGAGGTCATTTATTCAGCCACGACAACGACTCATACGTGAGTTGAATTTGAAAAAAAAAAAGTTAGTGGGTTAGCTTTAGCCCCTGCGGAGCGCAAAACTTCCGCGAGTGGTCGCCTGAATTAATTACGAAGTCATGTTCCACCAGGTCGTTAGTAACAGTCGCTCTGCGTGAATGAAGTGCTTCTCGTGCATGCAGCGAGGGAGAACACGACCAGAAAAAGCGGAAAGAGAAGACGAAGAAGTGGACACCATACAGCAATTGCAGTTTCTAATATTAACGCATTGTGTAGAGTCCTCCATTTTGATTCGTGCGTTCATCACAATTTAATAGATTTGAATACAACTGTTTGTAATAAATAATTATCTCAAACCATTTGCTTTTAATATAATCTAAGGAGGGGTGTTAGACCAATTTTGGTAAAATTTATGTTTGAGTACTATAATAATTAATTAATTCAATCCTTAAATATTTACTTTCGTATCTTTTACTTCGTATTACATATTTAATAGATAATAATGGCTTTTGAATAAAAATTTACTGAGCAATAATTATTACTACCTAATTAGAATAAACATCGCACAAACAATTCGCAACAATATAACTTTTGTCCGGTAATACAAATTTACATTGTTCAGTAAACTGTGATTATTTGGATGCGTGATAGATTCCATAACTTTATGAATAAGAATTTAATATAGGAATCAAATGCTTTTCTATGTAGCTATAATATAGAAACAATGAAACAGCGAGCGACATATTCTAATGGTAAAACACAACTACATACAAAATTATCATCACACAAAAACTATATTAAACCATTCTCAAATACATAGGACATTGTGTGGGCGAGAATTGAATTAATCAAGCATTTAATTTTTTCTAAATATCACAGTGTATTCTTGCAATATGAAATTAAAGACCATATTACAAGGTTTTTTAATTGCATTCACACAATTATAGCTATATGAAACTATTTAAGATGTATTTTTTGGGGGGTAACAGGCTACATGAGGGTGATCCTGAAACAGGCAGCTCCCCTTTAATAACATAGGAAGGGAATTGAAAAGGGGGATGCGGAAGGTAGAGTAAGGTAGCCAAGGGTTAACTAGGGCCCCCGGGCTACGGTTTAAGGATCCTACCCGGTGTTTCACCTAAAGAGATGCAGGGAAAACCCTAGAAAACCTGCATCAGGTAGGTCGGGCATTGGGTACTATTCTCACTCCCTTCCAAATGACGGGAGACGAGTCTGCTGTGGGATCGCAGCATTCCCTTCTCCGTGTCTCCACCAGTTTCAGGAAGCAGTTGGCCGACTGATCCAATGGGATCAGCGAACAGCTCTTGCCATATGCCCAAGGTCTTTGACCCCGGTACATATACCTCCTAAAATAGGTGAAGGTGTCTCGGCATATGAGAACTTTGATAAAAAGTACCCAGAGAGAGTGCGAGGCATTCCCGACATGGTCAGGTGAGCCCCACAGTCACTCTGGGCTGAAGCGTCTGCGAGAAAACTCCCGCAGCGCCCTTCCTGCTCACCTCACACTTATTTCTTTTAATTGAATATAATTATACATTCAACTATAGGTTAAATATGGTCCTTATGACCAGTTTATTAATTATTGTTTGAGTTCTATGTATCTGCCACCGGGCATCTGCCCATTTGTAGATTTAATAAATCCAATACAATATGAACCAATACAATATATATTAAAATTATCTTCAGTTGATCCTGTGAAAATATTCTTTTCAATATAGTTCGAGTTAACGATGAGTGTATTGTGGCAGTTGCGTCGTCTCTGTTCTGTAGCATAAAAGGAAACAATCGAGCATTTCCTGGAGAAGCATTTGAAGGTTAAGTAAGATGCAAGCAAGACTTAGATAGGTGACTCCCAGGGAAGCGAGTACAAAAGCTTGTAACCCCCAGGGGGCTGCGCAACAGGAAAAATATAAAGTTCCCAGTAATCGCTTTCCTCAACAGGTTCGCGTGATTTACAGCTTTAATCGGGAAAATACGATTTTCGTTACGTTTGTGGTATTATGTGCTTGGATAAATTTGCACCAAACCGAAAGGTTAATTACGTATTGTGACACAGGAAACTGTAACCCCGAATATTATTTGAATGTAAAAGGCATAATTGTGAATTATAGAAGCTAAGAGGAATTATCGCATAGTAATGTGAGAAGCTATTAGTCGATCATTGTTGTGAGAGTTGGACTGAATGGAGTGAGTCGCTTTCGCCGCTCCGTGTAGATCGCACGTAACACTTTGCTGTTGTTAGATGGTAATTGGAAATATTCCTTGTGTTAAAACGTGTCTAGTTAACATTTAATTATTTTAAATATTTGCTGATTAAGCTTAGTTCTTGAAATTCATAGTCTCAAGAGCGAGAATTAAATGTATAAATGTCGCTCTGCCGGAATTATCGTGACAAAGGGTGGTGAAATAAAACAGGAACGTTATAATGAATATAAAGGGGAATACTAATTTTAATAATTAAAAAATGTTACGATTTGATGATAATATCAATGAACAACTTACTTTAACAAAACAGAACATATATACAATATTAATTACAATTTTAAGTAGTTGCATTAATTACGCCGGCACGTATTTTCAATAATAACTACAGATATATTTACAAAAAGATTAATATTAATTACTTAAACACTAACAATTTTAAGACTCATCTCAGGGTCCCACTTTGTGGGCCTTCTCATAGAGCAGATATTTTATTGCACTAAACTCCTCCGATGTGGCAGCAAACAGAAAATACAAACAGTTACAGATGCAGTAGTTTACCTAATCGTCTTATTGCAGGTTTCAGCTCCTTCCTCGTCATTTCTCCAGATCGTCACCGCTCTCCAACAATCTCCTCCAAAATTGGTCTCAAAATTCCAGCTCACCGCTCTTGACCACCAATCTCTCTAATTCACTTTCTACCAATCTGTCTCTCCACCAATCTCATCACCAATCAATCACCACAATTTCAGCATCTCTCCAACAATCTGTTCATTCCATTCTCTACCACCAATCTCATCCAAAAATGTCTCCGCCTGCCTCTTTAAAACCTCTTCCCCACTTCTTCGACATCTATCACCAAGGTGGCAGGGATGGATCTCCTCCAATAATATCCATGGTTACACTTGGGGGAAAACACGCCGCCCAGTCGCCGACTCTCACACAATTTTGGGAAACTACCGAGCCGAGACGCCGAGTTTAGGTTTTATAGCGCAAGTGTCAACCGCTGTCTCCTTTTTCATTCCGCCGCCAAAGCCCGAGCAGATGTTACAACGTGTTTAGAGAAAAAGCAAGGCGAATTGTAAATTAACTAAATCATTTACAATATAGTTTTCTGACTTTAAGTTCACATTAAATAAAAAGACGGCCAATAAGTCAGCATACTCATTTATTACTATTTAATTAAGATAGATACGACGTTTCGTTTCCCTTTTGAGTTTTCCTCAGGCATAAAATTTAGCAATTCATATAATTTACTTTTTGACTCCCTCGGCCCGAAAGGTTATTAAATGTATTGAAGTAAATGCTTGGTGTTTTTAGGAATGGCATATCAGATTTAGATGCAAATTCTCAGGTCAAGCATCATAAGTTCAGTTTTCTGAATTTAAGTTTTCAATAAATAAAAAGACGGCCTAAGTCCAGCACAAGTCATCAGTTTCGACCGTCTTCTCTTAATGTCTAGAACCGAATGAATCTGCACAGTCTCACCGCTGTGTCTTCCACTTCGATAAAACGATCTTTTCACTTGATTTATCTATCCACGAAACTCCTTTGGCCGAGGCCACCACGTGGTAATTTTAATTTTTTTTGTTTCGTTGATGTTTAGTATTTTTAAGAATAGCGCAGGTCATTTCTATACGTGACCTGACAGCATCCCATAGGATTACAGCCTCCTATCCCTGCCGACCTTGAGGCGATGCTCAACCTTCCACTGCCGACTTCGAGGAACCACTCAACCTTCCAATCATTTGCTAATTTTCACATTACAACTTAATAAAATAAATATCGCGCTACACATAATTTCATTGAAAAGGACGTCTTATGTGTTTTTATTATAAAAATAAAAACGATTAGGGCTCACGGTAAATAGTATGTGTTGTAGTAGGTATATGGGACAAAATTTTCTTTTGTAGCTCAGTGTCATTATGGACCGCAAAATGATTTTATCAGTAAAGGATTTGGAGATCTACATAAATGAATATTTGTTTGATGATACCGAAGAGCCAAGATATTGTATGTATATTGTTTTGTTGCCTCCTGATGATGTGAGTGGTTTGACAGGCGAAGATTTGGACGAAAATATATGGTATGTTACTGTTCCCAATGATGTTCTAGAGCCCATCGAATGAAGCTCCACAAAAATAAAAATAAATGAAAGATAAAATATCAAAAGGAGAGAGCATCATTTACTGCTTATGATTATAACAGTGATGATGCGAGCGGCAGAGATTGAATATGATGACCAAACTGAAGGGGAAAATCCCCCGTTGAAGTATTTGATCTCCACTTTGATGATGGAATTGTAAGGAGCTGTGTGCTATATACTGCTCAAAATAACCAACATCCATTTAATTTCTCCAAAGAGTATCTGAAAACGTTTATAGGCTGACGGGAAACCCATTCTCTACCACAGACACTTATGTACTGATCAGAAACGGAAGATCCGCCATTGTTGAACTTGAGGAGGGTGATCACAAGACCCTATTTCACAATACACTCAATGTTGGACCCAGATATTTCCTGTTCATGATGCAGTGAGGAAGGATCCAAAATGACATTATTTGGAGAGGACTTTTGAAGGAAAACAACGAAATGTGCGATTTGTAAAAATGTATAAAATGTAATGTAGGATTACATGTGGAATGTGTAACAGAGTGGCATAGCATGTAATTTTATATATTAAATTTGTTATTAGTTAACAATCATTTTATTTTGTTTGAGTATAAACATAGTCTTACAGCAAGTATTGCATTGCATATTATAAAAATATAGTCCAAAATTATGACACGCCATTAACCGTCGGCCCCAAATGGGGATCATGAAAATTATCACTAAAATGTCGGTTTTTATATTTTAATTCGAAATTTCGAATCTTATTTTTATCCTAAAAGAGATAATACGGAAGGTAAATTGAAAAATAAAATTTGGTATTAATCGGGTTAAGTACTATTGCAAGTTTTAAAGACTCAAATTTTGTAATTATTTCTAGTGATTGTAACCATGTTCTTTTTTAATTAATCTCAAGTAAATGTTGCTTTGTCCACCTCATAAGTAAGTAAAAAATTTCATTTGTCCACATTAAAGAATAAAATTACCTCATAACTAAGTAAAACTTTTCATGGTGCCCAACCCTATTTTTCATAAAATATTACATATTGCCGTGTGGCAAAATATTAATAGTCACATAAAAATGCAGCCTGCAACGTGTGGAGTAATTATTAAGCGCCACAGTATATATTACTACTGCTGTTATTATAAGTGAATTATTACAAAATATAAATTAATTGATTGGAATTGAGTTATAAAGAACCTTGATGTTCTCGCCAAATGGTGGAGAATTAAAGCCCTTGTTATGGGAAATGACGCTTGCAAAATGGCGGAAGCATAAGTCGGAAAACCAGTCTTTCAAGATTTTTGTGGTCAAACAGAGAGAGATGACACTGGTACCCAGAAAAGTGATCTCTTTTTATTGCTGTTCTCAGAATTCATCCATCTATGGATGAGTTACGCCTAATTCTGCTCGAGTGACGTCACCCTACTTCCCATTCCAGTTGTCTCTGGTTGCCTGGCTCGTAAAAAAGATAACTGTACCACGGCTTTCTGCTTCTGTCAAAGTGCATTTTTTTCACTGTGCAAACAAACGAGAAAAAAAACATTATCCGTTGGTTTATATCGAAGAAATCTGCCACAAAGTCTGCTTCAGAGTAATCGTGCGTAGCGTCGATATTATCCCGTCGTTTCATAGTCTTATTTTTCTAAAACCCATAGCAGAGAAGAGTCAGTAGCATGGCTTTTAAACAAAACTTCTTGTATCACGATAAGGAAAACTCGTTGGGAAGTACGGCCGTGAATTAACCTTACTGATGTAACGACACCTGTTAATCATCCAGCACTGTCGCCTATAATTAATCATTCATTAATTAGTAATTTCTTACAAACTTATTATTAACTTTCCGCTTTGTTACATTTTATCCGTCCTTTGCAGGGAAACGTCAGTTGAGAAAATCTTATTTAATTTCTTTTCAATCTTAAGAGAAATTTATTCTCATCTACGTTAATGAGTATATTTTATTTTGAATGAATTTTTTAAACAAGGTGGGGAACAAATATCCACACTGAAATTTGTAGATCAGGGTTTTCTAACATTTTTGTACTCTATTCTAAAATATCAGTGGGGTGGCGTGCATCACCTATTTGAAGGGCATTTATAATTGAATAAGGGTAAAAACACAATAAAAAAGAAATTCCGACTTATTCAGAAACAATATTTCATAACAAAAACTTTAGTATATATTAATGAGAATGGGCATTACTCGTCGTTTCTTTAATTGTAATCGCTGCGGCTGCAATTATGAATATAGAAGTTCAAAAAAATTAAAACATTATTAAAAACATGTCAATTTACATGAAAATTGCATGGAATATTACTGGCGATTCATTTCATGAGATTTAAAAGTATAAATTTTTGCATTTGGTCAACGCACAAACACAATGGCCGAAATTACTGTTAACAACGTTCAGCTGTTCAGGGTTTTGTCGATATTGAAAAATGATCAGTGTAATCATTTATTACAGAGAATGATAAAAAAATTCACAGTAATGAGGAAACGTTCTTTTAAAAAATTATTGGTAGTGGATCTGATTATCAACATTTTTCTGAATCAATCTACAGTAATAATTACATTCTTGGCCGGCTGGATATCGGGAGATCCTGGGTTCGAGTCCCTGGTCCTGGTTTCCATTTTTCTGTCATTGTCTTTCTTCTAAAATTAGGTATATGGTTTACTGAGCTTCAATTGAAGTATTTCCACTTCTTTAGACTTCAATTATGTACTTTCTAATTAAAAAACAGGCATTTATATAATTAATAATATATGAAAAATTTAATATGCCAAAATCAAGATATGTACAATATATTAAGGATTTTAAAACAAACTATATAAATCTCTAATATAATACCATTCGAATATACCTTTTTTAATTTTTCGATTAATTGAATCTTTTCTTTGTAGATGATTATGGCATGTGCCGAAGTCGTCTCTAAAAATTTTTAATAAATTTTTTAATCAAAATTAATAAAATATAATTTTGCTATTAAAATAGCGACTCTTTGGAGACCAAGAGTTTCTTCACCACTGTACATCTAAATTACAATTAGTCAGTTAATACGCAAAATTACTTGTAAATTTGTATATACAACATTGAATTTCAAAATTATTCATATATGTTTTGATTCAACTGAAGAATTATGAACATTGAATTTCAAAATTATTCATATGTTCATCAATAAAAGTATTTAAATACCGTTTTGTTTGGCCAATGTAACACTTAATTTTGTCCATATTTTGATTTTATTAAATTGATGTTTAAAAATATGTCGAACCGAAAAATTATTTTATTTTACATTCTGCAAGTTTCTTCTTTCTCACAGAGATCTAAAATTAATTTATATTCAAACACAGTTTAAATACTTCCCCAGCGATAGTTAAAAAGTGCCTATAGTGATAAAGTATGTTATAATACTGACTGAAATATTTCAAATTTTGATATGAGAAGACTCTATTAGTAAAATGTTTGTTTTCTTTGTATATTTTAGTTTAAATTAATTGACAGTGGATGTAATGAATTACCAAAACTATTTTTATGAAACTTAAAAAAGATAAAATTTATTATTACGCTACTAAATAATTAACCAAAACATAAAACTGCGAGGCATATTAGAGTGTTAAGTTAATTATAAATTTCACTGGCCGTACATCACAATACTAATTGTTAAGTTTATCAGAGTTCTGAGAAATAATTAAATAGACACCATTAATTAAAATGAAATATTTAAAATATCATAAAATAATAATGTGTTGCTACTTTCTTTGGAACCTTTTCAGGCACCGAAAGAAAATATTTTTATAAATAATTTAAGAGAAGAATTTTTAATTATAATTTAATTATAGCGGCCTCCAAGGGATATTCATTAATAAACTTAATTGATAAAGTAAGAAGTATGTTAGTTTTAATTCCAAAGAGCGAGGCGACAACAGTTCCGTATATAATTAATTAATTGATTTTGGCAAACATATGGGGTATTACACGAAAATACTCATTTTGAATATTGCAGTAATTTTTTTGAGTGCTGTACAACTGGTTCTGCTACTGACACGCGACAATCATCGGCTTTCTACCGACTAATTGCTCGATTTCAAATGGCGACCGCAATTTTTCCCATCATAATTACCATTCCCACTTGAATACAGGGGAGAAAATTGAGGTGAAAGTGTGGATAACGTGGAAAAGTTGAAGTCTAAACGAAACAAAAAATCCCTGAAAATAAATTTGCGTTAGTATAATTTTTTGAAACGTCTGTGGGATTTGTGAAAAAGCAATTCGATATAGTAAAAAGAATTCTATAAAATAGCCTTCATTGTTGAGTTATAATATTCGTGACATTCTCATTTGAGAATTTGCATTTAATTAATACGTGACTACGACTTGAAGTAATCATTAAGCTTTAAATTCGTTATTCTCTATCTTGTTGAAACACTAACAAAACATGATTGTTTTTTTCACAATAACGTTACCTACTTATCAAAGTTGTTAATGAGGAGTAGTGACGACCTTCTGAGATAAAAAGTGATAACATCTATATCTACTTTGCTGAACGTAACTCACGTAGAGTTTATTTTTTCTCTGGATAATTTTTTTGTTAATGATAAATTTTGATCGCCGTATTCGTCAGCAATTGGAGTATCGTGATTTTGTGCGTGACGACTAAGAAAAAGTGACAGGAAAACTAATTCAACTCAAAATGATCAATATTTTACAGTATTTCAGCCTCAAATCTCGTTCCTTCTGATGTGACGTCTGTGGATCGTTTTATTTTAAAATGCAGTTACTATCTTTCATTGAACAACATTAACGATTAGAAGATGTAAACCACTTGGTCTGGTCATTCCTGAATTAACAACTGCCTCTTTTATCTCCAAATTCTGCCTACATAATATCAAAACTAATTTAATTAACCTAATGAATATAAATTTGATGTTTGTGTGTGTATTTTATAGAAATTTAAGACGTAGATAAATTGAAATCCAATTTTGTCCACATGTACTTCACAACCCAGAAACAAATCTTGCGGAATTGACTGATATTAGCATCGGATAAATATTTTGTCGAGGTCAATGAGTTTGATACTGTCTCTCCCGATGTTGCTTCTATATCATTTCAATCCTTTTTGCAAGGGTGGTAACAACCCTAGGCGACGGGGCATTTTATAAACAGACAACCGCGATGTGGGTTTATAGAAGTCATTGAGTTTAATTCTGACATTCAGCATGCTGATTAAGTTATAAATCAGCCCCTAGGAGTAGGGAGAAAGGGGTAAAACAAAATTTTGTGTGGTAGGAATTTCTAAAAAAAACTTTGAACACATGTTGTTTACGTTGGTGAAACAAATGCTACATGCGAGGAAACTACTGGAGGGATTGGAAGGTATAAAATTTTTGAAACATTCTCAAACGGATATTATTATCGTTGACTGAAAATGTTTTGGGATCGCCCAGTTCGATAGCGTAATTCTCAAAGCTGTCAATGACCAATTTCAATACCACAAGGCCGCGGGTGGGAAGTGCATTATATAATAATTATGATTATGAGACAGAGAACTGTCTCTCTTCCGATATTATGGAAGTAACTCGAGTTTAATTCTCACATTTACCATCCGCGTCTAGTAGCAGTTCGGCCTCTAGCTGTAGTTTTGGAATGTTATTTAATTATAAAGAAAAACAACAACCGAGATTGGTGTCAAAACCGGGGATTTTAGAAGTCACATAATTTAATTATGACATTCAACAGGCTGATTAACTTGAGGTTCACCTCCTTGGAGTTGGGGGAATGGGGTGAAACTCAGTTCCACGTACATCACTTTCTACAAAACTTATTACATGTGTTACTTGGTGGGTAAAGTAACCTTTATATCTATAAGGGTGGGGAGGCTAGAGTCTGGAACTAAATTTGGTTCTATTCAGGTGCCAGGTGTATTTTTTATTCTCTTCCAGTATTGAGAGTGTTGTTGTGGTATTCAGTCCTGGGACTGACCTTATGCAACCCTTCATGCCAACTCATCCTGCGCAAGCTTCTGTATTTCTACATAACTTCCACATCCTCACTAATCTGCTTAGCATATTCCAACCTTTCATCCGTCTTGTGTTCTTACCCCACACACTTCCCTGTGAACCTCACGCCCTTCTCTAGGTCAAAGTTCTCAAAATTGTTTTCTCTTCCCCAATTTTGCTTAGAACGTCCTGGTTTGTTACTCTATCCACCCATATTGAGAGTATGTTTTATTTTTTTAAAGTACTTGGAGAATTTTTTGTCTCAGAGTGCCCAGTTTATTTTAGACCATTAAAGTGCTGGGTGTATTCTATTTAGGTATTGAGGGCATTTTTTTACTTTATGGTACCAGGAGAATTTTTTGCTCTGTCAGTGTACGCGGACTAGTTTTTACTCCCTTAACGTACTGCGGCTATTACTGAGTACTTCCACCTCTCTTAATGTACGGGGAATATTAAATGTACCTGTTTTCTGGTGGATGTAATGAAATACCTGGGCAACGCTGGGCTCTCGGAAGGTTTGGTATAAATAAATTATTAGATAGGAAATTGAAATTAAGTCGTGGCATTGGACCTTCAAGATCCATAAGCCAAATTAAGGAGGTAAATAAGCGAGGTGATTCGTATTCCAGCAACAGCTGTGCAAATGAATCAGTTTCGGTTCACGAGGCAGTTGGTCGTGATTGCTTTCCTTCAGCAGAGAAGAGTTTTCGTGTGGAAGCCCCTGCCGTGTCTATGATAATTGGACTTGGGTGCTCTCAATTTTTCTTAGGTGGCGTTGTTTGGACTCGCGTGTGCGGAGCTTACAGTACACGAGACAGCGAGGAACGAATTCAGTTGTTCAAGCAGCATGGGTGGAAACCAAACTTTACTCCACGGTTTCACTTTATCAAGATCTTGATTCTGTGAGTTGACACCTCATGTCGAAATTGCAAATTCGCTGTAGCGACACCGGGTTTATGAGGGAGAAATGGAGGCATTCCTGTGCATAGCTGAGATTGAAGGAAGATAGCTCCCGCTGACGTCAGAGGAGACTGCTTATGCAATTGGCGTGGGCGGCGGCCAAGGACTACACTCACAAGCTTTCCTTTCATAAAAAAATATTTGCTTACCTTCCGTACACACAGGCAGGTGTCGAATATTATTGATCCTGTAGCGGCCGATCCACGTTCATTGTATGACGAAATCCACAAGCACATTTTTCATCACTTCCCTCGTTGTTCTTAGCGCATTTATCTCCTATACATTTAAATACCTTCTCATTCCACGCTTAAACAGTCTTGCTCTCTAAATAACAGAATTTAACCATTCTCATCACTACTTAACATCTCTGAAGTGGGTTATTGCGTACCAACGTACGACTGTAATTATTATCCCGATGGAATGTAATTATTTAATTCATCCGTAAATCTCATCGGATGCAATACTACCAATAAACATACATTAATACATCTTTTTTCCAAAGATGTAGCTTTGCTTTTGTTCTCAAAAGGCTCTCAGCAATAAGGATTGCAGAAGTTATTCTTTTATTTACTGAATTTCCGAGATATTATAGTTTGAGAATAATCCTGTGCCTTTAAAAATTAGAAGAAAAATTATTTGCCGTATTTAGGTGTGAGGATTTGGAAAATTCCTCCATTGACGTCTGATGACATGAGTAAAATAATTATGTCTGTTAAGATCTACAGTGACATATTTATTTTAACAATTAATTCAGTCTGTCAAAACTATTTATTTTTATTTGGATCTTACAGTACATTTATACAGATCTACTTGATGATTGTATTGCGCCATTTTAAATATAAATGTAATACATTAACTAACAAGCATCATTATACCATCTATTTTAAAAATGGAGAAATACGTAGTAGAAAGAATAAAATATCATTAATGCATTTATTTGCGGTATTAAATTTATTTGTTCGTAGACGTCTCAGCTTCATTCATAATTCTATTTTTTTAAATTTTGTTCTTGTTTCTTTTTTGTGCCATATACACTAGTAAGTGTGAAAGAATTCACTTCAGTATTAGATGACGTGTCCTATTTCCTCAGTCGAGGACTAATGGAAACAACAATAAATCTAAATGATTTGATGAACATCATTGTGGTCGACTAAAAGGCGTGACCAAGTTACAAATGTTGACGAAAATTCACAATATGGTACTGGATGAGCGTCGACTGTACGTGCGTAAACTTGTAGACAAGGTAGGCATTTCAACAGCTGCTGAACATCGTAAAGTTGTTTGAAAAATTGTGAGAAAGCTATGCGCGAGATGGGTGCCGCGATTGCTTACGATAGAATAAAAGCAGAGTGGTTCGAAGGTTCTCTCTTTAAATATGGTATCGAAGCTACCGGAAATCGGGATAAGTGTATCGAGCTAATTGGAGACTGCGTTGAGAAACGAAGATATTTGTTCCATTTTTTCCGTGTTACGTCGGTTTGTATGTATCATATGGTACCGTTGTATGGTACACGTTAATTATCAACGTCATAGACGTTGATAGATTTTCTTCCACAGCTTTGTCTAACGGTCTATATTTTCCGTATTGGTCAAGTGCACAGAGTCTTTGTTTAAATGCTGCAGTCCTTGGAACGTGTCAATATTTTCTTCACATAGTTACCCGTTTCGTTGACTTTAGCCATTCTGCGGTGTCACCCAAATAGTTAATTGCGCCGTCAGCCTTTGGGAGTGAACTGTTGAGTGAAAGTAGTGAAGTTTAGGACATTGATTGCACGTGAAGAGGGCAGCCTCGCCCTCTTGGCAAACACGAGGAAGTCGATAAGAAGCAGCTGCTTGACTACCTCCTGTCCAACAACCCCTATATGAGAACTCTTCCTTCTCATTCTCAATGGGAGTTTGCTTCATCCTGCACAAATTAGTGGCACTAGTTTGGTTGTTGTCAATCTTTTACCAACCAATTCGGTTAAAATATCTGGTAACTGGTAATGTCACATCGGACAAGTACCTTTTCAAATTCAAATACATGTACTGGAATAATAAACTAGATTAAATATACATATATATATATATATATATTGATCAAAAAAATAATCCCACTTGTGCCAAAAGTAATTAAATAATGAACACATAACAACCAAACGTTGAACGCAGGCATCAAACCATTTTGGAAAAATTCGGGGTTTTGCTTCTATTTTTCCCATGGAGTATCTCATTTCTTGGATGGCACTTTACTCTCTGGGTCGTAGACGTACGCCATGTTTCGTTTCAACAGACCAAATTTTTTCAAGTCCTGTTCTTCCGCTTCCAATGCGTCCTGAAACACTTCACACACTTCTACTCGCATCCTCCGATTATCGACAGATAATT
This sequence comes from Eucriotettix oculatus, assembly GCA_034510155.1. Taxonomy (NCBI): domain Eukaryota; kingdom Metazoa; phylum Arthropoda; class Insecta; order Orthoptera; family Tetrigidae; genus Eucriotettix; species Eucriotettix oculatus. Next base: position 13,579,397 of record CM067382.1, read on the forward strand.
ATTTGGGAACCCACTTAGCGGACATTTCGTTACATCCCAAGTCAGAAATTATTCCTTGAGACTGTAACGAACAGATACAGCTGCTCGGGCTTTTGCGGCACGGAATCAAAACAAAGGTGACAGCGGTTGACACTTGGGCCATAAAACCTCTTCTCGGTGTCTCGGCTCGGGAGTTTCCCAAAATTGTGTGAGAATCGGCACCGGGTGGCATGTCTTCCCCAAGTGTAACCATGGATATTATTGGAGGAGATCCATCCCTGCCACCTTGGTGATAGATGTCGAAGAAGTGGGGAAGAGGTTTTAAAGAAGCAGATTGGTGGTAGAGAATGGAATGAACAGATTTTTGGAGAGATGTTGAGATTGTGCTGATTGATTGGTGATGAGATTGGTGGAGAGACAGATTGGTAGAAAGTGAATTAGAGAGATTGGTGGTCGAGAGCGGTGAGATGGAATTTTGAGACCAATTTTGGAGGAGATTGTTGGCGAGCGGTGACGATCTGTAGAAATGATGAGGAAGGAACTGGAACCTGCAATAAGACGATTAGGTAAACTACTGCATCTGTAACTGTTTGTATTTTCTGTTTTCTGCCAGATGCGATTGGTTTAGTGGAATAAAATATCTGTTCTATGAGAAGATCCATAAAGTGCGACCCTGAGATGAGTCTTAAAATTGTTAGTGTTTAAGTAATTAATATAAATCATTTTGAAAATAGATGTTTAGTTATTATTGAAAATAAGTGCCAGCGTAATTATTTAATTAAAAATTTGTAATTATTATCTTCTGTTTTGTTAAAGTAAATTGTTTATTGATATTATCATAAAATCTTAACATTTTTTTAATTATTAAAATTATATCACCCCCTAATATATTCATTATAAGACATACCATCTGAGACGTTCAACTTAGTAGTAACTCCGGCAACTGTAACGCGACGGTCTCCTCGAATCATTTCATCAGCTCGCTCTGGGATAGATGAAGTCGGCTGGCCGCTGTAGTCTATCTGGAATGTTGGTTTCTCCGTTTCCAAAATAATTCATCAAACGCCGCAAATTGCTTATGTTTATTACAGCGTCCCCATACAGTTTCTTCGGGTGACTGCAGATTTCGTTAGGTGCTCTACCTACTTTTGCTATAACTCCAATGCCTGACTTCCACATTCTCATCAGTCAATCTAAAAAATAAAACACCACATCAATAGAGTAAGCCAATGTCTATATCATGCATACACATTCGAGTAGCTGTAGCAGAAATAAATTTAGAGCAACGGAGGCATTACTTTCTGATCCACCCTCGTGTTTTGTGTTTTTATGGTGGTCATTATATTTTTCATAAAAATTTAAACGCATGAACAACTTGAAATAAAACTCATATTTTTAAAAACCTGGAGGAAAGATCTGGAATATAGGTCGAAAATATTTTACTTAAAATTAGGGGCAAATTTGTGCTAAAATCTTCTGAACGAAAATTTATGTGACCTCACTGCACACTTTTTTTACTCAAAATTTTTGAATGATTGATTTTGTTCTTCTTAAAATATTTTGAAGAAATGTAACTGAATCGTGGCCTCCATGACCATTGGAAATTCTTTTTTTATTCATGATCTTGTCGTAGTCGTAGTTAGCAGCAGAGCTCATAATGGGGAGGATTGTTGTTCGAACCCCAGTTATAGTTGGAACCTAGTTTACATTCATAACCTTAGAGAGACAAGAGGAATCAGCCGGATGTAACCCGATCTGGCCTGGCTGTTTCGTACCCCTATGACCCTTTGATGCATGTGTTGACTCTCTTAAGTGATTAATATGCCAACAACCTTGTTAAAGTGGCATTTAAATGTGGAGGGTCTGTGGTATCGAGACATCTGGAGCCCTCTGATTTTACTCACTCTTCTCTCTGTGGTTCTGGAACCATAAATATCCACAGGTCCGGGATTCAATTACGGTTTAGCCACTTAGATAATATAACATTATTATAGGACGTTTAAAACTATTAGTCTCTGATAAAGATTTCTCTATCATTATATTAAAGAGGAAAGAACCTGTTAGGCTTCATATACTTTTTATATCTTTATGGGAAATAAATCTTGTCAGATATTACGACCGGACAATGGATCACATTTTCAAAATTTTGCCAGATGGAGCTCTAATTAAGCACTCTTTGGTAAATAGTACATCAATAACTCATCTTCCTGAGTATTTGAAGTACGTCTACGGTCTGAAAAAAATTAAGATCCAATTATAGAGCATAAATATAAAAAAATAGGTTGGTGATGTAGAATAGACAGTTACTACACATTTTACAGAAATAAAATTGTAATTTAATCTACGTAAAATAAAGCTGTAAAGTTTTCTCTTTCCCTTCGATATATGCTTTGGGGGTCCACCCTTTGCTCACTTCTCCCATCAACCACATGAAGAATGCAAAACTCCCGCTACCTGTAATTTTTTCCTGAATTCCTTTTCCTCCGCCAATTTCTAAATTTAATTTTGAAAACAACCTGGAAATTTATCAATCGAAATTATTTTATTTTTATGCGATTTACAGGCAATCTATATGTTGGAAGCGCCCCCAATTTAATACCTTAGGAAAAGATTAGAAAGAAGAAGTTTTAAACGGTTATGTTCATCGCAAGTTGACTGAAAATTTGGCTGGATTCCGCGTTGGTAACTACGGAAAAGAAACAGTCATGAAGGTGAAACAATGCAGTGCTCTTTCACATGGCCGAGTATTTGCTTCGATTCATAACTATGAATGAAACATGAGTCCATATCTAAGACGAAGGAATAGTGAAAACAATGGACTTTAAAAGATCGTGGCGTCAGTTGTTTTTGATGCCCATTTATTTGGGTTAACAGGCTACATGAGGGTGATCCTGAAACAGGCAACTCTCCTTTAATAGCATAGGATGGGAAATGAAAAGGGGGGATGCGGAAGTTATTTATTATCTTTAAGAATGAAAATTGACAGCGAGTATTGTGCGATCTTTTTGCAGCGTTTGTGAGATTAAATCAAGAAAAAAACGGTCGCTTTTGGAGAAGAAAGAAATATTGTTTCATCACGACAATGCACCAGTTCACACGCTCCATAATCGCTATGACCAAAATCGATGAGTTAAAGTTTTAATTGCTTCCTCCCCGCACACTGTTCGCCAGATTTAGCTCCCTCGTATTATTTTCTCTTTCCAATCCTGAAATTAATGGCACTGTGGTAAAAGATTTGCCAACAATGAAAAAGTGGAGTCTGCGGTTGATGGCTATTCTGATGATCTGGATGGCTCTCACTTTAAACACGGTGTCGAGGCCTATGAACATCGCTAAGAAAAGTGTTTCGTGCCCAAAAGGAAGACTTAGTTGACAATCAGAGATATTTTGTTTTGATTTCTTTTTCACGTCTTGGTGCTACCCTCGTAGTTCTTGCTTAACGTTTCCATTGTACGTTTCCTGCTGTCCTTCTCAGCTAGATTCAACCAGTGTGTTCTCCTGACCTGCCCCATCTTTTTCATGTTTCTGTACTCTTCCGCCTGTATGTCTGCAACTTACAGAAATTTCGAACCGTTCCTCTTGGCCGTACTCGAAGTGTGTCCTGGATTTCGCAACTCCTACGTGACTCCCCACACAAAGGATGCCTCGGCTTGCGTGTTTCACAGCCCACGCAATTGTTTTGGAAGTTTCCTTGCGCAGCTGGAAGAAGAGCAGCTCCGTGAAGATACTTTCTGTGGAGACGTAACGGGACACGCGATCAATACCCCAGTATATAATGCTGACTGACAATGGCTGCGGTTACCCAGAATCCGGATTGAACGCGATGTTCACGCAGAGAATCCTGTGGCAAGAAAGCCGACTTCGAAACATAATATCGCCTCTTCAAGCTCGGCTCTAGTCATCTTTTTTTTACCAACCGCGGAAAAATGTGGACTCGCCCATACACCATAAATCCTTAAGCTCGGGATCCCGGATACAATTTCATTAAAAATGTGAGTTTCAACCTTACAAGAATGCATTATATTATGTTACGTGTATTTCTTCCGGGAAAACTTTCGGACGCGCCAAGTTGTTGATGATACCAACTGTTCGATTTTTAGATTTATTTATTTACAAAGAAAAGAGAACAAGGTTATTCACCTAATTTTTCTAAATTATCTTAATGAAAAATTGAAAGACTAGATGGGGTCAGGAAATATCGACAAAAAACTATGCTTAGCTGGAATATCAGGAGACTTTCAAAAGAGGAAAAATATTATTCAAGTTTTGTTAGAAATACTTCTCTAATTAATTTGTGTAATATTCAAAGACACTAGATGAGATCAGGAAATACTGACAAAAAACGATGCTTTTCAGGAGACTTTAAAAAGAGGAAAAATATATGAAAAGAGGTCAATTTATTCCAGTTATGGTAAAAAGACTTCTAATTAATTTGTGAAATATAATTCTAACGAAGGCAAAGTAATGAAAATAATGAGGAAAGACATGACAATGGAAATATCTTTACGATCTCAATTTAAAAAAATTCTCTTATACCTCAAAATATTTTGTAATAAAGAACCGAATGAGTTATAGCGTATTATTCTGTTTCTAAGTGAAACCACTAATCGCGTAAACTAGTTCTGGTCATGAATTTTTGATGATCTAATTAGTTTACCTGTCACGATGATTTTTTATATTTATTTAAAAATGACAATAATAGGCGAATTTGATAATCCCACGTGTAAATTCTGGGATTTGATATGAAGGGTATTCAGTTGCCAATTTTTCTTGTAAGGAAGTTGAAGTATTCAATGGCCGACAATGAGCCGTTGCTATCAGAAAACATGTAGAATTAGATCCTCGGAAGTTTTATGTTCTGGTGGAATATTCAGTAGCAATTCCTGCACGGGCCATCTCAGAACTTTCTGTATGAGAATATAAATATTATTTTTCACTTTCACATCGAGATTTTTATATCTACGTTTCTTCGCTGGATGGAAGCCAGGAGCTCTGCGAATCCCTTCAAATAAATCTTCATCATTTGTAGACGCTAACGGCCCTGATAATGTCAGCTAATCAAGAGCGACTGTTAGGGCCTGTAAAATTCCCTGTCGTGGGTGGAATGTGGAAATTGAAAGAAAATAGTACACATCGTTAAGTGAACTCTGCTGTGACGTTCTACTTTACAGAGGTATTGAAAGTTTTCAAGATCAGCTTACTTATAATCAAGGAGTTCCAGGACCTTTGTTTCCAGTTGAGCAATCACTTCCACAGTCAGAATAATTCTTCTTTTAAATAGATTCATCTCTCGGAATCGACAATAAATTCGTGGCAGTATAGAATAAGTCTTCTGTGACTATTTATAAGTTTTATTTGAAAGCAAAATTTCCGCTTTTCCGGCAAGATGCGATTGTACGCAGCAAACTCTCTGGATGATGCCGCGCCGAGTGCACAGGCTGATGCTTACTGCTTTTACCGGACGTGCTATTGTTCAGGGGTTTATTATAGCTTACACTGAAAACCGTACTAGGTTTGCGTAACTTACTGCACACACACATAATGAAATCATCTCGGGCTTCCCTTGTTTTAAGCAATTTTAAAATGGCTCAATTCTTGTTCCCTAAAACGACACATCACGTTCAGAAGGCTGAAAGACTGTGGGTGGGTCCGTGACAGGTTCAAGTTTCAGATTTAGATTTGTTGTTGTTTCCATTAGTCCTCGATTGAGGAAATAGGATACGTCATACATTAAAAATGAACAAAATAAGGTACATAATTAAAGACAAATAATCTTAAAATAAATTAATAAAAGAAAATGTATATAGACAAAAGTCAATATAAACATAACACGGACACACGATGTCACACACACTGGGAAACACAAACAAGCACACACTGAGAAACACGCAATGGAGTTTTAACTACTTGGAGCTCTGCGACCAGGAAACTGTCCTTCCCTCTGTCGTAGCTCCAGGCAATACATGAAACAAACAAACAAAAGAGAAGAAAAAATGAAAAGAAAATTTAAAGATATGTGATGTGCTATTTTACAAGGCAGCTCATTTAACACTTTTTGCAGGAACCTTGATTTTAAATACTAGAAGGACGATTAAGAAAATCCTGTACCGAGTAAAACGCGCCATTTAAAAGAATAGTTTTACTCTGCTTCACGAAGCTTTTGTAGGTACTATTTTTAACCTCTGGCGGAAGGCTGTTGTATAAAATTATCCCGGTATTGTGGGTACTTTTCTGGTGTAGAGCAAGGCGCTGCTTGTCCGACCTTAGAGCTGAACGATTTCTGGTCGCGTATTCATGAAACTCGCAATTTGTTTGAAACAAATTAATGTTCCGCTTTACAAACTTTAATATTTCATAAGAAATAATAGGTATGCCTCGTAACCCGAAACAAGCTAAAAGCGTATTCAACTCGTTTTTAACCATCTTTTACGACTATCTTTAAGACGAAGAGATTAATATGGCGGACATTTGATAAACGGGAAAGAATTATCTAGCAATAATAATACTATTTTTCCAAGTAAATTCCTATCTTAGTGGAATCAGGCACTTAGATTAATTTTAAAATTATTTATGGAATAAAAGATTAAAGTATTGGAACGCCCTGTGTATTCAAAATAAAATTCAGTATATTTCACTCTAAGCATTATTCACTTATACTAGAGTATATTTTCATAAATAATTATTCTCAATTTCACATATAATATGCAGTTGACTTTGAAGCATTTAGTGGGCGAAACTGTGGTTGAAATTAATGCACGAGGATTATGGTTAACAGTTAAAGGTATCAGTGTAAATTTAACGCTGAAATAGTTTGTTCTTGCGAGTGTGTGCGCTTGACGTAGCTGTGTGTATGTGTACCTAATTCTAGACAGTGCCGTCTGTCGCTGTTAACGTTAATTGGACAAATTAGGATCCTATCCAAGTGTCGCAACTAGAGGGGCGAAGCACTTGTGTCGATCGTGGGGGAAAAAGTAGACCCACAAAACTATTTATTTATCAACGTTTCGCGTTAGGTCTCGTCTTTCTTTATTTTGCGTAAAGCTGACAGTGATCGAAATGTAATCATTGTTAAATGACCGAGTTAATCCGCAGCGACGAAATTCTTTCAAAATTCCTCAAAGATCTTGAAGTTCATATGAATATGGCCAGTTGTAAGCCAAAAGCTTCCGAGTAAAATAAAGTATTTAAGAAAACCGATGACCGTTGTAAGGTCTTCTCCTACAGAATAATTCACCTGTAAAGAAACAAAGATTGCAGAAATGATGTTTGGTATTTACTAATTACTATTTCAATATTTTACTACAGCACTTTCACTAAATTAGAAAAGAGTATTTAATATATCTGAAATATACACAGTACTTTTCATCTATGTGATCATAATTTCAGTAAACAAACGCGTAAGCAGTCGTAATCAGAAAATTATATATAACTAGCTGGGAATACACTTATATTAGCCAAATTATTTATTCCCATTAAATATCTGCCGTTTATTTATGTTTTAAATTTTCATACCCTCCACTCCCAGCCAGTTATAAAGAATCATATGTAAAAAAATTGGTCAAAATTGCTCCTCGCTTTTAGATTTGTAAGCCGCAATACATACACAAAGTACAATTCCTTCGGTATGATTACTGCGAAATAATGACTTCAGATTCATATACATAATTTACAAAACGGTTGTGCGTCTCGGGTTTTTATATAATAAATCTACACTGCGACTTATAAAATATTTTGCAAATTTATAAACTAATTAAAAATTCCTGTAATTTTGTTTATATAGCTGTCAAGAGTAAAATAGCATATTATTTTAATAATTAATACTTTTAAATAGTTTTTCCCCTGTCGCCTGGAGAAGTCACTTTTAGTTACAGAAAAATCCGTCTCTGGCGCCAGAGTCGTAATTGTAAATCAATGCATTGCAATTTATAAAAACATTTCCATTAACATTAACTAATTAAAAAGTATAATTATTTAAATAAGACGTTAGTTCAATTTAGGCCTAATAGCAATTAAATTATATCGTTTAATATTTTACGTGAGGTCATAATCTATCCTGATGCAAGTTCTATATGCCCAAATCTTTAAAACAGCGGCAAAAACTTCTCTGGAATGATCAGTGTTAAACACCAAACTTTCATGGCAATCGGATCAATGGTAACTTATAGGAACGCCGAAGGACAAACTTTAGACTCGCAGTGTGTTAAAACAGGTTCGGTAATAAAAAAACAAAATCTCTTTTATCTTTGTAATAGATAAGAAAAATCATGACGTTGCGTTCCTATTATTGAACTATTAAATGCTTAGTAATATTTAGGAAAGGTTGGAGGAAGAAGCGAAAGTAGAGGATCAAACACGATTTCTATTGATGCCAACAAATTTAATATTAACATTTATTTAGTTTGAATTTTTCGTTTTTAATATTGCTTATTTACTGCATAACCGGAGAATGAAAATGTGTAAAAGGTAATTCATTTACAATAAGAGCCTATATCGATAAAACAAGAAAAGCGAGAGAGCAAAATGAAAAACCAAATTGTTGTCCGTTGAAATTGATAGATCCGTCTACGAATTCCTTTCATTACATTATAAATTCGGCGTTGCGAGACTATAATCGAAAATTATCCAGAAAAATACCAAGGATGAGTCATAATACTAGTTTCAGAATTCATCGCTAAGTGTCCGTAACTATCAAGGACACCGGCTTGTCGCAATCCGTAATCACTCAATAAAAGCTGTTTAGTATTAAAAATAATAGTGTAATGTTTATGTATGCGTATTGTGTCGAAGAATTGAGTAAAGGTGTCCAAACACTTATTTGAAAACCCGACAAAAATGAATCAAGTACGACGATTGGTACTCGTGAGACAAGAATCATGTTGACCAGTGTTATTACTAAAAGTATTTTGTCCTGGGAATGAGAAACCTGTGCGAAATATTAGTGCGGCGTTTTCTTACAATGGAGCCAGAGAACGTCGTGAGGATGTTGCAATCTAGTGTTTGACGATTTTTTAGAACAACGAAGCCAAATTTAAGTATTTATTTTTTTCGTGGGTCCGCCAATTCCTACTAGAGACGAAAGAACTGTCAGAAACGGGAGAAAGAAAAGATGGTTCCTTCTGATGGCGAGGTCATGGCGTCAGTTTTTGGGATACGCATGGAACAATTTTTATTGATTATCTTAAAACTCCACGGCATTTGAGTTATGAAATCAAAAAGAACTGGCTGCATTAGATGAAACAGAAATCAGCGTTGTTTCATCACGACAATGCGCCTCCTCATACAGCCATTATCGCGATGGTCTAAATCAGGGGTTCTCAAACTGAACTGCTGGAGATCTACCCCAATATTGTTAGACTCCGATCGATCGACCGACACTAAGAGTCTGCAAGTATATGTGATGCAGGATTGTCGTCTAGGAAGGAAGGTTTATCGTAGCGCAGGTTTAAGTGCATTATATATAGGGACGTTGCAGAATTTCATGGCCATGAATTCACATAGATTTAGTAGGATCGACAGAAATTAGTTTTCTTGAATATACATTTTTTTAGCCAAGGTAGGCTCTAACTAAAAATTCAATGAAAAAACTCGTACTTATGTTCTCAAGTACCTAACTAAGTAATGTTTTTTTTGTAAGTGTGCCGCCAAAAACTCCGCCGGAAGTTTATAGAAAAATCGGCGGGAATCAAAAACGTCGCGCGTCGCGGAATTTCTTTGACAAGTAGCGCATCTGTACGTGTAATCGCAACGCATATTTGATCGTTCAGACAGTTATCTGCGCTCCAATCCGGCGATTGGTCAGCCGATCAGATCTGCCGATGAAATCTGCTCTGTGTGGCCACCCAATGAGTTTAAGTTGGAATTTCTTCCTCGCACATCCGATTTTCCGGATTTAGCTCCCTCGGTTTATTTTCTGGTTTTAAACCTGATACTAGTGTCTCGGGGGTAAAAGATTTGGAGTCTGCGGTTGATGGCTATTTTGAGGATATTGATGGCTCTTTAACCAGATTATCGAAGATATTGGACGCCTCTAGGAAAAGTATATCTGGATAAAAGGAAACTACGCTGAGAAATGAAGTTATCTTATCTCAACTTTTTGGTTTATTTTGTTAGGTCGGTATTCTTGTCCTTTCCTTCACGTCGTAAATAGCCTTGTGGCATTATTGGCCTTCATTTTAAGACGGAAAAACACTATTGTGTATGCGGCACACGCGTGCATAAATGCACAACTTCGTGTTTACCGGACTCCGCCCAGTTATGAGGCAAGTGAATAGTTTTTGTGACCCTGCGGAAGTACGGCATAGGAACGAACCACGGATATTCTACACGGATTACCGCACCCGGCGGAAGTCGCTGGCGGAGCAATACCGGAAAGGCCCGAGGTCGAGACTTAGCTCACAACCCCGGAAAAGTTACTAATAGCATCCTAACCCGGTCCAGTACACAGTTCGGATCTGTCTAAGCGGCGCATCTTCTTACTTGCTCAATAAAATATCTAGTTATAAATTATTACATAATGTATATTTAAAAAATCACCAAGATTCTGTATGGCATCAAAATAATTGTGCTTAAATTGTGGTAAATTTAATTAAAAAGCTCTCTCCCCAACTCTCTATACAAGCCGTTATGAAAATTGCTTTACCTCTCTCCTCTCTAGGATAAAAACGTTGTAGGATTCATAACTTTGATTCTTGAATTTGATTGTACCCCTTAAATACTACGATTTCATTTCTGTGATTGAGTTATACTTACAGACACACACATTAAACAAGAAAAATTAATAATACTGTATCTCACTTCATTGAACTGTAATTGAATAAACCAGCCGAAATTGTCAGAAATTATTTTGAATAAAATGAAAAATTGAACATGCTAATAAAATAAAAATTGGCTTATTCGAACCTCTTCATAAGTATTTTATGAAAAATTTACGCCTGAATATAATTACATTTTGGTGCAGAAAATTTCTAAAAGTGCGTTCTTTTCCCACACACAACAGCCAAAAGCATACAAAAAAATCATATTTTCACATGAAAATGTGCCAAAAACTAATTAAACGTCCTCTAAGCGAGTATACAAAATATCATATTTTCACATGAAAAAGTACCAAAAACCTAATTAAACCTCCTCTAATTTTTATTTTATTAATATTTCTTCATTTTATATGTTATTAAAATACATTTCTGACAACTCTACTACTTTATTCATGAATAATATTTGTAAATAATACAGCATCTATTTTTAATTAGATATCCAGAAAGAAGTAGTTCTTTAAAAAAAATACTAAAACATCCGACATGTTTTCTACCTACTTCAGAATAGAATAATTTGTTTAGCTCGTTAATGGAAAAATGTCAGCAATGGTTTGAAAAATCTACTTGCTCCTAAGGACCCTTACTCCCTACATTCTCGATTCTAATAAATAATAATAGATTAATAAACTATCTGACTTCACGGGATTATAAAAGAAAAAACCGGTAGAAATTGTCAAATAAATATTATAATGAAATAAAAACTGGTGCGATTTATCAACCCTTTTTTGGAACCACTTCAGATGAACATATAATTTTTTTATAATAGAAAATCAATTTTTAAAATTTTCCAAACTTTTTTAAAATTATTATTACAGTAAAACAACGTATTTTTTGGGGGAGTGGGGGGACTTCCTCATTTGGTTTCTTCAATAGTTAAATTTGTAATTTAGAAATTTAGTTTGAATTTGTATAAATTTGGCTTCATTTTATTAATCAAAATTTAGCATTTGAAGAAATTACCTGAGGAAGTCCCAAATAAATGACGAAAAGTCGGTTTAATTACGTAAAAACTATAAGTGGGCGTAAATTTATTCGATTTTATTATCAAGGACTGATTACATAAAAGTTTAAGAATAATAGGAATTTATATGCATAAAATTATTATTAGAATGTAATTTTTATTAAATAGTCAGTCAATAAATGTCTTTTTAAGAAAATGATGATTGTAATACGTTTTAAAAAATAAAATGATGATTGTCTATTTGATGAAAAAATCACTTCACCATTAAAAGCAATTATTTTAAAATATTCGAAATAATTATTCAATTTTTAAGAAATTTATATTACATAAAAATTTTAAAGAACAAGAGTATGATTATTATTTAAATAGTCAATTATATTCAAAAGTTTTCAAACTTCTTTTAAAATTAACAGTAACAGACATACAAAAATATTCTAATAAAATCTTGTTCTTTTGATCTATTTATATAAATTTATTAATGTGCACCTGAAGACCTTTCAAAAAAGGAACGATTCGTCGTGCCAATTTTTATTTTACTTGGATGATCTTGTTCTTTATTTTATTAAAATATATTTCAGTCAAATTTGTCTGGTTAATTCCTTTATGAAGTAATTATTGGTCAATTAAACCCATGTTTTGGATTTTATACTAGTGTTCCAATTGCTCGCGAGGAAACTAAATACATGCTACAGTAATGTCCTGTGCATAAATTATAACTGTATCATAGGAAACGTGTAGAAACATAATATCTGATTCAATATCATTATAGTTAAGCCAGAATTTGAAGAATAAAATTAACTGTCCATTTTTCAGTATATCAATGTGAAGAAATGTGTGAATGAATTTAGAATGAATTATCACACGTGGAGAACGTTTTGAACTAATAAATTATTCACTTCAATCGGTTTTCGTCACTATTGTTCAGGATATCCATGAAAACGAACACATCTTCATCCTTCTACGAACCTCTTGTTACCTTTCACTAAATTAGCGAGGAATGAGTGAGTAGGTCCATATTATTTTACTTTTCGTTAAATTGTTACTGAAACCAGCCTCTAAATCGCTCCGTCTATCGCAGATATATGCGAAATTATTTTTCAGGTGCTGTTTGAGTTCTGGGTGCTTTAAAGTGGTTGGATTCAGATCTCTAACCTCGATTGTAAGAGAACGTGAGTTTACTAGTCGATGTAACTGGGTGGGCTCTGGGACTGTCGACTGAATTACTGATCAGTGCAGAGACTAGATACGTATTTGGACCTGACTTGGCTGTTGCTCGTAATTATCCAACATTGCGAAACTGGTCACGCCTCAAGGATTCTTCACTGACCCAATCTGATTACACCATTTGAAAAGAAAGCCTTGCACTCTGTATTGTTCTCTGTGGTACAATGGAATTTAGAAGCAGTATTCTGATATACATCCCTACCAAATAACAGCGGACCAAATTTCCCGCTGAATAGAATGCATTTCATTAAACTCATCTCCTGTTCATCACAACAACGAAATCTTTGCCTTTTTTCCTGAAGGTCTAATTGTATGATATAATTGGGTAAAGGTCACGTTTTAAAGATTAATCATCTGCCGTGGTTCCGTGAAATATATTACGTTAATAGGCGGTTCTAAATAAACTGAAATATACTAATATATTCAAAAGAAAATTCAATATGTTTCTGTGTTTATATTGCAGGATATAATTGATCAAATGTGAAAGTAGGAGAATGTAAACAAATAACGTCGATATGCCTGACATGCGAACTCCCTCTCGCCTAGTTTAACCATGGTTTAATTATCGTTTCAAACCGGCGCGTTACTCGGACACAAAGAAACGCTGCTGAAAACTATAACACTTGAAGAAACCTAAAAGGTGACGACATGTGGACCCAGGATCAGCATTTAAAATCAGGGTGAAATCTGAAGAGCACGTCTCTCGGATCTTAGAAATATATGTGTTACAGCACATGAATTAATTTAGGAGGAATTATTTGTTAAGCTTTAAAATTACAGTATTTTAAGAGTGTAAATTTCTGTTTTGATTTCGAAGACTTCAAACTGCCCACCTCCCAGCGCGCTCTCTTCCGCATACATCTTGGCTACATTCTTTACGGCACGATAATTGTCTCTGTAATGAGAAATGCGCATGCGCAGTACTTCCTCTTAACCCCCCTGCGCGCCCACAAACAAAAAATTCTGTGCGCTGCAAAGAACAGAAAGCCGAACTGGGCCGTATGTGTTTTCACAGCTGTTAGTGGCCTCATCAGCCTACAGTTTTAAATGTTTTTGACGAATTATTAAAAATGTTACTGATTGTGTCCTTGTGGTTTGTCTGAATTAATCAAAGGTTATTTAAAAGAAAACAAATGGTTGAACAGACTGCATTTCGAAGACATCCATAATTCTGAGAAAATTATCTCACGATCCTGCATACAATATTGCCATTATATGTGGCTTATTCCTAAAATTAACTTTCTTTATTTTAAATATGTAAGTAGTACAAATATTTTTGTGTTAGGAATTTGCGCCAATTTAATTTTATATATTCACAATTTTGAAAAATTGTTATGTAGACGTTATGTAGACGAAATTAGGTACGGGTCGTGGAGCAACCTGTTATGTTGCAGTATTATTAATATCTTACGCAAGAGGAATAAATACTCATGAGCCACCGCTGCTAGCTGACGATTGGTCACTAACCTCACGTGCCCTCGTTGGACCATTGTCATAGTGGCGAGTCGCTCTGGGGTGACATTGCCTGTCCACGGTTCTCACGGCCAACTTTATTATCGTGTTTTATATTAGCTGAACCTTGTCGCCTTTGTGGCGGCAGTCGCTGGAAAACCGTGCTACCATGTCTCTCGCTAAATTTGAATTAAATATATTTTGGTGCTAAGAGGGTGCTGTAAGCTTGTGTAGGATTTTCGTATATTCTCTTTCGGACGTCACAGCATCTTCATATTTCTTAACTTTTACTCCTAGTAGTTTCTCACCCCTCCAGTGCTTTTCTTCTGGGTTTTAACGAGATGTTTACCCAGCTTTGTTGCAATTGTTCTACGTATTTAAAATTAAATAAAGGATTTACAAACAACTTACATCCTTTTCTATTATTTTGAAGATAGGTTGTGGAAATTTGGAGGATCTTTGACGATTCTCACGGTCATAGCCGATGATGTGCTCGAGACGAGTGTCTGTTGACAAGGTGTTCGTCAGTGGTCGTGAGAGCCATTGTTGTCTCAAGACTCGTCGCTCAAAGGCGTGCATTAATTAGCGCCAGAGCCTCGCGATTTGCATGCGGAAAATGCTACTTGTTCTTGGAAGGACGGAGAAGTTCGCGTGCCAGCGCCGTGTTCATTTTATTACCATTGGTCTTTTGCTAGGAGAGAGATTTATCTCCTTGGACTAGAACGTTGTTCTTGAGCTATGATTCGCCACATTTTCTCAATATTTTAAAGACGTGGATAACTAAAGTTGCAGGTTGTTAACGAGACCAAAGGCCATTTTCGGGACTCTTGGACAGGCTTCCATTCCGAGCCATTAAATACTCAAAAACGATATCTATCTACCTACTTATCAGGTTATAAACTCTGGACATGTGACGACTAGTCGCACTGTCAACGATCTGCAATTATCATAAAATATTTATTGGATAAATATACTGAAATGGATATAAGGGGGAATATATGATTTTAAAATAAATAATTATTATAAAAATGTAAAAAAATCCCTTTACTCAAATTTAACAATTTAAAAGTGATTGAATAAATTTTATTTCACAAAGCCGGCCTTTTTTATCGATTAACAATATTTATTTAGACACATTAGATATCTTATAAACTAGGAACATAAGATCTATTAGCGGGCCTTCTCACGGAGCAAAAATGCATACACAAATCCTACGCGGAATTGGCAGTACAGGGAAATCGGTTAAATGTTACAAACAGTTAATTACCTTTTTTTTCAGCTTAACCTGGAACTAGAGTCAGAGATGACGTTTGGTCCCGCCGCTCGACCCAAGAAATTTTCCTTGTTGAATAATGAGCACCTTGCTCATTCAGTTTTCTTCTTTTTCGCGAAGGAATAGAACAAGCCTTCCACCCCTTATTCAAATGTCCATAGCCAGTACAATTTCCAATCTACTGCTTTAATGTTTAATACCCTGAACTCCAAATGGTTAGCGTACTAATGCTCAATCTCCCAAATCCTTACTGTTCTAAGGCTCATTCTCTAATGTTCACTCTTACGTCCGAAAATAAATTTTTAATGGTTTTTTAATATCTTGTCCCCACTTCATTATTTCAATTCCGTCTTTGGGGAGGAGCCATTCACCCCACTGTTTTGGGGAAAACACCTTCCCCGCTAACACTAGCCTAATCTTAAAGACTTTATAAGAATCCAGGCGGTGCCAAATTGTCAAGGTTTAATTACCCTGTCGGTAGCCAACACCTCTCACGCCGCTTACATTTTCATTTCGTACCCTCCAAATTCCGTATGTAGTTGTGTTCTACCATTACAATATCTTCAACATATTTATACTTCATTGACTGTCAGTACGCAAATGGTACTCGTGCTGGGCAGCCGGGAATAACCCATGTTAAAATTTTGACACTATTGTTTGAAGAAGCATTTTGTAACAGCCAAGTATGTACAAAAGTAAAAATTTCTTGCCTTGTTTACAAATTTTTAATAACTGTTAAACGTAAATACAGAATTTAAAAAGTCATTAAAAATGGGTACCTACTTTTGGGATACCAAGTGGAATTTCTGCAGACTAATTCTAATTGAGAAATTCATGGACGGAGTAGGATAAATCAACTTGGATATTATCGAAGGAGTCTGCAACCTTACACATATCATTACGATTTTTTTTATAAAAGAAAAGGTCTGTTTGTGTGCACATTGTCCTGCTACCGTTGAGTAACTTCAGCCTAAATTAATTCTCCGTGTTAGCACGCCTCTGTATCATATATCCCTTTTAATTAAATTTTGAATGAGCCGTTCCCTGCGTTCCATAAGTCTTGACAACTTTAACATACGAGTAGGTCGATAGGTAATTACGATAGCGTAATTACGGTAGCGGTGGAATGTTGGAACTCGCCGCCAGTCCAAGCAACACTTTTTAGAATACGTTCGAAAGTGAATATTTGTAATTAAAAGCAGTTTTTGCGACGCATTTTGGTCATTGCATTTTTAACACCACACATCAACACCATGTGTCAAAGAACATGGTGTAATGTTTAGCCTTCGGTTGCTAAACAAGGTTTTAATGATTAATAATTGTCAGTGCCGGATTTAGACTTGATGGCCTAAGCTATTTGAAATTTGGGGCCCTTTATAAATCAAAATAATCCATGTCCATGAAGAATATGATTTTCGGGTATCTAAAGGGTTAATTTGGTAACTATCTTGAGAGTGAAATAATAAATCTTTAGCTGAATATTATTCTATTCATATTGCAAACTCTGATAAAAAGAAACAAACGTTAATTTAAAAGACATAATTTACAAATTATTATTATAATTAATTAAACATTTTATAAGGATTAATTATATTAAATTAAAAATTTGAATCATTTTGAAGTTTTATCAATAAAGTGTATCTTGAGGTTGTTTTCCCTTTCGTTTTCTAATTTCTAATTTGATATCATTTTGAAAACTTTCAATTACTTGTGTATTCATACCTGAATTTTAATTCACAAATTCTTTACCTTCGTCATAGTGTTACATGAATATATTTAAACTCAGTCAAATTAGGTATATTTCAAGCCACTTGAATCCATTTAGAATTTATAATAAAAATTGATTGCTAAAGAAATCAAAAAATTGTGGACGAAACTTTGTATATAATATGTTGCATAATATGATAAATTATTCGCTGCTGTTTGATGTGTCTTTGGAATTATTTCTGCTCGGCCCTAGTAAAAATTGTTTTCAAATTGTTGCATATAGTATCTGTGCAATAACTCTAGGATCTTCATCTATGACCCTTGCATTTATTTTTCAACTACGTTTCATCGATTGGAACTATAACGCCCGGCACTGCCAGTTTATTATTCTTAAAATTATCAAAAAATATATATGATATTAATTCTTCTGAAACTCTTTGGATGGTTGAATTTTCAATATTGCAGGATTTTTATACTGTAAACCGGCTGCCTAACTGTATATTCTATTAATATTTCATAATATCTCTAAGCCCGGCAGGAAATTTATCAAAAATTAAACCACTTCTCATACAATATTTTTTTTTATTTACGGCCAAAATTGGTCAGAATTAAAATTATTTATTTAGTAAATTATAACACGACGTTTCGTTCCTTTGTTAGGAACCTCCTCAGGTGTGAAAAATTATAATTGAAGTAAATGAAATAAAAGACTTCATTTATAGTTATATTCGAGGTACAGTCAGAACAATTATATATATTTTTGTTTTAATCCTGTTTTTATCATACAACGTCAAACCAATCCTTCATTATTATTTTATACTTAAAAAAATTGAGAGGAATTTGTCAAATATATCAAGTCAAAAACCTTTTAACAAGTTTTTTATTCATTAAAAATTTAATATCATTTAAAAGTATGTATAGCTTATATGTAAATCCGGCTCTGATAATTATAAGGGAAAGGAATAATTTTGAAGTTATGATAGAACATGAAATAATAAAAATTCACAATTAGAAAATATATTCAATAATTTAGATTTTAGGAATTTGGAGATAATGTAACACATTAAAATATATAGTCATAAGCCAAAGAATAACAACTGATTAATTTTCATGTTAGGACCTTATTAATAGTATCAAAATTTTTTGCGCGTTATTTTCTGATTTCCGATATTTAGTATTTTCATACCTGTATTTATCTGACTTCAAAATTTGTGTAAGTCTAATATATTTTAATAAAATAAAAAATTGGAATCAACTAATCAAATAAAAATTGGCTTGTTGTATCATTCCTTTCTTGGATCATTTAGGTGCAAATATAAAAACTTTACAAGTCTGAATATCTAAAACTTCAAAACGAACAGTTCTCTAAATGCATAAATAAATAATATATTAATTAAATGAAACTTTTGTCTGTTTCTTATGCCTTAGGTTTAAGTTTAAAACGTAAAATATTACAGTTTTCGTAGCCTACTTACTTTTTAAATTGAGTTGGAATTAATTTTTCAGGCTTTCAGCTAATTTCCGAAGAGATCTGTGAAAGCGTTTGGGTACTTCTATATTATTAGTATGTAATATTGTGAGAAATGATATTCTTTTGCAATAAAAGTCCTTTTCTTTCCTTTTTTTGCAGACCGACCCGAAGGCAGGGTTTTTACGAGCCGCGAGAGCTGGACAACTCGAACTAGTTCTCGACTTTTTGAACAACGGGATTGACATCAACACTGCGAACGCGGTAACGTTGCCACTGGAAATAATAAATTAGTTTCTTCATCTTTATTTTACAGTTGAATAAATAAATAAAATGGCCAATACGTCAGATTGATTTATAAAGTATTTCATAATTGTTTTCCTTAATTTTTCATAAATCGATTACAACATAATCCTTTGAAATTTAATGAAAATAATTTAAATTGGATAAGTTATAAAATAATTATTTTTATACTACATAAGTAAAATTCTAATTATTGGGAACCACTTAGAGTAATATTCTCCAACATTTTCCTTGCTATTCTGTAACATATGCATTAATTTTTTTATTAACGTTTGAATTATTATCTAAATGAAGTCTAATTACAATAATCTTTAGGAGATTATTAACACGAAATTTCTTACTTGTATGCCTGATGAAGTTCCGAAGCATGAACGAAACGTCGTCTGATTTTCTAATTTTGAATTTAATTTTGTTTTTGAACAATTGAATTGTTCCTAATGTATTGGCCATTTTATTAGTTTTAACCTGATTTCTTTGTTGTTTTTTTCTTTTATATTTTTCCTATAAATCGGTGTTAAATCAATAAAAAGACGTCCAATAAGTGACCGATTAATTTTATTACTCTTTAATTAATCCAAATATGGCGTTTCGTCTCCCTTTCGAGACTTTCTGAGGCATACTACAAACATAATATTACTATAGATTACATATATGGGTTCTGAGCTACAATTTTCAAGTATTAAACATGGTTGAAAACTTCCAAATTTAGAATTCATGATCTTCACTTCATGACTCCCTCGGTCGAAATGATTATTTGGTGTCGCGGACGATCTCCCGCGAAGGTTACGGTCAAAATGGTGTGGTAACAATGAATGTTTTCGGCAGTTAAATTTTAACAATGGGAATTTTTTTAAAAGTTGAACTATTATAAGTATCGTAAGTTTTGTCAAAATTACTTCATATGCATGGGGTTTGCACATGATATGGGACATTTCACTCATCACTCTTAAAAGTAATTAATTTCTTCATCTAAAATTTCCACATTTTGCCAATACAAATTATGATTCTTAAGATGTATGTGTTTGGACACAACTGTGTGGTTTTGAATGTCTAATTTGATGGGTTTTTTTTATTTTCTTTAATGCAAGATATTAAAGCTCTTTTAATTTGTCCGATACACATTGCATTACTATTTACTTAAAGAGTAATAAAATTTATTGATGGCTTATTGTCTGTCATTTTATCGATTTAAACACTTGTAATTATTAAAAAATTTAATCATTATTACTATTATATCTATCTTATAAATTATTTTGTACTAAAATTTTACTTCTCTATTATAAGTTTTAAAAATTTAAGTACTTTCTTTCGTAATAATCCCCTGGAGATTGCTTCCTAAAACCCAAGATTTTGTCCTCAATAAATTGTAATTAGTTTAGATAATAGTTCAGTTTTTAGTACAATAAATAAATGTATATTTACATAGGGGCCATCAGAATAGTAAGAAAAAAGTTTGGAAACGCTGCTCTAAGTGGTTCACATTATTCAGAATTAGTCTAAAAATAATTATTTTATAACTTATACAGTGTAAATTATTGGCGTTCAGTTTCAAAGGATTATGATGTTTTTCCCACTTCATTCACACGAATATGCACAATATTAGCTTTCAAAACATTAGTTTCAGTTAATATTTGGTTATTATTTTTAAATAGAAATTATTGTACATAAATTTTAAAATGTGTTATTTAGAATGGGCTCAATGCACTCCATCTAGCTGCTAAAGATGGGCACTTGGACATTGTAACTGAGCTTTTGAAGAAAGGCGCCGCAGTCGATGCAGCAACTAAGAAAGGAAATACTGCTCTTCACATAGCATCTTTGGGTGAGTGTTTATGTCCATCCCAATTTCGTGTCTTTGGGTGAAGTTCACAATAGCTTGTTTCTCTCACTCATTTTATTTGTTAAAAGTATGAGGAAGCATTTAATTATTTTGCTACTTCAGAAATATAATTATTAATATATATAATTCTGTAATTTTGAGAAATTGTAAAGCGCCAGGAATTGATAACATTCCAGCGGAGTTGATAAGATCATCGGGCAAAGAAGCAATATCATGGCTATTCAGGATAGATTTTCGTAAAAATATAATTATAACCATACCGAAGGAAACTGGGGCTGATAGATGCGAACAGCACAGGATAATTAGTTTAGTATCTTATGCTTGCAAAATATTAACGAAAATAGTATATAGGAGGATCGAACGACAAATATAATTCGAGTTAGGAGAAGATCAGTTTGGTTTTAGGAAGAATGTAGGAAAAAGAGAAAATATTATTAACTCTGCGTCTAATTATAGAAGACAGGATAAGGAAAAACAGGCCTACGTTCATGGTATTTGTAGATTTAGAATAAGCGTTTGATAATACCAACTGGAATACAATATTCATGATTTTGAAGATCACGGGAATAAAATATCGAGAAAGAAGGCTGATACATAACCTCTACAGAAGACAGTCATATGTAATTAGAATTGAAGATCAAGAAACAAAAGCCGTAATCAAGAAAGGAGTAAGCAAGGATGCAGCCTGTTTCCCATGCTGTTTAACCTATACATAGAACAGGCGATGAAGAATGTTAAAACGGAAATTGTAAAAGGAATCATACTGCAAAGAGAAGAAATAAAAACCCTACATTATGCCGATAATATTGTAGTGTTAAGAAGACAACCATAATAAATGGCATGAACGTGGTCCTGGAGGAGTTCAATATGAGGATTAATAGAGGGAAAACCAAGGTAATGGAGCGTAGGATGGGAAACAGTGGAATAACAAAGGGTGTTAGATTGGGAAGGGATATTTTGACGGAAGTTAAGGAATTCTGCTACTTGGTAAGCGTAATAACCAGGGATGGTAGAAGTAGGATAGCACAGGCAAGGAAGGCTTTCGCGAAAAAGAGGAATTTACTTACGGGTAATAGAAGTGTGAATATCAGGAAATCGTTGCTAAAAATGGCGTTATATACGTGCGAAACGTGGACGATTGGAGGTGGAGAGAAACAATGTTCTCTACACCAGCTTCTCTTTTGTATCTTTAATTCTCTGTTTATGGCAATATCTCAAATTATGTTCACTTTATAGTCATTCAGTTGTTGAAATTTGGAAATTAAACATCTGTTAATAAATACAATATTTTTAATCCTCAGCTGGTCAAGAAGAAGTTGTTAAACTCTTAGTTAAGAATGGAGCAGCAGTTAATGTTCAGTCCCAGAATGGGTTCACTCCTTTATACATGGCATCACAGGAAAACCATGATGGCGTTGTTAAGTTCTTGCTCGGCAAAGGAGCTAACCAAAGTCTTGCAACTGAGGTAATGAATTTAATATCGTTCTTAAAAATAGAAATGCTTGGTTTTCATTAATACTTATAATATTAATCTTTCTTCCTTTCTTTATAGTTAAGGACCTGAAATTTATTAGAAAACTAGCTATGCCCGCAACTTCGTTCGCGCTGAAATAGTTCTTTTTATTTTGCCCTAAAAACGAAACTACTGGTGCAGAATATTAATAAAGTTAAATTCATTGAATATGTAAAAAGGACGGTATCTGTTATCGCTTCAAGGCAAACCTTATAACTCGCAGTTGGTTTTGAACAGGTCCCGCTGTCATACGTTCCGGAGCCAAGATCACCCTCGAGTAGCCTGTTTACCAATAATAATAATAAAATAGAAAAGAGCAATTACTAAATATTAACATTTACCTGACGCGACAAATAAAAACAATTTACGTATACATCGTATCGAAGTTTATTATTTTTCAGGGAGTTAGCTCTCTGCCAACAATAGGTTAATTACGTTGCGAACTCTATTGCAAAAATATATTGAATCAGAATACTCGTTCTATCTCTCACTCACCCTCTTATGCTGCCAAAATTAAGCTTATAATACCACAGTAAGAGGGATGAATGATATAGTAACGTCAACTTGCAGTTGGTTTTCACGCCGGCTATCGCGCTGAATTCAATGGATTTATAAATGTTTACATTAATATCTGATGAATTCTGCAATATATCAAAATGAAAATTTAAGTTAAAATTATAGTTTCATGTCTCAAAATTTCATTGAAATCCGTTATGCCGTTTCGGAGTATAAACAGATTAAGAGTATAGGCAACACGCATTCCCTTAGGAGATTTTAAAGCGCGATTGAAAATTAAACCTTTCGCATAGAATGTTTTACGTTAATATTTTTATTATATTAATATCTTCCGCAATGAAACATGCACGAATACATAATTTAATTTTCCTGTTTATAAACTGTCAAATTTTCATTGAAATTCGTTGAACTGCTTCAGATCTTATTTGAGACAAACATACGGACAGAAAGTCGGTCAGACAGACACCTAAGTTTTTTTTTGGTGTAGATGAAGGTTTCATTATAGCATCATCCTTTTTTGTATATTTCATAAAATTGTGTTAAATGGTTCGAATCTTAATGCTTTTATATTTTATCCAGATGGCATGATAGCTAGGAACAAAGTTTTCAATATATTAAATATATAATGTAAATACGGACAGTTTCTCTTTAATCAGTTGTATGTGCTGAACTGAAATTGGAGTGTCCTTGCATATTGCAATGAAGCTGAATGAGGTCACAGAATGGTGGGAGCACTTAAATGGACTAATCAGCACTACAATGGAGAATTGACTGCACTGAAGGGTGTAATAAATGCCCTAAAGTGATACTGACTGAGGAACACACTATATCATTGTGAGGCAGTGGTTGCAAAAATTGAATAATCCTCACAAATTTGCCTTGGCAACTTTTAATAACATCAAATGATGTTTTACAGTTTGAATGAGAAAAATACTTCAGATTTCTTTAAACTAATGAAATTGTACAAAAATTACTGTCTTTCAGGATGGATTTACACCTTTGGCTGTGGCCATGCAGCAGGGCCATGATAAAGTTGTAGCCGTTCTGTTGGAAAATGACACAAGGGGCAAGGTTCGATTACCTGCTTTGCACATTGCAGCCAAAAAAGATGATTGCAAAGCTGCAGCACTCTTGCTACAAGTAAATATATAATTTTTTATTATAAACTTACCATTATATATTTAGTTCATCCCTCAAATTTAGCAATTAAAGTAAATTGTTTTCACCTTAATGTAAATTATTACACTTATAAAATCATTAATTTCTTCATATTCTGAATTCCTGCCCTTTCTGCCATAGTTTATATGTTTGCATTATAAATATATTTAATTTGTCTAATACAAATAATTATAATATACAATAACAAAACAGTATGTGATGTGTTGAAATTTTAACTTCAGAATGATCATAATCCTGATGTTACATCAAAAAGTGGTTTTACACCTCTACACATAGCAGCTCACTATGGAAATGAAAATATTGCTAACCTACTACATGAAAAGGGAGCTGATGTAAATTACTCTGCCAAGGTATGTTTATAATGTCTATTAAAATTTGTTGTTGTTTTTAATTATTGATAGTAGTACAGTTCAAAAAAAATATTGTAAGAAATAATTTTGTTCTTTCTATTTAGTTTCATAACTTACATTAGACTCTTCAACATTGGTAACAGCTTTTAATGGTTTTTTGTTTAGCACAATATAACTCCTCTACATGTAGCTTGCAAATGGGGCAAGATCAATATGGTTAGCCTTCTTATTAACAAAGGAGCTAATATTGAATCAAAAACTCGAGATGGACTGACTCCTTTGCATTGTGCCGCAAGATCTGGTCATGACCAAGTTGTGGATATGTTGTTGGAGAGCAAAGCACCAATTCGTTCCAAAACCAAGGTATGTAAAACTATTACATTTTTAACTAGTAATTATTTTCATATTTTAGATTTATTGTTGTTTCCATTAGTTCTCGATTGAGAAAATAGGACATGTCATACATTACAAATAATCTTAAAATAAATTAATAAAATAAAAGTATATAGTCTAAAGCCATTAAAACTATACATGCACACAAAAGATCACAAGTACAAACTGAGAAACGCAAACACACACAATGGAGTTTTGACTACTTGGAGCTCCAGGCAATACATGAAACAAACAAACAAAAGAGCAGAAAAAAC
The DNA here is from genome assembly GCA_034510155.1 of Eucriotettix oculatus. Lineage (NCBI taxonomy): Eukaryota > Metazoa > Arthropoda > Insecta > Orthoptera > Tetrigidae > Eucriotettix > Eucriotettix oculatus. Next base: position 13,604,620 of record CM067382.1, read on the forward strand.
TGTACAGAAAGTTTAAAGATATGTGTAGTGTTATTTTGCAAGGCAACACATTCAACACTTTTGTAGGAAACTTGATTTCAAATATTAGAGGGACGATTAAGAAAATCCTGTACCGAGTAAAACAATAGTTTTACTCTGCTTCATGAAACGTTTGTAGTTATTGTTTTTAACCTCTGGAGAAAGGCTGTTGTATAAAATTATCCCAGTATTGTGAATACTTTTTTGGTATCGAGTAAGGTGGTACTTGTCCGACCTTAGAGCTGAACGATTTCTGGTCACATATTCATGAAATTTGCCATTCGTTTGAAACAATTTATGTTCTGCTTTATAAACTTGATGATTTTATGAATATATACTCTTGGTAAGGTAAGTATTTGCAAACTTTTGAAGTAAGGTTTGCATCATGATCAGTTCATACTTGAAAGTATTCTAATGGCATGTTTTGCAATTTAAATATTTCATTGCTCCTGGAGGAGTTTCCCCAATTAGAGGTTCCATAGCACATAATTGAATGAAAATACACTAAGTAAACCATTTTGGCATACTTTTTGTTCTGAGAGAATAACAAGTTGAACTTAGTTTCCCAGTAAGCAGATCTATATGGTCAATCCAATTTAATTTATCATCAATCTGAAGGCCCAGGAAAGGCACATTGGCTGAAAATTTTTCTACAGGTCTATTACTAGCATCAGCACTAAACTGAACTAACCTAGTCTTATCTAGGTTGTGGGATAATTCATTCACATTAAACCAAACATTTAGACTGTCCAGAGTGCTGTCTACTTTCTTAATCAGATTATCGAAGTTTTTATCTGCAACAACTATATTTGTGTCATCAGTGTAGAAAATCCATTTTAGAGGATGTATGTATAGAATAAAAATTAAAGGCCCAAGAATTGATCCATGAGGAACTCCACATGTTATAAATTCCCAATCAGATAAGTGAAGTTTTCCATCTTTAGTTTCAAGTACTGCTTGTTGTTTCTGGTTTGTAAGATACAATCTTGAACAAGTATGTAAAAAAAATTTAAGTAATTTTACTGGAACACAATTCTCTAATAGTGGTATGGAATAAGTTGAAAATTTCTAACATGTATTATCATTTGATACAGTCTTCCATTTAGTATAAGTATACTTTCACATTTTATGTTCAATAATAATAGGTTTCAAATTTGACAAATCAGTGAATTTTTAGCACATTAGTATAATATAAAATAATATCACTAACACAAATGCCAATTGCAATTGAATAAATTATTCATTAAAGAGTAATAAATTGTTTATTTGAAATGTTTTCCTTATTAATATATGGACTATGCCTATTTCACTATTTTGTTTTTCAGAATGGATTGGCTCCTTTGCATATGGCAGCTCAAGGTGACCATGTGGATGCAGCTCGTATTTTGTTGTACCACAGAGCCCCTGTGGATGATGTAACAGTTGATTACCTGACAGCCCTGCATGTTGCTGCCCACTGTGGTCACGTGAGAGTGGCAAAGTTGCTCTTGGACCGCAAAGCTGATCCCAATGCTCGAGCATTAAATGGCTTCACGCCACTTCATATTGCTTGCAAGAAAAACAGGCTTAAGCTTGTTGAACTCTTATTAAAGTATGGTGCATCAATTGAAGCTACAACTGAGGTTTGTTTTCTTTAAATAATAAATATATGCAATAAATAGAACTTGTGGAGCATGAGAAAGTGTGAAATTAAATTACACAATAAACATGATGATAAATTACAGCACTTACTTTCCAAATAACGAGACATGTCTAAATGATATACTCGTATTAGTTGTGATAGCATATCTAGGAAGGGAAGTCTCTATCTATAATACAAAAGGGTGTTCATTATAATGCTATTGGCATACTTAATAAACTTCCAACCTCCTTTAAACAATTAAAATTAAATTTAAACAAGTTCAAGAATGAACTAATTAACCTTTTACTCTGTTGAAGAATTCGTGGAGTCGAGTGTTGAGTATAGACCTTGACATAGACATAGCACATTGTGAAGACACTAATTGCTTAGCATAAGATATTAGCAATATGTATCAATATTATAATTCCAATTGTTGTCTAGTCTTCTCTGTAGAATTTAAGCATATCTTACTGTAAGTTAAACATAATCATATGTATATAAATAGTAACATAGAGTTAATAGTAATTAAGCAATCATAACATTATATGTACAATCTCTGACTTGTTCCACATCACTGAAGTTCTGCTTCTCTATGGGAGCTATGGAACATGGTTTAATACTAATAGTATATAACCCTAGAGAAAGCTTATGTCAATCTTCCAAAGATCCAACCATAAAGACACACAACTTGCAACAGAATAGATAGCCCTCACCGAGCCTTTCAAGAGATATGATTATATATCTTAAATATACATTTTAAGTACTGATACTACTTTATTGATTTTTGTGAATGTTCTCACTGCAACCGTCGCACACAGCATTTAAGAGTCGCTCATCTGATGTGTGGCAGCAGCAAGTTTACAAACAACAATTTCAAAATATTGTTGCTCAAATAAAATGTTGGTTACATTGAACATTATTTCATGTCACACACCTCTTGATCAAAGTGTGAATTGGCGGCTAATTCACGAATTGGCCAACTTTGGGATTTGGTCGTAACATATACATGTATCTACCCACATTATTTCATGTTAACCAGACAGAATAGATCGTTCAAGTATCTTCTCCTTATAGATATAATTGACTGTTGCTATGTATTTATTTAAGGTTATGGTTATGATGAAATTGAGCTCTCGTAAAGTAAGGGTGTGAAAAGGTAAATTTTCAAAAATGTAAGGTACTATCTGACAGTTTAACACATGTTGCCAGAGATAACTGTCAAATTAAATGCTGCAGCATTGAATTCCCAGGCAATGCTAGTATGTTATATGCACTTATCAATAAAATTAGAACTTGTCAAGATGAATATGGAAATTTGAAATTGGATTGAATTTCTTTGCCACAGTCTGGCCTGACACCTCTACATGTTGCAAGTTTCATGGGCTGCATGAATATTGTCATCTACTTGTTGCAACATAGTGCCAATCCAGACATTCCAACAGTAAGAGGTGAGACTCCTCTACACCTTGCAGCCAGGGCCAACCAAACAGATATCATTCGTATTCTTCTTCGAAATGGAGCTCAGGTTGATGCCAAAGCAAGGGTAATTATAATAATATTTCTGTTTTGTATTTATAAATTATTCAAAACTAATATTCTTCAAACCAAAAATGAATCTGATGGCCTTTTTGTGTGCATCAAGAGTCTGACCATATTAAAAGCAAATAACTAAGAAGAAGAATTTAGTATACTTTGATTAATTATTGAGAAACTTTATAAAGTGATGTTTGGCTTTGGCCAATGATTATAATTTAGTATTTTAAGAACTGTAAATAGTTTTTGCTCAACTACCTAACATAACTGCTGTAGGACTTCTGCTGTTCCACAGCTAATTTTATTTTTTGATATGTAATAAAATATCTGTGTAGGAAAATACGTCTTAATGTGTGAGAACATTGGTTGTTAACGGCAAACTAAAATTCATAATTATTAATACGGACAAACATTCCATTACCTATAGTTGGAAATTTAACAGAGAAATCAATTTACCTATTGTCTCAACACCATTGTCAACAATCTTCAAAAACAAATGCAGTAATTTGAACATGAAATGTTTGTAACGTGACGAAGTCACGATGACAGGGTATTTCCTATCTTTCTCCCTCATTTACTATCCTTACTTACCATCCTTATATATATATATATATATATATATATATATAATGTAACCTTTTTAATCATTCATGTTATATAGAAACTTAATATGCTGTTAATTTTAACAGGAGGAGCAAACACCTCTGCATGTTGCATCTCGACTTGGTAATGTTGACATAGTAATGCTACTCTTACAACATGGAGCTGCAGTGGATGCTACAACAAAAGATCTCTACACTCCTTTACATATAGCTGCTAAAGAAGGGCAAGAAGAGGTTTGTTGAAAGTATAAGTCTTAGAAGTAATTTTTTTTAATTAAAAATCTTTTTCTATAGCAGTAGAATTTCCCATTTGTACAGAAGTAGAAGCTGCTTGCTTATTAAATGCAATTCATAGTTATATTTTGCTGTAATTAATTTGTAACCATATTTGTGCTTTCAAACCTAGGTTGCCTCAGTGCTCCTTGATCATGGCGCTACCCTGACAGCCACTACGAAAAAGGGATTCACTCCCTTGCACCTCGCTGCTAAGTATGGTAACCTCAAAGTAGCTAAGTTGTTGCTGCAGAAAGATTCTCCCGTAGATTCACAGGGCAAGGTGTGCACAGTATTAAAAAACAATATTTTACAAACATTTCATTCTTTTGTATTTCATTCTATATTATACTGTTTACTAACTTAGATTTACTGATACTTAATTTTTTAGAATGGTGTAACACCATTGCATGTTGCAAGCCACTATGATCATCAAAATGTGGCACTGTTGCTTTTGGATAAAGGTGCTTCGCCACATGCAACGGCAAAGAATGGCCACACTCCGCTTCATATTGCTGCAAGGAAGAACCAGGTACTTTCACATAAATATTTAATATAATAATAACTCTTTCAAGAATTTCATTAGATCTGTGACAGTATATGCAGTCTCTTACAAGCAGTACACCAAATAATAAGTGACAGGTTCACACTAGCAATACTATATAGGTATATCACCACTGAAATATATTTCTGTTTATAAAAGTTTTGTGGTATTTTCTTCAGATGGATATAGCAACAACACTCTTGGAATATGGAGCTAAAGCAAATGCAGAATCCAAGGCTGGGTTCACACCACTCCACTTAGCTTCCCAGGAAGGGCATACTGACATGGCATCATTACTCATTGAACATCATGGAGATCCCAATCATAAATCAAAGGTAATAGAAATATATTAAAGCAGTAATACTATTTATAAATTAGAACATAACAATTTATTATGTTACTCATGCATTTTACTTTTCAGAATGGTTTGACACCTCTTCATCTTTGTGCTCAAGAAGATAAAGTTAATGTCGCTGCCATACTTGTAAAGAATGGAGCAACCGTTGATTCCACTACTAAGGTACACCTGAAATTTTTAAATCAGATATTTTGTATAATATTATACACATTGATTCAATGTAATATAGAGATTATTACGATAAATTTATATCTACACATATGAGTAAATTAAACTGAAATGGAAATCATTTCACTGTCTAATCATTATTTACTCTGAAAATTATGACTCGCAATGAATTAGTCACTCAGCTACAAGTTCTATGATGATTGGAACATAATTATAAATGAAATTTTGAAAATTTTATGGAAGTAATAGATTTAGTTATTTGATAAATAGCTTCTGATTGTTTATTTGGTAATGTTAATTTTGTGATGACTAGGCTGGATACACACCACTGCATGTAGCATCACACTTTGGACAGTTGAACATGGTTCGTTTCTTGTTGCAACATGGTGCTGGAGTTGATAAGAGTACTGCTGTAGGTTACACACCACTGCATCAGGCTGCTCAGCAGGGTCATATGTTGGTCATCACATTACTTCTGGAGAATAAGGCAAAGCCAAATGCCATGACCAATGTATGTATACAGTTTCAATTGCTTGTAAATTATTTGACATGTTTTATGTAATGAGAATTCTTTATTGTGTTATTCAAATCTTTAAAAGTCAAACTGTTAAAATAAAGTTGCAGTTTTTTTCCATTGTTTATTGAATTCTTATATTCCCCTCAAATACTGTACTAATAAACTTAACATTTTTTATAATATTTACCTTTTTACAGCAAGGGCAAACTGCATTATCAATTGCTCAGAAACTGGGATATATAAGTGTTGTTGAGACATTGAAAGTTGTGACAGAGACAACAATAACAACAACAACATCTATGACAATTGAAGAAAAATATAAGGTTGTAGCTCCCGAGTCAATGCAGGAGACATTTATGTCTGACTCTGAGGATGAAGGAGGTGAGCAATTTTTGATTTTCATAATTTATTAGTTATTATGCATTACAGAAAGTTTGATTTCTTCATATTTTAATGTACTGGAAGAAGAAGCTAATTAATTTGGATGAATTTCCCACCAAATATCTACTATTCATCTAAATCAAGAAACAACAAAAAATGGTTAATACTGTAAAAATGTTTTTGTAGTAAATAAGATATTTGGTGCTTAGTTGCCAATAAAATACAATATGAGTGTTATGAAAATTTATTCATTATGAATTGTATTGATTCATTTTTGATAGTTTTCTCCCAACTTTCAAAATAGTTAGGTATAAGTCATTTTATATGAATGTTATTACTAAATGGGAAAGTGTAAGACATTTAACTAATTTTGTTGTTTACTGTGTAATGTTTATTTTAATCAGCTTATTAATGTGAAATTAGAACAATTCTGATTCTTCTTACTTTGCTTTCTATTTTTGTTCTGTTCATTCATATCCTTGTAATTCTTCTTTCATGTAAGATTTGGTCCTCATAGACACCTTACTTCAAAGTATTATTTCACTGAAACTGATTTGCCACTAATATTTTTAATGGGCTAACTAGGAGGAGGTCAAATTTTTTATTAAAAAAAGAATAATTAGTTAACATAAAATGTCCAATTTAATATTTCAAAACAAACCATTACAAATTTGGTTTAATTTAAAATGTGCAGCTAGCTCAGGTTCAAAATTTAGCAAGGGATTTAATCTATTACAGTCACGAATATGTGGGCATTGCTGTGCAGCAGGAATTAGCCATATACATTTTGATACAATGGCACTGACAAGCCTGATGTTGCCTTGTTTGCAAGCAGCTGCATTCTTTGTCAGCACAGGGTTGCTTACCAGAATATGTAGCTCATTGGTGCTTCCTCCTCCATTAATGCTGTTACCAATCCTTTTCTCCCAAGTATTGGGCCAACCAAAGCTTGTCATCAGAGATTCATAGACAGGTACTAAAGATCCCTCTCTGCAACTACTGCCACTCTCCAAAGGTTCAATCATGACTGTCTCCCACTCTCCAATGGTTCAATAGTGACTTTCTGCCCTCTTTGATGGTTCAATAGTGACTCTCTCCCCTCTCTGATGGTTCAATAGTGACTCTCTCCCCTCTCCGATGGTTCAATAGCAACTATCTCCCCACTCTCAATGAATCAGTCATGACTGTCCTCTCTCTGAATGATTCAATCATGGCTGTCTCCTCTTTACAATTGTTAAATTGTAACTGACTATTCTTACCTCACATCTCTCTCGAGGTCAGCTCTCTGTACCTCTACTGTGCGGGGTGCAGGCCAGGTCATTTCATCCAATGAAATTTGAATGGTCAGTTCTTGCTGGCAGAGGGAGAAATGTCCTTCAAACTTTCTCCAGGGTGAATGCCCAGTTCGATACACTTTCCCAAGATATGTTGTTAATCTATTATGGCAAGAATTTCAAATGTTTTGGTTCTCCTCACCATCTAAGTGGCACCTAAAGGAATTTGTTTTCTAGAAAGACTCTGCTGTCTATCAGTAGTAATTGATGAAATTTATGGTCAATTATATTCCAGAATTATAGTGAAACCACTAGAATATTTATACAGATTCATTTTCAATCAGAATTAAAATAATTTATGTCATTAAGAAAATATTATTTTTTATGTTTTATTAAAGCTAATTGTTACTGATGACTTGGAAATGTTTATTTTAAATAAATTTATCATTTAATTTTTCACTAATATCTAACTTTATTCAATGGCACAGCATTAGGTTTAATTATATGAAATATAATTGGTACAATTATGAAAAATAGAAATTAATGGTCCAACTAATTCTTAGTAATAACTTCTACACCCCACCATTTCATCTATATTCATAGCCTGAACTTTTACCAAATATTTAATGAATTTAAAACTCTTCTAAAACTGCCTTCTCAAATTTGCTTATGTAATAAGTATCATGTTTACTTACATAATGGACAATAAAAATTAAAGATTATTAATTTTTTTATTATTATCCAAATTTAATATTTTTGGCACATTATTTTTCTTGAAGCCAAGTTTATTGTGAATTAGTAAAACTGAGTTACATGAGGCACAATAGACATATTTTTCTATTACAATAAATAAAAAGACTGCCCAAAAGTCAGCATATAAATTTATCACTATTTATTCACAAGCAACGTTTCGTCTCCATTTTGAGACTTCTCAGGTGTAAAATTTAGCAATACATCTGTTTACTCCTTGACTCCCTCAGCCGAAAAGATTATTGAATTTACATGTAAAGAATTTAGGCACAGACATATATGCCTGTCAGTAGCCCCTACAACGCTTTCTGATCATATATATTCTTCCTCCCATCTTTCACACACAAAAAATTTAGAAGATAAGAATGGAAAAAAATTGACCAGATCTGGGAATCTAAATTTTTACTGAACCTGAGCTTCAGGTATACTGGAGGGATCTTGCATCAGGTCTTCGTGTTGACTTGAACTAGCTCAGGTTAGATTACTGGGTCCAGTCAAGATGTTTTCTATTCTGATCTTTCATATCCAGTTTAATAGCCTTTGGTTAAGCTTCTGTTGAAGCAATTCTTCTCTCTTTTACACAAATAATGTAATGTTGATTTTGTGGCAGTATGACATATTGAGAACTGCACTTTCCCCATTCCGTGCAGGTACTTTCCAATGACTTAGAAATATTGTAAACTCTATTACTAATAATATGAATGTATTTTAGTACATTTTGTTTTCTGAAGCATTCATTTGTCAATATTTCTTCTTAATAATAATAAATTAGGAAATTGTATATTTGTTAATGCAAAATAATTCTTAATTTGAAATTTTCTCATAAAAGCTAGTGTTTTGTTCAGTTTCATCAATATCTGTTTCTGTACTGTTTATAAACACAAATATTTTTCTTCATATTCTACTAATTTCTATTATTTATTATTGTAAGCATAAATAAAATGAGTATTAGAATGTGTACAACTCAAAAACAAATATTCTTCCTATACCTCTTACTAGCAGATTTGAGTATTTACTTCCATTTTATTTGCAAATACAGTATTTCAAACATTAATTTTATTCTCAACTTAATTGGGCACAGTCTTTAAGCAATAAACTTCAATCTTGTGCTATTTTGTGTATTTTTCTTGTTAATGTACTTTCTGTAATTATAAATATCTTCATATAAAATACTTTTAGCTTTTTATTTACTTTTAATATAATAGTTTATTACTTAATATACAGAAATTCTGCTGAATAAAAGCTCTCAGGTTTCAGATGAGCAAATTATTGACTGCTTTTATAATTATTGTAACAATGACAAGGATCAATGTACAATTTTCAAACAACTGCCCACATTGAAACCTGAGAACAATTTATTAAACAAACTTCCAACAAAAGTCTTCAATGCATCAATACAAATTGTGCTTCTTTTAAGTAGCACATTTGATTTATTTTTCATACTAATTCTTTTTGGTGCCAAATAAGTGCATTGTATTAGCTTCTCTAAAACTGCTGGTTTTAATATTTAGTAAAATTTACCTATGTAAAGATAGTACGGTACTATTTGAATTGATCTCAATGGATGTCTTTTTCAGTGTTATGGGTATTCTATTCATTATTGCTTTACTTTACTATCTTCAATTTCTCCTAATGATTTTAACCATACTTTTGAATGATGTGAGCTTGGGAACTAACAAAAATAAATAATTACAACAAAAAAAGTAATTTCTGTGATCTTAGACTTCTTTTTACTGCATGATTAAATAAAACATTATATGGATTGCTTGACTTATATTTTGGAATACTAAATTAACATTAACATCTTAAAGATAAATTGTTATAGTATAATATTCATTAAACATAAGTTTAGTATATTACTGTATTGTATTATTTGCATGAGGAAAGGGTTAAATTGGGGTCCTTTATTGATGTATCCTGGGCATGGTAGTTCACTGCGGGTATTTCTGTCTTCTTGGTCCCAAACTGGCAGGTGGAGATGAAATAATGGATATGGCGATGAATGTTTATGGGAAACCCACTCATGCCCAACACGTCTACTTGCCTTACTACCAAGGTCAAATGCAGTATACGCGTAAGTCTAAAGCCTTGTATCTGCACCTAAAGATCCATCAGTTTTAAATTTGCATGTGTACACATTGAGTTTTATACATTGCACTGTAATTGAAAATTATTATTTATTTTACATAAATAGTACTGACTTTCAATATTAAAGAGAAAATTTAAATGTAATAAAGTTGTATGAATTGTTGTGATAATATATGTAAAATGCTACTTACAAAATCAATATTAATCTTAAATATTCTAGCCTAAATTATTTATTGAATAAGTAAAATTGACTTAAATGGTGAAATGGACAGATGTTTAACTGCATATACAGGGAGTAACAGAAATAGTGTGCGAACTTAAATGAGGTGAATATAAACATTTATTCCTCTTGGCATTTTTGTCAGACACACTTCATTACTGCACAATTAGGAAAAGCACATCTTCAATCATCCTTGCCAGACACAATTCTGCCAATGATCCAAATTTGGAAGCTTGATTTTTTTTCCTGATGAGCCCATATTTTTGCATGAGAGGCTGTTCAGTAGTCATAACCAGCGCTTCTGGGCTGATATAAACCCATGTTTCACACACACCCTCAACTTCTAAAAGACATTTTGTTCTAATGTGTGGCCTGGTATTGTCAGATGTTTTAGTTGGGCCATTGTCTGATGGCAGCAGTGGGATGGAAGGCCCGTTTTTCGAATTCTGGTTTTCTGTTTTTTTTCTCAAATTGTGCAGCATTAAAGATTCTCTGACAAAAATTCCAAGAGCAAAAATGTTTGTATTGATCCCCTTTATTCCCTCATTAAGTTCGTGCACTTATTTCTGTTACATGCTGTATATAAAAAGAAGTTTTAAGGTCCTTAACAGTCAATACTTTTTTTGGAAGTGACTATTAAAATTTGTGTTTCTTTCATCTGCATAAATATATTGCAGTGCTTCAAAATGTAAGTACTGTTTTATTATTTCTTTTAACTTTTTAGCTGCTGTGCTGTAGTATATTATAGAAAAACATTTGTTCAATAGAACTTTTCTTCATGTGGGTATGTGAGATGTAGTGAAGGTGACAAGGCACTGGTGTAGAACGGTTAAGTGAGGATTATAAGAGATTCACATAAAATAAAAAGTTTATAGGAAATATTTTTTCCAAAAAGAACTTTACATTAGTTGCACCAAGAGCTTGCATGACCTTATATCTTATTGGCTTTTTGATTCTTTTTTACATAGTCATATTTGGTGACTTACCTTGATTGTACAGCCATCACTTGGGAATTTTTTTTACCAATCTTCTGATGAAGGGAGGGGTGCCTCAAAAATTTTAGAACTCCACACTCAACTTGGTGCCTGCCATCTGAAAAATCCAGGTAAGCCACCAATTTTCTATCTCTCTTTCCTGTCCTTATTAATTATATATATATCTATATATATATAACAATTAATAAGTAAGGAAAGAGAGATGGAATGTAGGTGACTTACCTGAGGTACATAGATGGTAGGCACCTTGTGAGGTTCGGTGTTCTTTAAATTTTCGAGGGGCACTGCCCCATTCATCAGAAAGTTAGGAAGACATTTCCAGTGATCAGCTACCCGATGACCGTAAATGCCCCCCCAACCCTCCAATGAAGGGGGCAGTGTATGTATACAGAAAATTACATTGTCAGGTTAATTAAAACAATAAGGATAGGAAGAGAGACTGAAAGTTGGTGACTTACCTGAAGTGTTGAGTTCTTAAAATTTCAGAGGCACTACCCCCTTCCTCAGAAGATTAGGAAAACATTCTGAGTGACAGCCAACCATCAATGGTCAGTTAGTGGGGAGGGGCTGGGGAGGAATGTCACTGCCTAGAGGATGTTGTTTGTCTTACCTGCAAGAATTGTTGGAGGGAGAGATCCCATAGATGGAGTTCAGTTTCTGAAGAATCAGGGAATTGGATGGGGGAGTCTTTGAGGGGGGTTAGTGTGAAGCACTGGTTGAAATTATTAAGTTTTGTGGCTCCATGCATGGGTAGCTATGGAGAATTAAGTTTTGAAAAGTTTGACTGAGCTTCGGTGGTTGGCAGTCCGTTGATGGAGGGGTCTCTGGCTGACCCTGCAGAAGACTGGGAAGAGTGTGCAGTTGATTCTGTAGATTGTAGAGTTCATAGGGTGGAGAATGTTAAGTCCATTGGAAGGGAAGTTACCACAAATGGAGCTTAGCTTCAGTAGAATTGGGGAGGATAGGGAGTAGGGCTTTGAGGAGGGTCAATGTGCAATACTGTGCATGGGCAGCTATAGGAAATTGAATTGAGTTTTAAAAGTTTGGCTGTGACTGACAAGTTGTTGTCTGGCCAATATAGAAAACTTCTGTAGATGGTATAGGAGGAGGGCCAGGTTTGTCTTCATAAATTTGTAGGTTGTGTACTGGGTGAGATTCTGGAAGATTGTGGTGGGTAGAAAGAACATGGCACCTGTTCCTACTAGAAGATCTGCAGCCTTGTGTGGGTGGAGATGTAGGGTTGAACAAGTATATTGATGAAGTTGGGTGGGTGCCTGAAGGCCATTATGGGCAGGTGGGCTATTTCGTGGGAGATTGGTCTTTATTTCTGGGTTGTATAGCAGTCCAGTGTGAGTTGAGTTTATATAGTCCAAGAAAGTTAAGGGAATATTATGTATTATCTGTTGGTCCTGGATGGGTTTGCTATTTGGGCAGAGGAAAGGGCCTGGGCTATTTGTTTGTGGAGAAGGTCCGTGGGGAATTTCCAATTGAGGAATGCATCGAGGGTTTGGATAGTGTAAGACGACACACTGTCCAAAGTGGAACAAATGCAAGCTTCCCCAAGGGCTGATACAGCCTTACCATTGAGGGATGACTTACTTTGTTTAATTGATGCACACAACACTGTAGAAAATGCTCAGTAGCAGCTTCTAAAATGTTGAAATAAATTTGGAAGTACATTATTTATATAATAATGTTATCATAATATATCACTTCAAATTTATTTGTATAACACTGGACTATTATAAAATCATAAAAATTTTGTTTTGTAGCTTATTATAAAATTGTATTTAACAAAATATTTTATTACAATATTCAAAATATAGAACTTAATAATTAATCAATTACAGTTCAGTGTAAATTATTTCTAACAAATGGGGTTTTCTGGCTTTTAGAAGTAGTTTGTTGGGCTTTGTAGCACTTCTTCTAGACCTGTTCTGGAACAAACAAAAATTTTTCTAATAAATTACACATAAAAAAGCTTCAATCAGCAATAGTGAATTACATCTTATCTGTTACAAAAATGCTTTACACATTCTTGAATCCATTATTACTTAATTACTGAAGTACCATATGTTCCATTCTTTTTAATAATATAATGATTTGTGTTCTGTATAGTTTAAATTATTTAAACTATTCAATTGAAGTGGATTCAAAAATTTAATTAAAATGTAAAATTCATTTTGGTATTCAGTTTATTAAAAAGAATTATTAATGATACAATTAAAAATATATTTAATTAAATGACATGTTTCAGTAAGAGTATGGACCCTCATCAGGTTAACAATATAGTTATTGAAAATTTTCAACATATTTATAGCTAAATTAATGAGAGTTCATATTCTGACTGACACATGCCATTAAATTAAATATATTAAATCACAATATTTATCGTGTCTATTGGCCTCTTCAATAATTTTTTAATTCATTAAATAGCAGAATGCACCTTCCAATTTTATTAAATTTTCCAATGGACCCCTCCACTCATATTGAATAGTTGAAATAATAAGGCTCTTAAACTAAAAAAAAGAAACTCTTTCAAAATTATACTGTGTCCATTTGAACTAAGTGATTGATGAAATGTATTTTCGATGTTGTACAGGAGAAGACCCTATGATGAATGATCAGCAGCAATATCGCTACATGACTGTTGATGATATGAAATCATTAGGTGATGATTCCTTGCAAATTGATGTGACCAGAGATGAGAGGGGTGAATCAAATAGGATGTCAATGGGTAAATTATGAAGTACATGCTTAAATGTAATTTGTTAAATTAATAATATATTTTGTTTTCACTTCTTTCAATTGTTTATCACCCATTCTGATTGATGTATGTAAGGATGAGACATTGTCAGAATTATTGATATAGAAAGGAAATACAAAGAGGGTGGTTTGCCTGAAATTCAGGTCAAAACAACTAAATAACCTAACTACAAGACTGACGATGTTTGGTAAGTCGGCGTCATAGTGTAATGTTTAAGGCACTCTGCGGCTATGGCAGAGGTACTGTAATATTCCGGGTTTGATTCCCAGCATTGCCGAAAATTTTCGGTCTTTCTTACTTCTTCCATTCCTTTCTATGCTTAACATATACCTTTCTCTGAGAATATTTCTTGTCAAGCATATGACTTATAGCAAATTTCCTACCTTTCTCCCTCATTTCTATCCTTACTATCCATTATATCCAATATGTGTGACTTCATCATATTTCAAACATATAAATTAATTACATTCTATGCACATCATTAAGAAAATCACACAATCAGATACTAATATATTCTGATTTCTTCAGCTCCATCTGTAGGTGGTGGTGACATTATTGTTACATCTCAACAAGTGAAGGACAACTATGTTCAAAGTTCAAATCAATATAACACCAATTTTACTCCTGATAATGTTGACATTGCAAGGCATCCTGTTCACATGGGGTGAGTCATTACATAAATATTATACATTAGTTTCAACTACATCATTAAAATTATTTGAAAATAGCCTAAATGAGTAGAATTATTGCTAAGTAGCAATACTGAATAAAATTTTATGCTATAAAATAGGAATAAATGCTGTATTTTTACATTATTATATTCAGTCATTTTATAATGAAGTAATATATTTTAATAATTTTATAAATAAATTTCTTTATTAATAATATTTTGAAGATAATATTTGTGATAAAACGTAAATCTTATGCTAAATATTTAGAAGTGTAAATATTGATTCCATACAATTAAATGCATGTCTGCATGAATCTGCACAATTATTCTCCATGAATCATTATCTAAAAATTGATACATTTATTCAGATTATTATATTAACACTAAAACTATTGCAAAGGTCATTGAGCATGGAGGAAACTGTCTTATGTGATACACAAACTATTCTTATGGTCTTTATCTAATGTACTGTATTTCCTTCTTTTTAAAGTTATATGAGTCTATTATTTGATAATACAATGATGTTATAATTTTCAGAAATTTTCAGAATTGAATGATTGTGTGTATAGCAATTATATGGGTTTAAGGTTGAATAAATGCCCTACTACCTTACTTAGTATATCCAGTTGAATTCTGTTGAATATTAATAGATAACTAATAACACTGATAAAAAATACAGTTAATTTGTGACTAGAATTAAAGCTTCTCAAATTGAATGTTTTCTGTGTTTCTTTTACAGTGTTCACTATTTATTGAAATGTGTTGCACTTCATATTTTCAGTTTTAAATTTGTGTATATATATCTTCTTCTAACATGTATTACAAACTAGACAGTTACTGAACATTAGATTAGCTAACATTTATTTTCAGATAGGTAAAAGGCAATTAAATATAAATAATAGTGCAAGCTACATTTAGAATATTAAAAAAAAGATATTTGCACATATTTGTATTAAAAACCTTTAACTGTAGAATGTATGCAAAGCAACTTTATTTACTTTTAAGTATGATTTATGGTAATTTCCAATTACCTTCATTACCTTGCTGTTAAGAAAGATAAAGACCATCAGCAAAAATCAGAACATTATAATTGAAAATGACGCTCTCTTGACATTTCACAAATAAAGGTATTAGATAAATAAAAACTAAATTGTTCCATATTAACTAAGTAAATTTATATTAAAGTTTTCCATACTTAAATGTTGAAGTAATAATGACACAAATTATATCCAAACAGAATATGTGAAACATTACTACTGAAAAATGTAAATGAATTGAATTTGTAATGTGTATTATTGATATTTTCTCATTTAAAAAATACTGCTGTTATATTTATACTTACACATCTGTGTAATTTGCAACCATCTTAATGATTTGTGCCAAATACTAATAAGGAGAATGTATGCAAAATTCTAATAAGGGGAATAATAAAGAAATTTAATGCTTTCACTAACATAAATAAATTTGTGAGCCATCCTTGGCAGAGTGTGTTGTATTTGTTAATACAAAACTAATTTTATAATGACCTTGCACTTGAATCAATCACTTTTAAATTGCAATATATTTTCTTTAGTTGATAGGTTATTTTCTAGAACCTTGAATATAATTTGGCAATGACTGAAAGCCATCAATCAATTTTATGGTAGGTATTATGATTGATATTTACATATTATAAATATTCATTATTCTTTGACATCCATATAACTACATATATCACACTTGCATCTGGAATATGGTTTGGCAAAATCTAAAAATTTAAGGTCAAGTCAATCATAACTAGAGAGTAATTGGTGAAGACACAAAGACAGGACTATAAATATTGGTTTCACTTAGTACCAAAAAGAATATATTTCTTCTTTTCTTTACTGTATTTCATTTGTGTATTTCTTATGTTACTTTACTGTATTTAATCTTTGCACTATTCTTCTGTTCCTCTATATGCATAGCATTTTTATTTTCTCTTTTCTCACTCCATCATGTACCAATAATTTGCCCATAATATAGATAAAAGTTTGTGTGTGGCTTCATTATTCTCCACAATATTTATATGAGCTCATGACTTGTAGAAAAAAGAAGAAAATGAACTTTATACTTTTGTGCTTATCATACTTTGGGGATGTGGGAGGGGGAGATGTAGAAAAAGTTACCGATTACTATAAAGTAGTAGGTATACTATGAAATTCAGAGATACGGAATCATCAATTTGAATTTTAGGTACAATGCATATACTGTGGAACTTAATATTTTGGTTGCTCAAAAAAAATTTATTTAGTTCAGAGAAAAAAATTATGCAGTCAAAAAATTGATTTTTATTTTGATTAAAACTTGTTCAAGATAATCGTGAATAAGAACTTGCTTAGTGGTCACTGCACAGCATTTACGAGTACATTGTATAGTGAGAAACTTTATGTTAATGAAGAATTCAGATATAAGAAGTACAGGTGGAAATATTCTTATGTTTCACTAAAATAATTTGCATGTTCCAAATTTCAGTCGGTACTAAGCTTTTTTACTTTGATTTTTTAAATTTTAACATTTATTTTGAAGAACATGTGAGCCATCCAAGAGTACGATGTAAGAAGCATGTTGCACCAATACCCTGCTGGGTGTAGGTAACTGCACCGAGATTTTTTTAATTAATTGCACTTCATTCTGGTTCTGGCCCAAATTCTAACTCATGGTTTGCAGCACGTTGATTGTAAATAATACCTGAAATGTGTTACTTAAAATTTATAATTTGGTTTTGATTTTTTCCCCACAATATTCAGCCTCGCTTTAGGCAGACTAGACGATTCTTTGGCATCTCTCGGATCCACGTCTATGTCGACAGGAATGTGGCGGGAAAGGTATTTTTAAAAAAGTTTTAAGATACAAAAGAATGTATTGCTAACCGTATGGTTTGTATATTTGTGTTAAGGAATTTAATTAATTGGTGGGTAATTATTTAAATTTTCCTAGTACATTTGTTCAATTTGAAGAAGCCAGGCATAATTTTTGTTTTGCTTTCAATTCCATTCACTAAAAAATTCTAGTTTAATCAAATAAATCAGCAAATTTATCAAAGTACTCGCTTTCTTATTCTAAAATACACTCATTACATTTATGTATAGAAATATACAAAGGATTGGCCTCTGCGTGTAGTGACATTTCTGATAAATAAAATACTAAGGGAAACAGAACATATCTAGAAGGATCAGCAATACAGTTTAGTTAGACAATTGTTTAAATATTTTCTTAGCAGACAGTAAAAAGTGAATAGCCTAGAGGAGAGCAGAGAGAAAACAATGGAAAGAAATATAAGTTGTAATAAGTTGATTAAGGTGATATAAAACAGAAAGTTTGTTCCATTTTTTCAATTTCTTATTTTACGTGCTATAAAATTCCCAAAATTTAATTTCTATAGGGTTTATAAATTTATTAATTAGGGGAAGGTAAATTTTAATCATGCAGAATTATGTCACCTTCATTTATATGAAATTTTGACTGTGATAACTGTAGAATGAAATAATAAATAACTGTACCTCTATAGTTACTCTTATTACCAATAAACAATAGTACATCTTAGGCATCTTGCCACCATAGAATCAGTCAACAGTTTACTGCTGAATTATTGTTAATAAAACTAAACGAGTGCTGAAAGTTAAGTTTGATTGAATATGATCTTGGGTTTTCATTATTATACAAGTCTATTATTATTTTCACCACTTATAGCCCATTTGGTTTTGGTACAGCAGTTTGATATTTTCAGTCTTATTGTTTATTAATAATTTATACTTAAGTATTTAATGAACTAAAACATTGCTTACATGTGATACTTCAACAAATTTAAATCACAGCCTTACATGTGTCAATAAAACATAGGTTTGTTCTTTACATAGTTTGTCAGATCAGTCAACAAACTTATTTATCTGGTGTTGAAAGATTCTGATTTAACTTTCACTTATGGCATATATCTTCTTTACTCTTCTACACTCTTCTTAGGAAGGTTTTAAAATTTTCTTTTTCTTTTCTGCCCAAGTAGTTATAGTTCCCATGCCAGATATTAATTAAATTTTCTTATGAAACTACTGCATGAAATGTAAAGGCCACAAAAGAAATCAACAAAATACATTAAATTAATGTAGAAGAATAGGCTCCTACATCAAGACTTTGACCAAATGGTAAGTAACACCTGTTGATTCAATTGAATGTCAGTCACAGTCAATGCTTCATTTCAAGAAAATGTCAGGTAGGTATCTCTTTTATTTCTTCATCTTCCATATTTCACCTCTTTCCCATAAGGTAAAAGAGGGTACACTGTCCCCATAATTGGGGTTCTATAATACTCGGGCAGGAAGACGTCATTAAAAAAATCTGCTAGATTAACACTGAAGGGATAAATGGTTGTGGTATGTTTTTATATAACTAAAAATCTGAATATAACATGCACATTTAAATTATTTTATTAGTCTATATTACAATTATCTTACTATTTTATATTATTTTTATTATTTATTATATACTGATTCATGTTTCTAATTATAATTAAGAGTTATATGTTACTTTACATTTTTGATGAATAAATGACTAACTCACTTTTTTGTACCAAATGCGGTGACAGCATTCCACATTGGAAAAAGTAAGTTGATTCCCGAGTTCCTGAGGAGTAACTCTTTAGATTGCAGAATTGCATGCTTTGGCAGAAGTATTGTTACTCATCCTATTCAAATCTTTTATCGGTAAATTTGTTTTCCGTCTTTGCTTTGCATCCAATTCCGGTTTTTGTAATGAATTTTGAAAGTAAAATAATTTTGTGGAGTTTTAATAAAGTGCCCAAAACAGGACTCCGATTTAACTTTTTATTTTAAAGAAATAGTAAATATTAAAAAATTATGTTTCAAAAGCATGCAATGTTTACTGTATCGTGTTAAGTATCATTTCCAATTTACAAGTAGAAAATAGAGTCGAAAATCTGTATATGAAAATAAAATTTCTCACAATTTATAAAACTTCCTGACAAAGAAATGCACCATGCATAATCATTTTGGGTGAGGAAACTTACGGGGAAAGCTTAAATTCGTATGCTCCAGAGGAACGCTGTTTTCATATTAGGTGACTGATTCTTCATCATTTTTCTCAAACTTTTGACTACTTTTCACGTGACCTTTAGTCATTTTGGAAGGACTCTCATTTATTTGATTATACTATACTATCCTTTTGGAATCTGAAACGGAATTCCGACACAATAAGGCTGCATGAATTCCGAGATAATATGGTTGTGTACAGGTGCAGGCAAATTTTAATAAACTAAAAATAAAGGGTCCGGTCTTCGCGACCATAGTCAACAGTTAGTTAATCTGACATATTTGTAACCAAACGTCTAAATGAAACGATTTATTACTAAACATTAAACTTATACCCTACCGTTTGAGTACATTTATAGGTGAAAAGACTTACATGCAAATATCTAGTTGAAGAATAAAAGCGAAAATTGTAGGTCAACGTAAAAGATATTTTTTAAACGTAATGTCGGCCTGAAAAGCAACCATTCAAGCTGGTGACATGAGTTCTCCACTCATGAGTGATAGGTTCATAAGATCCAGGAAGGAGACCCGAGAATCCACTTTAAGGGGAAGGCTCCAGTTTTGGGCACTTTATCCTTTTATTGCGCAGAAGCATATGATTTACTACAAAAGTGAAACACTTATTCAGTTAATTTCGCGTAAACGTATACTTAATATTTCTTAACATAATAAGAATTTTAACGGCGGACTTGGGAATGATGTAAAATGTTTATCTTAATTTTATTGAAGTAATCCATTTAATTGAAAAACGTAACGGAAAAGACGCCAAAATAGTTCTAATAGTCTTGGACGTTCTCAGGAAATTTGTTTCCGCATTTCAATCGTTCCTAGCATTCTGTTGCAAGTTTATCAACCATTATTAATAAAAGGTTTATTCAAATGTATTATTAGATTCGTATTTCGTTTAATTGCATAACAAGCTAGGTTTCGGCATAAAGTGATTTAACATTTTACCAATAATGAGAGCTGAAGTTGCTTATATTGCTGTAATTGTTGGCGCATAATTATCACAATAACCCTACTACTTTTTGTATAGCTATTTGGCAATCCGCCGCAATACCATACAAAAATGTTTATTTCGAAAATGTTTTATTGCCACGCTTCCTTAAGGCAGATTTATTCTTATGTTGACTTTGATACAATAGAGCATTTGCGTAACACCACGGAGCGGCCTGTGGCGTCACAAAGCCCAGGGACACGGTTCATCTCGAAGTCGTTCAAAACGGTGCCCTAATTCATGAGCGATAGAGGAATGGATTTCAAAGAAAAACGGTTTTAATAATTTCCTTTTAAATCTAGAAACTAATATTAAAGTATTCAATATTTAACCAAACTATTTATCATCGGTTATCTTCAATTCAAGCATTTAAATAATTTGGAAAAGTAGCTAATTAATAATTAAACTCCTTAAAGTAATGTCAGATATAAAGTTTAAAAGGAATAAAATTATTTGGAATGCTGTAGCCAGTTTGCATGAAGTATTACTATTGAATTAACATTTTTACTGTCTATAACTGTTTACAAAATCTGTAGAATGATTGGGAGTAGTAGAAAACCATCTCAGTAAAATTAGAAATGAGATAATTTCAAAATAATCCAAGATGGTCTTCATTTTGTTTGGCATGATACATTATTGACTCTTCAAATGAAAGAATTTGTTTCAGATTACCAAATTTGTTTTTCTAAAATTTTAACTGACCAGTAAACAAAATTGTTTAGATAGAGATTGAGTTCTTAATTTGTAATTAGCTGTATAAATGATATTTACTTAGTTGATTAAATGTTTTAATTTTATTGAAAGTTATATTTCTGTTCACACAAATTTATTTAACTTGGCTAGTGGCATAAGTATTAATACTCAACTGGCCAAATTGCTTTTTGTTATTAGTCATTAGCTTGTCAAATAAAACCATATTACGGTAACATTTAATCATTTCTTTATTTACAAATTTACTAAAAATGTAAAAAAATTTCATTCTGTTTTCTAATTATTATAATCTATCAGCATTTTGCTCATTTATATTAATTTATTTACTCTCCAACAGTTTCCTTGTAAGTTTCCTTGTGGATGCTCGTGGAGGAGCCATGCGAGGGTGCAGGCATTCGGGTGTCAGGGTAATCGTTCCACCTCGCAAAGCAGCAATGCCTATGCGTATCACATGCCGATACCTTCGTAAGGATAAACTTTCAAATCCTCCGCCTCTGATGGAAGGAGAAGCATTGGCCAGCCGAATTCTAGAGTTAGGCCCAGTAGGAGCTAAATTTCTTGGGTAACTATCACTTTGAAATTCAAATCTATTTGTGGGATTATAATCTTAGTCTAGATATATTTTTTGTTAATCTTGACACCAATATTTTATTTCAATGATACCACCCAAGGTTCAATTTCCTGTCCAGTCAAGACATTTCTGGGTACTTAAATTAAGTTTCATAGCTTCCACGGCGGAGTTATGCTCAAAGGATTATTCAGGAATTAATACATGTCATAATATTCTTCTTTACTTTCACCTTTCAGGCCTGTAATTATAGAGGTCCCTCATTTCGCCTCTCTCCGAGGGAAAGAGAGAGAGATAGTGATTCTGAGGTCAGATAATGGAGACACTTGGCGGGAACATACACTTGAGGCTAGTGAGGAAGCTGTGCAGGATGTTCTGAATGAAAGCTTTGAGGGAGATGGTATGTAGCAAATTCTGGTCATACAATCATCTTCATGGTTATGTAAATTATCGAAGAAAGATATTTTAAGATTGATGAAAATTGAGGTTTAGCAGTTATTTTAAAAGATTATTTGTTATTTTGCAATATTATAATATTCTTACACGTTAAAACAATCCTCCTCATCACAAGAATTTATAGAAAGTTTTCAAACCATGTTAACCAATGGTAGCTGGAGTAATTACAATTACACTCTTCATGGTATCGTTCTTGTTACCTTTTATTGAACCCTCAATATGTCTTGAAACATAACTACAATTCCTCAGTAACAAATTTAGAGGTTAATGTAATCAGTTTTGAAAATTATCTTCAAGAATTTTTGCAGTATGTTGTTGTATTCAGTCCTTACGCAGCCCTCCATGCTGATCTATTCTGTGCAAGCCTTTACATTTCTACATAGCATAACATCCTCCGTAATCTACTTAGCATTTTCCATCCTTAGCCTCCCTATTCTGTTCTAACCCCACACACTTCCCTCTAATGCTAATTTTACTGTACCCTCATGTCTCAAAACATAACTAATTAATCTGTCCCTTCTTATAGTCAAAGTCCTCTAAATTGTTCTCTCTTCCCCTATTCGGTTCAAAACTTCCTGGTTACTTACCCTACCCACCCATATGATTTTCAATATTCTCTTAAAGCACTGCATTTCAAAAGCTTCTATTCTTTTCCTGTCTGCAACTCCTACCGATCATGTTTCACACGTATAACGCCACACTCCATATGTTTATGGAATTAAGAATAGGCATTAATTTTCAATTTATTGTGAATAATATTATGATCCTAGATATATGTTTGTGTTTTATTTTTCAGTTCAATGCTGGACAAAATTCTCTATAACTTACCACACAACACTTTCACATTTTTTTCACCATTATAATAAAAGACCATTGTGTGCTTTATTTTATACAAAATCATCTACTTTTCACTGGTTTTTCTAAGCAGCACTGCAAATTAACAATTGTACTCTAATCCAAGCAAATAGACTCTTCCTGTTTGCCACCTTGTCGATAAAATATCCATGTGGCTTTGCTCACATACACCAGTCGATATCTCTAGATAACATGACACCAATACAGGATATTGCACCATGTTATTACTGCAGATTTGTCCGCCTTGTAAATAAGAATGGGATAGATCTTTCCCTTCCAACACTCAAAGACAACTATTATCAATCAATCTCTCCCGTTCTCAGATGCGTCTATCCTTAACCAAATCTCTAAGATGGCTGCTTGCTCGAAAGAAATTATACTTGTAAATGCATATCCCTATTTCTCCCAGCCATCCTCACCATCCCTGATCAGCTTTTCCAACCAACTGCCTCAAAAATGTATAACCTGTTTATTGACAAGTTACATTTTATAGTAAAATTTATTAAATATATTTATTAGTAGATATTTTCATAGTTGTTGTTTATTTTTTAAAGAAATGAGCCAACTGGAAGATCTCCACACCAGCCGCATCACCCGCATCCTCACTGTGGACTTTCCACACTATTTTGCTGTGGTTTCCAGAGTGAGGCAGGAGGTGCACGCCATTGGGCCTGAGGGTGGCATGGTATCTTCCAGTGTGGTACCTCAAGTGCAAGCTGTGTTCCCTCCAGATGCACTTACAAAGAAGATCAGAGTCGGTATTCAGGTATGAATTTCATAAAATATGAAGAGAATGTTGTGTATTGATTCATTATTAATTAAAGTTTATTGTTGTTTATTTATCAACTATTGGACAAAAAAAATATAGAACTCTTATATGTTTAATATTTATTCCAGGCCCATATTTAACCTTCTTCTGTGACTTAGAATGTTCAAAAATCATTTTAAGCTATAAATTACTCCTATAGTTAACATTTATTGTCTGTTTATAGGCTCAACCTATATCAACAGAACTTGCTGCCAAACTCCTAGGTAATAGAGTGGCAGTGTCTCCCATAGTAACGGTTGAACCAAGAAGGCGTAAGTTCCACAAACCAATAACATTAACAATACCTGTACCACAAGCAGCAAGCAAAGGCATGATCAATCAATACTCTGGAGATGCACCTACATTAAGGCTTTTGTGCAGTATAACTGGTAAGTTCAGAATTTGGACAATCTTTTAATCTCTGTAGTAAAATTGCCTGTTTTATTTTTGTCACCCTCACTTCATTCTTTTTTGTTTCTGTTTTATGGCTCCTAATCAAAGTTTATTATACAATCGTAGGCAAATATGTTATATAAAGGGAATAGTTCATTTATATTCATTCAAAATATTTAATTAGTCATTTGAGCTCAACTGAACTGATAAGTTAATTTGTCTTTTATGAGCATGTCACAAATTTAGTTGATTAATGCAAGCAAACTACAAGACCACTAAGGTCCCAGGCAGAAAATAAAATGTTTCTTTTTCAAATTCCTGCCCAAATTGGATTGCAATATTCACAGAAGCAAAAGGTAAAGACCCGGTTGCTGCCGACCAAGATTGTGGGGCCCAAACAAACTCCCTATTTCATGAACTGGCGCTAGTTCACAAATGATGGTTCACTTAACCAATGAACTTTCTGCACATTTTGTTTTTCAGAATATTTCTCCTCAACTATTTCATTTGAAAACTACACATTTCTAGTAACTTATTCATCATCTGTGTTGGGAAATTCTTAAAAGCATATATTTTTTGATTGCTGTAATTTGTGTTGGTTTAAAACTTTATTTTCCTCAAATCATTAAATGTTTTAATTTTTGATCTTTTATTTTTGATTGTGTGTCATAAAGACTGGATTATTTCTTCAGCATTTCTTTTAAAAAAATAATTAGATCCTATAGACTATTTACAAAAAAATATGCCTATGTTCTATCAACTTGCTAATTTTAACTGGTGAAAAATTTCTCTGGATCTTTTATGCTGAATATTTTAAAAGTATATTTTATGTTTTTATTAATATATTTTCTTTTACCCTTAGGTGGAACAACTAGAGCACAATGGGAGGATGTAACGGGCTCCACTCCTTTGACTTTTGTCAAAGATTGTGTCACATTTACAACAACAGTTTCTGCAAGATTTTGGTTGATGGATTGTAGAAATATAGCCGATGCAACAAAAATGGCGACGGAGTTGTACCGAGAATCCACACATGCTCCATTTATGGCCAAGTAAGAAAAAAGTTATTTAAACTCATTCACTAAATAAAGTACTTTTCATATCTATTTGTTAAAAGTCTTGGTAGAAAGAATGTTTAAAATCTATAATGTGGAAAGTGTGATTAAGCAGAAATTTTAATTTACTGGTCTTTTTGATACTTAGTATTAATGATTATAATTGTATACCTATTGTTTGGTATATTTAAAAATATAATCCAAATTATTGTGACCTATAATTTGTTTTCCTTAGATTTGTTGTGTTTGCGAAAAGAGTTGACCTACTAGAAGCTAGATTGAGAGTATTCTGCATGACGGATGATAAGGAAGACAAAACATTGGAACATCAGGAACATTTTACTGAAGTTGCAAAGAGCAAAGATGTTGAGGTAAATTTTTGTTACCGTTTGAAATACACATTTAATGTGTAATTGTACACAATTCCAGTCAATATATTTTTCTAATACAATTTAAAATCTGTATGACTATCAAAATTATATAAAAGTTATGATGTTTATATGCTGAAGACTTAAAAGAAAATTTAAATTGGTACTAACATCAAGTCACCCATTTAAAACTTTTAAACTAATAACACAGTTGTCAGCTTTCTAGAAAGAAAGCCAATTTTATATTATGCTTTTTTACATTCTTTTCAAAGTATTTAAAATTGAGAAAGCTTTTTAATTAACTTTTACAAATTTTCCCAGTCCCAGTTAACTTGATGTTGAAAGTGGTCTCAAGTTTCCAACCAGGTTATATAAAAGCTTGACAATATTCCATTTCAATGATCCATCATGATTTTACAATGCTGCCCACTTTGAAACACAGGAATACTTTCATCAGACTTTAAATTGTTTAAGTAAAATTTTCTACACAATTGCTAACTATTACATTAAAAAACTTATTTCAGGTCCTAGAAGGAAAAACTCAATATATTGAATTTGGAGGAAATTTAATACCTGTAATGAAATCCGGAGAACAACTACAATTGGGTTTTAGGGCATTTAAGGAGAATAGATTACCATTCACAGTTAGGGTTAAAGACCCTGATGAAGATACTGTTGGCCGAGTACTCTTCATGAAAGAGCCAAAAGTAAGTCAAGTTAATCATTTAACTACAAGTTTAGAAGTATGTTATTTAATAATATGAAACAAATGATTTCTCAATGATTTTAGGTTGCTAAGGGAGAACCTTCACAAACACCTATCTGCACTCTTAACATTGTGCTGCCTGACAATGTCATCCCAGATGCTGGACCATCAGAACCTGACTTGCTTGAACTTGAAAAAAATTATAGTTTTCTTCGGGATGGAATTAGTGAGTAAAGAATACTTGACAACCATTATATATGTATTGTGATATTTGCACTAAAAATATACAGTTGAAAAAAGATAAATAGCATAAACATCTTTTGGTATACTAAGCCTAATTGTTTATTCATATTTTCCTCTACTTTAACAAATAAAATTCTACTTTTCAAAAGCTACTTTTTTTTTCAGGCCACCCGGAAACAATTCACAGAGCTGATATTCGTCTATCAGATATTTCAAACTTATTAGGATCTGATTGGGTTGCTTTGGCTGATGAATTGGAAGTATCACATTCTGATGTAAATCTTATCAAAACAGAGTATCCAGAAAATGTGAGTCAACAAGCAATGGTTATGCTGAGGCTTTGGCTGCAGACATCAGGAAACAAAGCAAATGGTATTATTTCAAGCTTATATTATATAAATAAACAAATATGTTCTTTCCTAATCCTTTTTTTATTTTTGGGCATTGAATTGCATACTGTGTCTGTAAAATTATTTTATTTGTGGACCTTCAAAACCAAATTACGTGCCTCTCCTCCCTAATCATTTAATCAATTTCATTGCAGACTATGGTTTTCTATATCTGTCAAACAAACCACTGAACACATTGCTAACCATGTCTAAAACTTTTGTATATTTTGTTTATTCCATTACTTTCCCATTATTGTGAACTTCTTCAGAGATTGTTCATCTAATAACTGATGTGCCATAGTTTGAATTTGTCACCGAAAGGCAAGAGCTTTGACTCTTGAAATTTGACATTTCCCCACATCACTGTCACTTAATGCTGCTATCCATTTCTGGTAAGTCAACTGCCATTTTCTGTCCCTTTCCTATCCAAATCAATTTAAATAGCCCTGATTCCTGGCTGCCATCTGGTCTAAAATATTCATATTTGTTTACTCTGTGCCAGTTGATGCCTTCTAATAATTTATTATATGTATGAGAAAGAAAAGTAAATTGACAAGGTCAAAATAATGATAAATTAGATAGAAAAAAGAGTAAGGAAAAAGCTATCAAACTTACTTAACATGATAGTAGGCTTTGACTGGCAGGGAAGTATGTATATATATGAAACTCATTTTAGTAGGAAAGATGAATGGATAACAGTTGAATTACCTTAAATTGATAGAAGGTGTGAGCATGAATATAACAAGAAATTCTGAGATTTTTAGGAATACAGTGAACTTTGTAAAACAGAAATAGTGTTTAATTTATTAGCAAGTATGGATTGATTAATGTGTTTTATATAGTGACTGGCAGTACCTTCTAACTTTTAAGAATATAAATTGTGCTATTAAGGCATTATTTTTTTTTCCACAGGCAATTTGTTAGAAAAAGCTCTTCAGAAGATTGGGAGGGATGATATAGTGCAGCAGTGTATATTCAATGTGGAATTGGTAACAGATGATATGGAGCGTGCTGTAGCTAAGGTTCAACTTGATCAGTCTGGATTTGATAATCTTCGTGAAGAACTTGGCCCTTCTAGAGATGCAACTTTAAGGAGGAATGCTAGCTTAAACCCATCTTACGATGAACAAGACATTATGAAGGTGCTTAATTTAGGTTTTGATATATGTATAAAGAATAACTCTGCATGCTATTGCAGTTTTAATTTAATATGTCATATTTTGTCATTATTTGTGTGGTATATTATTATTATTATAATTGTTTAACTCTATATTTATGGCTATTTATGTGTAGGATTCCGAATCAGTTGAAGATCTTACTCCAGAAAAATTGGCAAGTCCGAAAGGTAAGAAATTCTCTAAGAACATTTTGATTTGTATCAGGGTAATAGAAAATGTTCTCAAGTTTCCAATAAGGTGGCAATGTTAACACACAATGTTCTTCGACGTGCTTAAGGCACTTTACCAGAACATTTGTATGTTGACAAATTTTCATCTGTTAACTATGTCACCTAGTTGGAAGCCCAAGAAAAATTACTAAAGTATAATTTTGAAATTATTTTGTATTCCAGGAAAAACATTCATAACAAATGAATTAATATCACAAGAAACAGAACAGAAGTATGCTGGTGAAGAAAAAGATCCAAGCTCCAACAGTCAGAACTTCATCCTGCAAGAGCAAAACAATTCAGTTTCACAGAATTCACATGGCCACACTGGTGATAAGCAGTTAGTAAGACAGGAAATTATGCAAGAAGTGTCAGACCAATTAGAAAGATTGGATCCTACTGCAACCTCTGTCACTCGAACTGTAATAATAAAGCAAGGTATTGTTAAGTAAAAATTATTTGACATAAAATTTCGTAGAATTTCGTATTATATATCAAATTTGTGCAGATAACGTTCTGATTTCCAGTAATGTTGCTACTCCCAACTGGTTCTGTCAACTTGTTTCTCATTATCTGTGCATATTATCCTGCATTTTTCATGTTCATCAATTTCACTTTGAACTTTCCTTAATTCTTTTCAAAACCTTATATCTTATTGATGTAAAGTAGTATTAAAAAGTGATTTGGCTCATAGGATTATTCTCTAACAGAGAAATATAAACATTAAGAATTTGTGTGCACTTTTGCTTTCATGAAATTAAGTAAATTGAACATCATTTAAGAAAGGGATTTGAAGAGAGTGAGTATTAGGCAAGTTTTTTTCTTAAGTACATAAATTGTCTTTCATTTTTATTTTTTCAAATTTTAAGTGATTGTTTTGTTAATTTCATATGGAACTCATCTGTAAGTAATGATGTATTGTTTTTGTAACTCATTATTCCAAGCAACCGTTTTCATAATATTCTTGTTTTCCTGTTTTGCTTTGAATTCATTTTTTCATTTGTTATCAGCATTATCTATTATTTTTCAGACATTCATTCTCCCAAGTTTTCAAAAACACCTCCACCAAGTCCTGCTGAATTCCACGATAACTTAGGTATATTAAAATGCTTTAAAAATATTAGCTATTATGCAAAATGTAGGCTATTTTTAACACTGTTAATGAAATTAACAGTTCACTTGTTTACTTATATAAAACTCATAAAAAATACCACTGCATTTTAATAACATTTTTCAACTTATATCTAAAACCTTTTTACTATGTTTTTAATTAAAAAAGTTTTTAGGGTATGTTATTTAAGAATTGATGATGATTTTTAGTTACAGTTTATTATTTTAGTTAACAAAATGTGTAAACGATTATCATAGCATCCTGAAGAATTTATGACAAATTATTTTAATTTATTTGCATGTTGGAATATTTTTAATGAGTTTAACTGAGCCAAAATTATGGATAAACAAGTGTTAAATCTTAAAGAACCTTGTTATCTGCGAGTTAAATTAGAAGCATATCAATGTGGAGGATGGAATTCACTTATTAATATTAATCTCATTGAATTTTATTGGAACCCTATATTTAATTTTATTTATTAATGTTGGAATATCATTGGAAACCATGAAGTATAGGTAAATAAAACTGCATTATTAATGCGTACAATTTTTTAGTAGGAGTGGAACATTACCCAACAGGTGAAGCACAACTAGCATTATCTGAAACTCTGAAATCTGATTTGGATATGAGCACAACTTCATACCTCCCTGATTCAGCAGAAGGTGAGAAATGTGTTTGTAAAATCAATAATGAAGTGTTTGTTTTGGAATAATTGCCATTGTCTGTTTTCTAACTCTATCTGACACTGAGGTTAATGATTAATTGTTAACCAGTTTCCTTCAGCTACATTGTAAACTTTTATGCTAAATTCCATATCATGCAACACCATTTATTTATCATTTCAGAGACAGTCCATTCTCATTTATTGGACTGCAATAAGTTATATCTGTTGAAGTGTTTAGGAATTTAAACACAATCACTCATTGCATATTAATATTTGTTTTTTTATACTTCATTCATACATTTCATTATTTTATATCGATGTAGTGATGAGTGTGCCCTATGTTGAATGTTTCCTGTATTTGAAATAGTCTATTTGCCAATAGAGTACTAATAGAATGAATTTCTCTTGCAGGAGGCAATTTTTTGTGCTTGAAACAATGGTGTTAACTGTTATTTTCATTGATGCTTTCTTGTCTTGAAAATGTTCTTTTCATTGATGCTTTCTTTTTTTCAAAATATTCTTTTCAACTCACTCATCATGACACTTCACAAACCTCTTACATGTTTCTTTACCAAACTTGAAAACTAGAATAACAATTATTAATTTTTTCCTGTTGAAGTAATATTTTGAAACTACTAATGTACCTTTCAAATCAAATCTATCTTTTGATTATCACTTGACGCATTTTCAATTTATATGGCCAGTTTCAATTTCTGTGGTGGGATGACATGCATAAACTTGCTCTAAAAATAAACTTTTGCTAAGATTATGTAAGTAACTATATGTGTATTTACAGTGGTACATATGCAATTTAGCAAACAGATTTCTTGTATGTTTAGTTTAATAATGATAACCATATCAAAATACCAATGCTGTTTATTACTCTGATTATACAACTTAAGTAAACTAATCTTTCCTAGATTAACTGCATTATAAAAAATTCAACTAATACAACAGTTTACTTCATCCTTTTAATCGTTTTTAACTAAGGAAAGGAAGTGGTTCCAGGCGTTAACAAGAATCCTGTTCACATAGTGATCAGGATAATGCATCAACAGCTTGTTTATATAGTTTTATTACATTTACACACACCGGAAAAAGTAATACATTTTGTTAGTATCAAAGATTTAGTACATTGCCTTTTTAGTCTGTTTTTACAGATTTTGTTTGCTGTGCACTGCTACACATAATAATTTTATCATGAAATTTGCTTATAAAGTATTAATTGGAATTATTATTTATAGTGTAGTATAAAATTATTAAGTTTTGCAGTTTATTTTCAAGTTGTGAGTCAATAGAATGGTCCTTACAATCCTGAAATTTATAAGAATGTAAATGCTTTTAAATTGGAAGATATATTAGAATTCATATAGATAAAATGGCCTATATAGATTATAATTGAAATCGAAATGACATTGAGATCAAAAATTGATTTTTTTAAATTTTACTAATAGAAAAATTGAATAATTATACAATACTGTTCAGTATTTTCAAACTATTCAATGTGTAATTTACATTGTTATTAATAGTTTTAAATATTTATCTGTTCTAGTATTAATTACAAAATATTTAACACTTCAAACGGTGTAGTTGCAAAATTACATGTACAGGCATTTACTTGGATCAATTTAATTCGGGATTTTTGTTTTTATCACTCAATCATATAAGACCTTAATATATTTTATATGTATTAGATGTTCATGCTAAAGTTCTGCTTAATTTTATTTGTACGTATTATGTCATCAGTATAAATATGTTTAAAAGTTTTCCATTTGAATATTTGTTACTCAAAATATGGACATGTATATATTTTCTGCATAGTAACACAAGTTGTAACCACATTCTTTAACCCAGTAGCTTAGTTCACAGTTGTTCTGCATTAAATTTAAAAACTATTTACTGTATTTATTTATATCATTTGAAATGTAGAAATTATTTTTTCACATACTGAGTTCCAATTGTGTATGGTAAGTAGCTTTGCATACCTTCTTTATTTTTTAGCACCTGCTACTTTTACTTTACTTAGTTGTTTTTGACACATTTGACCTGTCATCACACCTTTCCTATCAAGGTCTGGACAACAAGGTGCAGCAGTTTGGGTCGCATGTTGGTCGCACTGCACTTGACATTAGTGTAGATATTAATTCGCATGATGGCCACATTTCTTCAGTTGGGCAGCATGAGGAGGGACCTGCAGTCACTTCTACTCCACAAGCCCACATAAAGTCAACATCAAGGGAACCTAGATCACACCAAGATACATCAGACCCTTTAAAACAGACTGATGATATAGAGTGGGATTTTGGTTCAGATGATGAACAGATTTCAGGGAATGTTATTGTAAAAACGATACGAACCATATATGGAGATCCCAATGCAGCTCAATTTGATGAACTACAAAATACACAAGAGTCTAGCTTTGAAGTTAAGAGGCGCTTAGTAGATGGCCAAGATGTAGAATTCACAGATGTTAATACTAAACCCATTATCGCAGGAGAATCATTAAAAGGATTTTCCAAAATCATTTCAGACTGCCCGATACCAGCTACTAGAACCAAAGTTCCTGAAAAAATGACTGATGTAATGGCATCTCTAACACGTATTGATGATAAAGATTTATCAGACCTCTTAATTAATGAGGAAAAAAGAAATATGGATTCAGATTGTGTTATTACTGAGGAAATAAATTTTCAAGGTGGTGATAATGTAGAAAATTTGGCTATGTCAGAGAATGGAATTAGTCCTACATATCTTGAAGAAAGACATCGTCGTACATCGACTACAGTTAACAGTGACTCAGATGCAGACAGTGACAGCAGGGTTTCACCAATGGGTGACAGGAGACTCCTATCCAGAAGGAAGACCATTGGCAGTTCAAGTGGTTCCGATATAGCCCTTCATGAAGGCAATGACCTCTCAGATGATGAACATGCAGGTACCACAAATACCTTCTATGAAGACTTTTACATGTGAATGGAAGGAAACTAAAAGATAGACATTAATGAGAATGCAGTGTTGAACAACTACATATTTTACTTTTTTTAAAAAAAAATCATGAAGTATATGTACAGTTTCATATTATTTCATAAATTGAAAAGTTAAATGATTACTTTCATAATTTTCGAACACTGCATATTGTCATTAATAAAAAACCATTTGTTGGCTCAAACTAAGTTACTTGAAAGTTTACTGAAACAGAAAAGAATGATGTTTTGCTTCAGTTGTATAGCGAGTGAGAAACTAATTGACAATTTATTGAAAGTATTGTGCATTTCTAAAGTTGTTTACTGAGCTTTAGCATTATAAAAGCTGAAATTATGAAAGTACTAATAATTTGTTCATGGTTAATGTACAGCTTCATTAGTTTATAGTGCTGTGGGAATACATTTATTGCAATAAACATGGATAAGCTGCATATACTTGTTAGTGTCTGGCTATTGAAAAATATATAAATTTAGAGCATCTTTAAGTTTTCTGCCATTCACTTCACTTTAGTACCTTAGAAAAAATATTTTTCTTCTTTTTGTTTTCTGAGTAGATGTATGCAAGCATAACTTACTTGTAGATTTTGCATAGCCTTCTTTCTCTCATTTTGCCCTTCTACTTAGTTTTGCTTTCATTAATTCGTTCATGCAATTTCTTCCTAATGCTTTAACATTTTCAATATATTTGCTTTTCATTTGAGAATATCGTAATATTTTGATGGGCCAGTAGCATGTGGAATGACAAATAGATATATAGATAGATATACATACATAATCATTGCGACCATAATCTTTCATTAAAATTAAATTTGACTAAGTTACTTAAATTAGTTTGAAATATATTCACTCATTGAGAGGTTTTTTATTACAAGTTTATTGCTTTACATTTGTGGTATACTAAACTCAATTTAAGAAAAGTGCTCATTTGTAATTTAGATCAAAAGAATGACAGGTATTTGAATGAAGTTATTTACAATTATCATACAATCAATAGCATCTGACAAACTGCAAAGTGGTTCCTCAACAGGAAAAATATATTTAATTTTTGTTTCAACAAAATGTAAAAATTCATGTGGCATTTCTTCCATTTAACTTACTGCACTATTTTACAAGTCAACGTCTAGTTGGAAGATAAAATGATAAAGGTGTTGTGCTTTAAGAATAATTGAATTCATTGCCAATAAGATCTGAAAATCAGTTTGAATGTAGCTTTTGTATATAAATATTTATTGCTAATGAAATTTTTCAATAAAGGAGCTAATCTATTTCAATATTATCATAGCCAAATAGCTTTATTATAACTCCAGAAAAGAATAATACTCGCTGTTTAATCAATTTCAAACAAAAATTAATAAAACAAATATTTCTTCCTCCAACAATATTAGTTTCTTGTTCATATATAATTGATTTAGAAATTAAATAAGGGTTGCTTTCTTTATCAATCTCTGGCAAGAACATTTTATTCTATTTTACAGAGTAAAATCCAGATACCAAATTTAGTAAAAAAATTATTATTATTAATATGCTAAAGAAATAATACCAGTAAAACTTAATTAATTATGAAAATAGTTCTTGCTTAGACTATTTCAGTTCCATTTTACTAAAATCTTCTAGTAGTTCATAGAATTCTAATTTTGTGTTTAGGGTCTTTGAATCATTAAAAATTAAATTGAAATAGGTAATTGATTTGTGCGTCGAATGAGTGCTTTTTCAGCTGCAGCTCCGATTGTTTGTGTAGCAGCTGTCAATAGATGGCATGGCTTGTCTCGACGCTGGCTCATCCCAGCTTGCTTCCTGTTGGCTCTGTTAGCCTGTGTTGTGCTGCATGGCTCCGACTCCCCATACACTCTAGTGATGCACCGCTTCTTACCCCATGTTGTTGCCGCCCACGGTAATATAAATCCTACCCTGAGCACTGCAACACAGTTACTATAAAATAAAACATGCTCTTTTATTTTACTTATGCTATCCAAGACATTGTGTTCTCTGCTTTATCTTGGTCATGAGCACAATGTTTACAAAATGAATGGTGAGAGGGGATTACACTTCATAAATGTTTCTGTGATAAAACCAATTGTTCTTGTGCTTTGTTAAAGGTACTGTAAATGTTGAAAATAAATTATAAATATATTAAAGACTTTTTAGTTTATTTGGTAGAACATCATAAATTAGTAATTTGATCTCAAAATTTATTTATTTATAAACATAAAAATAACTTTATAAATTAATAAAGAAATTATCATTAAAAATATTTGTAGTGTGTTGTATTTTGCTAGAAAATATTTAAGCACTACTTTTTAACTACCACTATAAGTGCATAGATTTAGCATCCTGTTGGAATAAAAACCCTCTCATCAACATCTTCAATAAAATCAGCTTGAAAATAATTTCAATCAATTTTGGACAATCATTGCCAATAGTCTTGGAAGCCCTTAGATACATTTTAGAAATCAGTTATGAGTATACCATGTATTGAATTAATTACAAAACACATTATAGGAACTGTGGTGCTTTGGAATGTAACAATTTTCTTTATTTTTTTTTATATAAAGCATTCCTTCATTATGACCTCTTCTAGAATCTTTGTAGTTATTATTAACATTATGTTAACTTTAAGACTTATATATTAACAAGGTAATTTTAATATGTAATCAGTATGAACTGCAATTTAGTTTAACATTTTAATAATGTGGATTTGAAGATACATGGGGCATGAGGTGTATAATATTGTGAAAGTATACACTTTTATTTGAATACTAATTCATTGTTTTGTGTGAATAAAACTTTACAGGCTCTGACTATTTTCATGGTCATGACCAACAAATTTTCTCAGAAACTGATTTTGATCCTGCAACCCAGAGGAAGTAAGTATACATGTTCTGTTGTAAAAATGTTGTCTCAGTCGTTAATGACCTCAAGGTTCATACGGCTTGAAATAAATAAATAAGGAATAAGTTGTCCCTAACCAGAGTCAAACAAACTGTAAGAATTATTCTCCTACAAATACTTCATTTTAACTGTCTGTTGCTGTGATTAATATACTATAAAATATTTTACTTTACATTTTCTTACAATATTTTCTGGCCTATTTAAGGATTTGTCATTTGAGACATATAAGTGATGTAATATTAATGTAGAGAAACAGATTTTTCTTATAGTTTTTGTTTCATGGGACATTTAATCATTTTGGTTCTACTTTTCTATTAATCGTTCAGTGTACAGTGGTTGAGATAATTTTTAATAATTTACTGTTCATCCTACATGTTTCCTCTAGCAAAAAGGAATTATAGTTTCTCAACATTTAAATTGCAATAGAATATCATCTGAATATATTTATCTACTTTTTTGTTGAGAATTTTCAGTGATTTGATAAAGATTTTAAACCATATGTGGTAAACAAACTAATATTTTTATAATTCTTATTAAAACAAATTCTTCATGAAAAGAATGATTATATGTGTAATAAATAAACAGAAGGTAAGATTATTAACTCAAATGGAATCTTATTAAATATATAGTTTATAAGAATTACATCAATTTGAGACACATTACTTCATATTTCAGGATTGTGACAACCGTGACCATGACAGGTTCCGGAGAAGACACTGATGGACTGCGACAGTCGATGCAGGAGATAGTTGACAAATTTATGCAAGATGAGCGCCAACATCCATAAGACTCGGGAGTGTTGGAGTCTTCATTTTTTTGTTTAATAATTTTAAGGTTTCATTCAGTGATTTAAAGCAAAAATAAAATGGTGCATTCCTCTGCAAATATAATATTTACAATAATAGATTATAGGTAATTTCCACAAAAGTTTAGTACAAAATGTGACTTCAAAATAAAAGTCGTCTTGTACCTCCATTTCAAAATATTATTAAATTCAATATTAAATTTCATTGTTCAATGAATTAATGTGTATGAAATATCCTGCCAAATATTCTCTGTAAAGTGGTTATTATCATATTTTTTGAGTTGAGAGCAACAGTATTTTGAAATAAAAACATTTATTTTTGAAATGTTATATTGTTACTCAATATCAAGTTAAAACATAAATTCTATTTAACAGTTGCTTGATCAGAATTTTATAAACTAGTTGCTGCAATGTATTGTTCATATTATTATAGAAATAAATATTTAATATACACCAATTCATATATTTGACAGTTGTAGTTGAATGAACGTTTATTAAAACTAATACCCAACTTTTATCATGTGCAAAAATAAACATTCATGCATTTTATGTGCACAGTTATTGAAGTTTGTTGGTGGTGCTTTGTCGATGGATGTTCATTTCTTCCTTTCAAGTCAAATATTTATCTTATGTGAAATTATTCTATAGTATATTTTGTAATATTTATGAGACAACCATATGGAACATAATTAGTATATCATGGCAGTTAAAAGTGTAAATATTATTGTAAAATCATTTTGCCCAACAGTTCATTGTAAAGTTACTTCAATATAAATAAATAAAAGAGATATTCTAATACCTTTGGTAGAGCTATATATTTAATCACTGAATGAAATCCAAAAGAAAGAAATATTATTTATATGACAATTATGAAATTAGTGTTATGAGTAAGTTTTCTAGACTGCTTGAGTTTATTATAAGTAAATTTCACAATTTTGTGTATCATAAATTAAAAGACTATTATATTTACATATATTAAGAAATGATCATTCCATCTTTCATTTTAAATTAAATTTTCATTAGCACAAATAAATCCAAGAAAACAGTTTAAATAAATGAATGTATATTTACAGTTAGTACTAAATAAGTTTAATTTTTGAAATTCAATTGTATGCAGAAAGTCCATTTTTTTGTTACTAGCAGTGGGAATTTTGCTACATCAAAAATTGCAGTTTCATGCTTCAATAAATCTTGGCTCACAAATTTCTTCTAGGCTGTGATTTTTTAATATTATGATGTTTAGTTACAGTTAATTAATCCAATACATGAATTATATGAGGTTAACTGCCAAAATAGTAATCAATTATATTTAGGGGCCATTTCTCATTAACACTACAGGTTGTACATGTTTATTTGACAAAAGAAGCCTTGTCAGTGCCTATCAGTACTTTTCAATTTATTTTAGTTGAATCTATCTACTTTCATAAATTTGTATTTACTGTCATATATGAGAAAGTTTTCATTTAAAACTTGCTGGTTGCTAAAATTTGAACAATTGATTGTAAAGCTAGAGAATTTATTTGTGGAGTTGCTATTTATATAAATGTATACAGAAGAAAATAAATTATAAAATATGTGTTGAATTATTTCTAATTATAGTAAAACCTTTCATTTCCATTTTAAAATAAGATTGCTAAACTGAGCATAGCATCAACTAATTAAAGTATCAAGATTTCCCATTATGGTTTGGATTATTGTTATATGTTATATTTTAAAGGGGGGAGGGGACTAAGTTGAAATCGTCAAAGCTTTTATTGTATTTAGTCATTAAACTAACTTTCTAATAATTAAATATTTTTATACTTATATCAATATTTTCTGATTAAAAGAAGAAAGAAACTAATAGGCCCCATTTCAGTGCATGAAGAAGAGGAAGACTGACTGGAATATGTTGGGAAATCGGGTTATATGTAGGCTTTGATAGTGATAAGGTATGGAGAGCTGTATTAAAAGAAACCATGGACTGACAGCCACACTACCAATATCTACATGTAATAAATTTACAGCAAATTATAAAGTTTTTATTTAATTAAAGTAGGACTTTCTGAGGTAACTTCTTCAAATGTTGAGTTTTGATGAACAAATAGTAACCAAACATATGAATATGTGTTTAATTATTTTTAATTACAATAAAACCTCACATTTTGGTTAAAGCTGCCCTTTGTAGGCAGTCAAGTTGAGATTTTTTAACATATGGTTTCTTTTTGTACATCAAAATTTAACATTTGAAGAAATTACTTGAGGAAATCCCTAATATGGAGATTAAATGTGGGTTTAATTAAATAAAAACTGTGTCTGTAATTTCCTGTAAATTTAATTGAGAAAAAACACCCTAATTGCTTTACAAATTATTTTTCCAACCCATATTAAATATGTTGATTAACATTACTACAAATTTGAAAAGCAATAAAGTTTTACTGGCAATTGTAAAGTTGTGTTTGGTTGTTATTGCTTTACAAAATAAGATCATTGCATATGCTTGACTATGTACAGCATAGAAGAGAGTGCCGAGTAAAAAAGATAAATTACTTTTTAAATGAATTGTTTGCAAGGATAGGTAATTTTCTCAATTGTTATTTACAGTATATTTAAACCAATAAATTAGTAGTGTCTCACTGAAATTTATTTGAATTTTCTGTAATAAAATGTGGTTAATGGAAATATAGCTTAAAATATAATTTTATTCTACTGTTGAATGAAAGAATTTCATTTATGGTAATAACATTTTAGATATTTTCAGATAATATGAATCATATATATTCAAAAAACTTGGCATTTAATTAAATTCTAGAAAGTTAAATTTTAAAATCCAATTATGTCAATCAGTTGAAAAATCTAATAACAACATACCACTGTGTATGCACCTAGATTTGAAATAAACAGACAAAATGATAAATAACTAATGTTAATTTTGAAAATAGGAAATAGACTGTGTAGTTTTCAAAAGTCGAGAATGGATAGAGTATGGCATCTCATACAGTAAAAATACTGTAAGTTGTTGAAGAAGCAAACCAACTAATTTCTGTTTTT
Source organism: Eucriotettix oculatus (assembly GCA_034510155.1). NCBI lineage: Eukaryota > Metazoa > Arthropoda > Insecta > Orthoptera > Tetrigidae > Eucriotettix > Eucriotettix oculatus. Next base: position 13,644,881 of record CM067382.1, read on the forward strand.
CAGAAATATTCGAGGCTTTTGTGTCTTAATGCAGATTTGGAGCTTGCTGAACATTAATAGAGTTAGGATTAAAAGAGACAGGGACTGTTCTGTTCAATGTTGGTGTAGTATTTTAGCTTTAATACATGGACGATTTGGCGAACTGACCTGACTTCCAGGTATTTGGCGAGAAATTAAAGATGGGAATGTAATCAGTTCATATTTTAAACGTAGTAGTTTATTTGTAATGAACACCTGAGAGGACCACAGATTGTGGAAGAAACATGAGCCATTACAATGTTTGTCAATATATTTAATTGCAAGTAACTTTTGTTTGTAATTAATTTTCAATGGTTATTTTGATCTGAGTTTTTTAAATAAATGAGTAAATCGCCAGGTTAATCTGAATTTTCGGCCGCAAGGTTAGTTCGTTGAACACATTCAAAATTTGAATCTTTTGATTTTATTTACAGTAATTTATTAATCTACGTGGAGGGAGGGGAAGCCTGGCAGATGTTACACTGAAAGGAACGTAAACTACGTGTTGTTTTAAATTTAACTTATTTTGACTTCATATTCTTTTTCAATGTCAGCTACAAAAACGTAAATAAAAAATTTATGGGTTTATTAATTGGTGGCATTGGTTTATAAAATCGCTTAAAATATATCGTCCTGTATTATATACACTGCAAAGCAAAGTAAATAAAAACAATTTTTATAAAGATCTTTGCTGCGAAGTATGTATAATCTTTGTAAATTGATCTAAATGCTGCAAAACAAATTGCTGTCAGAATGTGATATATTTAATGTTACAAAGATTAGTTAATATAGCACTCAATCGCTTGTTGCTGTGTAAAAGTTGAAGGTAACGCGTAAACATTTCTTTAAATTTACATTCGCTTCTGATTAAAAAGAAAAATTACTTTGAGGTTATATATTCCTGCAGAGCTTTTTTTTTCTGTAGATCCATTTAACTATTAACATATTCTACCATTGAAATAACGAATGTACCCTTCAAATTAGGAATAATATTTTATATCACATTAAGATATTTATTACTTTTGATTAAATTCGCACGAACTTTGGCTATTATATTATAAATATTCCAACTTTTTCATTCCGGTTTTTATGTTTTACGACTGTTTGTTCACTGTTGTGTTATGTATCATTAGTCAAAACATAAAAAGAAACTTTCAAATTTGATATAATAATTTAATTACTTCTGTGTAATTTAAATTTTTTGTGTAAGTAATATTCCCATGTTAGCTAAATACTAGTTAAGATACACCGCAATCGTCATTACCCCAAAGTCCTGCAATGGGAATCTTCTTTAATCTAAATTGGTTGCATATCTTCATTATTTGTATTTATCCTTGCACTTCTCTTCCTTGCCCCAGTTGACTTGCACAGCAAATATGATCTATCTGATGTTATGGAACCACTGTGATCAAGTTCTGAAAATCATTTCACAGCCCTATAAAATGAAGGGTAATCTGTTACTAAACTTCAAACATTTGACCGAGAAAGTATGTAATATTTTCTTAAATTACAAATAGTTTAATGAATCGTTAAATTACGAATATTTTCGCCACGAAACAGTAGAGAAAGAGAGACGATACAGTGGGGCAGAGAGGCTTGGGTGGAGTGAGGTTACGATTGTATCAGTGGTTCTTAACCCTCTCTTTAAAAAAATAATTAAGGTCTTATATGTGAAATATATTTCTTAATAATTTTGCATCTTGCAGTCATAGAATTTAAACCAAAATGGCTGGTCCTCAACATACATTTCCATCAGGATTCCCTAATGCCCAACAAGGTGCAATGAGAAATCAGTTTGGTGGAGGTCCACAAATGGCAGGATTAATGGCATCATCTCAACAAGCAGGTATTTATTAATCTTCATAATTAGGAAAATGTAAAAAAGTCATCTAAGATTTCAATAAACCATTATTATAATCAATCATTAACATACACCTCACACTATTTCTCCACAGTCACCACTGTTATTTAGGAACTTGTAACAGAAAACTGGGTTTTCTATGCCTTCATCAAATAAAGATGTCGTCTATTATTTAAGCCAAGCCTTCATTTCCTGTTTTCGATTATTATCATTGTTAATATATTTTCCATCAAGGAATTCTTCAGTTGAAACCAATAACAATCACTTGGCATCATATCAGGACTATAACCAAGGTGTTCTAATTGTTTCCAGCCACATGGCCAGGTGTTGCCATGAATCAAAATGATTCTATGTGAAAGCATCCCATACTATTTGTTCTGTATTGCACAACAGAACTTTAATAGTCTCACAAAAATGACTCTATTGATATAGGAAATTGTCGGGCCAGGTGAATGTTTTCTCCTACAACTTGCACCAATCACCCAAGATGACAAGTGGCTGGTTGTCCTGTAGCTCATCATAAACATTTGCATGGCCTTAAGTAAACTGTCTGATCCTTTTTCCTCACCATGCAATTGTCAAGGAGTGTGATTCCTTGAATTCAAGAAACGAATCAATAACTGGCAGCAGTTATTCAGTTGTTTTGAACATTTCAAAATGCTCAAGCAAAAGAAAAACACACTAACATAGTTTACACCTGTGTCTTGCTTTATAATGAATGGAGAATGTGGATCGTGCATTCTAAGAATTGCAACTGCAGTAGCAAAATATTAAAATGGTACTTAATTTAAATACTGCTCTTGTAAGTACCACACTACATTTCTGCAATCCTTGTCTTTTTACGTCAGGTAAGATAAAATTGTGAGATCTATATTAAATGTCATACTGCACAAACCAAATAACAAACTCAAATAATTTGTTCATTAGGTCATTTTTATTACAACTGATTTAAGCAACAAGGATTTCAGAAACATTGTAAGGTATTTATTTTCTCTCTTAAGTTTGTCTGCTTATTGGCTCCTTCATTAACTAATTCTTAACGTATGATTTTATTTAGATTTTATGAAAATGCTTATGAAATCAAGTTTTTATTTAAACAGCCAACTTCATTTTGAATTGCTTGGTGTAGAATAATTTTGCCACAAAAGTATGTTTACATTTATTTACTATAATTACTTGTTAATATGACCCAAAAAATTATTTTCTGCTTCAAGTGAATCTTATTGCATATATGTTGGTTGTCATGGTCAGTGCTATTTTTTTTATATATGACAGTATCAGTGTGAATTATTAGTCTGTAATTTAATACATTTTACATTTTAAAACTTTAATACAAAAGATTTATAAATGCTATTTATTCAAATAGCTTTGGTTAGCCAGCAAGCATATGGCGTGGCTATGCAGCAAAATGCACAACAAGCATTGGTTCAACAGCAACAACAAAATCAACAGTTGCAATTGCAGCAGCAACAGCAAATGCAACAACAATTGCAGCAGCAACAAATGCAACACTTGCAACAACAGCAGCAACAAGTAATGTACTTTGTTTACCTCAACTTGGTTTAATAATTTATTTCTGTTTATTACTCTTGCCATAGATATAGTATTTAAAACTTAATGTCTGATGAAATAATAAAAAAGTATGACCTAAATTTGCAGACAATTTAAAATATGAGATACAATTACATTGAAAAAATAAATAAAATGGACATTTCATTGCAGCTTAGTAATTTTTTCTTACAGTGTAAAATGTAGTCTATGTTTTACACTGTACACAAAGCTGCAATGAAATGTCCCAACATTTTAAAATTATTTTCAATGTAATTATTGTAGACAAAGTAGTTTGGTTTTAAATATATTTTGTAATATTATGTAATGTAATATATAATGTATTATACAATTTCTTATGTATTATTTTACAGTAATGTAGGTTTTAAGTCAGTCTAATTTTTACAATTCATCTCATCGTGGATAATACTAATTATGCTAATTATAATTTATCAAAATATTTAAACAAAACCTTGAATTTTTGACAACCTTTATGATATAAAATAGAAAAATTATATTAGATCAAATTGGTGACTTGAAAGTTTAAATTTCTGGACCTGGACTAGTTTGGTACCGTCACCTCTTCCCCCTCCATCGCTCTTCCCACTTCCCCTTCATTCCCCGCCCGTGCACAGGCTTGTAATATTGTCAAAAAATGTATGGCAAATATTTTTAGACTTATTCATGTGTATGTGGAATAAGCTTTTTGGCCTAATACATGGGGGTGATCGTGGGTGGAATCCACTTTTTTGGCCTAATACATGGGGCAATTGTGGGTGGAGTGAGCTTTTTCGAATTAATTCATAGGATAGTTGAGTGACATCACAAAACAGTAGAGAGAGAGAGAGACTGGGCTGGGTGGGAGTGGTGGTATGACAATACAAAAGTGGTTATTAGCCAAATTTTGTTTGTTTTCACTAATTGGAATCAAATAAAAATTCATGCAGAAATATAAATCTGAAATATGTTCTTTGAAGGTCCTACAATAAGTTTAGAGAATGGAGTTTAATCTCTAGAGCAACATTTTTAGAAAAGTTCATGGATTCCAATGGTCGGGAGTTTATTTGTTAATATTACTGGCATTGTAGTAAACTGACTAAGTGTAAGGTTAAACTTCCAATAACAAAATATTGCAGAAATAGTTCAGGTTTCCACTCGGGTACAGGTGCGATTAAAACACGATGTTTCGACGACCACGTGCTGTGTCGTCATTTTCAGCAAATGGAAACCAGAGTATTATTTGTGCATCAACTACACTGGGAAAGCCTTAGTTCACTTACAAAAAATATTAATAATTAATTCTAATGATTGACAAGTGTCAGATAGAGGCATCATTAAAAGACATAAATAAAGTCCACCCTTTAAATTTAATATCTCATTAGAAGCAGAAAATAACGATAGCCAACATGACATAATATACTCTATTTTGTTGCTTGAGGTTAATTCTTTTGTAACATAAAAGACAAAGTTGCAATAAATAATTTGTAGTAATTTGGGGAAAAAATTGTTTGCCTTTTGTGGGCATCAAAATAGTATGTTGAATAGTAGCTAAGTAAATTGTTTCTACCTGAGGGTAAATTTTTTTGTATGTGTAAGTCATTTACTTGAGATGATGTCCATAACTGATCATATGGCGTCATGTTATTACATGTGGTATATGTATACACGCCTAGTTATTTGATTTTGACTTACTGAAATAATCACAATCAATAATGTGGTTTTCTATAGAGTATGGTTTAGTATCGATTTAACTTGATATTTACAACAATCTCATTATAATTACCTGGAATTGATTTTGAAAATTGTATTGTATACAAAACAAAAGTTTGTAACATGTAAGTAATGAATGTGTATGTATATATATAGAAAGAAAGATAGAAATATTTGGGAGAAAGGCAGGAAATTCGCTCTTTAAATCATATGTACGGCATGGAATCATGCACAAGGAAATACATATGTCAAGCGTAGAAGGGAATGGAAGAAGGAAGAAAGACTGAAAAAATTCGATGTGGCCAGGACTTGAGCCTGGGTGCACGAAACAACAGTGCATCACCCCTAGAGCCGGGGCGTGCGTCTATCCACTCCGCCACCACATCGAGTACGACCAACCGAACATTTTCAGTCTATATATATATTAGGTTTTCAAGTTAGGATGGATAGAGAAGAGGGATGGAAGAATTAGGAGCATCCGTTAAGGATAAATTAAATATATATATATGGGATAAGTGACGAAGTCACGCATTTGATAATTGGATAGAAAGAAAGATAGAAATATTTGGGAGAAAGGCAGGAAATTCGCTCTTTAAATCATATGTACGGCATGGAATCATGCACAAGGAAATACATATGTCAAGCGTAGAAGGGAATGGAAGAAGGAAGAAAGACTGAAAAAATTCGATGTGGCCAGGAGTAAAACAAAGTTGCAAATACAAAACTACTGGTTTAACAAGTTTATACATGTAAAATGTATTTTGAAATAAAATATATTGAGACATAATTAATAATGACAGTATAATTTTAAATAATTACCTTATTATATTATAAGAGAACGTGGGCTTTCCCGGTGTATATTATTCATGAACAATTCTCGGGTTTTCAACCGGGTAAGTATAAAGTTTGAACACAACGTTTCCATGGCTTGCTCTGCCATCTTCTTCAGGTATACTTACCCGGTTGAAAACCCGAGAATTGTTCATGAATTATTATATTATGTTGTGCACATTAAGATAAAGTATGTGAGGAATGCAGAATGGATGGATATTCTTGAATTTAATGTTTGTTCGCAATCATTTGGAAATATTTAATAGTGATTATTTCAGAAATTTAATAACGAAAGAATTGAGATTCAATACAACATTACCAATACTAACGAACAAAAGCCCCAGATGACTAAATGAGTTTGTTATAGTTCAAAATGTTGTACCCCTTTTTATTCTTCTTCTTCAACAGAAAATATAATCTTATACGGAACAATTGAAAATCAGAGCACATCCATTTTTTCTTGTCTACAACTGATGTGGTTTCACGAAAATGGTTGATTAACCTGGTTTTCAGTGATTGTTAGGCACTGTTACATCAGGATATTTCACACAAAATTGGTCTTCAAGAAGTGAAAAATAATGTTCAACAATGAACACTCATTGTTCTTGGGAAAACATGTTTATGAAGTGTGAACTCCTCGATCATACCAATACATATTTTAATGGACTCTACACTGGTCTCGGAAAAACCAATACTGGTATCTCATGGTAGTCAATGAATTAAAGATCACCTACTATTCATTTCCATGTGTGTGTGATTTTCAATCTCTGCAGTGTGTAATGTATGCATAATGACCAAACCATAAATTTCTAAAATTAATATCTTATCATAATCAGATTAAAACAAGAGCAATAAAACTGGTAAATTTCATTATAGTAATTTTGAAATACGGAATTTGAAGATCTTTTCTTACTATGAGCACTTGCTACTATGAAATGACCATTATGGCATTAAAACTACAAAATAAATAAAGTATGATAAGCTTTAGAATAAAACCAATGATGAAGTCTGACAGTGTCTCAGTTTGGAAACAAAATAGAATTGTTTAAAATTAAAACAACAGGTTAATAATATGATCTACAGACAAGTAGCTGATTTTTGGGAGAAAAATATTCTTTCAACTGATAAAATGATATATTGGTGAAACTGACCAACTCCTCTATTCTTGTGGATGATTTTAAGAAAAAAGTATAATTATTACTAAATAGTGACTTATATTAAGATACTAGCAGGGAAAACCGCACCATCACACAGTTTACTATTTCACCGATACAATAGCATCAAATTATAAATACTGTGCTACACTCAACTTACCTATCCACGTTCTATCCAAGTAAATGGAAACAAAAGATGGAGGTATAGTGAAGTAATCTACAAATGAGTACATTTCCAGCATGAACCACAATTTATCACTCGCAGCTATAAACTGAAACAGAAGGATACTTTATTATGGACATAGCTGCTTCAAACAATAAGAGAAAAGTCTTTACAAAAATTATTAAATGACACAATGATGTTAATTATTATTGTGGCTTCAAGTTGGGCTAATTTTATACTCTCATCCTCCTGGCTGACAAGGGCTCTACCAAGGTCATCAATGACTCATAGCTACACAACTGAGGTGCTTTACCAATTGGATGATGACAAAACCTACAAAAGCATCTCTAAACCCCAACCCTATCATTACCAAAGAAATTGAAAAGCTTTTATGGAGACATGGACCCCTTCAAAAATTATTCTCCACCTAAATTCTACCTGCTCCCTAAAACCCACAAACCTGGGCGACTGGCTTGATCACTGGAAATGTCTTCCTAACTTTCTGATGAAGAGGGTGACACCTCCGAAAATTCAAGAACTCCAAACCTCTCAAGGTGTCTACCATCTATGAACCTCAGGTAAGTCACCTACTTTCTACCTCTCTTTCCTTTCCTTATTAATTGTTTTAATTAACATATATATACATATTAGTGTACAGTTGGCAGGCACTATATCGAGTCCAAAGTTCTTAAATTATCAGAGGCCAGCCATCCCAATCTTCTTTTGAAGGGACAGTGCCTCTAAAAATTTAAGAACCTTCAAAATGGTGCCTGCCAACTGTACACTTCAGGTAAATTACTAACTTTCTATGTCTCTTTCCTGTTCTTATCAATTGTTTTAATTATTCTGACAATGTCATTTTCTGACTTGTTTATATAAATTATTATGACCACCCTTTCAATACAAATGTAGGGCCACATCTAGTTCTTAATACCATTCTTCTGGGCATCCATTCTATGAGATGATGGTAGGTGGAATTTAAAATCATATCTGATGAACTGTACTTTCCAATTCTCCAAGATTTGATGGTACTGGATCCAGATGGCCTGTTCGATCTCATCCCACAAATCCTCTATTGAATTGAGATTGGTGATTGTGTAGGTCAACAAAGCAAGGTAAAGTGTCTGCCAAGCTCTTTGAAAAATCTGATGACAATCCCAGCTTTATGACAAGTATCATTGTCCTGCTGGAAGTATCCATCCATGGCATTAACATAACAGGATGTACTTTATCTGCGATAATACTTAAATATCCTTGGACATTAAGAAATTGTTTCACATGAATCAAAGGACCAATACCATGTCAAGGAAACATCCCCAAACCGCAACATCACCAGCTTCAAGTGTTGTGGTAATGCAGTTGGGGTCCATACTTTCATGTTGTTTTCTCTATATTCAAACCCTGCCATCTGCATGGTGCATTTATATTGTGATTCATCGGACCACATGATACTTTTCCAGTCATCTACTGTGATCCTTTGTGAATAGAAGTTGTCTGCTGTTGTTCAAGCAGACAGTAGAGGCTTTCAAACAGGTTGTCAATATATGGTGTAATGTGTAGTAAACAGTTCAGAGACGTTCACAGTTACTCCTTGATTAAGATCCTTTGACATTTGGTGCACTGTTGCTCTTCTGTTACACAGAACAACTCTGGCAAGTCTCCTTCAGTTCAAGCATCAAGTAGCCTATGATGACCACAAGAATGATGTTGAGACACTTTTTGTTGCTTGGTAGTCCACTCCACATAAATATTAATAACTGCTGCCTTTGTACACTTAACAAGTGCAGCCATTTTTCTGATCCTGGTTCCGACAATTTGAGTGATGACAATCATCCCATGTTCAAGCTTAATTAAATATTGTTTTTTTGCCCATATCTTCACAAAAAACACTACAACTTATCCTGCATTTAAATTTTATAGCTATTTTGTTCTATAGCAGCAACACTGTGACACCGTCTGTTGTTCATGACAGTTTGGGCACTCAGTGTTATTTGTGTGAGTGCCCTTCAGCTAATAATAACCTGACCATGTCTGAAACTTGAATGTGCAAGTAATACTGACAATAAAGAAATTATTACTATTATGAGTAGTAATAGAGGTATAGGAAACATTATTACAATAGCAGAGTTTTCACACACTATCTCAAAGTTGTACGCAGTATATGTAATTCTGTGCACACTGTCTGACTTCTAATCACCATTTCTCTCTGTTTCTCAACATGTCTTTGGTTAATTTTCTCTCTTGTATCTCCTTATCAATTCTGTCCCTCCAGCTACTTCCTAGCCTTCTTCTTCCTTGCAGTGTCCATAGAAAGATCTGTTTTGGTAGTCTATCATATGTCATTCTCTGTATGTGTGCATACCAGATTAATTGTTTGGTCTTAATATCATTGACTATTGTGTGACCAACTCCCATAATTTCTCGGATCCTATTATTTTATATTTTTCGGCCAGCCGCTTTTCTCCAAAAATTAATTAGGTCGTCATTAACATTTTTTTCCCATACTTTGCTTCATTTGCCAAACTTCACTTAACTTTTCAAAACCCCGCTGAGAAATTCCACTAAGAGTAGAATGATTTTGAATTATTTGCTTTGGAAGGACAGCCTTGCGCTCTGGAGGTTCAATGGGAATTATTAAATTTCATATTGCCGCGTTCACCCCTAGTGGGGTTTAACCAGTGGGTCTGAGCGTACTTGGGAATGCGTTCCCTAGCCGCCTCTCATTCCAACCAGTCATACTTGTCAAGAAATAGCAGAGAAGTATAAACAAGCATCAGAATTCTCTGCCCGTTCTGTATTGAGGGCAGCAATTGTCAGCAAAGAAGCATAACAACTTCGACGAACATCACTGCCCGTGTAAACCTAGCTTAAAATACACATTTCAAAGTTATTTTTGTTTGGAATAACATTCAATAGCAAAACTAACAAGGATTTCAGAAAATATGCAGAAATATTTACACTAGTTTCATAAATCTTCGGTTGCAGAAAGAGAAACCTTTCAAATAGAGCGCGCCACCAATAATAGACGCAGTAAAAGGCGCCTAATTTAAATGTTTTGCTCAAGCTACGATTTTCGAGGTAATTATTTTTCAGTTTAACTCGCAATTGAATGGTCACATTTCTCGTTGCGGCTTTCTAATGTCGTCAGCGTCTACGGATCGACTTTTAAGGTTAAAGAACCACTATTAACGTACACCAGTTAGGCTTGTAATAAAAACATTTGAAACGTACCTTACTAATGGATAACACTGAATCGTTCCATCAACTTGATTGTATCGGACCTTCTTCACTTCACCACCGAGAGAATTGTTTACACGAAACTAAACAACATTCCGTCCACAGCTCGCTTTGCGATAATTCAAATGTCGCGGCGGCGGCGTTCCTTGTATCAATGCGCAGTTCTTCTTAACCGTCGTTTATGGAGCAAGATTAATATTTTCCGAAATCTCCAGGCGATATTTAGTATTTTACGTATTTAATAATAAAACACCACACCAAGTAATAACACTAAAACAGCCTTCCACATCAACTGCGTGACATTGGCTGTGCGAACTATTTTTTTTCAACTCCAAGATAACAATGTGTATTCTCCTCCAACATTTGCGAGAACAATTAATTAATTCATCATTATTAAATTCTCTTCAAGAAATACGTCGATACAACTTCTTATCCCGCCTGGAAATATTGTTTTTAAAACACATTCACTTTTCTTAATCTTTTGCATGAATTTATATTTGCACATTAAGAAAAAAACACATTGCAATACTGTACTGTAAGCTGGAACTAACTCAAAGAGCGTCGTAAAACACAAAAGTGGCCATTTGCAACTAAGAAAAAGAAAAATGGAGAGTAAAAAATCAGATATGCAATATTACGACTGAAATGTCAAATTCGGTGAGTGTAAGCATTTATATAGTCTGAGGCAAGCCTGTGCAAGCACAAACCACCTGTGATTGGCTAGATGTGGACGCGGGAGCGAAGGCGAAATTGACACTTCAGTCTGAAGATGATGGCAGAGCAAGCCATCGAAAAGTCACTGTTAAAATCTTTGAACCGGTTGGAAACTCGAGAGGAATTTATACATGCCATTCACCGGGAAAGACCTCGTACTTTAATAAAATTTTCAAACTGTTAAAAATTTGATCTTTAACTAATTTCATACCTATCACATGAAGGGGATATTACAATATATATGCTGATGACCCTCTACGTCTTCACATTATTTTAGAAAATGGACCCCTAAGTCACTCCGCACGGGATGGACCCAACGTCGATATTGAACAGAAATAAATTATCAATTATTACTATATATCTCATGATAAGCCAGGTATGCAATATTACGACGTCAAGTTGCACTAATAATTGATAATTTTTTTTTGCTCAAACTTGACGTCGTAATATTGCATATCTGATTTTTTACTCTCCATTTTTCTTTTTCTTAGTTGCAAATGGCCACTTTTGTGTTTTACGACGCTCTTTGTGTTAGTTCCAGCTTACAGTACAGTATTGCAATGTGTTTTTTTTCTTAATGTGCAAATATAAATTGATGCAAAATATTAAGAAATGTGAATGTGTTTTAAAAACAATATTTCCAGGCGGGATAAGAAGTTGTATCGACGTATTTCTTGAAGAGAATTTAATAATGATGAATTAATTAATTGTTCTCGCAAATGTTGGAGGAGAATACACATTGTTATCTTGGAGTTGAAAAAAAAATAGTTCGCACAGCCAATGTCACGCAGTTGATGTGGAAGGCTGTTTTAGTGTTATTACTTTGTGTGGTGTTTTATTATTAAATACGTAAAATACTAAATATCGCCTGGAGATTTCGGAAAATATTAATCTTGCTCCATAAACAACGGTTAAGAAGAACTGCGCATTGATACAAGGAACGCCGCCGCCGCGACATTTGAATTATCGCAAAGCGAGCTGTGGACGGAATGTTGTTTAGTTTCGTGTAAACAATTTTCTCGGTGGTGAAGTGAAGAAGGTCCGATACAATCAAGTTGATGGAACGATTTAGTGTTATCCATTAGTAAGGTACGTTTCAAATGTTTTTATTACAAGCCTAACTGGTGTACGTTAATAGTGGTTCTTTAACTTTAAAAGTCGATCCGTAGACGCTGACGACATTAGAAAGCCCCAACTAGAAATGTGACCATTCAATTGCGAGTTAAACTGAAAAATAATTACCTGGATAATCGTAGCTTGAGCAAAACATTTAAATTAGGCGCCTTTTACTGCGTCTATTATTGGTGGCGCGCTCTATTTGAAAGGTTTCTCTTTCTGCTACCGAAGATTTATGAAACTAGTGTAAATATTTCTGCATATTTTCTGCATATATTATTAGTTGCACTAATAATTGATAATTTTTTTTTGCTCAAACTTGACGTCGTAATATTGCATACCTGGCTTATCATGAGATATATAGTAATAATTGATAATTTATTTCTGTTCAATATCGACGTTGGGTCCATCCCGTGCGGAGTGACTTAGGGGTCCATTTTCTAAAATAATGTGAAGATGTAGAGGGTCATCAGCATATATATTGTAATATCCCTTCATGTGATAGGTATGAAATTAGTTAAAGATCAAATTTTTAACAGTTTGAAAATTTTATTAAAGTACGAGGTCTTTCCCGGTGAATGGCATGTATAAATTCCTCTCGAATTTCCAACCGGTTCAAAGATTTTAACAGTGACGTTTCGATGGCTTGCTTTGCCATCTTCAGACTGAATTGTCAAATTCGGTGAGTGTTAGCATTTATATAGTCTGAGGCAAGTCTGTGCAAGCACAAACCGCCTGTAATTGGCTAGATGTGGACGCGGGTGCATATATATATTCCTTTACATTTTTGCTTATCTTATTCAGGCAGTTGCTCAACAGCAACAACAACAGCAGCAGCAGCAACAACAAGTAACTGCAAACAGTCAGCAACAGCAAGTTGTGAGTCAGCAGCAACAGGCTCAACAACAGCAGCAGCAGCCAACTCAGTCCAAAGAGTTCAATACAGCTTCTCTGTGTCGGTTTGGTCAGGAAACTGTTCAAGACATAGTTTCCCGAACACAAGAAGTATTTCAAGCTTTAAAGACTATTCAGGTTAGGACTGTGAAGTAATTAATGTTAACCAATTTTAAAAACCTGATAATATTAGTAATGATAAAGAATCTCCCAGTCCAGTGTTAATTTATTTATGATCCAATTTTTTTTAAAAATTAATGTTTTATAACTGTTGCTATTTATTTGAGATTGATGCTTCAATAAATTATTTCTATTATGTATTTTAGATGAATATGCTCTTGTGAGACTGAAAGGAAATAAATGAGCTATAACTGTTTTGATTGATTTTTTTTATTGCAAGTAACTAATTAAAGTAAGCCTTGTGTATTCTTCTATATTATTTTCTTAGGCAGACAGATAACCAGTACCGCCTATTTATATCTGCTTATTTTATAAATTGGATACTCTTATTTATTTTTACATTTTGTTATAAAATAAGAATAGTATTTCTGCGATGATAAATTAATTATACCAATTGCTTCTTTTTGTAGCCTCCAAATGGAACTGCCCAAGGGGCAACAACAAGCAATGAAAAAAAGGCTAAAGTTCAGGAACAGCTTCGTACAATCCGTATCCTGTTCAAGAGGCTGAGGCTAATATATGACAAGTGCAATGAAAACTGCCAAGGAATGGAATATACTCATATTGAGGTAAGCATAGATTTATAAGATTCTATCTACATAGAAAATTTCTGAAACAAAGAAAGAATTGTATGTGTGATACAGAGGTGTAAATTAGTGCTCATTGAATTAATTGTGCACCCAATGAATGTTCAGAGATATTTTAAAAAACATGAACTGTTATTGAGCAATTTTTAATTAAAACTATTATTTAGTAATAAATTTGTCGTTGAATTCAATATGTGTGCCAAGTATCGAAAGTGTATAGTTAAATCTTAAAAAAGTGTTATTCAACTATGGCAATAAAAAAAGGATATAAATTTGTAATTCTTGAGTATTTATGGAGTTGACTAGACAGTTACAAATGGAAAGAAAACCACTGGATACTTTAGGCCTGTGGAATAGATGAAACAATTGCAAATTGCAAAATATCTTGAAGATATCAAAACAAAGTAGCAGAATTTAAAATGTTAACTAAAAGGTGAATTGAGGAAAGTGAACATTAAAAGAAGACAGCGGACAGAAGATATGTATTGGGAATATTTTTCATCCATGAATTTCATCCTATTTCAATAGGTAAAAAGCGACAGGTGCTAGTATTGTTCTTGACGAGATGCAATAACGTAACTAAGCTATCTTATCAGGTAAACTGCTACAAGAGAACATGTCGGGGAAACTATCCAGAGCTCTCTGGCGGAGAAGTTTGTGCCAGGGTTCACTATTATATATAAAATGGTACGCTCTGTTTTTCAGAGTGTGGGACCTTTAAATAAAGAGAGAAAGATAGTTGACTCTTTTTTCACCTCATTTCTAATTTTTTTTGGTTAATGTCCAGTAGCTGTACAATTGTATTTTTATATCTTCATGTCTGTCTTAGTAACATCTGTAAATAATATTTTTCTAATACTGGTTAAACTTAAGAAATAGGATATTGTCAAAAATCAATAAGCGATGTATAATAAATGTCACACACTACTCAAAATCTTGATAATTTTCCATGCAGAAAAAGTGAAATATTAATAAAAATATTTTTTAAAGTTTATGCATTTGCCTAACTGCAAACGACTGCATAATTTTGTACTTCAATAAAACAAATGTCTGTACACACATGTTACTTATATAATTATTTTGTTGTTTTAGAGTCTAATTCCATTGAAAGAAGAGTGGGATATGAAATCAGATGAGAAGAAAACTTCTGAATCCTACAGACTTGCTTGTGATGAAAACAAAGAAATCATGGAAGTAAGTTTTATATTGCAGTTGGTTTGTGCCTTTTACAAATATTGACTGTCTAGATTTTCGTAACCATCTTTGTTAGGTCTTCTTGATGTACTCTAATCTTTTAGCATCTCTTTTTCCCACTCTACTGATACTTTTTCTGTAGAAACCTTGATAGTTATGCAGTTAGATAGCATAAGGTATATGGTGTATATTCTCCTATCTGTTATGGTATTCAGTCCTAAGACTGGTCTGATGCAGTCAGATGTGCACATCTTTAATCTGCTTAGCCTATTCCATCCTTGGCATCCCTCTTCTGTTCTTACCCCACCCACTTCCATCTAATGCTAATTTTACAAAACCCTCGTGTCTCAAAACATGGTCTATTAATCTATCACTTCTCTTAGACAACGTCCTCCTTATTGTTCGCTTTTCCCCTATTCTCTAAAGAACGTCTGCGTTTGTGATTCTATCCACCCATATGATTTTCAGCGTTCGCCTATAACACCACATTTCAAAGGTTTCTATTCTTTTCCTTTCCCCAACTCCTATTGTCCATGTTTTGCACCCATATAATGCCACACTCCATACAAACATTTTTAGCAACAATTTCCTAATATTCACAATTAAATTACCTAAGTTAAACAGCATGGGTGACAGACCGCATCCTTAGGTTACTCCTTTCTTGATTACAGCTTTTGTTTCTTGATCCTCTATTATCAATACTGCTGGGTAAGAAAGGAAATAGCTTCTCTTAAAATTTTAGAGTATATTTCTTGTCGGACGTGGCAAATCTGAAATTTACTTTCAAGATTATCAGATGAAATTTATGTAACATTTAAAATGGTATATCCTTGAAAAAGAATATGGACATTATTTTTATTTTATGTTACAGCAAGTTATTCTGAAGAACAGACATTTGAAGGAAATAATAGATCATCTGCGCCGAATAATCTGGGAAATAAATACAATGCTGACAATGCGTCGGTCGTGAATATAGACTGAGTTGATATTCAAATTTACAAATAGTGAAAGAACACTAGTGTAAGCCATTGAATATATTTCTGTGAAATATTAATTTGATTACAGTACAAGTGAAGTTGATTGGTGGAAGGTGTTGAATTGTATTCAAACTTTTAAATTCTGTTAACTGTATCAGTTTGCAAAGTGAGTTGGAGCTACTGTTAAATAAGTTGCCTGTCTTGTGATTGTAACTAAAATTGTTCATTGTACCTGTTACCAAAAAAAGTATAATTGAATATGTAGTATAATTTTCTAAGATATTTAACTTTTTAGTTACATTTACTAAAGGATTTTCAATAAGGGCAGATTGACATTGAAATTGCTGTGTGTGAGGTGTTAACAAAATTATTTTTTTTATAAGAAAGGGCATACCTGGGTCTTCCAAATAAAAAAGAATTTTGTTAATACCTCCCATATACCTTATTTTATTCTATTTCAAATTTAACCTGCCCTCATTCGAAAAAACTTGTAGAACAAATTTGGTTGTTATGGTGTGTGGTTCACAATCCGACATAGTTTATTCTAACTAAATATCTATAATAATATTTCAAAGTATGGGATACCACTTAGTGTCAGAGCAGTTGAAATTCAGCATTGTATTATGTGCAAATTTTTGTTTTTTATATTTAAGCTTTCTTATAAATTTATTATAAAATACATGTAATTAAATATTTTGTTTTTTGCCACACAATTTATGAATTTGCTAATTGCTACTTGTATGAACTTCCATTTATTCCAGTCTAGTCAATTGTCACAACAAAAACCCCTCATAAGAGAGTAAGAATTGTCCTGGTGTAAATAAACTGTCCTCTGGAATTCAGCTAATTTAAATATTTATTATAGTGAAACTAGGAGTATAGGATGCATACTGTTTCTGCATGGACGGAGGCTCTGCTGCCACATACCAAAACACACAACACATAACCATAAATGCAGTTCTCATATAATAAAGTCAATGTCCTCGGTTCCAGAAAATATTTCAAATTTTCAGAGGCATAGTCCACCCCTAATCACAGGCTACTTTCTTGGACCACATAAGTTTAACTCCATTTCTGCCTTGCTTGCATTGGACTGCAATCCAATCCCAATATTAAAAAAATGCTTCTCGCTACTCCCCAAGCGTTGCCTTCGAACACCCTTCCAACATCTCAATATTCTCATCCTACTTTACACCCCCTCACTTGTGGTAGGAACAGGTGTCATGTTTGCCTACTTAATAGCCACTTACAAAATCAAAGAAAACATAGCCTCCCTCTTCTATCATATCATTTATCAGAATAATTTCAGACACCTTTCTATAATACTATAAACCTTTACCTGAATGTATTGCTGACCACCACAGCACTGCATATATCTAAAGCCACGGTACCAATTATTCTGATTAATTCTGCACACAGATTCATCCTCCCCCTCCCCCTGGTTATTCAGATTTTAAACATAATTTATGGTAACTTTTATAAGTAGCGAGTAATTTGGTAACTAAATGTGTTGGAACACATGTCAATGATTAAGAATTTTAAATTATTTGCAATATGAGTGCCTATGGAATTTATAAAACAATTTGTGTATGTTTATTTAATCCTGAATTGTTGATTTTCCAATTCGAAATGTGTCATTCTCAAAGTTCTAAAGTATTCTTTAATATCTTCTATTGACATTTCTTTGAGAAGTAGAACCTTGTAGTTCACTCTTTATATTGTAAATGATGGGGGGAATATTAATTAATGATTTTAATAATTGGGTTTAAATATATACATTTATTAATTGTAAACACAATAATTTTAATATGGGTCATGTGTGTGTATATATTATGTACAAAAATAATTAATTAAAATGGGATTGTATTAAAGATCTCAGGGTATTAATGGTTTGGGTGACCACGTGTAGCAGATTTTTCGTTCGTTGACGAACCTGAGTTGTTTTCATATGCCTCTTGCTGTAACCTCCGTGTTGTGGAACTTGAAGTGGCCAGTCGACAATAGCTGCTGCCGGACTGATCAAAGCATAGTCCACCTCTCCTCTGCCACCTCACCAATCTGCTCTTGCAGTTACTTCTCTGCTGCCAATCTCCTTTCACCACCACCCTGTATCACCAGCAATCTCTTCCTCCACCACTCTCCTTCAATATCATCTCTCCAAAATTGTCTCCGCCAGCCTCTTTAAAATCTTGTCCCGACTTATCCGACACCTATCACTAAGGTGGCAGGGATGGATATTCACCAATCATATTCCTTGTTTCATTTGGGGAACACACGCCACCCGGTCACCAAATTCTCAGGCAGATTAAGACATTCTGAAACTGGCGACGAGGTGTCCGAGCTTTATGGTCCAAGTGTTAGTCGCAGTCCCTTTGTTTAGATTCCGAGCTGCCAAGACGACGCGGAAAAAAACCCTTCTTCCTGGCTAACCCCGGACACGTGACTGTTTGTTTATACAGGTTACTTGCCTTTAGACTGGCCAAAACGCAGCGAATGTACCCTGTAAATAGTCAGTCGAGGACGCTAGGGGAACTTGGAAATTCCTTACTATACAGAAATATTTTTCAAACCCCTTTATTTTCTATGGATTTTAAATGCTTCTTAAAAACCGAAGTTGTATAACAACGATTTTTTTTGTTAACAGGTGATCCTGAAACAGGCAACTCCCCTTTAATAGCATAGGAAGGGAATTGAAAAGGGGGATGCGGAAGGTAGAGTAAGGTAGCCAAGGGTTAACTAGGGCCCCCGGGCTACGGTTTAAGGATCCTACCCGGTGTTTCACCTAAAGAGATGCAGGGAAAACCCTAGAAAACCTGCATCAGGTAGGTCGGGCATTGGGTACTATTCTCACACCCTTCCGAATGACGGGAGACGAGTTTGCTGTGGGGTCGCAGCATTCCCTTCTCAGTGTCTCCACGAGTTTTAGGAGGCGGTTGGCCTACTGATCCAATGGGATCAGCGGACAACTCTTGCCTTATGACCAAGGTCTTCGACCCCAGTACATAAGCCTCCTAAAATAGTTGAAGGTGTCTCGGCATGTGAGAACTTTGCTAAAACCCCAGAGGCCTGCGAGAGAAAACTCCCACAGGCACCCATTTTGAAACAGGCAACTCTTTTTTTGGATAAACAGGCTACCTGAGGGTGATCCTGAAACAGGCAACTCCCCTTTAATAGCATAGGATGGGAATCGAAATGGGGGGGGGGGGATGCGGAAGGTAGAGCAAGGTAGCCAAGGGTTGATTAGGGCCCCCGGGCTGTATTTTAAGGATCCTACCCAATGTTTCACCTAAAGAGATGCAGGGAAAACCCTAGAAAACCTGCATCATGTAGGCTCCGAAGAATATAATAGCGGAATCTTTTTTAAACCAACTGCGAGTTATAAGGTTTGCCCTGAAGTGAGCATAAATAGATGATACCGCATTTTTTTTATTTATATTCAATTAATTCAACTATATCGAAATTCTGTACCTGTTTTCATTTTTAGGGCAAAATCAAATGAAGTATTTCGGCACGAACAAATAAATTGATTCTATTTAAACGTTATTTATATTCCTTATTACTCCAATTCTAAAAACGAAATTTCGCTTTCTTTTAAGAGTGGACAATTTTTACTAGAGGACAAGGAATAAATTTACTAAAATACGTGAGGGAGAAATCATGTTTTAAAAGGCAGGATTTAACCTGCATCAGGATTGTCTGTCAGAATGGGAGGACAACAGGAAAGGGGTACAATAAAATATCAGATCAGTAGTATTGATACATACATAAATTTTTCTATTGGTAAAATTTTAACAAGTGTAATTACATTAATATGTAGAAAATGAGGGTAATAGCGCATACCACAACAACAATATGCTACATTTCTAATTCTGAGATGTAGTGTCTAAATTTTAAAAACTCTTTGGATGGCTGTTGCTCAAAATGCATTTCCCACACTCTTGAGAAGGGGGCAGCTGCCTCCAAAAATTTGAAGAATACCTACAATATATTATGGTGACTGCCATCTGGAATTTTCAGTTAACTGCCCCCTTCATCATGGAGATAAGGAAAAGGATAAGAAGTGACTGCCAGCCATTATATATATATAAGGAAATGACATTGTCATGTTAATTAAAACAAAGGAAAGGAAAGAGAGAGAGAGAAAGTAAGTGATTTACCTGAGGTTCATAGATGGTAGAAACCTTGTGAGTTGGAGTTCTTGAATTTTCGGAGGCACCGCCCCCTTCATCAGAAAGTTAGGAAGACATTTCCAGTGATCAGCTAGCCGACAACTGAGCAGCCAAATTTTTCTGTGCTGCTAGCTTAGGTCATAAACAATTGACCCAACCAGGTCACCAACTTTCTCTCTCAATGATGGTCTGGGAAGAGGCAAGGACTTGATGGGGGTTGGGGAGATGCATACTAACATCACCATCTTGACACACACTCATTAAAAATCATCCATCCTCAAAGGTGTCACACATATATACAACCACCCCTCAAACACACATCAAGGCATACACAACTTAGACACACACACAGTATACACACATCAGGTTTTATTACGCATACAAATTCCAATGAGCTCGTGCTATTTCAGGTGCTGTTGGTGGGGGGGGGCAAGGTGAAGGTAAAGAGCTGTAGGATATTGAGTCCAGGGCTGTCTGGACTGCAAAACATGCTGAAATGAAAGTTCTTATAGATGGAGTTCGCTTCTGAAGAATCTAGAGGTAGGACTTTTGAAGGGGGTCAGTGTGAAGCACTTGTTGAAGTTGTGGCTATGGGGAATTGTGTTTTGTGGAATTTTACTGTACTGCGGTGGTTGACAATCCTTTCAGGGACGGGTCTCTTTGTACGGCCAATGTAAAAGAATGGGCAGTTTATGGTGTGAGTGGACAGACAGGTTATATTTTCCCTAATTTTGTTTGTAGTACTGTTGGTCATCTGTTTCTACCTCACGGTCTCCAGCCAATTGTAGGTTGGGGGCGTGGGGTTTGTAGGGTCTGACTAGAATATAGCAGAGGTTAGGTGGGCGCCTAAAGACAACCCTTGGACAGTTGGGTAGTATGGTTGGGAGGATGGTTTTTCACGTCTCATGTCAGTATATGATTGTAGTCCAGTGTAGGCAAGACGGAGGAAAGAGTTGGGTACTGTAGTCGAGGGAAGTAAGTAGTGGTTAGAGGAAGACTACGTTCTGTGTGATGGTTAGGGGTGGGAATGGCTACTTGAGAAGTGGAGAGAGCATGGGCTATTTGCTTCTGGAGGAGGTCTACAGGGTAATTTCTGTTGTGGAAAGCATTGAATGTGCTGTCAGTATAGGATGCAAGGCTGCGCCAAGTAGAACATGAGAGCTCTCCTAAGGGCTAGACTGTAGGGGAGGGTTTGTTTGGTATGTTCAGGGTGGCAACTGGAAAAGTGGAGATACTGAAGGAAGTTAGGAAGTTGGTTTTATGTGGACAGCGGTGGTAGTGAGGTATGTCCACATCGAGGGACGTGATGTTAGTGGGGGAATAGTTCCATGTGAAATTGACAGGGAATTTAGTGTTGAGGTCATTGAGGGAGTCTGTGAGAGCATCTAGTCTGTGGGCCCATAGTATGAAGATGTCATCTATGAACCGGAACCAAGTTAAGGGTTTAAGTGGAGAGGAATTTAGATATTGTTGTTCCAGTTGCTCCATGAACAGGTTGGCATAGGAAGAGGCCATCCGAGTGCCCTTGGCAGTGCCGCTGATTAGGTGGTAAATTATCTTGGAAGGAGTAGTAGTTTCTGGTGAGGAAAAACTGGGCGAGTGATATCAAAAAGTGGGTGTTTGAGAGGGGACCTGGAGGCCTGTGAGAAAGGAAGTGTTAAGTGCCAACAGGCCACTGGTGTGGGGGATGTTGGTGTATAGGGAGACAACATCTACGGTAACTAGTAGTGTGTCCTGCGGGAGTAGTGTAGGTAATTCATGAAGGCGACGGAGATTGGTATCTTGGATGAATGATGTGAGATTTTCTACTATTGGCTGGAGAGAGATAGAAAGTAGGTGACTTACCTGAGGTTCACAGATGGCAGGCACCTTGCGAGGTTTGGAGTTCTTTAAATTTTCAGAGGCACCACCCCCTTCATCAGGAAGTTAGGAAGACATTTCCAGTGATCAGTTATATATATAATCTCTCTTAATTACTGAAAGCACAGTTTTCTATTTAAGTAAAATTTAAATCAATATATATACACACACAATTAATGGGGAAAGGACAGAGAGATAGAAAGATGACTTACCTGAGGTTCATAGATGGTAGACACCTTGTGAGTTTTGAGTACTTGAATTTTCTGAGGCACCCTTCATCAGGAAGTTAAGAAAACATTTCCAGTGATCGGCCATCCATGAACCTCAGGTAAGTCATCTTCTTTCTATCTCTCTGTCCTTTCCCCATTAATTGTTATAATAAACATGACAATGTCATTTCCTGACTCACAGTTCAGTCAATTGTAGTTCAAGACTCATAGTTAGCTGTCCCACGAACATGTGTGCTCGAATGAGAGTCCTAACTAGTTCATTTGTCACAGTTCATGCTTCACATTTGGTCATTAATTGATATCAGAGTGCTTCGAAGAAAGAGATAGCTCAATACCTGGAATTAAAAGGAAAAAGAGAGGGGAGGAGGTTTACCTGAAATTAAAGCTCAATGTGACCATTCAGGGCAGGACAGGAGGAAGTGATACTAAATTTAGCAAATTAATATATAACCATGGTTTTTCTGAAATTAGATTAATGGAGCTTAAGATTTGTATCACTGCCAGTCAATGCCTACTATCAATTTAACACACTGCAATTTCTCCAGGACTTATGAAACATTTCATTACAGATGGTAATTAATAACGGGGACCTTGAAACTAGGTGTTACTATAATAGACCACATTGTTCATCTCTCTTTGCTATGTTTTCTTCTGTAACAGTTTGCCTTGAAAACTATTCAATTTGACACTATCAACATAGCATTTTTCCAAAGCTGGACAACATTGCTTTCTTAAAAGCAGGGAAAAAATTATATTAAATATATACGGCAATTCCAACAGAACTTGAGAAATTTTCCGGAAGAAGTGGGAATTTCTTAAAAGAGGGTACCTTAAAAAGGGGTTTTAATGTATATTCATACTTACATACATCACATACAGGTGTTCTGTTAAGGAGTTTTTACGAGTGTCATTCCAGGATTAATTAAGTGCTATGATTTTGCCACTGCTGATATATAGTAACCAAATTCACAGACTCCCTTGGATATAATTTTTGTTGTCTGCATGTGTTCACCAAATTCGTGAGACTCATAAAAGCCAAATTAACTAGTTCAGAACAATTGGCAAACTGTTCACTTAAAAGCATGATCTTACAAGTAGATTCACTTACATACTTTCATGTTATGTATAACCATCAAGTTACCGAAGAACATCACAAAGGATACTCAATTGCCTGTGAAGACTGTCAACTTCTTCTTCTTCTTCCGACGTGTTCGTCTCATAACTACAGTTATTACAAATACACTTACACTTCATCTTCTTATATGCATCACATTTCCTTTTGGGGCAAAGATTATGAAGTCCACCTGAAGAGCTGGAAGTATCAAACAAATATTCTTCTGTAGACCTTTCTTGTTCGCCATCCACCAGGCACAGGCACTTATGCGTTGATTCAAAGTCTATAAAAAATGAAAACAAGTTTAACAATCAAATACTTGTTATCACCCAGTAATGAATACTTTTGAGAAATATCTGGATATTTTAATAAGTAGAATTAGTATTAGTTCTTATGACCAATAGAAACTTTGGGGGAGGAAGAAAAGGATTAAAGAAAACTAAACTGTGTAAACAGAGTAGCACACACAGTCTTTGACTTTCAACTAATCTGAATTGAAAGGCAAAAATTCAGTTTTAAATGTAATTCAGATTTAAGTCTAATAAATTAAATTCATTGAACTACTAATATTGAATAAACTCACTTTTTGTTATACAGGTAAATATAATGTAATAAGTAATTTTTATCACTACGATTAGTCATTGTAGGAATTCACGGGTAAGGGCTTATTGTGTGCGACATAACCCCTAGAAGCAAGTCAAATGTTTTGAGGCTAAATGGTTGTTGACCTGGGAGAGGTTCGCGGTCAGGGTGGACCGTAAACTTTCATTTGAAAACCCTCAGGATGTGGGGGGCAAGTTTCGGAAGTGATAAATATAGGAGATTTGTTTATGTATGAAGTTGATTGATGTGAATGACTAGAAAGGACAGTGTGCATTGGAGAGAGTGCAGTGTGTTTTTGGAAACAGAGAGTATGGTGTGGTTTTTTGGAGAGACTGAGGAGAAATGTTTCAGGAGAAATGAATTAAGTGGTCATGGAGACATGACAGTTTGGTGAGAGTGGAAGGAGTGAAGTGATGTTTTGAAAGGAGTACAGTATATAATTAGTGGTCGAGAAGTCAGAGTGTGAGAGCGGATGATTTAAGAGATAATCAAGTTTTGAAGAGTGATCAAAGGCTGAACGCATATTTATGCAGTGAAGAGAGACATCATCGCAGAGGTGTCAAGAACCGATCCTGCTCATGGTGATACCACACGTCCCTGCTCTTGCAGGTGTCTGGGCACAATCTACAGACAATGCACTGAGACCTCCAATAGTAAGCCCACCCATTCCCTTTTTGCTTCATGTGGTTGTGAGTACCATGACCAGATGTGCCACTGCACATTAAATTGTCTCATATAATTCAGGAATGTTATTAAATATTTTGATTTAGCTTAGAGTAGTATATGTCCGAGTGAGTATGAATGTGAGCAACATTTAATGATTGTAGAGCTGGAAAAGTGAGCTTTGGCCAGTATTTAACTGAAAAATTAAATTGTTTAAAACTTTAAACCCTTGTTTAATTATTGAATAAACCTTCCCTCCCGTAAATAATTAATTAAAGCCAAGACCCATGAGAGTCTCATGCTTGGCTCAACAACTTGACGCTGGCCATCTCCCTCGAGATCATGCGGTTTGCAATTGTTGTTTTGATGATATATTAATTCTGTGTAAGCAGTGCCACCCGGGCTGGCATGTGACGTGTAAGGATCTGAGGGAAAGGGGAGCATTACAATAATTTATTTTATAGTCACATTAATGAATGAAAATTTCAATAAATATATATTTATAGAGAAGTATTCCAAATTAAATGCAAACTAAGCAAAATGTACACAAAATTAAGAGATACTCACAATTATCTTCTTTAGCTTTCGGAGAAGCTAGAGTTAGCCACCAAAATGTCTGTTCGAGGCACTGTCTAAATCCAGGTATCTGTTGAAGTCTTTCAAATTTCTGTTTCCCATGACACAAACTTTTCAAGCACTGAAGTTGCAATGAGGCATTACAAGAAGTTGAGTAAATAACCCTCAAGCATGAGTTAGCTGATGTGGAACTGACCATAGGGTAAAGCTCTTTGCCACTCCTTTGATTCAGGTTTGTATATGCTAGACCTATATTCAAAATTTTAATCTAATTATTCAAATGAATTGATAGTTTAAAATCTTATAAAAAATTAAAATATAACCACAACTGTTATAATTATTGTAAATAAACTAGGGAGCTTGATATGACCTCTTCAGTTGTTTCTAGATATAAAAAGAAATAGTTAAATATAAATCGATCAAAATAGTTGATTTCCAAATACTGTATGTCTTTGCATTATTATGATTTAAAATTTTATTATTAAATTAAACTCTTGTGTTTAAAACTTCTGTTACCTCAATTTAAGTTTTATGAAGTTTGTATTCCTTCATTTCAGTACTGCATGTTGTGGTAGTAGTACAAAATTTTCTGTTATAAGGTTTTAAATGCCACATTTTTAATTATGTAAGTAATCATTTAATAACTAAATGTATTTGTTTATTTGGAAATCAACTATGTCCATGAATTCTTATTAAACTTGGGATGAAATATTTTGTTATATGATTGTTTTTGAATTAAATTTCTATTTGACTTTTGTCAAGTTTAACATAATTTTTGCAACAAATGTTTAATATTTCCAGTTACTATCGGAAGCTAATTATTTCAATTAATTTAAAAAAGAGAATCTCAAGTAATGTGTGTACAATTTATAGTGATGAAATAAATAATAACACTGTCAATAAAATAAACATTACCCTGAATATATCTAGTGTATTTCATACATAATATGCCAAGGAAAAATTAATGTAAGTAGTATGTGAATAATTTACTCTATTGTTAAAGCACAAGTATCCAATGTGTGTGACTTCATCACATTTCAAATATATCATTAATTTGTAATTTATCCTCAATGGATGCTCCTCTATCTCTCTTCTCTATCCATCCCATTTAAAACCTAAAAAAACAAGATTGACTATATTTGGTAAATGGAGGAAATGATTAACTGTTGGTATATGTTTTATAATAAGCATTGTGAATGACTGAACCATGTTACATGAAGACTAGGGCACCCTCCATGCAATTTCATTTTTTGTAGTAAATTTATCCACACACACTATTTCATGCTAATCAAACCGAAGAGGTGGTCAAGTCTCTTCTCCTTATAAAGATAATCGATTGTTTCTGTGTATTTTTCTGTATGCATGTTCTTATCTAAGGTACCAGTACCTTACAGTAGCTGTGATGAAATTCAGCTACCCTAAAGTAAGAGGAGTGAAAAGGTAAATAATAATGTGATGCTCTCTTGCTGTTAGTTTAATCACATGTTGACTAAGAGATTATTCCCATTAAATATTGTAGCAGGTTAATATACATTAATTCCAGGAAACAACTATTAGTAATGTATTTTGTGTTATCATAGACAGAACCTGTTTATGTAAAAATGTATGGAAACATTAGTTATTTAATATATTTCAAATGTCTGTTAAAAGGTAGATTAATTTATGTTATGAAACAATTTTTAAGGAAATATTATTATTTCATGTAATTGCTTACCCAATGATACTCTGTTCAAATAAAATTCCAGAGTCCCTTTCCACATATCAACATGTATGCCAACAATACTTCCCTGACCAAACTTTGGACCATATTTACAACGTACTCCATTATGTTGTATTGTACCTGCAAAAAACCATAATGGACTTAAGGAATCACTAGCTTTAATATAAATTAGTAAGCTATAATGTTAAATATAAATCAGGCATAGATTGTAACATGTTAACTATAACAGTTCCTAACAACTTTAAATTAATGAATTTTTACATTTTTAAGAAATTTTCAGCTCCTAATTTCATACTCACGGAGAGAAGAGTTTCTGGTTGCTTGTTGACAACAAGCGGTTGGCTTAAAGATTTTGTACTGTATGACGTTCCATATATTAGAGAAATTAAATTATATAAAGATACTAAGAGGAATTATTGCATTATTATTCAATGCAATGTGACAGAATTGTGTTTAAATATCATATTCTCAGATCTACAGGAAATTTTAACACAGCAGTAAGGAAACGGCAGAGTCCAGGACTATAAAATTTAAAATAGTAGGAGATTCCGGTGACTCGAAAAAAGACCATGATGTAAGAGTTTATTATATGTAACTGGTATTATTAGTAACATATGTCAAACAACAGTGTAGCATCACACATCACAGTATAATAATAAAAATACATTTGGCAAAAGGAAAATAAGTGAAAATGGACAGAATTTTATTGACAAAATATTTAAAAAAACCTTTAAATCCATAAGATTATTTTTAAGAGACAATTTTTTAACTGGTATAAAAATTTGTACCTTCATTATATTGAATTGTTGATTTTATTTACAAACATCATAAATAAACTAAGAGCAATATATTTTAATGAAATCAGTTACTTTTGGATTGATTTAAAACAAATTACTAAAAACAACACAAGTGCAGGCATATTCTTTGAATGCTATTAATTATACTGATATACAAAGTCTAACCAGATATTGGTTAAAGTGTCCTGCTAGATTAGAGAATTTAAAAAGGAAATGTTAAAGCTAGACATAGAAGGAATTAATGAAGTTAGATGGCAGGAAGGGGGTCCAGTGCCTAGCGTTGCTGCCTCACCACCCAGAGGTCCTGGTTTCGAATCCTGGCATGGGTTTGGATGTTTGTATCGTCATGGGCATGAAGACCAGGATTAAGACCGTTGAAGGATCGATATGCTGACCATGTGTCACTCCAAACTCAGAATATGCCATGCAAGATGACAGTCCGCAGTTCACTCGGTAGGTCCAGGCCCTCAATGGGCTGTAGAGCCATGGAGAAAGAAAAAGAAAGAAAACAAAAAGATGGCAGGAAGAGCAAGATTTTTGGTTGCATGAATGTATGACGAATAGCACAAAAGCAAATAAAGGGTCTACAAATGAATGAAAGGCTGGGGTAACAAATAAGTTATTATGAACATCAAAGTGAAAGGTTTGTTACCATAAAGTTAGATATGGAACTACTGCCAATGACAATAATACAAATTTAGATGCCCATAAGTGCCACAGAAAATCTATGAAGAAATAATGAAGTATGTCAAAGGAAATGAGAATTTGATAATAATGGGTGATTGGAAGGCGTTATATGGGTGTGAAACATGGACAGTAGGAAGTTGAAATGCGGTGCTATACGGTGCTATGCGGTGAGGCTGTGCAGATGTATTCAGCTCTACACAATCTAGACTGATGGTTGGAAGTGAAGACTTGTCCAGCACTTTGCAACTGCTGAATGAAGGAGACTGAGTCACATAGAAGCTGTAAAGAGGTATGCTGCTAATTTTCCAATCCAAGTCGTTGAGGGGGGGATCGCTCATGGTATTAAACCTGTGTAAAGGAGATCTAATTGGTTCAACGAACCCCCAATTTCCTTGTAAATGTTTCCCTCAATAATGTATGCCCTGTATATCCCCCCCCCCCCTTCCTACAGTGGATTGTCTGTTTACTGTGGCAGAGTAATTTGGCGATTCACAAATGAACAGGTGTAAAATCTGCCAAATATTTAAAAGGAGAGATTTCTAAGATATTCTGCCAGGTGTCACAATCATATTTGTTCTCTCAAATCCATTTCCAAGATGTGAACAATGGCAATGTTGTATATTACTTCTAAAGACAAAGTATTTGCTACTGTTAAATGAGTGTACTGATTGTAATCACTCTTCATTGATGAAATTGTATGAATACAATTCTGTCCTACACCAAGACTTGCCTCGATATGAAAATCCCCAGGATTCCTTATCACATCCGAGAAGACTGCTGAAGTGAAACTCAGAACTTGTGAGTTGGACATGTGAAGTGCCGACACCTACCATCTGTAAAAAATAATAAATATATTTTCAATATTCTAATGTAACTATTTATTGAATGTATTATAACTAAGAATGTGCTATTTATGTAAAATCATGGTTTAATTTCTAGTAACTTGAACTTACCACATCTGTACCATATAGAGGTGAAAGGAACTTTATTTCCCAATAATATTCTTTCTCCGGCTCAAATGGAGTATCACCTCGCACTGCAGCCGTTCCAATACTATAACCAGGGTGAAGTAATACTTCTCTTTTATTGTCAAACAATAGTGTTCTCGGACAGTCAAAGCCATCATCCCAAGACCATTCATGAACTGAAAATAAGATATTTTGTTTGGCGTGAAAAATTTGTTTAATTAATAACTGTAAACATTCTATGCTAAAATTTCCTCTCCTCTATTATTCGCCTTAAATGATTGAAGTGCTTTGTAACTAAAATACCTAAGCTTTCCTTTTCAATGTCTTGAGCGTAAGTTTTCTTTGATCATATTTCATCACCTAAGAATATGCATTCTTAGAGCATATTACCTTTCTCCAATATTTCTATCTTTACCGACACACACACAGATATATATAGCTTATCCAAATGAATTCATTTAAACAGGAAAGGGAGAGAGACAGCTGATGTCTTACTTTAACTACACCAGGCTGGGATGCAGTAACATGTCCACTTTATGTAAGCCTAAGCTCACCCCCTCCCCTCTTCAGGTGAATGTCTGAACAACATGGTGATAGACGATTGTGCCAGAGTGTAAGCCGTTTCCATATTGCGATGTCTCCTTTGTCAATCTCAGCATTTACTCTCCATATCAATATATAATTTAATGTGACCTCATACGTGCGAGCAAAAGTGTTATCAATTACGTACTAGTGATCGTTTTAAAGCTCAGGTATGCACAAAAATCAAGAAGCTGGCTGAGTCACGTATATAGAATTAATGATGATAGGCTGGTAAAGAAAGTTTACCAATGTTACCCGTTAACATTAAAAACAAGAGGAAGACCAAAAATTTGATGGAGGGATGATGATGTGCAAGATTTTAAGAAGATAAACATCAAGAATTGGACGGAGAAGACTATGAATAGAAAAAGTTGAAAGGCTATTATAGAGCGGGCCAAGACAATGAAATAAATCATTGTAGTGCCTTCTGAGAAGATGATGCACAAAAATCTCAGTCGTGTCATTTTTACTGGACCTCCATCAATTTGGGAATAAAGAACAATATTGTTTCAATCTCAATCTGTCTACATTATGAATCCAAATACAAAACACCACAAACCATACCACATATTTGTATCTATTTATACATGTTATTAAGATGGTAATTAGGTTCATTGGATTTTATAAATTAATTACGGATACAGAAAAGCGAAGAACATAACTATTTATAAACATATTTCCTATTTATTGCCCAATTATTCCAATGATGACAACTTTTATTTAATGAATAAAGTTCATTCCTTACCGTCCCTGTCTTCTCCACAGCGGCATTTAGAACGTTTACCATCGTTCTTACACTCGCAATACGCACGGTGATCTGTGCGAGGTGCTTGACAAGACGTCATCATCACTCCTTTGACTTAATATCGACAATAATAGTGATGATTAATGTGGAAAAGAACGAAGGAAAATCTTCCAAAATAATAACGAATTTTAATAACCGTATTAAATTCGAACCATTGCATTTAAAATTGACGAAGCACTTGAAACGCACTGACACTTCCTTGGCGGGTTAGGACGACATTCAAACAATATTCACGACACAAGCTCTTTAACGCCATGACACTATCACGTTTACTGACAGTGCTACGATTTTTATGTCCAATCAGACGACTGCGAATTTTCGAGAGCCTCCCAGTCCATTCCATAAACAGACGCCTCTGCCAATAAATGGCATCTGGCCATTTGATTCGTCGGTAGGGAGAGCCCGCGTTATTTGAATGAGAACGAAACATGTCATGTCTCGAGTACAGACAGTACAAATATGGAGAAATAAACTATAATGGCTGAGATTAATTGCTTCTTTCTTCATCCCATAAAAGCTTAAAAACAAGATTCACACCGACAGGAATAAGAACACCACTTACATCTCTCTGTACCTAGAATGTATCAAGCCATTAGACTACCTGGCACGTGTCTCAGTTACTTACCTTCAACGGATATATATATATATATATATATATTATATATATATATATATGTATTTAATATTATATATATATATATATAATATTAAATACGTAGCAATAACATTATATGCTGACTTATTGACCGTCTTTTTATCATACTAGCAGTTACCAACCCTCTTACCTAAACCACACAATATCAACAAGCTCAATCTGTCTACATTATGAATCCAAATACATGATAACAGTCTATAGTTAACACCACGTATTTGTTTTTAGAAGCTAACAAATTAAATGATCTCCTGGTCATTGTTATAGACAATTTTACTTCTTAGTTTTTTCTTACAGGAGATTGGTGTGGATGATGTACAGTAGACTGTCTTACTAATTAGGGATATCTATAGTTTACTATTAATCCTGATTGTAATGGTTAACCCTACCTTACATGTGGAATGTTTATAAAATTATGAATGGGTTCTATCATAAGTTTTAAGAATTCAGAAGCATCTCTCTCTCTCTGTCAGAGAACACAGACACTGATTGAAACAAAATTATGGCATACAAAGCAACAAAAGATGAAATGTAAAAGCACTTATCCTTTGTCGACACAGCTTCTCTATCAGCTTGGAAGTCACCTCTCCAGACCCGCAAAGCCAAACTCAGAAGTAGATTGTAATATTGGGCATGCAGGTACTTCTCCACTCTTTCACCTTGTCCTTTGTCACATATGTAAAATAGTAGGAGTCAAACACCCAAAGCTGTGGCCATATCTAGGCTACAAACCTTGCATCTCAGCTTGGGCATGAACTCCAACACTTCCTCACCCTGACTGCACATTATTTTTCTCCTGTGCCAAAAAACTTTCTTCTAAGTCAATGTCCAGCTTTGTTCTCCTCCCATCACAGGGCCACCTGTCCCTTGTTTCGAGAACTGTTGCCCTAATATTTCCCACTCTTTCTTTTATTCTGGTATTTAGCCTCCCAAGGAAAAAAATTCATTTACTTGACTAAATTCATTAAAAATAAGTAATGCACATGATAAATAATTGTTTGTAGTCTTTTAGAAAGCAATGAGCTTCCAGTTAAAGCATTTCTACTTCCTTAGACTTTAATTAAATATGTAAACTTATATTTATATTTAATAAGAAAATAAAAACTTTTTTAAGGTCTTGCTTTTTTGTCAGCTGCATATTATAAGAATTTTTTATATATTTCCCATATATTTATCTTTCTTTGACCAGGAACTACAAATAATTTATTATTACATTCATCCTCTTTGTTTCATATTAGTCAACACTCTGAATAATGTTTAAGTATTCATAGAGTATGTTTGCACAGTCAGGCGACAAGGTTAAGTTTGGTTTTGTATTCTGCTCATTCAGAAATTTACACGCTCCTTACTATCAAACATGGTAACAGCCACTTCGGATAAATTCCCAAAGATATGTCTTTACAGAAGTGTAATGAACAATTTTTCAGGTAAAAATTAGGTTTGCTAACATAAGCAGAGTGTGGTAAGAAGTCGTACAATACCATATTTGCTTTGTTTAAATTCTAAGTAATTTGTGCAAGTATGTATAATTGAGTGTACAAGTGTACATTATTGTGTAAGTTGATACAAACAACCTGCATGAGTTGCAATTTGAATTCAGGACTTCAATGATGTGCATGGCAAATATGCTAAAGGATTGTTGAAAGATTCAGGTTTGTCTTGCATGGAAACATACAAAATTGGTTAGTAAATTAGAAATAATTGTTAGCTGTTTAAGTGATTCATATCCAAACTAATAAAATGTCAGAAAGATCAAAATAAACACTATTATTTCTTGTCAAGGATTTTATCAATATACCAGGTTAATCAATTTTAGCAACTGCATATCCTCATGAATTTGTTGGAATGTAAATAATTTTAACAAGGACTGAAATAAAAGTAAGTTATGAGTACTCTAATTGCTATATCTTAAACAGTTGTCCAAGGGAACATACATTGTGGAATATTTTGAAAGTATATGATACTTTAAAATGTATGCACATTCAAAAGTAGGAAAATGGAAAGCAAGGAAATTTTAGGCTTAAGTTTGAAAATGGGGCATTTATATCAATAGCATTTTAAAACAACATAAAAATTATATTTATTCTTATTTAGTAAATATATATGTATATATATTCATAGCAACTATTTACAATAACACAGTTTGAGAGATCAACACTTCAAACCACAATCATATAAATGGGAAGACAAAATACATTTTCATTAAATCCATCTTTAATTCTGGATACTTGTAGTTTTAATAAAAAATAAAATTAACAGATTAACATTCGTCAATACATTATGCAACTAAAACATAAAATATTTAAGTTACATTAGAAATTATTGTTTTGAAGTCTTTATTGATGTTTTAAACTAGCTAACATTTAAATGATTAAAAATTACATGTACTAGAGCTGACTTAAATTCTCTTAGGGAGCAATATATTGATTCAGTCTGTGGTAATAGTTTCCACATGCTGTGTAAAATCAAACATGATTTATGGAATGTTTTACTAAATTCTACATCACAAATGATAAGAATCACAAGAATGAAACATGTAAAAATTAAAAATGTATACTAAAATAAATACTCTGTTAAATACTATAACACACAATAAAACTATTTCATTACCACACTTCTTACAAGAAATCAAGTAAAATTGCTTAGAAACTTTTGTAAAGTAAATTACTGTATAGCTCAATTTTGAGGAATGAGAAGTTTGTTTAAAAGTAGTTCTTGTAAAACCAACATAAATGTGGATGTTTTATCCCCAAAAGTTATTGCAATAGTTTTATTTCACTTGTATAGATATAAAAAACAAATGAACAGGTAATCCACATATACTAAGAACACCATCAACACACAAATAAGAAAATAAGTGATTGGTAATGAAGTTTAATTACACATCATTTCTTCTATTGTATAAAAAATTCCACAGTGTAACTGAGAATGACATTGTTTTAATATTAAATCAAATAAATGATTATTCACTTTAACCATGCTCCATCCTAATTTTTAAAACTATTTAACTTATCAACATAGTGATGGTGGACAGTGGATATACAATCAACATTTATTCTATCATTACAATCAATGTACATAATTAAACAGCCATAACAACACAGTCATCATTACAATAGTACTCGATATATTGAATAAGAGCACTACTGATCACCTAAAAATTGGTATACAGCACGATTTTGTTGGCATCAAAATCAACTAGTTAGCATACACAGGCCACTGGAACAGCTTGGTACACACTTACAGCGATAATACATTTACAAAAATACATTTGATCAAAATTAATATCTATATAAGAATCCCTTTTAATAATTTATTTTTATCAATTATAAGTGGTCAAGTTCTATGATTATTGTTCTGAGTATTTTTTGAACAGATTTGTTACACTCATAATGCCATTACGAGGATCCACGATGCTCTAATGAAGATCTCAAAGTCAGGCAACCCTCTACCCAAAAGTTTGGTCTTTCCAACATTTTCTGCCACAAGGTCATTTCTTTGCCAGTAGCATCCATCCAGTCAACAACCTTTCCATAGTGTTTACCTGAAATAAAAATTTCATTTACATTCAAACAGAATTATTCATTTTTTTAGTTGATAATACGAATTTTACATCTACTATAATAGCAACTGCCTCATAATTTCTCTGATATTATAGTATCGTTACACACTCCCAGTTTAAAAATATATTGAATGAAATTATGTTATTAACAATTTTAAAATTATAAAACTCATTATTACATTAAATTTAGTTGTTGGGTTTTTCATGTAATGCATAATTTAGAACATTATAAACAATGACACAAATAAAAACAAGATGCATGGGTTGGAATGTAATAAAGTTAAGAGAAACAAAATGTCAGTAGAAACTGGTGTATGTGGTACAGTTAAGAAGGATTGATATTATGATACATAGATTATAAGAATTAGAAAAATGCCTGCAATCATGATAAAAAGTTTTAATAAAACCTTTCATTACAAATTACCCAAATTTTTTAATAATGTTATAGTTAAAATGTTAAATGTTAGAGAAGTATTTAAATATTTTTTTATGTTAAAAAAGTGTTCTCTATATCTAAGTGCAATATCAATAAGAAGATTGTCATTAAAATATGACTACATTTTATCAAGATATTTTCAAATATTTTAAGCCTTTTCTAATTAGTATGAATAAAAATTTTACCAGTTCCTAAGTTGAAACGAAGACCTCCAAGGAACTCATTGCTTGCCAGTCGATCATGATCCCATACAGTTAACTCCAAACTTCTTTCAGATAATTCTTGCAAACTTACATCTTCGTATATGAATGTATAATTCCAAACAGGGTTGCATGTTCTTCGTAGAACTGGTGTTTTCTGTTTAGAGCTTCGCCCTTTATCAGGTAAAAGGTAGCTGAAGAAGAAATGGAACATAGATTGGAAATTTATTTCTCTTCAATAACTGAAAATAAATTATTCTGTTTCCATTTACATGCTTATTATGAAGATAAATTTACCTCTTGCAGAAAGGATCTGAAGTACCATTGGCTTTAACAGCAGTTAAATTCTTAGCTTCTTTTACCAAAACATTCAGTGAACCTCGTGATCTTTTACCCTTCTTTTGAACAGTAACATCAGGTGGAACAAACTTGAGGCCAATAATGATATCTCCTTTGTAGCTCAAGAGATCATCAAATGGTTCAGTCTATAAAAGAATGAAAGGAATTTACTTTTTATAGCAGAAAAGTTTTAATCAAATCTTCGCAATTGTAAGAAAGTAAATTTATTCCCCGAATAATACACTGCTTTGTATTAGACTTATTCTTAATTTAAATATATCATTCAATTTATACCTGATCATCTAACTATGTTTTAAGAAATTGCTGGAAATTTTCTTGGGTTTGAAACCAGGTAGCATAATTAAATACATTTGTTGTAGTAGATGTTGATGGTGCTATTTGACAAAACATTGTGTTTGATCAACACTGTATAGTTGGAAATATAAGACTTCTAGCTGCATATTCCCCAGGGAAATGCATTGAAATTAATATAAATAAATTTGTAATAACACTCACTCTTTCTTGTAAGGGGTACCACTGAGGTGTAGGAACATTAAAAACTTTATTTTCTAATGGCATTGTAACTTCTCCAAGGAAGTCATTTCGGCCAAACATATCAGAATGCCATACAGTCAACCACAGAGTTCTGGTCTCAAGGCCATTCAAAGTTATATTGAACTGAAAACAAGGAAATTAAACACAGAACTAATTACTAAATCACCTTTCTAAAAATGAAGGCTTTTATATGCTGAACAACATATTATAAATGAAGATCATTTCACTATGTTAGTTTAAAATGATAGTTAAATTAATATTATGAATTTTAGTCACATCTTTATCACAGTAATATGTTAATGGATTGAAACAATTTAGCCTAACCAATTTCTGAAACAGACTTAAAAACTGTCTACAGAGCACACTTGGTACAAAATCATTACAAAAAAAACAAAACAAAAAACACAAGACAAGCATACAAATTCAAAATTAAAATAAATTAAATGTTATAGATAATTCAAAAGTAAACAGTAACTTACTTTCAATGTTTCATCAAATACTGGATTTAAAGTATGCTTCTTAACTTTGGTTTTTCGTTTTCCACTCTTGGATTTATCAGGCAGTAAATACACTTTAACATACCTGAAAGGAATAAAAATAAGTCAAAATTGAAATTTACAAACAACATATGAAAAAGTTACTTTAAATTCATAATTCAGTTAATCATATGTATTTACTTAATAAGGTTAAAAAAAGACAAAAAAAGTATATTAGTCACTTATAGGTAGCTAAAATTAAAATGTGTTTCAATTGACCAGCATGAACAGTAGTATTCTCTCCTAAAGGGAATTAAAACGTATCTTCCTTGTGGCATAATAATACGACTCAGTCACCTGCTATGACTTTTAGTTCTAATGTTCAGAGAAAGAAGCTCAGGCCCTCAAAATTTGACATGTTATTACCTTTCAGGCTTTTAAATTTCCTTTTATTCAGCTTTAAACTATTTTTAACAAATTTTGATAAGTTTACTTACGGATCAGAGCGATTTCTTTTGCTGTCAACTGGGGCTAAGTCTCTGCACTGTTTGACCAAAATTTCCAGTGCACCAGCTTTGTAATTATATTGAAGTCCAAACTCTACATCTCCTCTAACAGTGACAGTTCCATAGCGACCTTCTCCTGCACCAGAGTATACGCTGGCAAGTGAATCACTTCGGGCCTACAAGAGAATTTTACAACTGATTATTTTTATATAAAAACAAGCAAAATACAAGAGAATAATTCCTAGAATATACCGTTTAAAGTGTGACCCACCAGTGCAGGAAGAAATTATTTAATAGTCAACAGTATTTTAAAAATGATTATTGTTAATAATGATAGTACTTGTGCCATAATAATGAAAAATGGTGAATTGTGTCATCAAAAATACATTGAATCCTGGCATTGGCATGAATGTTTTGTGTGTGTTCCCATACTACGAAAACCCTACAATTAAGAGTGTTCCCCAAATCATAGACCATTAGTACTTTTTGTGACTCTAAATAAACAAATAATAATAAAATGCACAACGAAAGAAAACTTTAAATTAAAATTATATATAAAAGAAGACACAATAAATTAAAAACACAGTAAATTGATAGAATAGGTAAACAATGAATTTGTTAAACATGCTAAGTTAAATATACTAACAACCATTACAACTGTAAAAAGTAATAATTTTGTGGAAACCCACATAAAATATATTAGCTTAAGTGGAAAATATCTATTCACAATCAATTGACATATTTAAATTATGTAGTCTGTTTAATTCTAGTTTCTAAATTATCTGGTTTCATCTTGAGGGAAAGTTATATAACAGATAAAGAGTGGAATTTGTCTTAAACTGTGCTACAGTGAAAACTACATGTAATAAACAGTTTTTCTTTATTACTTATTAAGAAGCAAACCTTGAAATTTGTGTTTAGAACCTAACATTGCTAAAACAATTTAATTTCAAGCATTTAAAAAAAATGAACATAATATTCTGGGGTGATCAGATAAATGGCAACTTCCCTTTAATAGCATAGGATATGAATTTGAAAAGTGGCTACACGAGGGTGATCCTGAAACAGGGAACCTCTCTGTAATAGCCTTGGAAGGGAATTGAAAGGGAGGATGTGGAAGGTACAGCAAGGTAACCAAGGGTTGACTAGGGTCCTTGAACTATAGTTTAAGGATCCTACCCAGTGATTCACCTGAAAGAGGTGCTGGGAAAAGCAGCATTAGGTAGGTACTATTCTCATGCCATTCTGAATGGCGGGAGAGGAGTTTGGTCGCAACATTCCTTTTTCAATGTCTTCACCAGTTTTAGGAGGCAGTTAGATAACTGATCCTTGGGATCGCTGGATAAATCTTACTTTATGGCTGACGTGTAGTACACCTTCCAAAAGAGATGAAGGTGCTTTGGCAAATGAGAACCTTGAAATCAGAGAGAGAATGAGGCATTCCTGAAGGTAAGCCCCATCATCACTCCCTGGAGAAATACCTGCGAGACAGTTCCCACTGGCATCCTCTCCTCGTAACATGAATTTACCTTATTGTTATCAAAATCAATTCTTCACATAGGCTACTGAAAAGATTTAAAATAGTAAACTTACACCAAGTGGCTTCAGTTTATTGGTAGGAGTGTTGTGCTCGGTATTGTCATCCTCAGGGAAGTCACCGACACTGAGACTGGTTGAATTCTTCCGTGAGCTGGTTCCACCTACAATGGGTGAAGGACTGGCACTTTTGCTTATTGTCTTGTGCAGCACCAGTGGGGATGATGTCTCTTCAGAAATGCTGGCATCATCTGAAATAAGAAAAGCACTAGCATGAGAGGTGCACAGCTAAATTAGAGAAATATTTTAACTATCAAGGTCTACAATATAAAAGAAGAATTCGGATATCTCACTGTTGATAGTAAATTATGTACGATGTAAATATATTAAAATAAAAATAATAAGTCTTATCTATTATCAATATCCATTTCCAGGTCAGATAACAGTTCCCTAATATTCAAGTTCTATTTGGCAGATACAAATTTATACAATTGATAGACTGGCAGATTTATCCAAAATTACATGAAAATACACATTAGCTTCATTACGTGAGTTCAATTCCAATTGAAGAAAATTGTTTCAGTTTGAATTGGAATAATATGGAAACAACTGCATTGTTTTGGTTAATATCAGCACTAGTAGAAAGATATTACAAAAAATTTTAAACTCATTCACACAAATTTAAGAATTCTAAAATATAAATTTGAGAGAAAAGCCCTTATGAGGCATTCAGTGCAGTCCAAGTATCCATAAAAGGTCCAAAACTGAACTTAAAATTGAAGCTCTCATTTCCCCATATGGAAACATCATGGCAGATTTACAGACCAAGATTTTTACCAATAACTCGGACAACACAACAGTAAAGCATCTGGAAACATACAAAAACCAATGTTCAACAACATTGGGAGCCAATCTTAAGATAATGAAATCCAGTCAGCCACCTTCAATTCCCTAAAAGTCAATCCGCCTTTAAATAGAAAGGACCAAATAAGCATCACAAGGGTCTTTAATGGTCACTTCAAAATTACCCACCTTCAACAAATCAATAAGGATATCTGCTCACAATGCAACACAATCATTACCATCAAACACACAATCTATGAATGCGCCACATATTTGGAAGCTTCAGCGGATGGACTACTACACAAAACATCAAAAAGAAATTCAAGATAACCAGGTGCTGTTAATGCGACTTTAAATAAACAAAAACAGAACGTCGGACGTTTGAAAGAGTAAAGCAAAACCAGAACATAGCATGAAAATTCAAGTTCGATTTAAATCAGAGCTGTCCGTGAAACGTGAAGATCGCATAAACATGAGCCAAATTTGCAATTTACAAGCTGTTTAAATGTTAAGTACCCTAACAAATGCGTCGTAAGCACATTAAAGAAGAAAGATTATCTGATTTTTTTTCGTTCAATAATACACTCGTTTTTTAATTTCAATAAAAACGTTTATTTACTCTGTTTGAGATAGACAACAAATTTCATCTAGCTCTACGAAAATCAGCACAGAGATGGTATGACAGATTATTTTGGAACGTTTTACTGAACAACTGGAGCTCCGGCGAATAAATTATGTTCAAAGACGTCTTTAAGCTTCACAACCTTTCATTAAAATCTTATGTAATTGGTCACATTTGAAATTTTCAATAATAAATGCGCCCTAACTCTTAACTTTACTAACACTAAATACCTGTTATCTGTGTGGTTTGATCAATTCTCAAATATTCCAAACTGTGAATCTGTCGTAAATTGAAAAAAATTAATCTGCTGATGGCAGAATATTTGCCAAATACAGAAACCGAATAGTCTTCGACACTGAATTAGGAGTACGGAAGAGGTTTCTAAAACTATGTATGGAGTAAAGAATTGTATGGAAGTGAAACCTGGAACGTTGGGAAAGGGAAGACGGGATGCCTTTAAAATGTTATGCCGTAGAAACCACGTTAAAATTGCAAATAAATTTATTGGTATTAACTTCGTATCTAACTGACAATATTGATTTTAAAACGTAACCACACTTGATAATCTTCCGTTATTATTTATATTTGTACGTTACAAATTTGAAAAATACATAGTTATTGTGTAAATAAATAATCCACTTAGTTTCTCTTTTGTTGCTTTATGATAGATTTTACGAATTCAAATAGCGCTGATTTTACATTACCGCTTATGGAGCGCTGAGAGAGTTGGTTCTAAAGGAGTGGGGGAAACAATCTCGCCCTGTCTAGATAAGTTAAAAATAGATGACTAGGTATAATGAAAAAAAATTCTTCTCTCAAACTATAAAAAAAATCTACATCTCTGATCATTTGCTAGTAAAAGCATCATTCTGTCTACTCTGTTCAAATATTTTCCCCCATTTCCGCTCCCTCCCTCCCTCTCTCTCCCTCCCTCCCTCCCTCCCTCCCTCCCTCTCTCCATCCCTCCCTCCCTCGTCAATATGATCAAACCCCAATTAATACTACCTCTGTAAAGTGCCGTTTTGACGACAAAAATATCCGCATCCTTTCCTGAACACTCAAAAAAACTGCATTGGTACAATCCCCTAAAAAAGCTCTAGAAATA
Source organism: Eucriotettix oculatus (assembly GCA_034510155.1). Classification (NCBI taxonomy): domain Eukaryota; kingdom Metazoa; phylum Arthropoda; class Insecta; order Orthoptera; family Tetrigidae; genus Eucriotettix; species Eucriotettix oculatus. The sequence continues at coordinate 13,686,671 of CM067382.1, forward strand.
AATCCCGAGCGTCACAAATCCTTTATCCAACAACACAAAAAAAATAATCCAAAAGAAAAAAAACTTCAACCCATGTGCTGAACGGGTACTCCGACCCTACAGCGGCATGGATCAATGTCCAAATAACGATAAGAAGAAGAAGAAACCACTATATCTGTACTATGACTGTTTAGGGATATCATTCCACAAGATCCGTCCTAACGGGGCACAAATTGGCTTTCAATGATGAAACAACTTTTTTCCCAAGTGGTAAAATCTTGTGGAATGAGATTACTCTGTTCAGCACCAGTCGCCATTTCTGTGATTTCAAGTATCTATGCCGATAAGAAGTGGAACCATGCAATAGGATAATTTCATATAAGACTTTGAGAAATATTCTATTTAGTAATATCAGTAACATCGTTGTAATATTCGTGGTTTGTCAACAAAAAAAAATCGCCTTACTAGGGCAACCATTTTTACTCACACTGTACATTGTTCATCGAGAATATTTGTCACTCCGTTAAAGCAATGGTGTATTTTAGACTCTCTTAACTTGCTGACCTTTTTTAAGGAAGGTATTGTCCATCATCATTTACATTAGTTTTAAGTTAACCCTAAATCGGCCTTGGTTGGTGTGTGCCCATCAAGAGGTCACCACGTGTTGACCATGCTGACAGAAATAAATACCTGGGTAACGGTGGACACCCGGCTAGTATATACAATACATGAAGAAAGCGGTGGCGAGTTACTGGTCACTAAGAAGAATGGTTTTTCCCATCTGTGGCCGGTGTACCTTGCACAACAATGGCGGGGTTGTCGAGGAAAGGTTCCTCCTCGAAGGAGGCGTCCACGTCGTCGACGGAGGACAGGATGAGCGTCTCCGCGGGGGGCGGAGGAGACCGTCGCGGCCAGCAGGGGCAGCACCACGCGAGCAGTCCCAGGGGCGGCTTTTCCAAGGGCCCCATGGCTCGCACTGGCCTCCGGATGGACCAGCTTCCGCAGCACGTGACCCGCGATAAGCGACCGGAACCGTATCGCCGCGATTGCTATTGTTGCCGATAGCTCAGACAGCGGAACGCACAAGTTTTTTTCAAATTTACCCCCTGTAGGTGAATATATCTCCGGAAATGATGGCCCCTAAAACACCTATCAGACGGGACACTTAACAGTCGCTGAACCTTCAATAAAACGCATTTTCCAAAATCACGATTACCTCATTTAGGCGTGTACAGGTCATACTTCTTTTTTATAATAATATGTACGAAAAATGGAATACAGTTTATACACGGATTTTTAAAAATCTAAATATAGTAAACACCCTGTTGTTCATAGCACATTACTAGTATCTACATCAGTAGCGAATCCAGAGAGATCTTGGTTAGGGGACGGGGGTTCAGTTACATGAAATTTATATTTGATTAGTTTAGTAAATAATTAATCCCACGCAGTCTAATTTTATTTTATATGTGTCACTTATTAGTAGATAATTGTTTTTGATTAAACAACTAGCTAGGTGCCCGGCGATACCCGGGAATTCATTTATTTTAGTCCGCTATAGTATTTAATTTGACAGTTTTCACTTTGCCAACACGTGATTAAACTATCTGGGAGAATGTCACTTTTTGGAGATTTACCTTTTCACGGGTTTGCGTGACGGGTGCATCGCTGGTTTACAAGGAGACTGTGTAGGGAAAAAAATAGAAAAGAGATAAGAATGGAAAAATGTCAACCGGACCAGGGACTCGAACCCTAGACCTCCCGATTTCCGGGTGGAGTCTCTAACCTCTGAGCTAATTAGAGTCGACGTCCAAGGACCGATTCTAAGCTAGGTTCACCCACCAATTCACTAATCACATTCTTCACGCCCGAATTATAGGAAATACGTGAAGAATGGACATTGCATAAATTGATCACAGGTGCACCCAAAATCGGGAGGTCCGGGGTTCGAGTCCCTGGTCCGGTTGACATTTTTTTTCATTATTTTCTCTCTTCTAAAATATCTATACGCTTCTGCTTGAAAGCATTTCTACTTCCTTAGAATAAAAGTCAATTTGAAGACAAAATGTCTCATATCTCTGTAACACCAGAAACGTTTGAGATTATTCTTGTATTTCTGGAATCTCTCTACGAATCAGTGTAGACGGAGCTGACAATTTTGTGTAGAATAGCAGAGAAAGCAGCGGATGGACGTGGTGAAATTATTTAGATCGACGAGGGATGAGAACGACTTGCATGACGCTAACTTTGAATACTATAGCTTCGCAGTTAGAGGAAACTTTCAGAGGTTCGAAACTCGGTCTTATTTGCCGTCAAGCATTATCCTTCAATACTTCGTATTAGCACCGTCTTGAGCCGTCATCAAAAATGAGGGTATTCAGATGTTTGGTCGGCCAAGTTTGCATCATGCATTCCTATAATGGTAGTAATACAGGCCAATGTTCTACAAGAAGCAACAATTACTTCATTGGAAGTGAAAAGGTCAATTGCCGTTATTTGTGAAACCTATAATTGTCACGTGCCGGCACGGGAGCGTTGATTATTTCGAAACTGTTTCAGGTCTCGCAAACGTCAGCCAGAATGTCTGCAACGCGAATAAATGATCGGGTCGGCGGCAGGTGTGGTGAAGTGAAGGTTTGAGTTTGAGGCTTTCTCCGCGTCCCGTCCACACGACGCGACGACCACGCCCTGGAACAGGCCTCCATTAGCAGATTAAACACGCGCCTCCTCTGCAGCAGCGTGGTCACCATCTCGTAAACAAAGAATTCTTTTAGGAACCTCCAGTGGAGATAAATGACTGCATTTGAAAAATTCAGCCTGATCGAATATTACGTTTGCGTTCTGGTTAAAAATTGTTTCAAGAGCCACTACAATTTGGTCGTTACTAACTGTAAAGATAATAAGCTAAATACCATGGATCTTAAGAGTCCTCAAATGGAAACTTCGTTTATGGGTCCCTTGGCAAAATTTTGGCAATTTGGGACCACTGTGCGACGCCCTATATCAATATTTACAAAAGAGAGCCAATGGTCCACTTTCCAAAAACTGGTAAAAGATGCAAGGAACATTTAATGGTGGTGTGGTTTTTAATCGGATCGCGGGTGACAAACGTTATAAGTGAAATAAAAAAACACAATCGCGAATCAACGAGAATGGTTTATTTGGAAAAGCCGGGAAAAATGCCGTTACCAGATGTTCTGCGTGGTGACGTCGTTCTTGGTTTGCCGTTGCCGGATGTTCCTTTTCTGGACACGTCTCCTCTAGCGCCTCTTCTTCAGATTAAATCTCCATCAAATGTTATCTTTTTGTTTTCCGTACTCCCATCAAATGAATCTTCTTTCACGAAAATGCCGAATTTAACTTTTACGCATGTTGCGCCACTGCTCTTTCATTCCGACTTTCTCAGGACAGCTCCCGGGACCAAGTGTGTCGAATACAATGCACTCCAGGCAATAAATAATGTTGTAAACGGCGACGTTTCCCGCCTACTCGGCCCCAACCAAACTACCCTCGTTTTTCGTCCTGCTGTACGCAAATATCAAAAACTAAATTATTTTTGCTTTACCCGTTCAATGTAGGGGTCATGAGTCACCACAGTGGATACGTTTTAAACGTCTTGAAGACACTGAGATCGGAAACTTTATGATAGAAGTGAGTGAGGTTGTCACCATTGCGCTCTTTTTTCTTCACCGAAATTCCCATGTCAGCCGATCCACAAGTTCTTTATGCCGCTTGAAGTGTATTTAAATTATACAACTTTAATTTTATAAATAAATCTCTCGGAAGAATGCCAATTATAACACTACAATAATGAAGTACAAGGTTTTTTCATAAAGTAAGGGTACTAGACATTTTTTAGATGTGTTTGAAAAAATTTAAATGGTATTGACATAATCGCCATCCCGTTCAATGCATGACCTAATGAAATAGATGTAAGAGCTAAGGATGTGTGAGGACGGGCGTTGTCGTGAAACAGCCACACTCCTCTCGCAAGTATTCCTCTATTTTTTGAGTTTTTCTTACGTCTTAAAATATTGCTTTGGTGGCCCTTTCCCTGAACCTGCAAAATGATGCCTTTTCGGTTCCAAAACTCTAAAGTCAAATTCTTTAGCTCGTTATGAACATTTGTTCCGGCCTCCACTAAATTCCCTGAACCACTTCAACACACTCGTTCTGTTCGTAACACCTTCGCCGTAAACCTTTTTGATTCACGAAAATTTATCCTTCTGCGAGTAGGAAGCGGATCACAGCTCGTGACTCACACATGACGGAGTTTTCTTTTTCGCACTACCGTGTTCCTGCGATGCTCGCTCTATCAGGAGATCCCCGACTACCATTCAGTGTTGAGAACTCTCAGGAAACAAAATTCCACAGCCCGTTATGGGCACAGTATACTTAGTTTCTGAACATGAATTGAAAATTAAGATAACTGTGTTATGAATCCGTTAAATTTAAATGTCCCTTCTTGAACGTCCAAAGAAAATAATAATTTTTTCAGAATTATTTGGCTATTATCTTTAAAGAATGTGAGATAATTTTCAACTTGAACGTTAAGTTGTTCATCAGACGACGACGGACCCTAACCTCTCCTTGTAGTTATTAGATGGAATGCAAGAAACTGCACAAAAATTCCAGGCTGGATCGACGGACGTGAGCAATTATTTTTGTCGGAAGTACAAGCAAAGGTCTTACGCTCTGGCTTAATTATGTCTAATTATCGTGAGTCACTGGAACACTCGTCATGTTACAAATTCTACAAGTACGCTGCCGGCTTCCTTTGTTTTTAGGCTGAGCTTGAACGTGGAAACAACAGACAAAAAAAATACTCTTGTCGTATATGAAATGAGTTCTCATTACCTCATTTTTTGCTGGTTCTACAAACGATAAAATTGGTAACATCAGGAACAATGTTATTAACGAGAAGTTAGAAACACTTTAAAATTGTTAGAAGTATTTTATATTAGAAGAATTTCTAACAAAATGTAAACCGTCAAACAAGTCAAAACTTAATTAAAAATAAAACGAATCCTTACTGGAGATCCTCAGGTGCATAATTTTAAAGTAACAACGTTTCTTTAATAATATTGTAAAAACTTATTATATATAATTATTTATTGTTTACACCAAAATATATTAGATGGGAAAGATAACTTTCTTAGTAGGAGAGATATTAAGATATTGTTTGTTGAATGTATTTTACACTGTACAGTCGTGTTTTAAAATGGAGTGATACGAGTGGTGAAATTTATACTAAAGTTTACACACATTACTCTTGAGACTGCAAGCACTTACTACGCAAGGGAAGAGGGGGGGGCATAAAAAGGCTGATTGTTTCTTCAAATGAAACATTTTGCAGTCAATACGATTGATAATGTTCCTGCCCATGTAGTTTTTGTATAATTTCAAACCCTACTGGAGGGGAGCAGCCTCAGGGGATACGTGTCAAAGTTTGGTTCATAATAATAAAACGGAATAAATTGATGTCTATTCCGGGGTTTATGGAAGAGGCTGAATTTATTTCTGACATTCAACATGCAACTTAGGTTGTACTTCAGCACCATAGGGGTGAACGGGGTTTAGGATTGAGGAGATGAAAGGCAATAACACAAAATAAACCGCGATTCGTGTCTATTCTGGGATTATGGCATGGCATTCTGCTTTAATCACATGTTGACAACGAGGTTATTGTCGAATTCAACTCTGCACCGTGCTAATATACGAGTAAATAAATATCTGAGAAACGTACGGAAGTAGCACGTGCAAATAAAAATTTAATAAAGATACTGAAGACATTAAATGTTCTATAAGTCAGGAACATATTAATCGTAAATTACAAAATCATGACTTCTCGTCCTTTTGAAACTATACCAGGTGTAAAAATATATATAATAAGATGATAAAATTAAAGAATTTAATATCTGAAAATTGAATAAAAGAAAATTTTATATAAATGTGATATAAAATATTTACAATACAATTACATGACCATAAATTGTATAAATAAAAACAATAATTTATTTAGTGTAATATTATGATCTCTCAATCCTAAAAATATTTCCAGGAACAAACGCTGGATGGGTAAAATATTCCCTTCATATAATTCTGGGGTCGCGAGTATTTTGCACTCCATTATGACTATTTTTGACTATCTTAAGATAGCGGAAATATTTTAGTCTGTCCCATGCTAGAGGGAGCTTTCACACACATCTCCAAGCAACGCCGGGAACCCAGGTAGAAAATAATCAAATTTGGAATTAAATTTGCTAATTATTACATTGTTCCTGACGTATCGGGCATTTTATTTATTCGACTAATAACAGACAAAAATAACTGCAAACAAAATAAATCAAGATAAATGGAAGAAACTAGAACACAAATTTACTTGTAAAAAAATCTAAAACTGAAAAAAATAGAAAAGAGATAAAAAAGAAAATACAAAAAGCTTTTGTAGAATTAATACTGTAACTAAAAACTCTTATGAAATCGTTATTTGCATAATTTTATGAAAATTGCCAATTGAGGTGGCTGTAACTATTAATTTCAAAATATTCACTATAATAAAAAAGTTAAGTTCGTTGTCACATTTCTTAGTAACTTTCTTTGTGTGCAAACTGGACTTAGAGCAGTAAATTTTGCATCTAAGGAAGCAAAGGCACCCTGTAAAAGAGTGTCCCATTGTTTATTAATTTCAGATGGGATTTTTTTTACGAGAATCGTCTATTGTGTTCAACCTTGTTCCTTACTTATAGTTGCAATTCTGGCCGCAGATTCGTCTTACCAAATGCCACATGATTATGACGGACAATGATACGAGGATACATGAAATAATAATCTGCATGTGTGGGTATGATGGTTCGACTAATCCGGAATTCATTTTATCAGACACAAAGACGAGGTTTGGGTTAAGCAGCTCAACTGATGCAAGTCGTGGGATCAGCGGGTATCCGGAAATAATCCTGATAAAACATGGGTTTCGGACCACATTGGTCTCGAGGATCATGACCATAACTTCAGCAGCTTCCCTACTCGCACATTTCATACTATAATTCGTCACGTGGGGAAGGGCTCAGCATGACAACGTCCTAGGTGGTTCAATTCCAAGGCTAAATTGCGTGATAACCGTTTCAGGTTTCAGAGATAAGTGTCGAGATATCCCACCGACAACGCTTAAGACGATCTGTTCGCACTCAGCTGAAACTGGTTCTCCGCTAATTAAACTGGCAAATAAAACCAATCCGCGGGAGACAGCACCTGCTGGCTAAATTTAGCGAATCCTAACTGTGATTTAATATCTAGTTGCAGCCTTACCACACGACGACATTCTCATTTGTAACGTTCGACACATTTCTTCAAGGACAGATCGAAAGCGATATCATGGCACGGGAACCTGCGACAATCTTTCACTCGCCGGCTGCGGATGTATTACGCAAAATTTTTAATTGATACCAGTTGCCGATTCTAAATTTATTACTGCGTTTGAATTATATTCCTTGAGAAGGAAATCTGGTGGTAGATCATCTGAAACGGAGTGGGGTATCAGCACACATTTTGAGTCTTGTTTCCTCTCAGGATCCATATTGCACTGGTTTTGCTGAACTTAAAATCTTTATCTAGTGTGCCAATACATATTGCAACCTTTTTTGCTATACGAGTCAGTCAAAAATAAACTTTTTTAAAATAATTTTTCTGAGAACGATCGATTTTCTACAAAATATTTTCTTTCTACAAATTTTTTGTACTGAAACATTTTTCCCAGCGATTTGGAAACTTCCTGATTCCGTCACCATAAAAAGCTGAAGGTTGAGTCTTTAACCAATTGAGCACAACGTGTTAAACCTCATCACTTCTTTTGAACCAAACAGATGGTAATCCCACGGTGACAAATCTGGGCTGTATGGTGGATGTTCTAGAGAGTTTCCCCCAATTTGGTCTTAGTATTTCATGGCGTCTGATACCTTGCATTGTCGTGAAGGAGGATCACGCTTCTGATTGGAAAACGCCGTCTTTTGCTTCGATATGCAGCTTTGGCGACCGTGTGGAGGAACATAACCAAAAGAATGCCTTTGAAATCCCAAAACACGTTGACCAGAACTTTCCCTGCAGACAATCGTGTTTCGGCCTTCAGTGGTGCAGCTCAATGTCTTAGTCGCCACTCTTTACTCGCCTATTTCGATTGAAGCGTATAGCGATGAACTCGTGTCTCATCATCAGACTACACGACTTGAGAACGCCTTCCCCTTCCTCAGAATAACGGGTCAAAAACTTGTGGTAAATCTCCAAGCGGGCGTTTTCCTGATCAGGAGAAAGAAGCCGAGGAACCCACCTCACTGAGATCTTTATGAAGCGAAGTTTATTTCTGATGATCGAATGTGCGTTCCCGTCACTTAGACCAATTGAAGAACAGAGGTGCTGGCCTTCCTCCAAAATCTCCCTTACTGCACTGATGTTGCTTTCTGTGATGGAAGCTCGAGGACGCCGATCATGACTCTTATTTTCCACCATTTGATGACACCGCAATTTTATCTGCAGATGTTGACCCCCTTACAGCTGCTGCCGCTCTACAAAATCATTTAAATAACCTTGAAGAATGGCTAGACTTTTGGCGTATAAATGTAAATCCTGATAAATCAGTGAAAGTAAATTTTACCACCAGGAAAACAAACTGTCCAAACGTCTCAATAAATAATACACCATTACCCATCACCAACGAAGTCAAATACCTTGGTTTACTACTGGACTCTAAACTTACGTGGAAACCGCATTTAACATCCAAAAGGGATCACATCAAGAGCAAGCTTCGACAAATGCATTGGCTACTTTGCAGAAACTCCAAATTAAAATCAGAAAATAAAATACTCATATAAATGAATTCTTAAACCCATATGGACATATGGTATCCAACTATGGGAGTGCACCAAGCCTTCAAATTCAAAAATTATTCAACGTCTTCAGTCAAAAATCCTTCGTACCATCTTAAACGCACCTTGGTTCGTCGGCAACAAAACAATACATGAAGACCTAGCCATACCTACTATAGAAGAGGAAATACACAGAATCAGCAGTAACTATCGTCAAAATCTCCCAGGACACCATAACGAAGAGGTCAGCCACCTAGCAAATGAGCTAACCTCTCGTCGCAGATTGAAGAGGAAGCGGCCAACAGATCTGTGAAGATTAATTTTATTGTATTCATGTATCACGGAGCGTGATCACTGGACCACTTCTCCCCTCATGTGTCATTCATCCATCCAATTTGCTAAATGTTCTTTTGAACAGATTGTAAATATCTTAATAAAATTAAAAAAAATCCCTGACTGGTGTGCCACTCATACACCTGTATTTTGGACAGTGTCATCCCCGAATTGTGCCCGTAATAGGGCTAAAATTTCTGAAGGTCCCACTCTCGTCAAAAACATTATAATAATCCGTTTTCCAACGGGAGCAGTAACTTCTAACTCATTGCTCTAGTATCTTGGCAGTGGGTGCGGTAGTGAAGTGGAGACACCCACACGGAATTCGTGGTATAGCGACCGACTCCTCTACTAGGCTTGATACAAAAATTCCCGTTTATATTTGACTAGCCCTCATATATTCCACTGCAATACGTCGGTCTTCATGAATAATATCGTCAATGCGAGTTTCACTTCAGCTGGCCGGTCAGGACGTTGCACGTCATTAACTGAGCTTCCGCGGTTTTTGAACTGTTGAACCCAGTAATAAAAATTTTGCGCTGGTCGCATAACTTGCACCAAATTGTAACTTCATCGAAGAAAAAATTTAACTGTTTTTTTTTTCACGTTCAGAATTCAAAATCCTTATCACCGAAGGCTGTTAAAATAACGTGCAAATTTCAAGCGGACCGCCATCGTTAAATGAAATTTTGAGGCTAGAAACAAAACGCTATTTTTTCGTCATATGTTCTTAACTCATCCCAGTGACGCAAATCTAAAGTCATGAAAGTTTCAACACATAAAACTGATTTTATTGCATCAATTTGTCTCTTTAATATATGTATTTCATAATCTACAATTGGGCGTAAGCCTGGTGGCAAATACATAATTAATTTTTCCTGAAAACGTATTATTCCTAATCTAAATAAACCTTTGTCCTTTAAAGTGTTTATACCCCTGAAAGAAAGAAAGACTCTACAAGAAATAAATTTGATTATAAACCATTTAATTGGACTATTCATTAACAATAATTTATATCGTTGAGGAAAGTCACGTTTCGTTAGATTTAATATAAATTTATTTTTCTAAAGGGGTTTTTCCCCAAAAAATCCGTCAAGTAAAATATTTATGTCGCTGATTGTCCTATTTAGGGATGAAAATTTGGCAACAACTGGTTTTTGTTTTATACATTTTAGCTTTAATTGATGACTCAATCTATCAATACAACTAGGCTTTTGCATTTTGGAGCTAATTCCAATCCATGGTTTACGCCTCGAATAAGCTTTGAATAGCAAATGAATCCTTGTTTTCTCCCTCTTTTGTAACAATATCTCCCAGTCTTATTATTCTACCTTTTCGTTACTATGACCAGACCCGACTCGCACGAAATTGGCAGCCCTTTTCTGACATTAGTCTAATGATTCTATTTTACTTGCTCATTAGGGATCCCAACAAACCTCCCAGTAATTCAAAATTGCTCTAACATAAATATTTCGGATCCTTTATTCCTCATTATTATTCGTAACGAAGTACACACACATATATATGAGTATATATATATCTGTGTGTGTTGTGTTATATTAAATGGCCAAAATATCTCTACTGCCAAGCCTCGAATACACTAAGGAAATTAACGAGAAACCCCAGAAATAAAAAATTTGTTTATTGAATGCAGGCGCTATAAGGTAGTTAATTATTCAATCAAAAAGAAAAGGGGGAATATGATGCCAAGTAAAGAAAGTTATGCCAGAGATACTGAATAATTAAGCACACATACCTCAAGGAAAAACGGCGTTCTGTTATAAAAATTGTTCATTATAACCGTGTCCCCTTGTAACAAAGGAGGGTGGAGAATGTTAAGTTGACAGAGAAAGGGGCCACACCCAAACAGGGCAGGCAACGTAATGGGAGTAAAAACGAAGGAAAAATCGATAGACTATTCAATTAATGATTCATAAGAGAACGTGCATCAAATTACAATTTTTTTTCTGAAACTAGAAGTAATTTGACGTTGAAAATAAAAAAACGTTATGTGCTCGTGAAAAAAGAGTACGAACAATACAACCAGTGTGTGTAAAATATTCAAACTACATGCTTCTTAATAGATTCAATGTCATTCAGTCGATGTTTTACATTCGCAATTCTGGGGCCATGGAGCGCTTTATTATTTTTTCTTCCACACTATATATCAATTTAATTTCCTTTCCTGAACTAGACTTCCTGAGACAAAGTTAGCCTTGCTCCGCTTTTCGTAGATTGCAATCCAAACGCTCGTTGTTGATAACGTATGCATAATTACTAACCGTTACATGGGTGTGAAAAACCTATGAAATGCCTGGTTAGGAACGAAATGAATTTCACTCTTTCAAATACACACACGATAGTGTGCGAAAAAGGAACCATTCTGTCGGAAACAGATTTAAATGGAAATGAAACAATAGAAACAGTTTCCTACCTTGGGGTTCATTTACTTAATCAGAAAGCTTTCGACCATAACCTATGTCGTAATCATTCTACATATTACAATAACTAATAAAAAACACAGTAAAGTATGAAATACGAAAAAATACAAATTTAAATCGAGTAGTAATATTAATATTTTTATAGATACCGTTGAATCATAAAATTACTTTGATTAAAAAACTAGACAAGTATAGTACTCGAGAAATAGCACGGCATGTGAAGCAGAGAAAGAGAGCGTGAAGTAACAGTAACTTGAAGGTTCGTTTGAAATGTTTATATTTGTTGTTTTTGGGAAAAAAGAAAATGAATAAGGGACATCGCTGTGTGTGTGGAGAGAGAGAGAGAGAGAACTGAGGGAAGAAGAGTTGGAAAGAGGTTGCCAGGGCAACTCAATAATGTGCTGGTTATGCAGGATTTAAGTATTTGTAAATAATTTGTTTGGTGTTGAAATGCGAACCCTATTAATAATTTAGAAGTAAAATGAGTTGTTCTTATTTAGAAAAAATAAATGTATGCCTGGAATTATCATTTAAACGTAAGTTGGAGCTATGTTTACCAATTAATTGAAATCGTATGAATATCAATTTACTCTTGAATTACGAGTATTTGATGAATAATGGTTGAATAATTTAAATAATACTAATATTTTAAGTAGGGAATCGTTACAGATTGCCGAGATTAAAGAGATCCTTGGTCTACCGGCTGATTTCCAGGTTTGCCAATTGACCTAAATGTTGTCAATTGGAGCACGCCTCATAGATTGTGTTAATAACATATGAAAATATTATACTACTAATAATAATGAACCTATGTATCGTGGCTCTTGTTCGTGATGTAAGTTGGTAGAGGCGTCTTAATTTTCTAAGAAGTGTGACGTTATCTGCGGTATTAAACTCGCAGCGAACTACGGCGTTTCTTCCCAGGACAACTAAACAAAGATGCAATGAAAGGGCTCTTGCAGATTTCTTTTCGTTGGGTCAGTGCCTTCGGTCAGATGATAGGGTGGTTTCTTCTTCTTTTAGTATGTAGCTCCCTGAGACTTGAGCAACGTTGACTGTCATAAACTTAAATATAAACGAACATTCCCAGCTCTGACTGCTTTATTCTGTGTACGTTAAAGGAGGGTGGTCAGTTTGACATGCGGTGGAATAGCAGGTAGCAGAGGCTGCCCTATGGGCAGGTAGCGAGTAACCTCAAAGAGGACTTGGGCCAATTATTATTTCGGCGCATCTAACAATTGCTGAATTTGAAAGGAAGAAGTCAACTATGTTTGATGCAGAGCTACTGACTTCTCTGATCTCTCAAATTCAGCATCCACTTAAAGTAAAAGTTTCCACGCACGACTGTCAACAAACAACAAAAACCAGATTGAGATAATCGGCTGACTTTCTCCCGGCGATGGACGCATGTGTGCTAAATTTTTGGAGGTCAGGACCACGAAGGCCATGGCATTATAGGGACGCAGGCACACATCTGAAAGGTCAGGTTTGTCCACCTGCTCATCGGAACCTTTTGTGAAGGACACCAGTCAGTCGATGATTCGATACCAGTCAAAGCTTACAGTGACCGGCTTTGATGAATAGCAGTAATAACGAAATCGGTGCGAAATAATAATGCAAATTAAGTTTGAAAGTATTCATAAGAAGGAAATTATCATATATTGGTAGTGCAGGAAATATTTCGTGTCAATTAAGGCTGAAGTTTTAACTTATTAATGGATACTGCGCTGTTTGAAGTTGAGATAGGCAACAAAAGGACAATCAAAGACTGTAATTAGCTTATTACATTCAGATAAAATTATTATTAATAATAATAAGAGATTTTGTATGCGCAACTTTTGGAACTGTCTGATTTTCGCTGGAGGCTGTCTAGCGACATTTGGTTGTTGATTTTGGTTCGTAAAGAGTTTAATTTGTATATTTATTAAATAAACACATGTGACAAGGATTTAATTATATCAAGTAGCGCCTACTAATGTAAGCTATTCAAGTAAACTCATGTTCCGCGATTCATTGTGAATGTATATAAAATATTGGCGCCCAACAGCGGGGCACGAATAGGAGCAGTGCAGCCCCTTTTAGTTTGATTAAAATATTACCAAACGGGATATTATGGGGAAGCTAATATTATAAAATTAAGTTGATTTTTGTATCAATACTTTTCACTCTTTAGGTTCGTTACTATTTTAGTCTGCTGACGTCAGGGACTTAGCAATGAAAAATCTTTTGTTTCCTCGGGGCGAGACTTGCTAATTGGTGGTCAGGGTTTCATTGTTAATCTCGAAATTTAAATTTTTTTCTTTCACATCATAGCATTGCAAGCATATAAAAAAATATTTCTCTTCTGAAAATATGCACTGGAAAGTAGTCATGATCTACGCTTTTACACGTTAGTTTAAATTCCTAATTTCAAGAGATTACTGTAACACTGCTGTCGTTTTTAATATATATATATATATATACTGTGATAAAATAGGCGGATTTTGTGAGGTTGTGGCGTTATGAGGCGCAGTTCGGCCAACAACAATGGCTAGTCGGCTGAAAGATGGTGGTTCCCCGCGGGAGAGTCCCGCCGAGCGTGTAAAAAAAATACGATGGTGAAACCCCGCGGGAAAACCCCGCCGAACGAGTGTAAAAATGTGTTAAATAGGAGAATTCCCGTCGGAAGATTTAAAAGGGAAGCCGATGGGTGGCTCACCCCCAGAAGGCCGGCGAGTGGTGGAGAGAAAGACGTGGTCCGTGCCCCAGAAGGCCGGCGAGTGGTGGAGAGGACGGACGTGGTCCGAGCTGGCAGAAGTGAAACGAGTGGAGGAGAGGACAGACTTCGTCCGAGCAGATATCCAGAAGGCAGGCGAGTGGAGCAGAGGACAGACTTGGTCCGAGCAGCCAGAAGCCAGATGAGAGGACGGACGTGAGCAGACGTGATCAAATCCTGCAAGACGCCAGAGAGACGCACAAACATTCGAGAGGTGGATGTTTGTTGGCCCAGTAATTGTGGCTACTGCATACTCCATCTCTTGAGAGACCCAAAATCCCCTGAGATTAAGCCCGTGTATTCACTTAAATTAATAAATGAAAAGTTTTAAAATTGATCATATTTGTTCTGTTAATTAATAAATGTTTTATACCCAAAAAGTATATTACAATACATATGTTTTGAAACTGAGATTTGTTCACATGTTTGAAGTATATTACTCTTGTGACTGATCAATGCAATCTTTGCGTGGAACGTTTCTAAATATTTTTTATTTCTATGTTAACTGTGCTCTTCTCAGATTTCGAGTAAACTACGAGGAAATCTGTCCAACATCGGAGCTTCATCACATTATTTCTTAGGCTTGGTACGCATGGGGAAGCGACTGACACACGTGAACTGACATGTAGTTCATGCTCCGTCATGCGACGACTTATTAGCTGCCATTTTTGCGGTCTATAATGCTTCTTCAGCACTAATTTCGTAACAGAGACATTTCTTTTCTGCCAAAAACAGTTGGCGTCCTTCATAATATATAGCCCTATGACAAACAGGGATGTTGTCTATACAGACTCGAACGCGTGGAAGAAATTGAAGTTAAATTATGCCAATGTGTAGGCATGCGAAACTCGAGGGTTTGCTGCTCCTTTCATGTAAACGACCAGAAGATCTGTGTCGGATGTTAATAATCTAAGGTCTAAATGTTTTGTCACGTTCAGAAGTTTCCAGAGAAGATTCAATGACCTCTGGTGCGTGTCATTTTGCGACTTTTTGGACAGACGTGTGAACCCCATACCTGGGAACTCAAAAATGTAAGAATGTTTCCTCTTGGGAAAAATTTGAATCGGAAAGGGGAGGAGAGAGAGAGAAGTTGGAGAGTTGTTGAGAAGTTCAGAGTAAGAGGTTGCAAAGAATACATCAAAAAATAATATTAGTTAAGTAATTATCGGTTTTTATTTGTATGACAGAATGTGCTGAGCATAATGTGGTTTATTTGATAATGGTTGGATTATCCAGTGTTGAGAAATTAAGAATATCGTAGATACCTGCAAATGCAAAATATATCATGCACTCTGTAACAAAAATTGCCTCAATTTTTCTAACCGGACCCAATGAAAATTTTTTGAACTACCATAAGAAGGGAATTCACCAACAATTTTTTTTTCCGTGATGGTAAAGCAACCGGCGGCTCTTTTCTGTGGACTGACCCTTTGCAGTAAAATGATTGTTTTATGTCAGACATGATATATCGTGGTTGTAATTTCGTTCTCTGAAATGAAAATAGCATTGTCATCTCCGTGGAGATTCTGCCTGGCTCGGCCGTCGTCAGCAGCTTATGGATCTGGTGGCGTTCCGTTTAACGGGAAACAATTGCCAAGGTCTTTGCATCCCCGCAAACCTTTCTCTGTAACGTCAGTGGCGTGATAAGCGAGCTGTAAAGCCGACTTTTCTGTTTTCGTAATTATCCTCCGCGGTAGACGAGGCCGCCCCGCCTGGACGTGACGTCAAGGCGCAGTCGTAACAATCGATTTTAGTGGCCATGAAGATTTGTGGCAGTCGTAAAGATTACCGCCGTCTACGCGCCGCGTAACAATTTTTACGTTAATCCGGGATAGGCAACCGAGGCAAGGGGTCGTACCAAGTCCTCGTAAATTACACTGCTATCCAACACTTTATACGCCCAATTTATTTTCATGGCTCTTTGTTACGCTTATGAATCTCGTAAAGAAATGGCGAGAACGTCATTTAGTTAGCTTTTTTTGCTTAGTGGCTATCGTCATCAACGTTCACGTCATGTAAATACGGAAGGAAAACCGCAGATGCGGGAAACGAGATCGATATTCAGATCAGGCTATTGCAATTGCATTTCATTTGTTTTCCAAAGACATGGACCCAGCTTTATCATGTTCCTGTTGAAACCTTAGGTGGACAGCCAATTTTTAGACTTCAGACGGCAAATGTCCTTCCAAAGACAATGACATGACGAAATAGTAAAGCCCTGAGTTTGAGCTATTGGGAATTACCTACGTTATTCTGAAAGATCTCATTAATACCTTATTATGATATGTAAATAATAAATTTAAAAGCATTTTATACTTCCGTTTTGGCGAAAAACTGAAATAAGGCAGGTTTTTTTGTCTTTCTTTACATACAGCTCGACTTTGACAACTCATAGATTTCAAACCGTTTCTTTAAATTTGTCTGAAAATTTACAAACAGTGTAAACCCTTCCAACATATCCACAAAGATTGAATCATCCGTGTATCTTACGTTTTTTTAAATTAATTAATTAGTTGACTAAGTCACGAACAGCGCATGGCAGAAGAGTGGGCCCAATTTTTTCTTGTAGCGTTTGAAAGTCATAAATATAAAATATAAGACTCATTGATATAGCAACGCTACGAAACTTTCCACGATGTTTTAAAAAGTTCTGGGAGAAAGAAAGGGTTTATTGGAGCGGGAGGGTAAAGTAAGGTGGCACCCCTGTCCTCCACCGCTTTTCCTCGGTTTTTTCCTTTAAATGACATTACTCATACTGTTGCTGATTACGCTAGTGCTCGCACATGTCTCCAAATAAAGATCTTAGTGATCGCGAAAAAAGTATTATGCCGTTGATTATTTTCGATTGCCTCTATAAAGTAGCGGTGACAAACGCTATCCTGTTTATTCCATCGCCAGTGATTGTTTAGGAGTTTCTGTACGTACACTAAAACGACTTGTGGCCGAGAATAAGAAAAATGTTAATTCTACATTACCGCCCGAAAAAAAGAAGACGGTCAAGTACTGACTTTAGAGGACATCCCAATATAGTCACTTGTTCTCAAGATTTAATTCTATTAACCTCAAGTCCTGTAACGATCAAAAGACTAACACTAAAAATAAACAAAAATATTTAAGCTGCTGCTGATGGAATAGTCCTTAGTTCTGATTCAATTTCTATATATCATATATCAAAAATTTAAAGAAAAAAAACTTGCAGATGTTAAACGCCAGAGGAGATAGTGAAAATCTGCTGAGTTCTAAAGCCAGTGCTCTTGATGGCAAAGTCGTTGAACTCTATCAATTGGTGAAATCGTCAGTGAAGGGCGTGACAGCCTTGCCTTCGTGCGGTTTTAAGGATTTGGCAGAAGTGCTGGTGGGGAAAGCCGAGTGCTGCTTTCGCCACCTGTTGAGTTTGTGTGTCAAGAGGACGCAAGGTCGGCTTTTCTTCCAAGGCCGTGGACTTGATACAAGCTCATCGTGCCGATATCCGGGAGACGCCAATCTTCGATCCCTTTCACCACCATCGCCAGACGCTTCCTGTTCTGGTCTTAGAGCGAGAATTATCAGTTTGCACAGGCTCATTTATTCGGCCTCACTCGTGTCGATAATGTAGCTAATTGTTACAATTCACAGGTCTTCCTTTAGCTTCAAGCACCGTTGATCAAGCAGCACTGATTTTGGTACGACCGGGGAATGGGTTGACACCTTAGCAAGAGTTGAGAAAATGACAAGTTAGAACGTGCTTCCAGATTGCCGGGATATTCCCTCGAAACCGACTATAATCAGAAAGCAGATAGCTCCAGAAAATTAAAGTTTTGTTGGACACGTAGAGTGTCTTGACCAATAATATTTTGTAGTCCTGGAAGTTCAACTATGAAAGTCGATACAATCTCAAATTTCCTCACAGATGTGATGCTGTGAAGATCATCATTCATCAGGTAGTCTTCACGTTCTGTAGAATTTTTTAAACTTGCAGAATATTTTAATTTATTTAATAAAATAGAGCAGGATAGAATTCAATAAAAAATCTGCTTCAATTTTTTTAATTTAATGAACAACAACTAAAAATGAGTTATCTTCATACTTCGATAATATGTAAGGAATTAACATAACACAGAAAAACAATTTATTTCTTTTTCTAAGGGAATGGTGTCCTGAAATACCTTGATCGTAATATTTATAAACAATTATTGTTGGCGAAGAACACTATGGAATTATAACTGGCGGCTTTGATGAATTTAAAGTTGGTACTTAACCACCGGATCTCAGGGACGTCTGGAGCGACTGTAGCTTACCATGTGGAGCTATTTGACGCTGAATCGGTTACGTTAAAATTTTGCTGGTTATGGCTGAATAGACAGCGGTAACTTTTGCGGAACTCTGAACGTATTAATCTTCTCCTCTCCAAAATCAACCATAAATTCAGAACCCTATATCCCCTCCTAAACCAAAAAAGCCCCTGATACTATCATCACATAACGCCTCCTGTACTTCTCCATAATACAACCCAGCTGGTCCTGTGACTCGTCCATATGTGGAACAGCAGCCAAAATCCATTTAGTCAAAATTCAAACTTTCCCTGGTACCTTAGAAATTCCGACGTCAACCATAACATCAAAGATCCCAAAGTAAACTCCGTAATCTCCAAATCCATAACCTCCATAATTAAAAGCGCACTCAACCACCCAAGCTCCACGATCCAGCAATTCCATGACAATCCTCCTCCATCTGTACGCTTCCGTCGGCTCAAAAGAAAACTTCCAATTGACCTCATCCTTCCCCCTGAACATTCAGGCACATCCTAACCCACCTTACCATCATGCCTGCAGACCACATCCTCCAATAATCAGTTCACTGCCTGTCAACCCTCACACACCCACATCGTATACCTCTCAGACACACACACACAAAACATAACCCATCTGCTAAAGTAGGCTAACCAAAGGACTAACCTACCTTCACGTTTACAGGTGAATTATATACACTACTTTAATTTTGTAAATTCATTATTGTGTGTACTAGAACAATTATTGTACTAACTCGTAATCATAAAGATAAAAGTTTTTTATATGAATAAAAAATGATCAGTCTCTGTTTTTTTTATCAAAGTTCTCACATGCCGAGACACCACCTATTTTAGGAGATATATGTACTGGGGCATATGGCAAGAGTTGTCCGCTGATCCCATTGGATCAGTCGGCCAACTGCCTCCTGAAACTGGTGGAGACACGGAGGAGGGAATGCTGCGACCCCACAGCAAACTCATCCCTCGTCATTCGGAAGGGCGTGAGAATAGTACCCAATGCGCGACCTACCTGACGCAGGTTTTCTAGGGTTTTCCCTGCATCTCTTTAGGTGAAACACCATAGCCCGGGGGCCCTAGTTAACCCTACCTTCCGCATTCCCCCTTTTCAATTCCCTTCCGATGCTATTAAAGGGGAGTTGCCTGTTACAGGATCACCCTCATGTAGCCTGTTAAACCCCCCAAAAAAAGATCAAGAACCTTTTGTTTGCGCTCAAAAAAAGACTTTCCTGTAAGACTTTTTTTATACTTTCACCCCTGATTAAAACATTAATTTGCGACGGAGCTGGCAGGAGAAATAGAAATTATTTACACTTCCTTGAATTGCCATTCACTAAAGCTGTGTACATTTGAGCTCTTCAACACAACTCCGCTCATATTTACCTGCAAAATATAGATCCGAAGGCAAGTTCACAATACCCCTTGCTGAAATGAATATTAGCGTACGTTCCACTCATCCATCCATTTACGAGGCGAGTCACGGTGCCCCGTGTAAAACGGAGGCAAAGCTACTTTCTGATTGGCATCTGCCTCCCTTCACCTGCTGGGAAGTACTCTCATTACAGGTAATAACCTCGTTCCGAAGCCGCCAACCAGCGCGAACTGCGTAAAAAAATGGCGGCTGTCACACGGTTAAGGAACAGCGCCATTAAAAGCAGCCTTCCACAGACACAGATTCCTGCCCTCAAATCATCATTGTCATTACCTATTTTTATCCGTGTATCATTGTGTGGCCTACTTTTGCCACAAAGAATTTATATCCGGTGTCGATGAATCATTTTCTTCTGCACTGTGTTGCGTTTACTCCGTGAGTCTGTATTCTCTTCTAATCCAACTGTTAATAGCAACACTAGTGCCATGCGTGGTACGATCGAGTTCCTCCTTCATAATTTCGCTCGCGAAAAGTACAAAGTAGACTGAAATCCAAATAAAAAGTTCCCGCCTTTAGAATTTCAGAATAACGACTTATGTTATAAATGAAAGGCGGGAAACCCAGACTCTTGAACAGGAAATACTAAACAACTTTACCGTTCAGACCACGTGGGTAAAAGGGATTACAATTTTTTCTAGGAGTAAAAAGATGCACGAGATTTCTTCTTCTGCCCGGAAATTTTGGAATTAAAATTCTAATCCCTCGTAAAGTAATGAAAGTAACAGGGACAAAAATTGATGTCCCCCACAAAAATGTCGAGGCTACGTGATCAAACTCCTCGAATTGATTCATTCATTACAGTTCTTATAAAAAAGAATACAATGATTTTAAGTAGTTATAAATTTTATGCCTTGAGATATAGTTAATTTTTTGAATTTATTATAATTTCAAAAGTGGATATATGGGCCTTTCGAATAGAAAAACGTAAATACTTCATAAACAGCTTATTTTATTCCATTTCAACATTTTAGCATAAATGTAAAATAGCTTGACATATTTAAGAGTATTTGCATCAACAGGCCTTTTTTTACACGTGTTGTTTCCTACAAGACAATAAGTGTTTACTATCAAACCGTTTTAATAAAATATATACTGCACAGTACATCCATTGTTTTTAAATTTCGTCTCGACTGCTTACTGCTGCTTTGTAATGGAATTTATTTATTTTATATAAAAATTTATGAAATAAATAATTAAACATATATATTTCGAAAAAATTTTATTATTCATAAAAATTTTATTTTGCAACACAACGTTTCTGTAACTATTATTACATCATCAGGTTGTGGTGCAAATACTTGCAGTTGAATAAAAGCTATAATCAATATTTTTTTCTGAATTATAAGCGTGTGTTTATGGATGTTAAATGTAATGTATTATTAAAAATGAACATGAAATAAAATATTATTGAAATAAAATTAATTCTGTTCAATTATATGTTATCATTTTTGTTATATATTAAGGGAAGAACCGGTAATGAATACATACAAATTATTTATATATTTCTAAGTCAAAATGACGACAATGTACATCGGATAAAGTCGTAAATTAAGGTAGAGCACTTGCAAAATTATTGAAATAAATTTTAATAAAGTAAAAGTAATTAGCAAATTTTAACATAATTATCACTACGTATTTAGCCTTCCTTTGGAACACTTTTTGGGGACAAAAATACATTTTTATCAATATTGTTTTAAATATAATTTAAAAGAAAAAATTTCAATTATGTCATTTCATTCAAATTAATTTCTGGTTTAATATAGCCATAGTTTTCATTAATTTCATTGATGCGACACAAATATAATTATTAATGCTGTGAAATTATATTTTTATCAATTGCTTTTTCTTTATTATGCCCCGTTATTTAGTGTAAAATTAAAAAGTCTCAGATTTATAAATAATTTATGACATTTTAATGATTGAGTGCGTTTGTATTGATGAACAATGGATAAATAAATCACAAAATAAACAGAATAAAATTTAGTTTTACGAGCTCTGGTGAATTTTCGATAATTTCAGATAATTTATTTTTCATTTAAATATATATTTAATTCTCTATTTAATAAATTTGTATATAAATACAAAATAAATAAGTTACATTACAAAGCCGCAGTCAAGATGAAATGTAAGGGAGTCAGGGACTGAAATTTCGGCCAAAATCTGAAGAAAAAAATAGAATATCTAATTTTTTCATATTAATGTGCCTATAAATTCAGTCAAGTGAAAAATAAAAGCTGACAAACAAAAGAAGAAAGGTGTAAAATTCTGCAGGAAAATTTTTAACTAATATCTTTGATTCTATATTAATAAATTACTTTTTTCAGAAAAAAATGTGTTTTTCTAAGCTTCATGATTTCTGGTACCAAAAACCTTCTATGCGTCACAAATATTAAATATTGTCTTCATTCTTTTCGTTCATACTCTACGTGATAATACCTTCAAATAAATGAATTAGTTTTCGAATTGCTCAAGTAGTTTAGGTGAAAAAAATTTCTAAGTACTGAAAATTGCCAATTTTTATGTAATTACTCCCCACAATTTTAATCAATTTCAAAAATAATACTGACAATGGATAAAAATGGCCAGCCCTACATATTAATGTAAAAAAACAAAAATATATTCAAGTAGAAAACGCAAGAAACTTTTTCGAAACTCCAGAGTTTTCAAGATAATTTTCAAAATCTTTCAACACAAAACAAGTTTACAAAACAAAATTCTGCACATTGCTACACATGTGTGTTGTTAACACACACAGTTAAAATTTTAGCTCAGTAGCAATTAATTTACAGTAATTTCAAATTTCAGTCAAGGGATGTGCAGATATTTTTTTCATATTTACGTCGGCAAAATAATTTTCTTTCATCAAGCACTTCATTCGAAGTTTTTTTTAGTGAGTGGTGGCGTTAAACATTGTATAATTGTATGTGATGATATAAGAGCCTGATGATGATTTCCGAACAGCGTTAGTCTTAAGATATATAAAAATTGTTTACAGATGGCCGACACTTCGGTTTATTATTTAAGTAGTGTTGTATTGCTATTAATGTGTGGGTTGAGAAATCTAGGCATTTATTTAGTTGGGATTTATAGACGAGTTGAATCGTAATGTTATAGTCATGTTTAGTTGTACAAGAACCGAACGTTAAATGTACGTTTATTCCGCTGTATGTTAAGCGGATTGCCCGCTATTCTGATTTAATATTCAGCTTCGTGGGAGGATAGTGGCAATGTCTGTCCGATGGTCTCATTTCGAGCGAAATGTCAGCCATTCACTGGGTGCCTTGGGGGTCTCTATTCTCGCCCCCTAATGACTTCATCCTTAAACCGCCTAAGCGGAACGTGGCCCACGTCCTTGTCATACTAATTAAACTGCAATGGCCGCTGCCCACGTGGGACGCCTGGCCTCCATTACAGATTTCACGGCGTATTACGGCGGGCACAGGGCAGAAACTGAGCCTCAGATAACTTTTGAATCGACAGATGCATGTCGTTTATCCTGGCACGCGGATCCTCGCGGCCAGATGATTTGCAACACTCTCTAAATGACGACATCGAACCTCCGGGAGACGAGTTCGTAAGCTACCGTGACGTCACAGCTACGCCAGGTGATGCCATTCGTGTCTTAGCAAATCAAATGCCACTGAAGGCGTTTAGGGTGAATAGATGGGTACACAGATCATCAATGATCTTCTTCATTAATAATCTCAAGTACAGTGGTACATATTAGAGATGGGAAAACCCGTTCTTTTTAATGATCGGATCAGAACCACTCGCTCAGTTGATGATTCGCCACTCACTAAAGTGTAAAATGTGGGGTAGCATTTAGCCTTTTTTTTTGGGTAACAGGCTACATGAGGGTGATTCTGAAGCAGGCAACTCCCCTTTAATAGCATAGGAAGGGACTTGAAAAGGGGGGATGTGGAAGGTAGAGCAAGGTAGCCCAGGGTTGACTAGGGCCCCCAGGCTGTAGTGTAAGGATCCTACCCGGTGTTTCACCTAAAGTTGATGCAGGGAAAAACCCTAGAAAACCTGCATCAGGTAGGTCGGGCTAGTGGGTACTACTCCTGCGCCCTTCTGATGACGGGAGACTGGATTGCTGTGGGAACTCAACAAACCCGCCTCCGTGCCTTGTTCAGTATTGAGAGGCAGTTGGCCGACTGTTCCAATAGGATCAGCGAACAACTCTTACCGTATGCCGAAGGTCTTCGACCCCCGTACATACACCTCTCAAACTGCCCAAGGTCGCCTCAGCCTGCAGGAGTCTTAAATTAGCTACCTTGGCCATGGACCAAGGGGGGAGGGAAAGAGGAAAACCAGGAAGGAGGAAGTCAACCTCCACCTGGCTCTCACTCATTTCCGAGCAGGATATCCTCCTGCTATCATCAGTCTGTAGCATTTAGCCAGAATTGGAAGGGATTATACGATTTTATTTGCACAATCAGATAAGAGAATTATATATTAACGGCCAGTTACAATTTTTTGTGTATACGCCACTTAATTTAATTTTAGAAAAACAATCGCCCCACAATAACATATCCAGAAAGAAAAAGATTCTGATTTACTCACTACTCTCGGATCGCAGTTCCCGTGAAGAGTGAGTGATTCAGGCACTGGGATCTCAGTGATCTGATTCGTGAGTGAGTGATTGAAACTCTCGGATCAGAGGAGCGGAGTGAATCAAAAGAGCTGCCGCTCTTTTTCTTTGATACAATGATCACTCACTCCGCAGAGAAGCCAGTTCTTTGAAACAGATCACGATCAGATCGTCCATCTCTAATACACGATAGTAGACGATACTAGTGTAATAGTAAAAAGTAACAAAGATACACTAGAAGAGGCAAGTAACAATAATTTAACTAATCTCCTAACATGGTTTAATGTGAACGGACTAACAAATAACTGTGACAAAACACATTTCATGCAATTTCACACACACACACAACACAACTTTACAATCTGTAACACTTAAATACGACAACAAAAATGTAAATGAAACTTCCTCTGTTAAATTCTTATGTCTCTTAGTAAATAATAAATTAAATTGGACTGATCAGATTAATCAATTACTTAAGAAACTCAGCTCAGCTACATATGCTGTAAGAGCAATGTCCACCTTCAGTGATCTAAAAACAAGAAAATTAGTATACTTTGCATATTTCCATTCTGTTTTATCATATGGTATTATATTTTGGGGCAACTCAGCAGGCATAGATAAGATTTTTATTAGTCAAAAACGTGTTATTAGAGCAATATGTCAGGTTACCTCACGAACTCTGTTCAAAAAGTTAGGTATTTTCACCTTGACGTGCCAATACATTTATTCATTGATGTTTTTTTGTAATCACAAATAGGCACTTATTTTTGATAAATTCTGATATTCATCCCTTGAATACAAGGAACAAAAATAATCTGTACAAAAAATGTAAAACATTGTCAATTGCACAGAAAGGTGTGCATTATTCAGGGATATCCATCTTCAACAGACTGCCGCATATAATTAAACAGTTGTCGGATAACCAACTTAGCCACTCCTTCTATTCAATAAAGGAATTTATAGAAGAATCGGAAAGAGTAATTAATTAATTAGTTTATAATACAAAAATTTGTTATAAGTATATTTATCTTTTATATAATAAAATAATGTAATAAATGACTCTGACTCATTCCACGTCCTTGAAGCTTAGCTTCTTTGCAGGATCTACGGAATATGATTATTATTATTATTATTACACATGTGCTCATGTGATAAAGCACATTAATTAATTTAGGTAGAATTATTTGCTTCACAAATGTAAGAACCTTTGTAATATTAGTATAGGGGTTTCCTATAAGGAAGGGTCGTTGTTGAAATGGAATTAAGCATCCTGTGTGTGAGATATTAAAGAAATTAAGGGACACGGGGACTAAAATTTGAAATACCTATAAATTAATTCCTACTGAGCTGAAATGTTCCTTGCGTGACGTTCTTGAATATATTTTAGACTTTTTTTTACATGTATACGTAAGGCTGACCATTGTATTCAATCGTCAGTATTATTTTTTTTGAAATTGAATAAAACTGTGGTGAAAGAATAATTTTTTTACTAAGATTACTTAAAAATTGGCACTTTCCAGAACTTAGAATTTTTTTCACCTAAACTACGTCAACAGTTAAAAAACAAATTCTTGTAGTTGAAGGTATTAGCATGTAGATTAGAATAAAGATAATAGGTTTATATTTGTGAGGCATACAAAAAAAATATGAAGCTGAAAAAAAACACATTTTTTTCTGAAAAACTAATAATTTATTAAATTAGAATCAAACATATTAGTTAGAATTGTCCTGCAGAATATGTTACACCTTCCTTCTTTTGTTTGGCAGATTCTTTTTTCAGTATACTGAATTTATATGCATATAAATAAAAAAATAGAAAATCGATTTTTTTAGATTTTGGCCGAAATTTTAGGTTCCTGTCCCCAAAGTCATTCTATGTCAAGTGGTCAAGTAGGCCCCGGGTGACCCCGGATGACTTTGACGCCAGCTTTGCTGAAGAAAATTCACCAAAGTAAATTGTCTACAATGCCGTAAATCATCTGACGTGTGAACAGTTATGTAGACATGCGAACTACAAAATATGAATGCCGTAACTTCTTTATTTAACCCAACAGGATTCTTGGCCATTTTAATGGGGGGGGGGAGGATATTGGCCTGGGATGATATTTGTGTAACTTTTCGCTATTATTTTCGTAATTTACGCCAAAATTTTACCTGAGAAATGAATTCTCTAACAACTGTCATGAACAGCATGGGCAACAGACTGCATCCTTGTCTTATTCATTCCTTGATAAACTTTCTTGATCTTCAATTCTAATTACTGCTGACTGCCTTCTGTAGAGGTTTTGTATAAGACTTCTTGCTCGATATTTTATTCCTGTGTTCTTCAAAAACCTTAATGGTGTGTTCCAGTTCACATTATCAAACCCCTTTCTAAATCTACAAATGCCATAAACGTAGGCAGTTTTTTTCTTATCCTGTCGTTTAAATTAGACGCAAAGTCAATATTGCTTCTCTTGTCCCTACAGTCTTCCTAAAACTTAATTGATCTCCTCCTTACTCGCATTATATTTGACTTTCCATCTTTCTATACAAGTCCTCGGAAATAAATATAACGACCGGGAAGCACAATATGGTTGAACTACACCAAGAATAAATATTGTCTGTAATTTTGACCATTAAATTTATATTGACAATAAAAAGACGTAAAGTATAATATTATTATTGTATAGCCATGCTTGTTTATGTTCATGGCTCATTTTGTTGATAACGCTTTTAATATTTTCCTTTCTGTTTGAGAGTTTAAGTGTGGATCGCCGCCATGAATCTTGTCCTGTGGTGATGTTTATGCGGGTGATTTCAAACTGAATCCTATTAGCGACAACACGACACTGTCAGGGTCGTATTCCCAGGGTTAACCTCCGGCTTGTAGCTTGTTGCCGTAGCAGCATTCCAAGGCTCTCCTGTCACGACTGCACATCAAGCAAACATACTCGACGTAAGACTTTGCGTGACCCTCGTCGTAAATCCGCAGCTCAAATTGTGAAGAAACTTGGATTTTCTCGCTTATCCGCATTGCTCGGGAAATATTTCGTGTACGAGTGTCTGCTGCGTATTATTTTGAGCTCGAAATAGACGAGTGTGAGACGTAAGAGGATTGTGATCGATTTACCTAACACAAATGGGAATGCAGTAAGCGTCGCGAAAATGCATAGCAACCAAGAATGAATGTCATATGCAAATTTTAAAAAGGCTATTAAATTCTTTTTGTATAACCGCATCATATAATGGATTTTTTTATTGGTTACAGTAGTTCCTTACTGAGGAAATTTAACAGGTTAAATTTAGTATATAAGATTACCCATATTGGAGGCACTCAGTACAAGTAAACACCAAGGCGCCAGATAGGCGAGACGTCGGAATACAGAACGTGCCAAAATCACTGTCGACTAAAAAATCTGGTGCCTGAGTCTAGTTTCTTGACCCCGGGAATTTTGCAGGCGCGTCCCTTTCCAGAAATTAGAGAGAGAAGCCGCGGGCCAAGTTGGATTTTAATTCGAGGCTGAGGGTCAGGTGATCCGCCATGCATCCCATGGTGGTGTGAATGAACGAGATACCTGCGAGGATGGATGGGAGAAATTTGGGCAATCGGACAAAGATATTTTAAGAAGGAAGAAGTCTGGAGGGTTCGTGGTTTGATCCACGACACGGGCAATCGGGCATGAACATATGAAGGAGATTGAGGTTGATGCAGTCGGGAATGAAACTTGGAAGTAGGAACGTGGAGATGAGATGAAATTAGGAAGAAGTCGCTTGAGAAAGAGGGTAGTTTGCAATCTAACCTGGGGGAAAACTGAAAAGAAGACAGACGGCAGCGAGCAGAAGGCCCCAGAATTCCTAGAAGGAAGACCAGGTACCGATGGAGGAATTCATCACTGATGAAAGCGGAAGCATCCTAAATTACGAAACGGGAGGAGAAAGCCGCCGTTTCACAAAGGAAAAACAGGTGCGTGTGTGTGTGCCACTGTCAAAAATGTATCATATGCTGCAAAAACCTCACAAAATGACCCTTATGAGATTGATTATAAGCTGAGCTAGTCTTGGTTAGTTTTTTAATTTGGTCCTAAGTTTTGTAATTATTGTTTCCTTTTGTTTTCTGTGAATAAATTTAATTAGTTTTATATTTAATCTAACCCAATAATTTATTTTCATTTAAATTATAATCCAACCCCCCTTCCTAATTATAACCTCAACATGAAGTCGTTAATGTGTTTTCGCGTTTCTGGAAAGGAAATCACCAAAATTTCAGCCATTTTCGACGTGCAAAAGAAACTGCACTGTCCCTACAAATAAAATCTCTAACCTAATATTATTTTTACATTTACCTTGAGTAGCATAAAGCTATTGATTGTGAATAAACAAAATTAAATTTTCGTTTGCATTTTCCTCCATTGTGAGCCTCAATGGTTTTTGTGTTATTACATATAAGATTTCATTTAAATGATATAAACTCAATCGTAAATACGATACGCATCAGAATTTACATACAAGAAAATGGATTTTTTTCAAATTTTCTCAAAGTTTGACCTTCATTATCACTGTCGGTGGATCAGAAAAGAATTAAATTTATTATAGAATTTTAGTATTGTTTTCAACTCTGAAATTTAACTCAAATAACATAGAAACTAAAAGTATTACACCGATACGTATGCTGAAATCACACATTTATTGCTCCATTTCCCAATTTTCTTTACGATCACTGATGGCGAAAAAAATGCAATTTAATTTACTGACATACAAGGGTGGCCCGAATTATTCGCTTGTGCCACTAGGCATTTTCTTAAGCACAAAATGTTTGTTTTATTTGGACATAAATGTAGTAAAAAGAGTATATACATACAAATTTCTCCGTGAATGAATAGCAGACTTCGAGTATTAAAAAACACTTTGATAACGCAAAATATATAAAAACAGGACAACTCATTTAATAAAAGTTTACTAAAGTTATGTATATATCGTAGATGCAATGGAGTAGCACTTATTTTTAGGCTAGGCTATGGATGGCAACCTCAATGGCTTCCTCAGGAATGGAGAATAGCACAGGAAGCCATGGTGCCATGGGACTTTTATAGGTATCATGAACATTAAAATTTCTCCACTGTTCTGTTTCTTTCTCAGGAATTCTCCAGATCAATCACGTACACAATCTGACCGTCATAACTGAAAGGGACAACCAGTCCTGAACTATAATTATCTTTTCCTCCGAAACGTAGTCCACGGTTGTAAACTTGTACTCAAAGCCTTATATAAAAGCCAAAGAACCTTCGAATTATTAGGTTGAGATCCTGATCATCCACCGAAGCGTGGAGTGAGAGGTTACATCCGGTCTCGAGTTTCCTTTCAAGCCCATCAGAAAATGAATTCAAATTGCGCAAGCAACGGTGAGATCTCAAAACTACGCACAAACATGTTTCAGATATTAAAATATTCGTTATTAATTTAACAAACCTCCTGGTCAGTATGGTGAAACAAAAAATCCTTAAAGGACGACAGATAGATGAACGGAGATTATTCAGGAATTACTATACACTGTCACATTCCTGATCGAGAAATTATAATATTTTTGTAACGCTTACACCACTAGAAAGGGTGAATCCCTCCTCATCGATACAAGGAGTATCGAATTTCAACTTTACCTGAAGAAACCTTTCACTTGCGAAACTTCCCTAAGGTGAGCGGAAAAATCTTTTGTGGCCTCATAAATCTTTGTTAAAATGTTTTCCTTTGTGCACTGGAACAACGCTATCATTTGTTTTCACTATTTGCCTTCTTAAGCTCGCATTTGATTGATAAAATTCCTTAATTTTATTTCTGGGCGAATGAAGAATACCAAATAACATAGTAAAATAGCAGAGTACATCACAGAGAAAAAAATTGTTGTTTTGAACCGGAAAGATTAATATTTCAGCGGATTTTGAACTAAATTATATCAATGGTAAATTTAGAATTATCAGACATTATTGAAGGACACAATACAATTATTAATTGCCAAGTAGGTCTTAATATAATTTATGTAACATAAAAGGATGAACGTATGTTTCTACATGGATAAATTTGAGCAAACCTTCGTAAAATCTCGGAAAGACATAGGCGCGGGAGGGGGGAGGGAGGAGAAACCACCAGTATAAAGGTGTTAAGAATTTTAAATATATGGCGATCATACAACCTGCTAGTTTACTGCCGAATTAATTCTCTTCCAGTGCTAAAATAAATAAATACTGAGCAACATCGGTCACCCAGCTAGTATTTAATCAAAAAATTGTAATAGCTATGTTGACCAGTCATCTATAAAAATGCTTAGTGAGTCAGAAAAAAATATATTTAATAGGAAAATTTAGTACAGAATGACGTTGCATTCCTTTCATTGGGGTAACTATGAATTAAAATAAATTGGGGTAACTATGAATTAAAATAAATTATATTTAATAGGAAAATTTAGTACAGAATGACGTTGCATTCCTTTCATTGGGGTAACTATGAATTAAAATAAATTATATTTAATAGGAAAATTTAGTACAGAATGACGTTGCATTCCTTTCATTGGGGTAACTATGAATTAAAATAAATTTAAATTCTCAAGAAACAAAGAAAAATAGAATTTACTAACATGACATATACAATACAATTATATCAAATTTAATGCAACATTACTTGCAAATTCAAGACTAATAAACTTTTGAATGATAAAAAAATTTACAATAATTTTTTAATTATTATCATCATCTTAATCACATTAATAGCCGACTTATTTAATGTTTAACATTCTTTGGAATCAAATTTATGATTATTTAAATAATTATGTTAGGACACGAATGAATTATTCTGAGCGCAGAATTTCAAATTATTTTTGTGTGCATTGATACGAGTTTTTAAGAGAGCGCTTTAATTGGCCAATGTAAAAAGCGGCACAATCTAGACAGCCAATTTTTTGTGTTACATTATTTTTCTGACACGATAATTTTACCTTAAATATTGAGACTAAATTTAAATTATTTTAAGATTTGAAAATAACTCGAACACCATAATTAACAAACAAGCCAATAATTTTATTCTGTACATTTTCAAAAAAAGGGTAGGAATGGAAATCAATTTATACTAGGCTTTTTAACTTACAAATTGTTTATTTCGGATTTAATTTTGATATATTCGTAATGACGTGCCAGGATAATAAATCCTGTGTTATTTATTTGAACCAATATGACTCATGAGATGACGATGCACCTTACAGCAAACCATTACATAAATTCTAGTGTTTGTCTCGGTTCCACATAAGCATCATTTTTAAAACGCTTAGACGCCACCATTAAATTCATAATTGCCTTAAGGAAGCTCGTGCGCGTGCAAAGACCACTTAAAATGTCGCAAGCTAAAAGCAAAAATAACCGACGAGACGTAAGTTGGTGCTATTTTTGGCTGAGGTCTTGACTTGTCACGTTGTTTATTCCAGTTAATCAATTAAGTCCAGTGGATGTATATTCGATGCTTAACATAATTGACCTCGGTTGCTCTGATTAGCTCATGCAACATTGCCTTAACTCAAATCAATTGTTTTTATAGCGTTTAACCTTGACTTATCAATCCAATTCCGCCCTCCCTCAAGCAAAAAGAAACTACTATGGTTTATAATTATATATAAAAAATTATGTAACCCCGAAATTCAAGTTAGATAAAATGTTTCTAAGACGTTCATCAAATAACTTCTTTCGCTTGAGAAATAATTCACTCTTCCATCAACAGATTTCATAAATACCCGAGTAGGCGCCAACAGCCTTTTCTAAAAAGCATCTAAGTTTCCCTCACCCTCGCTAGCATGACATAAAATTATTTTCTTGGCAATCTCTAGTTATGTATCTGGATTACGTGGAACCCCGATGAGTATTACAATAACTCAAAGTAATCTATACCAATAAATAAGATTAAAGTATCCGTCTATCTGTACGTTTGTCTCGAATAGGCTCCGAAACTGTTCAACGATTTACAATGAATATTTGAGGAGATTTAATTTAAATATTCGTGCATATTTAATTTTAAAAAATTGCATAAGATATAAATATAATACGAATATAAATAAAAATATTAATTCTACGGGAAAATTTCTTGGAGTTGCCGCGGCCTGTGAGCCAAATGCGTCCCACTTACTATTTATTGTTGCAGCAGGCTGAGAAAAAATTAACTTCTTTGAATCATCGGTACGATGTATACATAAATTAATAAATTGGTTTTATTTCTCGCGTCAGGTAAATTTTAAAATTTAATAATTGCTACTATGAAAATAAAAGGAAACTATAGAGTTTGGTGTCGAAACCGTTGTAATGTGAGTCGCTGTGTTACATTATGACCTTTAATTTGCGATTTAACTAATTTAAGTAGTAAGTGGGCGAAATTTTTTATTCTGTTAGAATAACGACAATATAGTTATTCCTTATATTGTACCGGGGGTATTTCTGACCCTCTCGAGATAATGGGAGAATATTTGAGGTTGATATTGTGACGTTTTCGATGTCGGTTTAGTTATGTGTTGACCAAGAATTAAATAATGTACCGGGATAATATAAATAAAGCCCGGTCCCCAGCTAGTAATAGAATAAATAACTATTTTCCGTCGGCACAACCCTGGATAAATACTTATATCTACGATTTAAATCCACAGCGAATCTTAATCATTTCATCAAAAACTTTCTTATAATGCATGACCACAACTTGAATCAATTAAATATTTACATACATATACATAACCTGACCGATACCCTTCCGACTTTCAGTTCCAGAGACTAACCTTACCTCTTCTTCTTCTTCTCCTTTTCACTGGGACTTTCATTCAATTTAAACTACTCCCAATAAACACTTAAGAAAGAATGGCATAGGCATTAGTCAACTGTTACACGTAGTGCATCAGTATAATAATTTGCAAGTATTTTTTTGTAATTAAATAATAATTTGGCTAACTTCGTGTTCATTTTATTTTATTAATTTCTAAATTTTCCGTGAACGCTGCGACTGAAGGCTTCATTCAAGTGTGTTATAGTGGGTCTGCGGCAGATAAGAGCGACCAAGGGCAGCAGGGGCGTAGCTGTTGTCCATGTACGATACGCCAGAGGTACCTATCTTGGATTTCTGCCACCGAAGTTGCCCGAGTTAATGGTCTCGTCATTAGTCTCCGTTGTAGACCTGACCAAGGCGCGGTACTACCTTCACGGACACAAACCATTAACCTTATCCGAGTCACAATCTTCTGGCTACCTGGTAAATACATTAAATACTACATAAGTTCTCAGGCTGGCTGAAGTCATAAATTTGAGACAGTTCTAAGCCTATCTCAGAGCCTCAGCGGAACCTTTCTCCCCTGTAGAAGCACTCAGAAATATTTCAGTGACTAATACAACTAGTTTTCTGAGCAACGAACAAATAATATGGCAGAAAAACGAATTATTAAATAGTAATTGAATCAATCGAGTGTCATTCTTCGGTCCTAATGAGTATACTACTGGTAATACAGTGCAATGATATTAAACTTGGTTCAAAGATTCAATTACCGAATGAAAACATCATTTAATATACCGATTTAAAAATCAGAATAAGTATGAATTATAAATTAAAAGACGGTGCAGTGTATACATACCTTATAAATTATTAAAGATGTTATTTTAAATTAAATAAAATTTTGTTAAACTAAATTTTACGAGCGACGGAACTCTAGGGTTCGTTCTCTTTCAGGTAACGGCCCGAAAGCCTCACAACATCAAAACATCTTTTGAAGGAATAATAAACGTGTGAACCCCGGATATACGAACACGAAAACGAATGAATGCTTTCTATTGACCACAATTTGGATCGGGAAAGGGAAACCACAGGTTTCGTGGTTGGTAAAATATGTAGTGAGTTATTTGGGAAGTGATGGCGTGGTAGAACTGTCGTTAAACGGGAGCTGAGGAGGAGTGGCTGTTAATCGGACGGAGAAACGAGGAGGTCGCAGGGACGAGGCGATCAGCAGACTTCAAGGAGCAGCGGTAGCAGCCAATTCCAGAAGGTGCTTCTTCAATGTCTCCAATGGTTCCTAAGTCGTTGATAACGTACAAATGAACACAAAATCCATCAAAGCCGTATACAGCAGCAATTGCCGCCATCACGTAATGCTCATAACTTAAAACCAAGGCATTTAAGCCCACCATTCCCTGGTAGACAGAATAAATTTGCTTTTAATTTTAAATTTATTTTCCAAAATGTAAAATTCCTTTTAAAAGAGACGGGAGAAAGTTATTTCATTTGTTTTTTGTGTTAAATATAATTTTAAAATTGTTAATTCTCCCTGCTATCATTCAAATAAAAATAAATCCAAACCCTCTTTCCCAGTAAATGAACATAAAAAGTGGAACATTAAGAACAGCGCAGCAAGTTTAATGTCGCTAGAGCGCTTAAATAGATCCATTGTACTTTTCCAAATGGCAACTTCTTTTTTCCATTCTACAGGAAGCCATTGTCAAGCCCATAGTTTACTGTCAGCCATAGCAATAGACCACTGTAAAGATAAGTGCTATTTTCTTTCATTTACGTTGTTATCGTCAGAGAATAAAATTTAATGTTCTTTTTTATATATTTTGTGTTAGGAAAGTAGTATGGACTACTGTTCATTCAGTGGACAAATCGCTTATTTATAGCGTATGAGATGCGAAGTAAGAGAAGGGACTAGAGGGAGAGGAAAATTGCCGGGAAATGGCAGAAGTTGGGGTAACGATTCTACCAGTATTAAAAACATTTATTAAGACTAAGCACTTAAATAATTTTAATATCTTTTAAATCCTGATTCACAATTCCCCCCACATTTATAAATGAATTTATAAAATTTAGTGTGCTTAATTCAATTTATCTTTTTTTAAATCGTAAGTACATGTTCGAATTTAGCTTAATATCTTTTTACAGTTTTACTCTACGTTTCATTGTCTTCGATTCCCTCTGGCCCGATGTTAGTCCACATTGACTGAAGCATGCAGTTTTATTTATGAAATTTAATTCAAATAGTCTGTTTCCGGGTATTTTAATTTTATTGCTTTTTATTTATAGCAAGTCGTATGAGATGCACAGTAAGGGAAAGGAGTAGCTGGAGGAGAGTTGTGCCACGGAGGGGAAAACTACGCTGGAGGGAAGCTGGTGTAACGATACTATCAGTTTTAAAAACATTTATTGAGAGTGAAAAGTAATATTTAATATATTTTAAATCCTAATTAATAGGTCCTTGGATTTTTCTAAAATTTCGTGTACTTAATGCAATTTTTTCTTTATTATTCGATAATTAAAATTTCAAATTTAGCTAAATATGTGAATTTTTTTATTCTACACTTATTATATTCATTCCACTCCAACCTGATGATTGTCCAGATTAAGACCGAAACATGCAGCTTCATTTTATTTATCCAATTTAAAACGTACAGTCTTAAGTAAATAACGGACAATTTTAAAATTTTATTCACAAAATTGTGTGTTGATATTTGGAAAAATAAATATTCTGGGCTTGTAAACATTCTTATTTATACCCGACGAGGATCTAGAGAAAAACGTCGTGCCATTATTATATTTTATTAATATTAATTGAGACTTCTAAAAATATTTGTAACTGAGGAGGGTCCAAAATAATACCTAGTGACGTTTTTTTAGTTTTTAACATTATTATTATTATATTAATTATATTTTATGTAAAACAAAATTTATTTTATTATCTTATATGGCAGTGCTGGGTATCTTATTTTATGACAATGTATTTCATAAAAATTAGGATGTTGAGTTACTTCATAATATAACAAGTAATGAAATGACTTTTTTGC
Source organism: Eucriotettix oculatus (assembly GCA_034510155.1). Classification (NCBI taxonomy): domain Eukaryota; kingdom Metazoa; phylum Arthropoda; class Insecta; order Orthoptera; family Tetrigidae; genus Eucriotettix; species Eucriotettix oculatus. The sequence continues at coordinate 13,723,164 of CM067382.1, forward strand.
ATATTATGAACATTTAACAATAGGAGATTTTGTTCTTGAACCTATTACATGGGTAAGTATACTCATAATTTTTTTTCTTTATTCCAGTCTGAATACGACCTTCTACGTCTTATTGGACAAACAATATATCACGTTTATTCATGTAAAGCTTTTTTAATTAATTACTTCAATAGAGTAAAAATAAGTATTTCAAAGTCTTGTTAATTTCAGCTTCTTTGATTGTCAGAGGAAAATTAGAAATAAAATAATATCGCAAACAAGGTAATGGCTAAGTGACTCATCAAGACGGATCGTTCTTTTCTAACAGAGTTTCCGAGTCGGCTTCCCGTCATTTATTGTAGAGATCTAAATACAGACTCGCCTACAATTTTTTGAATCACAATCACGGCCTAAATTTAGGCGTCATCAGAAAATCGATAATAAATGTAAATTGATAAAAGGATTTTAATCATATCAACTAAAGAACGGAATAAATGCTTTCAACAAAGCTCAGCCAAAGAGGCTGTGTAATTGAATGAGAAATTAATTGCCCGTGCAAAAAAAGTTGCCTGGGAGCCACGGCAAGGGATTTAAAGTCAATTACGAGGAGAGTATTGTTCTGTGATTCACATGTACTCGTAACCAGAGACAATAGATGTGACTGGGATACGGGGAAAACGATCACGCTCCAATAAAGTAGTGGAACTCTTATTAGCATTGTTAAATATTACATTTTATTCATACTAATGAATAATTAATTGATCATTATAATTGATAAACATAGGTTTAGAAAACACTTGGGCATTGCAAGTGCTTTGTGTTCCGATTTCAAGCAAAATAACTAACTCAGGCTCAACTTTGAGCCACTCGGAAAAAATTTCAGTTACGAGTAAACTACGGCATGTTCCCTAGACTCTATGAAAATCATGTTTATTGTAATTTAAAAAGGCATAGTTAAGAGAAAGCATTGTAATTTTTTCAAAACTTAACGCATTTTGTGGGACAATTGATACTATTTTCGTGGTGGATTTGTTATTTTCATTAAAAGTCATAACTGAAAATTATAGTAATGCGTCAACATTAAGGCAGTGGACAAAAATGATTCAAAAGCCCAGCAGAAACGAATTTTGATCATTATATGAAGGAGATGAGGAGTTGGAGACTAAGCAGATGATGATTAAGGACGTGGAGGTTATGACCGAAAATTGTCCTGAGCACGGACAATAACAAACAACGGCAGTAAGGCGTGATCCTGGGCGGAGCAACGAGGAAGTGGAGATGGAAGTTCCAAGGAAGTTAGCACAGTAGTAAATACCTCTGTTTGTAACCTTTTGCCGATTTCCTGGTACTGCAAATTTCGAGTAGGATTATTATGCTAGTTACTCTGCTCTATGAGATGGCTTATTTAAAACGACTTCTGGATTTAGTTGTAAGGAAATTAATTTGTAAGAGATTTTTGCTAATAAATATATATATATATATATATATAGTGTATATCATAAAAAGAATTGCCTGTTAGTAAATTTAAAGTGAGTAAATTGTAATGTTTATGTAAAGTTGTGAAATATTCAGTGAATTGTTTTATTATAAATGGAATTTAATTCTTATAATAATATATCGTAAAATAATAATATCCCTCTATTCATTTCAAGATGTAAAATTTAAACTTTCAAATATAATTATAGAAAACTGACCCCCCTCCCAAAAAAATATATAATGATGATAATTTTCCCCTTGTTTTTATCAGTCACGCAATAAAAACTTTTTTATTTTTGATTTCCAAATTTTATTTGGAGCTTTCGGCAATTTCCATAATCATCTATAATATTATTTATTGCGTGACTGATAAAAACAAGGCGAAAATTATCATTATTAATTTAACTATCAGTCTTAAAACATATAATTAGTAAAAAAATATGTATGTTTTTTTCTGTATCGGGTATTGACTAGAACACTAAACGTTAGGAAAGTAGTATGAAGTCGAGTTCTCTCCATTTGTTAGAGATGATTCTTAACATATTTGACGTGAATAACAAAGTGAGTTACATGCAAATGACGTTCGCTGTGACCGTCGCGGCTCTAATCAGCCACTGCAACCTGGAATCACGAATGAGCAGCCACAAAAGCAAACTCCCACTCTCTCTCTCTTCAGGAACAAAAGAATCGGGACAACGCGGGTACTCTCGGAGGAAAAGCCGTCGGCGACAAAAGAATTTACGATTATGAAACTTTAGCTTCGGTTATGATCGACTCAAAGGGGCAAATCAGGTCGACTCCGGTGCTCTGGCAGACACAAAGAGGTCCAGGCGACGTATAACATCGACAGATCGATATTTTTTTTTCAAATTAACTTCTACGTCAACGCAACAACAATTTCGTGTTCTGCCTTGATTTCAGGCAACACCTGATAAGTTGTTTTGTTTAAAATAGTTGTAATAATAATGCGTCATCTATCTCCTTTTCTTACTTGATCAATCTTCTATTAACTGAAGTGTAGTAGGACTGTTTTAATTATATAAGTATAATTCAGAAACCACAGTTACAATCTCCAGTAGAACGTAATTTATTGAAAGCTTTCGACTTTGTCATTTTGAATCTTCGTCGGTCAACTGTACGTGTGTTTGATGTTATTAGTTATCTACATAGGAGAAAAATGAACGTATGAATATTTATATATAAACAATTAAACTTGGTTCACATATTCCTAAAAACCGCTCTATGATTCCGTTTAACATGGAATCGCATTTACGTCTGTAGAGATTCAATGCAATTCAATCAAATACAGCTTCATTGTTCTGTAAGAAACGAGTAACATGCTAATGCAAAAGTAATTGATACGTGTTTTTATAATTGAAGTAAAACTAATATTAATATCTTAATTTCAAATAGCTAAAAAACTAATGTGTCCTAGTTTGTCAATAAAATCATGAGAAAAGTAACAGGCTAATTCAAAATGAATTGTAGTTTCTGTCAAAAGACCAAATGAAATAATTTTGGGAGAGATAACTACAACTCACGAAAATTTCATCGCAATTTGGTGAATGGTATAAATACGCTGTGACGGTCAAACACATCTGCTCGGACTCTGGTGGTGTGAAGTCAAAAGAAAGAAGACCGTATTTGAGCCAGGGGTAATAAAATCAGAATCAAGGCGCGCCTGGGGTGTTTCCTTAAGCATTATGGGATTTGGTGGCATCGGGTGGTGTTTTCCCCCAAAAACCGTGAGGGAGAGGAGCAAACTGTTACTCCTAAAGAAGAGTAACCATAAATGTGATTGGTTAATAACCATCCCTGCCACCTACGGGATATGAACTAAAGAAGTGGGGAAGAGGTATTGCCGATACATTTTTAGGACACAGAGATTTCGAGACAGATGATTGGAAATTAGGAACGGAAAGATGATTGGAATTAAGACAATCAAGGCGCATTGTGGAGGCGAGAGCAGTGATCAGATGTGATTAGAGGCAGGTTCTGGAGACTAGCAAATGATTGATAATATCGGTCAGGTAGTCCAAGGAAACGAGGATAGACTGGAAAGCAGCCTACACCGGGAAGAATAGCAGCGGCGGCTCTGATTTGGATCGAGCACGACTGGAATTAGGAGGAAATTGCAACGAGGAAGACGCAGGAAGGGCCATTATGACGACACGGTAATTACACCTGTAACTTCTTGCTGATTTCCTATACTGCCGGGACGGGTATATTTTGTAAGAAATCTACTGATCTATGAGAAGGCCCATATCATACAACCCTGAGTTTAGATATAGAGAATTTAAGAAACTAATTTTTAGCATTTTTTGTGGGAGTATATATGTAGTGCTTAAAGTTTAAATATGAGAAAATTGAAATATTGATGTAAATTGTTTTAGGATAAAGTAAATTGTTTTCTATTTTATTATAAAAGTTCATTCTTAATATATTAATATTGCACTAAAATAACTAATATCCCCCAATTCGTCTGAACACATACGGGATAAACAAAGAAAAAAACGAGCATACATTCATTTTTATTAATATTATTAAAAATATACCGGATAACACTTTGCCATGCGAAATGTAGTCCATAGCGATTTTTGCAAACAATGGAGCGTTGGAGTGATAATTAAGAACTCTGGCAGGAAAAATTGATTTGATAAACCAATTAGTAACCGACTGTTCAATGGATACATCCAGAAATATGAATTGAAGCTTTACTTTATAATTACTAACCTTCCTGATAAACTCATCAACAAATGTTTCGGAAACAATACAAAAGATGTCAAGATATTGTAAAACCGTATGGAAATTATTCTCTAGAAACCAAATTCTTAAAATAAATTAAATTTGTTGTATATATAGCAATGTTCTCAAACTTTTAAATCATAAGTAGAAACTATATTTAAACCCACGAGAATAGCAAAGTAAGTACACTTTATTTGTTACTGTGCAAAACCTTGATTCATATTCCCTTTCAACCTTTAATATTCGAGAAAATTTACGAAGTAATGCTTTCATTTACTCACCACACATGACTCAGGATATATATTCACTTACCTGAAAGAAAAATAAACACAAAATTAGTGAAAAACTCACGAAAAATTAAATACTACACACTAATCTACGTGTACTTGAATTATATACTATTAATTATATAGAATAAATGACTTTTGTTTTTTACTTGAAAGTTTTCCTACATTACCACTCGGGCACTATAAATTTTAGAAGTGTTTGGATTATATTTCCTTATAATTGAAGAGACTGATGTTAATCATCTGATTTCGATTCCAAAATTTGCCAACAAATTTTTAGTAAAGAATAGTAAATGCTTATATAATGTTACGTTAGCCCATCAAGGGGTTAGTGGTCCAAAAATTGTGCCTGATAATTTAATCACGTCTGAACTAAGAGAGTGCTTAGTGTAGAATTCATTACTTTTTCCGGGATAGTGTAAATAAATATTAGAGCTAAAATGGCACACATCTGGTTTCTATATTAAAAATAGAAGTATGTTTGTTTATTCTTCATACTAAAGCCCGGGTAGAAACTCAGCAAGGATGAGACCGGGAGGCGGGGATGAACGGGAGTGCAAATATTTTTCGGAGTATATGAGAGTGATAACATTTCTCCCTATGTTGTTTGAGTATAATTTCAGCCTGTCACATAACAATATCACAACAACACCAGAGATTAGTTTCTAGTTCGGGAATAATAGAAGTCCAGAGTTAAACTATGGCATTCAATTTACTGCTTAAGTTGTAGTTCAGTCCATAAGACTGACGGTGGAAAGGATTAAGATGGAGTACAGTGTACAACTGTAGACACGTGAAGTAATTTCTACCAAAGTTGGAACACATGTTAGGCTACCACCCATGAACCAACAGTGGTTGGATAAAACACTCCTAGCACCTATAAGGCTGTGAGGAGTGAATATTGTTCACTCACTTAGGGCAGTGGCTCTATTTTTGACATCTTGAAAAATCTGCTGTAAGGTATCGGGAGTAGTTTGATGTCACTAATAGGGGAAGCAGGGTAGATTGGACTTAGTTAAGCTAGGCGGAGTAATTTTTAGCCTCTTACGTTAGTTACCCGATTTATTCTAGAATCTGTTAAGGTAGCGGAAGAAATTTCGACCGTCTTTGGGTATCTGGGGGTATTTTGGAATCTCTTCAAGTATCGAGAATATTAAATTATTAAATGTAACAGTTTTTACACTATAATCTATACTTTCAGGGTTAATATAACAAAATAATTATAAATGTTATGTTTATTAAATGAGTACACATTACAAACGTTCAACAGGAAAATGACTTGTTCTCATATATTTAGTTCACATACTTTTGCTCGACTTTGGTTATTTGGTTACAATATTGAGACCTTTTATCTAACATAACAATAATCTAAGGGCAATGAATTATCAAAGCTTTTTAGGGCACCCAACCGTGTGAAAATACAGTAAGTCCACGACGAAGAATATGAAACAAATTGTCCAATGTCGAAATGTCGTGGGATTACATTTTCACCCGAGAAACCTTATTTAACTGCATATACCGCTAAAGCCTTTGTTCGATTACAATGAATCATATTAAATATTTATAATAGCTTTTAATAAGCAGTGAGATAATCACTTATAATTGCAGGTCTTCTTTGGTTAGCAGGTTACATGAGGGTGATTCTGAAACAGGCAACTCCCCTTTAATAACATAGGAAGGGCGTTGAAAACTGTGGATTTGGAAGCTAGGGCAAGATAGCCAACGGTTGAATAATGCCCCAAACTAGAGTTTAAGGGTGTTTCATCTAAAGAGGTTGCTGGGAAAACCCTAGGAAACCTGCATCAGGTAGGTCGGACATTGGGTACTATTCTCACACCTCCCCGAATGACGGGAGACGAGTCTTCTGTGGGGTCGCAGCATTTCCTTCTCCGTGTCTCCACCAGTTTTAGGAGGCAGTTGGCTGACTGATCCAATGGACAACTCTTACCTTATGCCCAAGGTCTTTGACCCCAGTACATATACCTCCCAAAGTAGGCGAAGGTGTCTCGGTATGTGAGAAATTTAAAGAGAAAAAACCAGAAAGTACGAGGCATTCCCGACATAGCCAAGTGTGCCCCACAGTCACTCAGGGGAGAAAAGCCAGCGAGAGAAAACTCCCACAGGCAATTTTCGAATAATTGCAGAAGCGTTCTAATCTTAATTAATCCTCGGTAGATTGAAACACCTGTAATAAATTATATATATATAATATATATAAGCGCTCCACGTATTCTGGTTGAAGGCTCCAATCCGGAAGCTTCCTTTGGTTTCCCCTGGCTAAAGAATTACGATAATTATTAATTAAGTCGAGCCCTGGTTTATTTGGAAGAATTACAACTGTCGGTGGGTTGACATAACAATATCGTCCTATCTTTGAACAATTTAGGGCAATAGGCACAGCGCCATCAAGATTCAGCGCATTTCCCAAGAGGCATTGCGGCCATTTAAACCGTGTTACTATCACGTGGGGACGGATTTTCCTTTCAGCCTCGTATGTAAGTTACTGAATTAGTGTAACACTGTGGAAATTAAATAAGTTTATAATGGCGATGACCTTGAAAGTGAATTAAGTAGAGAAAGTGAGGATCTTGTTAAAATTCTTGGCATAGCATGGTAAGATAACACTGAGCTACGGTTGGCCGCAAATATCATTCACAGGAAAATTATGGCCGAGGTGCGGAGGTCTCGTACGCACGTCTAATACGTCAGCTGGGGAGTAAACGAGACGTTGCCCAAGTGATAAGGACGAGCGCTATCGTAGCTCACCGTGGCCTCCGACTAAGCCAACGAACTCCTCAAATCGGGAACGGATCTGCGCATCATTATGCCAAACAATCTCGGCACACGGCCGAAACGTTTCTCCCCGTCCGAGGTAATTGACATCTCCGGCGCCATGTCGCACGCCGCTATTTGCACAATTGATTTGGCTATTTCGGACTCCGGATCGTTACTCGACCCTGGTAAGGTTCACGGAAATCCGAGCTTTTTTCATTCTGAAACCTGAGACGCTTTGACAATAAGTCAGTGTAAGTAGTGTCATATCACGACCAAACGCCTTAAACTACTAGAAATAGATAAGAACAAAAGTAATGGAGATTAACAACCATTCTGTTTGAAATTATTAAACAGATTCTAGAGAAAGGCAAAACTGTACACTACAACCCATCATGACCAGAACAGCCTTGATCGTATATTTTTGTAATCAACAAGACTAACTTTTCCAGGTCAAAAGAAACACGCTTAAGAGATTGTTGGATACTTATTGATCCATGTAAAATATCTAGTAAAATGCAAAGAACATCGTGGACTGTTTCTATTCACGACAAGTGACGGGGTTTGAGAGTACTTGGGTACAACCCATCATGACCAGAACAGCTTTGATCGTATATTTTTGTGATCAAAAAGACAAACACTTCCAGGTCAAAAGAAACACGCTTAAGAGATTGTTGGATACTTATTGATCCATGTAAAATATCTAGTAAAATGCAAAGAACATCGTGGACTGTTTCTATTCACGACAAGTGACTGAGTTTGATATTACTTGGTTAGAAAGGACTAAAAAAGCTTTGAATATGGCCGAAACTCATGCTAAATACAGCCTAATTCCGAACGCTGGGCAGGTGTTAGGACACAGTAAGTCAAATTTGGATGAATGTAATTTTCTTCCTAATATAGAATGAATGGAACCTACACCAGTGATGAAACTTGCTCATATAAACTGAAATATTAAGAACGGTTTAGAAGTTTTTTGGGAGCTAAATGTTCCATTTGGCCTCCAAGAATGGTGCTCAACCATGGTTTTTTGTGAAAGCACCAGAACCATTGTTAAATAAAGAGGCATAGTCTTGTATGATTTTTGATCATAATTGTAGACTACTTTTACTAATTTTTTGTACTATTTTGTGTGTTTCGTTTTATTAAAATGTTTTATTTATAGAACACTAATAGAAAATTGTGTACACTACTAGTAAATGAACAGGGTTCGTTCATCGCACTCTATAATCTCTCTTAAATGGGACCAATGAGGGTTAATCGGTACAGGAGCGTGGCCTTCAAATAACCAATCACAACGCTTGAAATAATATGAGAGTCAAGCAACATTGCCGAAAATACGTACCAGGAGGAGTATGACCTTGGGAGCAGTATAAAATTGAGTTGCTATGTGGACACCAAGGCCGCCTCCATGTGGACACGTCAGACTACTTATTTAAAACCGAATACTGTATTGTCGTTTACCAGTTACTGAATTACTTTCTTCCATTATTTTTTACGTTTTACAAAATGAATTCTTAAAATTAAATTAGAAATGCTCACTTAGGTAGACACAAGAAAAATAAGATAATATTTAATTTCATTATCTAAAAATTGTTTCTAGGGCTCTCTTAGTTTGACCAATATAAAGAACATTACAGGCTAAACTGTTAATTTTATAAATTACATTAATTTTGCATTTGATACGTATTGTTGTATCTGTTTATGGACATCAGAACATCGTAATTGTTAAAGAAGTTAATTTATTTATGTTGTATGCTTGTGTAATGTATATTTTTAAACATTCAAAATGTAAGTCGGCATTATATTTTAATAATTTAGTTAGAAAATGAACAATTTATATTTTAATGAAATCTTAGCTATTTAATAGGTTGAAAAAAATGTTTTATTTGTTGTTTACTTCAGTTGGAACTGCTTGTCAGTATCTGAAGACGACCGAAAATATGTACGAAGCGTCCTAAATGAACTTAAATGCTGACATAATGGTGATTTATTTAATAAAATAATAAAAATTTAAAGGAGGGCATTAAATACTTATTATAAAGAAGAAGATATTCTAAATTCATAGCTTCACGGATTGCGTATTTTTTTAAAAAGTATGCCAATATTTCAAAAGTAAAAACGAATCAAGAAACTGGTAATAAATATTTATTTTTATAAAAGATTCTCGGATAGTCAAGCGAGTAAAATCATTGTTTAAACATAATGTTTTGAGAAAAATTAATTTTCTGCCGTCGATATTGTTTAAACAATTAATTTATACCCGGTTCATTAATCGAGAATCTTTTATAAAATCAATACACAGGGAAAGCGTACGTTATTTGAATAAATACTGTTAGAGTACATAAAAAGTTTGTCATTAAAAACTTTAAAATGATGCTATATGAATAAAATATTAAGAAAATTTATTTAGATAAAATAGTTAAAAATATATTTTTCCAGGTGTCTTCATAAATTAATAATTGAGTTTTTCTAATTAAATTTTAAGTACACAAGTTTTTTTAAAATAAGAAAAATAAAGATCTTGCTAATTTTTATGCGTTAATATTATGAACGTCAATTAACTGAATTAATGATTAGTTTTTAATTCCACCGAGGACCCATAAAGTAGTAAAAACGTCTGCTTTTGTATCTATATTCCTAAATTCTATATTTAGTTCATTTAAATACGTTTGAAGTTTACTGCTTTACAGAGTAGTTGGTCTGTTCATTGACGTGATTTCTTTGGTCAACCATTGGGTATTTTGTGTGTAAATATGTTTTTAATAAATTTACGAGATAATTACAGATGTACAGTTCTAATATGTTTGTAGTAACATTCGAAGAAATTACCCCTGGAAGTCCGAATCGTCGGTTTAATTAAATAAAAACTTCGTGTCTGTAATTTGGTCGTAAAGGAATTCAATTTAATTACTGTTAAAAACAGACGTTTACTGTTTTTAATAAATTTATTCGCGGTCGTAAAGATAAAATTTAACCAACTCGGGGACCATAATTACAGTTGTTTTAATATGCGCCATGTTCTCGACGGTCAGACAGTCTGGAGGTCAAGAGACTATCGTTGGAAAAGTCATCTCGCAGTCTACAAAATACGGCACAACAAAGCTATCTCGTACAAAGAGCTTGGAATATCCCATTGTATTACTCCAGATTGCTGTTGATAGCGGAACAGTTAAACAACTAGTTTTTTTTTTCGGTCGTAGCTAATGAGTATGAGAGTTTCGGACACTAGTGCTAATTTCTAGGTTCGAGTCTTTTGTCTGCTATGAATCTAGGTTAAATGAACGGAAAACCCTGATTTTCTGTTCAGTGATGACACTTCCAAAGATATCTAAGTGGGACGTTGGAGAGATTAGAATGAGTAAAACAGGTCGTGCATGACTACCTAGACAAAAAACACGCTGTTACAACTTGTAACAGCAATTACAAGCCGCTTGCTAGAAAGTAATTTAAAGTAAACTTATTCCAAAAAAATACTGTAATTGTTTTAAAACCGTTTCGTACAAATCAGTACAGTTGTAATGACTACCAGCATATAATTTATTAAATTATTGACCCATTCATGTCTATATATCTAATAATCATTGTCAGTGCGTCAGTTTGTATGTCACAGCAATAGTCGTTCAAACTACTGGTTCAAATTTTACCAGTTATGCCCGAAGCTACCCATAATCTTTAAATTTTTAAATATACTTAAGTTTTATATGTGAGAAACAATTTACGTAAGAGCTTTAGTGACCCATACATTTATTGAGATTTAAAACACATGCGGGTTACTTATATTATTTATCTATAATACCTTTTATAATATCTTTTAAATTATTAACATTTCGCGTCGTAATTAGATAACTCCCCGAGAAATAATAAACTTCTTTGGATCGTCGTAATACGTAATTAGTTCTATTTTTCGCGTCAGGTAAATTTTAATATTTATAATTGCTCATTTGTAAAAGCAAATGAAATATTATGAACTTGATAGTAATTTTCTACGCAGGTAAACGTATTACGTTAAATAAAATTTAATGTCAACTGAGGACTTTATAAAAAATTTGAGAACTCATAATCGTTTGGAAATGAGCTTTCCTCAATTTTGGCCCTATGACCTTTTATTCTCAGGCAACCGGAAATGGGTCAAAATGACACCTCTCTGTAAGAAACTATCATTTTGACTGGGTTAGAAAATATGTTGACTTTACAAGAGAAATTAGGCTGTATGAAAAAAATTAAGCGAGTGTTTACACAAAAAGTAATCCCTGTGGAGTAGAACATTTTTTTTAAAAAAACTTATTGATAATAATTTAGTTGCCTGTTTTCTAGATTCAATAACAGGTCGTTTTTAACCATGTTTTTCTTTTTTGATACATTTAATTTTTTGCATTTTTATATATACGATTACAATAATAAAAATAGATATGTATTTTAAAATTGGTTTTGTCATGCAAGATATTTTAGTGATTTATATTCACTTTGTGCAAGAGTCATTTGTCTTCTTTTGTTTTTGGTTAACAGGCTACATGATGGTGATCCTGAAACAGGCAACTCCCCTTTAATAGCATAGGAAGGGAATTGAAAAGGTGGGATGCGGAAGGTAGAGCATATTATTTTCGTGGAGAGACTGAAGGAAAGAATTCTTAATTTCCTTGTCTCCTCATTCTTTTCACGAAGGTTGGGAGTCAAAACTGTCCTAAATACATTTCATCCTTCCTGCCTTTCCGCCTTTATACATTTTGTTTTCGAACAACTCCGGTTAAGATCAACGTTACCGGATCTCCATTAAGCGTAGGTTCAAAATTATAATGAGTTTTATACTCTAATTATTGATGACTTTATTGTCATTGCCACTGTTAGCAAATGGTAATTTTATTTCTGATTAGAGTTTTGTAATTTGTTTAAGATAATTTTTTGATTAATCTTACTATTGCTATAATTTATATTCTATTTCATGTTATTACGACGATGAGTAGATTGAGTCTAATAATGTAGTAATTTATGCACAATTGTTTATTATTATTCATTACTTTAAAGTACTGTATTTAAGAGTCTATGTTTTTTAGAGTAATGTATTTTGTCAGTTCAATAGCGTATATCTGATGTCAAATTTTCTAGAGCCGCGGTGATTGGTGGGTTTCTTATTTCCCATAGTCTTTCTTTTCTTAAGGTTTCTCTTATTGTCTTGTCTAGATCATAATTGGTGCATTCCAGTACGGCGTGTACCATTGTCCCTATCTCTCTCGTCTGTCTGGAGTAGAACTGTGAATGTAGTATTCCATCAAGTACTGCAATAAACGCATCTTTATTTGCATTAACATTATACGTGAACCCGAGCAACGCCGGATACTTCAGCTAGTAATTTTTTGCTTCAGCCCACTGAAGTTTTTCCTCGGGTACGAAATTATTTTGCAATCCGTCCACGCGTTTAAATTTGGGTAAACAGTTATCCTGATTTTTATTATACAGATTATAGTTAAAGTGGAGCTAGTAAACGATAAAAGGTACACTGCGGAAAGTAATGGCCAGTGAAGTGGTGGCATCAGTAGTCAGCCGAGTAACCGGAAGCGGAGTCTGCCCATTGTAGAAACAAAGGACAAAGCCAGTGAACGACGATTCGCTGACACGGGAATCTCTGGCCGAAGGCGACGCATGCTAACGAGAATAAATGAATCCCCATTCCGCAGGATGTGCTCGTTAAACTGTGTCAGGTGCTAATAGCTGGCCGCGAGGACAAAAACAAGAGCTTCGCCGCCGCCACGAAGCTTAATTTAATATGCGAAACGAGGCGCATAAATTAAAAGACGCGAGTCCCGTGTGCAATGCTCTCCCTGTCTTATGGCCACGCATTATATTTTCTGGAGCGGGAGAATTATGTTGCATGTGTCAGCAACTGCGAATACAGCCGTGTGCTACAAACAAAACACGAGTTTGTGTAGGCACGACAGTTCTCACGTTTTCACTCCCGTAACCGCGATCGCACTTACTCCGGCTACTTGTCGTTCTATTTCGCCTCTGGAACTCCCTCTTGATGGTCCATCAAAAAATCGGCCATCATATTCCATTTTCCTTGATACCTCTTTTCCATTACTGAAATCTCCTGGTGAAAGCCTTTCTCCAGGATCTTCACTGCGCCAAGATAAATCTAGGTGTCAGTGCAGAAAGTGTATTTTTAAGTTCATATTACTACGTCAATCGTAATAAGATCATCGAAAATATTACGGAAATTTTCCGCCTTTTGAACTACCAAAAATTTGTGTGTAACTTTTTTTTTAATCCTAATATGTTGGCCATTTATTGTTAACCATCAAGTGAGATTCACCTCAGACGAAATATAGAAAATATTTATGCGTCAGCAAGAATAATTGAATATTGAGTAGCTAAGAATGTGGGAAATATTAAAACGCTTAAAATTATAAATCCGAGAACCTCTGAAACCGTGTGTGTTTGAAAAAAACCCGACATAATATTTAAACTGCGGAAAAATATTACTATTAGAATAGGATATTTATCTTTCTGAGTCAAAAAAGTTTTGTTCGTGTTCCTGTATGTAATGAACGAAAAAACTTTCGAAATTGAGGAACGCGGAAGAACTACGCAAGCAGCCTGAATTACAAAAAGGGAGGAGGAAGCCGCCGTTTCACAAAGGAAAAACAGGTGCGTGTCTGTGCCACTGTCTGAAATATGTCATGACTGTCGTTCTGCTGCAAAATTCCCTACAAAATGATCATTATGAGAATACAAGCTGAGCTGGTCGTGGTAAATTTTTAAATTGGACCCTAAGTTTTGTAATTATTATTTTTTGTTTTCTGTTAATAAATTTTTTAACTTAATCTAACCAAATAATTTGTTAAAGATTTAAATTAAAATAAAATCCCACCAGTTCATTACTAAACATTCAAATCATTAAAGAGACGAATTGATGTAGAACAAATCGTTTTGTAGGAAGTGTTTGGTACATTCATGACTTCAAATTGGCATCACTGGGATGAGCGAATAATTTTTTTTGTTTATAGCCTCCAAATTGCATTAAACGTCTCCACGATACGTTTGCACATAAGTTGAACGATGTTCGGTGACTTCGGTTTTGGTTTCGTGAAGGTGAAAAACCGGCTATTGTATTTCCTCGAGTAATTTTACAGTTAGTGTAACTGATGAGGTCTGCCGAAGAACAGAGGGAACGTTTTACTTACTATAGATAAGTTATGTTAAAATTATGTTGTCTATTTTATAAATTAATTTATTTCAGACAATCTAATACACTTAAATGTATATTTTTTCTATTTTATAACTTGTGCAACCAGCTTCCACAAAGGTGTCAGTTTGCCGTGATAAACTAGAAAACCTTACAATGAGAGAGCATAAATTCGTGAAAGGTACATTAGAGTGTCATATTTAGACATCAGTCGCAACAGGAGTACAGATTTCGAGGAAACCTGACTCGGCAACATTCCTGCGCAGAATAAGACGAGCTTTTTCGGTCAGATTTGTTCCGGCCGTTGTTAATCTGCACACATTTAACGTTGCCGGGGATCGAGTTTACGTTTTTAATCTGTGAACTGGGTGCAGGTCAGAGTTTAGTTACCATGAGTCAAGGAAAACGAGTGGTTTGGCCTGAAGTCGAGGTTATGACAGTTCGTGAAAATCATACGCCGGATTTCCTTTTACCATCAACGCCCAATTAGCCACATTGAACTTTCACTTTGAGCTTTAGAATACACAGAACCTTGTATCTTTTTAATAAAAAAGTCTGAATCCTTTTAAATGGCAAGAAATACATACTCGTAACATTGCTTTTGTTTTACCAATATCTCGTTAATATAGGGAAGTTTCAAACACACTTTGTGTTACAAGGTTTGCCCTGATGCGCTGTGTACTGTAGTGTTCAGCACACAAAACGTTTAATTATTCTATCGATCATCCCTTCCTTCATTCCTTTCAGACAAAAACTGTTCTACTCTAAAACGTAGAGAACTTGGAACAATAGATTACGGCTTCAGGTAGCCTTTTAAACGAGACGATTAAATTTCTGTTTAGCGTGAAATAATACTTATACTTAACCAAATTTTTATTTAAGTAATGATACTTCATTAGTTAATAATACTGTAAAAAATTTTATGTTACATTGAAAGTGATTGAGAATTGCGACTCGGGCGCCCGAGACGGATTTTTTGTAACTAAAAGTAGCTTATCCGGTGCGAATTAAATTGCTACAAACCCAGTGAAATTTTTCAACCATTTGTACCACTGTTTGTTAAAATTAATTTATAACAGCTCAAAATTGTGAGTTATATTAATATATATTTTTACGAAATTAATTTAGAAAATGGAAATTTTATTAATTGATTTTTATGAAATATTATTACAGAACATATAATATTTTTCTTGTAATATACTGAACAAATCACGTAAATAATGTGAGGACAAAAGTCGTATGATTCAAAATAAAACTTTGTCGTCTCTAATTGGTTTGTCGTTTAATTCGATTTAATTATTTTGAAAAACAGACTTAACTTGATTTATTATTTGTAATTAACATGGAGTCAGTCTATCATATACAAAATTATTCAAACCGTCAGGCTTTCAATTTGGAATTATATTTTTATATGAGTAATTAATAAAATAAATATATGAGAAATTGAGGCAAAAAAATTTAAAAATTCTGAAACTCGAGAACAACGCCATCTACCGAAACCAAATATAACTAAAACCATACAGATCACCTCATAAATATAAACTTTTTTTAAAAAAAAGTCAATTCGTATAGGAGAAGAATTATGAAACAAGCAGACCGTAATTTTATATATAAAGATGAAAGTACTGGTAAGTTGTTATACAAGTCTTCAAATAAACAACAAATTGTCCACCAATTTTACAAGACAAATCGAACGTGCTTAATTACTCCAAATAAATACGATCGATGTTAACCTCATTTGATTAATTGGAAAGAGTGTACGAGTCAAAACGTCTCGGACGAGACCAACGGTCGCCAACAACCGTACTTGGCTTCGGATGCTTTATAAAGCTAATTAACGCTACACTCTGCCGGAGAGTTGACTTCAGAAGGAAGCCGATATCTCTTCGTACGCTCCAACAGGAGTTTTTCATTAATTGCGTCGCTCGGCGGCGTAATGGGCCGGCTGATTAACATTCACCTAATTGTCTTAACCCATTTACGGGGCTGACCAAAGCGGCAACGAGTGGTTTTAATTAGGTTAGCCGGTAATTGGTTAGTCGCGGTGCATGCGTGTTATATATGAAGTGTCGACGGTTACCGGCAAATCTCTAGCCCAAAATACAGCTTTGCAGTCGATAAATCGTTTCTATAATTCAACGCCGGTAATGCAAAAATCTTGTAACGCGTCCTTAGACTCTAATTTCATATACTGAAATATTAAATCCCTTGGACGAAGTTTCAAGCTTTATCTGGAACCAGAATATTGAAGTGATATCCTATTTTAACAAGCGATATTTAAAATTTACCTTCGCTTTTAAATCAACACGGGTCGAACCAGCGCAATCAGGCTAAATTCATTATTATCGTCACGTTAACCTCATTTTAAAGGTTGAATATAGATATTTCTAAATGAAACACACAAATACAATTAAAAATACTTAATTTGCGCATGAATATCATGTTGGTCATAATTTAAAGGCTGAGGACGACGTTTAAGATCTAATCATAGACGCTGGTTGTTTCTGATTGGTGCTCTGCAATTGGTGTATGGATCGCGACTTAACAGTGGGTTGTAATTTCACTGCCCCCTTACGCCCACATACATCACATAGAAGATGACGCATTTCCCCCCATCACATGAGAATTTTAGTTTTAAAAATTTCACGTACTAATTCAGATTGGTTTGTTTTAGATTTACCGATTTTTTACGCTTACATCGATAAGTTTTTACTATCTTAAACGTCAAAAATGTGGCTCCAAAAAAGGAAAAATTTAAAGGTACTCTCTTTATACTCTCGGTACTAAAGCAAAGAAAAACCACCGCGTTGAAAATCCTACACCAATGTCTTTTTACCTTCAATATTTTTCTCTCTTTCGTATTGCTTCACATACTTCGTATTTTACGATAAATCTTTTTTGGTTTTTGGTTATAGGGTTACATGTATGTATTTCCAAATTGCAAATAGGCATAGAATGGAAAGCAAATTGCAATTAGGCATTGCCTGGAGAATTACATTAAGTAAACAGCCTTAAGATCTAAACGGGTGGGTGGGGGCTATAATGTTCATTACAGTAACTTATTTACATAATGTCGAGAGCTGGATATAGTGATAATTTGTCCCAAACACTGATGCAGGCTGGCCATTCAAGTTATTAAAGGTCCTGTCCAGGAAAGAAAATTTACCAATATCTGTGCTCCGTAGCCTGGTATTAATTTTATACCCGTGGTCTGATCTATTCAAATAATTCGGATCCCTTAGCCTAAACATGACTGTCCTCCCATGCTTTGTTTCCCACGAGCGCTTTGTGTAATGCAAACAGACTAGCTTTCTGTCTCCTTTATTTTAAGCTTTCCCACCCTAAAGCAATAACTTTTTCATAACCGTGTTCAGCAGGTGCTAACAAATTTTGCTGTTTTCTTTTGCACTCTTTCTAGGGCTTCGGTCTGACATTTTCTGTAAGGATCCAAACAGATGGCTCCGTGTTCCAATTGAGATCGAACCAACGTTTTGTATGCCAGTTGTTTTGAATTTCCACTACTCTTTTTCAAAATCCTGGAAATACGCTTTTCGCATGACTTGATTTACTCGTGAGTCCCACCGGAGGCTGCTGCTGTCTAATTGAATTCCCAAATATTTGCAACTTACGTCTTGATGTACTCCATCTATGACATACGCTAGTTGTACTTCAGTCCTCCGTCTGTTAAACACAATTGATTTACTTTTATTGCTGTTAATTTTAATTTTGTTTACTTTTGCCGAAATTACAACCTTACGAAAATCATTTGGAGGTGCACTGTATCTGATTCGGAAATTATTTTTCTGTAAATATTGCAATCGTCCGCGAATAGTCTGACGTTCGAATTAATTTCTTCCGCCAAATCATTTATGTTTATAAGAAAAAGTAGGGGACCAATCACAGAGCCCTGAGGAACTCCCGAATTTACTGTTCCAAAGTCCGATAGACATTGACCCACTTTTACCCTTCGTCTTCAACCAGCGAGAAATTCTTGCACCAAATTCACGACTCTCTTATCAATGCTTTTTTTAAAGTAATTTCGCCAACAATAGATTATGCGGAACAATGTCAAATGCTGTAGCGTTGTCAATGTCATGAGCCAAGTCTTGAATTAAGGAAGCTGATCTTTTAAAAACCACCGATTAATTTTTAATTCTTCGCGAATATGAACCGTAATGAGTTGTTCTAATACTTTACAAACAACAAAAGTGAGACTTACAGGTCTGTAGTTCTTTACGATTGTTTTATTCCCTCCTTTAAATATAGGAACGACATTAGCTGATTTCCTGTCCACTGGTAAGCACGAGTTATTAATAGATACATTAAATAACCTCTTTAGATACGGGATTATTGCCTCCCCAGCAAGTTTTAACATTTTTGTAGGAATGTTGTCAGGTCTTCGGGCTTTACCATTTTTTTAAATTTGCGACTATTTTTACCAATTTGGATTCAATGCGAATTGGGCTACGCTTTAGCTTTTGATCATTCAATTGTAATGTTTCATTTGATTTGCTAAAAACCGATATAAAATCCGAGTTTACATGAGGGTGATCCTGAAACAGGCAAGTCCCCTTTAATAACATAGGAAATGAAATGAAAAGGTGGAGGATGTGTAAGGTAGAGGAAGTTAGCCAAGGGTTCACTGGGGCCCCCGGGCTATAGTTTAAGGATCCTACCCGGTGTTTAACCTAAAAGAGGTTCAGGAAACCCTAGAAAACCTGCATCAGGAAGGTCGAGCCATTAGGTACCATTCTCACGCCTCTTCTCACGTTTTTCTTTAATGGTGTCGTATAAATGAAATCTGCGAGTAGAGTGCAACACAACATCAAGACATTTAATTTTTTTGGAGATAAAATAAATGAACTGTGAGTGCAATTGCTCAGATTGTATTTTAAGCTCTAATCAAGATGATATACTGGCATATATTTCGTTTCACTTTAATTTAAAAGTAAGTCGCAACCAGCATTAAAGTTTATTGCGCCCTGTCGTAGTAAGTAATGTCTGAATATATTTTAATTTGCTTTTCACGGACCATTTAAGTGTGGCGGTCTTTTGCAGAGGCGGTTTCGTCCAACAATAGTCCTGACGCAATGCATATATCAGTGGTATTATAGAGTCGCTAGCCACAGGCAGTGAAACGCGAAGGACGACGTCTATTCATTGCAGTAATTGACTTAAAGGTCCAGATATTGGATCGCATACATTGTCGAATCTTGCCGGGTAACTGGTTCCATCGGTAGAAGTAATGGCTCTTTATACGCTCCTAACTACTTATTAAGACGTTTCGAAAGGTCTGCTGGTAGTCCTTGTCGCTGAATTATTTATCCGTGACTCTGTTCTGCGTCTCACAGATTTATTTTTTATTTCGAAAAATGTCTCTGTACACATATCCGCACCGTAGTTAACCTGGACAGACGCCAGAAGAAACGGAATAAATTTGTAGTAGTGTCCTGCAAGCGGTTATCCTGCTTGAAACCCAATGGTGGACAGGATATACCTTTTCAGGCTGCGGGAAACTTTAATTACGCACTTTTTTTGGGGGGTAACAGGCTACATGACGGTGATCCTGAAACAGGCAACTCCCCTTTAATAGCATAGGAAGGGAATTGAAAAGGGGGGATGCGGAAGGTAGAGCAAGGTAGCCAAGGGTTAACTAGGGCCCCCGGGCTATGGTTTAAGGATCCTACCCGGTGTTTCACCTAAAGAGATGCAGGGAAAACCCTAGAAAACCTGCATCAGGTAGGTCGGGCATTGGGTACTATTCTCACGCCCTTCCGAATGACGGGAGACGAGTCTGCTGTGGGGTCGCAGCATTCCCTTCTCCGTGTCTCCACAAGTTTCAGGAGGCAGTTGGCCAACTGATCCAATGGGATTAGCGGACAACTCTTGCCATATGCCTAAGGTCTTTGACCCCAGTACATATACCTCCTAAAATAGGTGAAGGTGTCTCGGCATATGAGAACTTTGATAAAAAATACCCAGAGAGAGTGCGAGGCATTCCCGACATGATCAGGTGAGCCCCGCAGTCACTCTGGGCTGAAGCGCCTGCGAGAAAACTCCCGCAGCGCCTTTTGATTAATTACGCACTAGAAGACGTGACCTTATATAATTAATTCCGTGTCACCTTTTCGACTGACAGAGTACAGTGATGTAATCTACGTCCACACACAAATAATACTCGTGTGTCTGCCAGTAACCAGATACTATTTTCAGTCTGGTCCAGTCTCATTGAAACTTCATAGTATGCTTGAAAATGACCTTTCTTTCCTACTAGAGTTAAGTCTGTTGAAACCATCACTCCTATGTGTTGCTTGTTTGATTCTTGTATCAGGATGATTTACTCTCTCTGTTGAGCCTCGTTCCTTACCAAGAATTGAGAACTAGGTAACACAGCTCTCTGTAAGGCGCCCCACAGCTGACCACAAACACCAATCACTTCTGGTAAAATACGGGCTCAACTCACAGATTCAGAGTAGACTGATCGTTTACATAATCAAGCTACTGATTCGTTATCAACACACTAAATAATAATATACAAAACGGATAAAAACTACCTTTACTTCGGTTTTTATATATTTTATTCTAGATATTTATTTTTTTAATTACGAATGTTATATTTATCGAAGAGTTCTAAAAAAGCGTTTGGTAATGTGAACTGGAACACACTATTAAGGATTTTGAAGAGCACTGGAATAAAATATCGAGAAAGGAGGTTTATACATAACCTCTACAGAAGACAGGCAACAGTAATTAGAATAGATCAAGAAAAGAAATAAAGAAAGGAGTAAGATAAGGATGGAGTCTGTCACCCATGCTGTTTAACTTATATATAGAACAGGCGATGAATAACGTTAAAACGGAATATGGAAAATGAATCATGCTGTAAGGAGAAGAAATAATAAACCTACGCTTTGCCGATGATATTGTAGTATTAGGGGAGTCAGAAGAAGACTTGGAGAAAGAGTTCAATATTAAGATTAATAGAGGAAATCCCAAGGTAATAGAGTGTAGTATGGGAAACAGTGGAATAACAAAGGATGTCAGATTGGGAAAGGATATTTTGACGGAATTAAGGAATTCTGCTACTTGCGAAGCGTTGTAATTAGGGATGGTGGAAGTATAGTAGACATAAAGAGTAGAATAGCACAGGCAAGGAAGACTTTCGCGAAAAAGAGGAGCTGACTTGCGGGCAATAGAAGTGTGAATATTAGGAAATCGTTGCTAAAAATGTTCGTATGGAGCGTGGCGTCATATGGGTGTGAAACGTGGACGATGGGAGCTGCGGAAAGGAAAGGAATAGAAGCCTCTGAACTGTGGTGCTATAGGCGAATGCTAAAAATCAGATGGGTGGATAAAATCACTAACGAGGAAGTTATAAACAGAATGGGGGAAGAGCGAACAATATGGAGGACTTTGACCAAGAGAAGGGATAGATAAGACATGAGGGTCTTGTAAAATTACCATTAAAGGGAAATGCGTGGGGTAAGAACAGAAGATTGAGGCCAGGGAAATGAAAAGACTGGCGCAAGAATGGTTAGCATGGAGGGTTGTATCAGAACAGTCTTTGTACTGAATACCACAACAGCAACATATTTATCGAACAACAGTTAAATCAATCAATAAACAACGTCAACAAATATGAAAATTTGGTCAGACGTTTGTAAAAAGTATAAGCTTGAGCAAGTTGACTGATGGAGCGATACATTTAGCAGCCTCAAAAGGAAATTTGTGGTGCCAGAATTCATCGACAACATCGCGGCGAATAATGATGAGAAATTTCCACATTATCGGTGGTAGGTGGGGTGAATACTCCGCCCAGATTCACTACGTGACTAGTTAGGGTAGGATCTTAGATGTAAATCATGCACTCGAGTGGGGACAATTATTTTAAAAAGGCATGTTTTGGAGGATGTCAGAGGCCCGAGTGCAAAAGTAAGAGATTGTTTTAGGCTGGTCCTTACATAAATTTCCAGACTTGCAGAAAGGGAACTCTAGTACTGAAAGTCACTATGAGGAGATTCAAATGAGCAAAGTGAGCGATTGGAGAGAAATCTTTGATAGATTTCTATCTGGACTGGAAACTCCACGCCTAAAGAAAGAAAAAACGTCACTTCATTGTCGACAGAAATCATCACACGACACAGACACGTTATAGAAAGACAATGATAATGAATGTAATTTTTTTTCCAATTTCCTCACGTAGTATCAATTTAGAGATTAGATTCTCATTTCAAATTCTGTTTTTATCAGAATGCCATAAACAGGATGACCCTGTGGATGATGTCTCACAGATAAACATTCAGACTACATACCGTTGAAATAAATATCTGTACATCTCAGTTATTTTTAAGAATTTAAATTGACTTAAATGTTTTTATTGTAAAATCTTATTTTCCAAAAGCCGGCATATTTGCTAATAAATTCATTATTCACTCAGTTGTCCACTTTAAAAAATATTTCATTCATCCCATTTTGATTATATATTCCCAATAATAGATTACCCCTTAACTATATTAATTACAAAGGTAATTAAAAATTAACCCAAATTTTCGTCCCTTCTTTTTGAGTTGCTTAGTTGTACCAAATTATATAAATATTACGAAATTTCAATAAATAATGAATTACTGAAGACGAGACAAAAA
The DNA here is from genome assembly GCA_034510155.1 of Eucriotettix oculatus. NCBI lineage: Eukaryota > Metazoa > Arthropoda > Insecta > Orthoptera > Tetrigidae > Eucriotettix > Eucriotettix oculatus. Next base: position 13,746,248 of record CM067382.1, read on the forward strand.
AGGAACTAAACGTTGCGTTGCTTTTCAAAAATTGTTTGTGGCTTGTTGGCTGTTTATTGATTGATTTTTTAGGAATGGAAGACTACATGAATTTATAAGGTTCAGCTGGGACTTGTTGGCACGCCTGCGAATACATTCGATTTCGTTACAGTGCTCCCTCGCCCTACGGTATTTCCATTAAGTCTGCAAACAAGTTTCTGCTAAATAATTCATGTCGTTTCCTCAGCTTCTATTCTAAGAAGCCTACGTACGTGTGTTCGTATCTTGTACAGGGCCAAATTCACATAAGTATAGTCATTTATAAATTTCATGAGTTTTATGGCGTAGAGATGTTACAATAATTTGGAATGAAACTTTAAGAAAGCAGGAATATGTCCCGAAACGTTGTAACACAGACCAAGTCAATTATATTTATTAGACAGAGTTCAGTTATTCCTTTTTGAGGAAGAATACTTAAAATGATTTAATTAAGTTAAAAAATGGTAAAAAAATGCTTGCTTTATTCCATTAAACTTGTACACTTGTAAACTACTTAATCATTGTCAATTAGAATTAAGGAACATAAAGCAAATTTAAAATTTCCTTTAAATAAACAAACTCCGATTACTTAATACTGTTGGGAACAAAATAATTCTTTTAATTTTGATAATACTATTGTTTTAGATAAGAAAGTAAATTTTAAGAAAAGATTAATTTCCGAAATGTTAAAAGAAACAAATTTTTAATAAATATTAAAAATGACACTTTACAACTTAAGTTATATGATGATTTGTTATACTTCTTTAATTAATTTTATCTTTTGAATATGTTCTTTGTGTTATATATTTATTTGGTTTAGTGCATTGACGTTGCCCATAAATAATGGTTGAAGTGCCTAATTTATGTACAATGTTTTTTCCAAAATTTATAGTATTATACGCCCGTTAATTCTTCTATGGTCCTTAATCTATCGCTGCCATCGAATTCAAACAAGTTTTTAAGCTGTAAATATGATAGAATCTCATTCTACTTAAGAAGTAAGCTAGAGTTGGACACAACAAACGATGTTAGGATATGGGTTTTTGAGAATTTAACCACTTGCCGAATTAGAAACTGCGATTAAGAAATTTTAGAAGGGTTTATTTAAAATACTTTATTTAATGTGATTAAAAAATGGTAGGGTTGGAATTAATAAAAATTTTTGTTAAATAAATTATTATTAGTTGTCTGATATTAGTAAAGATAATTTATAAATGTATGGAAATTATTTATGTTCCATTCTACACCTGAAGCAGTCTTAGCCTAGCGCCGAAACGTCATGTTAGTTTTTCTCTCATTAAATTATCTCCGATTAATTTGACTGTTTTCTTGGTCTAATACGCACATACTTCGAATACTCGTATAAGAAACACGTGTTTTAGCGAAACAATGGTAGTAAGGTTCAAAAATGAGTTCACTTTATCTCGTAGTTAGATACAAGGCATTGAAACCAAGCAATACTCGGTGATATGATAACACAAGGAAAAATGGGTGACTGAATTGTAATGTGGACGTGAAATTCTGTTCGTTAAAGTCAAGGTTCTACAGTTAATCCCTCTAATTTTAATTTGTTCCGGAATCTGAACAAGAAATTTTTGAAGTGCTGTCAATTTAGTTTCACGCAAGAGCTAACAACAAATTAGAAGTACCACTTAGCTCCACTTCGGTAATAACGAGGAGTTTCTAACGATCTTTCCGTGTTAAAAAAAGTTTCTTTCTTCCTCAGACGAGGATGAAGATGTATACAGGAAATTACGAACACGGAAATTCTCTTGAAACTAACCTCACACACACATTTATTACAATATAATTCTAATATTATAATATATCAATAGCGAATGAAGAGAAGTATCTTGGGGTGAGGGAGGGGAAAACATTATTGTAAAATTTGCATTTAATTAGTAGGCCAATAATAATTAATACAACCCTAAATCATTTATGGCTATTTTATTTTATCAAATAAATATGAAATACAAAATAATGGTTTTTGAATAAATATTTTAAAAAATTACATTTACGTAATTAAAATGAAAATCGCATATACAATGCCAAACAATTGGTATCCGAATATACAAATTTCTATTGTTCAGTGAAGGGGAATTCTGCGTTTGCGTGAGAGATTTTATATCAATTCATAACTCAGGAGGAGGACATTATTATTTTTCTTTGGAGACGCGTAAATTGGTCTTTCTCTCCGTCGTAATGGAGTCGGAGGCTGGGGAGCGATGATCGATGATGTTATGCAGAAAAAGAAAACGTTCCATAACGTCCAACCGCAAGATAAAACAACATTTCAGAGCTGCAGTAAACGCTGAAATGTTTCCAGTGATCGATGAATACACTTCTAAGTGAATATGGATTTAATTTTTAAAGACGTTTCACCTTTTCAACGATAATTGCGTAAAGAAATATTACATTCTAGTCTCTCACAAATACATATATTCAATGTGTAGAAAATAAATACTAACAGTTACTATTAGCCCGATGCTTCATAAGATACATTTAACGACCAATTAACACTTTTTCGTGTAAAGATTGCAATTTTTGTTACATAGGACAAACAAAGATGACATTAAAATTCGCCTGAACGTATATTTTTTCTTAATTAGAAGTGTTAAGAAATTAATTCAATTCTCAATAAACATGTTAAGCTTTGATAAACATAATTTCTATTGGAATGATGCAACATTATTATATTCTGAAATCAAATATATACGAGATTAATGCCTGACATGTTGCACATTAAATCTAGTTATTCATCAGATCATTCAAATAATCTCGGCAACATTTATGCCTGTATTCTCAAATAACCTCTTTGGTGTCCTCTCATATATACATATTTATATTCGTTTTATTATTGTTTCAGGTTACTTGTAATGCACATTTGACAAGGTCCACGAATTGTGGAGAAAACTTTGTGTATTACAAATAATTGTGCAAGTAATTGTTTAAATTAATTTTTAGCAAACCTTGGTATTTTATTTTATTAACAAAAAATAACTTAACAGGGCACTTATTCGTACCATCCTTAAGCTGTAGTCATAAAAAAGGTTTTTTAAAAAAAACAGTCAGACAATCAAGCTTAAAAAATTTTCTTGTATTTTTCACAATTATAGTTATGATATTAAAGTTTGATGATGGTATTGGTGTTTGAATTGGGAAAATCAGTAGTCATTTTAAAATTAAATCTTCACGACAACAGTTTGAAAAAGGGAACAATACAAGCACAAAACGTAGCGTGTAAAATAAACAAAAGTATTTCCAAGATGAAGTATGCCTTACAAAATAAAGAGAACTAATTAGCAAATTTAAATAAGCCGAAGCTTTTATGCGAGCTTATTATTTCTCTCACACGTATCTTAAAGTAAACAGAGAATATTTTAAACAAGGATACTAAAGATATAATAAATAAATAGTTTATCTGACAATTAAATATAAATTAAATTAAAACAGCCTCTTTGTACGTTTTTATTTGATAAAATTTTGAAATAAACTACGTTTCGTTTCTCGTTTGAGATTTCATGAATAAAAATTTATCTGTTCATAGAATCTCACTCCATGAAACGTAGTATATAAATATATAAAAATGACAAAAGAGGGAGTTTTAACTCATATAAAGATATAATACCATAATAGGCGAGAAAGTACCATAGAACTAAAATGACATATCGTAAATCTTACTAAGATTGTGAGTGTCATATTTAATATAAACAGTTTCAGGATGATTTTTAATTTGTAACATTTCTGAGATAAATCTTTTCCGAAAATGTAGTTCTCTGTCTAAGTACGAGTGTTTTCAAAAACGAAATGGAGTTTGAAAGCAATACAATGTTTGGTGATCGGATTGGCAGAATTTAATTTAAAATCATAACAGTCAATTTCGTTTACAATGTTGGAAGAGGATAACTTACTTGTAGGACCTTCGTGTCCTTTAACAATACCTGAAGACTTGGGGGTTAATTACTATGGACGTTTTACCTCCGATGTTAGTTTGAATAATTTCCACCCAATTGAGAATGTGTAGGGGTGGCACATAAAAATAATAAAATAACTGTCGAGATTGCTTTCGAAACTGGTGTTATAAGAGTCGATGAGTTTAATTCTCACATGCCGGTGAAGTTTGAGTGGATAAGAGATGAAGGAAAATATCGAGCACAATCTTAAATGGGTACAGTAATTTTGACCATATTTTGTACACTTGATTCTGTGACAATGTTTCATACACTGTCACGGTAATACAGGATTAACATCCCTAGGGGCTGGGGCACTGGGGGTGAATTGTTTTATGTCTGTAAAAACTGTCGATATTTTCACGGAGAAAAGTGAAGTTCTGACCACCCACACGGTTAGCATTATATAAATATAGAATTATGTACTACATTCTGAAACAAAGAAAATACTAAGGCATGCAAAAACTGTTTTTATTAAGCATCTCATCAAATATTTCAAAATATATTAACCAGGTAAATAAATAAAAATAACAGTTTCCCATGTGGTATATTTTCTTCTAGAGAATATTCTCTCTTTTTTTATATTTAGGAAAAATGAATACCGCTCTTGTTAATGCCACGCATCAAACGAAGCAAATTATTGTGGACACGAACGCACTCTCCAGATTTAGAAAGGCATTGCGCAAATTTGCTCCCCGTGTAAGACAGAAAGGTTTTTGTTCCCGACGGTGAAGGAAGTGAAAAGAGGGGGTAAATTTCCGCGTTTCTGGAGGTTGCCAGAATAGATAGCGCCGCTTTTCTTAATTTAACGAGGGAGCTTTGGGGGAAGAGTAATTGCTCTATAATCTCGTCCCAAGCAGACTCATTTCCAAGACTCCTTCAGAAAAGGTGGGCTTAAGTGGGAGCACTTTTTTAATTTGGACGTCTAACTTTTGCTGACGACAGAATATTGTAATCAGTCCACAACTTCTAAATCCACACCACAACAATGGCGTCGCTCGAAGCTATTCCGTTACAGAGGTTAAACCGATAAATGAAAATTATATAAACTAATTTAATTTCTTGGCCTCATCCGCAATGAAATCCAGCCAACAATTTCTGAGGTTCTATAATTATTTCGAAATTAGGGGACATCATATAAGTTTCTACCGAGGTGCCAATCTAAAAATCCCGTCGCACCACAAAATCGTTACCATCTGGATGTGCATAACTCCTGAGAATCTGCGTTCTTACAATCGGGATATTTTCAGCACAACCTGCATCTCTTCTTTTATGTGGATCAACAACGAATCGCGAACGAAATCAGAATATATTTCCTGACAAATTTTTCAGGTTAATTTTTACTGTTGTGTATACAAACTTTCTAAATCATTTAAGAGGTTCTTTTTTTATTTTATATCAAATAAAATTTTGTTACACTACATTTTAGGAACGGTGGAACTGAAGAGTTCGTTGCTACTTTCTAGTAAACGACCGGAAGGCCTGGCCTCAGAACATCAAAACATATATTGAAGGAGGGGTCATTTGAAGGGTTAGGATCTGGTCAGCAAAAGTCATAAATGTGTCGGATGATAATAATCTAAGTTCTCAGTATTTTGTCACGTTCAGAAGTTAACACCTCTGGGACATGTCCTTTTGTGACTTTTCGGGCAGTCGAGTGAACTCCAGATTCGCGAACTCGAAAATATAAAATGTTTCCTATTCGCCAAACTTTGAATCGGGAAAGGGAAATCATAGGTTTCGTAGTTAGTGAAAGTTTGAGGAGAAACTATAGTTGCTGAGTTGTCGTGGAGGGATGACGAGTTTGTTATTGAGAGTCGTTGCGGGGAGAGAGTAGTTGGAGAGTTATTGCGAAGTTCGGATGAGGTATTCAGCCAGAGGTAATAGCCCACTGATTTCCAAAAGCTAACTCTTGAAGGGTTCAAAAGGTTCCAGCCATATGTAACTACCGGTTCCGGTGTCGGTACCGTACCATCCCTCAAGGCCATCTACTGAGAGCCACAGTAGCAATTACCACCATTGGTCAGAACATTATGACCACCATTCCCTGGGAGACAGAATCAATTTGCTTTCTATTTCAATTTATAAAGTATATTCGTTTTTCTAATGTATAATTCTTCGTAAAAGAGCAGGAAGATAAGTTATTTTATTTTATATGTTGTTTTCTTGTTTATAATATAATTTTAAACTTGAAAACTTTATCATTTATTCTACCGACTCACAACCTAAACTGAAATCGGAAACCCAATTTAAACATTGAGTATAGTTTCTCTTTATGGTAAGATTTGAGTTCACATTGGACGTTAGAAAATATATCTTACATTCAAAAACTTTAGGTATAAATATAAATATGATTGAGAATATGCAAATAAGTTAAGGCGTGTCTAGGTGTTCCATTTTCACACATTAGTCACCAAACAAATATGTGCGACTGGACAATGGCACGTGAGAGCGACACATTCACGTGGATAATGATATTAGCGGACAATAGTGGAGACCAAGGAGCTTATTTGCACCGTGGACAGACGCCAGGGTAAACAAAGACTATGCATCGAGGCTCATCCACGGGACAATTATGTAAATTAGGCAACTTTATGGGCAAGCGAACGTGCAGTCAGTATGAATCATCGGATGCCAAGGCGACCATTTGCCTCGGTTGTAGACATTCTTAAAAAAACAACGCAACTTTTAGCATAACTTTATACAGAAATATTAAATCGATTAGCGATTAAACTCACAAATTAAATAATTTCCGACCGATTTTTACAGACAGTTTTTATTTAAACGACGTTTCGGCGCATATTCGCACCTTCTTCAGGTTTATAATCAGTGAAATACATATTTCAATTTGAAATTACTTATCCCATGAGTTTGATTGGGCTAATGTAGAAATTTTGAATTTTGAAGAAAATTTATTTAAGAGAAATATTTCAGAAATGTTATTTATTAAAACAACCAAGAACACCCTGAATTATCATAATGACACGTTAATATTAAGTCCTGTGTATAGTCCACTGTTTAGAAATTTTTAACAGTTGTTAATGTGTGTTACAGTTTATGTATAAATATTTTTATATAGTTTGTAAAAAACATTGTTATTAGAATATGATCCTGGCTTTATTATTCTTAAAGGATAAAAACCTACTTATGTTCTTTCTTTAAATTTTGTAAAGTTGATATTGATAATAGTGAGAGTAGCCGTCGCTAGTCCAAGGCCACGGGGAACAGTTATTAAATTTACAATACGACAGGTCAAAGAAAGAAATTTACGATTACAAAAATTTTATAGTTTTTAATAATTGGATTTTAAAAATAATTTGGTGAGTTGTTAGCTTATTTATAAGTATTTTCAAATTTAATATGTATTTCACAGATTATAAACCTGAAGAAGGTGTGAATATGCGCCGAAACGTCGTTTAAATATTTAAAAAAATACTGTCTGTAAAAATCCGTTAAAAATTATTAATTTTTTATACAGAAACGTTAGATTTTCCATAAAAGGCTAATGTCACAACGTAAAATATAAAATTACTAAATTACCAAACACAGACAGTAAAAGCCTTTCAGTCTTAATGTTAACTCTATATTAATACGAAACAGGAAAAAATTAATTGAAATAATAAATAAAAAGTACAATACGTCATAAACATTTAATATAAAAGTAGACGTCGTATCGTTCCTGCTATAGAACCTCATCAAGCGTAAAAGATAAATACAAAGTAGGATGAAAACTTCGTAAAATTCTACATTAAATGCGTCAGACTTATTGGCCTTTTATACTTATCAAAAGTAATCATTTACCAAACGCTCATAAACGCTCATAAAGCGCGTACAAAAAAACGATGTCGCAAAAAAAGGAAGTCCCTCCATTTAGTTGATGTGTCCTAATTTCAACCCTATTTCACCTTCACAGTGATCATTTTGCCAATGCCCAGAGATAGACACCGAATCCAACCAGTACCATGTGATTAACAACTACGACTATATTTTTATATCTTCAAAATTAATAACAAAGATCAACGCTAAACATTATTACATATATTTTGTAACAGTAAATTTTAAATCTAATATTTCACAGCTGTTTTCTTATAAAACTAATTTTATTATTTCACAATATATATAACATTAAAATATTCGCTTCCAGTCGTAAAACATTAAATTACAAAACTGGCGTCAAACTTGGGGTTCTTTAAGAATTACAATATACTATCCTATATAGAGGTCTATTAAGTGATCAAGTGCTTATCACGTCTTTGTTAAATAAATTATGACGAACAACCATGGTAATGGGAACCTGTACAATTCGACGATCGGTATAAAAGTTACAAATAACAAGTCTGATGAGAAGAGATGAAGAGTATTAAAATATCGTAATAATTTTTCCTATAGTAAAGAACGGGTCAGATTGTGATAATCCGGTTTTACGTTCTGCGATAAAATGGAAGCCTCGTAGGAAGGCAACAGGTGAATGGCGTCACATTTTATAAATAGGATTTCAAAAGCGGTTCAAAGGAGGCGAAGTTAATCGCTTGCCGATTTATGGTTAGATCAATTCAGGGTGCGAACACGAAAGCGGCTTTGTGTGACCATCAGAGTCAACGTGAGCTCCACAGACGCGGGGAAATACTCCTTTACTAGAACTAGGATTTCCTACTTTCCTTTAGTATACTCTTAAAACAATATTACTTATTCAGAAGTGCAAATTTATCTCGATTCCTTTATGCCTTCTGAATGAAATAAATAATAAGAGAAATGTGAAACGGTTGACAGGCATTTTACGTTATCATTTATTTATGATCGCTTTACGGCATGCCTTGCAGTTGTTTTGGAATACGTCTAGCTTTCACACGTTTGCAGCAATATATGGAGTGAGAACGCTCACCTCTCTCTCCCTTATAACACAGAAAGTGGTATGAATAGTATAGGAACGCCTAACAAGACTTTTAACTCTGTTTATTTTTCACGCGGAAATTCAATGGATTTACAAATATTTACATTAATATTTTATGAACTTTGAAGGATATCGAAATAAAACGTACACGAAAATTGAAGTTAAAATTTGTTTCAATCCCTGAAATTTTCATTGAAATCTCTTGAGCCACTTTGGAGCATAAACAAGTCAAGAGTGTAGGCAACCCACATTAAAATATTGGAGATTCAAACGCACATATGCAAAGAAACCTTCCCGTACAATTAATATTTATATTTTATTAAATATATAAAATTTCCTGTTTATAAACCCTCAAATTTTCATTGAAATCCGTGGAGCCTATTTGAGACAAGCATGCAGACAGACAGTCAGACAGACACTTCCATTTTATTTATTGGTATAGATTGGAGCGGAGAAATTTAAAGATAAGGGAAAATACAAATGAGAATATTGCTTTGTTTTGTGTATCAGTATATGAAGCACTCCACAAGGACCGACTAAATATTCGAAGGATACCAACGTGAATCTGTATTCCTTTTCAACACTATTGTATACCATGAACAAAATTGCTAGATTCTCGCATTTAAAATCAAGGAAACGACGTCTGTGTTGCTTGTTAATTCTGTTATATTCAGATTGCAAGTCGGGTAGGCTACGTCACGCTTCAATGCTCATAATAAATGGCTGCTATTTTTACACTCGCATGTATATGGGGAAATTTTATAAAATAATTTAGTATTAAATATTTATATTCATTGGAGTAGAGGCGTGCGGTTATTGCTGTAAATGAACATTAACTTGCACTGCAAATTAACAGAAGATCACTAGATTAATGTAATAGTGTTTATGGGGGTCAAGGATATAGACCCAATGGCGTCATTAACTCCATTCGACCCCCACTAATCATCAATTGCTCTTTAAATTTTAGGAATTACAGGTATACTCTTTAAACTATATTATCTACTAATTGGGCTATTTCCTAGTGTTTAATGAGTTGTAAATTATAACGTTGAGAGAGATAACTACTTGGGCAGTCCAAGAAGTATCTAATCTGACTTGAAATACAAAAGAGGTCTGTACTACAACACATTGTTTACTTTTCGTTTGACAGCCATCAATAGTGAACATTCTCAATAAATTTTTAAGAATAGAAAAAATGAATCATCGTGATCTGATAGCAAAATTTCACTTGAAAGGTCTTAGTCTAACCAATATAAAAGTAATGATAGATTTTACTCTGGAGAATTCTGGTCATTCGATTACGACAGTAAAATATTGGGTGGCAGAATTTAAACGAGGCCATATGAGCATTGCACTGGTGACGAAGCAAGAAATGGCGGCAAAAATCACATAACGACACTGGATGACCGTCGAAAAAAGGCGCGGACTACCCGACAAAGTAGTCATTTCCAAATGTGCTGTACATCGCATGTTCACTGAAAATTTGGACACGAGAAAGATTTTACGTAAGATGGAACAAAAAAATTCATGTTAACATCAATAATGGTGAGTTTTTACGTCGATACAGCCATAGAAGAAACATGGGTCCATCACCTGAAAAGTCAAAACAATGGATAATCAGATCTAAAGAAGGTGAAGACGGTTCCATTTGCTGGCGAACTCTTGGCGTCAGTTTTCTTAAGACACGCCTGGAATAGTTTTAATTGATCATCTTCAAAAAAGGAAAACAATCAACGGTGCCTATTATTCTAACTTAATACAGCGTTTGAGTGATGAAATCAAGAGACATCGGCCGCATTTGGCGAGAAAGGAAAGTGTTGTTTCATTACGGTTACCAGTTCACACATTCCTCATCGAGATGGCCAAATGGAATGGTAGATTTACCTCCCTCTGATTATTTTACCTTTCCAAAATTGGAAAACTGGCTCGGTGGTTTAACATATGCCAAAATGAAGAAGTGGAGTCGGCGGTTGATGACTATTTTATGAGTCCCTAGTTTCTCAGATGTTATCGAAGCTATTGAACATCACTAGGACAATTGTATCTACGTGCAGGAATATTTTTTTCTCGAAACTATTACGTTTTCTTTGTCAGGAAGGGTACTTCTGGGGTTACTCCTGTGGTATGAAATGTTTGATATATTAATCCTGACACCGAAATATATCGTGTTTCTTCTCTGGTCTGGGTTCATTTCATCTTATGTACGTCAGTTGACTATTCCAAAGTTGTTGGTTAGGTTTAAAAATTTCCTTGGTCGACCACCTGATGGTAACTAGTCTTTTAAGCCCAATTTTCTCAAATTACTTGAGCAAATAGCCACTGGATCTAAAGGAGAAAGCAAGCCTAAATTGGTTTTAAACTAAACTACGATCCACGGACTCATAAAAGTGTTGGCATCTGTTGGTAACAGGATAACGATAGTCGAGAAAGAAGCTGTATTTAAGGCAAGTTGTTGAGGAAGTCGAGCCGGAAGTGTGAGAGAAGTGCGACGCATGAAGCGCGAAGGCGAGAGGCCTCTCGTGGCATTTCGCAGTCAAGGTAAAACACTCACGTGTCCACAGACAGTCTTACCAAACAGAAAAACACTAACTACTCCGCTTCTCCGAATTTATTTCTCCCCCAAAGCGCATTCACAAATATCGCAGGCAATGGTTCACGAGTAAAGTATTAACATGATCATGTTTCTAGCCGTTTCAAAACCGTACAATAGCACAGATTTCTCGTTTCAGGGAGCGTGGAATATGACAAAGATTAAAAAAGCATTCATAATTCCTTACTAAATTGAAACTCAATTAAATTTACGTTGAATTTCCTTTTTTTTATTCAATGTGACTTAAACAGTGCCGTAGTTAAACCTAATGAATTTTATTAAATCCCAAATGTTTCTATCTTTTCTCATTAAGAAAGTAATACTGACCGCCATTTTATAAAATATTTAATTTGGATAATAATTCGGTTATAAACAGAATCTGATATAAATATTGTGGATATAATACAAACACAATCAACAAGTTATACTAATTTTAAAATTAAACAATTGACGTTTTACAGACCTTATTATAAAATTTACTTGTAACAACGTTTCGGCATGTTTTTATGCCTTCTTCAGGTTATTTCCTCCCTATAGAGGAAAATATACAGAAAATTAACCCTAGAGCGGTGAAATTGAGACAGATTTAAAAAATATATATATGGAAACAAAAACTTACCACAAAAATGTACATTTTCCTCTACAGGCAGGAAATATCCTGAAGGAGGCATAAAAACATGCCGAAACGTTGTTACACGTAAATTTTATAATAAGGTCTGTAAAAGGTCATCAATTGTTCAATTATATATAACAGACGTTAAATTTAAAATTGACTTTTTTAAATTAAGGTTTAATTCATAAAATTTACTTCACTGCCCGCCGTTTGAACTTAAGAAAATACATCGGTTTTGGTTGTTGTGCAGATTACGCAGCATAAAAATATCTCTGCAAAAAAATTGTATATCTTGATAATTAGATGCTTAATGAATATAGTTCTAGAGCAGTTGACTACCCTGATAATATTTTTAGACTTGGAAAGAATTTGGAAATTAAACTTCAGTGGAACATATTGAAAGAATTCCTTTGAATGAACTATGGGACTAATTTAACCTAAAAAGTGTATTTTTATAAAATGAGACGTTAGTACTGCTCAATATAGAATTATGCTCTAATAATAATAATAATAATCATATTCCGTAGATCCTGTAAAGAAGCTAAGCTTCAAGGATGTGGAATGGGTCAGGGTGTACATTTATTACATTATTTTATTGTATAAAAGATAAATATACTTATAACAAATTTTTGTATTATAAACTATTATAAATTACTCTTCTCCGATTCTTCTATAAATTCCTTTATTGAATAGAAGGAGTGGCTAAGCAAAAATGAGCGTAATTCAGTGTTAAATTTACCTTGGTTATCGGACAACTGTTTAATTCTGTGCGGCAGTCTGTTGAAGATGGATATCCCTGAATAATGCACACCTTTCTGTGCAATTGACAATGTTTTACATTTTTTGTACAGATTATTTTTGTTCCTTGTATTGAAGGGATGAATATCAGAATTATTCAAAAATAAGTGCCTATTTGTGATTAAAAATAACATCAATGAATAAATGTATTGGCACGTCAAAGTGAAAATACCTAACTTTTTGAACAGATTTCTGCAATAAGTTCGTGATGTAACCTGACATATTGCTCTAATAACACGTTTTTGACTAATAAAAATCTTATCTATGCCTACTGAGTTGCCCCAAAATATAATACCATATGATAAAATAGAATGAAAATATGCAAAGTATACTAATTTTCTTGTTTTTAAATCACTGAAGGTGGACATTGCTCTGACAGCATATGTAGCTGAGCTGAGTTTCTTAAGTAATTGATTAATCTGATCAGTCCAATTTAATTTATTATTTACTAAGAGACCTAAGAATTTAACAGAGGAAGTTTCATTTACATTTTTGCTGTCGTATTTAAGTGTTATAGATTGTAAAGTTGTGTTAGGTGTGTGAAATTGCATGAAATGTGTTTTGTCACAGTTATTTGTTTGTCCGTTCGCATTAAACCATGTTAGCAGGTTAGTTAAATTATTGTTGCTTGCCTCTTCTAGTGTGTCTTTGTTACTTTTTACTATTACACTAGTATCATCTGCAAAGAGGATAGCTTTAGAAGTTGAATCTATGGTATTAGGAAGATCATTTATTTCCCAACAATTGGTGAAAATGATTTTATTTCAGTTTTTCTTAAATTTGCGTATTGTATTAATAGAAACTATAACCAATTTTTTTAATTTAGTAAATTACAGTAAATATTTGTATTCTACAATGACAGTTTTAGGTTTTCTTATTGCAAATACTTTGTCGACTACTCAGTAGTATTTTATGAAATGAACGTACAGTTGTTTCAGGCGAATGGAATGTTATGATGAATTTGAAAAAATATCCTTCAAGGCTACTAAATGAATCATTTCAACTGCATAAAGTATGTTAATACAGGTAATATGGAGAAGTTACTGGCAGAAGAATAAAATCCGTCTCGTCAGTTGAGACGCGTCCTGCACGGGCATTAATGGACGCGTCATAAATGGAACGAACGCCTTGCGCAAATTGGTCTAATCCGAACCACCTGAGACTCCGGGAGCAAGTTTGCGTTGTTACGACACACTAGGAGAGACACACTGAGCACACAATCGACTTCGTGATCTGTTTGTCCCATAATACATTAAGAAAGGTGACCGGTGAGATGAGGAGAGGGGAGGCAAACGGGTTTCTCACAACAGCAGCTGTGAGCCAACTTCTCGTTTCACATACCTTTCAAAATTCTAATGATTTTTCTTGCGATAAACATCTGCAGGGAAAAGGTTTTGCTCTGGTTCTTAAGCTTAAACCCTAGCTGGATGAGTAATAAAGGCGTACACGGAACAGGATCTTTAAAATAAAACGACATCAAACAGATGAGCTCGTAAATTTCTAGAAACTAGCCTTGGAAAATAGCATCTGGTTAAGATTTAATCAAACTAATTAGCAATATTTTCAAAAATGTAGTACGGTATACCTTCCTATTCGAAATTGAACTTCTAAATCTGTTTGGCCGAACACACGAAACGTTTGATTGCTGAAAGAACGCGTGACGCTCATTCAAGTTCCTCTTCAGTTCTTCAAAATTATTCCCTAAATTGAGACAACGAAAAGCATGTAGTCCATACAATTGATAACCGAATATTTTATTACATACAACTGTTTACTTGGAATATTTATTTCCATCAAATGCATAGCGGTGGGATAAAACGTTTCCGTTCATACTTTCTAGGTCACGCCCGAGATCGACTTCAACATCGATTTATGGAATTTTTATTGAACAAAAATTGTAATGAAAGGACGGCTCCAAACTTTTTATGAGTCATAATTGGTGTAGATTTATTAAAAATATTTTTAGAGACGGATGGAAGAGTAGTAAGAGGAAGAGGTCGAGAAGTAGCAGAAACAGCAGCACCAGTAGTAGTAGAAGTATTAATTGTAGAAGAAGTATATACTGTACGCTCAATTTTTGCATACATGACGGATGTATTTTATTCTATAATGTAATTGGAAACCCACAATTTTTAACCAGTCTCAGTTCATTCAAATCAATAATAAATACTATGTTAATGTCATTTTTTTCTTGAAAAGGATTTTTCGACATGATATGCCAAATTCAACCGCATAATGAATGAAAGTTTATACAGCCCCTATAACAACATAAATTTTACTTAAAAATCAAAACCATTCTTTTTAAAATAATTTCAAAACCAAAATGACCACTAAATCTACTGTACATGCCTTCTAAATCTTTTAAGAAATTTTTTAATCTTTTAATCATGGTTTTTCAAGTGTATCTTGTCATTACACGAAACGTGTCAAACTTATGGTAATCCATAGAATTCTATTACACATTCGCCTATGTTCTTAATCAATTTGGATTGCCAAGGATTTACACGCGTCAAAAACTTATATTGCTGTAAGTAGATTTAGACGCCAATGCTGTTAAAATCGACTTTTTAGATATCGATACATAACGTCGTTTTGAAAAAGCAATTAGTAATTTACTGCTGAAAGGATACATCCAGAAATACGAATAGAAAGCTTTAGGTTATAATTATTAACTTCCCCGATAAACGCATCAACAAATCTTTCAGAAACATTACAAAACAAGAAATCGTAAAAACTTGTAGGAAATATTCTCTAGACATCCAAATACTTGACATAAATGAAATTTGTTGTATATATAGAAATGTTCTCAATTATACGTTTAAATCACAAGTAGAATAGAAAAGTTACTGTACAAAACCTTGATTCATATTCTCTTTCAACGTTTAATATTCGAGAAAATTTACGAAGTGATGCTTTCATTTACTCACCAC
Source organism: Eucriotettix oculatus (assembly GCA_034510155.1). Lineage (NCBI taxonomy): Eukaryota > Metazoa > Arthropoda > Insecta > Orthoptera > Tetrigidae > Eucriotettix > Eucriotettix oculatus. The sequence goes on from CM067382.1 coordinate 13,762,038, forward strand.
ATATGACTCAGGATATATATTCACTTACCTGAAATTAAAATAAACAAATATTAGTGAAAAACTCATGAAAAATTAAATTAAACATTACACACTAATCTACCTCTACTTTAATTAATATTATTACTATTAATTATATACAATAAATGACTAGTGTTTTTTACTTGAAAGTTTTCCTACTTAACTATTCAGGTACTATACATTTCAGAAGTGTTTGGATTATTTTTCATTATAAATGAAGTTAATCATCTTATTTCGATTCCAAATTTGGTAAGAAACTTTTAATAAGTAATCGTATATGTTTATATAATGTTACGTTAGCCCATCAAGGGTTTAGTGGTCCAAAAAATGAGCCTGAAAATTGAATCAAGTCGGAACAAAGGATATGTTGTGCATCATAAACCACCTCTGTAAAAGTTTGAAGTACAGGAAATGGTACAAAGACATTGCCGTTGTATATATGATCCGTTCCTAAGAATGTAATGAATGCTCCTGAGAATCAGCTTCTTTCTCCATTTGCTCTCTTGTCCTATTGCGCATCTCATACGACTTACTATTTCCATTTTTCTCTGAATTAAGACAGAGTCTAGCATAAGGAAGCCAGATATATACTACAATGAGAACCAGCAGATTACATCTGCCGCTCTAGCTTCGATCCACCACTTATATCAACAATTAAATAAATATAAAGGCCAGTCAAATATCCGATGTTAGTCTCATTCAGTAGATAGTAGAGCAATGAGTGAGCAAGGGGTTACTGACTCAGTTGCACTACAGTTTATTATAATGATTGTGACGAGAGGAGCGAGACCTTCAGAAATTTTAACTCGATTACGGGCACAATCCGGGATGACACACTCCAAAAACCTACGTGTACGAGGTGCACAACAGTTTTTATTCAGGCCGAGAAATGGTGGAAAATCAGGGTCATGATCGGCGTCCTCTATCTTCCATCACAGAAAACAACATCCGTGAAGTAAGGAAGTTTCTGGAGGGAGACCAGCGCCTCATCTTCTTCAGTTGGTCAAAGTCACGGGTGTGCACTTTAATCATAAGAAAGGAACTTGGATTCGGCTTTCCTCCTGATCAGAAAAACGCCCGTTTGGAGATTTGCTACAGGCTTTTGGTCCTGTTATGCTGACGAAGGAGAAAGCTTTCTCAGCCTCCTGTGATGAGACATGGGTTCATCACTATAACAGTCAATCGAAACAGGCGAGCAAAGAGTGGCTGAATCATTACATTCCAAAACGCGATATCTGCAGAGAAACCTCTTGCCACAGTGTTTTGGGACTTCAAAGGCATTTTTTTGGTCGAGTACCTCCACGATCGCCGAACAGAGAACTGCAAATATTACTGTCAGCTGCTGGTCAAAACAAAAGCTGCATATATGCAAAAAACGCGGTTTTCCAATCAGAAGCGTCATCATCCTTCACGACAATGCAAGGTATCACACGGCGCGCATAACTCAGACCAAATTGGAGGAAATTAACTGGGATCATCTTTAACATCCGCCCAGATTTGTCACCGTGTGACCGTTTAAGAAAGCTCTAGGAGGTCAAAGGTTTATAAGCGATGAAGAGGTTGAACTCCATTGACTTAACTGGTTAAAGCTTTTTTTATGATGACGGAGTCAGGAAGCATCCAAAACGATGGGAAAATGTCTTTCAGTACACGGAAACTACGTAGAAAAATAAAAAAAAGTTTTGTAACTATATTTCTCAGAAAAATAATATAAATAAATATTCCCGTTCATTAAGTCGTAATTGCTATAATTAATATTTTTCCAATCGCAAAATCTGATTTATGGATAGATCAATGAATTCTGACAAGATCTCAGAAGCTCGTAGAAAATACAAGTTTCAAAAGTTGACAAGCGAGATTTCGTGTTCATCACTTTAGAATCCTTCCAATATAGATTATTTTAAATACTGGGCGGCTTGTTGGGATCCCTATAGAAAAAATCGAATAGAATCGTTGGAGAAAGTTCAGAAAAGGGCTGCTAATTTTGTGCGACCAGGGCCGGGTTATAGGAATTAAAAAGTAGAACATCTAGGATATTGTCAGAAAGGATTGGAATTGGCTCGAAAATTCAAAAGCCCAGTTATATAGGTAGATGGGATCATCAATTCAAAGTGAAATGTAGAAAGCAAAAAACAGATGTTGGCAAATTCCTAAATAGGACCATCATCGACTGGAATAATTTACCTTCAGGAAAACAAATTCAGGACAAATCTCAAAAAATGTGTGAAGAGAAGTGGATATTTTGAATAATATAAATGTATATTCGAATTTAAAGGTAAAAGTGAAGTGTTAAGCTAATATAATTCTTGTAGTGTTTCTCTTTTTTCTTTCAGGGCTATAGAAATTTTAAAGGACTGTGATTGTTTTTTCTTTAGATTAGGAGTATTTATGTTTAAGAAATTTCTTTTTGTATCTGCCACTTAAATAATACTTTAAATAACGTAAGCTTTTGAGTCAATTTAGAATGATTAACCTGATGAGACTTGGATGTCTGATGCCCTTTGAAGTTGCGTCGTGCTTTGCACGCCATTCGTTGTGAGTTGTAGAACGCAGAGTTCTACTTATCGCATACGTGCTCAGCGATCCATCCATCACGGCCCTGCGAAGTGTAACGGAACGCGGACAAAACCCCCAAAGAACACGCGAGCAGACCAGACGGTAACGGAGTCTCTTTCCTCAAAGCAAAGGGACCAACAACTCCGCCATTCGTCAGGCTTGATGAACGGAACCCATAAACAGAGCTGTCCTCATTAACAGTGCGAGCCCACAATGTTCCAACACACCCACCAGCCGTCTGCATTGTTGACGCTCTGGAAAACGCAAAAAGGTTGAGCCGATGCCAAATAAAAAAACTTGATGGGAGACTGAGAATATTTATAAAACGGATTTGCTCGGAAGAAAGAGAGGAAGTACTGGTGGGATTTGAATGCTTCATCCGTTATTTTGCATTTTTTAACCAGGCCTCATATATTTTCAACTCGGATAGAAAGAAATAAAACTTAAACATACAAACAAAAATCTCCATTTCATCCCTAAACCAGGCTAAACTACTATTCAACATTTATAATATTTTAAACAGAAATAAACTAACTTCTATTTTTCACAATAATTAAATCAAAGATATTTACTACTACATTACAAAGTTTTTATCTAATTAAACGGACGCCTCGTCACTGTGTTTGAGACTCCTTAGGTAATTTCTTCATTTGTTAAATTTTGATGAACAATTAGAAGTTGAAATGAATAAAAATATAAACTAGACTGCGTACAATTGAAGCTTCAACCGAAATTTGGTCATAAGTTTATTCGATTCACATATTTTTACGACTGTTCGTCCTAATTAAATGCATTTGACAGTTCAGATTATGTCTGACCGAAACATTTCCGCTGCGTGTGCAAGATTGTGATCTATTGCGGGTTAATCAAATTTTGTTCCATACAACACACATACCATAAAAACACTTTTGGATGACATTTTTAGACGATTTTTTATTTACATTCTAGATATGTAAGTTTACATTTCTGTTTGTCCAAAATATTCTGTGGCCTTTCTTTTTTGATACTATACCAATTTTTAATTAAAATATTATATTGTTCCCTCTCCACATGGAACTTTTAAAATTTTAGTCATCTGATTTTAAATATAATTCAGTGTATAATAAATAAAAGCAAACATATCAGTAAGTTTGTTTTGTTACAGTAGAAACCTAGTCAGGCAAACCTGACGAGCGAAAAAATATTTAGAGAAACGTTCTCAAATAATGATTATTTCAAATGAAATGTTATTGGTAGTTAAATATTTTTGATTAATTTATCGCACTGTTCCTTGCCCATCGTCACTTAGAAAGTAATGCATACTATAGTTATTTAAATTTAATTACAGAGTCCGCAGACAAATTCTCCCAGCTTGTGTTCAAATTTATTTCAATCCGTTCATTTGAGTGTCGATGTTATGGTATCTCTTGACATTCGTTAAAAACAACGCGCTGATATAGTATTCCTGTGCTGTGAGAACGAGATAGTGGGGAAAAATTCACAAAATGTTGATTCCTTCGGGATAAAAACTAAATAAGCGGGGAATAGGTATTAAAAAGGCTTGCAGAGAGATTTTAGGGAAGATTTCTGGGCAGATGATTGGAGTTTAGGTAAGAGGGCGGTGAATCGGATGAGATTAGAGGTTGTGGAGACGAGCAGATGATCGACATTATCGGACAGGTAGTCCAAAAGACGAGGATAAACGGAAATTCTTCCTGAACCAGTAAGAATAGCAGCGGAAGCTTTGATTTGGATCGAGAACGACCCATATATGAGGAAATTGCAGCGAGGAAGACGCTGTATGGTCCATCATGTCGACATGGTAAATCACCCTTGTAACATTTTGTTGATTTCCCATACTACCAGGTACGAGTAGATTTTGTGTGTAGTATTTTGATCTATGAGAAGGCACGACACTGATCGAGAATTGATAGTTTTAAGAAATTTATTTGTATTTTATTGTTGTATTTAGTATTAATCAAGAAATAATTGCCGGATTATAGTTTGAAAATATCAACATTGTAATATTGATGTAAATTTGTTTAGGATAAAGTAAATTGCATTCTTTTTTATTATAAATGCTCATTATTAATATTGCACTAAAATAATTAATATTCCCCCTATTCATTTCAAACACATGACGTAATCATTAACTTAAAAATTGTTTCCCGGTTTCTGCAATACGAGCCAAGATTTTGCTACGATGTTGATCTCAAAGATCTACAAATTTGTCGAATATGTATCTTTGGATTATAGATATTGTTGATCTTTTCCGGTCTAAAACGTAGTGCTATGTTTACTAATTAGATAATTTTGATCTACAAAATTCAAGAGTTTTTCGTTGCGTGCAGGTAAACCCGATAAACTATTATTTACTTATAGACGTTACAGAATTTTTTGTTCATTCGAAATGTCGCAGTTACGTGATCACAGGCTCCACTGAACTGCATTTGGCAACACTAGCAGGTTGAGTGTGTGAAATCTAATCAAGGGCCTCGTCGTGCAGTGTAACACGAGATAAATATCTCTAAACTGGATGTAGATTTGTAATAATGACATCCACATCTAATTTATCAAGATGATTTGTCAATAGTGTCACGGTCGTCTCCAAACAGCTGATCCAATCTCCGCAATTCTATGCGGTACATTATAAACAATGATCACTCAGGTGATTGCACATTAAGACACATCAGAGCTTTTACTAAACTGCAATTATCTGAACGATAAAATCTTTAAATTAATTCACTGAATGAAGGAAAATCTTTTGATAAATTACAAATATTTCAATTATCTAGCATTTAATTAATTATTAAATAAGTTATAACAGTGTGTCAGCTTTCATTTTATTTAAATAATGAACAATTAAATCCTTATAATTTTCATTTTAGTATACCTGAAAAAGTCTTATATGAGAGACGAAAAGTAGTTCTGTTTATCATTTAAATAAGGTAAAAACTGACGAAGAGGCTGCTATAACATCAATTCATAAAATATTTAATTCCAAAATTTGGCTAAAGGAAAATAATAAGCCCCAAAAGCCACACCATTTACTAACAATTACGTCAATTTCCGTGAATACATTGCTATAATAATTATTAAAAGATTTGTACTTAATAGTTTCGGAATATATTTTAAGATTTTATATCTGAAATATTTTTAATTTAGTAAAAGATTTTGTTTCATTTTATGTTTTCAAATTGATTTAAAGATCTTATCGTTTAAATATTTCGGAACTGGTGGAGTTCTATTCCCCATCTGATTGGTGAACTACTGACGCAATGAAGGAAAAAGGAACCAGGTTTTCAAGTCAATTTAAACATCTTGTAATTTAAGTACTTCTAATTTAATAAACAAATTTTCTTCATTCTATACAGCTTTGAAATCAATTTTAATATTTTACCATTTAAAAATTTCTAATTGAAAAAAAGATTTTCCTTCATTCTACATGCAGTATTCAAGTTAAAGTTAATTTCATTTAAATATTTTGAATAAGAATTTCCTTCATATCATAAAATATTTCATATTTAGTAAATTTTCAATAACAAAATTGTTTCTATATAAAGTTTAAATGATTTTATCAAATTGACCTAAATTCTGACTAAACTTTTGAATTAATAAATTAATTATTAAAATATTTTTAATATAGTAACACTTTTCCTTTCATTCTATATACATTCTTGAAGATTTTAACATTCAAATGAAAGATTTTCCTTCACTCCATCTAAACTTTTGAATTCATCATTCAAATATTTCTAATTTCGAAAAAGATTTTCCTTCATTCGAAATTAATGTTAAAGATTGTGTCGTAATTACATTTACCAAAATATTTACTTTCATCTTTCAAAAGGGATCTTATAACGCAATCTATGAACAAATGAATCTTATTCCACCGTTTGTATTTTAGGTTTTAAATTGTTGGTATTCTAAATTTATTTCGCCTTTTATTCGGAAACGTTGATAATTATGAGGTGATAGGGCGTGGTTACTGCGGTGGTAATAGGACAGCAATGAAAAATTAGCCATAGAAGAACAGTGATCTACAAACGTATACGTCAGGACCTGGCTCAGGTTTCCCTCATTCTAAACACGTTAACGGATTGTGACGTCACGAGTTAAGGCCGTATACGTGAAGATTATAACACCGTCAGTCCTGAAATATTTAAATAATAATTTCTTCAATTTCTGTTCTACACGTGCTATTTTACAGAGATTTTCAATATGTCATGAACGCGGAATATTTTCTGAGAGATGCTTTCTGGTGACATCTTCTATGGCAAGTGTACCTGCACATCTGATATATATATATATATATATATGTGTGTGTGTGTGTGTGTCTTTGATATTCTTACAAATGCTGCTTAATGACACCATGACTGTCCCCCAACCCCCATTCCACGGTGGTGGGGAAGCGAATTATGTTAGTAATTGGACAATGAAACGCAAGAGAACGCACCTAAAACCAGCAACATAAATTGTTAGAGGCAAGGGGACTCACATAAAACAGGCACACAAAGGAAAGAGAAAACTACTACGTCCACGACGTTGTTCCTGGGTAACGCCAAACGTAGTTACTACTTATCAATAAACGAATAAATGAACATGTCCGCATTATTTCTATGGCAACGCAATCTGCGAAATAATTTCTATAAATAATGAATTCCCATACAAAAAAAATTGGTTTCCCATTGAAAATTTTGACATAATTCACTTCCCCACACGTAGGAGTGGGGATGTGTGGACAGTTATTGTGTCATTAAATAGCATTTGTAAGAATATCTTATTTGACGCCTATTTATTGATATATCCCCATTTTCAACTATTTTTAGTAACAACGCCACCTGTGACCAAAATGACTCAAATCGTAGGTTTAATTGAAGAATTTTTTTCTCAAAAATCCGAATCTGCAATAAAAAATGGGGGTTCCCATTTAAGTTTCTTAACCATTCCCTCTCCTACCCCTAGGGGATGAGCGTGGGAGTCGAGTTTCGTATCATTAGATGTCACACTTTGAGACGAACATTTTTCATTAGCACACTTTTTTTTGTTCCGATGTGTGGTTCTCGAAATATTTCCATGTCTTCAGATAAATTGAACACCGTGTACATACAAATGTAGTTGCAGAGTATGACGTCACCAGTTGCGAATCAATCACGTGCGAGGGGCGAGGCCTCTTGGGTTTGATGTGAAGCGCTGGACCTGTAAGTCCACCAGTGCCCAATTTCGTATTTTAACACGATTTTATTAACATAATATATAACTATGGGGACTGCAGGTATGAAGAAGTGAATAATAGGGTTTCTACAGAAAGTGCTGTCATGTAACTGAAATTAATGGTAAATTAAGTCTCTGAATCGCATAATTATACGTCCTATGATCGTAAAAATCCATTTTAGAATCTAGTGCCCTTTCTCTACATAAAATGCAGAACGCTACACGTAGGGTAGTTATTCGTATCGACGGTGTGGACAACAGGTGTTAGCTAGGTGTGGCATGGCGCCAGAAAAGCACGCTGCTTAACGGGGAAAAAAAACCGATCCAATTTATAGACACTGTTTTCAAATGATTTATTAAATGATCCCGGAATAAGAAGGGAGCAGCACGCGTACCGGAATGTAGAGAACGAAGCTGCGTCGCGCCATTGTCCGTGACCCACTTCTCAGATATGTTGTCTCGCAGTTCCTCCACAAGGTTTCAAACAGAACACCGTGGTGGCGAACCAATAGTCACAAGTTTCATATTTATAATATTATAATTCCAGTAGCTTCCGCGTAACTATAAGTCTTCTGGTTTCAAAAACTACTCCCTTCTATCTGTTACCACCGTATAGGACATTCAAATTGATAACCAACGTAATAATAAAGGATAATCCTATGTAAAAAAATCATCAACTTGAGGGACTACTCATATTATTAAAATAACAACTTTCGTGATGAATTATGGTTTTGATGTCCGGGAATTCATTAATATTGAATTTTCATTCGTTGCCATTGTGTCGTACATACTACATGAAAAAATAATATTACAGAAGTAAATGGAGATGTGATTTGATGGCCAGAATGTACTCAACTAAATACAGTTTATTAGAAAAATGTAGAACAATCCATCGCTCAGTAATTAAGATGATCATAGAAGATCACGAAAATAGCATATAAGAGGGCGTAACGTGAAATAGAATGCTAGTTTAATTTTAGAAGACAGGATAAGAAAAAATCGGCCTACGCTCATGGAATTTGTAGATTCACAAAAATCGTTTGATAATGTGAACAGGAACACACAATTAAGGCTGTTGAAGAGCACAGGAATAAAATAACGAGAAATACAGAAGGCAGTCAGCGGCAATTGAAGGGCAAGAAAAGAAAGCAGAAATCAAGAAAGGAGTACGACAGGGATGCAGTCTGTAGCCCATGCTGTTTAACAGGCGATGAAGACAGTTAAAACGGAATATGGAAATGAATTATACTGCAAGGAGAAGAAATAAAAACCCTACGCTTTTCCGATGATATTGTAGTATTAGGGAAGTCAGAAGAAGACTTGGAAACCATAATAAATTGCGTGAATGTGGTCCTGAAAGATGAGGACAGCATTAGGATTAATAGGAGGGAAACGAAGATAATGGAGTGCAGTATGGGAAAAAGTGGAATAACAAAGAGTGTTAGATTGGGAAGGGATATTTTGAAGGAAGTTAAGGAATTCTGCTACTTGGGAAGCGTAATAACTACGAATAGTAGAAGTATAGTAGACATAAAGAGTAAGATAGCACAGGCAAGGAAGGCTTTCGCGAAAAGAGGAATTTATATAAGTGTGAATATTAGGAAATGTTGCTAAAAATGGTCGTAAGGAGTGTGGCGTTATATGGATACGACGATAGGAGTTGGGGAAAGGAAAAGAATAGAAACCTTTGAAAGGTGGTACTATCGGATAATGCTGAAAATTAGATGGGTAGATAGAATCATTAACGAGGAAGTTTTAAACAGAATAGGGGAAGAGCGAACAATATGGAGGACGTTGACCAAGAGAAGGGATTGATTAATAGACCACGTTTTAACGTGAGGGTCTTGCCAATTTAGCATTAGAGGGACGTTCGTGAGGTAAGAACAGAAAAGGGAGGCCAAAGATGGAATATGCATGCAGATTAGGGAGGATGTGGGATGTGATAATTATGCGGAAATGAAAAGGGTTGCATCCGACTAGTCTTAGGACTGAATACCATTACAACAACACAGATACCAACAATGTCAAAAAAGGCGTTATAATAAAATGGCGGCCATATTTTAGCCGTTTACAATAAAAAAATTTATAAGCGGTTTGAATTTTCAAAAGATTATGGAATACACCAACAAAATAAACAAAATGAATTTTGTTTGGGATAGTCAAGCTACCCATAACATTTCTCCGGACCACTTGACCCAAGTCTGAAGCAGACTATTAATATAATGTTTGACAGTCAATGTTAGCCATAATTTTTAATGAAGTAACGTTTTCGTATAAAAATTGCTTTTCTGATTAGTAAAAATACAAATATGTGCCAATATAAACTTCCTGGTCCGAATCTGAATCCGAAGTGATTCGACGATTTTACTGCTTTCTCCAAGTTCTTAGGAAATATTTGTTTGAGGCGTATTAATTTTGGGGATCATAGTGTTTACATGCTCTGAACATTTGGTATAGGAGACAATCTTGTATCTCCAATTAGTTAAAAATCCTTTATTAACCAGTAATCATATAATAAGTTACAATTTTCTTCTAAATTACCAGTTTTAAATTAATAAGGAGCTCTAGACGTATTCACCTGAAGTGAAAACAACAGTATGATGCATTGCAGAACATTCATGTAACTGATTTTAAAATGTCCTGAGAGACATTTTACTTTCCTTCCAAGTAAACATGTCCGGAAAGCAGGAATCCTTATTGTTGACCCAAAACTGAAAATTTGGAATAAAACTGTGGCTAATATTTTACGACGACTGGTTGATCAAAGGTTTCTGACCAATACAAGTTACCCGTCGCTTCCAAGTTCATCTTCCACTTTAATAACGTTACGTCATCTCACAAGTCATTGAAAAGTATGCAGTATTGAGGATTAATTCAAAACTGATGGTTCCGGTTTCATTTCTGTCTACAATTAATTGCCGAAGCTAAACGTCCTGTTCCCTTCCTGTTTGTGTCCAATTCTCGCTCATGTGAAGAGCTTCAGCACAGTCTCGAGTAACCACGGTCACATTCAAGGGAAGGCTACCTGGAGTTTTCCAGGAAGTCGTTCACTAGCGGATGCGTAGTGGCAAACTAGTTTATCCAGTGACACACTCGGTATCCGACCGGATTCTGAACGACAAACTGAAATTTAAAAGGACTGGAACAATCACCAGAACAGTTAATTCTAAAAAAATTAATACATCATTCAAAAACAATTATAAGTTAGCTACTGTTCACGGCGGAGAAAGTTCGTAAGAGGCTGAGAATATCAGATGACCGAACATTCCATATTAAGCGGAAGTCCTGGGTTCTAGTCCTTGCAGTGTCGAGCAAAGCCGTTCTTTTTATTTATTCGTTCATTACTTATAATAATAATAATAATTATAATAATAACAATGATAATGCGTACAGGTTGTGCAATGATAGTCATTACCGTTCTTTTTAGCAATCGGATCGGAAACACTCGCTCAGTAGAAAGAGCTCGATGATTCACTGTTCATTTTGAATATGGCCACCTAAACACCCCCGATTCACCGAAATGAATCTTACCTTATTTCCGTGACTTTCCACACGACTTCCTAGTCAGTTTATAATTTTAATAACAATAATTATATGCACAAAGAATGGCCAAAATTCGGAAATGTAATCATTTCATTTGAAAACGTTTCGTCCCCCCAGCTTTCGGAACCTCTTCAGTACTCTAATTAAAACTCTGTGTGTGTTTGTGCTCACTAGTGTGTGTAGTATTTTGAATGAGCTTAGACTATATCCTTTTAGTTAAGTTAATTATTTGAAGATTATTTGTAATTTATTTGTTCTTATAATTATGTATGACGTATCCTATTTCCTCAACCGAGAACTTATGGAAACAATAAATCTAAATCTAACAAAAATTTCATGTTGCTACTATAACGTCCTGGGCCGAAACGTTTTCAAATTAAATTATTCCATTTGCGACTTTTGGCCATCCTTTATGATTTATTTATACTAATTATAAATGTTTTATAAATAAATAAACAATTATAATAAAGTACATAATTCTACGAAATTTATTTTTATAATCGAGATATTCCGATGGTCTCGAATGTATTAGGATTATCTTTTAAACGGGAAACAAAATTACTTTCAATACACGAGTCTATTGTAACTTGTCACTAAATGAAAAATATTATATTAATCTACAGGATTCGGGACATTAAAAAAAGAGTTTCAACGCAAAGAGAAATGAGACTCAAAATAGTCGGAGATTCCTTTGTCCTAAATTAGATATTTGGCGGTTCCTATTACCAATAAAATTCTTCAAATTATTTTACAAGTTTGGAAATTACGAATTGAAACTATTTTATATTAAAATACAATTTTATTTCACACAGAAAAAGAATAAGTTAAATGCAGCTAACTGCAGAAGGGGTGATTATATTCTGGACAGTCAGAGAAAACATTAACATTCAGCTACTATATTTTGTGCATAAAACACCAAATTTAATTTTACAAAAACAATCAAACCACGATAATTTATCGAAAAAAAGAGAGATTCTGACTCATTCACTGACTCATATAGCAACGAGCACTGGGATCACTAGCCGCGCGATCTGATTCGTGAGAGAGAGAGACAGATTCAAACAGCAAGTAATAAGTGAATAAAAAAGAGCTACCGCTCTTCTCTTCCAATTCAATGATCACTCACTTCGTAAAGGGAGCTGATTTCTTTGAAACCGATCTCATTCAAATCGTTCATCTCTAATTTTTCCTGCCCGGTCGAGATTCTCCATTCTTATCCTAGAATTAAAGTAATTTTTATTGGTTTCTACTCAAAGGCTTTGACTTGAACTGAATGCCCAACCACTTCCCGCAATCTATATATCTTTAAGTGATTCGCCTTTGCTATAAATTCACGTGGAATCAAGATAGATAACCTTCCACGAACAATCCCAGTGCAAATATTCAGTCCAGTATCCTGTTATAACACTGACTTTGATAATAAATGAGCATAACAGCAATATTAGTCAGAAAGAGAATTTTAATAAATATGAAAAATTTTAAATATAACTTGACGTAGTTACATTGTTTAAATATGAAAAATTTTAAATATAAGTTGACGTACTGTTACTTTGTTTAAATCTCTTCTGGTGCAAATGAGAATTAATATACAGTAGAAAGTCGATTGTCCAAACTGATTGGGACCATATATTCTATTGTTCGTATAACTGAATCTGTTCCAATAAGGTTACACAAAAATGCATTAAAAGTAGTTTTCTACCGTATAAAGTTATGAATCAAACAAAAAACCATTATCTCCGTTTCCTAGTCTATTTAATATTTTTAATTTTGTTTCAATCGTGAACTCGCTGCGCTTTCGTTCATATTTAATCGCAGACACTTTTCACGGCACAACACAAGCCGACCCTCAAATATCAGGAAAATCTTCTTAAGAAAAAAAAATTGCCTTAGTCTTTCGTTATACGATAGACAAGTAGACCACCTTGCAGTAAAAATATGGGAAAACTCCATAGGTTTTTGCGAAATCCTGTAGTTACCCCATTTATACATGAAATACAATATTTTTTCGAGATAAAATGAGATAGGATTTTCCGTGAGCGAATCACTAATTTGGTGATGATAAATGTTATTAAACAAAAAATATGTGCAATTTAAAATTAAGTTGTTTAAAATACGAATTTATTTCTCGTAAATAATTTGCTCAATATACTATATACTATATACTTCATCACTTATGATTAAAAAAATGCCCTTAAAATTAAAGTGGACAAGATATTTGTTTTGGTATTTGGCGTTTCGGATAAACCATGCGACGTGTGATTGTAAATCTAAAAATTCAAAGAAATCAGGTTTAACAAATATGATGTTGATTATACGATAGTATAAAACTTTGTAGAACATTGCTTTCTTTAATATAGAAAAATTTACAAGTGTGCTCATTGCCCATAGATTGCAGCCGGGGGTACTGTTGTATCATACACACAAAGCTGTTGAGTATTGTTGAAGTTTAAAATTAGCAATGGATTTTTTACAGTAAATGATAACAAAAATTATCGATAACAAGTGATCATAGATTCAATTTAAATTATTGGTAGCATTCTTCACGTTAATAATGGAATTATTACATGTAATTGGCAAAATTGAGTCATCAATCTTGATATATTTACATTATTAATGTAAATTTTTTACATTTTATAGATTGAAATTGCGGTTATAAAAATAATAAATGTGTTTGGGACACAACTGAATAACATTGAATGTTTCATACAGTTGAATTATTAATATCATATTTGTAAAACCTGTTTTCTTTGAATTGTTATATTTATAGAAATTTTTATTTCCACCTTAAGAGGTTCCAAATAAAGGAATATGTTCTAAATATTTTATGGGGGTGGGGAGGGGATAGTTAGGCATGTATTTAGAATCAGTCATACCGAAATGTTTAGAGGTATATTTTCGGTGAAAAATGAATAAAATGCATAAGATAGCGTGGTTCTGTTAGCAGTAAGCAAAAGAATTGCAATTAAAATGCTAGAATATTTACACTAAGCTTATGAGGACTACGGAATGAATATAAACACCTAAAAAACGAAAAGTATGGTGATTAGTGAATGGCAAAACAGATTAGGATCAAGGTAGTTAGCATCAGTCCCTTACAAGTTTTGGAGAAACTGGACCCATGTAGAAGGCATAATTCAAATTTGGGAGCCGCAACAATCTCAGACTATGTAAAGGAGCGTCGACAGTCTTATTAGAATGTACCTAACATTTTTAATAGAAGTGAAGATACATTATTTATTAAATGGTTGTTTCTGTACCATTTGAACAGATACGGGAAAGGAAAAGCTTGCATCAGCGGTAAAGCGCTGATGGATTTAGTAGCGTCGCCCATCAGCTGGTCGTCACAGTAACCTCGTCCAAAATCGGCCTTCAACATGTCTCAGGAAACAAACGATGATATTCAAGAACCTGATATCACGTTAACAGGTTCCGATGCAGACTCAGAATCATCTAGCGAGTCCACTGTCATTTCAGTAAACATATCCAGTGAAAAAGTTACTCCCAAGAATTCCGAATTGACATTGTATATTACAGATGAAAGTCCAGATAAGCCAACAGCGCAACAAGCAAAAGCCGAGAGGCCTCTGATCATGAGTGTTAATCCAAAAGGTGACACGCTACGTCAGTCGGAAATTGAACGACTGAGGAAGGTGTTCCAAGATAAACAAAGTCACGACTCAGAAAACTCGAGTGATTGCGAAAAAAGTATTTCGCGTTGCGATTTTTCAGATGCTGAGTCCGTTTCATCAACAGATATGGAAGTAGTTCCTCGGCCCAAATTATTATCAGATTACACATTAGATTATCTCCATAGCGTACGTAAGAAAGATACCTCTGAACGAGATTATATGGGGACGAAAACATGCAGTGCAAACAGGACGCTTAAACTTAAAGACAGGAGAAAGTCCCTGGGTAAAAGAAGAGAACCATACAATTTACAAACGGACAGCAAGTTAAAGAAGTCCAGTTATTTAACGAATGTAAAAAGTGATGACTACTCAGAGGAAAAGAAGAAAAAAGACGCTGGTCAGTCAACTAACACGCCCACAAAAAGTTTGGATCGTGATAACAGTCACCTCGAAACGTTACGAGGGTGTAATAAAAGCGCTGGTCTAAAACCAGTTACTAGTAAAGTGAAAAGTAAAGATGACAATGAAACCACAAATTTAAGGCAATATAAAATTCCCACTAGGATTCCAATACCTAAAGCGAGGAGGGATATGGAGGGTATATTTAAAGCAGCTGATGATCAGTTCAATTCACTAGATGCTGAAATCTCGTTCTTCCAAGGGGAAATGAACGACTATGAGAAAGAAACTTACGACAAAGGACACACTTTAGAAGTTATAGAGGAAAGTTCCTTTGAAACGGTGTCTAAAGACAATGTGGCCGATGAAACTTTACGGACTAATAATGATCGAGAAGGATACGGAATCACCCTAGCGAACGAAGAAATGCCAGAGGTATCAGATACATCATTGGGTAGACCTGAGTACACAGTAGAGTTGATCGAAGAAGCACTCAATGAAATGTCAAGACAGACCCAATTAGAACCAATCGAAGAGGAGCAACCTTTTATGTTTGAAAATAAAACTTTCAGAAATTTCGTTAGCACTGGTATAAATAGGTCGGAAGAAGAACTGAAAGACGCTGGAATCTGTTCAATAGATTGCGAAGAACAAATTTTCAGTGACGAACAGGAGGAAGAAAAACTAGAAAGTTCCGATAACAAACATGGAAGTGAATCGAAAGTCGAAAACGAAATACCGGCAGTGTTGCGAGTTTCTTTGGCAAAATCAGCACTCATGAAGTACGCAGCTCAGGTTAAACAGCCTACAAACGTAAATAAAAACATACGTAAAGTACACCGCGTAAAATTCGATGATCGCCTACCGTCTGAAAATAAATCAGTAGACAAAGAACATCAGGACGCCAGTGATACTGATCCCAATGTCAAGAATAATAGGCATGATGCCAACTCGTCAGATGTATGTCTTGCCAAATCAACCAGTGATGAAGTAAATACAGTGATATCGTGTTCTCAAATACCAACAGAAACAAACAAAACAGACCATGTGTGTAATGAAAATAATATGGAAGTCTTAAGTAACATGATGAAGCGCATTCCCCTGGAACAATTGTCTATGGATGACCAATGTGTCGTCGCGAACATCAGTTCACAGCAATACACGCTATACATTAAATTAAAAAATAAAGATACAGAAGCTTCTTCAGAAGAACGCACTTCAGAAGTTTCATTGATTAAAGAAACTCCCACTAATATGTTGACAGTCGTATCCTGTAGGGATCGGAACCGTTGCAGTGATGGTAGTACTAGTTTACAAATCAAACAGCCAAGAAAACGTAAAGAGGCTCCAAAGGTAGAAACAAACGAGAATAAAACTTCTCATCTGAGATCGACGAAATTTGTTCAGCCCAGGGTCAAAAAGACTAAACCAACAGCCAGCATTATACGTCCGATTAGACAACGCATAAAAAGTGATTTCCCAGTGATACACGAGGAAAATTATTTAGACAAGATAACTAATTACGATGACATCTATGCAAGAGAAGTGAAACGACGATTAAGTAAGAAAGTCCAAGATGGAAGGTATAATAGGAGAAGTCCAGTCGCGTTACACCTTCAAAACAATTTTTCCAATAAGTCCGACTCGTCTCCGAAGAAAGTAGCAAATGCACCTTCATCGATTTCCAAAATTACAAATCTGAAGACATGGCTCTCCATGAGGCAGAAATTGGCAACAGGGAGCAAAACACCGACAAACAAACAACCGGATCGACGGCGCGGAAATCAAAATAATCCCATTCAGTTTCAGACGCCAGCGAACAGCCAGAATATCAAAAGATCGCGACTAATTACTAAGGGGGTGAGGGAAACACGCACGTCTTTGCTTCGAAGGTCTAATGAGAAGATTAAGGAGGCCAATTCACCTCTCCAGAAAACCGGCAATCTTCATAAAAACGCGTCAGCTCGTAAACAGAACAGAAAAGTTGACAACAAAGGCACACTTCACAGCAAGCAGTGCGGCCAGTCACAATGCGAAAAGCGTAGAGTGGTCAAAGATAAGCCCAACGCCAGAGTAGTTCGAATTTCGCCGACTTTCAATCGTCAGTGCCTCGATTTCATATCACCAGAGGCCTGGGAAATCAATGACAAGTCAACAAAGTTCGCATACTTTTGCACTCCATCATACAACACATCGAAACGAGTGGATAAATCAGATTTTTCGAAGTTTCATCCGAAAATGGTTTCATTTATGCAGGAGAGCAAGTCGCCTCGTGCGAACCAGACAACCCGGTCGAAAAAAATTGGCGACTATGAAGTTTCCGGAAAAGAGCCGTCAGCCAAACAACTCATGCGTAGAGAAAGGGCAGTCGATAGCGAAAGGAAAGTGAAAGAGTATCTAGAAAGGCACAGGAATCTAAACACCTATCAACGCCCATTAATTCATCGAAGAACGTTTTCGAAAGAGGATAAGAAGTGCCGGGGCCCTGAAGTCAAACGATTCATGTCCTCGCGTTCTGTCGATCTCATGAGCCGAAGACCCATCACGTCATTTACCGCAGCGACCGATCTGGGGAACGTCTGGTCCAGGGTCAACGTCAGCTGCTCCAAGAAGTGTGTGTTGGATGCCGAGAGACTAAAAGCGCCCATAAGGCATCACTTGGAGCAGGATAGTGTTCTAGATAAGGAATCCATCGCCAAAGATGCTCTCGAGAATGTATTCAAGAACCTGAGCGCCTATCTGAACGCTCTGGACTCGTCGTCCGAATCGTCGTTGAAGACGTGTCCCGCCATACATTTCAAACACACCACCACAGGAGACTTAACTTCCTCAGAAGAGGACATTCACGCAGACGACGACGACGAGGAAGGACTGTGTGAGTCTGACAGTATGTTTCTTCTGTCGGCGACGAAGGAGATGCGGCTGCTGTCGGTGAAGCAAAAGATACAGAAGGAGCCACTGGTGTCGGATCTCAAGTGGAGCCTGCTGATAGCGGCGTGCCACGGATACAACTTCGACAAATATCTGACGCCTTTCCCTGAGCACTTTCTCCTCAACGGTCGTAAGGACATCGACGCCCTGATGCAGGCCACCGAAGAAGTGCCATCGTTGTCGCTTCTGTGCAACCTGTCCGCCAACGAAATATCCCCGTCCGCAGTCGAACTTCTGTATTGGCTGCTGGTGGATCTCAGCAGCGTCAAAGTGATGGCAACGTCCACGAGGGAGGCCGGCTTGTCGTTGTCGAAGCGTCCCGACGCCGTGTTCTCCGTGTGGCAGCAGCCCTCCAGCATGCTGGATCGACGTCTCCGAAGCAACGGCCGTGGACTCCCCAAGGTGGAGGCCTTCTGCAGCGCCCGGCTGGACAAGTTCCACGCGCTGCTGCACGGAGTCATGGTGCCCTCGGGCATAATGCGGCGCGACATCGACATGGCGATGGAACTGGCAAAACCCGGATTCGGATACGGCTGCAGTGTTCTCGGCTCCAGGATTAAATGCATCGCCCGGTGTCAGGTCATCGTCCATCCAAGGGTGAGTATCAGTTCTTATAAGCACTTTAAAATTAGGTCACGAAAGTAATTGGTAGATCTGAAAACTTGGCTTTCGTTCCTCAACAACTCCCTAGAATAATCATACTCGAAATAATGCTTTTATCCATCTGTTATGATTTATTATTGCTGATCATCCAATAATTCTGAAGAGTCTCATTACTGAACATCATGTACTAGACTGGTTTCTAAAGTTCCCTGGAGACTTTCAATTTCAATTGAACGTTGCGATCGATATAGCTTCAATATTCACAGCAATTTTTACTTTCGGTATTTGTCTTAATTCATAGCGCTCTGGTTGTTGCGTAGATGTTTCTAATTGGTTAATTACAATTACTTAATTATTTCTACATGATTTCGAATACAGACATTCATTCTGGCTAAGCATTCGGATGAAAGAAAAGAGAAAGAAACTCTGGTCTAAAGAATGATATGTCATTTTACCCATGAACATTTATTACGAATCCTGGGAGATACTGAGCCCGAGTATTAGGAAAATTTTTCTAATATGTTTCACCTAAATTTTTATATCTTGTTAATTACTGCAAAAATTCCAAAAGACACTGTAATGCGTCAAGAAAAACCTGCTTCCCAGAGACATTCTATAACTCTAAGATACCTGGCTTCTGGTTATCTCTGAAGTCGAACGAGAAACTGCGAACAGTAATATCAGATATTTTCGTCTTTTTAAGAGACCAAATTGCATAATTAAAAATTTATTTAACCTTTTTTTCTTTGCTTAACAGAAGTTCATTGTAATACCATAACGTTGGTTCTAGAATGTCGTCAATTGTTGAACCTGATGGCTTTATTCACCCTTTCTTCTGAAATTTCTTATTCAAATTTGTTTGAAGTGTATCAATTTTCTTTTTCAATAATCCTTCGGTAAACTCACGTCGGTATTTTTTCATCGTACAAGCGTACAGAAGTACTTATTTTGTTTGTTCCGTAATATTTTGATTTAGTCTGCCTTAAAACAGGATCATCACGGTACATGGATATTGAAAGTGAATTCGATCGAGGGTTTGTTGCACATCATCAGAGGCATCGTTAATCTTTGCGGTTTGCAATTGACGGAGTAGCACCATCAATCGCTGCCATCAATGACTTTCATTAAAATTAATTTATATCAATCATTCAATTGACATTTATGTTTGTCGTCTACTAACCGGTTAATGTGTCATCCCAGTGATATCATTGATTATTGCAATGGCCAATTTTAGCGGAACACTTGATACATTACAACATTATTATTTTTTGTCTCGCGAGGGATACTGCATTAGCAGTTCTTTGTCATGTTTTCAAAACTGTGTTTGAAAGTTTCCTGATGCCTACAGATTTTCTAAATTTAATTTACAATTTTTTAAATAATTTTTTTTTGTCTTTCAGGAACGTAAAATTAACTTTTTTTGGCTCAGAAACACAGATGTGATTCATATAGTATTAATTCTCCTTAATTCAAATAATATGTCGACTTTTCCCCATCATACAACGTTTTCCAAATACAGGCATTTATATTTACAAGCGCTGTAATTTTTCAACATAACATTCTGACCTTTGAAAAAAGGAATCTCTGCTATATTTCGCTTATAGAGTGACACTCTTGATCGTGTTAGGATTCGAAAAAAGTTACAGTTTTTAGGAAATCGAAAAGAGCAATATTACCGTAATATTTTCCACAATCTTATAACATCTTAAGGTTGGTTTAAACGCTTCGGTAAATCGTGACGACGTGATTGTAACAATTCATTGTTATGAATAAATCGAGAGAGTGAGAGAGAGTGCAACGAGGAAGCAATATCATGGCTGCTCACAATACCTTACGAAATCTACGAAACAGGAAGAATACCAAGAATATTTTAGTAAAAACATAATTACACCCATACCGAAGCGGACTGGGGCTGAAAGATGCGAACAGCACAGGACAATTACTTTACTATCACATGCAAGCAAAAAATTAACAGAAATACTATGTAGGAGGGTGGAACGTGAAACAGAATCAGAGTAATGAGAAGATCAGTTTGGTTTTAGGAAGAGAAGCAATATTGACTCTGCGTCTTATTTTAGAAGACAGGATAAGAAAAAAACAGGCCTACATTCCTGGCATTTGTAGGTTTATAAAAAGCGTTTGATAATGTAAACTGGAACACACTATTAAGGAGTTTGAAGAACACTGGAATAAAATATACAGAAAGCAGCAGTAATTAGAATAGAAGATAAAGAAAAGAAAGCAGTAATCACATGCTCTTTAACTTATATATAGAATAGGTGATGAAGAAAGTTAAAACAGAGTCACACTGTAACGAGAAGAAACAAAAACCCTACGTTTTGTCGACGATATGCATATATGAGTATTAATAGAGGAAAACCCAAGTTCGTACAGTGTAGTATGGGAAACAGTGGAATAACAAAAGGTGTTAGATTGGGAAGAGATATTTTGAAGGAAGTGAAGGAATTCTGCATACATGGACAGCATAGTAACTAGGGATGGTAGAAGTATAGTAGAAATAAAGAGTAGGATAGCACAGGTAAGGAAGGCTTTCGCTAAAAAGAGGGTAAAATGATTCTGAATATTAGGAAAACGTTCCTAAAAATGTTCGTATGGAGCGTGGCGTTATATGGGTGGGAAACGTGGACGATAAGAGTTGCGGAAAGGAAAAGAGTAAAAAGCCTTTGAAATGTGGTGCTATAGGGGAATTTTGAAAATAAGATGGGAGGATCATATCACTAACGAGGAAGTTATAAACAGAATAGGGGAAGAGCGAACAATGTGGAGGACGTTGACCAAGAGACGGGATAGATTAGTAGGCCACGTTTTGAGACGAGGGTCTTGTAAAATTAGAATTAAGGGGAAGTGTTTGGGGTAGAAGCAAACAAGGAGGACGATAATAGAGGGCGAGGTAGTTATGCGAAAATAAAAAGGGTTGCATCCGACTAGTATTAGGACAATAACAACAACGACGACGACAGCTGATTATTGTTGGACCATCTAGAGTAAAGGTCCAGATGCGAAAAGTAGCAATCAATCGTTCTTCATTATTGAGTAGGTGAGTCAGGACGTTTGGATGTTGAACATAATACATATTATAAACGCCTTTGCGTGATGGTGTATTTGAATTAAGGATAAATTGTATGAGAGGAATTGTGTGCTTTTCGCAGCTGGTGGAGTTGACGGACGACGAAGCCACGGTGCGGGGGCGGAACCTGGTGCGCGTGCAGCAGTTGCTGGTGTTCCGGGAAAACGAGGTCCAGCAGACCTTCCACGTGCCCAGCTGGTGCCACGTGGCCAAGATCTTGCTGGTGGTTGTGGGGCTGCACATGGCGGCTTTGGGGCTCCTCTTTAGCTCCATGTGGGAGGAACCTGTGATCGAACCGAAACTCGAACCGGACTACAGCGAGGCGTTTCCTTGGCTCGCAAGTTTGTGAATACAGTTCTCGTCGCTTTAGGTTTAGTAATGTTCGTTATAAAACGCCGCCGTGTATCTTGTTTCTTTGTAGCGAATGTCTGACAATTGTGTGTATTGTAACAATAACGCAGTATAGTATTCCTAGCTTTTATGAAGACGAAGATGTACTTGCTTACTGCTTCTGGGATTTTTTTTCACAGATAATTAACGTCTGATTTTTGCATAAATTAGATTTGAACTAACGACCCGCATAACAGACAATCCACGCTGCTGAAATAAGACGATGTTGCAACGTTTATCAATTTATCTGTTCACCAGTTTGGGAAAGGCAAAAATCAAACTGCTTTGCTAGACCAGCTTGTTCTGACCTGATCTACATATGAAGTTGGAGACAGGGTAACGGGTCCATTTCATTCGCATTGTTTGATTGTCGTGACGAACTCGTATCCTTATTGTCCTTTGATAAACTACCACCAGTGTTCGGTCCCCGATACCATGGTGGAAATATTTTTCCTCCGTGGCTGAGACTACGCTGACCAACCAAAAAAAAGTGTACTTTAAAAAACACGTCAACCTCATTCAAGGAATCAAACCGACACCAAATAAACGCAATACTTTGGCCAAGAAATAAGGCGCATGGGAAAATATATCCCCATCTACTTAAACTTCCTCAAGGGTAAGTCATTTGGTTACTTTTCCTACAGAAAAACTTTATTTAAAACTAACAGGGTGCCAGGCAATACCAGAGAATTCAAGTAAATCATGGGGGGTGGGGGTGGATCGGGTGATCGTGAAACAGGCAAATCCCTTTTAATAGCATAGGAAGGGAATTGAAGTGACAGCCAGGGGTTGACTACGGCCCCCGGGCTATAATTATATAGAGTTACCACTTTAATATTTAAAAAAAAATGACTCAACGTTATTATGTTTACTGAATAATAAGCATTCCATGGACATTCGACAGGATTTTCTCGACAATCCAAATTAAAGTGACTACTCAAACAATTGTTACAAAAACAGAATATTTACAGTAATTTAAACGACAGAGTTTTTGAATGAAAAGAAAATTTAATAGAATTTTGGAATATTTATTTAGACAATTTGAAAAATTTAAAGTTTTTAACAATTATTAAATACAAAAAAAGAAGTCGTAAGTTTAATATTTAATTCGAAACTAAAAGAAAGTTTAATTGAAATCCAAAGTTACATCAATTTAATGTAATAAATTTCAAATTTAATAATTCTAAACAAATTATGAATATAAATGCGAAAATAGTTTAAGAATTGAAATTAATGAAATTATATTAGTTAATTTTTGAAAATAATAGTCCAGTAAAGCTTAATTTTCAATTTTAACTTTCATTTCGACTGTTTTAAAAAATATCAAAATGAATGTTAAAGTTGAAAATTTAAATATTTTATTCGCTAGTCGCAGAAGTAATTATTTTCCAACAAAATAAATTTCTGTATGTCTGGCAGTTGGGTGAATCATACTGTACTAAATGAAAGTGTATATGATATATTTTTCAATTATTACTCTGGAAAAAAATTTTAGGGGGCTCGGAGTCCTATCAAGGGATACGTAAATCCAACATAGAAAAAATTTCAGCAAAAAGTCAAAGAATTTGCGGGATAATGACTCCAACTAAATCAGGTATGAAAAGGGGTTGATCGTTTGGATGTAATGAAAGTCTCATTTTGCAAATGAATTTCTAATACTTTGGAACTCGCCTGGTCTAAATGAATGGTTTCTCTGAATAGACCAGGAGAAAGGCAGGAGCTGAGGATGAAACACAATGGCTGGGTAGAGAGGGATTCTATGGGAAAGCGAAATTTCATTGTTACGTCACACCAAGGACACGGGAGTACACACGCACATTCTCCGAATCGCTTCTTTTCTCCCCCTTCTTAGAAAGGCTGATCTTTATTTGCAGCTGTCACCTTTGTATGCGGTTTTGAAGACGAGTTTGGCGAGCAACGGATGTCGGTGATTAAATTATTCTTCTCGAAATGTAACCGAGGAGTCATTCCGACACAAACAGCGCAAATTTTACTATTCAAAATACTTAACGTCAGTCTCCTCCTGACGTACCCAATCAATGGAACTTGTTCTGAAGTGCACCAAATTGGATATTTTTTAAAATATATTTTCACACTGGTAAAGAGCAAATCACGAGGAAAATCTCTTATACTTCTCCTTTTCGGACTTCGTCTCTAAGGTTTCTTTATATTAAGAAATATTTGAGAAGTTATGATAGCCATCATCAGCAATTGCCGATTTATTCATTTCAGGTACCTTTTTTTTCTAGGGGACCATATAAGAGACATGGCAGGCCACGGGCCAAAACAAAAACTAATCACTGTAGTTGTATTTAAGAAAGTATGATCAGTGTTGGTATTACATATAATAAAATAATACTTTTAGCACTGTAACTAACGAAATACTTGGGATTGCCTTTGTCAAGAAGTTCAATATTTGGTAGGAGCTTTCCATATTACTATCAATAATTACCAACAAGGGCTTCCGAAGAGTAACGTCATTTTACACATAAAATTAATTAGACTTGGATATTTAACGTATTAATATACAACAGAGAAATTTTGTGACAGGTCGAACAAATCTTTGCACGAGGGCCGGATGTAGCCCAGTGGCCGGGGGTTGCACGCCGTTATACTAGAGCTTAGGTAAAATCATTTTCCTCAATATTTGGGGTATAAGAGCAAACTTTTTGCTAACGGTAAAAAAGACAAGTATCAAGTTTTAACGTAAAGTCTTCAGTGTTAACCGATTTTGTGAGCTTATGAATATATATCCAAGTTTCTTATATTCTCTTTAGAATGTACCATGTTTTTTAGATTCACATTTGAATATATCAAGTTTTATATCACGATTTCTTTTAAATATAACGAGTTCTATCGCATTTCTTTAGAAATTGGCCGATTTCATAGACTTTTGCATTTTGTCTCAATACTTGAAGCTTTCATTGAACTTTTCCTATAATTATGATGAGTTTTATGACACTGCTTAATTACTTACCAATTTTATTTAAATGAATATAACGACCTTTAACATTAATGTAACGCAAGCCAATCCTTTTTAGTAACTTTTGAGTTTTGCCGAAGAACAGAGGAAACGTCTTACGCAAAGATAAGCTCTCATGAATTTGTATATTTTGACCAGAATATATATAATAAATGACAAGTATTTAATTTCACTTTCAAAAAATCCTATATTTCAATAATGAAAACAGATTGTGTCAAAAGATTTCTAATTGAAGATATAACACTGGAGACTGTGCAAAAAGCTATTCAATGCTTCTAATTATAATTATGTATCTAACTTTAATAGGAGTTGAAGAAGCGCTTCAGTTTTGGATCTACGACAATTGTGTGTTGGAAAATAAGACAATGACCTTTAAGAGGCTCATTTTCAAACCCAGACAATTATTTTTAAGGCCTTTTTTACCTTTGAGGCCAAATGGTTCAGTCTGTAGATGTGGTTGTATTTAATAATAAGGTACAGTAATATTAAAAAAATGTGAGAAAGGATCTTATTTCGTATTGAATGATCCTATTTTTACTAGATTTTGGCACACAAGTACATATTGTCTACAAACTTCGCTACAAAATATGTAATGACTTCTAACGAACGATCTATACTCTTAATAGAAATTTAAACCCGCAGACAAACCTACCTGATGCAGGTTTTCTAGGGTTTTCCCTGCATCTCTTTAGGTGAAACACCGTGTAGGATCCTTAAACCATAGCCCGGGGACCCTAGTTAACCCTGGGCTACCTTGCTCTACCTTCCACATCCCCCCTTTTTCAATTCCCTTCCTATGCTATTAAAGGGGAGTTGCCTGTTTCAGGATCACACTCATGTAGCCTGTTACCCAAAAAAAAAAACTTGTATAAACGTTGAAGCTGTACAATTTGTATATAGAACAGGTGATGCAGAATATTACAAATGAATATGGGAAGGGAATCGTACTGCTGCAAGGAGAAAAAATAAAAGCCCTAAGGTTCACTAATAATATTTTGGTATTAGGAGAGTCAGAAGAAGACTTAGAGAACATCAGACCAGTCCAAGGATTAAAAACTACTAAAAAATGTTGAAGAAACCCAAGATAAATAAAAGTGCAAATGTGTGGTAAAAACGTATACGCATGAGGGTCTGTGGAGTCACGGAGGAGTAGGGGAGAGATATCAGTCATTTTTAGTGATGTCATATTTAGCGACTATGTATTCATTATGCTGAGTCTTAGTGTTGAGATTACTGTCGAATTAATTCCCTTCCTTGGGGAATATAAATAAATACCCAGGAAACACCTGGAATTCAGCTAGTGTTTAATATTCGTTGACGTATTCCCCAGTGATAATCAAACTATATTCTTTTCGGCGGAGTTTTTACGGACTCCTTTTGTGAAATTGTAATTTGGATTTAGAATTAACAACGTAACTGTTGTAAGGAGGAAGAGGAAGAATATACGGCCTTGTCGTTTCCTTAGCAAGTACTAAAAATCTGGTCTGGATTCTGAGCCTGTGGATTGAGCTCTTTTTCGGAACCATAGTGAAGAAGTGTCTACGTAGCTTTCCGATGCGATCGAGGAATGGCAGCGTTTGGAGAGAGTAACTGTAAAACAGGCTTGAGATTAGCATTGGCGTATTTTGCCTGCATTGGTAGAGAGAGACCCGCAGGTGCGCAACGCACCGCTGCCTGAGTCATCGTGCGTGACGCAACGGCCATATTGGACTTGCGGAACCGCGCGTACGCCGACCCCGAAGAAAACAACATGCCTATCTCACCATTGAGTGTTTGCAGAAATATATCAACGCAACACCTACTCACTAAAAGAACAAAAGAAGTCTGCTGTGAAAATTGGAAATAAGCTGACTCAGTCTTCTCAATGCTAAGCTCGACATTTTGTCAAGGAGTGACTTTGAGTAACGGAGTCACTCTGCTCCAAAAAATATTATTTCTTAATTAAGTAAGAACAACTATAGGAACAATTACGGTAATAACTTGCAGAATTTTTCATAACATGAAAAATGCTTAAAGACTTAACATCTGGTTTAGTTGACAATTAATTATTCGACCATAGTTTACAGACAAATATATAAAAAACAGTTATAAAGATTATATTTATAACGTTTATAAGCCGCTTTTCCTATTTCTCTAACATGTTAATTAACATAGAATGTTAACTAAATTACTGACAAATTGGTTTATTAACGGTTTATTTACGGTAATGAGGTTCCCTATCGTATATTTAACGTATTGAAGGCAATGTACTGTGGCCAGAAGCTTCCCGTCCAGTTAGAATTTAGGAAAACTCCTTGGTTTTAACGAAACTGTGAAGTGCTATATAATAAACAATAATACGTCCAAATAATAAAGAAAATGAATTAAATTACTATTAAATATAAATACAACATTGAATCCAACTTTGTGGACTTTTAAAAGGATGACCTCATATTTTTAGTTATTTGGTGTAGGAAAATATTTGTGCTGTACTTATACTTTGGCACTTAAGATCCTTTTAGTAACCTACATGAAAAGAAACCGTTGGTACAGATAAATCCATTAAAAAATCAATGCTCTTAAAATTGAAGTGGAGAAAATATGAGTACAGATATTTGACGTTTCAAATAGCTGACGTATATATATTATAATGAGGTAAAATTGAGAAGACCCAAGATTTGGTTTTCGAAGTCTGGGCAAAGAGGCATATTTTGCCAAGTCTGGTTTGGTAAAAAGGGATGTCTGACGGCCAAGGGAGGGGGGGGATGAGGGGGAGTGAGAGAGTTTTGACGTAATTTATGGCTCAACGACCCTTTTCCCCCGAGAATGCAGTAAAAAGTACAGTAACAGAGCATACACCAATTTTGCGTTATGAAGCGAATAGTTGAAATTAAATTTTTAGATTGTATGTAAAAAGGTACTTTAATTTGTCTAAATCTTATTGTTGAATATTCAGGACTGGTAACGAAAACTGTAGAATCAAATGGTTTCAGAATTTCAGGTTACTGTATTTATTTTCTAATGAAGGTAATGCGCATGACAATATACTGTTTTACTGTATCGTCTTCTATACTCCTAGGCAGAAGTAATATGTTCAAAGAATTTTTAAAAAAATTAAATGATTGTTTTTTAATAATGGTGAATAACCCTAGGTTTTAATAAATCACACTATTTAATGAACCAAAACAATACATTAATTTTGATTCCCTTTTTTTTCATTTTTGTAGGAGCTTTCGGCGTATGTCATTGTCATCTACAAATTTTAAAACGCAAAATAATTTAAATATTACGAGATTATATGGAATTTTTACAATATAAAAAAATTGTTTTTAACATAATTTCAATCTTAAAGGTACTGAGCATATCCTCAGTTTTGAAATCAAAAATAATACACTGTATTGTTTCATTAAATGGTGTAACTGATTAAAACCTAGCGTTATCATCACAGAAGTAATATTTTTACGTTATTTTTCTTTTCTGAAACAGAGTGGCGTAGGGTAATGAATTCCTCCGTTTTATTCGATGTGGCAAATGTATCGTCTAACTGCAAGCGTGCGGCGGCAAGGTTAAAGATAAATACTCGTTGTAACGAGTTCCACTTCCGTTGAGGCAGATGCCGGGTACCGAGAGTTCCTGCCTGCCGTTTGTTTGTAAATGGAAAGTGACACGAGAGACCAGCATTCGCCGACGTGCGTACACTTTCTCCGCAACCGGTTGCCGGGAGTTACTTACAAGTAGGCCAACTACAGACAGATCTATTTCCCCTACATTACGCAAATTTTGCAATATTGTTTGTGACAAACGATCGGCATCGCCATTACAGTCGGTAAACAGCGTGTAGCACATTCCTAGGTTAATCACAATCTGAACAAGCAAACTAAGGTGCTGAAAAATCATTACCGATTTTAAAAAACTGCTAAAAATACTTACAAACAAAAGAAACGTATTTCCCACTCAATTACGTTTGAT
This sequence comes from Eucriotettix oculatus, assembly GCA_034510155.1. Lineage (NCBI taxonomy): Eukaryota > Metazoa > Arthropoda > Insecta > Orthoptera > Tetrigidae > Eucriotettix > Eucriotettix oculatus. The sequence goes on from CM067382.1 coordinate 13,791,316, forward strand.
ATAAAAACATTCCGAGCTGTTCAACTGTCTAAATGTTGTATTTTATTTACATAAAACCATAACAAAGTTAATAAATACTGCAAAAAAATAGAAGGTAATTATGTTGCAAAATTAAACAACAGTCATGCCGAATATACAGGGTGATCATTTTATCTGAAGCCAATGAAATATCACGAGAACCACACATTGGATCAAAAAAGTGTGAATGAAAAATGTTCGTCTCAAAGGCGGACATCTAATCATACCCTTCTGGATAGGGGAGAGAACCGTTAAAAAACTTAAATGGGAATCCACATTTTTTATTGCAGATCCGGATTCTCCAAAAAAAAATTCCAATTTGGCTTACGATCCTAGTCATTTCGGTCACAGATGCCGTTGTAATCGAAACAATCAAAATGGGTGAGAAATCGTTGAAAAATGGGAATATCTCAAGAAATAGCCTCAAGATCAGCAAAATGAAATGTGTTTGATATCCTCACAAATGCTACTTAATGACACCATAACTCCTTAGGGGGTGGGGAAGTGAATTGTGTAAGTAATTGAAGAATGCAACGCAAGGGAACGCACATAAAACCAGCAACATATATCGTGAGAGGCAAGGGACCTCACATAAAACAAGAACCCTAAGGGAACAAAAAAACTACTACGCCCACGTCGTTGTTCCTGGGTAACGCCAAACTTATCAGTAAACGAATAAATGAACGTTTCCGTATTCTCTCAAGTGCAGCGTAATTTAATAAATAATTTCCATAAATAATAAATTCAAATCAATGGTATTTGACATTAGAAAACCAACGTTTCCTATAAAAAAAATTGGTTTCCCATTGAAAATTTTGACAATTCACTTTCCCACACCTGGGAATGGGGTCGGTGGACTCTTGTGGTTTAATCCAGTAGCATTAGTACGAATATCACACGCATTTAATTTTATTTTTCTGCTGTGGTACCTATTTCATGAGATATCCCCATTTTTCAACGATTTTTACGCATTTTGATTTTTATCGATTACAACGCCATCTGTGACCAAAAATACTTTGTCAGTCAAATTGGAGTAATTCTTTTTCAGGGAATTTCAGAATCTTTAATAAAAAATTGGGGGTTCCCATTTAGGTTTTTTAACTCTACCCATCCCCATCCCAGGGGATGGAGGTGGGGGGAGGTTCGAGTTTAATATCATTAGATGTCCCCTCTGAGACGAACATTATTCATTCACAGTTCTTTTGATTCGATAAATGGTTCTCTAGATATTTCAATGTCTTCAGATAAACTGAAAAGCCTGCATAGGTAAGTAACAATGACAGTTATAGAGTAGGTTTTTTTGCCGTTATATCTGAGAATAAATAGTTTATTTAATACTGGGAAAGTATTCACTCTTACAGAGTAAGTCAAAATGACGGACCCGATTTTATAACTTTATTCTGTGAAATCTGATGAACAGCACTCGTAGCGGTAGAAAATGGAAACCACGCGGGAGGGAAACTAAACTTTGAGAGTTTGGCTTTGTTTGCGCATATCTAACATTACGATACGCTAATTTGACTTCACAGAATAAATTTATGAAATCGGGTCCATCGTTTTGACTTACCCAGTATTTATTTTGTTTCTATGAAAATATTTCCATCACAGATTTAATATATGTATAACAGGGAGTAGGGTAAAACAAATGACAAAATTGAGTTAACCTGAGTGTGGATCACATCTAAAAACGTCTCCGAAAAGGAAATTGACAAAAAAATGAGGATTGTAACACTTTCAGAGAAAGACTGAAATCCTTTGTACATCCGACTTTTTAACCCTGTAATAAAGGTTGAATAATATTTTGATGGCTGTGAACATGGTTTTAATTTTGTATTATAATAAAAAGCTCTGTTTGTGAATAGTTCATGAGATATCCATTTTCCTTTTTTATTGTTTAAATAAGAAAATTGATATTTTGTTTTGTATTGCACGTGGCAATTATGACATTACAGCCGATATTTTACGATTTTCTATTTAAATACGTTGTGTTTGAGGCCACTGAAATAGGGAAACGACCAATTTCTAGTCGTCTCAACTAAATATGAGGAAAGAATCTGTGATTATATATTCAGCCGACCAAAGTAGAAAGGCAAGAGTAAAATTTTTGACTTTTTAAAATATTTGACAGATAGATGTATTATAATTAATTTAGAAAGAGGAATTTATGTTTCTAGTTACGGATAAAACCATTTCCAAAGATATAAGCGGTTTATGTTAATGTCGAAGCTCAAAAATTTTTATCCTTAGATTTCTGGAAAGCTTTTTTTAGACTTACTGCCTTTCTACTTTGGACGGCAGTATTAGAATGTACATTACCCCTTCCTTTTCATTTACATTCTCTCTTCTTTGCTTTACTGTATTAAACTATAGTCCGACGCAACTGGCTTGATGGGATGCGCATGTGCAATATATGGATGCAAGTCATGAAATGATGACCCGTGGCGCATAAGGATGCCTGATTAATTGCATTTCATGATGCTGCATGCAGGTAAATATTGAGTGTTGTCGGCAGACAATCAGCAATCTGAAGTTTCATCAAGTTTATGTTTTCCATTACGATAACAAACAGCTGTTCATTGAGACTCTTAGGTACAGGAATTGGAAGGTTCCTAACGTTAGACGAAAATATTTTCCATGGGTTTACAGTCTAAATACGGATTTTCAGAGGGAAGATCTTGAAGAAAGAGTGTATTGAGAACATCAGTAAACACATACGATGAGATAATATCTCCAGTCCACATGCTGATTTATCTAATCAGCTTTATTTAATCACAGATTACATAACAAATCCTATCGGGTACACAGAAAATGTGAAGATTCGCGTCCATATAAACCAAAGCAACATTTGGAGGGGAGGCAAATAATTCCTTACTTACAAAGAATTTTCAACGTATCAATTAATAATTCGGCTCTTCCGGCGGATTGGAAAACACCTATTATTATACCAATTGATAAATCTGGTAAAAGAACAGACGTCATAAACTATAGACCCATCAGTCTTACTTCAGTAGTGTGTAAGGTTATGGAGCACTTATTAGCAGCCTACGTTAGATCTGAACTCGATAGAAAAGGGTGGTTTTTTAATGGTCAGCATGGGTTTCGGGAAGGGTACTCGTGCGAAAGTCAAATGATAAATCTATTTCAGGAGTTAGCAGATGAAGTAGATAATGGGGGTAGAATAGATGGGGTTATCATAGACTTCGCTAAGGCATTTGATGTAGTACCTCATGATATCCTATTGGATAAATTAAATAAAACAGGCATAGATAAAAGAGTGTTACTATGGGTAAAAAAATTCTTAAGCGACAGATCGCAAAAAGTCAAAATCGGGGAACAATTTTCGGATTCAGGCGCTGTAACATCGGGAGTTCCCCAAGGCTCTGTAATCGGCCCCTTACTGTTTTTAATATTCATTAATGACTTACCGAATTACTTGAAGTCAGGGGTAAGGCTTTTCGCTGACGACTGTATCATATACAGAAAGGTAACAAACGAGGAAGACACTTTATTATTACAAGAAGATCTAGATAAAGTTAATAGCTGGGCTCTGGAAAATAAAATGAAAATTAATGGAAAGAAAAGCAGCTCAATCTCGTTTACTAAACGCACCTTGTTAAATGAGACAGAATATAGAATAGGTGGGGAACTAATTCCAAGGGTAACGAGCTGCAAATATCTGGGGATATATTTCAACAACAGACTTGGGTGGGAGGAACAAGTGAATTTCACGGCCCGAAAAGCGTGGAATTCCTTACATTTCATAATGAGGAACTTAAAAAAGGATAGTTCAAAAACAAAGGAGGTGGCATACTTATCTCTAGTTAGACCAATTTTGGAATATGGGGCGGCTTGTTGGGATCCTTATAGAATTAATCAAATAGAATCATTAGAGAAAGTTCAGAAAAGGGCTGCTAATTTTGTGCAAGTAGGGCCAGGTCATAGGAAGGAAAAAGTAAAACAGCTAGGTTGGGAGGTCTTGTCAGAAAGGAGGGAGAAAGCAAGACTGCATTTGCTATTCAAAGCTTATACGGGGCAAAAACCATGGATTGGAATTAGCTACAAAATGCAAAAGCCCAGTTATATAGGTAGATGGGATCACCAATTCAAAGTGAAATATAGAAAACAAAAAACAGATGTTGGCAAATTCTCATTCCTAAATAGGACTATCAACGACTGGAATAATTTACCTGTGGGGGTGTTTGGAGGAAATCCTCTTCAAGAAAATAAATTTAGGTCAAATCTGAAAAAACGTGTTAAGTGAAGTGGATATTTTTTTTAATATAAATGTGTTTCCGAATATAAAAAACTAAAGTGAAGTGAAGTGTTTCTCTTTTCTCTTTCAGGGCATCCACAGAACATGTTTATCTTTCTTTAGTTTATAATTATGTATATTTAATTATGTATCTGCCACCGGGCTTGCGCCCAATTGTAGATTATTAGCAAATACAATACAATTTGTACGCAGTTTCTTTATGAAAATATGCAACGTTTCTTTCTCCGACATACCTTTCCGCATCGTTCAACGGTGTCAGACGTGGATTTTCCCAATGCATTGACCAGTACAGTGAAAGTTGGTGAATCACGAAGAAATCAACAAAGGATTCAGTCATTCTAAGAAAATCCGGCTTTGTCACTGCGTCTTTTATATCATAAAGTGAGGAACGGGAACACGAATGATCTGGATATTAATGTTTCAACAACCCAAGTGTTGAGGAACGTATTCGGATCACCCGGCAAGTTTTCTCTCGATTTACCGTGAAAGTTTGCTGACTCGAAAGCATAAATTATGATGAAAAGCCTGAAAAATCTTGACAGCTTGGTCGGCATCGAACACTACTTTGGATGGTAAGGCACACCAAGATTCAGAGCCGCTCGCTGAGGATGATACAAGGATCAGCCGGAGGAGCTTCTCGCGGAAGTAAAGTTACGAGCAAATTGTTTGCAAATGCTTCTTCCTACGTGAATTCTTCCCGCGAGAACAGTGACGTAACTCGACGGTGGCCTTGGAGATTCGCAAGTGGACGAGGCTTCAAGCACCGTTGAATACGACGCCACATCCGAGAGTGACTCAGCCAAACAAAGGACAACACACAATCAGAAAATATGGGGGCTCTTGACGTTCGTCTTGATTTCGACACAAAAGAGAACAGATTTGACGCGTTGGACGTACTGTTACCGAAAAAACATTAAATTGATTCCATACACGAGGCGCGGCTGTCTCAGTGGGACGTGTGACAATTAAATCTCTTTCCTCTAGTTCTCAGAGCTGCGTGGGAGAACTCGTTTTAAAACCTTACGACTTGTGATGGGTGCTCAGTTGGAATGCAGACACGCCGCACCTAGTCACCAACAAAGAGACTTAACACACACAAACAAATTACATCATCCTAAATCACACAATTTCCCGTTTGATTTGCGGGTGATGAAAGGTTTTGTGGGTTATACATCTCATTTACTTTCAAAAATCCTGAAAGTGTTTGTTTCCGAGTAGTAAGTGAATGTGCACATAATAAAAATATTTACACCCGTTCTTCCAATTTTATTTATAAGATATTTAAAATGTGTTTCCGAGAATGACTTTTTCGTATTTCACATAAAACATTAATGTCAGAGAAAAATCGTAATTAACTTTTTTGTAAATCAAATAAAGCAGGAATTTAGTATATCTGAATCAAATGGATTGGATAAATTCACCCCGAAGGAGGACGGGGACAGCTTTTATTATAATAATTAATTAATGCAACTCAGACTATTTTATTTTTCAAATATGAAAATAATAAATAATTTTAAGGGAACGCTAGGTACATATGATTTTGACATCAAAAGAAAGTTTTTTGCATAATTAGGATGGCATGCCATCATGAAATGTGCTATCGTGACGCATATCTAGCCACGGCTACGATTTACACTATGTAACACTGTATTCGAACATCAAATTTAAATAAATATTGAGGCTTTAATGACTATGTATTAAAACAAAAGTTTTCCAGCTGGAAAATGATATAAAAGAAATTAATCCGATGTCAATAGATAAACGAGAATATTTTGAATGAATTCTAATTAACGCTGAGACTTCAATTTCATAATCTTTGAAAATAAAATTTCAAGATAGATAACGCCACAGTATTTTATACTCCTTGGTATTTAAAATTCAGTACCGTTATTTCCATTACTAATATCACACAATTCATTTTGTTTTATAAATAATTATTATATTATACTCTGCATTCCTAATGTAAATGGTACATTTAACTATAAAAAATAAAATACTTCAATACCCGTTTCTCTAAGTACTGTGTAAAGCAGCAGCGTATCCACCGACCTCTTCCCCCCACTCTTTACGAAAGAAATTTATTTTTTCAAAAATTAATAGAATTTGTTGGACAATTTATAAACAGAACTAACAATTATCGCGATGAATTTTTAAAAATTATTTGTCATGTCCAAAGGCGTAGCGTGACGGGGCGGAAAATTTCACAATAAATAATAACTTGCAGTGTGAATTAAATATCTGAACCTTAAACAACGGACAATAACAAATTTATTCTACCAGAAAACGATTTAGAATTTGTCAGTTTTGGAATCTTGGATTTTTGGTAAATGAGGGGGTGGTAAATTTTGATAGCATCATGGGGATCTGAAACTTATCCTACGCCATTGGCCACAACTGAAAATTAATGTAATAAGGTATATATATACAATATTTTGGTTCTGAATCCTTAAAATTTATAAATCATACAGATATGAAATATTTATCGCACCACAAGAAATACCCTTTACTGAATAATAGAAATTTGTATTTTCCGATTACAATCATTGTTTGGAATTTTCTACGTGATTTTCTTTCTAATTACAAAACATTAATTGTTCAATAAATAGTAACATACAAAATAAAATAGAGTGAAGTGCATTAGAGTCGGATTAATTAATTATTATTATAAAAGCTGTTCCCCTCCTCCTTCGGGGTGAATTTATCCAATACATTTGATTCAGATATACTAAATTCCTGCTTTATTTGATTTACGAAAAAGTTAATTACGAATTTCCTCTAACATTAAACTTTTATGTGAAATACGAATAAAGTCATTCTCGCAAACACATTTTAAATATCTTATAAATAAAATTGGAAGAACGTAAGTACGTGTGGATATCCCGCATTCCAAATTATGTGCAAATTCCCTTTCTATTGGGAAACAAAAACTTTCAGGATTTTTGATGTATAACTCACGTAACTGTAAAAAATGGACTTAAATTATTGGTGCTACTGATTAACTTCACATTATTTCACAATTGTACTGAAAACTTTATGTATTGTATGATAGACAGGCGACATCACGTCCTGGGAAAGTTGCCATTCGCTGTAGAGATGTGGAGATCCTCCGGACACATTTGAAATTCACCCTCCCACGCACGTAATCCTTTCCATGCGTCTTGGTTGAAACGAGCTTTCGACTTCCGGAGTCGCCAAATCCCGCGGGGATTTCCTTGCGTAAAGGCGAATTTGATTCGGAAATTCAACTTCCTGCCCGGTTTCGCCCCGTGACTTTGCGGCGGAAAACGGGTTAAAATGCATCACGCAACAGTTTTGTCGTGGCCATTAAGGCTCCGGCTCACAAATTTTGCAATAAAAAATAATCATTCATACATTTATGCTGTAATGTCCTCCAAAAATAGTATTTACTAATTGATATTATCAAAAAATAATTTAGAATCACCTTTGCAAAATTCAACTTACCAAGTTTTTACAATGGAGTTGTCTGACTTATTCTTCACACGTACATTAAATAATCTTTTCGGCTGAGGGAGTCAAGGAGTAAATATGATAAATTACTAAATTTGTAAGTTTTAAACCATGTTTTTTTTATATAAATTAAAAAATTGTAACATAAAATCCATATTTAATTTATTGTAATATTATGTTTGCTGTACGCCTGAAGTCTCAAAAAAGAGACGACAGGTCGTTATTGAATAAATAGTGATAAATTTATATGCTGCCTTATTTGCCGCCTTTTTATTTATTATCAATTTTTTTTAAAAAATATCAGAAAGCTGAAATTCTAACCACTGATCTATACAGTGTTGATGTCAGGACCATTGCGAGATTCCCCCGCCCTTGTACTCCCGAAGTTCAGGTTTACCAACCATGAACGCATCTTACTCTTCACTATCTAATTCTAGGAAATCGGTGAAGAATGGACACTGTGGAAATTGGTGAAAAGTGCACGATTTTCGATTGAAAGAGAAAAGAATTCGTTCCTATTGAAGATCAGAAGAAGACAATAAGACTGAAATTAGAAAAACCCAATGGAAGAAATATGTACCCGAATAGAGTCTAAAATAAAGAAAGCAGAAGACGCGCTCCTTTTTATTACATTAAAATGAATCTGACTATGATGGTTTTAATAATTTATGATTCAATAAATCAAACCAAACATAGTACTTTCGCAAAAGGAAACAGATTTAATCTAATAGGAAAAATTAGAAATCCAGATCAATTAGATAACTTATAAGGCAGCGTTACCTTCATGAGACGTTTGGCCTCTATATACCAAAGTAACTCATTCAACTATCTCAATGTTATTGTAGGGATGAGAACGAGTTTTAAAATATTGTAAATTTATTTTTACACAATGAAAAATGTATCACAGATGAATATACGGAGTATTTGGAAAAACATGATCCGATTTCATAAATTCAAAACTATTCAGCATTTAACCCGATTTTATTGAACTCTCAAGTTCAGCGTGGATACAAACTTTTAAATAATAGGTTTCTTTAACGATTGGATCGGCCGTACTGGGCAAAATAATTAAGTCTTACGCCCCTAGCCTCGAAGGACATCGGACACCTCACTGCATGTGTCTTTTTCTAGAATAGAATGAGGTTATAAGGACTCAGATTACGTAGCATCCAGCATCAATGATCGAACTACAGAACGGCATAACAACAGCCGTTGTAGCACTAACTCAAAACAGATTCGCTACAGTGTGGTAGGAATTAACATACTGCAGACATATGCTGTGAATGTCAAAGTGTAGCATCCTGGGCATCTTTGAGCTGTCATGTATAAAATACTTCAAGTACAAGGTGGTCTATTCGAATGTCCTTAATTTCAACGGGTAAACGGTTAAAGATAGAAACTTACAACAAAGTTTATATGAAAAAAAAACTCACCAAGCTTTTTTAATATAGACACTACATCTCTATGTGAGATCCCGCAGTAACTGTGATGTTATCAGCGCGATGAAAAATTTATTGCCAATTACGTTGGAGCATGTCTTCTGAAATGCTTGAATAGATGCGCTCATGAATGTCTTGAAGACTGTCTTCGACTGGTGAGCGTAAGCTTTATCTTTGACACATCCTCAGAAAAAGAAATCGAGCAGTTTAAATCGGGAGATCTTGGAGGCAACGCCATCGATCCTCCCCTACCAATCCAACGGCCAGAGAAAATGTTGTCCAAAGTCGTACGAACTCTAATGAAACAATTTGGAGGAGCTCCATTTGGCTTTCAGCTGTTGTTGAAAAAAGAACTGCCCCAGCATGTACCACAAACCGAATAAAGACGGTCCAATGACTATCTTTTGTGAGAAACTGCACCAAACATTCTACTTTGGACTTATTGTGTAGTATTGCGCTCTCCAGATCCACACACTAAACCGGTATACTTTCCCTGATGCATGGAAAGTGGCTCTATCCGAGAAGAAAATCCTGTAAATGAAATCAGGAGCATCATATTGACGAATTATACTTGTTGGGCTCAGTAACTGCTCTTTTTATGCGTTAATTTTTACTCATTTGTGACCAAATTGAAATGCAAAGCTCTTATTAATAACTTTCGGGGGCCTCGCCCATGGGCTGCTCGAAGATTGTCAACTATTTCGTCGGATGTTTTACGTCATGCTGTTTAAACAAAATCCCAATAACTAAAAGTTTAGTGTAACGATAAAACCACTACTTGAGGAATTTGTCGGTACGGAATCAAAGGCAAGAGGCGCGATGAAGTTGTAGATTACAGACAGGGGTATTTTCCGAGTACAATAAGATTTGGTAGCATTGGAGGGATTTTTGCCTCTAGAACTGTGGTGTGGAGGGGCAACGGCTCCTCCTACAGAGGAGAGAGAATTTTTATTTGACAATATAGAGCCCCGCCACCGACGGAATATGGAATAAGAAAACTGGGACAAATTATTAAAAACCTATGAAATTATTTTTGACATTATTAGGAAGGACGTTGTGATTTCAGGTTGATTGTTGTGGGCGTGATGTTTGACATTATTATGAGGTGGTGATAAAGATTAAGCATTTAAGCAGATTATGATTAGCGGTAAAGATGGAACTTTACGAGTGGTTGAAGGTTGGGTTTTAAGAGGTAGCAATAAGAAATTGGAGATTGTCATGGCCGAAGACATTTAAATAACGGAAGGAAGGCACGATCCAGAGACTCATCGCTCAACGCGGAAGTCCAGATGGGTCCAGCGAATATGTAAAAAAAATGTACCAACAAAAGAAAAATATTGTTAAACAGACCTGTTATTGAATCTAGAAAACAGGTCAAGTAAATTATTATCAATAAAAAAGAGTTCCAGGCAAGCTGAAACGACATGATTAATAACACAGTTTGTAACCTTTCACCGATTTCCTGTACTGCCAATTCCGAGTAGTATTTGTAGTGATTCTGTTTTATGGGAAAGCCCGTTTAGACTAAGTTAGAACTCGAGTATTTAGCTGTAAGAAATTTAATCTGTATAATTTTTTAAATATATTATATATAATGTATTTGATAAAAAAACGGCTATTAAAATATGATTAATCCAATTACAATACACTGTAATAAATAAATATAAAATTTAATATTACTCACATTTTTATTAATATTAACCCCCTTCCCATTCATTCAGTAGCACTTAAAAATGGAGCATCATGGTTAGAGACTCGCCAAAGCTCCTTTTAAACTCTAATAATTGTTTTGAACTCAGCGTACCACAAAACAGTTTGCGCTTTCATCTGCAGTGTGATAAATGAATGGCGAGACAGTATCTACATTTTAAACTTGCAGAGTTTTCCTTTCATTAAATGTTGTTGGAAGTTTCTATCTCCAACCATTTAACCGTATTTAACTTTATTAGATATCAAATCAGATGATTCTGCCTGAGAGAAAAAATAACATATTTTATTGCACAGAAGCGAGGCAATTTTTCCCTCAAGAGGTGAAATAAGCAGCAAAGCCTGTGTAATTGGTGTCGTGCTTCAAACCTTTTGAACTGTTTTCCGCAGTAGAGTTGTGATTAGAATTCATCGTGTGACATGCGTCTGTCAACACACGCAGTTTAGAGACCTCTAGCCCTGTGATCAATAGTCCGGTGAACGACCGTCGAGTGGTGGATTCCTCCCCTGTACGAGGTAGTGTGTGTTAGGGATGTAGATCTTTTGCTCTCATTTACCTCAAGTAACTGATCCTACTGAGGGAAAAACCTTATCATTATGCACTTCCATGTCCGTCACGTACCTTCCTTCGTGTACTCAGGGAAACTAAAAGAGCAGAGAAACAATAACTTATCTCACGAGTAGAGACATTCTTTGTTCAACACACCTCAAGGCCGCATTTACACAGTAAAATCGCGGCATTTAAGACCGCTGTGGTGAACCAAAAATGTTTTCCTCTGTGGTCAGCTAAAGTAAATCACCAGTATGGTGAGACATTATAGAGTCTATATAGCAATGGAAAGGGGGGAAAAACAAGCCGGACAAACTAGGTTAGCCGCAAACCTTTCACTCTAAATAAATATGACCAAAAATCACCGCTGATGGAGAATTCAAGACGGAACAGACAGTGATTGCAAACGCAATAGAGCCAAAAGTGGCTAAAAAAAAGAACAAGTACATTTAACGCTTCATACGTTTGCAATTTGCTCTTTAATCTTCACAAATGAACGGAATATCAAAATAATAATCTTTAAAACTTCAGATTGTTGTAGAATGTGACAAAGCTTTAACCTAGTACGGGTAAATATTTTGAAAATAGTTATATTTAACTTCATTGATTTATAAATGAATAAACCAGCCAAATTTGTCAGAAATAGATTAAAAAACAACAACAAATTATTAGAACTGATTAATAATGAAGCTGAGTATCTTACTATAGTCTGTCTAAATTAAGTCCCATGGTCATTTAGGCATGAGAGAGGCGTGACCTTGAATCATCCAATGACAACCTCCAAAATAAGGGGCTCGTCAAGCAGCATTGCTGTGGTTGGTTGATTCAAGGTCACATCCCTCTACGCCTTAACGACCAAAAGACTAATTTATTTTAAACAGACTAATAGTACATTATACAAAAGTCTAATTGATTTAAAGAGTGACAAAGAAAACATAATTTGTCGTTATTTACGCGGATAGGTTTCTGACACTTATTTTTTTCAATCTAAAGCTCCTTTATCGTTTTTGCAAGGGATTTCTCATCGCTGCTGTATTTTTCTCCGGTTTTTAAGAATATGTCTACCATATTGTGTTGCAATCTGTCGCCGGATTTAATTTCTATCACATACAAATGCTAATAGATTCTTGCGTTATATCCCCTTAAATATTAGGTAACTTAGTTTATAGGAACAATATATAATAGTTTACAAAGTTGAAACACACACACAAAAGATTTATTACAAAATGTTTCTGAACTTCTTCAGATGAATAGGTATCAGATTGGCTAATATAATTTATTTCTTGTGATATTATTTCCTGTAACATCAACAAAAAAATTTACTTTGAATACAGTAACCCCATTTATTTTGTTATTCAGTATATTAGTTTCATAAATACCATATTTATGATTTTCAACATATACACCCGAAAACGTTCCCACAAAAACGGAATGAAACGTTACATTATTTTATTATTGTTTCTGACGTGTTTGCCCTTTTATTTTTTATGAATAATTTTAATAATAATAAAGCATATTATCCTACTACTTAACAAAAGTCTAATCCTTATCAACAACGGTAAAATAATGTAAGATGGGAATTTGATTTTACTATTTATTTAAATGCTAAAACGTCCAAAGATATTGGACTGAAGTGGTCCTGCATTTGGGGACGAAAGATTTTAATTAAAATCAAATTCTTCAATTTCTGAATTTGACCATTGTTTGTATTTTATTTATAATAAAATATACTTGATGCAACAGTTACATTTAAAGAATAAAACAGCCAAATTAGCAAGAAATATATATTTTAATAAAATAAAAGCTTCCACTACATATCACTCCATATTGCAACCAATTTTGGGGAAAAATAAAAAATTTACAATCTCAACATCAAAAATTTTAAAACAATACAATCATATAGCACTTCGAGTAGCGTCCATTAATAACATGTATTTGCATCATGTTTATAATATCTTTCCTGTTTAAATATTCAGACTAATTTTTTTTATTTGTATATGTTCCACATCTCGTGCCAGTTTTTATTTCAAAATAATACGTTTCTATTTCGTTAACGACAAATTTGATTTATTTATTTCTTCGAGAATATTTGCAATGTTTAGGAAATATCTAAAGCTGGAAAGTTGTCTTTTAATTATACTTTTTAAGGTAACCGATTTTCTCTGCCGTATTCCTTTAATAATTATAAGTACATAATTTTAAAGATTAAAAACTGGAAATATGTAGGTGATCGAAACTACAAGCCTAAGTGTACACGGATGAAGATTATGGGTGTAGAATAAAATATAATAAAAATATAAATTTTTAATTAGATTACACACAAAATTGAAAGAAATATATTTTTCATTTAATACCAAATTTTATAAAATATGTTATGTCTCTAAATTGGAGAGGACAAGCTGAAGAGGTCCTAAAGAAGGACGAATTGTTTTTTTTTTGTAATAAATAGTTTACAATATAGTTTTCTGACTAAAATTTACAATAAATAAAAAGACGGCTAGTAAGTCAGCATTTAGATGTATCAGTATTTATTCAAAAGCGACGTTTCGTCTCCATTTTGAGATTCCTCAGACGTACTACAAAAATAATATTACAAGTAATTAATCTTTTCGGTTGAGGGAGTCAAGGAGTAAATATGATTAATTGCTAAATTTGTAAGTTCTGAACCATATATATATATATATATATATATATATATATATAAATGTAAACTAAAAAATTGTAACATAGAACCCATATTTAATTTCTTGTAAAATTATGCTTGTAGTAGACCTGAGGAAGTCTCAAAATAAAGACGAAACGTCGCATCGGCCGTCTTTTTTAATAAATAGTGTACTTTTCCGACGAAATGCCATCTATTTATTCATAATAATAAACAACCGGCAATAAATTGCAGTTATCAATTTTACATTAGGATGATCTGACTGTTTTAAACAGTAATAAGTATTTGTTAAAGTTATTTCCGTTGGATTATTTTAGTTTATAGTTGACCATTGTTGTGTTTCTTTTTCAGTTTATAATTTGGCAGTGAGTGAATGACGTATAGGCTAATATTATTTTGTTATATAGTTTGGACGATATGTCATTGGCATCATTTCGTTTTTAAGCTCTACATATCTACGATATTGACTACGATTTTTCGATTGTTGAAAATTCAAGGTCATATGGGTATTTCTCTACACTTAAATTTTCTATAGTTAAATTAATTACTCCGGCCTTAGGAAACGTAAATTGGGCGTATACTGATATGTAGTGCTTAATTATAGGTTTAAATTTATTATTTATGTAAACGGTAATGAATCCGGCTGCTGATAGGAGTAAAATGGAATTTTGGTGAATTACTTCCATCTCGGTGTCCCGCGACAGGTTCCTTTGTGAAGTGAATGGACGAGCCCTGTTTTCTTGACGGAGCTCCAGCCAGCTGAGCTGGTTGCCATGGCAACGGCAGGGCGACGCTTCCAGATCCGTTAGGGGATGAGATTGAGTGGTTTGGGGCGGGGGAGGGGGAGAGCATTGAACCCAGATCGAGTTCGGTTAAAGACCCGCGTGATTTGATACTTAAAATAACATTCAATTTCGTAAATTTTTAGCTACACCACACCATTTGCAGCGACGCAGGCATCCAAACACCATCATTCCATTTTTTTTATCGACGGATACGCACCTCGTAAAAATATATTTTTTTTCCTTTTTAGATTTGATATACTATAGTTCTTTCCCTTCTGCTTTAGAAGACGAAAAGTTTCACCATTATTTATTCCCGGGTATTTATTTGTATTAGCCCGGTACAGTATTTAATTCCATAGTCTCATTTTTTTATGTATAGTCGTATCAACTGCAAGGTCATCAACGACTGCACGATTAGGGGAAACTTATATCCATATAGGGGTATCTTAGTAACGATAGTCTTATTTGTCAAGGCGTAAATCGGCATCAACAACTTCACATTTCTTCAGTGTAACATTTTCATGCTGACGGAATGCTAATAACCGACGTGATGACTAAAACAAGTACAGTAACTTTTAAAGAAATCTAAATACAGATAAGTTGAAATCTCGGGTACGTTTACAGGGGCTAAAATATTTCGTGTGATTGCCTTTTCTCCCCTTTCCTCCAACAATGGGCCTGAAGTACAACCTAAGTTGCATGATGAATGTCAGAACCGAATTTCGCGAGTTACACAATCACGGATAGGCAACAATCTCGATTATTTTCCGGATATTTTCATGCATCTCCTCTCCATCCCCATCCGTATTATGCTCCCTCACATTTCCGAAGGGGTTGAAATTATACACGAGCAGCATCGTGAATGTATACATGAGCAGCAAACTAATTGACCACGAAAAACCATTATTCGTCGCAAATATTGATCATTTTTCTATGTTTTCAAATTTCTGCCACATTTACCCCTCACCCATAGGTGTTTATTCTCGCGTCAGAAGGATTTTGTGTACAAAATTTGGTACAAAGTCCTACGCCCGTATAATATAATACGATGAATTTTGTTTTATCCGTTTTCTCTGCCACACTCCATAGGACTTAACCACAATTTAACTAGAAAGTTGACTTTCAGAATCCTCAGCCACTATTAATAACGTAAGATTCGACACCAATCGCGGTTACCTTCACGTTAATTTTTATGTTCCTTTACCAAAACCCCGTAGTGTGCTCCCTTCGTCGAAAATGGTTAAAACTATACACAAATAACTGTAGACGATTAACTACAATTTAATAATAATAGCTAATGACGCAAGACTAAAGATTTAGGGTCATTTCCGGACGTGTCTTTTCTGGTAATGGAGTATTTTTATCATCATTTTATTTGTTCTTAGTTTTGACAGTGTTCTATCGTTGAGACAGATAGTTCTGATGTTGTATCTGGAACGTAGATTCGCAGTACTACAGGATTTACAATAAGATAGACGCTGCAAACCGATTCCCAAAAAAAATGCCGATTTCTCCGTAGGGAACTAATAAATTAGGGGCAAAAATAAAAAACTAACATGTATGTGACAACCACAAACAAAGCTCTGGAAGGTAAAAAATACTTTTATGACCAAAAAAATTTATTTTGGAACTGATAAAAAGGTGTTTTCTTTCAACTCATTTCATAGAACATAATATAATTTAATTTTCAGCTATTCTAAAACAGTAATAGATCTAAAGTAATTGATCTAAATTGATTTGTAAAAATTTCCTAATAAAAATGTGAAATTGAATATACTACGGGTGCTACCTTCCTACACCAAAAGGGGTTGAGAACAAAATCAGAAGAAATACTGTCACTCTCACTGACGCCGGAAAATAAATATTCTGCGCAAACATCGGCCATTTATAGTTCGAAAAGTTTTAAAATTATCCACCTCCGTCTTTAGAAACGATAATCGTGTCTCACCCTCACAACGATTTTTTCGGGTCGTTCCTAAAAATGATCCATTTTCTGAAAAAAATTTCTAGGAGATAAATTATTATTTTATAAATAGTAACCACTCATTTATCAGAATATTACAGAGATTAGTGACGTAAAATTAATAATTATTTAATAAATATTTAGTGATATTATTTTTTGAATACTCATACAACATCCACGAAAGGGAATCGCTGAGTCAAACTGAACCGGGATGCGTAATCTAGCAGTTCTGCTGACCGCTTCTGTATTCGTATACGAGTATTGCATTGCTTTGTCCGCCGCGGGAGGCTGTAATTTCAGACCCATCGTTGCCATAGTAACTTCAGGCAGCAAGCACGTGGACCGACAAATGGCATGACCCACATCGCCGCAGATCGATGCGTCGCCTGGGTCCGATGCTGAAGACCCTTCCGTGGTCCATTTCCAGCCTCCGGACGGAAACTAAATCTCAGCCAACATCCGATAAATAGCTGCGACCTCTGGTAGAGGGGAAACGCGAACTTCATTGCTTATCGTATACAGTTTCGGCCCCCTCTAGGGATCCTCCCCGATCCTCTCTTTAAAAACATATTGACGATCATTCAAGCCTTATTCAGACTCAGAAAAATTTTAAGTTCTACAGATTTATTCTTTAAATGTTTAAAATTATTTTTATAGGGCTGATTATTTTATTTTTAATTTAATTTGCTAAAATTCTGTCACTCCTGGTTGATCCGTCAATAATTAAATACTATCATAACATAATAATTAACGTTTAACAGACAAAACAATTGAACTTTGGAAAAAATAAGAGCTTAGAGCTGCTCTTGTGGTCATTGTCAGTACTTAAGCGAAACTGAAATAATATGATCCAAGATAATAAAAAACCAAATAACCCAATGATTTTAATGACTCATCACACAAAGATTTTATCTGGAAACAATCTTGCTTTACACCTACCGAAAAATTAATGGATTTGAGATATAAAAAATTTCAGAAATTAATATTTTTTCCATATTTTACTTCCTTATCTAAAATAACAGTATTATCAAAATTAAAACAACGATTAAATATTGATAAAGACCACAAGGGCTGACCGAAACGACTATTTTGTTTTTATAAATTTTTATTTAGTTCAAAACTGTGTGTTTGCTGTAACACGGGTCACCAATTCTTATGTTAAGCTTTATACACGCGTTAATTATTCTTATAAATTGTTCCACGATTACCACAAGCATTCATATAATCAATTTTTAATAACTTACGAACTTTATTACTCGCGTCTAACTTTTGATGGATTTACCAGGAGTGAAAGAATTATCATAAATTATATAAAAAATACAGATGTTGATGTAGCTTACGTGCCGATAAACGCAAGACTTAAAAACCACATTCAAGATAAATAATTGAATGGAATTAAAGTTTTTCCTGGAAAATGTGGGCATGGAGACCGAAAATTAATAAAAATAAATGATAAAAATTTTGACTTGTAGAATCCCTAATCATCAGAAGAATAAACTCGGATTGCAATATTTACTAGAAAAATTAAGTTATAGTCAATGTTAAGACTGCATTTTTAAATTTCGGATTGTAGGGAAAATTACTGTATAAGAGAGAAGGCAACTATCTGAGAACTGAACTACAATTTTATTTATTTTTCATAAAACTATCTGAATCTTTAAATTCTGGCGAAAATCAAAATCGAGAATTCAAAAGTCTTGTAACTGGGATAGAACTTTAAATTACGTAAGATTTTGTGCGACTGCTGCTAAATCACGGCTAGGAAAGTCAACTTCTTAGATTCAAACCTAAATTAGTTATTATTCAGTCGAGAAAGTTGAGCGATTCCCGTTACAACGTCTTCAGTTGAATTTATAAATATAGGAGAACTTGTCCTCATTATTTCACCACTTAAATATCACAAATTATCAAAAACTAATGAATAAAATATAAATATTATTAGCCATATGGTTAACAATTATGATTAAATGAAAAATTCTAATTTCTTCATATAAAATTTAATATATAAACGACGTTAGATGTATTCGTATAATGAAAAATATCCCGGTAATTTTAAAACTAATGTTTCATGAGCTACATTTCTATGTCAAAGCGTCTACTCAATAAAATCATATATTTAATATCAAAAACATGTAACACTAATAATGCTCAATAAATCACAAATATAAAACTAATAAGATTTGATATAATTATTCGAATTTTTTAAACTGTATGCCCACATGTTCTGTGAAGTTTACATAATAAGTTTTTATTTGAAACAAAAAATTGAAACTTTTCAATAAGATTTGCCTTTTTTCTGACTTTATGAGGCTATTAACATTTATGTACTTGTTGAAATTACGAATGCGGTCACAAAACAACGAATGACTTATTAATTTTATTTATTTCACTACATGTGACGGAAAAATGTATGGAACCTATAACGTTTTATGAAAAATAAATAAATAAAATAATATACATGAATTTTTCGCATTTTTATCTTTGTTATTCTAGATCTTTCTTATAATTTTTGATAATCTTTGCCTATAAGTAGTATATTTGTACATTTTAATATTTTTATTAACCAGAGGAAGGACCACATTAGGACCGTAACGTGTTAATAAACATATTAAATTATTCCCCGTTTTTCGTCTCAATACTAGTATTAGCATTTTTATTGTAGAGTTAATTTCAAAATGAATCCTCTAATTTCAAAAAAATTGTAAATATTAACCCGATGTGATTGAACGTGTACTGTTAAAAAGAGGAAACTCACGAGTTTCACGGTGGTTTTTAAATGATAATCAGCCTAACAGGAAAAAAATAATTCAGGCTTGCATCACTTTCCTTCAAGGTCACCGGATCTCATTGCATGCGATTTCTAAACTATTCAGCTTGTGTGACTCCACTTCTAGACTGACCTGCGGAACCGCATAACAACAGCCATGGCAGCAGTAGTAACTCGAGATTTGCTCGCCAGACAGCGTGACGATTTTTAATCTTCATTATATTTCAACATATATACTGTCAGAAAGGACGATACTCTTATAAACACACTATATTATTCCAAGTGAAAAATGTAGGAAGTAAGAATAGGCAATAACACTTGAAAAATTACCCGCCTACAGGGTTTATGATGTTGAAATGGAATAATCTGTGTGAAGTATTAACAAATTTATTTTTTATTTTAAAGGGCATACTAGGGCCGTTCAAGTAAAAAAAATCGTTAACACACAGTTTGTTTTATTACATTTTTTTCGTTTATTGAGAAATATATTTTAAGGCGGTTAAAGCTTTTAGTCGTTAGATGCAGATTTTTGTTTAAGGCTAAGAGGAATAATAGATATGATAGTATTGCGGAATGGTCCAGGGTTTACGATTAGAACTGAGCTCAGCTTTGCCATTTAGACGACGAAGTAACGTTAAACCGTGCTTCCCGGTATTTTCACACTGACAGATAACAAACACTTGAAGTGCTTATAGCTTGTTTAGTAAAATCGTAACACGTCTGGCAGTGTTCCAGCCAGTATTAGAGATGATTCTAACAGGTTGAATGATCACTCTTCCGTTGCCACAGAAACCCGTGCCGCAACTTAACCTCTGTATTTGAAAGACAAGTGATTGTTAAGGCGAGGCAGACTACCGTTGTGACAGTAACGAATGCCAAGACACGTTGTAACACTGGCACGTTTCCTTGTTGTGCACTTGCCGAAGGAGGAAATAGAATCCATAGCGAAGGAATGTTGCCAAAAAAAATATGGCAAGAATACATCCGTAAGTTGTTTCTCGTGTTAAGAAACAGTCGCCCAACAAAGTTGTATGCGAATTGAATTCCTGTGATGCTCTGGACCGCTTAAAGACACCGTGTAACAAACGCATTATATCGTGTTAGGTCCCCCGACATGGAAAACGTAATTCGATGCCGGTAATGTGATATGACTCGTGTCGTAAAATTGCTTTCTGTTAAACAAACATGAGCTAATATGATTCGATTTTACCTTGACGCCAGATAATTTAGGTGTACACGCTTCAATTGCCAAGAAATATTTACAACATATTTTTAAGCCACCTTTCAATAATCCGATATACATTTAACGACAATTAAATTTATTTTTACACTGATAAAACAGCTAAATTTCTGTGAAATATAATTTTATAAAATAAAAAATAGTGTTAATAAAACATCACTGCGTTACATAAATTTTCACATAATTGTATTCTTTAGAAATTTATAGATATTCAAACTTTTAAATCAATTAATGTTTTATATTAAAAAGAAATAATTTTCGACCGGTTTTCAGGCAGTTTTTTTATTTTTAATCAAACAACGTTTCGGCGCATATTCGCACCTTCTTCAGGTTTCTCTCTTTATATAATAAAGTGGTGTTTATAACATTTTAGATTTGTTGAGTTTTTAAAAATTGGATACAACAATAATTTGATTGTCAAGAGTTAAACCTGAGGAAGATGCGAATATGCGCCGAAACGTTGTTTGATTAAAAATAAAAAAAGTGTGAGCAAACGGTCGAAAATTACTTCATTTTGATATTCAAACTTGTTAAATTTTTATATGAGCATCTGAAGGGGTCCCCAAAACGAGTAAATTTCGAATTTTTATTTTAATAAAATATATTTCTGACAAACTTTGCTGGTTTATTCGCTTATAATTTAATAAAGCCAATTAAGTAAAATAGTTAAACATTTTTTAAATTTAAATAACATCCTTGTTTAACAGCACAATTATTTTCAACTAATGGATAAATTGTAACTCTTTAATAAATCCTAAAACGTTCTTTTATTATTTATAAAACAGATTTTGTAAGTTCCATTTTTTATTAAAATAATATCTACAAAAAATTAAATAAAAAATTGTGTTGTGAAAAATGATTCGGTGACTTATAATTGATTTAAATTTTGTGAAAAAATATTTTTTTATAATAATATATGAATATTTGCAAATGGTTGTAGGATGCCTGAGAATAAAATAATCGTTTCGGCTCATTTCCAGTTACATTTCACGCGAAAGTCTTCCTTAATTTCATCGTAACCCTGTTGCCCTTATTACAGAAATGAAAGCAGACAAACGTTAAACTTAATTTGAAAATTTTGGTTATCTATGAAAAAGCCTTATTAAGCATACAGATATATAATCGATTCTATAGTCTTTGAAATATCTGAAATTCTTAAAGTAATTATAATTGCCTTTTATGATTCTGTTTAATTCCGTCCACAATTTTAATACGCTACGGCGCTGTCAACATTTTCAACATAAAAAAACACTACGTAAAGAATAATGAATAATAGCTTCATTCGTATGTCGCTGACTTATTTATCGTCAGCAGGGTTCTAAAAGAAGTATTCAACAAGTTGATCGTCATTTGTCTATGATCGAATTTAACATATACCTCATATTTTAACGATATATTAAGTATTGAAAATTGATTTTCTAATTTTTTAGTGCAGTTACCAGAAGTCTACAAAGATGGATGAAACATTGTATTTATATTAAATAATTTTTTTCCTGTTATGTTTGGCAGCAGCTTTATTTAAGTTACTTAATGTCAAGAAACTTATCTTAGCATTGACAATATGATCCAATATAGCCATATTAAATGAAAGAAATTAGAGCAACGTTTCGTCGGCTTCCTAACTTTAGAAGTAACCAAATTTAGGTAGACTGAAAAAATTTTAAATTATTAAAGATGTCAGAGAGATAAAATTGTTCCATATATATTTCTAAAAGAGTTTTATCCTTGTAAATATTATTAGAATTTTTATGTAAGTCATACGTATCATTGAATCAATTAACATATTATTAATGTGTAATATATATTATACATGTTTATAAAATATATATGATATATAAATATATATATAGACGTATCTATGGAACAATTTTATATCTCTGAAGTCTTTAATAATTTTTAAATTTTTCAATCCGACTTAATGTTGATAGTTCTTAAATTTTTTATGAGATCTGTCGACGAAACGTTGCGCTAATTTATTTCAATTAATACTGCTGTATTGGACCATATTTTCAATTCAAAATTAAGTGTCTTGACAATAAGTAAATGAAAAAATAATTTTAATTTAGTTAATATAAATACAACGTTTCATCCATCTATGTTGGCTTCTTCAGGGAACTACACAAAAAAAACTATGAAATTCAATATTAAATTTGAATATATAAAATTTTGTTAAAATGTGAGGTGGAATTTTCTGTAAAGTAAAAACGAAATGTGATGTATTCCAAATTAATATTGGCTTCATAGTTTTTTTGTGTAGTTACCTGAAGAAGTTAACATAGATGGATGAAACGTTGTATTTATATTAACTAAATTTGTTTGCTAACATATTTGTCTCCATTTTTATTTATTCATATTTTTAATTATTGATCTATTAATCAGACACAACAATGTCTATTAAAATATGCAATCATCTTGAAAAGCATTCGAACTTAAATTATTATTGTATATAAAAATTAAATGAAAATTTTTATAAGATGCAGACGCATACAGTTGAGTATTTTACAACTTATTTTTTTAGCTAAATCCTGTTAAGGTTGGCAGTTTCAGTAGTTTAAATCGTTTAGTGCAGTTACGAAGACTATCCACTTTGAAGTAATAGGCAAATTCCGTTACTGGAGCAAAATTAATATTCCAGATACTCCATAAACTTTTCTTCTTAAGAGAATTTCTAAGCTGAAGTTGAGTCTTTTTAAAGAGTAAATCGATATTTAAAATGCTCAGCTTCACCGAAAGGCGTTGAGTGGTGAATAAATAATGTTTTTTAAGATTATTTTAAGGGATATTTATAAATTTCATAAGCAACGTAAGCAGATTTTATTACTGAAAGATATTTTGCGAATTTTATGCTCGAGGTTTAGCGACATAACGACTTTAAAATGATATATATTTAGTACTCGTAGAAGTAGTAGTATACTTATTTCATACTACTTTCGACCCAGATCCAGAGAACTGATATGAATACTGTTAAAATATGTAAGTCATTATTTATGATTAAAATTAGTGCCTTCATAACTTTAAAATCATTTACTACAAAAACCTAATTTAAGGAAAGCATGAAAATTAAAATGTAGATGTTATAAGTATTATTTGATGTCCTCACTGGCAGATAAAGAAAGAAATTCAATATAGAAGGCTACGCTGTGTGAAGTGTCTGTAATAGTTGGCGCCGTCACTCGTTGCGACAAAGTTTAGGTGACGTAAGCCGATTGCTTTAAGTCTTTCCCAGAGTCTCGTAGAAACGTGGAGCTGGGAAATGGCAACAGCGTTTCGTAGAGATGCCGATAAGAGAAGTGCTTTAATTAGGGAAACTGTGCTCGGTGCACTGACCATTCAACGTGAATTACTACAGAACATTCTTTCGATGACCAACAACACAATTTGTTTCACACACAGAAATGAAATTCATAGGTTAAACTAAAATTACCACGGCTTGTAGCATTATAGAGAAATAAACCTTCATGCAATCTTTAAAATTCATCCTCCTGTAAACCAACTGAACATACGCGAGAGAACGCAATACACGCGCAAGATATTTCTTAAGCTCTTATCGTGAGATTGATAATCGTGAGATTCTAATCCTTTTATGACGCACTGTTGCCTAATCGTATTTCTCGAAAGTACAGATTTCCGGCTTTAACTTTTCCTATTACCCTTTACATAGAGTGAATTGCACAAATATACGTGAGGGACTAATTAAATGAAGGATCGAAAAATTTATTTGTCTTATATTTTTATGAGAGGGGAACTTAGATGCCAAATAGAGTAGAATATTATTTTTCCTTATGAAATATGTGCTAAATTTCAGAATTGAGACAAATAGGCGGTGCGGTTGTATACATAATTCCTGAAATAATAGCCCTGCGGACGTGTACGTAAGCTTTCTCACAGACGTATTTAGAGAACTATGTAATAATCTAAAGGAACCACCACCAAAGCCCGAGACACTCACCGACGGCTTGAGGCGACGCTTGTAGTCGACGTCTGGCGTCCCTCCTGGGATGCGGCGGGGGTGGCTGGAGGCCGGGGGCGGACACGGCCCTCTTGGGAGGCACTGGACGGTTGAATCCCGGTGGACGGTAACGGGCGGACTTGACGTGGCTGGGGAGGAGGTGGTGCACGCTGTGGGCCTTGTACACGGCCCCCGACGCGGAGGTGGGGAGGCGTGGCAGCGAGTTGGTTCCGGCGCTGCACGACGTCTGCAGACTGCGCGGCAACGTGGTGCTTCTGGGGGCGTCGTCCTCTTCGTCATCCTCGTCGTCGTCGCCGTCGGCAGACGCCCCGGAGGTGTTGGCGCCGCCCGCGTCGGGCACGCTGCTCCGACGCCGCCCCTGGCGCCACGCCTTCTCCTCGAGGCCGCCGATGCTGCCGCAGCTGCGCACGCGGTCCAGATGCTCGCGGCTGCAGCTGAGGAGCAGGTCCCCGGCGGAGCGGCGCTTGGACGCGCAGCCGCCATCGCAGGCGCCGCCGCCCCCGACGCCTCCCGCTAGTAGCGACAATTTCGTGCGCGAGTCCGCCGCCATGAGAGCGGACTCGAAGCTGCCTCGCCAGCTGAATCGTTCGTAGTCGCTGGCCTCTCGTTCTTCCGTCATGTCGGAGACGCCGCTGCTGGAGGAACGCAGACGCGCCGCCGCCTCCTGCTCCAGCAGCAGGTCGTGGGACTTGCTGCGGGGCAGCACACCGACTCCGTGAGGTGCGTGAGCGGGGGCGGCGGTCGACTCGGTGTCCGTGTGGCTGTCCTCGTCCTCCTCGGTGGTGGTTGACGTGGTTGACGCTTTGTGCTGCAGACGACGATGGTAGCGCACCTTGGGGCTGGCCGCAGTGATGCCGCCCTCGACCTCGTGCATGAGGGCCACGAGCCGGCTACCGATGTGATGCATCACTTTGTCCAGCAGGGGCGGCGAACTGTGTGGCGTTCCCTGTTCGGCCATTCTAGAGAAGGACGCGACGAGACGCCGATAAACGAGCGTAGTATCTTCTCCTTCGTCTTCATCTTCCGCCCCAGTGTCGAACTTGTCGATTATCTGCTGGCAGCTAGCCGAGATCTGCTCCTGCAGCTCTGACTTGGCGTCCGGAGGCGGCGGGTAATACGCGCCTTCGAGGTCCGAGCTGGTGTAATCGGAAGAGTCGTAGGAATCGCTCCACGTGTCTTCGCTGCTCAGGTATTCCACGATCTCGCGGACTTGGTCGTCGCGGATTCCTGGCACGGTTTTCATGAGGCGAGTTAGTTCGCTCTCAAAGTACACAAGTTGTGGTGGTTTTGAACGTGGTCGAACTCCGGGACTAGCCTGTGGTGTCTTCTGGGCATTGTTGTTGCTGTTGGCAGCCGCCGCAATGATGGTCTTGAAGAATGCGCGCATTTTAGACATCATTAAATTAGTCTCCTCGTCGGAACTCCAGTTGTTAAAACTATCTTTCCGCGTCAGCGCCGTAGCAGGTGGCGCCGATATCGTGGGTGGTTGATGCGTCGGCGTGTTTTTGTCGAGGACTTCACCGTCGTGCCGTACCGCGGCGTCGCCTTGTGCAATCTTGGCCGAGTCCGAAGGTGAAGCGTCGTTCTCCGCGTCAGAGGGCGTCTTGGCCTTGTGCGACGCGAGGGACGACGGTTCATTGCTGCTGGAGTCACTACTACTGCGTTGTTCCTTGAGGAGATCGTCGCAGCTTCCGATGAAGCCACTGTCCCGGCTCTGTTGTTTGTTGCGCGACGCCGACAGATCCGACGGCAGGGGGAACTCTGGCTGAGGAGTCGCGGCGCCGTCTTCGTCACCGTCGGAAGACAAGTTCTCTCCCGCTGCGTCGGAGGGCACCGCCGGGGACGGACAGCCACTGCGTCTCTTCTTCTTACGTTTCACAGTGTCGAACTGCCCGTCGGGTTTTTCGAAACCGGGAGCGTCGTCATGCGTCGCTTCCGTCTCCGTGCTCGACGAATCCTCCGACTCGGAATGGTTCTGAGCCTCGCCTCCTGATAGCTCCGTATTAGGTGGTGCCATCGCGTCCGGCGTCGAGGCCATGGCCAGCTGCCCTCTGCGGGCTCGTGTTACCAGTCGCTTGCGCCGTTGCTCCGGCGACGGCCGCCCCTCGCTGTCGCTGCCGACGCTTCCGCTGCTGCCCCCGTCAGAGTCCGCTGCTGCGTCGGCGGCTGGGAATCCCATAAATCCCGTCAGAAAATATTTCTCCAGGCGCGACGAAGCCAGTTCAGCCGCGTCCGTTCCGTCGTCGTCGCCGGCGTCTTCGGCTCCCAGCGACTCCAAACCTTCACTATAGATTGAACTGCAAGTATCCGAGAATGAATCCATATCTTTCCCTGAATTGCTACCTCCTAAACCGAAGAAGAAGTACTTCTCTAGCTCGGAGGCGGAGGTAGGCCGCGACTTCCGCCCCCGGGCGTCGGGCTCTCGTTCTACCTCGCTCTCTTCGCAGCTCTCCTCCACTATGGTGTGCAGCGTGAAGTCGATGGCAGTTCTGTGGTAGCCACGCAGCTCTTCCTCGCGGTCTGCATACGACGCCGCGACGCTCTCCGACACTCGCGCCTCGTCGCCCGACGACGAATCTTCCTCCGTGGGCGTCGTCGTCGCGAACTCTTCCTCGCGGTCGTCGATCTCCTCCACCCACGAGTCGTCGTCGGCCAGTCCTTCCTCCAAACATACTACGGCCGACAACGTCCCGGCGCCGGTCACCACGTGAACCACGTCCTCCTCCTCCGAGGCCACTGGCGTCGTGGGTGGCGGTTGTGGATCTCGGCGCGTCCTCGTTACCAGCGGTCTTTTCGCACTGCCAACCGCCCCCGCCGCCTCCAACGCTAGTGTGTAATACCCGGCCAACCCACCCCCGGTCCCTCCGCTTTCCTCCCAGTTGGTGTGCCGCACAACGACGTCGCCGGGCACGAGCGTCGTCGTCTCGCTCGTGACGACGCTGACCGGCTTGTAGCCGGCGTCCTGCGTGATCATGACGAGGCTGGTGTAGCGCTCGCCCACATGGTGCGACTGCCGCGAAGCGCCGGGCCCGACTGAGCCGCCAGGCGCCGCTCCCGGCTCTTCTGCGCCATCTGTCTGCGCGCCGTCTAACTGCGCGGCGCCGACAGTCACCTGTTCGGGCTCTACAGGTGGCTCGACTCCCTCAACCTCAGGCTCGTCCTCGTAACTGTTCACTTTGACATCATCACTTACATCAGCAGAAGTCCCTTCAGCGTCATCCTCTTTCACAGCGTCCACTTCTCCTCCTTCTGAAAGTGTAGCCATGTAAGATGCGTCGTCTTCTATTAAGACGTCGCTGGAGGGTTCATCCAGCATCTCCTTAACTTTTTCCACGTTATTAATATCAATTTCCTCATTCACCACGACCCTTGGGCTCACATCGATTTCTCCGTCGAGCACTTCATTATTTATAACGTCTACTTCTTCACCGACTAAATTCTTTGATTCTCCTTCGACGTTTCCACTGACACTGTCTCCTGTTTCCAGCTCTATGTTTCCGTCGACTACATGTTCAGCTGACACTTCTATGTTTCCACACAACTCGTCGCTAGTTCCTACTTCGCCGTTCTTATTGACCTCGTCGTCAGTGTCCACTGCGGCTTCATTATTCACCTCGTCGTCAGAGTCTACTGCTGCTTCATTATTCACCTCGTCATCAGTGTCTACTGCTGCTTCATTATTCACCTCGTCGACAGCAGTGTCCACAGCGGCTTCCTTATCCACCTCGTCGCCAGCGACTGCTTCGACGTCCCTACTCACCTCATCGCCAGTGACGTCATTTACTGCGTCTATTATAACAGCATCATTTATTATAGATTCAGTATCAACTTCCTCACCCTCAATTTCTGCAGCAGTAGCCACTTCATTGACCGCATTCAAAATAATTCCATCGTCTTCGCCAACCTCCTCTCTCTCCACAACTGCGGCGACTTCGTTATCCGGCTCAATTTTGGCAGCGTCTTCGTCTACCAATATTTCTAAATCCGCTTCACCGTCGTGCTTCACTGTTTCGATATTTTCACTCGATGTTGAATCTTCTCCCTCTTTCACCACTACAGTTTCCTCACTGTGACACGCATCATCCGTGCTTTCTTCGACGATTTCGTTTACTTCTTGTTCGGTGTTCTCGACGTCCTGTTGGTCCTCTTTACACGGATCCTCTTTTGTCTCTCCCTCGTCCTCCGGAGAGTCTTCGGACCGTGGCGTGGAATTGTGACCTACATCGCAACTCGTCGACTCTAGTCGACGCTCAATCACACAATCTGCCGCGACAGACTCGTTTGATGCGAGAAGTGATTGGTCTGAGGAAATTGAGCTCACGGTGGCGCCGCGTCCATCGTGACCCCGACGTGTCGTGTTTTCGCTGAACAGACTTTCCAGAGAAATGCAGAGCGGTGCGTTACCGGCCGAATTCCCGCCGCCTGCCGCCGCAAGAGCCACCTGGCGGGCATCTTCGCCATCACCTGCGATTTCGCATAGTTCCGCAACTGTCTCACAGATAGCAGCACCACCCGCTTCCGAGACAACTTGCAGCGGTTCAGAAACTTCGGTCTCCAAGAAGTTATTAACACCATCACAGACACTATTTTCATTTTCAGCAGTAACAGAGATATTATCTACGTCTTCAGCAGCATTCTCATCGACTTTCTGTGCCTCCGACTCATTTATAACTTCTGGAATTTCAACTATCGCACTTTCACAAGATTCGACAGTATTATCTGTCGATTTTTCACACACCACGTTATCACTTTCCGACGGAATCCGAGTTTTTGGTGAAAACTGAACAGGGATCGGGGAAACTCTCGCAACGCAGCCGTCAGTTGGTGCTCCTTTGTCCGCGTACAGATCAGGTAGTTTAGTGGGTGGGAGGCTTTGTTCGTCCAGACGCCGCACGTATTTGAGCACTACAATCCCACCGGAGTCATCTTCATCGCCGGAGTCGTCGGATTCCGACAGTTCCCTAGGCACGTGATGATTGAGATCGACGCCGGGTTGTTCCTGTTCCGCCTCGTGGCTTCTCTCCTGAAGAGGTTCGTGGCGCAGCAATACGATTCCGTCGCCGTCGATCGCGTCGGCGGCGTCCTCGGAACACGGTAGCTCGTCGGAAACGCCACTACTCTCAGCCTCGCTGTCGGAATCTCCTCCGCCGTTAACCACGAACGTCGTGGAGAAAGGCGCGTCGTCGTCGTCGCTGCTGGAGGCGACCCCGAAGTTGTAGGTGCCGGTGGCTTCTGCGTCGGACTCCTGGCCGCTGTCTTCCGACGACGTGGAGCCGAGCCTTTCGCGGGGCAGCAGGGACATACACGGGCTTTCCACCTGCTTCTCGTCGTCTGCGGCGGCGTCTTTCTCCTCATGCGCCTGGACGGCCTGGTCGACCTGGTCCGGTTCGGGTCGCTCGTCTCTGGCGACCACGGCGTCTCGGCCTTTGGCGTCGGAAACAACGCTGAAACCTGAATCGCTCTCCGCTCCGTCGCACACCGCCACCTTCTCCTGGCGAATGAATATCTCCTGTTGCGGAGGCGGCTGCGGCGCCGAGATAGCGACGACGGTGCTGCCGCCGGGTGAGATAAGGCCCGAGGGCCACCACGGCCCCACGAGTCGGATGCGGACGCCCTCCTCCATCGGCCACACGGGCACCGGGTACGGTACTGGCACGGGTATGGGCACGGGCACGGGCAGCACCGTCGCGGACCCGCACGCCGCGCACAGGGGCCCCCCTCCCCGGGCCCCCTCCTCGCGGGGGGCGGCGACGCGCGGCGGCGGGGGGAAGCCGGACTCGAAGTAGTCCCAGTCGCAGCCCGCCGACGAGCTGCTGCTCACGTCGTCCTCCTCCTTGGACGACGACTCCTCCGAGCTGATGAACACCAGCTTGTAGTCCTCGCCGTCCGGAGGCAGCAGCAGAGGCTCCGAGTCCTGGTGGCTGCGGGTCACCTCGGTCACTCGCACGCTCTCCACCACGCGGGAGCTGCGCCGGGGCCCGCGACCTGAAAGCCACACTCTTCATCTCCACTCAACAGCTCATGCTTAACACTAGCCCGTCACCTGCAATCTTCAAGCCCATAACCATGCAATTCAGTCCCACATTAGTCAGGCGCGTTTGCTTACTTGGCACAAGCCGACGACTGGATTTCCTGCGTCTCTTGCTATCGAAACGGTTAGTTTATTTTTCTGTTTATACAAGTCTTAACTGCACCGAATTCCGTCAAGTATACAGGATAGAATTATAGGGTTTCTGAATCCCTGTGTAACTATGGAATACAACTGAATTTAGTCTGTAGACGCGCCTGGGATGACAGTTGCTGAGAGAATGACCCTGATGCCGAAGCAGTTCTTCGCGTGTCTTAAAGGCGTGAAAGCAGTTCTGGTATAAATAGCAAGGCCTTTCCGGGGCTTCCTAGGCTAGAGGTTTCCTAGCGATCAATGCTTAACTTAGCCTTTCCTTCCTCTTACCCACCTTAAGAATAGACGCCAAGCGTTTGAATCTTTTTGTAAGGAAATCTTAACATGGGTAAGATCGGAAATAACAAACAACTAAATGACGTTGCGTTCATCAAATTTGGAACCTCAAGTAGTGTGATTCAGACTGCACTTACGATATCAAAAATTTATACCTGCAGGTCGCACAAGCAATGAGACCGAATCACGCCAGAAGTGGATCCATATTTAAGGATCGAACGTCATGTGCTACAGTTTAATAAAAGTTTGTATAATTTTTTTCCCTGATGGATAAACTGTTATATTATTTAATTCGCCCTCTTTGCTTGCTCATCATGCTCGTATTAACTTCCTTCATTCCAGATTAAGCCACACGATATGAGGTTCAAAAGTTAAGGAACGAAACGTTGACTGCTACTCTTCAATAAAAGTTTATATAAAATAGAATAAATCAAAAATCTGAGAATATCATCAACTACAAAGACGGCCGTAACCGCATCTGGACGCATGTGTAAATCTATTAAAAATATTACCCAGAATTTCCACAAATCTGGACCAAGCGTTGGCTAGATCTTACATAAATGCTGTTTGCTGACACATTGGTTGGACTTTTTAATTTTTTCTAACAACCGAGCAGTCAATTACTGAAACTAAGATATTGTCCTCAGTAAATCATGAATTTAAAAATTTAGATTTAAAATTTATAATATTAAAATTTTTATTTACAACTACATATTTCAATAGACGGAAATTCAAATCGTAAGAAGTTATTCTAAACATTTACATTGTAACTGGCAGTGATATTTACCAATATGTGATGGAGAAAATGCCAGATAATTTATTAATTACAAACAAAAATTACTTGCACATTATAATATGGGCAATCCGTGGACCACATCAGGTGTGCAGTACACGGATTTTGCAAGAAACGTAGTGTTAAAATGATTGGCAATTAATTAATTAACCGACTTCTTGTCCACCATATATTGTAATAAGATTCTTTGTTCCAAGACTAGTAAAATTATATTGCGAACAAAACTACTAGTTTTCTCATTGTTCGTCGACTCGGGCAGTTTGAAAATAAATATGGAGGCACAGCCCGGCGGTTTCTGTATAATCCGAGATTCTTACGAGAAACCTTCCATACTTGAAATATAACAGCGAAACCTGCGAGCTCGAGACTTTTGTTCTGGAAGTGGCTCGTTTAACGTACGGACCATTTGAGATTTATTTCGTTACATGAACAAGTTAACACGAGTTTTTATTGGACTACCTGCTAGGAAACCCCGCAGTGCTCTCTCGCAAGCGGCGACCAAAGCCCCAGAATTAATCTGCAACACTTTCCCCGACTGTGACTCGGAATTTTACAAATGGATTAGAAGCCTTCCAAATATGGCACTAAAAATAAATGGATGTTGAAACTTCTTAAATCAAGTTGACGAACTGAGGACGGATTGGCTATCCTCAGTTTTGGTCAATAAAATAATTCCTTTTCTGTTAGATTTTTACCAGGCTTATAAAACAACAGCCGTATATAAATCTACTTCAATACATAAATGAATACATCGATAAAATTAGAAATATATTTTAATAAATTAAGAAATGAGAACATATTAATAAACGAAGCACGATATGTAGCTACTGTTTTGGAGGTGTAAACAAAGTTATTTTTATAAATTTGAATATAATTTTCTCACCAATTTTTTATCCACAATTTGCAGCTAAAACAATTATAAATGTTAATTGCCACTACATAAATTATATTCATAATTATATATACATATATTTGCACCTGAAGAAAGTATATTCAGGCTAATTTTATTACACGATTTGAAGGTTTTTAACAGTAGTGGATTTAATATATGATTAGCGTTTACCGGGTGCTCCATTGTCTGATATTAAGAAGATTTAACTGAAAATATACGAAAGAGAGAAAGAAGACGGCATCAAAGCAGGATTAGAGAAGCTGACCAATGTTTTGAACTGTAAAACTCTCTGCTGGCCTTTACGTTCATTTAATTATTTCCGCTTCATACCGTCTTCATCCTTATAAATTTATCATCTTAATCTTTGCGTCCTATAATTTCTTAAAACCCGACAATGATTATAATATATCAAGCATCTTACACAAAAGCCATTTTAATGAGATCATGAAACATATTTTAATAAACAAGAAATTTATTATGAAATTAATATTTTATAAGTTATTTACAGGCTGATAACTGATTGAAATTGTGACTGATATTCCTACATATCACATTTGAGAATAAGGTACAGCAAACTTAATTAAATACAATCGCACGATTGGAAAAATATGATATTAAACCTGGCGAACATTTATTTATAAATAATTAGCTTATAAACTTTTAAAGTCTACAGTTTTTATATGATAGCATCAAGGTGCGTATAATTTAAAACAAGATTTTCTGGCAAATGACGTTAATACGACGGACATTCAATAATTAAATTACGTTAATACGACGGACATTCAATAATTAAATTGATATAAAGCGTATTTTTGAGGCGTTGGAAACTTTAATGACTTAAAATTGTCATCATTGGGATGAACCTAGAACACATGACGTGTCAAGATAATTTTTTTTTGTAGTTGTCGTATTCAGTCCTAAGACTACAACCCACATCCACCCTAATCCTTGGCCTTCCTCCTCTGTTCTTACCCCACAAACTTTCATCTAATACTAATTTTACAAAACGTGACCTATTAATCTATCCCATAACTTTGTCTACGTCCTCCAAATTGTGACTAAAATTTAAAAACCATCAGCTAGCATGTTTTGTTGCGGCATTATAAGATATTAATAATTTTATTAGATTTTATTTCATGCAAACGGCTGTTACATTATACAAATTACATAAATTAGTCATCTATACCAATAAATAAAATTTAAGTGTGTGTCTGTCCGTATGTTTGCCTCGAATAGGCTCCGAAACGAATCAACGGATAATAATGAAAATTTGAGGGTTTAAAAACAGGGAATTTAACTTAAATATTCGTGTAAATTTCATTTTGATAACGATATTGATATAATATAAAAATAAATATTTATTCCCTGGGAAGATTTCTTGGCATTCGTGCGTTAGAATCTCCAAAAAGGGAATGTAGGTTGCCGCCTGTACTCATGATCTGTTTCTTACGAGACGCCTCAATGGATTCGAATGAAAATTTCAGGGATTGATACAGGAATTTTTACTTAAATTTGCGTGTGTTCCATTTCATAACCTTACAGAGTTCAGAAGACATTATGTCAATATTTATAAATCCATTGAATTGCCGCGTGAAAACCAACTGCGAGTTTAAAAGTCTTAATAGGTGTTCGTATACCATAAAAATAGTTTTGGCAGAATGAGACAGGGAGAGAGCTATTTCACAGAGCATCTATCGTTGCAAACGTGTGAAAGCGTGAATTGTTCAAAACAAACTGCGAGTTATAAGGTTTACCGTGAAGCGATCATAAATATATGATAACCTACTTTCGTTTTTAGGGTAAAATAAAAAGAGGTATTCCCGCGCGAACGAAGTCGCGGGCATAGCTAGTCAAAAATAAAAATCTTAGCTCTGTAGATGTAATGTATTGACCGATTTTAAAGCCTCACAAAAATTTGTCATGAGTTTGGTTGGAGAAATATATTGTCGACTTGAAACTTTCGAATGATTTAATTTAAACTGACATGTAAAGTTTATTTGCAGTAATATTTTTGTAGTTAGAGGAAATATTTGTAATATAATTGGTGTTATTTTTGATAAAGAATATTGACAAAATCACAAGGATGTGGTACGGATGAGCCTCGTTCTTTATATCAGAGACGCCTCCTTCGTTTTTTTAGAACCGGTTCGCTTGAATGGACGTAACGTTACAGATTTATTTCCTTACCGTAATGTCTTGATACGAGCTCTTTCTTTTTATTGGATTACCGGCTCGGAAACCCCGCAGTGCTCTCTCATGAAGCCGAGACAAATCTGCAACACTTTCCCCAATTGTGTCCCTGCAGTGTTATGTAAAGTTCCCGGAGAAGCTGCAGCTGCTGCTGCTGCGGTCTCGTAACGGTACCACACCAGGGAAAGTGTTCCTTCCTTGTGTACATCACCTGTGACAACTTCTGCTTTGGAACAGATATTCACGGTCTGTTTTCACTATGGAACTGAACGAAAATACAAAGATGTCTATATACAAACTACCGAGGTTTCCGGAATTGCTGGTGTACTTATTTGTATTAGCGAAGTACAGTATTTAATTTGAGAATAATCTTCTCCCACTGACACTATGGCCCTCTAAGGACCTTGGCCTCCTTCATTATAACTGCCCAGTCTTTTGTCTCCACATCTTGACCTTCAGCTGTCTCAAATCCTCTTCAACCCCATCCATCCATCTTAGTCTCTGTCTTCCAATTTTTTTCTTTCCTTCAGGTTTGTCTTCTAAAATTCTTTTAGCTATTCTTCCTCGTTCCATTCGCCACACTTGCCCTACCCATTCCAACTATTCCTTTTCGTATCCCGTATCAGAACCCTTGTTCCCTTAGTTCTTGATTTGTTCTTATTCTTCACATATTCTGCTCCTGCACTGCTCCATATTTATTTCTTTGTGTTTTCCTTTCCCGAGCGTTCGAAGCGAACTTATTCTTCTCTCACAAAGTCCAGGTCTCACTTCCAAACATTACTATATGTTTCAATATTAAGGAGCGAAGGCTTTCCCGGTGAATTTGATTCAAATATAATTCTCGGGTTTCAACCCGGGTAAAAGTTTGTACACACAACGTTTCGACGGCAAGCTCCGCCATCGTCATCAGGTAGACTGTCAGGTAGAAACCCGAGAATTATATTTGGGTTTCAATATTGTCTTACAAGTTTTAAATACAGCAATTCTACTCACTGTCTTAGAATTAAAAACTTTTTTAAGCGAGTAATATCATCTATTACGTGCTATTATCCCCCCTCGTATCTCTTCACTTAATAGATTTTTGGAGGTAATTAATGTACGCAATTATTTAAAATTATTAACCTTCACAAAGTTTTGACCATCCAGTCTTATTACGGATACCTGGTTTGGTTCTAGTAATTCTCATGTATTTTTTTTATTTTCATTTATAAATTATCCTGTCTTTGATAGCC
This sequence comes from Eucriotettix oculatus, assembly GCA_034510155.1. Classification (NCBI taxonomy): domain Eukaryota; kingdom Metazoa; phylum Arthropoda; class Insecta; order Orthoptera; family Tetrigidae; genus Eucriotettix; species Eucriotettix oculatus. Next base: position 13,827,722 of record CM067382.1, read on the forward strand.
CAAGACTATGACCGATATGAATTACACGACTCGCAAATTAATAGAAGAATATTCAAAATGGGGATTAGACATAATTATGAACAAGACTGAATACATGTGTAACAGGACCTAGAAATTGAAAATGGACAACAAATAAAACGATTGAATGAATATAAATATTTGGGAATAAAAGTATCACAAAAGAGCACACGGGATGAGGTGATGCAAAAAAGAAATGTACAGGGCAAGAATGCTATAGCCATGCTAAATAGCATTTTATGGGACAAAAGTGTTACGAAACAACTAACAAAGAATATATCATACGATTGTAAAAAATATAACTGATGGGGCGGAAGTCCGGCCACTAAAAGAACAAATGGCCAAAAAGTTAACAGCGACCGAAATGGATTTCTGGAGGATGACGGTAAGCAGATCAAAAATGGACAGGATACCAAACACAAAAATTAGAGAAATTATGGATGTGAAACACAACATAATTGATGACATAAGAGACAAACAACAGATCTGGTTTGGACACGGTCAAAGGATGCCAGAAACAAGGCTACCGAAACAAATTCTACAATGGAAGCCGGAAGGAAGAAGGATACAAGGCAGACCCAGAAAGAGCTGGATTAGTGGCATCAATGAAGGAATCCGAGAAAGAGGAATAGAAGAAAATTTATGGAAAGACAAAGAGGAGTAGAGTTTGGGAATTGGAAGACCCTAGACGTTATAAAATTATATATATATGTATATAATTGTCTTCTGCCAAAGCAGTCATTGAGTGAGGTTCCATGAACAGCTAAATTTTTATACCTGAAGAAGTCTCAAAAGAGAGACAATGCGAAGTATATTTCAATAATTAATAAAAACTGACAAAGGTTGTTTCAACTCATTTAACGTATATATAATTGTCATATAAACTATTTATTTGTATTTTAAAATATTTTAGCAGACTTTATTATAACTCAATAAGATACTTTATCAGTAAATAATCATCGTTTCATTTCAACTTGGCTAACACGGTCGTTAGATTCACCTTTTTTTTTAAAGAGTTTAGTATTTGGTCAAAAGGTAGTTATTATCGGACAGTATACAGTCATCAAGGCACTGATGCTGGAGACTATAACAACCACAGACTCTGCGTCCCAGAGAAAGTTCCTCCATAATAATAATGGTATGTTACAATAACTTTAAAATTAGAATTAGCCATCTCTTAAATTTATAGTTCATTTATACCTCTAAAGTCAGTAATATAAATAAGTAAATTAAATTATATATTTTTAATATTTTCCAGCCGTATTGTGTAAAGTATGGTTTTTTAATGAAATACAATTAGTTAAAATTCAGATTACTTTTTCTCTAGTGAAAAACTGTAAATAGCAAATTTAATGATTAATATAAATTTATAAAAGTGGATTCTAAGGTTTGGATTCAAAATTTGAGTGACGGCATTAATTATTTCCGCTGAAAAATATGGTGCTTGACAGGGTAAAAAATCTATATTTAAAACAATAGACTCTAGGCGCTTTGTAATGGTTTTTAAATGGGACCGTTCTGGCCTTCAGCGAATGAAACCAGAGAAATATAAAAACGTTAGCGCAAATTACAAGTCAATAATGAACGGTAAACCCTTACCCGCAGGACCAGGAAGGGCTTCAAGGTCAAATCGGATCTCTTTTGCAAAGAACTATAGATCGGAAAATTTTCTATTAGTGACAGTTTCAAAGCTCTGAAGTTAACAAAAAAGAAAACAGACAAGACTCAGGTTTTCATGTTAGGAAAAGAAAAATCATGCATTTTAATTAAACAATAAGTAAAATAAAACGTTACCGTAAATAGTTGTTATCTCTTTGCAAATATCACACAAATGCAATTAATTGTCGTAACCACACGAGGCAAATAATTTATATCTGCGAAAATAAATTAGATTCACACGGAGTTTTGTGCACAGATAGTTTTCAGAGTCGATTTATTTTCGTCGGCACAATTAACCTCCCATTTCGTAAAACGAAAGCGGATTAAATTGGCAGCTGAAATTTGCGACCGCGTCTAATAAAGGAACTATTATCCCGGCCGTAACATTTTTGACAAGCAACGGCGAACAGGTATAAATGATAGAGTTGTTTAAATTAATAAACTCAATCGTATCTGGACACTCAATCTGGTCAAAGGTTAAGGTCGCTGCCAGAACAAAGTAAAAGGAAATCATAAATTAACTCCGGATTTTAAGTGGACTTTTATTTTTGGCGAACAGGACAAGGGAATTAACTTCGACAACCTTGTTACTCGCTATTACACGTGTTACAGGTTCTCATTACCAAGTGCTACGCTCACGAAATTTCAAGAAATGCTGGTAGGAACGACATGTAATTGTTTATATTATAAAAGATGAAATGCGTTGTTTAGTAAATAAAAAGTAATACATGTGTGTGCCCTGGTCTTTATCTAACGCGCCTCAATCATCTGCACAGCGATCTGTAATGTAGGTTCCGTATGTGTTCCTATAAAATTCATCCGACGAGTTCCACTGAAAGTTTCTGTCAATATTTGAAAGATTTAGGTTTCCTTTTAGTTCAAAAACGTCACAACCTAAACATATATAGAACTTATAATAGAACAGATCATAACCTCACATCGATTGTCAATCGAGATGCTTACTTATCTGTTGAGCAGGAAATAATACTTAATATTAACTTTATTTTTATTTAAGCAATGTCACTTTTTAATTAGTTAATAAATATGCAAAACGTTTTATAAGACACTGTACAGATGATCGAGGCTCCTTATATGAAGACCAGGCCCGCACAAACTCAATTTTATTTTTCGTAGATATAAATCTACACACGTTATTTAACGCTAATCAGACCGAAGAGATAGTTCAACTATCTTCTTCATATAAATATAATTGAGTGGTTTAGTGTATTTTTGTGCATGTGTAAAAATATAAACGCGGCCAAATTTTGTACACGTGTTCCTTGACACTGGAAGAAATGACTGTCGAGTTATGACACTACTACCACCGCTAGGGACGGAGTGGGGAGGGGGACGGCAATTAGAAATGTTTATAAACGGCCGATATTTGCACGTGAATAAGTATATTTAGCTGATAGTGAGATTGATAGAGTTTCTACGTAAGTTGTTTGTGTTTTATTTTAACACCATCCTCCATGGGAGGGGATTATCCATAGTGGTGTGATTTTAAGGGGGTTTCTTAAAAATAAGGCGGAAATATTCGAGCATCGTGTCGAATCCGTGGTTGTGGAAGTTGCTGGGCTCACTTCTGACATTCAACATTCAATATTTGAAGTAGATCAGCACCAGGGTGGGGAAGTAAGGTTGAAGATCTATTATATAAGAAATGTTAAAATAATCCAGATTGAAGCAAGTGTTTTTGGTTCGATTTTTAACTTTAATGTACTAGAAGTATTCTCCAGTCTTTCAATGTACTGCAGGTATATTTGACTGTTGTACGGTATCGGGAGTAATTTTGCGAGCCTCAACTAACTGGAGAATTAATTTTAAGTAACTGTGTTTACTAAATTCGATATTCACATACCGACAGTTACTTTGAGTTCTCAAGGAACACGTGTACAAAATTTGGTGGCATATTGCTATGTTGATTTATGGCACCAGTAGATTTCTTTCTTCGATTTAGATGTCACAGCGGTGATTATGAGGAAATACAGCTCTCGTAAAGTGGTGGAGCGTGAACTAGTAAATTTTCAAAAAATGTGACACATTCACTGATGGTTTAATGACGCGTTGACAAAGAGATTACTCTCGAATTAAATACTGTATCGGGCTAATATAAAAGAATACAGGGCAACGCCGGGCACCTAGCTAGTTACTTAAAATCAAATAAAAACATATTTAAGACACATTTAGGAAGTAATTTCTCCACAATGATATTTCTCATATCTATAATCGGTTACAATTTTCTGATTAAAAAAATACTCGGCATCTTTGCTTTCACGCATTGCGAAACACTTAATCGAAGTACGCAGAAATGCTTTTGAAATGAGTTTCACTCGTTGAGATAATCGTTATGAATCATCGTGTTTATTGAACGCACAGATCCTTTATAGCCATCAAGACAATGCTGCTCATTAAAAGATATCAAATTAATGGAAGAAAAGAATTTCGTGGACCTGGTTAAAAGCGTACAATGGCGACAAATTACTGAATTAGAAACTAATAAGAACTCCACTGCAAGGTGCAAGCGAGGTTTACTTTGTACCGACTAAAGCATTTATCATTGTCAACGTCTAACAAATTGCTTAAGAATTATAGCTTCCGCTACAACAAGTAATTAAGCGACAAGTAATAAAGGGTAATTTAATGTGCCAATAAGATAAACTGTTGTTGTCGGACTTGTAATTACGTTTTGCACAAACAGAGGCAGTGTAAGCGTGTAATGATTAGTTGAATTCAGAATTTTGGTTCCTTTTTGGTCCGGACGACGATGAAAATGAAAGCTGGAAGCAAGTCCTGGGGATGTAAATGTTTTAAGTCAAATTTTAAGTGTTTCAAGAGCATCAAGTAAAATATAAAAAAACTGTTTAAGTTCGCATAATAATTGAATATGTATTGACAATGAATTAAATAAAAATTAACGACCCGTTAAACAACTATAAAAATTTTGTACAAGAATTTAAAATCTAAAAAAATTAAATGGTGAAACTGCTTTTGTTAGTTTCATATTTTGGTTAATCTTTGATTTTTTTTATATATTTATTCCTGTTACTTAAGTACGTTTTAAAACGCCTAAGGACTGAAAATTTAAAAATATAAAACTGAACAAGTTTCTATTATTCAAATTCAACAAAATTTCAGAGTAGGAAATTTCTCGTGACAACCAACCATATTTTTTTTTAGGAAAATAAAGGCCATATCGAAGAAAATAAAAATATACCATATAGAATTTAAAAAATTATAACATTTATTACAATTATATCGATGGCGGTTAGACGAATTGATTTTTAATTAAGGAGACCAATTATCCTTATCTGTAATTCTTTATTCAATAAAAAATTAAATCAGAAATGAAGCTTTGGATAGTCTAAACATTTTCAATAAATCGAAATTAATCAGCACGCAAAAAAAATTAAATACAACAAATGAGGAGAGCCAATAAACATCGCCCTAAATCAACAAGTTAATAGGAAGAACGAATTGAGGAAGAATACCAGTTGCGAAATTTGCATGTTGGAGAAAAAATGTTTGGTGAATTGATTAATCTGCTAAAATGGCGGACTAGCCGAGAGATTCAATTTATTTGATTTTTTATTTAGCAAACAAATCCATATAAAGATAATTAAACAACATTTATTACTAAATTTATAGCATACAACAATGACAACTCGCATTATATTTAACGTTCCATCCTTCAATGTACTATTTTCGTTAATATTTTGCATGCATGGGATACTAAACTAATTGTCCTGTGCTTATCGCATCTATCAGCCCCAGTCTTCTTTGGTATGGGTATAGTTGTTAGTATTTAAATTAAATTGGTTTAAATTCTTAATTAATTATAATCTTTTCGTCTTATATCTAACCCATTTCTTTAGAAGAATCGTTTTGTAATATTTTCCGGTTTCTAGGATGTAATTTTATGTCGAGAATTTGCTACGAGCTGAACCACTGAAGCGATCACCTCCCAAAAGCTTTCACAAACTGTCACCCAAGACTCCGATGGCGAAACTGTCACACCTCACGGTCACCATCAAGGATTTCACGAGCCCACAGCTGAAAAAGAACCGATTCGCCTTTTACCGGGAGTAGAAAATGAATGAATAAATACCGTTAATAAATTAATGATGGGTCGTCAATTAACTGAAACTTGGTAGCAGGTTTCATTGCCGTTCACCAACTTCTGTTCTCATGCAAGACACAAACCTCGCGGTTCTTACTACGATCTAATAATCATCGATTTTATAAGTTTAAATAAGGCCAAAAACAGACCAAAAAATTAGTAAAACATAAACTCTAATTTAAAAACAACTATATGTTTCGGTCCTGATCTGGACACTCCAGATCTTGATTTTTACAAAGAGGCACTGCAACAATTATTGATGGAACAGGATGATCTCAGAATCCCTCAGACAATTCGACTGGAAACTTCATTCATTAAGTTACAGTTTATTGATCTCTGTATGAATTTTTCTCGTCTGTTCACCATCTGAAGTAACTGACTGACCAGCTAATGTACCATTTACACCATTCTTGCTCTCCGTTTTAATAATCAGGTTTTGAGGAATATTCAGACTGCATTCACTTGTAAGAAGATCTGAATGAAAAGGTGATTGCAGTGATAGGTCTACAATCTCTGCAAGTGAACAAAGAAAACGGTTTCCCGTGACGCTCCTCAGGAAAACCAAACCCACGTTTTCCATCCACCGTTAAACGAGGTCCTGTCTCCACGTGCAAACGGATTGTGACATCTGAGCAGACTCTAAATAGGAATAGACAAGGAGGGTACAATACAAATTATTTCTGCTTACAATTTGCAACGACACCCAAGCCTTTTGAATATGCTAATTAGTGTGTGAATGTGTTTAAAGGACCATCACATTTAAATACAAAGAGATTAGTTCCTGTGTACTAATTAACACGCAATGGCGCTAGCGTTTAAAGAATAAAAAAAATATTAAACGTAAAATTTAGCACAATAAGAAGGGCAAAGACATAATTTTAAGTTATATTTCAAAAGTATAGGAAATAAATAAGCAATTTCTATTACCACCAGGTTAATATTTAATTATAACCGTAAATGTTTTCAAAACCAACAAGTCCATTAATTGGATTACTAACATATCTATCGAAGCCCTTCGCATGTAAAATACTTCCAGATTGATTTGAGACATTAACAGTTTGTTCTTAGCATTTCAAGATTAAAAATGCACGTAACTTCTGACAATAATAATATATTTAGTCAATTCCCAAGTCATTCTGGTCCGTGTACCATAAAATAATCTCTAGAATATAAAAAAGTTTGTTTGAATATTTTTTATACAAATTTAAACTCGGGGACCAAATTTAACACAGAGAATCAAAAAAGATCCGCCATATTTAATATCGCACAATACGGCGACTATTTGTTTACTTTCTGTTAAGCCTGACTCAAGAGATTACTCATAATTTTACCCAATTATAGTCTGCAATACTAACCCTAGCATAATAAAACGGCAAAATAAAAGAATTTTTTAAATACGAAAAATTTTATGTTGGTAGTGATTCAATATAATTCACCAAAATATGTAATTCAAAGTGTTTTGGACCTTATTTTATAATGATCGGAGTAAAAGTGATGTTATTTATCTGGTTTAGTTTCCAAATTTTGCAAAAGACCTTCAAATAATAGGTTTTCCAGTTTTAAAACTGAATTTAAGTTTAACTGATATCAAGTACAAACTAAGGGGATTGTGTAAGGTAATAAACACCTTATTTCGATTTTAAATTTGGAAAGAGGCTTTGAATAATGTGTGTATGGCTATAGATATTACTAAGTTTTGTTGCGAATACAATTTATGATTTTAAGCTGTCGATATAAAGGTCCATATCTACGAAAAATAAATATTCAGAGTCGGCGCCCTAGTTTTTATATAATTAATCATCACTGCGACTCGTAAAACATTTTCAATATTTATGAACAAATAAAAAGTAACATAACTTACTGTTATATTACTGGGAACTGTAAAATAACATTTATTTAACTAAACACTGGCACAGAATTATTAATTGCGACTTACGAAAAATTTTGGATTAATAATAACTAATTAAAAGGGTATCGTGTCTCAAAATAAATTTTAGTTCAATTTAAGCACTATTTCACGCTAAACAGAAATTCAATCACCTCGTTTAACAAGCTATGTGAGGTTATAAATCTGTGGAAAATTCTATGAATTTAGGATAGGACCTTTTGTGGCCTGAAAGGGAGGAGGGAGAGGAAGGACCTAAATTTTCAAAAGAACGACATAAACCTTATGTGAACTGAACTCAACAATACACCAAAGTTTCATGGTATAGGAACGCATATGGGGCAAACAAAGCTCAGAGCAGATGATTGACGTGGGACCTATTTGACATGAAAGGAGGGAAGAAAGAAATGTAAATCTTCAAAAGATCGACAGAAATCTTCTCTGGGGTGATCACCGCTAAACGCCAAACTTTCATGGCAATGAGATGAATGATATGAGGGGAAATAGTATAGGTCTCAGTGTGTTAGAACAACCCGGGTAAATAAATCCTGTAGCCCCGTCGCACATATATATGGATTTATGAATTCGATGGACTTTATACTGCTTCAAAACCAAAGAGGATCCTACTAAGTTATAGTAAAACTCTTAATGAGTTATAATAAATTATATGCCTTGAAGAATGTTTGTTTATTCTTATAACTCCTGAACTTATCTAGGCAGTGGAAAACTCGACTACTAATATGTTCAATAGGTCTTATAATCACTCAGATTGCAAGTCAAGCAAAGATGCTAAATTTAAAGTGCGGTATACAGTCTCTGGCCTGGACGTGATATTTTACATTCCACATATCCTTTTAATTTTATTTAAATTTAGGACAACATTCTTATATAATTATGACAATGCGGGAAACAAAACGTATTCCTGTTCGGCTAGAGTGAGCAGAGAATTGCATTGTGTGTTAACCTTTCGGAGCAGAATGTGTTTGGCTTGGAGAGTAGCGGGGCACGATCCCGGTACCTAGAGCGCAGGTCAACGCTTTACTCAACCATTGCATTGCGTCAGGCCACACCTACGGGATCAAACTCACAGTTTTAACCTCAACTTATAATAAAAGTGGGCGTCGATTACGTGTCGAAAGAATAATGAAAGAAATTTAAATAGGAAGTCATATGTGGTAAGATCTGTTATCAGTTCGCTGCTAGGCATTAGAGAAATTAAATATCAGGTTGACAAACTGCAGACCATGACGAGTATATTTCAACGAATATGAACAGAAAAAAATTTCATCAGTTACAATATCTATTTGTAAATCAATAAATGGAAAAACAGCATAAAAGTGAGAAACAAATTGATATGAACTTCATTAACAGTAGTTATAACATGACGTTTCGTTCCCGATTTGGAAACTAATCTGATTTAAAGGAAATCAGATTTCTTTTTTAAAATTTTTGATTTCAATAAAACTATTTTCCGTATATCTGTATTAGTATTTTGCATTAATTTAATTATTTTACGTTTCTCCATAACATGGTTTTTATACAATTAGTTTTATTTGAACATATTTTAACGTTTATTAGCATATCGGCAATTTTCGGCTTTGTCTACGGCGGCAAAAACGATAGAACCATCTTTGATTCTTCCCTACGGCAACATGAGTATTTAAAGATAGACTAAGAATTTCTTTACCTAAGGTTATGACAAGATCGAAACTAAATTTAGAAGTTAGGAGAGGGAAAATGTCGACTGGACCTGAGAATCGATCCTAGAACGTGAACATTTTCTGTTTGAAAACGTAAAGGTTTTAGAAGATCTACCATATAGGACTTTCCAAAACAGAGTCAGTCAATTTTTTGCGTTCTATCTCAAGCGGTTTTGCCGCTTTTAAATTTTGCCGCCGTAGGCAGTCTCCTATTTTGCCGTCCGCCCGGAAAGAAGACGGTCTTGGTATTTATCTTGGATCATAGATACCATACAGAGTAGATTAATCTTCACAAAGTATAGCCATGGCTTACGGTGTCATAGATTGATTTTATTTATTACAAATATTTCTAAGCGACATTTGTATCAGCCTACTGCTGCGTTACAATGGAACCGTAGGAGAGAAGAGTTTCTTGAATAATTTTTGTTCCAAACGAGTAAAAATCTGAATTTAATAACAATAATTATGAATAAAATGCAAAGATTGGCCAAAAGTCTTAAAGAAAAGAATTTTAGAACGTTTCGTCTTCGGGACCTCTTTGGTTCTATAATTAAAATGACCTCATCATTTTTTAATATATCAAGTCAAGTTAATTTAATTATTTCACTTGTAATAATAAGTGTACATAAAGTACAATAAATGCCCAAAGGTCCAAAACACAAGAATTTTTGATCAAAATAAGGCTTTTCGTCCCTATATTTCGGGACTTATTCAGTTCGTTAATTAAAATCTTAACAGACATTTTGTGTTACTACCGCAAAATCCAAGGCTGAAATTGTTTTCTAATAGAGCGAATTTATATTGGGTATTTTATTTATAACTATCTATCTCTACGATTTTTAAATTAGATTTTTGTGTTGATGAACCAGTCCTAATAAAGCTATTCTTGTTTTAGGCATATACGACGGTAACCAAGAAACTAACGTACCATAATTTTTTTCATTGCCCCCAACAATGATATGAACGTGAAAATATCAATTCTTTTAAATTTTTGAAGAAAAGTTTCTGTTTCTTCTGACAGGTAGAGTAATTGCGGCAATGCGTCTGTAAGTGTTGTACGTTACAAGCTGTGTGTCGTCATTGAATCTCTCACTGCGGAAAGGGGAAGCGGTTGGAAACATTAAAAAACTTTATGGAGCATCAACAGTCAACAGAAGTATTGTTATTCGCTGGGCACAGAGAGTGAGGTCGTCAGAAATCGGTTCGGCAAAGGTCCAAGATTTACAGCCAACCAAGGCAGTCACACCTGACATGATGCAGCACCATTAATTGTGAGAAACATGTGTACACATTAACCAAACTCAAGAAGTGCTTCCAGCGACTTGGAAGCCGTAACATCCAAACTGACTGTTTTCTTCAACATGATAACGCTCGCCCTCACACAAGTTTGAGGACGCGGAAACGCATATCGAAACAGGGTTGGACACTTACCCAATTCAACTTACAGCCCTGAACTTTCACTTGCTTGGGTCATTGAAGAATGCCATTCGTGGGAGACAGTTTAAGGATGACTAATAGGCGACTCGCAACATTGAAGAAGTAGCTACGTGAACATAACATGAAGTAGCGACAGGTAATACCCGCCCTTGTGTCTCGCAGGAGATAGGCCGTAGAATGGGAAGGAGATTACGAGGAAAAATTATAAGTAAAGAAGAACCTTTCTTGTGTATAAGTTTCATAGTGTTCAGTAAATAATTGTTGCAAAAAAATAATGAGCTGCATTACTTTATTGGCCACCCTCGTAGTTTATGCTAATCGTGGTCTTCCATGGTGCATGAATATTACATCTTCAATCAACACTTCAGATTACTAAGGAAAACGCAATTTCCAATTTGTGGAATGCAATGAATCAGAGAAAGAGCTAAAATCGTATCAAGTACGGAGTAAACAATAAACGTCTCTCTTTTATTCCAACATCATAGCACATGATGTTTAATCAGCAGATAAGATAGCGAATGTGATGAGTCAACGAACGCAAACGGTAGTTGAATGAAAATATTAGAACTGCGCAACGAGAGAAAAAAACAGGAAACCGTAATTACTAATTTGTGTTGTTATTGTGGTATTCAGTCCTAAGACTTGTCTGATGCAACCCTCCATGCAAGCCCTTTCATTTCCTAATAACTAGAACAACCCACATCCTCCCTAATATGCTTAGCGTAATCCATCCTTTGCCTCCCTCTTCTGTTCTTACACCACACACTTCCCTCTAATGCTAATTTTACAAGACCCTCGTGTCTCAAAACTTGGCCTATTAATCTATCCCTTCTCTTGGTCAACATATTGTTCGCTTTTCCCCTATACCGTCAAAATATCCCTTCCCAATCTTAACACCCTTTGTTATTCCACTCTTTCCCAAACTACACCCCATTACCTTGGTTTTCCCTCTCTTATTCCTCATACTGAACTCTTTCTCCAGGGCCACGTTCATGCCATTTAATATGGTTTTCCAGGCCTTCTTCTGACTCCTACAATATCGTCGACAAAGCGTAAGGTTTTTATTTCTTCTCCTTGCAGTCGGATTAATTTTCCATACTCCGCTTTAACTTTCTTCATTGCCTGTTCTATATATAAGGCGACATGGTCCTTTCTTTATTACGGCTTTCTTTTCTTGGTCTTCTATTCTAATTACTGCCGCCTGTCTTGTGTAGAGATTATGTATTAGCCTCCTTTCTCGATATTTTATTCCAGTGCTCTCCTTAATAGCGTGTTCCAGTTCAAATTATCAAACGCTTTTTCTGACCGGTTTTTCATATCCTGTCTTCTAAAATTAATCGCAAAGTCAATATTGCTTCTCTTGTCCCTATATTTTTCCTAATTCCAAACTGATCTCTTAACTCGCATTTTATTTGACGTTCCTTTCTCCTATATACTAGTGACGTCATAATAATAACAATTCACTATTTTTTACTGTGTAAGTTTTATAAACTGGGTGTGTGTTATGTCGTCGGGGCTCAAATGTTAATAAAGGCAGCCGCAGTTTGCTCTCGCGAAGTTGGAAGAACGTAATGTTATGGTTGTCCTGGATATGACCGTGACGCCAGAGCTGCGCTGGAGCATGGTCGTCGGCTCGATGAAAGGAGTTTCTGGCACGGGGCAGTTGAGGAGAAAGTCGTTCCTGCTATCTCCACGGCTATCTCACGAAAACACGCGCCGCAGATAGTTGCTGTACATTAGACAAGCCATTTCTCCCAATATCCACCCACGCCCCGCGTCAGGGCAAAGTCGCTTCAACAACAACTAGCCACTTCAGAACCTAGTTCAACTAAACTACAGTCATTCCCTCTGAACGCGATAGGCGGAAACAAACAACCGACTAAATTCAAAGCAATTATTTTCACATGATACGATTATTAATTCCTTCTCCATACTCAAATATACTCGTAAAACCACATTTTATAGAGTATATATATATAATTTCATAATAAGAACAAAAATAATTTCCAAGAAATCTTCCAGGAGCATTAATATTTTTATTTACATTCATATTATATTAATATCATTTGCAATATATCGAAATTAAATATGCACGAATATTTACATTAAATCTACTTTTTTAAATCCTCAAATTTCCATTGAAATCCGTTGAGCCTATTCTAGACAGATACACTCTTAAATTTTATTGATTGGTATAGATGAAAGTGGATTATTGAGCCGAAAGCTCTTGAAAAAAAAAGACTTGATATTTAATTGTGTCAAATTATGTCAATAAATGAAGACAAAATTGGATATCCCATCTTTAATACCAACTTATAAAAAATAGCCAGTTGTTACAACATCAGTACTCGGTAATAGGTACTCAATTTCTCTGATTATTTTAATTCAATTCTGATTAATTTGACTAATTATATATATATACATATATCTAAAAACCTTTGTCATTATGTTTGTCCCAGCTATAAGCGTCCAAATTACTAGTCCGAATATGACCAAATCTCACGCAGGTGTTACTCAGGGCCCAAAGCTGCCCATGATCTTAAATTTTTTTAAATACTGAAGTTATAAATGTGAAAAAAGTGAAAAACTTTCTACGTAAAAGGTTTCGTGTCCCATGCGTACATCGAGATCTCTGAAATTCAAAGCACATTGCCTCTATTCTTGATTTAGAAATTTTGCGTCATAATTAACCTATCATTGACAGAAAAATAACTCCCTAAGAAATAATATTTTTCGCTCGACGATACGATATATACGTAAGTTACTTTTATTTTTCACGGCAGGTAAATTTTAATACTTCGTAACTGATCATTTGTTAGAAATAAATAAAATATTACGCATTTGATGGTGACATTCATAACAGGTAAAGTTATTCAAATAAATAAATTTTTATAACAACAATACAGTAAATATGGGGAAAAGGTGAGAAGGTCAACAACTTTTTGAAGGTTTTTTCGGCTTCTAGCCAAGTCTGTACTCAACTTGAAGAAACAAGTAAGGGCTTATTCTCTTTGTCCCACAGAGGTCAGTAGATATATTTATTTCCAAGGTGGACCAACCCCTGAGCTACAACACAATAAAGACTTAAATTTGGAACCCTTCCAACATTGAGTCCCTGTAGTTCTAAAGAATTTGGAGGACACACAATCCATTGGTAAGTCGATTGTCTACAATTTGGGTTATATGACCTTTCCTTCTCAGACCACAGGAAATGAGTCAAAATAACACCTCTCTGTAAAAAAAACTTTTGACCATATTTTTCCACGTTTTGAAAATGTTTTTGGGTGGTTGTCCACCTGTAGCAAAGTCCGTACTCACTGAGAACTATTAGTTGATATCCTTACATCAAAGCTGGACCGAACCCATCCCCACCTCCTTTGAGCTACAACACAAGACTTAATTTTGGAATAACTTTAGACCCCTGCAGTTCGAAAACTGAGGATTTTAGAAACTTTCTGGGGACACATGGTTGATTGGAAATTCGATTCTCAACAATTTTTAGTCATATGACCTTTTCTTCTCAGAGCAACGGAAATGGATCAGAGTGACACCTCACTGTACTACCATTTATACAACCTAGGATTGAAAATAGGTTGAATTTGACAAAAGAATGAAATTTAGGCTGTTGGAAAACACATAAAACCAGTGTTTACACTCCCCTCTATCTAAAAGTGATCAAACTGGAGTAGAACTAAGAATGTAGTGTGATAAACTTATCTTTAATTACATTCCTGCTTTCATATTTATGTGGAGCCGACCAACGCCGGGTAGTTTATTTCTATGGAGGCAGATAATATACCTATTACTGATAGTTCATGAAGTTGTATAGAATTATCGGCGGGTACGTACTGGCAGTTGAAAAATAGCAAATACTTTACTCCTTCTGCAATATAAAAAAATAAACCGGAGAAATGAGTTCTATGACGAAAGATTCTATCCTCATTGGGGTACAAATCAGGTTTGACAGTAATCATCTTACTCTAGATAAGAATCCAGAAGCCAGGCGAAAGAGTGTTACGATGCTGGTAAACCCATATTGAGAAAGGCGATGGTTAAAGACTAATCCATTAAATGTTATTGACGTGGCGAATAACACAGCCAGAGGGCAGCACGTAAGTGTTTGAACATGTGGGCAAAGACACGACAAGAGGTGTTAACCTCGGAGAGCGAGTATCGGTTGCACATTGAGAAATCGGGACAAGGATCTATACCCGGAGGCGTGGGACGGTCCATCTGGGCTAAGGAGACATTCACAATCCTCCTAACAAGTCCATACCCTTAGAAAAACACCCCATTTGTGACGTCTAAACTTATGTTGCCACCCTGGTTTACACTACCAGTCGACGGGGAATTTAAAGGAATTCTAAGATTGAGGCACCACTCGAGAGATGATCCTACAAAATATTTCGATGAATTACGTGATTATCTTTAGAATGCCCGAATTCTTTGTATCATTAACGTTTCCTGCTAAAATAAATCTAAATCCTGGTTCACAGCTCTACTACCTTTCAGTTACTATTTTGCATACCCTAGAAATTGAATATTCATCCTCACTATGACAATTGGGTTGGAATAATGAATATGTTCTTAGCCTTACAAAGGTGTTTAGGGTTTAAAGTACATAGCAGTCATCCTGGAAGCTCCTGTCCTCTTCTATAAATAACAGATCAGCAGCCAACCTCCTGTGGTGTAGTGGTCAGCGTCACTTCCTCGCATCACAGAGGTCCCGCGGTTCGAATTGTTGCAAGATCATGGATATTGTGAGTGAAAACCTAACCTTACTGTTAACAAAGCACGAGTCCCTGGAATCAACAAAAGTTTCTAAATAACCTAAGCAGTTCACAATTTAATAAAAAAAGGTTTCCGCGATGTTGGGTGAACACTGCAGTGAATGAACTCTTTTAATAATTACAGAATTACTTAGTAATTCTCTCCCAATAGATCTTTTGACTCGTATTTGTTAGCCACAAAATGTTTTCCCCATTTGAAAGATCCAGTCGAAATAAAATTTATAAAAACACTTAATTCGAATAAAAATATAATTAAACTTTAGTAATATTTGTAACACTCAATTTTTGGAAATTGTTTAACATTGTTATAGTGTAAAAATAATTTGTACTTGTAAACTCTTTAGTAAATCTGATACTGTTTCTGTTTTGTAAATTATTTTATGTGAATATTCTAATGTTACTGAGGGAAGATGTCCATATTGTTATTTAGGATAAACCCGAAATCCATAGGAATGGTGTTAAATATATCCACTACAGGAGTTAAAACGTCAATAAGGTGTGAATGTGTACCTAAACGTCATCCATTAATTTAAAGTAAACTATTTCTGAAAATCGTCATAAATTACTATCATTGTGAAAAATCGGTACTAGTACAAAGTGCGCAGGGAATGGACAAGACGCAGGGAATGGACAAGACGCAGGGAATGGACAAGACGCAGGGAATGGACAAGACGCAGGGAATGGACAAGATCCAGGGAATGGACAAGATCCAGGGAATGGACAAGATCCAGGGAATGGACCAAACTCCGATTTTTTAAATGTACAAAACCAAGTCAATGACAAAAACCCCGACATTGACCAAATCCCCGTGATTGAGCCAAACACTGCAAATGACCCGCACACCTCAAGTACAGTAAACTCTTTAGTAACACAAAATATATAAAAAACAGTAAAAGAAGTAAAATAATAAAAATAGATACAATCCAAAATTTGTCTGGTTTGTAAAGAACAAAAATATGTCGCTAATCAAAGAGCATGCACTTAACCGTAGCCAAGTCGAACGTATTTTGGCATTCGTCTAAACCAACCACACTTTGCTTGAAATTCCCAAAAATATATAGCATTTTAATTATGATTAACGCAACTATGTCTGACAGCGTGAAAGTTCTGTGTCCTAAGAAATTCAATGAATTTTGTTCAGGTTGTTAATTTTGAGTAACGGAATAAAATTGTAGAGTAGGGAAAATGAGTAGAACTGTTCTATTTTTAAATTAAAGCAAGGTTTCCAATTATTTGATTACCGGGTTAAGAATGTTTAATAATGAAAGTACATTGGCAACGGTATAATGTTCGTATTCCACGGAAGTAAGACATGGCAGAAGTTTTATTTAAAACCCGAGAGCGCCGCAGTAATGATCCATGGGAGAAAGACTGATGAGGAAAATCACCACTCGCGGTGTCAGCTCCAAATCCCGATGACCTGACTGATCACTAATTCGACGACACACAGCGAAACACATCGGGAAATCAAATAAGCCAAACGATTTGCAAGCTTCTCACTTAACCCAGTTTCGGAAACGCAGCCGACGCCACGAAATGACGTGTCTGGCTAGTCGTGATGAAGTTACACTCGAGCGGTCGAACATGGTGGACTGGGTTGGAGTACCTGAGAACACAGCGAGCCCCTGAGGCATTAGCAGTCGCACAGTAACTGTGTTGTGGAGAGCAGATCAGAGGAGGAGAGAAGAGGAGAGGAGAGATGGTGGGTAGGCTTTGCGTGGGCGGCTATGCGGTTCGCCCAGAACCCTAACCTTTTGTAGCGCCGAGGAACCCACGCCACGCTCTCTCAGGCACACGCTCCCAACAATATATAATATACCCGCGGCGCTGCTACCTCACTACAAAATTACCCAGTCACAACACCATCATTACCATCAAACAAATCATCTATGAACGCAACAAATTCCGTAGGAAAAGAACCATATATTAAGAAGGCCTTAACGAGATGGAACACACTCCGAAACAAAAAGATATTCTAAAGTTATTAAAAATGATAAATTTGTATAGTGAAATGTATAGTCACTGATAAAAATTTGACTTTAAATCTATATAAATAAAAGGAATGTATATGCTGTGCGCTCTGGTCTTTATTTTGCGGGCGTCGTTCAAACACACTGAGACATAAGCTTTGCCATTAATCCTATTTCCGTGAAATTTTGGAGTTTAGCGGTAATCACCCCAAAGAAGATATGTATCGATCTCTTGCAGACGTACATCCCTTCCTTCCGGCCTTTCAGGCCAAAAACAGTCCCACGTCAATCATCTGCTCTGTAACTTCACGTTTGTCCCTTATGCGTTCCTATACCATTCATCTGATTACCGAGAAACTTTGGAGTATTTTAGTGTTCAGTCCAGAGAAGATTTCTGTCTATCTTTTGAACATCCTTATCTATTTTCAGGACTACCAAAAATACATATAGAACTTACAACAGGATAGATTATGACCTCAATCTGGATGATTAAAAATGTTGTTGAGCATTAAATAATGATTACATTTAGCTAACAATTTAAAAAAGTTACACTTTTTAATTAATAAATAAATATGCAAAATGTTTAATAAGTGGCACGTTATACAAAAACTAGGGTAGCATATACTCAACTTTATTTTGCGTAGATATTATTACGGACGGACCTTCTGTGGTCTAGTGGTTAGTGTCTCTGCCTCACAACAGATAGGTTCCTGGTTCAAATCCTGGCATGGGATTCGTTGTTCGTGCCGTCGTCGTCATGGAGACTGGGATGAAGACTGCTGGAGAATCAATACGTTAACCAAGTATCACTCCAAATTCGGAATGTGTCATGTAAGATAAGAGTCCACAGGATAAATATAATTCACCGTTTCAGTATATTTTTCTGTAGGTATGTTTGAGATTTTTTAAGGTAGCAGGAAAGTTCTTGATTGGTTTAAGATCATGAGTCATTGGATATGATGACATTCAGCTTTCATAAAGCAGGGAGCGTGAAAAGGTAAATTTTCAATAATGTGACGCTCTCACACGTGTTGACCAAGAGATTACTGTATCCTTAAACCATAGCCCAGGGGCCCTGGTTAACCCTTGGCTACCTTACTCTACCTTCCGCATCCCCCATTTTCAATTCCCTTCCTATGCTATTAAAGGGGAGTTGCCTGTTTCAGGATCACCCTCATGTGGTCTGTTAACCCAAAAAGAATTCCCGGGCATCGTCGGGTTCCCCACTAGTAAATAATAAAAATCTCCAAAAGCTGACAAGTTTGATGACCCAGTAGCAAACCGACACGACACCTGACTTTGTAGATCGTCTTGGTAAATATTTGAGTCGGCAAACACTGCGTCAGAGGGTACAGAAGAAGATGAGATAAGAGGATGATCATCACAAAAATATAAATCAAATACGTTGCGGAGCACCGTTACATTAAGAATGTCGACGACCACGTGGCATCTGTCATCCAGATAGTTTCTACTTTCACTACTACTAATAATAATGTTAAATTGCTCGTAATACGGAACCGAATGAAATCCAGTTTTGTATTCACGGCGAAACGTCCCACATTTCCCCGATAAAATGATATCGATCCATCACGATTGCCAGCTGCCTCGATGTTCTCAGCTTTACGTCAATCGGATCATAATATTTTGGCAGGTAAAGCGGTGCTTCTATATAAAGGTAGAAGAACTTTCACTTTCGTGCATGTTGCTGCCGCACAAGAGCAGTATCCCAGCTCTTTGTGACCTTCAACCCACCTATCGCTGAGGTAACGAGACCCTTCAGGTCGAAATATCGGCACTTCCCCCTCCCTCCCCCCTCAGTCAATCAGTCACAACCTACCCTCACGATGGCCCATATTAATGAAATATAATTTCCCTTTCATTTTATTCCGTTAGTTGACTAACAGCATGTGCAGAGATGGTGATCAAGTGATGGATCCCAATGCTCGTGGTGCGTTCTTCCACGATGACGATGACATCGCACTTAATGGGCATAATAAAATCGCTTTCGACGAAATACTGTATTCTAAGCGGTTCTCAGTACAGCCACTGTGGCTCCAATGAATTTGTTATCCACAACGTATCTAAAGAAAAATAAAACGTCGACCGGTAATCCAAATTCTCCTAACTGCCTACTTAGGTAACTGTAACCCAGTCATGTTATTCCTACATAGCAATTTCTCAACTACCAGTTGTGCCAAAACTTATGAGAAACTTCTCCTCAAAAGAATGAGGCTAATAAATAAAAATACCAGATTTATTATTGGGATTCAGACAAAAACACTCATCTCATTATTAGATTTTAAACCATTAACATACTTCAGATACGCTGACGATATTTTTTTGCATCATTCCAAAAACTAAATAGATAATTTAATCCGAATTTTCAATAGTTATCATCAAAATTTAAATTTTGCAACAAAAAACTCTTAATTTTCTTGATGTTCTGGTAAGTGTTTTAAATAAAACAATTATAACCAATCAGTATCATAAATCTACATACTCAGGAAGAGTTTTTAATTATATGTCCAATCACCCCATTGCTCAAAAGAAAGCCATGGTTTATAATCTGGTAGATAAGGCTGTCAAGTTGTCCCATCACAAATATCACAGTGGAAATCTAAATAAAGTTACCAATATTCTTTTACTAAATTCTTACCCAATCAATTTCATTAACAAACATGTCAAAATTAGAATTAATAAAATCAGGTATATTCGACAGTAATTTAGCTGTTAATAACAGAAATGAATTTAATAATTTTACTTTATACAATATAAACTAATTGACTTGTTTCATAATTACGTTGTAGATGTTTTTAAATCAAATAATTTAAATTTCGTTCCAAATATTAAAAACAAAATTAACTTTCAGGAAATACAATGTAATCTACAAAATTAATTGTTTGAATTGTAACGCATTGTATACCGGACAAACTATAAGAGATTAAAAAATCCCATTTTGGAGCATACACATCAATTTAGATTCAAAGGAACACAGTTGTGTCCAAACACATACATAATAAAAATCACAATTTCGATTGGCAAAATGAGGAAATTTTAGACGAAGAAAATAATTATTTCTCGAGAATTATGCCAAAATGTTGTATATCAGGTGCAACCCTCATGCAATCAATGTTAAAAATTACACGAATAATTAGAACACAGTTTACGATACTATTTTGTTGTAGTAGTTTAAGGTTTAATTTTCTTCTCCATTGTTAAAATTTAACTGCCGAAAGCACTCATTGTTACTCCATCATTTTGGCCGTAACCATCGCTGGAGACGGTCCATGCACGACACTAAATTCTTCACGTGTAAATTTCAGCTGAGGGACTCAAGGAGTAAATATGATAAATTACTAAATTTGTAACTTTTTATATATAAATTAAAAAATTATAACACAGAACACATTTAATTTATTGTAATATAATGTTTGTAGTACGCCTGAGGAAATCTCCGAATGGAGACGAAACGACGCTTTTGAATACATAGTGATATATTAATATCCTGAATTTTTGGCAGTCTTATGGAATGTGCATTGGATGAAAAATGAGCCATCTCAGCAGCCTTCTAAAATACTTTTATATGAACAACTCCCAAAGAAATATGTCGAGATACGTTTTTCAAAGCATGCGACCGTATTCAATTAATTTTTCTTCACTTTATTCTCAAATGTCGTATCTAGAAATGTCACTCACAATTACAACCAGTTTTTATCTAACTGTAAAAAAACTCACAAAACGTAAATTTCATACAAATTTATTGTGGTAATTGTCAATAATAGAATAGTGAAAAATTCAGGTTTATGAAAGTATGTTTCATGATATAATTAAAATGGCTTCATATATTATAACCATTGTCGGGTTTTAAGAGATGATAGGAAGCAAAGAATAAGAAGAGGATAAATTTATAAAGGAGGAAGATTGTATACAGCGGAAATAATGAAATGAACCCAAAGGCCAACAGAGAGTTTTACAGTTCAAAACATTGGTCAAGATCTCTAATCCTGATTTGATGCAGTCATCTTGCTTCTGTAACTTTCTCTCATTCGTATTTTTTTCCCCTTAGATTTTCTTAATATCATACAATGGAGCACCCGGCAAACGCTAATCATATACTTATCCTTTACTGTTAAAAACCTTCAAATCCGAATTATTATGGAACAAAGTCCCACTGCCGCTATAAGTCGTGGGACTTGATCGTGAAAACGCCCAACTTTTCCTGAACCGTTCCCGACATGTTTGGGTAGTGTATTCTGTAAAGTTTTGAACTGTAATAATAATAATTAAGATTATAGTCAGTTTGTAATTAAAAAGCAGCTGGAGGCGTCGGACGCAGATAAAGAATCCTCACGACGTCAAGTACGATGCAAATTGCACAGGAAACGGAGCCCAGACAGCGGCAGTTTATCAGACTTCATTACAGACAATGCCTCATTCTGGCGAGGAAGGTAAATAAACGCTGCTGCAATCTACGTGTCACAGCTGACGTTATTAAATACTACTCTTTCAGTATGAGCCAACATTTGCAAACAAAACGATATTACTTACAGTTACCCTAGATTCAGAATATTCGAGCCACTACGTTGACCAAATCTTCAAGAGCAATCCATACCGTGAGATACCGAAATTTTTTCTTTATCTCGTACCTCACGATTTTACATATTTGTCTGCTTTATTTTTACAAACTGGCTTCATAAGGTCATCACCTTCTCCCTTTTAAAATCATAGGTAGGAAAGGACAGATACAGGAACCAGGGATTAACTGGCGCCTAGTTTGAGGATCCTACTTAGCACCTGTCTAAATATGACGTAGGGAAAACCTCAGAGAAACCAGCAGCAGATAGGTCGGGCTCTTGGTACTTGTCCCACGTCCTTCCGATATCAGGAGATCAGAGTTTGTTGAGGTTTGGGAGGACCACCTGACCGACTGGTCCAAAGAGAATGGAGAACAATTCTTACCGTATACACAACATCTGCCACACCGCAACATACCTCAAAACCACGGCTTATAAGAAACGTACCTACGTGGTTTAAAACTAAAGAAAGAAAAGCCGCAAAGGAGGAATTAGCCGTATTTGGTTTCCTCTTTACCTGTCCTCTGCCGTCATATTTGTCCTTACAAAAGGTAAATATATAGATTTTAATGAACACATGGCTGGAGACTTTTGTTAGAAGGAAGTCCAGGGAAATTCAGGAAGAAACAATTGATAATCCGATCTCAAAAATAAAATTGACATTTTTGTATGTTATTAAGTACACAGAAACTACTGTTATTTAAATTTAACGTTGATTTAGACGTTATTTCACGCTAAACGGACCAAACAGATGAATCATCTATCTTATTATTATAAATGCAATTCATTGCTTATGTGTAAAACAACTGAAACTTTGTATGTTCCACATACAAATATAAACGCGTAGAAGAATTTTAACCAAAATTTGTACACGTGTTCTTTACCACTCAGAAATCAGCACTGTTGTAAGTAGGACAGGGCAACCCCCCTAGCGACAGGGATGGACCGGGTGGAAGTTTTCTATCGAGTACATCTTTTTTGGGGTCTGTTAGTTTTTAGGTGTTCACCCGACTCTATTTGTGTATAATCGTGGGAGGGGAGTGGGAATGGCGAGGCGTCACATGAAACCAACTAAAAAACTATCGAGTTTGTTGTCAAAACCTGTTTAATGTGAGTCGCTGGGGTTGGTTCTAACATTCAACATGCCGATGAACTTGCTTCAGCCCCGAAGAGGGGTATGGAAGGGTGTAAATAAAATTCAGAATTCAGTTTTAAACGTAAGGATAAATTTGGACCAAATTTTATACTCGTGTTCTTTGGAACCCGAAAACAACCATGGTTTGGGCTTGACACGTGTCTAGTGTGTGGGGAGGGCGTGAATTTTTCCATTATATGGGGTAGGTTGGAGAGGTTGAAAATCAATAACATAAAATCAAACGATAAAGATTTCGGTTAATTCTGGCATTTAACATTCAACTTATCCTGTACTTCAGTCCCAGAGTGTCCGGAATAGGAAGGAGGACGAAGTTGAGGGCAATAAAACGAAATCAACCACCATTCTTTACTTTCCCGATTTAAGTAATAGCTACATATTTCTACGCGGTTGCCACTGGTGTAAGGCCCGGAGGAAAAATAATACAGAAATTAACATTGACGACTACTTGATGTGATGTGGACCCGTCTTATGTTTAAATTGAGCTAGCATTAATTTTTTTACGTAAATTATATAACAGGTGATTTTATAATTATTTCAAATTTGTAGCGTATAAATTGTTGCAATTTTTTCCAAGAACTTGTATTCTTTGATGTTACAGATGATTATGCCCGAATTATTGGGCAATTGCTCCCGTATGTTCTTGTAGTCTTTTATGACTAAATGATGTTACAGCAATTTATAACTGACGAAATAAACTGATGACTTTAATTGATTGGGTTCAAATGTCACTTAAGTTTTGATTTTTTTTCTCTTCTAATAATGAGATTTTTGACGTACAACATATCCTTAAATAAACACAAAATATTTCCTTGAATCATTTTTTTTTCAAAAACGGTTTTATATAACCAAGTTGCCCTAACAATAATTCGTGTTAAACTGATTATCACCACTACAATCCCAGGCAAATAGACGACTTATCGTCGTATTTTAGACTACTAACTATTCTTCAACGGTAACTGTATAAATTTGTTGTGATCCACCAACCTTCAGTTCCAGAAACCACAGCTTTTATCTAGAAACAGACACTGGTTTAAATAATTCGAAACGAGGCTGACGACAGCATTATGATCGAATGTTCTTCAGTCCTACCAACTGTTATTGATATCTGGTATAAATGGAGCAATAAGGACGTGATATACGACGTGCTATGACCGCTAGTTAGCACTGACCTGTAGGCACCGTCGTGCTATTACCTTGAGCGTTCGTGTCTTATTAGTGGGAGGTTTTCAACAAATAAAACGGCGTAATAATTTTCCAGATCCACGTTTCACAATTAGAGCCAATAAATTTTGCAGTTTCAATTGCTCCAGTTTAAATTCTAACCTTCTAAGAAAGCCACGTCGCCTATAACATCTGTTGCCTTCGACAAGCCTGACAACCATAAATACCGGGGCAGAAGTAACTGATTTATCTCGCATTTAAACTTTCCTAGGTGCAAGACAGTAATATATCAGTCGCTGGGGATTTATATAGATTTCACTCAGAATGGTTTCGGACAGGTTTCAAGGAGCGGCAATTGGAGAATAGTTATGTTCAATATGGTTTAATAACGCTTTCAGTGCTATTTAGCTGCACAAAATAGTTTTCTAAGAAATTATTGAGTTGAATCTTATCCACTTATAATAATATCCTCCAATCGGTAGACGATAAGGCCAAAATTTATTTTGGATATTTTTCAAGTCAGTCTCATGTAATACCTTCTTTTTTTACTGAAACACACAAAATCACTACTTAATGAGAGACAAGTCTCGGAAATTTTTTCCATCAGATCAACCCGACGATGGTGAATGTCGTCGTACGCTCAGAGTCACAGCCGCAATAAATTAGAACCAACTAAGCAATATTTTGGGGCTAACAGCTCCGGTGGCAGACAGTTGTACGTAGTCTCCCTTTGTCTCGTCGGTGGTCCGATTTCAGTAGCCAACATTACATAGTTTTGACCGGAGCACATCACGGCTTTGCCCTGCGATCTGTGGTCGCACCACAAAGAGTTTTTCGGCGACGGTTCAACATTCTGCGCAACAATACCTCCCCTAATTCTAACACAATCCAGTACTGGTTTCGGTAGTTGGAGGTAACTGGTAGCACACTAAGAAAAGATAAACTTGGCCCAAGATGATCCATCAGAACACCAGAAATTGTACCGCTGGCAGCAGCAGCAGCTATTCGAAGACAAGCTGTTGCATTGGGGATTTCAGATCGCTGTTTGAGGAGGATTCTGCTTTCCAATTTGAATTTAAATCCCTTCACAGGAATGATGGCTTAGGAATTGAGTCGCGCAAACTACGCCAACAGCCGAAATCTCTGTGAGCAAATGCTTGAGCACTGGAGGTAGCTTTCTGCGTAGCGACGAGGAACATTTTCATTTCAGTGCGATTGTGAATAATTGGCTGAAAATAACCGCAGAATGATTCAAGAATGACCCCTAAACTGCCATATCACAATTTGGTATGATAAGTCCGTGCTTATTAGAGGAGGAAGGCGTGACCGTGAATACTGGACATCACGTATCAATGTTACAAAATTTTCTGCCACCTAGAATGGAAAAGATTGTTGAAGAAGAGGGATTGGGACTACATCTCACACAGCCTGAAACTGACTTAATGATTTGAGAGAAAGGTTTCCGGAACATCTGGTCTCTTTGAGGTATGGCATGGGATGGGGGCGGGGACTGCGGGCTTCCGCGGTCAACAGATTTGAGCATTTGTGATGTCTTTCGTTAGGGATATCTGAAGGAAAGGATGTTTAAACGTCACCTGCGAACCCTACCAGAGCTAAGGGAGCGGATGATTGAATAAATTAACGCCATACCCCTGGATGTATCGTCAAGGTGTTCAAATCTTCAGATATTGTATCCAAAAGTGTGTTGTTTCTAACGACCACCACCTTGAAGACATTATTTTCGAAACTGTGCAACGAATCCTCGTTCTCTGCCTACAACATAGGTCATTTGCCTTTGTGGTTGGACGCATTCCTTAAGACGTTTGCGATACAGGTTAACAAACCCGGTAGTAGCGCAGAAATGCAGACAAATACTGACATAACAGCAGTTCTACATATTAGACCAATCACATCAACCACGCGTCTTTAAAAGCATCTCACTGCAATTTTTCAAGCGAAGTCGATTACATTAGGTTAGGTCGAAGGTTATAGTTCGACACCACCCTAACATCCATCATTTAATTTCCCACTTCTTACAGTGTGTAATATTGACTTTAATTACATACACATCTAAATCAACATATTTGTGTTTCCACTGGTAAAAACCCCAACTTTCCGATTCTTATTTCATTTCCACGTTTCGAACCAGCATCGAGTGAAGAGTCAAGGCCAGACTCTGCTACATCGAAGAGCTGCAAAGGAACCCTACTTTTCTTGTTTACGGCTGTCTGACGACCTACAATCTCAGGTGAACACTTGACAACGGAATGAATACAAATGGTATGCCCTGATAACTTTGAAAATAAAAACTTTTTCGCTATATACCCAGATTTCCTTTTTTATAACTAAAAAAACGGCTTAACTGGTTCTTCCAGACTCTGCATTCGTACTCAATACGAATGGATTTGTTATTTGACGATTAAACAAATTAATATTACATTGCGTTAATTTCCTACTATGGTTATTGCACTAGATGAAATTCTTATCAGCGTCAGGAAAAATTACTCTATTTCATTTCAGCATAAAGGATCTCATTCCACATAAATCTTATTATATGTTTCGTGAACTGAGTTCTGAAAGCTGCAATAATTTAGTATTCGGAGACACACCACAAAGAAAAGTCAGAAAGGTTCGGAGGCGGTTTTTCAATAAATCCCGGTTGAGCTATCAAGAGAAAGAAATCTATCAAGTTATCAAATAGTAGAATGGAGCCAGTGTCTGATTCACCTTTTAATTAATCTATCTGTTTCTGCTCAGATAATACAAGAGGATAATATAATTTCCTGAACGATTCGGGGAAAATTCTACTCATGGTGACGAGATGGATATTGGACCCCCCAATTCCTTTCATTCCAAGCCTTGTGATTTCCCACTTGTCTCTCGTCTGATTTCAGATTCTTAAGCGTCCAGAATACGCAATCCAATACTGCATGTCAAAAGAGAAAGCTTATTAAAATGGAAAGATCTGAAAGGTTCATAAACAACTCTCTGACCATATGGCAAGCACTAAGGATTGGTGATAACTTCGCAAAATGATAGCAAACGAGCCATTTGCCATTTAGAGTGTGTCGACACACTTTCCATACGAGCAAAGGAGAACTTTTGGGAACCCCTAACTTTTGCGAAAAGTTCAAGGCTACAGAACAACTGCAGGTCAGACGAATGGACCAGACCAGTTCATCCGAGCGGCACGGAATTTTCCCTTAAATTAACAGAAGATTAGTTTTCCTGGAAAATGGGAATTCGTTACAGCCTAACCATCTACAATTTCACGTGACACATAATATCCCATATTTCATACGGGCTTTTGCCTACTTATTTCATATAACCTCAAGCAAGCATCGTTTGTATTATGAAGAACAACAAAATATTTTAAAACCTATTTCTTAATATATATATACCAAATTATTCTTTTATTTTCAAGCTAAGAACTTTTTGTGCTGTATAATTCTTATTTATCTCCGGTTTTAGTAAAATTGAAAAGGGAATTGGGCTGATCTCAATTGCACGATACTAGACATTAATTGGCCCATTCACACATTGGGTTGTATAAAATGTTTACAATGATGCTTTTTCTCGTAGTGTGATCTGCACTCTAATGTTACCGAAAGAAAATAAATACCAAACCAGAAAATAGGATGTACTTGTTGACTGGAGTCATCTTACCGTGACATTATTAGTTAAAAAAATTTATAATGATACAATACAAATATACAATATCTAAAAATCACAACATAACTTTGATTAGTTCTAATCTTAGCATTGGGTCTGTATCAGGCGGGGATTAGAACGACCATCACAATTAATAGTTGAATCTGAATTTAAAGCAACTTTACAATTACAAATATGGGGATGTTAACGTTAGAAATCTCCAACGAACTGGATAACGTTTACATCTCAATGTTGAAGCCACTTTGGCGGATAGAATGGGTTTCTATAGATCTCGGAAGTATGTATAAAGAAAACAGATACTGCGTATTAAAAACATTAAGCTAACGAAATGGTGTTCTTTCACAATTACCGTTGTTCCATGTCTGGAGGTCGAAGCCGAATTGGAGGGCCGAATCCGTGACCCTGCCAAAACGTGACTGGTAGTACAGCCATCAAGCAGGGAAACAAAACAAAGTCACGAGAGGAATGCACAGCCTTCCCAGAATAGGGAAGCTCTCGAGCGCCGACTGTCTACATAAAGGTAATTCATTTCAAGATACTCGAAATCCAATTCGACACAGAAAATGACGCTAAGGATTCACGAAGAATCTTTAGTCAGCAACCTTCTACTAGCTATAACATTAAAAATCAATTACGGCGGCACTTTGAACCATGAATACGGCATTTCGGTGAGCATAGTGTCCAACAATAGAAAGAAAAGAGAGTATTGTATGGGTAATTTTACACTATTACAGAAGTAACCGCTATTGACGCGGTGGCTTATGATTGGTGCTTAGCAACTGGCGTGTCGCTTCACTTCCCTTGTCCTCATTCCCTTACGTTATCCCTAACGAAGTGTACCGAGAAGTTGAATTTCTTTCGCAGAAGTTTATTTAATAGAAACTAATTTTCTACCATGACCATATCACCATGAAAATCTTGAGAAACTGTGCTGCAATTAGCAAATTGTTCCTTTCTCGTCAAAAACACCGATAGTTAAAACTTTTAACTTGGCCTAGAAGTCAGTTACAAATTAATTACTAACAAAAAGAGCTTTCACAATATTATAAAAACAAAATATTTAACCCACTACGTTTCTTTCATAATTCGTTGACCTCATCAGGTATGCACTACAGATAAACTAAAACAACGATAGCACTGTAGGAGACCAAATGGGTTTTTTGGGAATCCAGTCAGAACTGTTGCTGAGATTATTTGTATCGATTTTAACGTTAATTTATGAACAATTGTATTTAAACTTTAAAATATTTATCGCACCAAGTATTCTAGTTCGAAACGTAACACTGTTGCATTATTACAATAAAAACTGTGGTTCTTTGAGCTGACGTATTTACTGAGAAGCGAATGTTTGTAATACGAATGGGGAATTTCACGAATACACGACTAGAATTTGCTCAGCTCTAAGGTTGGGCAAGCATTGCTTTGCTCTTCAGCAGAAACGTATTCACAATACAGGGATAATTTTATATAACAGCCTTACTCAAGAAGTTAAGAACAAGTAACTACTAACGTTTTCTGAATCAGTGGAAAAATATTCTATTAAAAGGCGAAATTTACTCTGTGATTCTTCACCCAATAGTTAAATTTAATTTTCCTGCAATAATGTTGACGCATGGCTTTGTAAAACATTCTACTGAACAACTTTAAGACCTTCTGTATAGTCATTTCTGCTCTTTGGTTTGTTTCCTCCAGGAAGTGATATTTCCACTGTTTATGAGTGTGTTTATTCTTCTCAGCGTGCGTGTCTTGTTTTTAGTTATTTTATACTATATGTTGCTTACTCTAGTTACGTATTTAAGGATTTTTGGTAGTATGAATCTTATTTTATTGTGGTCTCATAACTATTTATCACTTGATGTAAAGTATGACGCATGCTATTTCCTGAACCAAGGACTAATGGAAATAACAGTAAATCTAAACCCAAAAAAAATCTGAGGGTGAGGTACGTGAGTTTTAGTGGTCTTTATTCTAATCCTATATAAACAAGTATTGCGCAGTCTTTGCAGGAAATTTGAATTTTTTGCAAAATGCTTGTAATGATAAAATATTTACAGTTTTTTAAAATAAATTATAAAGAATAGTTTATTTTATATTTCAAAGTTGTACGATTTAAAGAATTCAAATCATTTAAAATTTTTATCTGAGTATATTTATGGATTATTTTTTAAGTCAATTTTCCTTGGGATATGAAATTAAATGTTCTTCTTATGGCGTTACAACCCTACAGCACATATATTTTCATAAAAGCTTTCAGCCACTAGGGCCATAGTCTTCCCGTATAAAGATCAACTTTACATGGTATAATATATTTTATAAACCAAAGAAAGTGAATTTTTGATTCAATTTAGAATAATTGTAACGTACAGGATGCTTCAGAAAGAATTCCCTAACTTGGAAATGACATAACTGCAATAGAGTGAGACACGGAAAATTGAAACAAGTGATATATTGGACAGACTGGTCTGAAATGGATTATATATTGGTTTTCTGAAAAAGTTCCAATATTGGATGTCAGAGGGCGCTGCAGTCAAAGAGCAGTGTTTGAAAGTGTGCTTCGCGAACAGTGATCAGATCACATTACATTATAATGGTTACGATATGGCGACCGTTCATGACAGTAACATGACGCAACCAAAGTGTATAAAGTTCGCAGCCATTCGTTGCAACGTCGTTACTTGAACGGATCCACAGATGAATTGTTCAAGCTGTTCCAACGTTAGAGGATTCTTATTCCGTCGCCTCAAAAGAAAACTCCCAATTGACCTCATCCTTCCCCCTGATCATTCAGGCACACCCTAACCCACTCTACCGTCATGCCCGCAGACCTCATTGAACCTCCAAAAATCAGTTCACTGCTTGTCAATCCTTACACACCCACGTCGTATGCCCCTGAGATACAATTAAACCTAACCCGTTCAGTTAAAGTAGGTTAATCAAACGGATTAACCTATCCTCACGCAACCATGTTAATTATATACTATGTCTTACTTTCATGATTTTTTTAAATATTGTATATACTGCATCGATATTGGCCTAACTGATAATCTGTATGATAATAGTTTTTATACATAATAAAAAAAGAGGATTCTTAGAGTCAACAGTGTCCTTCAAGTAGCCCCACAAGAATACAATCACACGGATTCAGATCCGATCCATACCAATGATGTCACTCGGAAATAATTCAGAGCAATGGCTCAGTCACTGATGTATTACCCAAAATTGGGCCCAGGACAAAACCAAATTCCAGACCTGTCTGTAGAACATGCCACTTGTTTCACCTTTCTGTGTCTCACTGATTCGCAGTTATGTCATTTCAAAGTTGGGGACTCCTTTCTGAAACACCCTGTACATTATTTATGAATGGAAGAATGATTTTTTTTATGTTGTGCAGGCTTGTGTTCTGAAAAATATGTCTACGCACCGTCAGGAAGTGCGTTCCAATGGTGAATGACTGCTGTGCGCCCCACGTTACGAATTCATGTTGCTAAAAGATATCTGGAAGTTCTACGACGTATTCCTCAAAACTTTAAGATACTGAGCCCGTCCGTGACAATGCAAAGCGATAAAATTTCATCTCGCATTAACGTGAGTCACGTTGCGGCCTCAACCTTGGTATGACACTATCTGTAGCGTTTCTAACACGACCTTCTCAGCTAAGAGTTTTCCGTTGTTTCGATAACTCCGTCATGACGTCACCCGAGACCAATATCGCAGTGCGAGACCTATAAATGGATGACTGTGTACGGTAGCAGGCTGGAGTCTGCCATAAATAAGGCGCACGGTTCAAGGTCTGTGAGATGGACATCGCGGATGCTGCCGAGGGAGAACGGGTTTTCCAACGACAAGTAGTCCAGGCCACGCGAACATCCGCCAGGGGAAGTGGGGCGTTTTCCGCAAAAATTAAAGATCAGCCAACAACCACCCGTATCCCCGAACTGAGCTGTGCTCGCCTTTTTCCAAATCAAAAGTGAGCCACGTGTCGCCGTTGGTCATTTCTGACGGTGCGAATGGCTCAATTTCAGTACCAAAAAAAATACAAGTTGCACCAAATACTTGCTTCACGGAAAATTAAACCATTCTACGTACAGTAAAATGAAAGTCATGCTTTGATTCGTACAAGACAGGAATGTTGTTATCCATTTTGATTTAATAAATTCACGGGACTGCGTTATGCATACTTAGTATATCAAACAATCACTCTGTATTATGGAAACGACCTCCCATCCATCACCCTATGAAACTGCATTGTCGAAACACATGTGGACATTATGATTATGTAAAAGTAAAGAATCCCCTAAAGAAAAGAATAATGGAAGGAATATATATTTTTGAAAATTTGGATGTTACTATGAATGAGTGTAATGTTCATTACAAGGAACAAATGGCAAGAAAATAAATAAATAAATAATAGAAAATAATAATGCGACTAAAAAAGAAGGGATGGGAAAAGTAAGGTGGAAAGTGAAAGGAGACCTTTTTTTAATATAAAATTATTTTTTCTTTTTCTATGGTTGTGATAATTTTAGCTAATTAATATTGTAGAAAATAAATGACAGGCAGAAGTAATTCGAATAGAAAATCAAGAAAAGAAAGCCGTAATCAAGAAAGGAGTAAGACAAGGCAATCTGTCGTCAATGCTTTTTAACTTATATATAGAACAGGCGATGAAGAAAGTTAACGGAACATGGAAAATGAATCACACTACAAGGACAACAAATAAAAACCTTACGCTTTGCTGACGATATTGTAGTATTAGGGGAGTCAGTATAAGACTTGAAAACCATAGTAAATGGCATGAACGTGGTCCTGGAGAAAGAGTTCAATATAAGGATTAATAGAGGGAAAACCAAGGTAATGCAGTATGGGAAACAGTGGAATAACAAAATGTTTTAGATTGGGTGGAGGTCCTACCACTGAGCTAGTCCGGATCGCTGCCTAGATCAATGCGAGATCCATCCATCTAGTACAGATGAAGCTCAAGTCTCCTACAATTTACTAATCACACTCGTCACATCCTAACTCCAATGAAGCGTTTCTTCTCGGTTTTAAAATAAAATTATATTTAATAAGAAATATAATTCACAACGTTTCGTTAAATTCACAGGAAACTCTTCAAATGCAACAATAAATAAATTCAAGACATAAATTGGCATAATTTGAAATGTGCTCTAATTTTAACAGTACTTTTACTTGCGAATGAAGAGATTTTACAATGAGAAACCATGGCGAGCTGATGTACTAAATTTTTCTTATTAAATTTAAGTTTGTTTCTGATTTATTTGGGCCTTCACTTATTTTTATATTTCTTTTTTAAGTTACGATTCGACCGAAATATTCAGATCTCTCCATTTTATAATAATAATTAGAAGACCTTGAAACTAAATATTAAACTAACTCCATTAACTGTCCAACATCCAGCAAAACGTGTCATACATTCGTAATTATCGAATGGGTTCTGTTATTTTTGATATACATTGGTTGATATACATCTTCACGATGTTACTGATGTAGATACTTAAGTTTAAGGGACACGGTGACTGAAATTTCGGCTAACATTAAAAAAAATCGAATTTCTAATGTTTTTATATTAATATACCTATAAATTCAGAAAAAATAATCAGCCAAACAAAAGAAGAAAGGTGTAACATGCTGAAGGACAATTTTAATTAATATTTTTGATTTTGAAATTCTTACGTTTTTCAGAAAAAAGCGTTGTTCTCAACTTCATGGTGCAAAAACCAAACGTCACAATTATTTAGATATTGTCGTTTTTGTACATAATCTAAGTGCTGATAGCATCAAATACAAGTATTACTTTTCTAATTGTTCAAGTAGTTTTGGTAGAAAAAATTTCAAACTGCAGAAACGTTCCAATTTTTAAGTAACCGTATGAAACTCTTAGTAAAAATTATTTTCTCCACACAATTTTATTCAATTTCAAAAACAATACTGACAATTGATGACAATGGTCAGCCCTACATATTAATGTAAAAAAATTAAAAATGAAGGTAATTAAGTAACGCGAGGAAAATAATTTTCAAAATATCTCAACAAAAAGCAAGTTTACAAAAACAAAATTTGTACATTGCTACACATGTGTGTTGTTAACACAGTTAAATTTTCAGCTCAGTAGCAATTCATTTACAGGAATTTCAAATTTCAGTCCCCGTGTCCCTTTAAGTTGGTAAAGGAAATGATGAAGTAAAATTTTTGCAACGTTATTAACCACCTCGTTTGTGGTCTTCCAAGAGGTTATCGTTTACCTGTTGTGTTGCAGCACGAGGCGTGTTCAACTGTGTGTATCGGAAGCTGGTTCAGTCCGACCTTGTTTCCGCTACAAACTGAAAGGGACGGAACAAAACTGCACCAGCCGGCTTTCAACATCATCATCGCTGTCAGTGTCTAACGCAACGCGTCTTAATTCACTACGGTTTTGATCGTACTTGCATGCCAAGTCAAAATGTAAAAAGGAAATTGCTAGCACGATACAACACTTAAGCTCTTACTTGGCCGCTTTGTATATTATATATTGAAATAAAGTAGCAGTGGCAGTGAAATTATTGAAAACAGTGAATTTTTTAACGTGAATAATAATAATAATATTAGTAAAAGTTAAATAAATAATAAATGGTTTTCATAGAATTTATCATTCATGTTACTATTTTCATCTTCTCGTTTTACATAAATACTTTTATTTTCTTTGTATCTCATTTTCAAATTGTCTATTATATCTTTATTATTTATTTGCGTAATAGTTATTTTGTTATGTGGATGAACACCTCTCTTTGTAGATTTCAAACAGGTACTATGCCTCGTCCATATTGCGAACGACACCAAAAATCTATTCAGCCAAAATTCAAACAAAACAAAACTTAATCCTACGCACCATTACAAACTCTCCCTGCTACCTTAGAAATTCCGTCATCCACAAGACATCAATTTTCCCAAGGTAAATTCCGTAACCTCCAAATCCATAACCTCTCTAATTAAAAGCGCCCTCAACCACCCAAATCCCACGATCCAACAACTACATGACAATCCTCCCCATCTCTACGCTTCCATTCAACCTCATCCTTCCCCTGAACATTCAGGCACATCCTAATCTATCTTACCGTCGTGCCCGCGGACCACATCCTCACATATTCTTCAATAACCAGTTCACCGCCTGCCAACCCTCACCCACCAACGTCGTATGTTGGTATGTCTGTTACGACTTAAATACCATCACACCGAGTAGGATCCTTAAACTACAGCCCGGGAGCCCTAGTCAACCCTGGACTATCTTGCTCTACTTTCCACATACCTCCCCCGTTTTCAATGAATTACCTAAAGGGGAGTTTCCTGTTTCACGATCACTCACATGTAGCCTGTTATCTTAAAAATATTAATTTCAAATAAATATAAAATTTAAATGTGTGAAGAGTTTCTTTCATCCAGTTAAGATTCTCAGGAATCCTCACCTCACTTATATTATTTTGTCACTCTTAATAATGATTAGAAAATCCTACATATGAATTTGTATCATTCTCCTTTGATGCCTCCAAAAGTTTGTATTGCAGGATATAATTGGACATGAGGCAAGTTTGTAATCCCCCGTCGTTTAGTGAAATATGTCATGTTGAAGGGCGGATCTAAATAAATCTTACGGACTTTTAAGAAAACTTTCGTATTATTTTTATCACCATCTGTCCTTGCCGTTTGTATTGCAGGATACAATTTATCAAAGATGGTGTAGCAGAAAGTAATCAAATACCAGCCTTCTGTCTGAATGCTTGGTGACGATACAAATTTACTTTTTACAATAAATTCTTCCACGTTGTTGCTAAGATCCCCCCCACAACAATTGTTTTTCCTTGGGGTTTTAAAATTAGGTGTACGAATTTTTTTTTCATATTTCCCAAGCGTTTAAATCGGAATGAAGAATATATAAACATCCTTTGTTGTTACATCCACTTTTGTTCCTTGACCAAAGGTCTATAGCGTAGGGAGAAGGTGGTATAAATAGCGGTGCTGTGAGCAGCCAAGGTGGAGTTGAAAATATGGCCCGTTGTCGTTGGACTCCCACGCTTGCTGGAACAAAGCTCGCCCAGCCCTGTCGAACAGTGACCACTCCGCAAAACAATTAAACACCTCGGCTCTTTGCCACAGTCAATTATTAGGAACATGGCACAATCTCATAACAAAGAGGGCCACAGTTGATTGAGTCGACGAAGTCGGAAACCTTGGCGACTAAACAGGCTATATGTAAAGTTGGACTGTTCAAATTAGTCTAGCCCGTCGCCCTGTTTACACAGAATAATTTCCTCGCATAGTTGATCACGCTTGACAGCCGAAGAGACAGGTAAGAATTAATTATATTTACGATTTGGATTATTCTTTGTCCGCTAACATTCTGAATATGAAGTGATCAAATGATATAGAACACCAATATTTTGAAAATTGAGACAAATGCTGGTGTCTGCATTTTATTGACATCTTCCTAAGACAATCATTCTAACAGAATATATGGCAATCTTCTTGGCAGTGGACTGTTTTTTTTTGTTTGATTCCGACTCCGGCGTGACTTCAGGCACTGCAGTTTATAGAATGCCTAACGTCTTTTCTAAAAACATTTTAATTCGCTGTTTTCGTGCATACAAAACGACTCCGGTTGACTCTATACAGATCAGTACTGACGTGACCGAGCGCCAATGGGCAGCAGTGTACCACTTAAAGCATAATAATCCAAACAGTCTACCAAATTACAAACAAATCTGTAGAATCCAAAGATACGTGCAGAGATTGGCTGTTGAAAGTATGGCAAACCAGATGGGACAAAATTGAAAAATGCCATTGATCAAATAAATTAATACCCACGGTTGATTCACGATTACAACGCAACTTCATAACTCCAACCAAGGAAGTAGTTAGATTTTTCTCTGGACACAGACCAAATAATTCTAAATTAAAACAGTTTTAACTGTTAATAGAATCTTCGTCGTGTCCTTTCTGCAAACGTGAAGATGAAACACCTTATCACATTGTATGGGAATGTGATTTTTGACATCTTTCAGGACTACCAAAAACTTGTGATGTGCGTTTGCACCCCACACACATATATTAATATGAAAAACAAACGTCTATTAATTTTGTGTATATGTATATAGAGGATGATAACTGGGAAGCCAGGCCAACGGCAAGCAAATAATGATCGCGATAGTTTATTGTTAAATTAATATCCAATTGATGATATCGATAGCCAGAAAGAGAAACGAAAATCAGAACCATTTGAGGGATGGCAGGTCAGCCCTTGGACCTGAAAATTGGGACAAAGGCCTGTGTTTGGGACCCGAAAAGCATCCCGTTGCAATATAAACACGTGTTGCAACAATGAATAAGGGACTGACTGCATCTCAGGTCATCACACGAGCCATCAAAAACAACTCCAAGCCTCGGAGAAAGTTAACACACACCACTAGGCAAACGAAGTTAATATAATGAGGAGAGCAGATTTTCGAGATTATTAGCGGAGAGGCCATAACTTCAATTACATCAGAAGATTACATTACGTAATGCCACTACATGGTATTCCAATAGATTAGTTGAGAAGACATGCGTATTTCATCATTAGAGTACATTACATCGCTATGTTGACTTGGAAAAAATTCAACTCCAATAACTGATTGTTGGAATATCTACGACGAGAAGAAAACTTGATCACAACCTGATCATACATCAGCTCCTGATCTACAAGCGGTGATGTACCCGAATTACGTTTCTCGCCCCCCTGGCTTATTTGACTAATAGTAATATTTGATGCCAAGTTTTGTTTATATATATAAACCCTTAGTAGATACTCTTCCTCTACGGTGAGTTTAGTAAGCGGCTGGCCCAAAATTTAATGATCTTTGAAAATTAATGTTTTATTTTATTTTTAATTCAAATTGTCCAATTTAAAGTAATAAAATTTCTTGATTAACATTTCAATTTTTATCATTAATAATTAAACACCCCAGTCACCACAAACTGAATCGTTAAAAAGTTTTAGGATTTGAGGAAATTCATTAATATTTATCTTTGCCTTGAAACAATTTTAATTTCAAAAAGAAATAATCGAAGGCATAAACCAGAGAACAACCAGATGTTACATTAACTGAAGATATTTTAGGGCGGTGAAAATCCCCCACTAAATTCATTAATATGAACCAAATAACGAGCAGGATGCCTATAATGGACGCATGATCGAGGAGTGACAACCCTCGAAACCTCTCGGGGTAACCAGAGGAATTTTTCCCTGGTAAGCTATATTTGGCATAAACAGGGTCTTACGGATTAAATGGAGCCAAAAAAAATTTAATTACGCTGATAAGTTCATTACAGTACGAGAATTTCTGATTCTTGCTGAAGAAAGCAAACTCTCCATTTGTATTTAAAGTCAGTTTTTATGCTTATATTACATTGTCTACAAGAATTTGCGACGTAATTGAAATTTAATAGTGGCTTTTGGTTCCCTGAAAATTGCGAGACTAATGTGATAAACTCTCCCATTCCAGAACCACGAGGATGAATGTTTTAAACGGTCAGTTTGGTTCTTAAAGAACACTGCCTTAATTGTAGGGCTCGTATAGAAGATTGGGACGTGTTGACGATGCATAGGAATTAAGAAAAGCTCTCGTGATGGGGGAAAAAAGGGGTAATTGTCGCGGATTCTACGATCAAACGATGATGCGTAACGGCTGTTTTGCACGCAACGCTAGCTAAAATATGTAAAATTGGATGATTAACCGTTATAAGAACTCGGCTTCAGGATTCATCCCGCTATAAGGATTCTCAACTAGAATATGTGCTTCAGATTTTTATGAAGAAAAATTCAAACTTTTTCAAGGACAAAAAATATCCAGAAAATTGTTGGAATTCACGTGGCAAATAATTTGATTAAAACAACGCTTCGTTTCTTTCTTATCGAATAAATATATTTAGTGGAAAGATATAAACTTTAAAAGTCTGAATATAATTTGTTTCGAAATAATCCCGGAAAGTGGGAGGTTCCGAGCTCGAGTCCGGTCGAGATTTTCAATTCTGATGTTCTAAATTCAGTTTAATGGCCTTGGACAATTCTTCTGTCTTTGTATAATTTTTTCTATAAATATTAATGCGTATATTCTTTAATGATTTTTAAAATATTTAAATAATTGATTTCAATTGAGATAATAAAGATGAATAACCCTTGGTTTTAATCAGCCACACAAATTAATAAACTAAACTGTATATTAGTTTTTATTCAAATTTTTTCAAGTTTAAGGAGCTTTCGGCACATGCTATGGTCATCTACAAATTTTTTAAAAAATTAATTGAAATATTACAAAATTATATGGAATTTTGACAATAAAAACACAAATTTGGTTATCATCTTTATTATTTAAAATGTAATGTTTTTATCCTAGGGTTATTCATCGTTATCATCTAAATTAAAATTACTCATTTAAATATTTAAAAAATTCCTTGAAGAAATTGTCTCAAGTGAGAGGTTTAATGACCTGCCCTTAAATTTGTTTTATCCTATTTAACGAGGAGTACACGAAGTTTAGCTTGTGTAACACAAAATAATTTCTTAAGATAATTACTTCATACTCAAAGCATTTTTTTGTTACTGAACACACGTTGACCTTGTTTTTCATATTAATAAACAATAGGCCCTCGCCGAATTCCACAATTTCTGCTTCTAAATAGAAAATCCAGTCGAGTCCTTGAATACAATCTTAATTTCTAAGCACAACTTGAATATCGTGGATTAACGAAACTGTATCTTTTGTGATACGACCAGCTAGACCACCCGCACTTATCCATCACGAGAAGAGTCAAGGCGTTGACCTGGACACTTGTCGAGTGGACGGTGCAGGATGGAGTCTGAATACTAGACGTAGAGACTTTTTATTTACAGTGAAGTATTTCAAAAGTACAACAGGAAACAAACGTGCCCGAGGCAATGAGAAGAAGCCGCCCTATCATCTGGGGTAACTTACGGAAACCTGCAACAGTCCTTCAATTGCATCTTTATAATTTGGAGTTTATTTAAAATACAGGTTGTTCGAAAAACCGCGAATTTTCTTTTCAAAAATCCGACAACCATTGATGACAATTGGCAGGTAGAAAGAATTTAATCAGTAAAGAACTTTAAGTTTGACTGTTAATAAATTGATATTTATACATAAATTTATATTATTCATAGCAATATCTCCATAATTTTTCGTCAAACGAAACGGTAACTTTTGTGGTAAGGCCAGCAGTTTTACTTCACGAGGCGACGGTAGTTTCGCGCAAGCTGTACAAACAAGAGGGGACAAAAGGAGGAGGAGAGTCGTGGAGATGTCCTGGTCACTTGCCAGGAGGACGGAACGGGACAGAATCAGAGTAAGAGATGCAGAAACCTTTAATTCATATTGAAATATGTAGCAGGAGACAGAAAAACGTGCCCGATCTTCAGGGAGGAACCGCCATAAAATTTATCCGAAAGTGCCTACTAAAGTAGTCCTTTCATTGCATCTTTATGGATCGGAATTAGTTTCATATTTTGTAGCAGTTCTAAAACCGCGAATTTTCTTTTAAAAACCTCGACAAATTTTAATTATATTTTCATAGCGAAAGGATTTAATTTGTAAACAATTATTAAGTGCGATTTTACATTCTATTCAGTCAAATTTTTAACAATCCACCACACTTTAAAATCTCGGTTTCACATTCAGATGAGCCATATCTTTGGATACAGTCTCATAAGCAAGGTATTATTCAAAATAAGAAAGGCGTCATAGCAGTCGCACTGTTGTCAGTGGCGACAACGTGAGGACGACACTTAGCTCCAACATCCTCATGAACACTACTCCCGTCATTCTCGAGCGTGACTTTTCTGAATTCCCCCATTCTTGTCCGCATGAAGTAATCTCCACCCGGAGATGAGTCCCTTTGTTGCAGCTGAACTGCTGAGGAACCACAGTCTTCCGTGGAGGAACTTAGCCTTCCGCTAACTATGTGCGGTCGCTTCTCGTCCTCCACAAAAACTGTCCCAACACCTGCTCCGGCCTTTCCAATGAATTGCTTCCCAACCTGGACACACAAAAACAGGGACAGCCGCATAGTTCCCCGTCGACGAAAACCGCAATCTGACGGTGATCAGACCAATTCCTCGCCATAAACTGCAAATCTTTAATTAGCGCGGGGTACAAAAGCGAAGGTTGTGCAATACAAACAACAAACCGAACAATACCAATCACTCAGCTCGCTGCTTCACTTTTATTGGCCATTAACACCTGTGCACGGACTTATATGATGAATATGACAGGCAAAATCCAGAGTCACGCCCTCACCCCCTGTGTACACGTATTCGGAACACCACACCCACTACGAATTCACACTGTTATGAGTGTCCTGTCTAAAATCTTCCTCGTATCTTGTCCCAATTATTTGGCTTTTGCCGCTGGCGCGCCCGATCACGCTCCCCGCGCCAATATGCGTCAACCGAGGCCTAAGCACACAATCTGCGGCAGTCTATATCAACCGCTGCGCGCCTAGCTTATCGTCCGTTTCGCTGTAACAGCACACACGATGCGTGTTGCGATCTACGGCGCCGACCAACTCCGCGGCAATTGCATTATGAAGTTTTTGGCCTCGACTTACAATAGGCGCCTCATGTGTCGCCTTTCTTCACCACAGTGTCCTAGATTGTGCGTTGCACTATCTCCTCTCACTCTAAAACTATTGATACATTTACACATATCCGCGTTTATACTATTACCAGCATTGCGCTACTTCCACGTCCCATAACACACGCCCCCCCGTAGATCGCCTACCGCTGACAAACCATATCCGCCTATCAGATCTTTGAATCATCAAACTTCTCTCTTCAGTTCATCGCAAAACTATCTATCTCACTTTACCTTATTAATCCTCTCGCCTCCCTGTTACTAAAAATCAATACATACATTACAATAACTACAGCAGTCCGGCTCCCGCTGCACTCGTACCTAAATGGTACATTGACATGGAGAAGGTAATCCTCCGCACGATTTTGCCCCCACCCCCCCCCCCCCCCCACTCGCACACTCACTTTTACCTTAAAACCGCATTCCTAGTGCCAGATACATATCTCACTTACTGCTTGTCCACCCACGCTCTTTTCGCACAACACGCCATTCAAGTCACCTCTCTTCTACTTATAAAGGGGCTCATTGCCTACCCTAACTCCGCGACTTGCTAATATAAGTCTCACACAAACACAAACATTCATCCTCTACAATCGTTTCGCTCTCCACTTTAATAGGCGCTAATTAATGTATTTGAGACACCACAGTATAAGAGTCTGCGGACTTCTTCTCTAAGCTGCTTCTCTCACCCTGCTGCGCCACTGCACTCTATAGAGCTATCGCCTGTTATAGCGCTTACTTCCCACCATCTCTACAAATTTTCTACGCGTGATAACGACCGCCTCATAACCCCATCAGTGATTGTGTTAATAATCGCTATCCTTTATATGCGCCTAATCGTTTCTATAAAACTCGTCATCCTTCTTGACATAACGCTCGTACTCACACTCGCTTATCCTAATAAATCTCGTCCGCTTACCTATCATCAGCCCACCTCTACACGTTCCGAGACCCTCTCCATGTCTTTTAATAATATATACTCGTCAGATCGACTCTATACCGACCTTTATCCCGCTTCAGCCCGCTACTGTCCACGTGCAACAATAGGTCTCCTAACTAACGTCACTTCTGCATCTTGCCAATTTGTAGATATATATCCCGATACATGATTCTCCCACATAAACGTATAATCCTCTTGTTTTCAAAATTGTCCTCACTCGTAATCTTACTGCTCGACGCACCACTTCACTTCGCTCACAATCTCTATATCTGACCGCTATCATCCCATCTCGGCTTGCGAATCATCTGCAAGACACAGACAAACATACTCGCTCTTATACCTCACAATCTCACACCACTTAGCTAGTTTACGTCACTACTCCTGCCCTCTCACTACACTGCTCTCCGTCTCTCTCGACATTTCTATTTCTTTATTAAATCTATTATGTCTCGGTGTTAACCCTCT
The DNA here is from genome assembly GCA_034510155.1 of Eucriotettix oculatus. Classification (NCBI taxonomy): domain Eukaryota; kingdom Metazoa; phylum Arthropoda; class Insecta; order Orthoptera; family Tetrigidae; genus Eucriotettix; species Eucriotettix oculatus. The sequence goes on from CM067382.1 coordinate 13,870,945, forward strand.
CGTAGTCCCCTTCCAGTTTTGTCCCCCTCTCTTCCTCAAGTCGTCGTATATAGGCCAAATGTGCCTCCGTCACGCGCTCTACCTCTAAGCTCGCTGGCCTTCTATCATCCATTATGCGTAAAAAGCTACTAGAATTTAAGAAAATCACGTTACATCAATTTATAAAGAGCCTTCCTAGTTCTGCGCGTCTGCTCCCGCGCGCCTCGCGCTCGCTGAAATCACCCTCGGCTGTCTTCATGTATCATTAAAACTACGCGTTCCATTCCGCTGCATAGCCTAGCATTATAATCCTTTCACGATCTCACATGTCAGTACCATCCTCTAACATTCACAAACTCAACCCCGTAAAAATCACTAGTCTGGACCCACATCTATCAAGACGTTTCCTTCTGAGAAGCAAACCGACGAAGTACTCATGCTCGTCGTGGCCCGAACGTCGCCTCACAGCTCTAGATGCATCTCGACGCGCCAAACATCTGATGACTTTATGGATGCACATACCCTCCCATCGGAGTCGCAGTCCCCCACGGCCTCACGGTAAATCAGCAAAGAGGGCTCCTTCGTTTTCATACAGAACGGATCATACTCTCTTAGTCACTCGTATGCGCACCGCGTCCCCTCGTCACGACTTGTCGCACTACCCCATCCCCATGAGGCAGTTGCCTCGTACAGAGGAAATTATAAATACCGCGGCACTCGCTTAAGATGCCATCTCAGATTCGCGGCTCGCCCGACCTATCTCCAAGGGCCTCTCTCAACATAACTGTCTGTATCCCTCAGCGGCCCGCTCCACTATGACACCTCTAGCTCCGCGGACCTTGAGTCATATCACCTGCGATAGTCCCTTTCACACCATGCGCATCACCTCTATACTCCATCCCTCATCACAATTTCCGCTACTCCCTCCCGGCGGTGAACGTCACATCCGATACGCTGGCACTGGCCCCCCCCAGCCGCCTGCTCCAATCCCGTGGTATTTTGTTACTGTGATACTACTCTCAGGTGTACTAATGCACTCTATCCTCTTGACGCCTCCTCACAAATCCGTTTTAACTGCTCCAGAGCGAACTCGTATACTAACACCTCGCATATGTCCAAAATTCCTTCTGCTCCCGACGTGTGTCATTCCTAATCAATACTACTTGCCTTGCGCACCTTGCTCTCCTCTTGTTCCTAATTGAATTCTTCGCACTCCCCTGCGATTTGGCTGCTCTCCACCCTCCACATCTCACCTACTTTATCACCACACAATATTCATTTATTCCAGCTTTATATAAGGTCTCTTTTGGATCCGCGCCTAATAAATTTTTCTCTCCATCCTGTTGAATAATCACACACCGCACATCGCCCAGTGCTACGCTACCCCTAATTCGCGCCCCCGCACCGGCCCCCCACGGTATTTCTCTCATGTTCTCTATTCTAACTCCCGTCACTTTTGAGCGTACCATTAGTTATGAAGGTTCAACGCCCCTAATATCCCTGCAATTATTGCACAATCGTCCCGCACACCGCATTAACTTTTCTCGTCGTCCGCTTGCCGCCTACTATATATGCGGTCGGGATACACCGCTCGCGCGAGAAGTGCGATTGCTCATCTATCACATATGTTTCGCTCGGTTCTTGTCGCTCACTACTCATTCTGTTTCTTCAAATCGCTGTCGCCTACTATGGCAACTACCCTACGCTCGGTGCTCTGTTATTCCTCAATTCCGCTAAATTATACCCCCCAGCCATCGTCCCTGCGTTGCCGCGCTCTCTTTCGGCTCCTTACAGCATCTACACCACGACCATAGGGGCGAGCACCCTCAACCGACACACTCGCCTACTTGTTTCCCGTGATCGCATCTACGGCCCTCTCCGTTTCCGACATCTCCACGGTCCGTGCTCTATCTTTCTCTGCTGCACTATCCGCTATTCTACGCGCACCGGCCGCTAATCCACATTACGTAAATCCAGACACGTTATATTCCGGAAATTGTACAGCGATTACATGCAATGTGTCTTGGAGTGTTTGGTACGAAGTGGCGAGTGGCGGACCGAAAAGAATGCTTTAGGTGGACGCGCTCTGGTTCTCCCAACAATATCGACTGGGAACCGGAACCTCATTAAATTCCCTGAGATCCTCCCACCCGGGCAAAAGCATATGCGAAGATATTTTTCTCTTTTTTCCTTCATATTTAAGGGTTTGTTGCTGGAAATACGAGCTATCAAGGTTTCTTTTCTGTTCTGTTTCTAAAGCCGGAGCCGACACTCGAAGGAAGTAATTCTAGAGAAATACAACCATCAAAAGTCTAGTAAATCTTGAATATTTATATTATCTCATAGTGTTGCTAATGTATAAATTAAACCGATTACAACAAACGTTTGATCCTGAGGATGACCAAATTTTTTAAATACCTGCTTTAGATTCTTTGTTCCCCCAAAATACACTAGCCTTGGAAAAAATCTAAGTAAATAAATAAATTTCGTTTTGTGTTATAGCCCTATTGCCATTTAATCTGAAAAAAAATTATACAACTACAATAAATGATTTCTAAATTTGAAATGAAGCATCTTTCTGACAATAATTTTGCCATATACAGATGTAAGAATACATAATTTCCATTAAAAATTAGGCAATTTTTTATACATAAAGAATACTAATTATCGTGTTAAAAAGATTTTGTTGATAGAATTTTTTTTGAATAAATATATAATATCGTGTAGTAGATATGAATGCATCAAAGTAATTGATTAAATACTCCTTAATATCAAATATAAAATTATGAATAAATTTAAATGAAACAAATGAACCAAATTGCAGACAAAGTTTTTATCCAATTAAACAAGCACTTCGCCACCATGTTTGGGATTTTCTCATTTTTACTTATATTTTTTCATCAAAATGTTCAAATTGTAAGGTTTATTGTTATTAACATTTCTAAGATTCTGAAATTTGTATAGCTTTTCCAGTAACATTTGGTGTAATTACCTGAGAATGTCCTAAAATTGAGACGAAATATCGTTTTAATTAAATGAAAAGCTACAACTAATTTATTGTATTAAATGACTGATTGTAGTGAAGATGTACAAGTTATGTAAAAAATGTTTGTAAATCAATTTTAATATAATCTAAAATTATGTTTTTCGATGAATTTGATTACTTTATATATAAAGAGAATAATGAAATAAAAATTGTAATCAGAATAAATATAATAAGATTTAGTTTTTTATAAAATTAAGACTGATTTAAAACAATTTCTCTTCATTAGTTTAACATAATTAAAAGTTTGTCTGTAATTTAGTCATAAATTTGATTTAATTACTATTCAAAACAGATGATAATTGATTTGCTATTTGTAAATCAATTTCTTAATAAAGTATTAAATTATTTATGCGACACGAAAATCTTGTGGGGTTGTAATATATAAATTCCAAATTTAAAAAACAGTCATATTAAATTTAAAATCCATGGGAAGAAATATATTTCTGTTAACGAAAACTTCTATAGTACGTGTCCCTCATTTTAACATCCATTTCAATGAAAAAATCACTCTCAAGAAGGTAGCCCAGTTAACGAGGTCTATTCTTGTGTGACGGGCGGGTAGGAACCTTAACTATAGCCCGGGGGCCCGAGTCAACCCTTAGCTATCTTGCTGTACCTTCCACATCCCCCCTTTTTCAAGTCCCTTCCTATGCTATTAAAGGGGAATTGCCTGTTTCAGGATCACGTCATGTAGCCAAAAATAATAATGGAAATTTCATTGTATTATCTACCGAAAAAACTTTCAATTTTTAAATTAAATAAAGAGTTGTCTACATGTACAAATATGTAAACGAGGAAAATGTATACAAGTAGTTCCAAATATTATTTTTATAAGCTCGTAGCTGATAAATAATTTCTGATTCGGCGTTTAAATTCAAGTATCTTTAAATAAAATTATTGGTAGATTTCTTAATGCCACTAAAAACAATCTCGATACATCTACTGACAATGACAAATGGGCCGTAATTAAGATATAATCACCCCCAGAAAAAAATTAATATCAATCAGCGGGTTGTTGCATCAGAATGTCGAGGCAGCATCCCTTCACTCGAACGCTTTCTCTTCGATTCGACTGAGAAGTAACGTTCCTCACATTTAAGAGCAACCTCTTCCTTTCTCTTCATTCTTTATTAATGCAGAGAGGTGAACCATGCCTTCCCCGTCTACTGTGCTGAGCGTGACGCAATCAAAAAAACCGCAACACAATCATTAAACTGCTTTTCTTAATCACTCCTTTTATTTTGTTAATACTGTTAGATGAAGTAAACTATAGGAAATGTTTTATATTGTCTAATAAATTTTATGTAAATGTAAAACAAGATACTTCTCAGTTAAATTCAGTGTGTGATGGTTAATTAAATATTCTTTGTTAGTTCCATCTTTGAGTTATTATTTGTCTTTGTAGATTCGTTCTTCATAATATTTCAGTTTGTCTTCAGTATTGACATTGATCGCAAGTGTTAATCTAAAGTATAAATCCAAATATCTTTGAAATTTCTGTTATACGGGATGTTTATTCGAATGTTATTTGTTCTCATAAAATTAAATTTTTAATGAATTCAGTCGTAAATTTGGCTACGTATTCCCTTTTTTTGTTTTAATTGGAAATTTGGTATGCATTTGGAAAGGAAAATATTTTTCTTTGGTATCTGGGTCTGCATATTCTGGTAGCACCAGCTTTGAGTCTACGGGTGACGACAATGGACACCCTTCTGACGTCAGAAGCAGCGTGTGAATAAATAAAAAGACTGATCATCCTGTCTATAAGCTAATAGACAGAAAACGACCTATTTCTAGAAGTAACAACTAGGAGTTCCGGTGAACGTGAGAAGCTGCCATAAACTGTCTGAAGAGAAAAGCCTATGTAAGGAAAATTATAATTCATCTGTTATTATTGCTTTAAAAATGAATTCATTTCATCTGCGAAAAGCTTTATATACTATAAATAATTTAAACACTTATTAATATCACCGCAATGTGTTAATGAACCAAATTAGTGGCCCACTCATACAAGACATGTTAAGTTGAACTACGTCAAAGAGCTGGTTCATACAGCGAACGAACGATTCCCTTTAAAAAATTATCTTGCCTATCACTAGTGTGCGTGGTGGATCAGCTGTGTTTGATGAAGAGTTGAGAACTGTGATCACGAGAAGTCTCAACAGGGTTGAGGAAAATATAACAGTTCGGAAAAAAAATAAGTAACTCGTAAAATTAGATTTACTTAGGTTCTGAAATGAATTTGAAAGGATTACCGGCTAGACGAGTTATTGAGTACGGTTGTCCCTTGATAATCCGTAGGTATGTGAACAACCAGGTTTCAGATTACTGAAAGTGTCCAGATTACCAAAAGTGATATTAGCAGTAGCCTACAATATTCCTACTTTTTATGACTAAAATGCTGCCATTTCGGTTACCTGAAACATGTTAATTAAAAAAATACGGATGCCAAAAGATGTACATACAGAATTTATAGGCATAAATAATACAGTAGGATCGATACGCTGACCACGTGTCACTCCAAATTCGAAATGTGTCATGCAAGATGACAGTCCGCAGTCGACTCGGTAGGCCCAGGCCCTCTATGGGCTGTAGAACCAAGGAGGAAGGAAGTAATACATTAACGGGGACGGAGACTACGGTGACCTTGACGGAAGGTGCGTCGGACTGCTGAGCAAGTACAAAACATCGGATTATCATTGGACAACTGGAATTGTTAATTTTCAGATGATTATGGTTATGAAAGCCGAAAACTTCTGGTAACACCAGCTTTGAGCCTACATGTGAAATGTGAAGACACTATAAAGGATTTCAATTTATAATTATCCTAACAGAGTCTATTCTTGTAATATCTGTCGTTAATCAACGACAGGAATGAACACAAAGTTTTGTTAACGTATCCGGTGATAGTTTGAGTTTTTCTACGGCGAGATGTACAATGGTCAGTCAAATATAAACGGGAAGCTTTTTTATCATGCCTTGAAGGAGAGTCGGAGGATCCGGCCGCTTTACCACAAATTCCGTCTGCGTCTCTCCATTCCACTAGCGCACCCACTGTCAGTCTCATTCAGACATAGGCACAATTTGGGAATGACACTCTACAAAACCCGAGTGTACGAGTGGCAGAACCGTTTTACTGACGGCACGATTGACGTCCTCGAATTTCCATCACAGAAACCATCATCCATGCAGTAAGGGAGCTTTTGGTAGAAGACCGGCGCCGCACCGTTGATAAAATTGCTTCTTCAGTTGGTCTACGTCACGGTAGAGTACATTTCATCATCAGAAAGTTAACTTGGCTTCATAAAGATCTCAGGTTTCTTTCTCCTGATCAGAAAAATGCCCGTTTGGAGATTTGCCACAGGCTTTTGGACGCTATGCTGGTGAAGGAAAAGGCTTTCTCAGTCATGTGATGAGGCATGGGCTCATCACTAAACGCCTGAATCGAAACAGGCGAGCAAAGAGCGGTGACTAAGACATGAGGCTGCAGTAATAAGGACCAAAATGTGATTGTCTGTGCCACAGTGTTTTCGGACTTCAAAGGCATTGTCCACGATCGCCGAACAGTGAACTCTGAATATTACTGCCAACTGCTGGACAAAACAAAAGCTGCATATCGAAGCAAAAGACGGCATTTCCCAATCAGAAGCGACGGCGTGCAGACCAAATTGGAAGGAAATTCATTGGGATCAGCTGGAACATCCACCATACAGCCCAGATTTGTGACTAAAATCTGTTTGGACCGTTGAAGAAAGCTCTAGGAGGTCAAAGGTTCAATACCGATGTGCTCAATCGGTTTAAGAATCAACTCTCCGCCCGGAGATGACGACAGTGATGACGGTCGTCGAAACGTCGTGGATAAGGAACGTCGTTACTCGAGTGGAAACCCGAAAACTATTCTTCCAACAGCTACACCGGGAATGTCTTCCATCTTTAACTCTTAGCTTTTTATGATGACGGAATTAGGAAGTTTCCAAAACGTTGGGGAAAATGTGTATCAGCACAAGGAAACTCTGTAGAAAAATAAAAATATTGTTTTGAAATTCTATCTCATAAAAATTATTTAATAAATCCCGTTCATATTTTACTGTCCCTCGTATTTGTATGTACGAGTGCTATTTGAAATTAGAATTCCTGTAGTACGGCTAACGACAAGCAGCTAATTTATAAAATTAAATAATCCCAGAAAGTACCCACTATTTTTCAGCGGCTTAATAGTCAGATATTCATCATTCCCATCAGACTGGACAAGGATGATTAAGCAGATGGTCCTCTTACTAGTGTTGATTACGAATAATTGTCTGTTACTGGATAAAGGTGAAACTACGATAATGATGAAAACAAGGGACAAAGCAAGTAGTAGACCGAAGATGAATGCAGGAGAAACTAGCGTTAGAAGAGCATAATTAAAGCAACACGTCCAGTTTCCTATTCCAAGTGGCTGCTGCCCACGGAGTTAACGACCGTATGCGCCCTTGAAATGCAACCTGGTTTGAAAGGTATCAGACTTTACAAAAAGCGGTTTACCACGGTTTACCAACTATACAAACATGCAACTGGAATACATCTGACTACCAGAAGTAACCCGTCCCTGCCGAAGTAACTCAAGACGGACGTGATCAGTTGCATCCGAGCTGATAAAACAAATACATTCACAAGTTTAAATCACCTTTTCTTTGCCTGTCATTGACATCTAGGGGCGGATAAAGTAAATAGATAAACGGGGACCGAGGCAAACGTAATCCAATCTCTAAAACTCTTTGCCGTTCAAGTAAACGTCAATATAGTTTTTCATTTATACACAAATTAATAGAAATGTGGCCAAATTATCAAGGCCAATTCAGTAAATTTAACTTTGTTTTAAAATACAGATCCGGGACTTAATGAACATTTTGTCAGAGTACAACTTTCTGGACAAATTAAAGTTGCAGAATCGTTTCCTTACCTGCTTGTTGATAATCAGAAAAATTCGAGATACACTGGAATCTAAGATTAAAACGTCAAACTGGTTCTGAATCTCGATTAATATTAGTATGAGTCCCAGTTTTCAAATCCGTCTTATACACCTGTTGAATTTTAGAGACAGGGCTTTTGCATTGGTGCGGCGAAGAGCAATTAACCATCAATGATTCCCCACCGTGCCGTTATTTTGCCAATCTCATTGACCACGAAAAGTACTGATTGGACGCAAAAATCCGCTTTTTATGAATGTTTTAAAATTTCCACGCCTTTCCATCACTTTCTCTGATTATGGTAGTCGTCTCTCACATCACATGTTCGTCTCCAGTCGCAAGGAACATTTGTACTAAATTTGCTCCACGTGTTTAAAGTTCTACTTGGAACATACAAATAAACACAAATTTCCAAAACACTTTTTATTAGACTACGAGTTCACTTTGGTGATGCTGAATTGTGACAGAACCAGAAGATGTGAAGCCACAGACAACAGAAAACGTCAAGAACCGAAAATAGGAAAAAAACTTACTTTATAAACATTTAAGAATAAATTTATTTCATTTTCCAACGAAGGTAAACATGAGAAAAATGTCACGTTATAAATTATAATACAATGTGGACCAATTACTGTCCAACACGGTAAATAGTAGAATACTAATTTTAAAATACAGATGACTATGGCCAAGGATTTTCCAGAGTTGAGACCCAGAATTGAAAAAGCTGTAGCTTCCATTACTCCGGACTTGTAACCCAAAGTGTCGGAAAAATTGGATTTTATGTTTTATGTGTGCTGTATAAACGGGTGTATTAATTGTAAGAAAAATATGCTAGTTTATCTTCAACTTGATGTATGAATTTTAGTAAATATTATAAATTAAACTGTTACAATATACAATTACTCCCGTACTACAATTAGTCAGATATAAAATACAAATCACTCTTTTTCAGTTACAAGTCCAATACTAATTTTTAATGAAGAACTGTAGGAAAGTAATGAATTATTAGGAATGATTCAATGTCCTCTACAAAAGGAAACTGTTAAAAATTCAAATATTGTGACATAGGGACGTTTCTTCAAAAATTCAAAGAAAACGAGATGTAATAAGCATTTCTTTATTGTATATTAAATAGCAGTCATTGAAAGTTGTGCATACAGAATTCTCTCTTTCAAATGAGTCGAATTTGGTGATGAACCAACATAAATGTGTGAAGTTGTGACACTCTTCGTGTTGGATCCTTTATCACAGTAGCAACTTATTTTGGGCGAGTTTCCTTTACTGGACGGATTTAGGAATGACGATAACGGTAGCTGTTAAATGGTGATTAGAAAGCGAGAGAGGAAAGCACAGCTGAGAAGCTGCTGGTCATTAGTAGTCTGGAGGTCGTCCAGGAGGAGTGGCTGGAGTGGCTTGCAAACACAGCGCCGTGGTGAATACGGGAGTGCTCACGAACAGACAACACAAACACAGCCGTGCTTTGAACTTTATACTTCATCTACCAATCACAAACATACATAACTTACAACACGGAGATAGGATATCAGGATGACATAATACGAATTGATAACGTGCGCTGCAAAAAAAGGTCATTTGGAAGTAAGAGAATTTTCTATTTCAGATCTCAACATACGTAGGAAACAACGAGAAACACATCAACCCACTAATGCAACCAGTCAATAAACGACTTACACGACACCTACCCGCAGATTTGAAGGATCTCCTTACCCTGCCACTTTTGGACTTATCCTATGATAAAACATTAACTGATAAAATTAATTATCATTGGTCATATAAAGAAATTTTATAGAAGCCCGGGATCAACTAAGGAAACATCCAGTTGCTGTTACTTAACAGTCAAAAACGTGTCTTTTTGAATTTGGTAACATCAGAGATCTGCACTCTAACTTTTAAATGAGGAAACGTATTGATAAAAAATACTGGAAAAACTTAAATTAATTTTAGTTGCAGAGGCATAGGTCTATTAAATAAACTGACGGCCAGTCTATCTTAGCGTGTACGATATTCGAATTCCAGATGACGATGGACCGAGTTTTACAAGTAGGAAGAGAAATCGGAATTGTAACGGTCAGACACATCTGCTCGGATTTTTGGTGGTGCGGAGTCGAAAGAAAGGAGACAGCATTTGAGCCAGGGGCAATAAAACCCAGACTTCACGTCACGCCGGGGGTGTTTCCCCAATTTTGGGGAGATTTGGCGGCTTTGGGTGGTGTATTTCCCCAAGTGTAACCATAAACGTTATTGGTGAATACCCATTCCTGCAACCTTAGTGATATAAACTAAAGAAGTGGGGAGGAGATTCTAAAAAGGTTGGGTACAGATTTTTCAAGAGCGGTGAGACGGGAGAGGTGGCAAGACATATTTGGTAGTCCAAGAGAATGAGGATACCCGGAAATTGTCCTGAACCAAGAAAAAATAGCGGCGGCGACTCTGAGGAGGATATTGCTACTATGCAAAGCAGCTGAAAATATTCACTAAGCTGACACAGTAAATTACACCTGTAACCCTTTTTGCTGATTTCCTGTACTGTCAAGTCCAAGTAGATAATGTGTTCGACATTCTGATCTATGAGAAGGCCCATAATCCACTACCTGATATTAGATTTAGAAAATTGTTAGTTTTAAGATTTTAATGTGTATAAGAAAGGTATTTAGGAAATTTTGGGAAGTGTCTGGGGAAGAGAATGAATAATATAAAGTGGTTGGATAAAGTTAGGAATGAAGAGGTACTATGAAGATTTGGCTAAGAAAGGAGGATATTGAAAAACATAATGAATGAGACATAAAATGATGGCAGACTCTTTGGTGAGAAATTTTATAGTAAGGAAATTACAAGGTATGGGAGGAACAGGAAGACCAATAGTTTGAATATTGGATGATCTCAAGATAGGAGGAGTAAATAAGGACTATGTGACGCCTGTCAACTAGCAGATCAACTAAAGAAGAACATCCGAGGGTGCCATAATTCTAGAAAGGACTAATCCCTTCCAGATAATTATGCGATCTAGATAAATTACTTTCTTTTGGATACAATTATTTAATTGGTTGGGAGAAAATCAGTGGCTCTAAGGTATTACTAAGAACAAATTATGTAAATAAAAATACTAGTTTTAGTTTGTTACAGTTTCGACACGTGAGACAGTAAAAGCGAATGGTTTGATTATTATTGCTGTTATTATACCGGAAGTGGTAGCTGTGTTTGGTCAGATGTGGGGCGCCGTACTGAGAACTATGTTAGTGTTATTGTGTAGTGAGGAAGGAGATTCGACAGAGATCGTATTGTTGACATGCATATATTGTCTGTAATAAACCTTTATGATCGACGAATCCAAAGTATATTATCGATCAATCAATTCAAACAACACAATTAAAAAAATAACGTGATCGAAAACAAGAGATTTTATGTAAAAAATAACAAATATATATGACACGTTGGAATTTGTGATCTGGAAAACATGGTAATTAGATAATTATTTATTCACAATTATACTCACTCAAAAAGCACTTTTATAAATGTAATGAAATTATATAAAGAAATGCGAATTTACCAGGGCAGAAACACATTTCAGTATCCCTGAAACGAGCCGGTAATAGTAATATTTATTTAGCAACCTCACAGGCATGAATAAATACACTATCGCCCCGCTTTTAAATTGAGGACTTAAGAAAACCGATTGTGAGGAATCTTTTCAATTTGATGTTAGAGTACTTTTTTGTGAGCTGAAAAACCTTATTCTCAATTTACAACTGCGAGGCAATTACTTTGGAAACACGCGATGGAGAGGAGGTTCAAAGCCGTGACGAAAGTTTCTGATTGAGATAGCTGCGCTACGCGACGTGTTCACCAATTTAAATGTCACTGTCTGTCGCAAGAGCGCTCCAGATCAAGCCTTCGATCAGCAACAACAATGGCGTGACCGCTTTCTTCCAGCGCTCAAGGGAGCGATCGGAGACCCGAAAGCAAGGCCAGGGTCCTTGGTGTCTGTTTATCTTGGAGATCGTCCATTTTCTTCCAAAACTGATGTCCCCCCATTCTTCAACTCGTTCCCCGTTTCATTTAAATAATTGCAATGACTGATCATTACCGAGAATCTCAAGAGGTTGAGGAATGATTCATCGTTCTGAATCTCTGGATAGTGCTTGTGATTCAACGATCAGCCGAACCGTAACTGACCATTCCCCTTCGCCAATCAGATTTACTAACAGGCATTCCGATCTACTCAAAAGTAGATTCAATAGATGATAACAAAAAAAGCATATTCATCAATTATTCGCTATGAAAGGGTGAGGAGGTTTCAATAAATACATGACGTGTATTAGAAAGCTGTTACATAATTCATTTTACGAGGACATCGGTTGAAGGAAATCAAGGAGTGTAATAAGATGAATGTTCAATTAAGAATATGTAACCTTCAATCCTCATAAAGTCGACTGTAATATTATGGTGGCTCATCTTGGCGCTGACGTAGGACCTGAAAGCCTAAAAAAATTCACCAATCTAGACCTGAAAGTCTAAAAAAATTCACCAATCTAGACCTCAAAGACAAAAAAAAATTCACCAATCTAGACCTGAAAGTCTAAAAAAATTCACCAATCTAGACCTGAAAGTCAAAAAATTCACCAATCTAGACCTGAAAGTCTAAAAAAAATTCACCAATCTAGACCTGAAAGTCTAAAAAAATTCACCAATCTAGACCTGAAAGTCTAAAAAAATTCACCAATCTAGACCTGAAAGTCTAAAAAAATTCACCAATCTAGACCTGAAAGTCTAAAAAAAATTCACCAATCTAGACCTGAAAGTCTAAAAAAATTCACCAATCTAGACCTGAAAGTCTAAAAAAATTCACCAATCTAGACCTGAAAGTCTAAAAAAATTCACCAATCTAGACCTGAAAGTCTAAAAAAATTCACCAATCTAGACCTGAAAGTCTAAAAAAATTCACCAATCTAGACCTGAAAGTCTAAAAAAATTCACCAATCTAGACCTGAAAGTCTAAAAAAATTCACCAATCTAGACCTGAAAGTATAAAAAATTCAACAATCTAGACCTAAAAGTCTAAAAAAATTCATGAATCTAGACCTGAAAGTCTAAAAAATTAACCAATCTATATTTTTGATTTAAGCGTAGGTAACGAAACATTAGCGACTTTAATTGTCATCTTTAATCTTTTCTTTTGTTTTATCCGGACAGGGATACACACGTCCCGAACTAAGTATAGTTATTTTCAAATGGGAGCCGATATGACAAAAGCAACAAGGATTGCAACTCGGCTACTTCCTGTGTAATTTATGTTATTTTCTATATTAACATGTAAATTCTAAAATACTACATACATCAAGTACAGCTTGTAAATTAGTTTATAACTTGGGGACGAGAACAATTGAGGATTTATGGATTTTATAGAATATAGTTTCTGGATCGGGTCAGCGTAGGAAAGAAGGCAGAAATAATTAGATGTAGAGTCGTACACTTGCTCTGAGGAAAGTGAGAGAAGAGTGGAAATGTGGAACACGTCAGCTCCGATAAACCTGGCTTAAACACGATAGCCACCTAACACGCAAAAAAAAAAGAATCAAAATACGAACCCTAATTACAAACAGGTTTTAAGCAAAGCACATTATTTCAATTCTTTACTCCTCAAGCAATTAAATTTTTCTACAGAATGCAAACAGTAATTAATTTTCGCGCGAAGCCAAACACAGACTCGATAATGTGTCAACCACAGCCAGTAAAAAAATTAATTATCAGTTTTCGTAATTAGCCATTACTGTTGCAGCTGCATAATAACAACTCGTGACTGCAGTTTATTAAACTGTGCAACTAGCTGTAAATCAACAAATATCTTTTGTTCACAGCTAAATTATTCATGCGTGACACATATCATTATCACTGTTATTCGAAATTTTCCACCGCGGAACGGAAATAATTAACAACGCACTTTCAACTTTATTTTTTAGGAAGTTACTATACAGTATTTTTATTAATAATTTGTTTGATCACCTTCATTTGGTGAAATATTATTTATTATGTAGTGGCGATTATTCTCATTTCGTTTTCCTTTCATCTGATAAATAACTGTTTCATTATTTTACACGAGAAAAGAAACCAAGTTTTAAGACTCTAAATAAGTCTGTATTTTAAATTCCTCTCGAACATTTGATCTATAATAAATTAAAATCAGGCTCAAAGGATTCATTTAAATTTCTTAAGGAGCTAACGAGCTAGACGATCCAGAAGATAAATATACTTTGAGAATGAAAACTTATATAAATATTTTCAGAACATTAGTTATTGCGTAAAATATTAGCTTCTCAAGTACCTGAAAATTTTTATTGTCTTTATTCTACATGTTCAATAGATTTTACAAAAAATAATTTTTTTCAGCCCCAACACATTTATTTTAATTTCGTCACACGTTTAGATCTATTTGATCCAGAAGAAATTACAGACTTGAAATATTTATTCACTAAACGATCAGGATTAGGTTTCCAAATACATTCGAGTAAGTTGTTGATAGCATTTTTTTTAAATAAAAATTTCCAGACAATTTTAGCAGTAAACAATATTAACATTGTCTACAACGTTTCGTCCCAATCAGTGGACTTCCTCAGGTAATGGATGAACCTACAAACACATACTGATAATTTTGCGACGGGGAATGCGTCCAGGACCGAAAAATTTGTACTAGATAATAATGTAATATTATTGTTGATTTCTTAAAATATTTTCTCCAGGAGCAATCTACCTAGTTGATTGACAATTACTGTCGATTTTAATTTTCATTTTTTTTATAATAGTCTGTGATACGGGTCGTTAATTTAGGTTTTTATTTGAATTCTTTCAATATATCTGATCCATAAGGTATATTTAAAAGAGTATTTTGTGGCTAGAAATTGGTTTCGCTGATTCGGTTGTATTATTAAACATTGCATATTTTCAAAATATTTTTTTGAGTAACAGGCTACATGTAGAACAAGATAGCCGTTTGATTAGTTGCTCGATTCTCTTTCATCAGTAGAAACGTCTTACGTATTTGCGATTATTTTTATTTTCTATATTCCTATCAATTTTACAGGAAGAAGAAACGAAATTTTCAGAATTTATCTAGATGATTCCCTTGCGTTTCATTGTTCAATTACATAATTCGCTTCCCCACCCCTCGGGAGTGGGGGTGGGTGGACAGTCAGGGTGTCATTCAGTAGCATTTGCAAGAATATCAAACACATTTAATTTTATTTTGCTGATCTGGTGCCTATTTCTTGAGATGTCCCAATTTTTCAACGATTTTTTACCCATTTTGATTTTTGTCTATTGCAACGCCACATGTGACCGAAATGACTCATATTGAAGTAATATTTTCCGGAGAATCCGAATCCCATTTCAGATTTTTAGGTCTTCCCTCCCCAACCCCCTGGGGTGGGGGTCGAGTTTCATTTCATTAGATGTCCCGCTATAAGACGAACATTTTTCATTCACACTTATTTTGATCCAATGTGTGGTTCTTGAGATATTTCAATATCTTCAGATAAAATGAACACGATGTATATAATTTTCTGCGGCAATATTTTTTTTTAAATGGTGAATGTTTCCTTTTCTTTGTAAATAATTGGCAGCAAGACGATATATTTAAGAAATTTTTTTTAAAAAAAAGGAATTATTTTAGCTTTGTTTAATCCGTTACCGAAGAAGTCCTAAAACTGGATGCAAAATTATGTATTCTGTTTTTAATATAGAACATTCTTAACGTTACTGGCATAGTGGCTGTTTTATTCATTGAATTTAACAGCAGTCTTAGATTGTCATCCACTATTTGAAATTCAGTTTTTTTCAGACGTTCTAAGTTTGCGTAATATTTTAAAATTTTTGTCTTTATTTTTATTGAAATTGAATTTTGACTAAATTGGATGTGTTTATTTATTTCACTGTAGTATTTAAAGCGCAGGTTATTAGAAATTAAACAGAAACTTTGTTGCCAAGAGACCCCGTTAAATAGAGATCTTTGGTATTGTAACAATTAGTTTTAAGTAAATATACTATCGCATCTGCGCTAACGGTCATGATTGTTACGAATTTGTACTTATAATTAATTAGACGCTTTATCTGACAAATATATTTTTGAGTGTTAAACTGAAAGACTCTATTCAGGTTCGGAATGTAGAGAGTGGTTCGTAAATATATTTTGGGTTGCGTGGTTAGAAACAGTGAAAGGTTTTACAGCTTCTTGAATTACTCTCGAGAGAATTAGACAAGTTCTGGAACAAATGGAAATGATTATATGGGGGCACCGAATTAATTCAGAGTGAATGCTGGTGCTGGTTTCTTCAGCAGCCGTTTCGACTGAGATTTCCGATTGTTAGTAGGGTTAGATATATAAAGCGCTGATTCAGATAAGCGGTGATCCTTTCAATTAGTCCGATGCTCCGGGCGATTGTGTGCACCTCTCACACAGGAGAAAAGCGAGGTCACGGATTCGATTCCTCCCCACTCAAACTTTCCCACGATTTCTACAAACTGCTACGGCGCAATTAATTCTTTTAGTCTTGTGCAGATTCAAGCTGTTGCAGGATTGGGGGGGTTGTGCTAGAGTGGAAAAGGCGTCCGGGTGTCGAAATCTTCATTACTTTATTTATAAATATTGCAATAATCACATTTCTCTGACTTCCTTTAATTATAAATTAATAAAACAGCCACGTTTCACAGAAATAAATTTTAGTCAATTTAAAAAATTAGGACACATTAATAAATTAAAAATTGGAAAGACGTACTTTGCCTCTTGTGAACCTCTTCTGGAAATTTAAAAAAAATATTATAAATAAAATAATTTAATTAATCTGTCTCAATATTACAAATAAAATACAATGAATGTCCTACAGTCCGAAATAGAAGCATTTAAATTCAGACGTTTTGCCCCCGACGTTCGGGATCTCTTAGTTCATTAATTATTTTATATTAATAATAATTATATTAACTAATGTGATTAATGTGAATTTATAATACAAATATGTTAAATATACAGTATATTATTTGCAAGGTATTTATTATATTGTGTATATAACATTTTGACTGTTGTGTGAGTAAAAATAGATTTTCAACTGAATTTCACGAAATAAATTGTTTGTAATTCATAATAAAATTCCACATAAATGTATTGAAAATCTTGTTTTCTTTGAATTATAAGAAATTTAGACTTTTAAAAATTTTATATCGCATTTGTATTTGTCCCATGTAAAGAACGATAGATATATCATGCCAATTTTCGTTTGAATTATTCTATCTAATTTTTAAATTTATTAAACTAGATTTTTATAAATGTGGCTGCTTTATTCAATTATAGTATATTTTAATATTATTGGTAGGTGATTTATATCAATTAGGAATAGAGAGGGACCCATTACTGAGCCCTTCGGCACTCCCGTCTTTATTTCGGCCATTCAAAGCGAAACTTTTGAAGATTGCAATTTAATGTAAAAAAGTACATTGAACTTGTGCTTAACTAATATACGTTCATTCTGATTTTGATAATTTTTGGCAATGGCGTTGGGAAAATAGTGGAAATAATGTTGATTTTCGTTCGTAGTTTCAATCACTTTCTTCGTGGAACGGGGTCAAATTACTACACCGAGGACTCTAAACACCAGAGAAAGAGATGCCACTCGCCCTACTCATGTGAATTTTAATTTTAATCGGTATACGAAGAAAGAAAATCCTCCGTTAAATTACAAACTATTAAATGAAACTCTTCAGTAGAAAACTAAAACTAATTCCGTTTTTGCATTAATTCAGTATCATTGGAAACTCGCCGCGTTAAAATATGAATGGTGATAAATAATACCACTTTTTCTCAGTTCATGAAATACCTTTCATGCACAAGCAGTTAATCTAATGTAGCAAATAGAACCAACAAGTGTAATCGCAGAAACTAAGCATTCACGTAATCTCCTTGACGTTCCACATAGGTCGCAGTTTTTTGCGATCATGTTGGTCTGATGTAGATCCTGAACTGTCTGCCCTCCGCAACACCTCGAGCACTTTTTAGGTTGCACCGCATTCTGGGACTCACGATAACTTTAAACACCTGCTGCCAAATACGACAGCTGCAATTTCACTAACAGTTTCCTCCTCTTTTTGTCTTTCGCGCCCAAGGCCATAATCGCCGCGGAAAAAAGCAAACATTTATTTGCAATTCTCATTAGGGTATAGATTTCGGAGAGAACCTGATCCTGTTGGCTGGATGCGATTGCAATGAAGATAAGTTCAAAATTAAACAAAAAATAAGATAGTTCAAATGAAATATATGAAACTGAAGTCTATTTCTCCTTATTACCGATATGAAATGAATGCAACACAAGTTTGGGCTGAAATCATTTCTTGACAAAGGGTTGCACGGACTGTACCATATATGAATTAAATCCCTGTTGTATATTATTATTTAGTGCGTTGGTAGTGTAATGATTCGGTTGCATTTAAGATTTAATTGTATCGCAAGTACTGTGATAAGGTCTTTGAAAGGTAGGAAGGGAGAGATGCATCGCTGGAAGAGGGCGATAACTGCAGCTGGTGAAAAATGATTATAAATTGATATGGAACTGGGATGTATAACGGATTATTTCAAGAAAGAGTATTAAATAAATTTTGTAATTTTACGTATTTGTGATCAGTGGAAGTTGAATTATAGAGATCACGGAAATAACCGTTCGTTGCTATGGGAAATGAATTACGTAATTAAAATACGTGATGAGTAAAATTATGAAAATTGGAAGACAGTGCCTAATTATTTTTTCATTTAAATTCTCGACTTGTGCGCATGCAAAGATTTCTTATGCATTTTCGTTGAATAAGGCGTATAAAATCGACTTGAGGATTTCCTCATGACGTTATCACAAAAGTATTCCGCAAGTGTTATTAAAACCGTTGCATAACTTGACGGGGAATGATAATTTATGGGGAGTCGTCGTTCAAATTACTTAAATTTGTTTTTTCTATCGTGAGTCGCCCATAACTGCCGAGGACGGATATTGCAAGTAAAGGCGAGACGTCGGAACGAATGTGCTTAATAAGAACATCATTTTAGATAGAGCGATTCGTTGGGGTTGTAACATAGCGGATAGTAGCGCTACGCTATTATTGAGAACTAAGTGTTTAAACACTAAGTATGGTTTCAGTTTGTGAGTGGGACAGTTACAGTGTCTCGGACAGTAATCGCTTACTGGCTGTATTTTACCAGAAGTGATAGCTGTTCGTGGTCACCTGAGGGGCGCCGTACCGAAAACTGTGCTGCTGGACATCCTAGTTCCTAATTGTCAGAGGCGTATTGTTGCCATGTACATAATAAACCACCCTGATAAAGGAACCCAAAAGAAAGAGTGCATCATACACACAAACAAAATAACACTATACAACAGCTCCCCATAATATAACAGCAGTAAAAATAGTATGGATATCGTAGCACAAAAACATAATTGGAAACGTCATTGCAGAAAAAGAAACCAATAACTCAGACAACACAGCAGTAAACCAAATAAACACCGTCCCGGATATCTGGAAACATACACAAGCCAAGCTTCAACAGCACTGGGGAACGAAATGGAAATGAAATCCAATAATTATAACCCACAGTCAGCCACTTTCAACTTCATAAAAATAAATCCCTCCTTAAATAAAAGGGTCCGGACCGCTCACTCCAAAATCACCCACCTTCACCTAAAAGGACCCCCCCCCCTCTTTTGTGTTCCCAATGCAACACCATAACCTCCAGCAAGAAAGAGACCAAATATTTGGTAGCCTCGAAGAAATGGACTACTCCCCGCAACATGAAAAATATATAGTTAAATTTTTGAAAAGAATAAATTTATATAATGTAATTTAATGTAAAAACTCTAATCTAGAGTCGCTAATAACTGGTGCTGTTGATGCGACTCTAAATAAACTCAATCTTTTAAAAAATGTTCCATATTTAGACGAGTGTAAATTTCAGAAACGATTGTCAGTTTGTAAACGTTTTCTGATAACAAGGAATACTAATCAATGAATTAAATGAACAAAAATAATTACTAGATATTTAAGACACGGAACAGTCATTGTTGTCAGTACATTTATTTCCAAGTTAAAATTTGTGACGTTTCGTCTCCCTTTTTGAATCTTCCTGGCGCATAACATTTAGCAATTCATAGTCTTCACTCCTTGATTTCGGCCGAGGGAGTCAAGAAGTGAAGAACATGAATTGCAAATTTGATGCGCCAGGAAGTCTCAAAAAGGGAGACGAAACGTCGCAAATTTTAACTTGGAAATAAACGTACAACAAAGGCTGTAAAAATTCATTTAATTATTTAATTGTACGGTAAATTATTAATTATTACGACGTATGTTTAGTTCATCATTTATACACTTTAATAGTGTTAAATTAACTAAATCATGCTTTGTCCAAAATACAGAACAAAATTAACGACCATAAATACGAACGATATACAATATATTCAGTATCCAAGAGTAGTTTCCTATAGGCAATATATTGGCTTTTACAATAGGTGTAAATTAAAAGCATAATAGTTACACCAAATAGCAGCCCAATTACAGAAATGAATAGGTGAGGTATACTTGTAGTGTAATTAATATGAACATTTAATGTTGCTTTCTTAAAGAACGTTTAGTTTGTCCAATATAAAACAGAAAGTAATCCTTACATTGTATTTTATAGTTTTATTGCACACTGATTAATACGCATCGTCGTTGTGGACTGTGTCGACAATCCCGTGAAGGAAAAGGTACTCAACGCGCCGCTCAAAGAGTTAAATACCGCAATTTTCGGCCTAGGAATTTGGTTTAGACGTACTACTGAGACTTTCAAACAATGCATTATAACTAACAGAGAAGAAAGAAAAATAATGGTCAGTGAAATGAAGTTTGGGAGGACATGTGAGCAGAAGAAAAAAACGAAAAGACAGGATAAGAAATAAGAGAGAAAGGCTAAATGAAAGAAACGTTAAGGCATACTATCGAAAGTCAGATTAAAGTGGTTTGCACATGACAAAAGAATGGACGAGAACAGAGCAGCAAAGATATGGACGGGCAGAGAAATAAAAGGAACTAGACCTAGAAGAAGCCCAAGAAGAAAGTGGACAGATTAAGTAAAAGGAGAAGTGGAAGAGATTTGGTTTGAGTGGAGGAGGAAGAAAGATATCCGGACAGGTAAAGATTGAGAGGCTTTGTTAATGGTCACCCGGGTATACTAGAGACAGAACAGGTGATGATGATGATGATGATAGACTCAATTCTGGGGGAAAATCATTTATTGGTGATTCCACAGGTCGTGATGAAATTCTATATTACAATATCACGTATATAGCTCCAGTAATTCCAGTTCCGATTTGCAGTTATATATATAACCTGTCATATATATAGACATAGATAATATTGTATAAACAGCTTATCAGGTACTGATTCTGTACGAGGAAATATTTTGCAGAAGAGATTCATACTTGTGCAAAAGTCTGGTCGTTATAAAAAATGGAATCGGATAGTACTGAAATTTATTCCACGATCTGCAATCATTATATGACTACTTTAAATGAATGTACCTAACAACACACAGTTAACTGTGAAGGTTTAGAAATTAACAGTATTAAAAACTGCCCAAAATGTGAAAATAGGGGTTCCTTAGACACATGGCACACGAGCTTCATGAGAAAATATTCATCAAAACACTAACTTAACGAGCAATGTAACATTTGTAACACATCGCTGAAGGAAAAAGTGATTTGTCACCAGGGTAAATAATGTCTGGTAGTAGTAACGTGTTACCTCACAATATTCGAAGTCATTCAGATACGAATTAGGTTTGATCGTTAAATTATTATTAGGGAATTCCGTACACTACTTTAACACTGCATTATTCTAATTAATTTTTTGTATTTTTTATTACACACTTCATTGCTACGAAACACCTATTTGTAGCATACGTAACCGAAAATTATTAAAAATAATGGCATGAAGATCTATCAACAATAAATGGAGAGATACACCACGTTGAAAAAAAAATTTAGTTACTATGTGGGATAGAATACATAAATAATTAAATCTACCAAAACTGGAAACTTTTCGGAAAAGATTGATCTCGGAAATGTTACAACTTAAAAATCACCCTCATCAACATAATATTAATAACAGTGGATAAAGCCTTTATCTCAATGGAGCTGTGACCTGTCATTAAATATCAGGGATTATTCTATTTTGAGTTTTCCTCACGTTTTCCGCTATTCATCTCTTTGTAGGCGCCGTATTTTTCCCTGTAAACTTCTACGGATATATTTTTCACGTAACAAAACAATGTAAGAAGCTTGTAAAATAGAAGAAGAAGTTTTGGGAAATGAGATCATTGTGAAAGTAAGGTAGTTATAGAGTAAAAATATGCAATTATAATCTTCATTTAATCTTCCGGATCGAAGTTTCGGCAAATAGCTAGTCGGGATTTTATAAGAGCGTGAATAAAACCTCATCATTCTCAAAACACACAATAAATCATTTTTCAATCAAAAACTTCGCATCAAAAAATTAAAAAAATTATACTGTCGTAATTTTAATTTTTATAATCAGTTTTATGTCAAAATATTTAAATAACGTATTCAAATGCTATATTCGAAATTTAAATAATTTAATAAAATACTGTTTCATTTTTAAGCTCCATTCAGTCCGAGGATGTAGAAAATACCTTTTTGTACGAATTTAGTTCCAAGGAAAAACGATGTACAGTCTCCTTCAACTTGAGCGAATCAAAAATTAAATATTTTTAACTTTTTTTTTAGAAATATGTTGATATAACTTGGTCTCCAACTGACAATATTGATTTGAAAACATTGCTACTTTTATTAATCTTCCGTGTAAATTTAATGTTCGTAAATTGCATATTTGAAAATACTTAATTGTTGTGTAAATAAATAATGCACTTTAGTTCCTCTTTTGTTTGATTATAACAGATCCGAGTCTTGCTATTGCGGCTCTGTCTGTATCATAATGCTCTTTGGTTAAAATAAGGTCGTATCTCCTGTTATTAACTTATTTAAGCCGCGACCGATACAACCACTGCAGCCAACTAAATCATTGTATTTTAGGTAATTATGTATTGATTCCTAAATGCACATGGTGCGTTAGAAAGTTAATTAAATTCTCTACAACTTTTGTCTTCAGACAAATTAGTGTACGGCTGGCCATTTTGGAAAAGAAAACTACACTTCATTTAGAAATGTACAAAAAAAACATCCTACATTTCACGAAAAATTTCCACAGTTCTGTTCAAGTGAATTATACCACTGAAGTATACCACTCGACGAAGAATTTAATACTCTACATTTTATTTCTGGAATGCCGCATACTTCAGTTATTAGCGAAAATCTGAAGAAGTGAGCTAAATATTACAGTTACCTGACCACGCAAAACGTTTTCGGGGCTGATTAGAATTGGAAACTGTTTTTTTCTACTGTTTTAAATCTATACCAGAAGAAACAATTAAATAGAATGTCCTTTTGCACAGTCAGATGTACGTAGCTACTGTCCGAAAATATTTTTTTGGCTAATATACATTTGGACGTAATCCGGTGGCATGTACATAATTACATATCTCTATATTCATTTTCTATTCTACGATACCAATTGTCCTTTGTAATGTTTGTACCACTGAAAAAAACAGCACTTCGGATTAGGCATTTAAATGAGATTATGCATTAATATTAATTTATATTGTTGGCGAAAACCATTTCACGCGTTTTTTTACGTTGGATCTAAATTAATTTTCCTAAAGAGGTTTCCCCTCAAACACTCCCTCAGGTAAATTATTCCAGTCATTGATTGTCCTATTTAGGAATGAAATATTTGCCAACATCTGTTTCCTACATTTTACATTGAATTTATGATCGCATCTACCGATATAACTCGGCTTTTGCATTTTGGATCTGATTACAATGCATGGCTTTCGCCCCGTAAAGCTTCGAAATTGCAAATGTAGCCTTGATTTCTCCCTCTTTTGCGACAATACTCCCACCCTACTTTTCAACAGTTCCGTTCCTTACACCTGGCCATACGAGTATAAAATTAGCAGCCCTTTTATCTACTTAAATAATTCTATGTGATATTTCCGCCAGCCCCGTATTCCAAAATTGGACCAAGTAATATTAGACCAGGATTTCCCAAACTTTCTTTTATAGTGGAACACTTCACAAAATATGACATTTTAACGGAACCCTAGACTTATTTATTAGGTTGGGTAATTCCTACTTGTAAAAATTAAAAAAATATTATTTAGTAATTACCTTTAAATATAAAACTGTAATTAAATATACGCATAAAAATATGAATGAACAAAGCACCTTGAATTGCATATCTTGTTGATGCCATGAAAAATATTTGTATTTTGAAGTCTAACATCTGTTGTGGCCTGTTTATGCACTTTGACTTCATTGCAGCATAATAAGAAAATCCCGCTTCACATATTAGCTTACAGAAAACTGAAGTAAAACAATAATAGTTTGTTTTTAAATATTGACAAACTCGCCCATAAGTAATAGTATTTTTGTCACTGCTCAAATAAATTAAATTTTCATATCCACTTTCATTAAAATCATTGGTTTAGCTGTCATGGAAAATGGATACTGAACCCAGGAGTCGTCCTTACTATTTTTCGGAAAATATTGCAAAAGGGTTCATTTCAAGTTACGTAGTTAGGTTATGTAAAACATTTTGCTCATTTAATTTAAAATTTAATTAATTCAAACATTCATGTAAGTTCGGAAAACAATTAAAATCATATGATTCGACTGATGAATTCCAAAATTGTATTTTTCATCTACAGATGCAATTTTGTCTTGTATTAAAAATTGTAATACTTGTTCATTAATTGCACGTTGTAAAATTATCTTCCGGGTATTCAAATTTTATCGACCATGAAGGATTTGTTATAACTTCAACAAAATATTGTCCTGAATTATTTTGTGCCTTCAAGGAGATCAACTTCGAAGTTCAGAAAGTCTTAATAGTGCTTTTCCTCTGGATAGTCATCTCACTTCAATAAAAGTGCTTTGCGTTCACTACCGATTTCGTCGCACTAAATTTAATTCGATCTGGATTGAAGTAGTTTATAACTTTCACGGCTTCATTCGTAATATATTTTAAATTTGTGGAAAGTTTTTGTCACCAGTATTCTTTCTAAAAAAAATTCAGATCCTCATTCGCTCCACTTGCTTTGTGAGCTTAACTAACAAGAAATAATTAATGTCTTAACATCAGCGAATTTAACATTTCAAGGAAGGAGACAAACAAAAGTGTATAGGGTTGTTTTATTTGTTGGTCATAGCTGCTCTTGTCAAGTTAATTAAAATATTCGAATGTAACTTCTTACATGATTCTAGTTGACTGAACACGTCCACACTTGTTCATTGTTACCCATGTTTCCTATTGTAGCGAGAAACACGGAAAAGGGCTTCTTTGTTTCGCAACGCTGTTGAATCCCAAACAATCTACAGACTAAAAGGTGTGAGAAATGATCCCTTTCTCCCGTTGGATGCAAACGGAGTTTTCGTCTTACAAACTGATTAAGTTATATTATAACAGGATATTATAATCCATAGTGCAGATAGAATCACTCGATTTTTTTCGCTGAACAACTATTCAGCGCCCACGGAACACAGTTTACGAAACACGGACTTTGATAAACGTCAACAGATTTACGCAGACGCAACCAGAAGGGCAGACCATTTTTTTCGTATTGTCTCCCATGAAGATGCAGTAATTATATGTGATTGATTGATGTGAGTGTTAAGAAGCGTTGCGGAAGTAGATTCGAACGCATTCGCTGGGCAAAGAGTCTCCTGGAGCCCGGGTGTCTGTGGCGGCAAGATGGCGGCTGCCCTCTCCCTCCGCTCCCCGCGCTGGAATTCATCTGGAAAAACCTCAGTGACGTCATGGTCAATATGCGCGCCCGGTCACTGGCCGCAGTGACAGGACAACCGATCAGCATTCCACCTCAAGCCGCACATCACCGTTCCTTTCTCACGATTCCTCTACGCCAAAAATGAGAGAGGAATACAATTCCTCTGCGTTGTTCAACTGCGAACGGACATAATCCACGATTCAAGTTTCTTTGTTCAGTGTCCGACTGATCTCGGATAGTGGAAGGCGGACCAGGACTTACCGAAGATTGTGGTGGAGATATCTACGTGTATTTATCACTAGCTTGGTGCCCGGCGATGCCCTCTACAATATTTAATTCAACAGAAATCTCCTTGTTAAGACGTCTTTAAACCGTCGTATTTTTGAAAGCTAAATTTCATCGTAACCACTGCGATGACTCGGTACCCTAATCTAGCCAAGAAACCTACTGCTACCTTCAATAAGCACATACGTACAGAAAAATACACAGAAACAGTCAATTTTATATATAAGAAGATACTTGAACCATTTCATCGGTCTGAATAGCAAGATGTAATGTCTCGATATAGGTATATATTTATTTAAAATTAAGTGCCTTTATGTTTTGGGTGAGGCTACACGAGAATGATCAAAAACTGGCAGTTCTGTAATAGCGTAGGATGCGAATAAAGAGGGGGTTAGAATGAAGAGGAAGGTAGCCAAGGGTTGATTTTTTAAGATTTTTTTAGTAACAGGCTACACGAGTGTGATCCTGAAACAGGCATCTCCCCTTTAGTGGCATAAGAAGGGTAATGAAAACGGGGGACGTGGAAGGTAGAGTAATGTAGCAAAGGGTTGACTAGGGTCCACGGGCTATAGTTTAAGGATCCTACCCTGTGATTCCCTGAAACAGATGCAGAACAAATCCTAGAAAGCCTGCAACAAATAGTCGAGCTATTGAGTACTTGTCTCACGCCCATCAAAATGACGGGAGAGGAGTTTTCAGTGGGTTCGCAGCCCTAGTTTTTTTTGGCAACAGGTTACATGAGGGTGATCCTGAAGCAGGCAACTCCCCTTTAATATCATAGGAAGGGACTGGAAAAGGGGGATGTGGAAGGGAGAGCAAGGTAGCCCAGGGTTGACTAGGGCCCCCAGGCTATAGAGTAAGGATCCTACCCGGTGTTTCACCTAAAGGTGATGCAGGGAAAATCATAGAAAACCTTCATCAGGTAGGTCGGGCCAGTGGGTACTACTCCTGCGACCTTCTGATAACGGAAGACTGAATTGCTGTGGGAACGCAACAAACCAGCCTCCGTGCCTAGATCAGTATTGAGAGGCAGTTGGCCGACTGGTCCAATCGGATCAGCGGACAACTCTTACCTTGTGTCAAAAATTTTCGACCTCCGTACATACACCTCTCAAACTGCTCAAGGTCGTCTCAGCCTGCAGGAGTCTTAAATTAATTACCTTGGCCAGGGACCAAAGGGGGAGGGAAAGAGGATAACCAGGAAGGAGAAAGTCAACCTCCACATGGCTCTCACTCATTTCCCATCAGGATATGAAGATGTTGCATCCTGTCCTCGCAGCCCTAGTGCTGCCCCAGTCTTCATATAACTTGCCTCAACCATTCGCACGTCGACTTACAAAATATTTTGCATATTTATTAACTAACTAAAATGTATCACTGCTAAAATAAAATTTTAGTGCAATATAAGTATCATTTCATGCTAAACAGGAATTGAATCATCTCGTTAAACAGGTTACAAGAGGCATTTATCTATCCTGTTACAAGTTCTATGTCTTAAGGGACGGATCTTTTTTTGGCCTGAAAGTGGGGAAGGAATAATGATCGACGGAAGCCTTATTTGGGGTAAGTACTACCATACAATAAGATTTTATGGCGCTCGGACGAATGGTATAGAAACTCATAAGCGGACAGTATGATGTCGCAGAGCAGATGCTTTATCGTGCGACCTATTTTGGCCTTAAAGGTGAGGAATAAAGGAACTTAAATCTCCAACAGATCGACAGAATATTTCCCTGCGATGATCAGTGCTAAACAAACTTTCACGGTGAGCGGAGGAAAGGAACAGATATGACGTCATAGAGCAGATGATTGGCGTGGATTCTTTTTTGGCCTGAGTGAGGACAAGGAATGACTCTAAATCTTCGAAAAATATACAGAAAAGTTCTCTAAGAAGAGCACTACAACACACTAATTTTTTTCATGGCAATCGAATGAATGGTGAAGGAACGTATAAGGGACAAAGTCGCAGAGCAGATGATTGACGTGGTGCCTGTTTTGGTCTGAAAGGGAAGGGAAAGAAGGAACATAAATCTTCAAACGATCGAAAGGACACTTCTCTGGGATAAACACCAAAATTTCACGGCAATTGACTGAATGGGGTCATCATTATCAGTCGCACAGCATTAGCTCCGTTGAATATTTTGGGGTTTTTTGAAGACAGATACGGTTCCATTTTGTATACCATCTGGCTATGAATTTATCCAGGTTTCTTCATGGGTCTTATTTACCTAGGTGAATAAACAAGGAGGATAAATTTAAGTTCCGTCCGAGCATCAAAAAGATTCAAAGCGACGGAAGTATAGTCCATATAATCGTAAATTCATCTTAATTGTATCTAGACTTTCCTTTTTGTTTCCCTTCTTCCTACTAAACCATATCGACTAATTCTTTTAACATACGAGCAGTATAAAAATCGAAAACATAGCACCATTATCAGATTCTCCAACGCTAGTAAGACATTTAAAAACATACACGGCATCTATTTTGGATAGTAGTGAAATTATAAATTTAACGCTGAGCTTTTTTTTCATGTTATATATATTATACAAGAAACTAGTGTGTGGTGACTCATGACCCCTACATTTAACGGGTAAACAAAAATAATTTAGTTTTTGTTATTTGCGTACAGCAGGACGAAAAACGAGGGTGGTTTGGTGAGGCCGAGTAGGCGGAAACGTCGCCGTTTGCAACATTATTTATTGCCTTGTGAGTGCGTTGTAATTTGAACAGTTTGGTCCCGGGGAGTCTTCCCTAGAAAGACAGGACGAGAGAGAGTTGGCTGAAGAAGCAGACATGCTAAAAGTTAAAATTCGTCGCATGTTATGAGAAAGAAGATAACATTGATGGAGATTTAACCTAAGAAGAGGCGCTAGTGGAGACGAGTCCATCAAGGAACATCCTGTAACGGCAAACCAAAAACGACGTCACCACGCAGAACCATCTGGAACCGGCATTTTACCCGGCTTTTTCCAAATAAACCATCTCGTTGATTCGCGATTTTTATTACAATTATATCGTTCGTCACCCGCGTTCCCGGGAGCAGCCTTTTAGAAACTGCATAGATTCTTTTTGCTTTACCAACTGAGCCAATATATTTTTTACTAAAACTTAATTTGAGTTATATTTCTTCTTTAGGGAGAGATTTTATAATGTAATATCATCATAATTAAATGGAATATATTCAAATCAAATATACTCTTTTTATTATTTAACAATTCCTTGTTATAATAATATTTTTGCGGTGTAAACAAAGACGTAGAACCACAAGTGTATAGAAAATTAAGTGGGAATGCAAGTTTATAGATGATCAGCAATACTCTGTTTTAATCTTAAGAAATGAGAATATGTGAAAGGTACTGGCAGAACAAAGAGCAACCCTATGAAAAGAATCAAAATCCTTGAAAAGACCTGAACGAGGGTCAGTAAACGCCACCTTTCAGTTCAGATCGTTAAAGTCAATCAGTGGACACCACCCACTGTCTACCTACGAAGCGGAACCCGGCCAATAGATGCAACCAAGGCAAACTTGCTGCCCTTTCAAACATAAAGACTACGGTCTCAATATTTTGTGCTCGTGAAATGCTATAACGGCATTCAGATCTCCTATTGTACAACTCCTTGATTCTCAATAAGAAAATTAACAGTTATTGAATGTGTCCCTCATCAATTAATGGATAATGTCACTGGATATTGGTGAATTGGAAACATTTCATTTTCTGTAATCATTGTTGTAGCTGTCTGCAATTTCTGAGGGCTACAATTTCATCGGGACGATGATCAAGATAAACGAATCGTTGCTCCAAAAGCAAGCTAATGAAGATACAGTTAACGACTGAGGTCAGATACGGATCAATGGGAGCCGATTGCACTATCATTAGTTAATGATCAGCAAACGTCAAACAAAATACAGAATTGATGTTCATTCGAACGCTGAAAGTGGTAAAAATTAAGACAACAGACCGTATCTAGAACAGGTTAGACCAGAATTACGAGCAGAGAAATGGTCCAAACTTCTTTTTCCCAAGTCTCAACACATGGAATTTTATATGATATAAAAACCTTATAGGTGACGAAGTTAACCAAGAAGCAAACTTAAAACTTGAATTTTATGGGATGAATGTAGGACGGAATCAGGTTTCTGGTGGGCATAAATGGAACGAAATAATGGCAGCAAGCATTAAGTATTTTGCAGAATTAGCAATAAAGTTTAAAAAGAGCAGCATAATGAAATAAATTAAACAGTCCACGACTGGATACAATAAACGGATAACAGGAAAACGTAAATGATCGCCATACAAAGCTTCACTTTTCGAAACAGCGGGATGATTGATCGTTATTTGAATAGAGCCCAAACATATGTACATAGTTCCGCAGATAACTTTTTACGGCAATGTTAAGCCAAGATTCTAACAACTCTTTCAGTTTTATGCATCACATCAATGACGTGAAAAAATTGAACAATTAGAAAGTCATACATATTAATATTTGTTGGCTGCTTTGAGTTATTTGATTCTCTATATTTAATTGTCGTCTATGATCTTTGCTTTACCAGTCCATGTTTATTGGCCGTTTGATTAAAGACCCAATTCTGCATAGAAACATCCGGAATTATCAAATTTTCTTTGTAATTGTTTCCCATTCTAACGATCATCTGTATGCTAAGGTTGTAACTTTCATTATTAAATATGTTACATGTTATTCAACTTTGAACGAGACATGATCTTCCTGACTTATTGGATGATTTAGTTCTCCGGTGTATAAATCCTTAAAGCTGAACTCTGTCGGAGGAACATGCAGCCACAACTAGCCAATTGCACATCATTCCTGTTGTACTCGGCAGATGGTGGACCTCTGGCACGGAACTGCCAATTTCGACGTGAGGTCTTGACGAAAGTGTGGAAGTGGCTGGCTTTCTCTCAATATTAAGGTCGGGTCACGGCTCATCGGGACCTTGCTATACATTCACCTAATCACCAACAAATCACAGCAAACTACAGCGTTCCTCGCACTCAAATTAAGTACACTGTTCCAATAAGGCAGAAGGATCGATAGACCACGTGAAAATGCTCAGTTTATGTGACAAAAATCCATTAGGGGATTTTTCAAGAAAACTGGAATACTGACACTCACTTGCCAGCATATTCAATCACTCATGTTATTTGTTATTAATAACAGTAACCTCTTCACACTAAACTCAGATATACATGACTTTGATACCAGAAGTAAAAACAATTTACACAAGGAAGGGAAGTCTCTAACCATAATACAAAAGGGTGTACATTACAATGCTATTAGCATATTTAATAAACTTCCCACCTCCATTAAACAACTAAAAATAAATCCAAACAAGTTCAAATATGAACTAACTAAGTTCTTACTAAGCCACTCCTTCTACTCTGTTGAAGAATTTATGAAGCTGAATGTATCATAGGGTAGATATTTATAATTATGAAAGAACATTATTAGAACACTAATTTTTTAGTATAGGATGTAAAAATATTTATCAATTTTATATATAAGGTACAAATTGTATGTCTCCTGTATAGAACTTAAGAAAATCTTATTAGAAGTTAAAAGTAATCAATAGTTACAGTATATTCTAATATTAATAAAGCAACCTATGTAAAATCTCTGACTTGTTCCACATCCTTGAAGCTTGTGCTTCTCTATAGGATTTATGGAATATGATTTTATACTTATACTTATTAACTACTGTTTTAGAGATTTTCGTAACAGTGACATGAAAAAGTCAGGATCTTGTGCTGAATTGAAGGTATCGGGTGATAAAAACAATGAAGAACAACAATATTAGTCTGAACTGACAGTATCAACTACTATGGTTATTTGTGAATACGATAGGGGAACTCGTTTTCTTTTTAACTGTAATAATTTCACAGCGTGGCATTTAATATTTAGTATAGTCTTTGTGTTATTTCACTTTCACTCGCTCTGTCATGCAAATTATCAATTGTGTTTATATTCGTTGCAGACGTCAATCGCACAGTAGATAAAGTTAAAATAAATTACAAAATCGGAATATACGACTGTATTTTAAGCAAGGTGGCATAATAGTAAGTATTAATAAACATTACAGTCTACATTATCCTTCATTTCTCGTGAAAGTCACCAAACGAGAGCGGTTTGTTATTCAACACTGTGAAATGGGGACACGAACTCCTAATCTACTGATAGCGGTTATCAGGACATCTACATACGCTTCGCTTCGTTTCACAACAAAGACTCGCACTCCGCTCTATTTTATATCCTTAAGTTCAACAAATACAAATTTTAATAAACTACTTGATGACGTAATGCAACAGAACGTATATCGCCAACAATACTAGTCAACGTGATTTTGGTCTGACGAGTAACCCATAGTTTTACTTCGTGTTTTTAAATGCGTGTTCGGAAAATCTTCAAACCCCTCAGACTTTTTAATTTCAATATTTTTAAATAATTTTTTTCCATTGCACTCAGGAACAAAAAATAAATATTTTTAGTCTCCGAAAGAAAAATGACATTCTGCTAGTATTATTTCTCCTGATTTCAAATATAAATTTGGACCCCATAATGTAAGAGGTATTGGTAATTATAATTTTAAACTTTAAAATACTTTCCTAATTTTTAACTAAAAAATATTCATACATTCTGTCTAACGTAGGAAGAAATAATAATTTTCTCTGTGGAGTATCTCTCTTGATGGTCCGACAATAATTCTCAAAGTTACAAATTTTTGAAAAATCGAAAGACGGAAAATTACCGCAATATCACCAACGATATTTTAACATCCCCAAAATTACACTTCCTGTTTTCCGACCTATATTAATCTTGGCGCACTGAGTGACGATCACGGGGAAGACTTTCATCAGGAGATTTCAAGTATGAAAATGATGTATGAAGGAAAATGAAATCCTAAGATTAATGCTAGACCATGAAAAGAGGGAAGTTTCAGAACAGAAATATAGCAGAAAATCATCATTTCTTACTTTCTAGGTGAGTCAGTATTTATAAATGTTTGATATTTTATATGCATGTACGGATGGCCGAGTGGAGATTCCAGTTCTGATCACTAGAGTTCTAGTTCCCTCACTAGAGATTCAGTCACTGGATCAACTTAATTACGACGATCATATCAGTAAGTTATTGTCAAGTCACAGTCACGTCGCTTTCAGGCACGATTCGTCCGATTTCTCAAGGAATTCACGTGGTGATGTAAGCCGCAGTTGTTTTTCATTATTTGTTTCGGTTCTGCACACACCAACATCAACCCAGAGTCTCACTCGCCCATTAGTTGGATCTGTGACGAATCTACGTCAATTACCGAGTTCTGTAACATTCATCTTCATCATTCGTTGAGGGTTTTTTTTTCGTGAATAATCTAATTCGTGTAAACTTTGCTCTATCACGAGTATGTCAACAACTTTCCCCAGAATCCGTAGACAGATCACTTTTTCAGTGTGATCGCTAACATATAAATCAAATAGTTTTCCTACATAAATTTATATTATTTCTTTTCGGGCGCCAGAGATTTGGTATGTGTAGACTGCAACCCCTTTAACACTACTAGCCTCCAATATGGTAAACTGAAACATTCTTAAATTGTCAATTCATATTTTATTGTCAATTAACGAGTCATCATTGTTACTGTGCAGTAAACGACAGCAATACTTTCCAGTAGTGTTCTGAATCTTGGATGTCAGGATGTTTTATGTGAATTGTGGGTATAGGTAATTATGTTGGAAGATGGACACTGGGTTTGTTATGGTGTTTCGGGGTACTTGGGAAGGATTGAGGGTGCCGGCGGGGGGAGGTGTTTAGAGATGTAGGGGTTGAGTGTAGGGGTTAATTGGGTTGGTAGGTGATTGATGGGGGGGTAGATTTTATAGTTTTTTGTGTATTGGGTGGGCGAAGACCACCGCAGTATTGAAAAGGGAGCGAGGGGGTGGGGGAGGTGGTTAGGGTGCGTGGGGGTGGTTGTTCTGCAGAGTTTTTAAGGTGGGGTGGGAAGGGATTTTACGGGTGCGGGAGTTTGCGGGTGGGGTTAGGATGGTGAGGTCAGGGACTTTTTAGCGGGCGTGGGGGTGTGGGGGGTTTGTTGTTGTTGGGGTGGAGTGGGGTAACAAAAATACAAAACCCCACAACACACGCGCCCCCCCCACAAACACCGCCACGCCGAACAAGAACCCCTCCCCCCAACACAACACAAAAAAAAAAGACCGCCCCCCCATGACTAAGTAAGGAATTATCGGTTACTTGAAGGGAGTCTCAAAACGAACATACAAAAAATAAAACAAACAAAACCCAATAATAACCCACCACAAAAAACACACCATCTCATAAAATTAATATAATACATTTTCGGAGTGAGTGCTTGCGAGTGAGGCCCGGCATGTGGGTGTGTCCTGTAGGGTCATTCTTGAGTAGTGTGGAGTCCTGCGGAGCGTGCACAGGGAAGAGAATGGGCTTCCTTGTTATAAAAAAGTTTGAAGGAATTTATTCGTAGAGTGGTTGTAGAGTTGTTGGAATATGTTGGAAATGCTTTATTAGAGATTGTTCGTAGTGGAGTGTGAGGTATGGTGTTTAAAAGAGTGGGACTGGTTGTCGTACAGCACGTAGACGTGGGACACGGGTGTGTTAGGTGGTGTGCACTGACAGATTAATGTATTGCTTTTGATGTATGTCGGGGTGTCGTTTGTGGAGTATGGTCTGGTCTGTGACTTATCTGAAGGCCTTGGGGATTCCGATTGGGCAGTAGCTGGTTAACTAGACCAAGGTTGCGTGGGTCGGTAGCTTCGTGGGCTGAGAGTTGCGCAAGAAGCGGGAAATAGGGGAAGAGAAACAATTTTAGAGAGACATCGCGTCTGAGACCAAAGAGGAACGGCTAGTTTAATAGGAAATAAAATCACCAACGAGGAAGTTCTAAACAGAATAGGGGAAGAGAGAACAATATGGAGAACGTTGACCAAGGGAAGGGATGGATTAATAGGCCTCGTTTTGAGACGTGAGGGTCTTGTAAAATTGCTAATAGAGGGCAATGTGTGGGGTGAGAAAGAAGAGAGATGCAAAGAATGGAATACGCTAAGCAGTTAGGGAGGGGAAGTTATGTAGAAATGAACAGGCTTGCGCAGGACAGTTTTGCATGGAAGCTCGCATCAGATCAGTCTTAGAATTGATTACCACAACAACAAGCCGGTAGTTTTCAGACAAATTTTAATATAAGAAATTTTATTATAAGAACCAAATGAAAGTCCCAGTAACTTTGTGTTTTATTTACATAAAACACAAGTTAAAATGTATTAAATTAAATAAATAAAACAAAGTAAAGAGGACTTTCACTAGGTATCAGAAATTAATTAATTATACAGTCCTGGTCCAAATTAGATTAAAACATACAGGCATCGATTGCACAGGGAAATTTTTAAGTAATGCAGACATTTCGACACTACTTTGCATCTGTCAGCGTTTAAACGTAGAATGTAAAGCAAAGCCATGTTCTCAGCCGCTAGACGGAGAACCGCATCAAACCAGACTGAGTGATGACTCTGATAAAAGTATGCCACGATGTAGTGGCTACTTAAGCCGCAGCATAGGTGAAGGGGAATTGGCTGCAAGGTCCCGTTGTGGCACGTGAAGACTGGTAGACTGGCCGGATGTGGTCCCAGAGAGTGAAAGTAAGGCTGCTGCAGGAAGCGCCCGACGTCCGTGGCCGCTGCGGGGGTGGATGACCGCAGGTCACGGTCGCGGCTCCCAAACAGGCAACCAGGTGATCTGGGCTAGAATCTTCGCAGACATTCTCGTCTGGAATTACCGTCGACTCGCCAAATGGACCGCAAAAATATGTGAAGCGCACAGTTGCGATCAGGATTATTCACAACTCTGTGCGTTTATCCATTGTAAAATTACCCGAAAGGTGGTAGAACTGAACTTTGTAGTAGTCCACTTGCAGCAGCCGTTTACAGGTGTGCGAACGAAGTGCCACGTGCTCAGGATGGACAAGAATAAGATGGCTGGTGAACTTTGGAGTGTACTAACAGTCTCGTTGGAGACGAGACACGATTTAAGAAATTGTACCCACATTAATGTTAATTTTTAAGTTAATAAATAGTTGCAATTTGTGGTTGACAGAGTTTATGTATAAAGGTGGAAGGAAAATTAGTTAAATATTTAAAGTTGAGCTAAAATACGCACACGCAGATCTGTAGCGTTACTGCATCGAGTTTTAAAGTTCATATAACGATACAGAATTTAAAATTTCACCATATTTGATGATGGTTACTATCTTTTTACATTCAGCTACGCCTTACTCAAATTTCTAAGAGATTGGTGGCACATAAATCTAAATGAATTTTCCGGGCCAATATTTATACCCTGGACAAAAAGCTACAAGATATGTTCATTTACGGTCTTTTCAAAAAAAATAAAGAATTGTGCGATGATGATGAAGACTCTCCTCGTGTCAATTAGTAGAAATAAAGTAGTATGCTTAAATATTTTACACTAATAAAATAAAGGATTTCACAAGAGTGAAAATAAGTTTTGCCACTACGTTTCAACTTCAATTATATATATTGAAAATTGACGGAATTTAATCAAATAAAATAATTGTACATGTAATACAAGAGAAGAAAATTCGTCAATTAAATTAATAAAGAGTATAAGAATAAGTTTGAGACATGTAAACGGTGAAGTTGGCATCAGTTCTTAAAGGCTGGCGTATTGTAACATTTCATTAGTGTTTAGCAAATCGTCACGCAGAGATGAACGATTCGACAACACGTGGTAATACATTATCAAAATACGTGATGGTCGTGACAGAAAATTTGTGAGTTGTAGTCAAAACTGATAAATATTAACGTGACAAGTGTTCCTTTTTTTATTAATCAGTACGGTGCCACATGTCACACGGGTTGTAGTTCTATCGAATTGTAGAAGGCAACAGTTCCTGTGAGGGTCATTACACGTAATGATGATGTCAATTGGCCACACAAGTGTTCCGATTTTACCCTTTGGAACTCCTTTTTATGGGGTTATGTGAAATTGTAGAAACGTTGATAATTAACAAGA
Organism: Eucriotettix oculatus; assembly: GCA_034510155.1. Classification (NCBI taxonomy): domain Eukaryota; kingdom Metazoa; phylum Arthropoda; class Insecta; order Orthoptera; family Tetrigidae; genus Eucriotettix; species Eucriotettix oculatus. The sequence goes on from CM067382.1 coordinate 13,908,206, forward strand.
CAGAAGGGGATATAGGAATAAAGTTAGTAATATTTATATGACTTCAATGAATTATGTAAGACTAAAACTAAATTTGTAATAAATATATTATTATAAAAAATCGGCTCGACGTATCGTTCAATTTTGGTATAACTAGTGGTGAAAATATAACAACTCTGAATATAATCAATTCTTTGAAACATTCATAAATAATGCCATTCAACACAATTCTTTGTCGTGTTTTAAAATTTGTGTTCTAAATTTCTCCAACACCCACACATTTTTATAAATTTCAATTTTTTTATAATTAAACGTTTTTCCGTCAATTGCAGAGTAAAAAAAGCACACACAATTTTTGTCTCAGAAATAAAAATACGAGATTCTGATAATATTTCTCCTGAGTTCAAACTCTACATAACACAAGGTTTCAGAAATCCTGGTAATTTTTCATACACTAATAGTTTCTATATTATTAACTACACAATATGCAAACATTCTGACTGACGTAGAAAGAAACGCGTAACAATTTTTGACCATATTTCTCCTGCAGAGTATCAGTCTGGATAGTCTTAAAATTATCGGCCAGCGTATTGCGATTGAAGAAAGTTACACCCAGTTTATTGGGGAAAAGACAGAAAATTATAGCAATTTATGTAATGGATGTTATAAATTATATGTAAATAGTTAAAGAAAATTCACTGAAATTATTGTAATATGTAAATAATTATTTCAGTGTTGTAATACAGTAGTCAAAATTAATAATATATCGTTAACATCACATTTTTGTATTTGTTTTCACCATTTAGTTAATACAAATATAGATTGGTGAATACACGTCACGTGGGGTGGTGTTACCCCATAGCGAAGGGGAAAGGGATAGTTCGACTGAGAGGTGAGAAGGCGGTAAATTTGGTAGTGTGTCTTGGAAGTTGAAGGGAAGATGAAGTACGGGAGGCGACAAGTGAGTCTTAGTCCGAAGTTGAAGGGAGTCGAGAAGTTCAGTCTTTCTAAGTACTTTGAGGAGGAAGAAAGAGATAAGAAGGAAATGAACAATTAAATAAGTCAGTGTTGGTCGGAAGTTGAAGGGAGAAGGAGGAGGAAAACTGACTTTCCCCAAAACACCAGGTAGTATCTTTTCCGTCGACCTGGAGGAAGGAAAACATGAGGATGTTCCAGAATCGGTTAGTACATACAGAGACGAAAGAAGATAAAAAATGTCCGTCCCGAAAGAAATAAATCTCTGATACACGTTGTTACCCCCGTTGATTGTCAAATAGTAATTCCCTTAATATATATCATTGCAAGGATCAAATAATAAATTGTTTTGATTTATAAATAAAATTATTATATCTTTAATGAACGCAAATAATTTGTTAAATAATTTTAAATAATCCCCTCATGCATTTACAATAAATTCATATTTACATAATATTCTAACACAACTGAAATTTCTGTTTCATCTTCTCTAGCTTTAAATTTCTGTCACTTCTATCGGTTGAGCGTTTACAAGCCACAGAAGAGAGTTTATCATATAAAAAATAATATATAATCAAAAATGATCAAAAATCAATGTTTTCCATTTAGCAAGTAGTTTGTAAATAAATATTTTTTCTCAGATTAAGAAATTGTTTAATGTATAAAAATTCAGTTTTCATAACGTACTAACTTTCATTGACATAGGAATAAAATTTAATAAGAGAGCAAAATGTTTTAATTAATCAAAATTTTAGTACTATAAGCTGTATGTGCCCCATTTAAATAATTTCGCGATGACAAATAATGATGAATGATTCGTTCCTATAAGACCCTTACAATTACTATGGCGTTCATAAAAGTTGGCATACTGACCGGCTTACATGCTAGGGAAGTAATGAAACATTTTGTAATTTTAATAGTCGTGTGTGACGATGAAAACGATTTCCTGGCCATTCATAAGGCACCACGTGTCTCACCAAAACAGTTCTCCGTTATATCGATGTATATTTGCGCAACAAATTCGTATTGAATGATTATAAATCATCCAAACTGTAATTTGTTTTCTATATCACAAAAAATTATAGCTATTAAAATATAATTACAGAGCTCAAAAACAGTAACTATTGATTGTATTTGCCTCCTAGTGAAATAAGAATGTAAGTGATAAATGTCATTACTCATATCTAGAAAAATCCACAATGAATAAATATCAGGAAATTATAAAAATACTAATATGAAAGCGCTAAGGGTGAAAGAATCTTAACAAAATTTCGACATTGTAGACTTCAGTCTCGCTGAATAGCAACATAATGGAGAACATGGTTGAAAAGAAAAATCATTTTAATGAGACAGAGGGAGATAGAGAGAAAACATAAAATGAGACTTTCTAAGCGACTAAAGAATAAACGGACAATATTTCAATATGCTTGAACTTTGAACTCCCCCGTATTTCTGCAGGCATCCATTGTAAAGTCAAATGATGATTTGGAAGCGACCTAAGAGAATAACGCCCAGTAAAATTATATTTCACGCTCTCGCGACGGACAGGTCGAAAGGACTTTGATGCAAAGTTCAGGGCAGCGGTGCCAAAGGCGAAGAGAATCACACCGCACCGTGAAACAACTGGGAAAAATTATTTACTGGAACGAGAACTCGCCCAAAGTGTTGCAAAATATATTAAAATTAGCGGTAATAGCTTATTAAAACGTTAACAAAACATTTAATGACATATACAAACTTCAATGCCTTCCTTTGTTGATAAACTTTAAAGTAATAATTTATAAACACAGGTTATATTAATAACGAATTTTGTTTATAGTTTTTAAATTATTAACAATACCACCAAACAAGTTATAATTCAATTAATTTACTACGCTGATCTGATGAGGGACCATATTCATAATTCAACACGTTAAATTATTATTTTTAACCATCTGTTCCATTACTTTCAGTAAATTTAAAAGTCCTTGTTTCTGACTTTTTATTAGTAGTAATAGGTCATATATCACAGATCTTATCTATTAAATCATAAATTGAGCAGAATTTAAAATAATTCTCCATAATAACTGTTTATTATATACTAGCGTAGTCCGGTATTTATTTACATTATCCCGGTACATTATTTAATTCTTAGTCAACATATAATTAAACTGCAATCGGAAACGCCACAATACGAACCTCCAATATACTCCACGTGTCTCGAGAGAGTAAAAAATACTTCCGATACAACAGTACTATAACAGAAGAGAAATTCTCCCCAACTTAAGAGATGAATTTTTACTTAAATCGCATATTGAAGGACAAAATGTAACAGAGCGACTCACATTACACTGGTTTCGACATCAAACTCAATAGATTCCTTGTTATTTCCACCCCGAACCCTCACTACTGGAAAGGGTTGAATTATACACAAAGCGTGTCGGGAAGTCAGAAGAAGACTTGGAAACCATAATAAATGGCATGAACGTGGACCGGACGAAAGAGTTCAATGTGAGGATTAATAGAGGGAAACCAAGGTAAAGGAGTGCAGTGGAATGACAAAGGTGGAAGATTGGGGAAGGGATATTTTAACGGAAGTTAAGGAATTCTGCTAATTCGGAACCGTAATAACTAGGGATGTTAGAAGTATAGTAGACATAAAGAGTAGGATAGCACAGGCAAGGAAGGCTTTCGCGAAAAAGAGGAATTTACTTACGGGTAAATAATTGTGAATATTAGGAAATAGTTGCTAAAAATGTTCGTATGGCGTGAGCGTTATATGGGTGCGAAACGTGGACGATAGGAGTTGCGGAAAGGAAGAGAATAGAAGCCTTTGAAATGATGTGCTATAACAGAATGCTGAAAATCATATGGGTGGATAGAATCACTGACGAGGAAGAGAATGGGGAAGAGCGAACAATATGGAGAACATTGATTAAGAAAAGAAATAGTTTAATAGGCCACGTTTTAAGACATGAGGGTCTTATAAGATTAGTATTTGAGGGAAGTGTTTGGAGTAATAACAGAAGAGGGAGGCCAAGGTAGAATACGCTAAGCAGATTAGGAAAAATGTTGTATATGCTAGATATGCGGAAATAAAAAGGCTTGCGCATGATAGGTTAGCATGGCAGAATTTAATGCCATTTTATGATATATGAATAAAATATTTTGAAGACATTTTATACCTGCGGTTTGGCGAAAAACTGAAAAGTCAGGTTTTTTTGTCTTTCTTTTATATAGCTCGACTTTGACAACTCATAGATTTCAAAGTTTTGCATTAAATGGTCTGAAAATTTAGCAAAAGACAGTGAAAACTCTTCCGAACCTATCCACAAAGTTTTAATTATCTGTGTGAAACTTTCCTTTCTACCTACACTTTTTTAAAAAAATCGTACAAAGTTCCGTAGCGTGCACCATCAATGAAGCTTACATTATATATATATATATATATATACATATATAATATATAAGCTTATTATATATATAATATATAAGCTTATAATTATATAGTAAACGAGTGGACCAAATTTGCACACGTATTTTTTGCGACTCAGAAATCAGCACTGTCGGGTGAACTCGGCTATATATATATATATATATATACATATATATATATATAAGCTTATATATGACTTCCAATCGCTACAAGAAGAACTTTGTTCCAGTCTTCTGCGATGCGCTTAGAAAGAGTAAACATAGGTCTACTTATTAATTAATTTAGAAAACTTTAAGACACACAGATAATTCAAACTTTTTGAATAGGTTTGGAAGGGTTTACACTGTTGTTTGCTAAAGTTTGAGACCGTTTGAAGAATTATTTTAAAATCAATGAATTTTCAAAGCCAAGCTACATAAAAGAAAGACAAAAAACTGACTTTTTTCAGTTTTTTCGCCAAACCGCATGTATAAAATATCTTTAAAATTTTTTATTTACATATCATAAAATAGCATAGGTCATTCCAAATTGGCACAGTGAGGCTTCAAACTCAGGGCTCTACTATTTTGACGACGACAGTAGGGGTGAAAACCGAGTCTCACCCCGACAGTGTTGATGTCTAAGTCGCAAAAAATACGTGTGCCAAATTTGGTCCACTCGTTTAGATTTGTATAGATTTTATTATAGAGACAATAATATAAATAACAAATTAATAATTAGTAATTATTGTGAAAACAAATGTTAATTGATTTACTAAATATAAAATATATTAGTATTATTTTTAAAATCTCTGTTTAAAAATAGTATGTAACTATTTAACAATTTTTTTCATCAAAAAACTTTCAATAGTTATATTAAATTGCTGTCAATATAAACAGAAAACATGCTTTACTTGACGTCTATTTTTTATTAATAAAGTTAACTGAACGACCATTTGTAACAAAATTAATTTTTTTTTTACAAAGGCAACATTTTGTCTGAAACAGCCAATAAAATGGTCAACGCTTCTCCTGAATCCTACGCACGTTTCTCCAGCATCCGTTGATATATGTTTCCGTCTTCACGACAGAAACAGACTATGCTAACGAAGATTCATTACAGAATTTCGAATCGGATATGTATTGCATGCATAATTGAACAGAGAGCAGAACAAGCAAGACATCCTTCGTGTATGCAGCCAACAGGAATTATGAATGTATTATTTTGAATGACGTCTTACAGGTTCATTTGAAAATTTTTAAGAGTCAGCTTGATTGTGGAGTCAGTCAACTCGGCATAAATTAGACACATATGTATATTTATTTATTTAAAACGAATAAGTGACGTTTTCGTTTCATAACTACAGCAACCCTATGTAGGTCTGAAGAGAGACAAAAATGGTCAGCCAGAAATGAACTCTGTTTGACAGTTCAAAGTATTTTTTAATATGTGGTCTTATCCTATGTAAAGTTATGTTTGGAATGATAATAGGAAGAAAAAGTATAACACCTTAAATCAAGTACATTCTGATCCGGTCTTCTAAATATTTTTGATTTAAAAAATTTCAGTTATGTCACTGATTCTGATTATAATCCAATGGAAAATGTACACCGCACTGTGTACACATAGTGTTATAATACAAATTGTTGTATAATAATTATTTTCGTCTTTAACGAGGCCCAAAATAGACAATTAAAGGCTAAAGAGTTTAGTACTGCCATATTACGTCATACGCCTCCTCCCACTTAAGCCACGCCCTATTGTTAGCACAGAACTTTCCATATTTAACCTATACTTTTCAAAATAAATAACAAAAGCGAATGGATGAAGATTAATTTCTATACTGAATACATCTCTTCATCTATCATATTTTATTAATCACATATCAGTACTTTAGCATATAGTTGTCCATCATTTACGCCACAGTTCTTAAAATGACGATTAGGAAAGGGATGTGACTTATTTGAGGCGGGGCTTAGAGGGGAGTAACCAAATTCATTCTGTTCTCATTTAAATTATAATTAAACTACATGTTTCCGTACTGATAAATTCTAGTCCGGCTCATAGATGTATGTGTTAATTGTAGATATAAATGTACAAAGACATAGCTTAGTAAAAAATCACAAATATGAGCTGAAATAACAAAGATGAATAGCAAACAGTTTTTTTTAATTTAAGTTTACAGTCAATAAATCGGCATATAATTTTATTACTAATTAGGCGAGGTAGTCCGTGACACAAAAAATTCCTTTTTTTGGGTTAACAGTCTACATCAGAGTTATCCTGAAACAGGCAACTCCCCTTTAATATCATAGGAAGGGAATCTCGTGTAAATACTTCTATACATTTAATAATCTTTTCGGCTGAGGGAGTGGGCTCTTTTTTATACATTACATGAATATTATAATAATATTCTTAATGTGTGGCATTTCGGAAGCTAATCCAGATTTGAAATTGCTATATTTGACTCAAATTGGCAAACAATCCCAGTTGATGGCAAGATTGGTATTAAATATCTTTATTTAAAAGCCTGATGAGGGTTCGAATAAGTACCGAAAATTGTTGCTGAATCAATTAAATTATTATTAATTGCACTGCCTAATGTATGCACATTATAAGTATAAAATGTTGAATAATAATAATTTCCGTCTCTATAGTTTCAATTATTGAAGAGTCAAAAACTGATAACTAAATTGCAATATAATTTATTTAGCAACTTGTTTAAGTCCTAACGTGAAACATAATCATGTTTACAGATAAATATATTACAAAGCAGATGTAAATGTACAAAGATATTAGCTGATAGACAAAGACTGTATGAATACCTGGAATAACAAAGATACATAGTAGGAAAGTATAGAGATTGTTCTTGGTAATATATATTATGAATGAAAATATATTTCAATGCTATATCTATGTACCAGTATCCTAAAAATATATTTTTAACATTGGCAAGATAGAGCCTTCAGACTACCCTTAGGTATTTTTAAATTTCTGCTTCAGTACTGCTTCGAGGATCATCAAAGTATTCCCCCCGCGTCTTGTGCTTCACGATAGAAAGGAAAGGTTTGTGTGTAAAAGTGACGTGCAACATAAGGTTAAATTTCATTTAGTTGAAAAGGAAATTATTTTCTTTATTAACGGAAGAGAGAAAATTACGGATACCAAACATCTTCAAAATAAATTCTATTTTTATAAGAAAAACGAACTCTGCTGTCTTTAATCCAGCCATAAGCACTAAATTCTGGAGTTTTTATAACTGGGAAGCAAAGTGACCTGATATTTAAGTAATTTTCCTTATAATTCTTAGTGAAACTTCCTCGACACACACTTTTCAGATAACTTGCATTTTACTAAAATGGTAACACAAGGAGAAAAAAAAGTCATTTCCACTAACAAACGTCTAAAAGTTTTAAAGATCCATAGTATCTTAAATTGGAAACATATAACAGAAAAATAAATAAAAGTGTAGGAATTTTGGAGTAGAAGACTAAGGATTTCATTCTGTTACGCAACAATACTGTTTCCGTTTATAGGGCAATATCAGAATGATAAGGAAAATATATGCAGTGCAAACAACGAAAATACATACAATCCAATAAATAACATATAATGTAATATTAAGATGGAGAAATTAATCAGGCCTCGTCCTACAATTTTATTCTTATAATAGTCACGACGAAAGTAATTTCACTCCAGACCGAACTTGTTCATGTGGAATGCCCATTCGTAATTAATCTGTTATGCCATTAGTTCACGAGAAAATAATTCATGGGCTACACACACAATACAAAAAGCGCAGGCATGTGGTTATAATAAATTGACTCACGAATTCGATTTATTGAGAGATTGAATTACCGGTTTGAGGTTCCGCTAATTAATTCTCCTGAAGAATATTTATACAGGCAAAGACAAGTAATAATTACTGATTACGGTTAAATGATCAACAAGTTTAGAACACTTAATGAAGATAAACGCTATTTTTCGATAGCTCTGTTGTGATTTTGCTGTCATATTTACCAAAATATCAATTTAGTATTTCCCCGGGTCTATAATGGCTGCTGTTAAAAGTATCAATCTTTTCCTCTACTTCCCGACATGTCACATCAAGATTAAGAATACCAACTGTTAATTAAGTGAGAAAAGAAAGTACGGAATTCAGAATAAAAAAACTAATTTTTTCATCACGTATATCTTATATAGTTGTACACAGAGTTAACTCCAAAAACTGAGGCCTCAGATAATCACTGCAAGGTGTTTGTGAACTTGTCGGCTGCAAGAGCAAAAGTACTGTAAATGCATAACACCAACAATTACCACATGACAGACTGAAATTTCAGTCCCACCTGCTCAAAAAAAAGGTTGGAAAAAACGAAGGTGACTTCCGGGAAGTAGGGTTAAATGGAGGGGAGCCTAAAACATTAAGCCACCTGCCACAGGAAGTGAAACATATTCGCAGAAATGAATGACTCTACATCAACTCCTCTCAGGACAAAGCAACCTATGTTTCGTTTTTCGCTATTAGGGGCTTGTATGAAAAGATCATCCATTTAAAGACCGCGTTTGTTCGATAAAGTTAAAGGTGGTTGGAAACTGGTTTATCAGACCCACCATGTTCCTATTGTACACAGGACTATGGTGAACATTATTATCCTATTTAACATATAACATATTTATAATAGCCTTAACAGGAAATAGCAAATGAAAAGAGTTCAAGAAAATGATGCAGCGAATATTGTAAAAAAAAACTTTGGGTGTCAATGTAACACAAGAAAATTTCACATATTAATATGAATATAATGACTGAAACATTATACTCCAGTAATGAGATACATGTTTGATTCTTAAATCATAATTTCAGTTAGTTGAATTTGTTTCAATTATGAGCTAGACAACTACCCTAAACAACAGCATTATAATCAGAAGCTGAGAAATTTTATATGCTATTTCAAATAAATTCAGACATAAGATCTCAGAAACAGTTTTAGAAAAACACAACAATGCAAGTTTCAACACGATAAGAAAATGTGTATATATCTTAAATTATTTCCATTATAATTTGTTTAGTAATTATAATTATTGGGAATTTGAACAGAAATGGAAGTAATTAAGCAACTTCTTGTATTGGGGAAAAAACAATAGACTACATAAAAGAAATATGAAAAGTTACTTATTGCAGATAAAAAATGAAAGCATGAATAGTCAATTGATGAACTGACACCTACATAATCAGCAGCAATGTTCTTACTCATTTTATCAAAGGATATTAAAACTTTGACAAGGACTAACTCAATCTAAACAGCAATGGCAGAGAGTATTAAATCAATTAATGCCAGATATTAAAATATTTAAATGAATTAATTTTATGACAAAACTTGTCTTGTGTAAACTGTAGCTAAATAAGGTCTTGATGCTGTCTCAGACCTTTTTATATAAAAAAAATTGCTGTTTTATGATATATTAAATTTTAACAATTTATTGGAAGTAACAATAATCTCCGATTGTGAAAACACCCTGAAGAAGGTGTGGAAATGTCATTTAATTAAAAATAAAAAATGGTTGGAAAATTATTTCATTTAAATATCATAGTAAGTTGGAGTAAAATAATAAGTTAGCAGTATAAATGTAAGTTAAAAAGTTTACCTTTTTACATATATACTGTAATAAACTTAAGATGAAGTACAAATAAATTTTTCTATCGCAAAAAAGGATATCTTGTTTACTTTATAAAACCATAAACATTTATACTACAAATTGTGTTCTTCATATTGGACACCAATTAAAATTATTACAGTGATAGGTGCACATATTGAATTAAATCAAGAGGAGATCCATAGTAATACAATATTTAAGAATCTACAGTTCAGAAATAGTTCTATATGCCATATATTTCTTAAATATCTTGACTTAACAATAATTATTTCCTTGCATATTTAGTAAAATATTATTTTTAAAGTTAAACATTTAAGTTACATGCTATGATTTACTTCTTTAAGGAATAATATACATTTAATGTCCATATTCAATAGTTTGCTCCATCCCAAATACTTAACAATGTTTGTGATAATTAGAAAAGTTTTCAGCAATGGGCACTTATCCATAAACTCTGCATTACACTATGAATGTTATGACTGGTAACAGACCTATTAACCCACAAAATGTGACAATAAAAGCATGCCTCATCGGTAGTAATCATTAATGGAATGACTCTTTGTGAGGCCACAGAAATGCTAACAGGTGGTTTAGTTGCTATGCAAGAATCTAAAACATCTTCCCACATGAGATGCAAATCTGCATTAACTTCCTGAGAGATCAGAGTACAGTCTCATTCAACAATTATGTGTCCTTTTAGTGACAGCAACTGTTTCATTCAGAATATTTTATTTAAAATAAATGAAAGTATCAAGAATTGTTGAACATAGTTTACAGTGCTTGAGCCTATAAGTAGTTCATGCAGAATTACCAGTTAGTAACCCACACAGTGCAAGACATGCATCCCACATAACCATGTTAAGGAAACCTGAATTTCTGCAATAATTTTGTTATGTAACAAAACTATCATACTAAGAGAAAATCATGCTCTGTTAGTGAATAGAATTGAACTATTCTTTGGGCACTGCTTTATTCAATAGGGCTGAGCAAGACTGTCAACAATGAAATACGCCTATATGTTGCTTTACAGCACATTTGAAATACAGCACATATTGTATGGAAGCAGTGTCATGTTTTCAATTATGGTTATATTTTTAAAAGTCTACTGAGGTTATAAATGTATTCACAATTTCCTAAAGTATAAACCTGCATACTGTATTGTTTGAATTACACCTAATAAATTTTGAGTAATTTTTAAAATACATTTATTTCCATTTAAAATTTAATTTATCTTTTATTGTTCTGAATTCATATTCAATTTAAAATGATTTGTATTCAGATTTGCATTAGTAATGTAGTGTTCTGCTTCCCAATTGTTAATTTATGACAAACTGCCTCAGATTAATACTAGCATGCACATGCAATTAAAAACTATAATTCTAAGTGTGCATTACACAACCACAACCTATTCTTAAAGTATACAGGCAGTACAGCTAACCTTTGCATAACAGTTTCAGTTAATATATCACTAATACACCTTCAACCAAGTACAGTGTATAAACATTGTTTGAAAAATCTCATAATGTTTTACTAAATCTGAAATATTAAATCATATATGTGGTAAAATCATATAGAAATAAGATTAGATTACATATAAAAATTAAATTGAATATAGATTTACATGTAAGAAGATTGTGAGATTGAGAGTATTTTAGGTACCTCAACATTATCATCATATCAATTATTTAGGTAATCTCTACAACTCTCAATTTATAAAACTTAATTTAGATTGAGTAATAAATGTAAATGAATTGAAATAATGAAATATGTTATGCAAAAATTACCTTACTGCATTATATTTTATGATTTTTAAGCCATACACTTACCATTGTCGACCACTCTTCTTGTTTCTTGCCTTCTCTTTTTTACTGTGACTTTTCGGAATATAGTTCCACTAATTGGCTCAACATCAAAATCATCACCAGAACTGGGATGGATTGGTGACCCGCCAGCCTTTGGAGATGATAAAGAAGAATCATCTTGATCTGCTCTGAAACGCCTACTTTGAAGGGGTGGCGTTGCAATTATCTCACCACCACTATCACTGTTTCCACTGTAATCCTGATTTGATATCACATAATCTCTATTAAAAACTGAACGTCTCTGAGATGAAGGGAGTGTTGAATCACGAGTATGAAAAGCATGTCTAGTATTAGGCACTGGTGAAGTGGATGATGTTGAAGAATCTTGTCCTGTAGTAAAATAGCGATGTTGTGGGGAGGATGGCATGGAATCTCTATCCAACGATTGACGCTGTTGAAGCATTGAAATTGCACGTCCAACTGGTTTGTCCATCACATCAAAACTTTGATGTCTTCGAGTAAGAGGGGATACTTCACGGCTACTGTGACTTGTAGAAGATGGTGTTGTGTCTCTATTTTCATGAGTAGATATTGATCTACTTTCTCTCACTGAAGGGCTACTACAGGGAGATGATGATCTAAAATCACGAACACCAGCACCACCTATAGTTTCATCTGATCTTGGACGGCCATTATCTAAATGGTTTCGGAAAAATGTACTTTGATTCTGAGGACTGTGAAACACATGATCTGTAGCATCATCATCGCTCCTTGAGCTGGCATACTGCTGCCTCCTGATTCTTGACATTGGAAGAGGTGAAGTAGGCAGTCTTTCTCGAAAGGCAGTGTTGGCTGTATCTCTATCACATTGCTGAAAAGTAGAATTTATAGGGCTTCTTGGAAGAGATTTACTGTCATCTGTCAGAGGTGAATGAGCTCTTTTTGGACTATGAAATTTTTCACCATGTTCAGAAAAGCCACATCGCTGAGGAGATGACTGCCTTAATTCTGTGAGATTTGGTGATGCAGGCGCACAATTCTCATCTCTAACACAGTGAGGTGAACCATCTCTTCCAACATGGTTTAGAGAAGTATAACAGCATTCTTGGTGACGAGGCAAACTACTATAGGCACGTAACTCAGGTGAACCTCTTGCTGCAGACCACCTTGGAGAAGAATCTGAAATTTTAAGATATAAATCAATAAAAAAATTAAATTAAACTAAAAGTAAATTGAAATTATAACAATATAATACATACTTCATAATACGTAAGCTGAATTGAAAATAAATATTAAAAACAAAAAATTTACACTTTACTTCAGAATATCACACCAGTGAAACAGACAACATCAATCATTCAAAGTATGCATATCATCTTGATCTTGTGTTGGGGGATAAATAAATCTATCAGTTTTAATAATGGGTTTCTTGTTATGTAATGTTTTAGCTCATATATCTCGGACATGTGCTTCTGTACTTAAAGTGTGTCTAGTGTAATAATGCATTATTATGTGCTTTATTTATTTTTTCTAATTATGCATCTAACTCTGTAAATTTCTATTATTGTGTTATAAATTATCCTAAAATAGGTTAAATCAATGCCAACAGGCTGGCATGCAGAAGAATATGAAATTTTAGAGTAACTGAATCCCATTCATTAAGACATAGTGTCTTAAATGGAGTGGCAGCTATGAATCACTAAGATTAGCAGGAGCTTATCATACTATACAATCCACATATTACACAATTAAAAATTTGCAGATGAAATACAACTTATGCTTTTTGGTTGTAATCTTCACTATGAAGTAACAAATAGGTTCTATCTTATAAAGAAGAATTACACTTCCAAAAACTTGAATTCTATTGACTGTCTTTAAAGATAAGCCACATCAGTCTCTCTGTCTATCCTATTAACTATTAATAGAAAAAGCACACAATGTGCAAATATAAACTTGATTGTAATTAAGGATCTAGTTTTGTTATTGACATTTGTCTTTTCCTGCAGTTTTGGCCATGGTATATTTCAATATCTAATGCACAGTTCTCACACAGTCTTCTTTTAGTTGGTGGAATCTGTTGTATTTTACGGAGCTAGTGGTGAAATTCATGCATTGAGTACCATGCTTCTACATGTTGAAGCTTGTAATTTGTCTGCTTCTATTCTTCCAACTTCTTGTTGTTGGGAGAGTAGAAGTCATTGCAGATAGTGTTTTTCTCTGGTGAGTATTTGGTGTGCACACTCATACATTTTGTTGTTTGTCAGGAGTGTCTGCATCTTGATGTTTTCTATTAAGAAGATTTCATTCACTAAAATGTAAACCAATCTTGACAGCACCATCTCCCACATGAAGAGGATTCATTTCATGTATTGGGAATTAACTTTCATAACAGCTCAATTTTGTTACATTAATTAAAATTATTTGTAAACAAATGGGAGTACATTATTTTCCAATATGGTATTGGAAGCAATTTCACATTGCATAAGTCACATATAATTCTTCTTATTTTCAATCTAAAAACTCTATAATGCCATATTATCTCATATTATTTATTAACTCTTTAAATTGAATTATAAACATTTTTCAGTATCATTTAATATTACTCTCATAAGCAATTCATTTAAGCATGACAATTGTACATTAGCATAGAGCATTTGACTTAAATTTATTTTCTCTTCTGCCTTACATATTTGAACAAACATTATAATTATACACATCTTCCTTAAAAAATCTAGGTTGTATTAGAAAAATAGTTGTAACAGAAAAACATAATTATTTATGATGTCACTAAAAATGTGACATTTTAAGCAATCTACGGATCATTTATTCTGTGCTCTTGTTCTGCAGAAAACATTTGTTTGAATACTGTCCAAATTGTACGTGTTAAATTTTTGTACTCAGAATTTTTCTTGAATGTTTCCTAACTTAATTGTTTTGTGTGCCACCTCTGAAGTATTTGAAAAGCTTATTTGCAGCTGCCTCTTGCCTGTGCCAGAACAACATTGTTTAATCTGAGGTTGATCACCTCACATAAACCTTGTCGAGTATACACAAGATGCTTTAGAAGATGGTGCTGAATTCAATGCAGTACATACAGATTTTTTAAAGGCATTTAACAGAGTAAACCACTTCATCCTTGGGAGTTAGATGTACCAAGTTGGCATCTCTGAGTATTTCTGAACTTGCTAACAGATTATTTACTTGAGTGGAAGCTTGTTGTCAATCACTCTCAAAACTGAACATCCTATTAATTTGTGCCTACACATGGTGTACCTCAGTGATCCTATAATGGACCTATTTCATTTATTCTGATATATGCTTGCTTTTGCTGATGATATTAAAATGTATTCAGTTGTTATAAATCCATATGCTTACAAATTATTACAAGAAGATCTAATTTATTTTTTCATAGAATTAAATTTATCTAAATGCATCCATTTTATATTTATAAAAAATGTTTATGGTTGTGATACTTTTGATCAGTCTATTACTAAAGATAATACTATTGAGGGATTTTGAAGTAACATTTAATAGTAATACAAACTTTTGACACCTGTGTGAATAAAGTAGTAACAAAAGCTAGTCAGTTACTAGGCTTTATTATAGAAGTAGCAAATATTTTACAGATGTAAATACATTCAAATCATTGTATTTTTTCCACTGTCCTCCTTGTCTTAGAATGTACTAGTGTAGTTTGTAAAAATTCCATTGAAAGAGTACAAAATAAGCTCTGAGGTAGGTTGAAAGTGAGTTAGAAACCACATATACTCTTGGAGAATCTAGTTTTGAAAGTAATTGGTTACAGTTACCATCTCTACACGACTGTTGGGAAACTAATGAATTATTTTTGTCTGAGATTGCCCAACTTTAAATTTTTAATTACAAATACTATACAACTCCTTTGAGTAGTCATGAGGGCTGGTAACTGTATAGCACAGACAGGCTTTTAATACCTGCTATAATACTTTTAAAAGAACCTTGAATAAATGGTAAAACTATATGTCAATGCATTGTTTATGGCCATGTCATGTATACATTATACATGTATCGTATTATAGGCACTAGTTTGTGAATAAACAACAAACAAAATTATAAAAATGTCTTTATAAATAATACATATTTTTGGGAGACATTTTTTGTTCAGTCAGCATATATGTTGGAGAGTTAGCAGAGACACTCAACAGAAGCTAAATATTCATCCCTTATCAAAAATCCAGTAACTATTGAATTTCCTTTTGTACGGTAAAATTACTTTACTTGTCTTAACTGCCATTTGAATGTGTAGATAAGTATATGTTGTGGCCTACTTATGGCACACATTTCTCTTGAGAAAAGAATTAAAAATTAGAAATGAGTCTTCCAGTCAAACTTGATGGCTCTCAATTTCAGGTAACCCTTTAATTTTCTGTCCCTCTCTCCTGCTCCCATCACACATTTTATTTTACATTATGGAAATCACTATTATTTTATTGAAAATTTAGAGAAAATTCTTCATTAATAATTATTAGTACTTATTGTGACACTATAATTAAATTTTAACTTTCTAATCTATATTTTTGACATATAATTCACAATAATAGGTACTTTTCATGTTTAGGGACAAATTTAAGTATAATTCAATTTAATAGGTGTGGTTTGATACATAGTTTAATTAACACATACTAGATATTGTCCAGGAGCGTCGTATGCTGCGTTTGATTATGTCAGCTGGTGGCACATACACTCTATTGTCCCTCCGTCTGCTAGGCCTACGCACATATTCATTCATCCATTCTCCAGTTGCTGCTTGTATTTCCCTGTTAAAGAAAGAATACTTATTGTTATTTTATTTATTTAACACATATAATTATATTATTGTTAGTTCATAAATTTCAAGATATGACTGAGCCAAATGAAAATTTAAAATATTCTAGTCAACTAATGTACACAGTACACAATTGGTAGGTTTTTTAAGATTGATAATAGTACTAAAATGATGATAATTTTAATTTAATATAATATTAATGAACAGTTAATTATTTGCTTTTTTTTTGTAGTTTATACAATGAAGAGGTATGATAAATTCATATCCATACAACATGATTAACATAAAATGTTTACCTTTCAATTCCAAAAATACAATAGTGACAAAATTTTAAAAACCCTTAGCAAAATATCTTATTTTGGTTACTTTGTAAGTGTTAAGTAATATGTGTTAGATTGTTTCCTTAAAATATTTGAAAATAATCTAATACAGTTTACCTCACAATAAAAAACTAGTATACCTTTGAGAGGAAGGAAGACTAACAAATATACTTTGAATTATTCAGAATATTTTTATTAATATCTTAACTGACAATAAAAACAGATAAATCACAATGTCATATTATATTTATTGTGGAAGTTCTTAGCTGTCAATGTATTTGACTTTAAGGTTGTAATATGTTTCCTGATAATTATCTCTGTTTTGTACCCATATATTTCATATCATTCTTCTGTTGATCATTGGTATATTAAATAATAATGTCCAAGAGCATGTAATACGTAGTATGTCAATCCTATCTGAGAATTACTAACATTTTTCTGTATGACAAAGAGTTGCCTAAAAGTAACATATATACATTTATTTGTTGAATTTTTTGGGGAATGTAATTGGGAATTTTTCCGAAGACAATTTGTCATGGAATTCAGAAAATTATTATTTAATTGAATTACAATCAAGGTAATTCTAACATTTACAAGGTTCTGATTTCAAAGTAAACAACCCTTTGACACTATTGATCATATGTAATGCTTTCTTAGCATTCCATTGTCTGTGAGTTATTTGATGGATGGAGGCAAGTAATCATATACTTAAATGCCAAGCCTTTCTGATCCTTTCATGACTTTAGTGGTCCTCAAAACAATGATAAATAGATTGGTTTTATGTCTGATATAAGAGTGGTGGTTGTTTTCATTGCTCATTTCAAGTAGACATTCTTCATAAGAGACCAAATGAAGTCCAGGTTATGTTAGGATATGAAGTTGTTGGAAGTAGGTGGGATGTTGTGAAACTAGTCCACAGAATTGGTGAATTGCTTTCTTTTGCAAATTGAGAACTATATAACTACCACTAAATTCCCCGCAGTTTCATGTGTAAAGGGAGTAGAGCAAAATATACTGTACATAACATTCTGCCAGTAACAGTCGTCAAGTTTTTCAAGAGTAACTTTATACCTGCTGACTGTTTTAGAGGATTTTTAGTGTGGATTTCATTCAGAGATACTAGGATTAAATTTTTCGAATATGTGATCTTGACCTCCTTCTTCCCTGTACTTTCTTCTTCCATACCTGTATCTAATTTATGGTTTTACCAGTCTCATTTCACAATTTTCTTCTTTAAATAAGTCAACAGGAAACCCAGTAAAATATTACCTTATAACTAATAACAAGGTTGAATTCTTACTGTTAAGTTCTTTCTCAAAAAATTATAGCAATTTCTTGTCACATTTTTGAGAACTATTCACAATTCAGTATTTATATTGCATGGAACATATTTTTAGATTCGTTACATATTAAGATGGTAACATCACGATTTGAAGTGGCTGTACAAAGGTTGATGTGCCAAAATTCAAATTTTGAGAGAACAGAGGAGATATTATGATTTCAAATATTTTGGATGGGACAAGTGCAAATTTATTCATTTGCACAAATAATATTGGATGTTCATAAAGAAGTCCAGGAAATAGTTTTGGGCAAAAATGGATTTGAGCATGTGACATACTGACGATCAGTAGATATTATTGCCAAATTTTCCATCGCCTGGGTCAGTTTAAGTTAATGATGATAAACAGAAGTTGCAGTCAGACAGAGAAATGGAAAAGTTGAAAGAAACTGGATTTCCATCTATATTTTGCCTTTCCTTTAATTGTATCTGTTTCTCTATCTGAGTATATATTATTTTTCAACAATAATTCATTTTTAAATCTTATTTATTTTTTAACCTTCTTAAGTTAAGATGATTTAGGAAACAAAGAACCAAAACAGTAGGCCTAACAATTGCCACAAAATTTTAATTCCAAATATACTGATTAATTACCAAGATGCTAAGAAAACCATTTTTGAAGAGCATCCAAAATGAACTAGAAACTCTGTTTACTTGAGATCATCACATGATTTTTAATTATGTGACCAGGTTGAAATACTGTAATGGTATTTCAGTGTTGAGATATACCTATGGTAGTTGGAGACAGAGGGGTTAGTGGAGATCTGGAGCCAGTTTTAGTACTGGGTTCTCTGTTGCAGTTAATTTGTACGCGTCGGGAGAATTGGAATTTGCAGGGCCAAGCGTAGTAATCGTCATCGACCTCTCATTTTCATCATTTGCACCTACGATTCTTTATTGTTTCATAACAACGCCATCTATTGATATCCAATCCTAAGCGACTGCGTGTTCGAACGCCCGACGTCTAATATAAGCCAAAGAATGTAAAATTATATTCCAAAAATAGAATAGAAATTTATTTTGTAAATTAAAATTGACTTCCTAATTTGGTTATTCGCACAAGAATGGCTACCTCGACATCAGAAGGTATAAGAGGACAAGAAAAAGAAAGAAAGAAAATAAATAACCAAAATAAAACGCTTTTCTACAAACCTAGTCAGGAGAAACAGGTTAAGGGAGATGGGCGGCATTTTCTGTTTTGGACGCTGGCGATGAAACGCCCAGCGGGGAGCCTGAAACTTTGCGAAATTGAGTCACACCTTTATGGTTGAAACCGACAAGTATCAGGTCGGTAGATTTAAAGCTCTTGACAGGAACGAAGTCGTAAAAATATTTATTGACGCCGCCGAATACAAATGCTTTAGCATCATGGAGCCCAAGGAATAACGCAGAGAGAACAAAAGGTCTGTACCTGAATGGATCCTGTTATGAAGCCCTGACCAACAGCAAAACAGCTTTAAATTAAGGAGTCTTCCCGAAAATTTTGTCTCCGCCTGTCTAGAAGTCCCTAAGATTTTGCAATTTAAAATAGTCTACTTCTTGCCAATGATTTCGCCTTATTAAGACGATTACAGAAACCGTATTTGAATAGGTTTAATATTTAAACCATTTTCTAATTACGACCTCTTTACGGCCCCCGATGTAATACAAATTAATTAATATACAGGGGAACTCAGGCGAAACGGGTAGTGATGGAGTTTAAAAATTAGGGGTGGAAATTGTAACTGGTCAAGAAAGAAGTCCTTACATCTGTGAATTTATAATTTTTGCAGCATTTCAACCAAAAGTAACCTATAAAACTCCTCACTTTTAATTTTTGAATGGTATATATTCGTAAACTGGTGTTACGTATAAGTTTTAAATCTGCTTGTATTAAGGCACGTTGAAAAACCTTCAACTAAAATTTGCGTGCGGGGCGAAACGGGATACTACCGTATAAGGCAAAATGCAACGTAAGAAAAAAAGGAAAAAACATGCAGACTTGCCTTACAAGAATGAATTACAGGATGCTGTACTCAAAACGAATAAATTAAGAAAGAAAATAACGGGAAAAATAGTAGAAAACACTGTGTATTTGCTAAACAAAAGCTCTTTGAGAAAGTAAAAATAGATGAATCGATCAACCATATGCAAAATATAAGAGAGAAAACACAAAAAGTGTTAACATTTCCTTAAATTACATTTTATTGTACTAATTGTATTTAGTGGAGAGGCAAAACGGGAAATTTGTTAGATTATTTTTAAAAATTCATCAAAAACCTAAATATGTTGTTTTAAGTTATAATAATGATACATTAATAAATTAATAGAATAAAGTAATGTTTTATACTTTTATGAAGTGATTTTTCTTTTTCCATAATTTTTCCAATAATTGTTAAACAATTTGTCTCGCTCCGCCGCGACTTCCCCTACAATACTGTCAATATAAATTCAATATATTTTAAAATAAGATAACATAGGGAATAATTAATACGAGCCCATATTAATTAGAAGAAACAAACTTTCGTGACAATTATCCTTTCGTGAACATTTTTATAACTACATGCAAATATTACTAACTTCAAACGATATTAATATGACGGATGAGCTTGTTTATTTTCAAATCAATAATTAAAGGCAACTGTGCAATTTTTATTTGATTTTATTCGAATGCAAAATTAATGTAATGGTACTTGGGGAAAATCTGAATTCGTCAAATTCTAATTGGTCTTTTAATAACGAAACCGGATTTTCAAAATAGAAAAAAGTATTTTATTGTTGCAGTTCATAGAAATGATACATTGTAACAACATATCATAACACAAGGCCCTTATAGTAATATTAGATTTTAAATTATAATTTATTCGTAGCGTGTATTCTACGTTAAAAAAATTATTTATAACTACCAATTATTGGGATCTTGTTTTATTACATAGAGATATTTGCATTAATTATTCTATTGCTGTATTCAATAAATAATTTAGTGCTAAATAAAATCAAAAATACATCATAAAAATTCTTTAAACCTAAACTGAATACCTTTATTTTTTGTAATGTCACATGGTTGATAATTACAAGGGATTTATAAAAAAATAAAATTACTATCAGCTGGAAAGTAGCTGCGTGTTCCGGTACTTCTGTCCACAACATAAAAATATCATTTTAAAGAAAGATTTAGTGTCTTCAAGCATTTAAAAGCGATTTCATCTCTGGAATTTTATTCAAACGTTAAGGTTTAGATGGCTCATTTTAATTATTTAATAATCCTCTTCAAAGATCAAAAATTAAATGTTAAACAAATGTAGACATAATGAAGTAGTTAGAAGATAAAATAAATATACATTATTCACATTCGAAGTTTCGACTTAACAAACCGAAGATGTGTAAATATTTATTCCACTCGCATCTCACATTATACACATCGAGCAAGGCGATTTGATTTACTCGTTATTTGCGCAGGCTTTAATTACACGTGAGAGTCTGACCTGAGAGTTCACGTACCGCAGCTAGATGGAGTCTCAGTGCATCTGCGGCCAGTCATAATTATTCTATTTCATCTGTCGTTAGTTCACGCCAATTAACATACATCACAATTTCTTTTTGTTTCAAACCATGCTTTTGAAGAGTGAAAGAAATTATTAACGTAGCGAGACAAAGGGAATCAAATGTTTTCGGTGCTAATGAATACACACGCGAGCGTGCGTATTTTCCGGCACGCAACTAACCCATAACAACATCGCAGTAATTATGAATGAAAACACATTTGATGGTCTAACTAGGAGGGAAGGAATGGAAACGACACGACGGTAGTTACATAATTATTAATCACATTTAAATATGAGCCAGCAGTTTCTCCAGGAGAGAAACAAACATCAGTGTTTTTTGGCGTCGAATAAAGGGTAATAAAATATTCGCGCGCTCTAAGGGCCACAGCCACAAATAACCAAATTTCTTTAAACAGGGTATATAACATAGCAAGTACTTTAAATTCAATCATAATGCAAATCATAAAGTTTAGCGTTTGAAATTTATTATTATTACAATTTTACAAAAAATAGAGGCATTTTCTTCTTAAATTACACACGCATAATTAAATACAGTTGTGGTAAGTTCACTACGTGCCAACAATGGTGGATGCGGCTATATTTGAAACTTCTACTGGCCATCGGTAGGTGGAACTTGTTATTCCGACGGGTGGCTGAAGACCAATCAGTGAAAGTAAAAAATCCAGAGTCTTGCATTATTTGATATCCAAGTTGTTAGCGTACGAAATCCAGAGATTGACAACAGTAGGAAATTCAGACTGTTTTATTTATATACAAGTTGCTAATCTCTACAATAAAATGACCAGCATGTGTGTGTCTGCAGAAAAGTTTTACCCAGTTGTTCCCGTTTTTAAAATATTCGGTGATACCTAAATTAATTTTAAATAATTTTGGTAAGGTTTAAAGTTCCTTCTACGCCACCTTTCGTTTGGTTGACAAGACCACAGTTGGTGCAAAGTAAACAGAGGCTGAACTACAAACAGCACTAACGTTTACACGACGTCAAGCTCTCATACATTATCTACGAATGAACATTCTCTATTACACAAAACAGCCTGTTAGCGTCTATGGGACAAGAGATCATTGTTGCGCCTAATTTCAGAACAATCGTTTGTATATCAAGGCGGTCGCTGTTTCAGAGACAATCTCATAGGTAAAAAAAAGTGCGTCGATCAGTAGCATAATTTTCTACAGCAATTGCAATTTTGCTTAAAGTCAATATGCACAAAATGAACAATCAGAACACATTTGAAAAAATATAAAAGTATTTAAATTATAAGCGATTTGCATAATCTATATGTGACATTTCACAATATAAGTTTTAAATTATAGTTAAAATACTTAATGGATAAATTCTTATTGGGTCCTGATGGTATGTCATTATCATAATCAAAGTTACAATTTAAACAAAAAAAAATCACTTGGTTGTTATTCATTTATCGTGTTCACATAGTCTGCGGCATCACGACCGCTGAAAATCCGCTCTTCTTACTCATCAGCGGTCACGTACTGATGATTTTTTTGTTTTTTTTTTGTGGTAACGGGCTACATGAGGGCTGAAACAGGCAACTCCCCTTTAATAGCATAGGAAGGGAATGGGGGATTATGTGTTTAAGGACCACTACCGGTGTTTCACCTAAAGAGATGCAGGGAAAACCCTAGAAAACCTGCATCAGGTAGGTCGGGCATTGGGTACTATTCTCACGCCCTTCCGAATGACGGGAGACGAGTTTACTGTGGGGACGCAGCATTCCCTTCTCCGTGTCTCCACCAATTTCAGGAGGCAGTTGGCCGACTGATCCAATGGGATTAGCGGACAACTCTTGCCATATGCCCAAGGTCTTTGACCCCAGTACATATACCTCCTCAAATAGGTGAAGGTGTCTCGGCATATGAGAACTTTGATAAAAAATACCCAGAGAGAGTGCGAGGCATTCCCGACATGATCAGGTAAGCCCCGCAGTCACTCTGGGCTGAAGCGTCTGCGAGAAAACTCCCGCAGCGCCCTTCCTTTCGAGTACTGATGCTCAATTAACCCCACATAAACGTTTGTTAACTTTTCCAACTGTTTCTTGTTCCGCAGTGTGAAATTCAATGACGACACGTACAAAACTTACAGACGCAATCATTGCTGCTAATGCGCCATCAGTCGGAGGAAACGGAAACTATATGCGCGCAATTTGAAAAATTTTAAGAATTCATAGCTAAAATTTCGCGTTGGTAACATTGTCGGGGGTTGAGAGGAAAATTGTGGTGTATTAGTTTCTGGGCTACTCTCCTATGTAAATAAATTTATTGTTTTTGATTTGTAGGAATATTTGTATTCAAATTCTGAAACTCCCAATCCTGTATAATTAATTGTCTGCTTTTTTTCAACAATCGACATTACAAATTATGACTCTCCAGTGTGGCTAAAAACATAAAATCTCCGTTATCAGTCGTATTCAATTCATAATTCTGAATAAAAGTATTAAATTATTGCTCTATTTTGCGCTGTAACTGTTTTAAATTTTTCAAAACGATTCCAGTGTATTACATAGCAATCATAATTACAGATCCTCAATTAAAAATTTTTCTCGGTCTACCTTTCTACTTACATCTTTGGTTCGTTTTGAATTTGTTGTTGTGTTTACAAGTGATGAAGGTCCACATAAAGAGCGGAACAGGTTTTAATTACACTTGAGTTCCTCTAAGGATCAGTAAATACCATCAACATATCTCTGAGAGGTTACTCTATGTCTCTATATGGTTGATGCACAGTTGGGGGACAAAATTTTAAGGTCGGAGTTTTACATGGCGCTGACTGACATGAGTGCATGTAAAGCGCCAGGAATTGGTAACATTCCAGCGGAGTTGATAAGATCATCCGGCGAAGAAGAAATGTAATGGAAGTTCAGGATGGTTTCCGAAATCTACGAAACAGGAAGAATACCAGAAGATTTTAGTAAAAACATAATCATACCCACACCGAAGAAGATTTGGGCTGATAAACGCGAACAGCAAAGGGCAATTAGTTTAGTCTCTCATGCATGCAAAATGTGAACGAAAATAGTATATAGGAGGATGGAACGTCAAATAGTATGCGATTTAGGAGAAGATCAATTTGGTTTTAGGAAGAATATAGGGACAAGAGAAGCAATATTGGCTTTGCGGTTAATTTTAGAAGACAAAAAAAAAACACCTACGTTCAAAGATATTAGTAAAAACACAATTATACCCCTACCGAAGAAGACTGGTACTGATAGATGCGAACAGCACAGTATCTTATGCATGCAAAATATTACTGAAAATAGTGCTTAACAGGATTGGACGATAAATATAATTCGAGTCAGAATAACATCAGCTTGGTTTTAGTAACAATGTAGGGAAAAGAGAAGCAATATTGAGTATGCGTCTGATTTTAGATGACAGGATAAGAGAAAACAATCCTACGTTCATGGCACTTGTAGATTTAGACGACGCCTTTATTATTGTGAACTAAAGAATTTTGAAGAGCACTGGAATAAAATATCGAGAAAGAAGGCTTATACATAACCTCTACAGATGACAGAATTAAATACATTTGAAGATCAAAAAAAGGGGAAGCAGAAACCAGGAAAAGAGTACGACAAGGATGCAGTCTGTCGCACATGTCATTTAACTTATATATAGAACAGGCGATGAAGAAAGTTAAAACGATGGGCGCTGCGGGAGTTTTCTCGCAGGCGCTTCAGCCCAGAGTGACTGCGGGGCTCACCTGATCATGTCGGGAATGCCTCGCACTCTCTCTGGGTATTTTTTTTTATCAAAGTTCTCATATGCCGAGACACCTTCACCTATTTTAGGAGGTATATGTACTGGGGTCAAAGACCTTGGGCATATGGCAAGAGTTGTCCGCTAATCCCATTGGATCAGTCGGCCAACTGCCTCCTGAAACTGGTGGAGACACGGAGAAGGGAATGCTGCGACCCCGCAGCAGACTCGTCTCCCGTCATTCGGAAGGGCGTGAGAATAGTACCCAATGCCCGACCTACCTGATGCAGATTTTCTAGGGTTTTCCCTGCATCTTTTTAGATGAAACACAAGGTAGGATCCTTAAACCATAGCCCGGGGGCCCTAGTTAACCCTTGGCTACCTTGCTCTACCTTCCGCATCCCCCCTTTTCAATTCCCTTCCTATGCTATGAAAGGGGAGTTGCCTGTTTCAGGATCATCCTCATGTAGCCTGTTAACCAAAAAAAAAGTTAAAACGGAATATGGAAAATGAATCATACTGCAAGGAGAAGAAATAAAAATCCTACGCTTTTCAGTATTAGGGGAGTCAGAAGAAGACTTGGAAAGCATAATAAATGGTATGAACGTGGTTCAGAAGAAAGAGTTCAATATGAGGATTAATAGAGGGTATACCAAGGTAATAGAGTGTAGTTTGGGAAATAGTGGAATAACAAAGAGTGTTAGATTGTGAAGGGATATTTTGACGGAAGTTAAGGAATTCTGCTACCTGGGAAGCTTAATAACTAGGAATGGTAGAAGTATAGTAAAAATAAAGGGTAGGATAGCACAGGAAAGGAATCTTTTTCGAAAAAGAAGGATTTACTTACGGGTAATATAAGTGTGAATATTAGGAAATAGTTGCTAAAAATGTTAATATGGAGCGTGGCGTTCCAGGGGTGCGAATCGTGCTACAGAAAGGGAAAGAATAGAATACTTTGAAATGTGGTGCTATAGGAGAATGCTTAAAATCAGATAGGTGGATAAAATCACTAAAATGGTTGTTCTAAACAGAATAGGGGAAGAGCGAACAATATGGAGGAATAAATTAATAGGCCACGTTTTAAGACACGAGGGTCTTGTAAAATTAGCATTGTGGAGTAAGAACAGAAGAGGGAGGCCAAGGATGGAATACTCTAAGCTGAATGTTGTAGTTATGTGGGAATTACGTTAGCACGGAGGGGTTGCATCAGACCAGTCTTAGGACTGAATACCACAGCAACTTGCGTACTTGTGATAATGCACCCGCGACGCAGGCCACAGACCCTTCGCAGGGGCGATGGCGCGAGAACACGAAAATAGCCGTGGGAACAGGTGTGTCAGCTTTAAGGAGCTGCGACAGCCTCGGAATATAGAGGACGCACTATTGTCATCCTCAGACAGCAGCAGCAGCTGACGCTAATACCAAAACTTCACAACTAACAATACCCGGCCGATAAAGTGCTCCTCGTCATGGGCTCGGCACAGGCAGCTTTCAAATACTAATTACAAGACGAAAGCACAAAACACCTCCTGAAACCAGAAAAGAATCCTAACTATGTTTCATGTATGCATTTCTGGACGTAGCAATAATTTCAAACGTATTGTAAAAGAATGTTTCAGGACCTCAGCTCATTGACGTCTTAAAGTGACTATCTTAATTCTTATAATTCTTTCCCATCACAACGCTCTAATCATTCATCATATTTTAGATTGATTTCATACTCTAAAGACTCCATAATGACGAAAAACTTTAAATAATATAACCTAATACGAATGAAACTCTTCAGGGTTCTCGCTCTTTTTTTGGGGTGGGGGGGGGGCTGGGGGGGGGGGAGAAACTGCGTATCCCACGTATTTAATACAAAAAAGGTATAGGAGGCGGTATTTGAATCTAGAATAAATTCTGTTTAGTAACATTTTACTGTAACAAAAGTTAACCTTTAATTAAATATAGAATAAATTGCTTGTTGACAATTACAATATTTTTAATACAATATGGAAGTCACTTAAAGTCAGCAAGATCCATTATGAAACAAACGACTTCTACGAATTGAAACGTAACCAAAAGTCAAAAGAAGAGACCAAATAAACTTATCGACAATAAGAACTGGGCATACAAAAATTAATCACTTTTACTTTAACAATATATAGATTTCTGATCAGTGCAATATCCAGATTTCACTTGAACACTTGTTAAAGAACTGTCCGAAATTTGACGACGAGAGAAAAGAAACTATAAAAGAAAATGATTTCAACGAGTTTGTGAAAGGGGAAAATGCACAAGAAAATTTAATAAAGTACTTAAAAAAACTGAATTGTACCCATAAATTGTAAACTATTATTATATATCAATATGTATTTTTAAATATTTTACATTGAAAACGTAAATATCAAGTTAAATTGCATAAAATTGTTAATTTAAATATCAAAATGTATATTTAAATTTTTTACATTGAAAACGTAAATATCAAGTTAAATTGTATAAAATTGTTAATTTAAATATCAAAATGTATATTGAAACTTTTTACATTGAAAAAGTAAATATCAAATTAATTTGTATAAAATTGTTAATTTAAATATCAAAATGTATTGGTAATTTTAATTTTGTATAAGTCGCTAATGACTATTTTGTTGACGCGACTATAACTAAATGAAAATAAATTAATGAATCATTTACTGAGATAAGTGAATTTTGAAAAAGTACTTTTCATAAACACTTTCTATTTCTTCAAATAATATTTTACTGAAGTAGAAGCTTCAAGATCATTGAATTGTCGTCAAATTCTGCTGCCCAAAAATTAAAATTTCACTTAAGTAAATTTAAAATAACTTTCGACCGTTTTTTGTTCTGACGGTTTTCTTTATTTCGAATTAAACGTTTCGGCGCATATTCGCACCTTCTTCAGGTTTTTCTGTTCACAATCAACACAAGACTGTCTTAGTGCTGCCTCGGAATAAAATGAAACAATTCTAGACCGTTTTTTAGACAGTTTTTCATTTTTAATCTAGCAACGTTTCGGCGCCTATTCGCACCACGGTTTACTCTTCACAATCTGTGAAATACATATTTCAATTTGAATTTAAACTTATACATAGCCAAATATAAATGGAATTGACTAATAACTTAACAAATTACTGTTACATGCAATTTATAAAAATTCAACATAAAAAAATATGCGCCGAAACGTTGTTTGATAAAAAATTAACTAAAATGTCTGAAAAAATCCGGTCGAAAATGATTTCATTGTAATATCATGGTAATTGATTTAATATTTATTCAAATAATATTTTACTGAAGTAAATTTTTATTAACTAATTAAAATTTATAAATAATTAGTTGAAAATGAATTTGACGCGTATAAATTAGAGACAATTGGTTTGTGATATATTATTGTTACTATAACTTCTATGATTTAAAATAGCATTTTAATGAAGTTAAAATTAAGCGATAATTGCATTTAAAATATGTTTTGTTTATTCAAAAATTTTCATTTTTCGAATTAATTTCTACAGGGATAAAAACTTGGCAACAATTGTATTTAAGAGAGATATTGTTGCCTAACAACTAGTATATTCAGTTTATTTTGAAACAGGAATGAAGATATCATTTAATTGTGAATAAATTTCGTTTACTGAGAATATATTTTTGTATATATTAATTTATCGTTGTGTCAGAGATAAGTGAAATTTAATAGATCCATTTATTATAATATTTAAAATAATCGTTTAATGTAATTTAAATTATTTTACGAACATTTAATATCTTTGCGAATAAGAATTTCCGGAAATAAAACTTTTTAAAAACGTGAATTAGAGTGAATTCTGTTCATTAAGAGTTAATATTTTAAGTAATACAATATTTCTCAACTATGACAATTTATAAGGGTTTCTCAATCGTAATAGTTTTGAGACTGTTGAATTAAGGAAGTAGACTTAACAGTTAACTGTAATTTACAGATTCTCAACCCTGCCGTTATCAGATCGCGCCACTCACGGTGTTATCTTGATTCTCACTCCTAGTGAAATGATTTATGGCGATGTATTCAGCAGTTATTGATCTAGTCCCTATTCTGTATGATAATTGCTCTGATTACTCTCGCGTCACTGTCCTTAGTTTGTTGTTTCTTTAAGCAAAGATTATAGTTCTAAATAAAAAATATATTTCTCAATGAACATAAAATTTTTACAAATGACTTAGATTAGATGTAATTCCATTAAATCAGCCTCAATTTTTCAAGACAATAAATAATACATATTACTGTAGTTTCCTCACAAGAAAAATTAATGATTTGAAAACATTAAGACTGATTCAAAACCGAGGGATATCAACTAGAAATAAAAGTCAAATTTTCCCTTAATCACAGCTTTTCCAGCATTGTAGCGTCATTAAGTATTAAGACAAATACAAATATTTGTTTTGTTTATAAATTTTCTCGAGACTGCTTTTTTTAAAATTATGAAATATGTAACTACAAATAATACTTGACGGTTTTCGCCCAAAACACTCCTGTCCCCATCAAATATACCGTCTCTCCAACCTCATTAACAACTCCTTTGAACATCGCAAATCCCTCATCACCACCTTTATTGACATCGAAAAAGCGTTTGATAAAATTCACCATCCTTCCCTACTATCCAAAATTAAAGACATCCTTAACGACACCCACTACAAAATACTCCTAAACTACCTTTCAAACAGAACCTTCTCTGTCAAAATAAATAACCACCTCTCACAACCTCACCCAATCGCGGCGGGCGTCCCCCAAGGAAGTGTCATTGCCCCCTTCCTATACAACATCTTCTTCCACGATATCCCACAACATCCTAACACTAGCAGACGACATAGCCGTCTCCTATGAAACCTCCTCTCTCACCTCCGATTTCCAACCACTCCAATCAGCGCTCAATAACCTAGAACAATGGTCCAAACAATGGCGAATCAGTATCAACCCCACC
Organism: Eucriotettix oculatus; assembly: GCA_034510155.1. Lineage (NCBI taxonomy): Eukaryota > Metazoa > Arthropoda > Insecta > Orthoptera > Tetrigidae > Eucriotettix > Eucriotettix oculatus. Next base: position 13,938,682 of record CM067382.1, read on the forward strand.
AAATCGATAACCATCCCATTCACACTAACAAAAAACCCTCATCCCCAAATTCACTTCTATCTAAACAATTCATTAATCAATACAAAAACGGAAACCACCTACCTCGGAATCATGTTTGACTCAAAACTATCCTGGAAACCTTATATTAATTTTCTCCTCTCCAAAATAAACCAAAAGTTCAGAACTCTATATTCCCTCCTAAACAGAAAATCCCCAGCACAAAACGCCTCATATACCTCTCCATAATACAACCCACCTGGTCCTATGCCTCCTCCATATGGGGAACAACAGCCAAAACCCATTCAACCAAAATTCGAACCAAACAAAACATAATCCTACGCACCATTACAAACTCTCCCTGGTACCTAAGAAATTCCGTCATCCATCATAACATCAAAATTCCCAATGTAAACTCAGTTACCTCCAAATCCATAACAAACTTAATCAAAAGCGCACTCAACCACCCAAAATCCCACGATCCAGCAATTTCATAACAATCCTCCTCCACCTCCAAACTCTCGTCGCCTCAAAAGAAAACTTCCAATTGACCTCATCCTTCCCCCTGATCATTCAGGCACATCCTAACCCACTCTACCATCATGCCTGCAGACCACATCCTCATTAATCCTCCAAAAATCAGTTCACTGCTTGTCAATCCTCACACACACACGTCGTATGCCCCTCAGATACAATTAAACCCAACCTGTTCGGCTAAAGTAGGTTAATCAAACGGATCAACCTACCCTCATGTAACCATGTTAATTATATACAATATTATATTTTCATGTTTTTTTGAATTCATATTGTATATACTATATCGAAATTGGCACGACTGAGAATCTGTAAAGATAATAGTTTTTATATATTAATAAAAAACAATACTTGTGGTGATTCAGTTTATGACCAATAACCAAATACGAGTATATTAGCTTGTCTTTAAACGTAGAGGTTTGATCTCCGCAATCATGAAAACTTAGGACTTCCTACGAACTGCGATGAGGCGGGGTTTAGAGCCTGTGGAAGAAGGAAAGAAGGATTGATTGGAATACTTGCACGCGGACTCGTCATCCGTATGCAGCAGACGTGCAGCATCTCACAGGAATGCTGCTTATGGAGCCAGACATCCAGCCTCAGCTTCTAACTACACTTCCCCGTTTCAAACAATAAATTTACAGATATTTATTTGTACCACATGCACAAAATTTCGTTTCATATGGCAGAAATTCATCGTTATGTATGACAGGATTTTTATAGTGTTTCCCCCGACAATATTTGTGTATAATTTCAATCACTTGAAGCGTGTGAGGGGTTAAAAGTATCATTACTTGATTAAAATGTTATTTTACGCTATGTAATCATGAATAATGAAGTTGGCATGCTACTTACTGACATGCATCTTATTAGACTTAAATATAACTAACATTTCATTTAAGCAATGATTTGTATTTGTATTTCACATCACTGGTGGCAGTATAATAAAATTAGAACATATTTAGTAAATTAAGTACAAAGGTAAATTACAGAAAAAGAAAAATTAAAATTATAAAATATTTCCCTTCCCTTTTTTACAAAATAAGTTCCTAACTTTTCACGGTTTGTAACTTATTTTTGAAAATATTTATATTGTTAGGGAAAGCCTCCAGAATATAAATATTTGTAATTAGTTAATAATTATGCAGCAGGGTCGATGATTGAGGTTCATTATATAAAGAACAGGTTCGCACACACCCAATTTTATTTTCTTATGATGTATATATTTATCTACGCATTATTTCACCGAAGAGATGGCTCAAGTATCTTGCCCTTGATAATATAATCGACTGTATGTGTATTTTTCTCTACGTATGAACTTATTTAAAGTATCGGCAGATATCTTGCTTTGATTAAGATGCAGACTCATCACGTCATAATGTAGGGGGCGTGGAAAGGTAAATTTTCAAAAAATGTGACTGTCTCGCTGATGGTTTAATCATATGTTGTCAAATTAAATACTATAGGGGCTAATTTCAATAAATTCCCGGGTGTCAATTTTATTTCTTAGATGTCTTTTCATCGGCCCTTTAACTGTTTGAATTGTTTGTCATGGTATTTGTTGAGGATGCATAATAATTTAACATAGGTATTCCAATATCAAGTAGAGAAGAATTAAAAAAATTATTAAGCCAAATTTAAATGCTAAAATAATGCGTATTTTTCCATGAATTATAGTTTTAAAAAATTCGTTTATGCTTTAAAAATGAATTTTGAAAATTCTTTACGATACTACATAGTTTTGGGATTAATGCCACTTCTTTAGGTGATATTTCATGTAGTTTATAAGCCACAAACGATGGGTTACGTAGGGATAATTTTCTTTTTTCCTCCAGCTTCGCCCTACATATTGGGTTATCCTGGCGCTAATTACTTTGTTTGTTCTTCCGTCGTTTGAACGGAGAACTTCATCCGTTAAACGAGTGAAATGTTAGCCCCGCTCCCAGTATCGAGTTCATGCGCCATCTCAGGGTGATAAATTGGCTCAATTTGTCGTCGTCAGTCCATAAAAAAATATTGTAGAACATTGATATGTTGTGCAGTGTCGGCGCCGATATTCCAGCGCCGATTGGCCGCAGTATAAACGATTTATCTCTTTTATGAAGCATTCCTTTGTTGCATGGCGTCCATTCAGGACGCTGACAAAGGTAGCTTCCCGCGAACCTACTTTGTTGGAGCTCCACACACTCGCTCACAAAAGCAGACGACAACGGAAAGTCCAGAGAAATACGACTGATATCAAGGCTGGACATTCGCGGACTTATTGCCTTCAATCTAATTCTGTCACAAATATTTGTAATATTATCACCAACTTTAGAAGAATAAATATTTGTTATCGGTTAATTATTTGCGAGGTTTCACTTGAAATTATTTCTTATGGTTTTATACAACGTGAATAAAATTCATTCGCATAATCCCGACAGTAATCTATGCCCCAAAACATGATTAAACCATCAAACAGATCGACACATTTTTCAAAACGTACCTTTTAACTCCCCGTATAATCAAAATCGTACGCTGAAAAAATATTCTTATTTAGGTTAAAAGGAATGCCGCCGAATGAACATGTGGATAAATCGTAATTCAAACTATGCACCTTTCACATTTGGACACTTAATTTGTTCAATGTCAAATTACTCCATAAATAACACACTCAGTATGTACGAAATTTCAAAAGACGGAATATATAAGAACTCAGAAATCCAAAATCTAAATGTCAAAACAATGCCAAGCTACGACGCAATGAAGTCGCGCATGTATTGATGCAAAGGTCACAGAGAATTCAAATGACAAGGCTGAAAACTTGGGATTGGTTTTTTATTTTATATGAGAAATAAAGAAAACATTTTTGATTGGAAAATTAAAAAAAACATTCTGTATTTTGACATCAGCGCCACCTACCGGGTCCTACTATAACTAGAACCACGTGACCCCATAAATACACCAAAACAATTTCATCAATATCGGTCAAGTCATTTAGGAAGAGATTAATCAGAAACACACGCACGCCGAAAATTATTCGGTATATATAACGATGTAATGTTAATGTTTTGAAATTCTCACTTGAAAATAATTTCAGACTTCGCAATTATAAAATGCACTAAATTGAAAATACACCAAGTTAATCGTTTTTTTTAAAAAAAATTGAAATTATGATCGCGTCAATAGTGGACGTTCTTGGCAACTACAAAAATGATTTACAATAAGAAACAAAAAATTACAAAGAAATTGCGAATAACAAAACCCAAAGAGTGGAAAGGAACAGACACTTATAACAGAGAGAAAACGTTATCGGAAATTCTGACTTATGCAATTGACATCAAATCTAATAAATAACAACGATTAAAAAAATCTTACCTATGGTTTTTTACAATTGTCCCATATATTATGCCACAAGACGTTTACATGATGTGCACTGGACACTTTTCAAAATACACAAATAACCAAGTTAACTAAATTTTCATTGACAACAAGTCTATTAATTTATAATGATTAAAAAATCTTTATTGCCTAGTTCACATTGGACAACAGGTGACGACACACGAGCCAGATATCTGCGGTAGATCTGATCGGCCGACCAATCGCTGGATTGGAGCGCAGATATTTGTCTGAGCGATCAAATCTGCGCGTTGCATCTCCAACTACAGATCACATCTGTCCAATTGACGGCCGTCAAGCGCAGAAAATCAGACAAATACAGATTTATCTACGTATTCCAAAGATTCCGTGTCAAATGTGCTACAGCTACGCTGACGAGAACACAGGAACTTTCGGACCATTTATATAATTCAGGTTACAATTTGATTCTGGACACGAGAAAATGTTATTACATGATACAATGCAATTGAAAAATTTATCCAAAAGTACAAATTGTAACAGATGTCACGGTAAAACAACGTACTTTATAACCTCATACACTAAGTATGGAAACCATTATGACCCACAATGCTTTGCGATCTCTAAAATAGTAAACAGATATCCGCTGGACAAATGTATTGCGCATACGAGAATCAGCACAGATCTCGTTCCATCAGATTACACGGCAGATTTCTTATATCTGCCAGATATAAGCCGTAGACATCTGCTCGTATGTAGTCACCTAAATATAGTATGAAATCTGCCGTGGCTACTTTAAATGTGAACAAAGTATTTAAAAAATACCTTCAAAATTTTCAATTTTGCTACCATGTGTTCGCGGTAACAAACTTACGCATTTAAAAATATATATTTCGTATTTCTGATTATCAACCCTCCATTCGTTCGTATTTTGTATAATATAAAGTATATCAATATGAAATTTAAGATTAGTAGACTGTAAACATTGACGCCATGTTTCTTTTTTAAATATGGCGTATTTCGCTATATACAGTGCGTGAATGTGTAAGTGACGTCATAAACTTTTACCTGTTGACACGTACGTATATATATTTTTTAATATAATTCTTTGCACGTTTATGCTATAGAATTTCTGTCCACGCGTTGAAATTTGCATAAAGAATTATAGAAGATATATATATACACGTTTTAATGGAAATAAGGGAGACTTTATGGTCGAGAAGACCGGGATTAAGACTGTTGGAGGATCGATACGCTGACCACGTGTCACTCCAAATTCGGAATGTGTCATGCAAGATGACAGTCCGCAGTCGACTCGGTAGGCCGAGGCCCTCAATGGGCTTTAGAGCCACGGAGAAATAAATAAAGAAAGAATGAAAAAAGGGAGACTGTTTGTTTGTATTTTACATGTGAATAAAAGAAGAGCTAACTTAACGATGAAATGAAACGTATCGGTTCTTTTTACAGCTGTTAAAAAATTTACTTACTACATTGTCTGAAATAAAGTAGTCCTTATAAGAGTCAGTGTCAATTTTGGCATAAAGTTATAATTTTTAAAATTTGGAGACTTTTTCGTTACTTCTATCTCCTCGACTTCAGTTATCATAGCTTTAGATCTACAAGATTTACGTCGGAATATTGAAGCATACTGTAAAAGATTATGGAATGGTGAAATCTGACGTCTCAGGTGTCATTGAATCAGTATCTCTTGACAGTAGTTAATGTAATGTCTGTGACATGGAATGGTCAATTGTAGGATCTTTATTGGTTTCTGAACATTCAGCAGTAAAGTTTTTCAGCTGTAAATCGTCGAATTGTTTTCCGCCAAAAGATTCTTACAGCAGAAAATGTTGGCTGCTGTGCCTAGACGAAGGAGATGACAGGGATCAAGATGGAGGACCGCGTCAAACCTGTTAGGTACCTCATTAATCCAGAAGGAAGAGGGAAGGCGATGTGTAAGGAATCGGAAAGCAGCGTTACTTCTGTCTTGGTGTTTTACTTAGGGCAAACAAGGCCTGGAGGCTAAAAATAGCGCCTCGTCTGCGGTTGGATGCAAGGCCGACGAGCTGGCTCCGTGCTTTTGTTAAGAGAGTCGTTGAACCAAGATGAAGCTGATTGCCCGTCAGCGCTCTCCAGGAGTGCTAATCATTACATTTCCTTAAGGGCATACTAAAACGGGGGAAGCTCCAAAACGTGGGAACTTGCTCCGTCATTGAAATCTATATTCAAAATATTATTAAACATCAAATGTAAAATAATATGGAAACATTAACAGTTAAGCTGGAAGCATTCAGCTAGAGAGGAAAGTGAATGGCATGAGCGTCTCTATTCTCTATCCACAACACACAGCGGGTCCTGGGAGGACTCCCGATGATCACTTTTGCAAAAATATTATGGTATTTGTAATCAGAAAATACCATAGAATTCTATAAGCCAATGAGCTACCCTAAGAGACTTATTGAGATCTTCTCCTTCAGCTCCCTTAGATATTGTATAAATTCTTCTCGGGTTTCCAACCGGGTCAAAGATGTGACGTTTCGATGGCTTGCTCTGCCATCATCTTCAGACTGAAGTGTCAAATTCGGTAAGTGTAAGCATTTATATAGTCTGAGGCAAGTCTGTGCAAGCACGAACCGCCTGTTATTGGCTAGATGTTGACGTGGGAGCGAGGGCGTCTCCCATTGGTCCACTTGCTTATTCATGCTCTAGTCTCCCTTGTCTGCGGTCACTCGGCCCGTCTCCGTTGCATCTGCGGTCCCGTGTCTCAGCCCCGCGTTCCTCCGGTGAAACAATGGGAGACTAGAGCATGAACAAGCAAGTGGACCAATGGGAGACTAGAGCATGAACAAGCAAGTGGACCAATGGGAGACTAGAGCATGAATAAGCAAGTGGACCAATGGGAGACTAGAGCATGAATTAAGCAAGTGGACCAATGGGAGACTAGAGCATGAATAAGCAAGTGGACCAATGGGAGACTAGAGCATGATTAAGCAAGTGGACCAAATATAGTGAGCATTTCACAAAGTAATTTACAACGCATATTGGCCACGATAAAGCTGTGTGCAAGATGGGTGCCGCGATCGTTTGTAAAGGAACAAAAACACCGTCGTGTGTGTGTTTTTACATTCGAGGCTTGGCGATGTTGCACTGCAATATAGCAGACGTTTTGCATAGATCCCAAACATGGTTCCATCACTACTCATCTGTGACGAAGGTCCTACCAAAACCTTGGACTAAAAGAGGATAATAGACTCCAAAGAAGGCGAGGACAGTTCCATCTGCTGCAAACGTCATGATTTCAGTTTTGGGGTTGAGCGTGGAATGATTTTAATTTTCTTCAAAAAGAGGAAGCAATCAACGGCGAGTATTATGCGAATTTATTGCAGCACTTGAGTAATGATATCAAGACAAGAACTGCTGTGATATTTCATAACGACAATACACCAGTTCACAAATACATTAATTTAAGTTGGAAAATATTCCTCACGCATTATTCGCTACATTTATCTCCCTCGGATTATTTTCTCTTTTAAAACTTGAAAAAAGTTACGTTGGTAAAATATTTGCCACCAATGAAGAAGCGAGTCTTTGGTTGACGTCTGTTTTGAAGAGCTCACAGGGTATGAAATTTATTCAACATCACTGGAAAAAGTGTATTAAGCTAAAAGGAGACTTTTGAGAAGTAAAAATGTTGTTCTGGTACTTCCGCAACCACCCTCATATCATCCACATTTCCTGGAAATGTTCACTTGGGGAATTTTTCTTCCAACAGGTTGGTGCCCCCATATCATAGAGTGAGCGACATTATGGCACGGTTGCAAAAAAAAATTACAAGGCAGATTCCCTGAATAAGAGTAGCAGAGGAAGTCTCGAGTGAGTAGTTCCATCTAAGTTTTGCGACGCGAAGCTGCTAAAAAATTCCGACCGTTGCCAATTCACTATCTGCTGCATTTAGAGATGCTGAAAGCTTCTACGTACTCCAGTTGCGAAACATAATTGCCCCAGAAACAGTCGAAGAATCGCTTTTGTACGCGGAGAAACTGAAAGGACGGTGATCGAAGAGAATTTTAATGACTGCAGCGTCTTTCAGGCGCTCATTTTATGCGCTTTCACCCGTAAATTAAATTTTTATCGAGGCCGTCCAGTAACTGAATTAATTTGTGATTTATTTACGCCCAATAGAGGCTTGTAGAAACCCCCTTTTTCTAAGTCAGAACAGTAAATCGACTAGCTGCATATAAATTTGCCTTCTAATGTTTCCCACAGAAACCATTGAGTTCGCCATTAATAATTACCTCTTGTTATACTTTACATTCACAATATAAAGAAATATATGAACCTTGGAGAATTTAATGATAATATAACTTAATTCCCCCTGTACTATAAAGTAGCCAATTGCAAAAATCTCTTTCATTTAAAATAATTTTAGATAATCTTAGAATACTAAAATATTTTAATTTTGCACGGAATGCAACATTAGCTTGTTGCCTGAATTTCTATCATTAGTATATTCGAATAGTTTTTACCAAATTTAAGGGTTGACCCGTTTCGTTATAAGAAAATAAGTATCTTTTTTTAATAAAGACATTGCGTTCAAGCAATGATTGTTGAAAGGTAAGAGAAGAAAATGGTGAAGAGCTCTACAGACGCCTGAAGAATGAGATGGATAGGAATTTCAAAGAAGCCAAGATATTAGCAAGAATATCTGGAGAGCGGACGGAAGTCATTTCTGAATAAAGAAGATAAGGCAGTAAGATGGAAGGAATATCTAGGATAGCAGTATCACTGTGAAAATATGGATGTCAGTAATAGAAGAAGAAGAAGAAGAAGAAAAGGTGGATGATGAATAGTTGGAAGACAAAATTATAAGGTCGGAGTTTCCTAGGGCGCTGACAGACCTGAGTAATTGTAAAGCGCCAGGAATTGATAACATTCCAGTGAAGTTTGTAAGATCATCGGGCGAAGAAGCAATATCGTGGAAGTTCAGGACAGTTTCCGAAAACCACGAAACAGGAAGAATGCCTGAAGATTTTGGTAAAAACATAATTATACCCATACCAAAGAAGACTAGTACTGATAGATGCGAACAGCACAGTATATGACGCATGCAAAATATTACCGAAAATAGTGCTTAACAGGATTGGAGGACAAATATAATTAGAGTCAGAATAATATCAGCTTGGTTTTAGAAAAACAGGGAACAAAGGAAACAATATCTTTTAAGAATCATTGAGAAAAAAATATTAGGGACCGTTATTATTTATCGTTTAAATGTAATTCATACATACAGTTATTTTAACTGCATGTATTTCCAATATCATAAAAGCCTCTTTTCCCAGTAGATTGATTCTCTAAGTATTATAGGAGCATCAATCTCATTTAAACTACATAAAAGTTTTAATTTTCTAATTATTAACCGCTTTGTAATCTATGAAAATTTATATCACAGGTAATGCGGAATATAGGAACCTAGCATTAATGAAGAACCTCAAAGCTCGTTACATCCTTAAGTTTCACACCCTCTTTTATCAGACCCTTGTTTTAATACCCATAATGGGTTTTAATGACCTAGTTTCCAAGAGTGTAATGGCCAAAGATATCTTCTGTACGCTGCGTAATTACTACGTTGTAAGGGTTATAATGAGGCTTGTAAATATCAAGACTTAATTTACAAGGTTATCACATTTCAATTATTTTCCTCAAAGTATCGAAAGTTTTAATTCGAAATTAAGAATTTCCTATATTTTTACAGCTTTAGGATCATTTTAGTATTTTCAACAATCGCCAGAAAATATTCCAAAATGGCCATAGAAGATATTAAGTGCCCACAATCGAAGTCCTACGGACATTTTAAAATGGAGGCTTGCTTAAATATGCCGATACACGGGAAATTCAAACTTTGTCGAAGAATATGTATCGTCCAGACCACTTGAGGTAAAGGAGCGGACTGGGGAAGGACGGATAAAAGCGAGGAAAAGACCCGCAGGACCATTTTATTATACTGGTGCATAATTGGTTTTGAGAAGTATAGAAAACCCACAAAAGAAACAAGGGAAAATGTTAGCGTTCAAAATTTTTTCGAAGAAAGAGTCAAATAATTTTGGAGACTCGACGCAAAAGGAAATAGATGAAGCAGCCTTCCATTTTCCTTAAGACAAAAAATCATCTGAAAAAAAAATTCCACTGCAAAGGAGGCTGGAGAGGGAGGAAACTCTAGTACGTGAAAGGTCCGCTGAGAAGAAGAAACAGGTTCGTCACGAACGTGAAAGTTCTGCGGCAGTTGTTACTCCAATAATTGACCATTTGGAATTTAAAAAATCATCATCTTTAACAAATATATGTACAAATAATTGTAAATAGTGCGCAGGACCCACCAAAGGAATTGTTTTTTATATAAATAAAATTATTATTTTTTAAAAGCAAAAATTATTTTGTTAAATAATTTTAAAACAAACCCCTACTTCATTTACAATACATTTACTTTTATTTATATTAATTTAGCCGTTTATGCCTTGTTTAGAAACAGATTTGTTAAGGAGAGGTCGCAGATAACATGGAAGAGAAGCGTTCAATAAGATCGAACCAAGCTTACAAAATTTCGAAACACAATAACAATTTCTGAACTCGTTGAGCTGCGGTGAGGCCCAGGATTATAATTCATGTTCAATTAGGGCGGCCCGACACTCGGATCTGGAGCCGCCACTGTAAATTAGATTAACTGAACCCACGAGGCGAAAACCCAGCAAAAATACAAGCCTCGGATAACAATGAATGCCCATTAGGCTCGCCACACACAGAGTACGTCTACGTGACTCGCGTCGCGCCGAGGTCAACGTGCTACACTAATACAATTAATATCCCTAATCAAATACAGAATATGAAAACTCCATTATCATCAACGATGTTGCTATTGTGAGCTTCCGTAAACATCTGCAATCTCTTTCTTCACTTTTACCTAACGTGTAATGAAACCCTTGAAAAGGAAAAATGTTTGAAAAATATGTCAGTGTTGTTGATTAGATTTATTGTTGTTTCCATTAGTCCTCGGGTGAGGAAATAGCACACGTCATACATTACGAATAATTATAAGAAACAAACAAGGTACTACAGACAACCTTTAAATAAATAACTAAAATAAACAGGATATAATCTGAGACCATTTAAAGTAACACACCCACACTAGAGAGCACAAACACATACTGAGAACTACACATACGCGTCAATAACGGAAATATTCACTTCTTGGAGCTGCACGACGCGGAATATAACCTTTCATAGTAGCTCCAGGCAAGATTATAAATTACAATATTTACAAAAGCATCCATTAAATTAACAAATTATATATTTTAACAATAAAAACCCCAGTTCCAAAAAAAGCGAATTGATTGTGGAAACTTCTCAAATATAATAAAACTAATTGGGTGTCCGGCATTTCCGGGAGTTTATTTATATTAAGGGACAGGAAGACTGAAATTTCGGCCAAAAACTGAAAGAATTAGATTTTCTAATTTTCTCGTATTAATATACCTTTTAATTCAGTAAATTGAAAAAAAAATCTTTCAAACGAAAGAAGGAAGGTGTAGCATATGCTGCAGGAAATTTTTAATTCATATGTTTGATTCGAAATTAATGAATTATTTTTTCCAAAAAATGCCTTTTCTCAGCTTCACGATTTCTGGTACAAAAAACCTTCGATGCGTCAAAAATATTGTCTTCATTTTTTTTGTACATAATTTTTTTTAATTTTTCAAGTAGTTTAGGTGAAAAAAGTTTTGAAAGTGCTAGTTTTTAAGTAATCCTATGAAACTCTTAGTAAAAAAAATTTATTCCCCACAGTTTCAAAAATAATACTGACAACTGATAACAATGGTCAGCCCTGTATATAAATGTAAAAAAGCTGAAATATATTTAAGTACGTGACTCAAGGAACATTTTCAAAACTGCCAAATTTTGCAAATAATTATCAAAATATTTCAACACAAAATAAGTTTACATAACAAGCTTTTTGTTCATTGCTACTCATGAGCTTTGTTAACGCACAGTTAAAGTTTTTGCTCAGCAGCAATTCATTTACAGGAATTTCAAATTTCAGTCCCCGTGTCCCTTACTGTACTGATATAGTCAATAAAAGCTGTCATTATACCAGCATGGGCAATGATCTCTTTACCTAAAAATCGGTATCGGTCCCAACATTTCTCATACCGAGCAACCATTAACGTTTTTAAATTAAATTTCCAAATTCCTTAATTAATAACCCTGAAAATTACTCTATAATATGGAATGTTACGTCAAAATACCCCGGAATAATTGTTTCATTATATTTGTTACGAAATGGAATTCAATTTAGTTTTTAATTTATTTACTTTTATTTACAATCGCTAGTCTCTTAGAAACCCTCGGATAGAATTATAACATTCAAACATTGTATCTATTTAATTGGTCTGTGTAGTGGCGAGTAATAAAGTATTTTATATGGAAACAGTCACTCGTACTTTGCATACATAAAACATAATTAATTTGCTACGAAATTTAGTAATGATATTTAAAAATCTTTTATAAATAAATAAATTCAGAATAATTTAACTTTCATTAGTAACTAAACAACGACATAAGATTAACAAATTTTTGAAACATACATTTTAATTGTAAGAAATAAATCCATAATATTATTAATATATCGATCACTTTCCGAACGACCCTCGTATAGCTGACAATCGGAATAGAAGAACAGGAGTCGGCGGTGTTGGAAGTTAGTGTTTATCAGATGCGATGCAGGCTGCGGGCCAAAGTCTTCTTTTACAACATGGATATCTGAGGCATAACCTCGGGAGCTCGTGTTTTCGGGTTGCATCGCGGCAGTAAACGATGATAGGCGCCGAGATAAATGACCCCGAAGACTTTTTCGGCGAGGATGGGACATAAAAGTTTCTCTGTAGCGGTTGGATCGAGCAGCGAATGAATGTCAAGATGGCGCTCGTGTGTTTCCGCTTCATTACTCGCCAGAAAGGGCGCACATCAGGAATCGTCGATTCCAGCCCGCTGAAGAGAAATTGACTGCTACGAGAAATGGCAGCAGTTGAAATCGAGGCTACTCGCGACTGAAACAGTATCGCAGTTCAGAGAACAGAACGCATTGCTATCAGAAATTGTGGTAATTCAACTCGTTGAATACTGAGAAGAACGGTTTGGTTTTAGGAAGAATGTAGGGACAAGGGAAGCAATTTTGGCTTTGCGTCTAATTTTAGGCGACTGGATAAAAAGACGGCCTACGTTCATTTGTAGATTCAGAAAAAGCGTTGATAATGTGAACTAAAACACACCACTAAGGATTTTGAAGGACACAGGAATAATGTCGATAAAGTAGGCTTATACATAATCTCTACATAAGGTAGTCAGCAGTAATTAGAATTGAAGATCCAGAAAAGAAAGCAGAATCAAGAAAGAGTAAGTTACATATAGAACAGGCGATGAAGAAAGTTAAAACGGAATATGGAAAAGGAATCATACTGCAAGGAGAAGAAATAAAAACCCTACGCTTTGCCAATGATGTTGTAGTATTACGGAAGTCAGAAGAAGACTTGGAAACCATAATAAATGGCATGAACGTGGCCCTGGAGAAAGAGTTCAATATGAGGATTAATACAGAGGAAACCAAGGTAATGGAGTATAGTATGGGAAATAGTGCAATAACAAAGGGTGTTGGGAAGGGAATTAAAGGAATTCTGCTGCTTTGAAGCGTAATAAGTAGGGATGGTAGAAATATTGGAAACATAAAGATTAGGATACCACAGGCAAGAAAAGCTTTCGCAAAATAGAGGGTAATGTTAAGTGTGAGTATTAGGAAATCATTGCAAAAAATGTTCGAATGGAACGTGGCGTTATATGAGTGCGAAACGTGGACGGTAGGAGTTGCAGAAAGGAAAAGAATAGAAGCCTTTGAAATGTAGTCCTATAGGATAATGCTAAAAACCAGATGGGTGGATAGAATCACTAACGAGGAAGTTCTAAACAGAATAGGGGAAGAGCGAGCAATATGGGGGACGTTGACCAAGAGAAGGGATAGATTAATATACCACGTTTAGAGTCATGAGGGACTGCTGCGAAAACTAGGCTCGGCAACCTTTGCTCTTAGAATTATGTCAAGTTGTAGTGATCCTAACATAAGAAAATTAGTTTATTTTGCATATTTCCACGCTATAATGACATATGGTATACTATTCTAGGGCAATGCATCAGGTAAAAGATTAAATATTTACACTTCAAAAAAAGGCTGTTAGGAATATATAATTCAGTCTCACCGAAAACATCTTGTAGGGTACTTTCAAGAAAACTGGTAATACTGACGACTCACTTGCGAGCATATTCAATCACCATGTTATTTGTATTAAAACAGTAACCTCTTCACACAAAGACTCAGAGTATACATGACTTTGATACCAGAAGAAAAAACAATTACAGCAGGAAGGAAGTCTCTAACCGGTAATACAAAAAGAGTGTGACATTACAATGTTATTGCATAGTTTAATAAACTTCCCACCTCCATTAAACGTATTAAAAATAAATCAAACAAAGTCAAAATAATGAACAAACTAAGTTCTTACTGAAGCCACTCCATCTGACTCAGTTGGAAGTAATTAGAGCTGAATGTACATAGGGTAGATATTATAATTTATGAAAGAACAAATATTAAAAGCACATAATTTTTTTTAGTAAAAGGATGTAAAAATATTTATCAATTTTATATAAATAGGGGCACCAAAGTTGTATGTCCTCCCTGTATAGAACTTAAGAAAATCTTTATTATAAGTTAAAGATTAATTATTATTTACAGTATATTTTTAATATTAATAAAGCAACTATGTAAAATCCTCTGACTCGTTCCACATTCTTGAAGCTTGTGCTTCTCTATAGGATTTAATATTAGCATTAAAGGGAAGTATATGGGGTAAGAACCGCCCCTTGGTCACCCAAAACACCTGTTCAAAATTTGGTCAAAATAGTTCCATCCGTTAAATATAGTATGCGCAAGTCCGTTTCCCCTTTTGGGGAATAAACTGTAACTTCAATTGCATTTTTTATGTCAGTATTAAACTCAGCGGCTCACATTACACAGACCAATCTCGATTGTATTCTGGTTATTTTTATGGGACGCCCGTTCACCAACACCCCTAAGAATCCTCCCTTTCGATTAAATTTAGGGGTTGAAATTAAACGCTAGCCGTAACGACGGCCACACTTTCAAATTGACTCATATGTATTTGATGGAAATATTGGCTACTATTGTATATATAAAAAATTTTCCACCACACCCACCCCGAATTAGTGGTAAATGTGTTTATTTCCGGTACGGCAAGAGCACGTGTGGAAAATTTAGTTGAAAAATTCCACCCTTAAAAAATTATGCAGAAGTCTATTTTACCCCCTTCCAACCCGTTTTAAAGGAAGAACTGTAACTTTGTTAGAATATAACTCAGTGGCTCGCGTAACACCGGTTTAGAATGCAATGTCGATTGTTTTCTGTTTTTTTAATAATTTTTCCTCCGCCCCCACCCGTAAGAATACTCGGTTATAGATGGGGTTAAAAACTAGCAGCATCGGAGGACACACTTTTCAAATAATTGATACAAGAATGAATTTATATGATATAAATGTGACAATCCCACGCCTAAGGGTGTTATCCTAGTCTTACTCCGACAAAGCTGATTTTCAGTTTGCAATGAACACGTGTACAAAACTTTGTCGAAATTGGTCCACTCGTTTAGAATATTATGCTGAACATACACACAAGCAGACACATCCACTTACAGGCTATAAGCAATTCCCAATGCCCTTATAAGGTAAAAAATGACTATTCTCCTTCATCGTGGCAGCTGTTCGGTACCCTTATTCAAGTCCCAGGCATCGATCTGCAATTTCCTCTTTTCCTTCCTCCCTAGCAAAGTGACAGGGATCACGCTCTCTTAATTTTCCGATGTGAAGCACCATAGAGGGCAAGCAGTCTCTTTGTTGGATCGATAACCGTTTCTGTCATCCAAGCCACCCTCAGGTCAAGGGAATGTTTCGAAACGTCTGTCAATCATAATACTTAAGAATCGCCCTCTATATTTTAAAAACCTTCGCAAGAGGCATATTCCCCATATTTTAACACTACGATGTTTTAGAGAATTGACAAGTCGTTATGCATGTATTTATCATGTAAACCTGACTGGGAAATACAAATCAACTATGAACAACCATGCCATTTTAATATTTTGTCAAATTTAAATGTATTTATGTGGCTTTGAAATCAGCAACAGTTATATAATTTTTATATTTAGTGCCACAACCCATTATTAATTTCCCTTAAAATTTTTTAGCCTATAATTTCTAATTCATCAAATAAATACTTTTTTCTCATAAATACACCCAGAATGAGAAATTTCAGTCAGGAAAAGCAATCTTTACCTCTTTCTCTTTGAAATGCCAATATTTACTAATTAAAATCTTCTCTCTCTTAAAATTCACAACCAGCAGCATCGACGTAGTGCTGAAATACAACAGTGATCGACGACCTAAAATGTCTTCCTAACTTTCTGATGAAGGGGGCGGTGCCTCCGAAATATTAAAAAGAACTCCAAATCTTACAAGATGCCTGCCATTTGTGAAGCGTCATTCTATCTCTCATTCCTTTCCTTATATGTATTCTACGGGAATGTTTCTTTCATACGTGCGTTAAAGATATTTATAACTCCATGGAATTGTCGCGCGAAAGGCGGCGTGAAAACCAACTGCGAGTTAAAAATCCTATTCGGCGTTCCCATGGGTTAACAGGCTACGTTAGGGTGATGCTGATAACAGGTAATTCCCCATTAATAGCATAGGAAGGGAATTGAAAAGGGGGGATGTGGAAGGTAGAGCAAGGTGGCCAAGGGTTGACTAGGGCCTCCGGTCTATAGTTTTTGGATCCTACCCGGTGTATCACCCACACTTAGTGTGTTATTACAAGCGTAATTTTGGCGGCAAGAGTGAGAGGCGAAGGATGAGCATTCTCACTCCATCTATTGCTATAAATCTGCGAAAGCGGGACCCGTTCATAAACAACTGCGAAATGAACTGAGAAATGAAGTGAATAGCAATTTAAGACCGATGTGCGTCTCTTTTCAACATCTTCATACATATATTGCGATCTCACCAAGCCAACAGTTTATATTTCTTGTGTCCTGATTCTAGACAGATGGTTATTATAAATATTACGTGAAATACAAACATGTGCGGAATTTGTATATCGCGTGAGATTCCGCCTTACCGCTGCATCATTTCGCTCCGTAACATATAGACCCGAATCCTCGTAAAAAAAGGAGAAAGTATTACCAGAAACTGTTTACGTATAATTAAACGGTTATGTCAGGTGAGCTTAAACTACAGAGCGGCCTCCTTTCGCTCCAGGAACTGTAATATTCGGACTAAAGGAGTGTCATAGGAGGATTTTAATTACCAGCCCCACGGGAGTGAGCGTTTCATAACGTTTTAGGGTTTCTCGGAAATGAAGCTGCGTATAAAGCTCCTCAATTGCTGTCTGCGTTTGAAAACAAAGAGCAAACATTTCAAAATTAACCAATTAGCAACTAACTGGACAAGTAATGATCCTGTTATTGTTCACCTAGAAGATTCTCTTTAAATCAGGATTACTCAGGTTACGTACTGTCGAGCTTGGTTATAACGAAAACCCGTTTATAACAAAAAAATTATTTTTTCGTTGAATTAATTGTTTTTGTGAATAAATTGACAACGGCAAGCAAATCTCTTCAGCTTTGAAGACATCCATGAGGCGACTGCGGCCAGACGGAACTTTGACAAAAATGCGGCAGCCATTACCGTAATTGATTTATTGTGGCCGTTCCAGATCTTTTGGGATCGAAGTGAACGTTAAACACTTCATAGAAAGTTTTATCGTATCACAATTAGTCCTGCCCTTTATAAGATAAATTTTCTTCAATTAAAATTCCACTGGGATGAAGTCAAGAAACAGATCAGGGAAAAATAGACTAAATCGTTAAAAATGTTGACGAGTGGAAAAAAATGGGTTGCCGCAACGGAACTAAAGAATAAACCGCTTTATCGGAATCAAAATGATAAGTATAAAGAAAATAAGAAGTCTATAGTTCACCAATTTAGGCAGTTTGCAATGAATATAAGGGATATATTCGTTACTTTAGGTGGAATATTGATATATTAATAACGAGTTTTTATAATATAAAAGAGAAAAAATAATTTACTTGATCTTAAAGCATTTTAACAATAATAATTACAGTTTTGATTTTCATGCCGGCACTTCTTACGTCAATTAAAACTATATATATTTACAAACATGATACAAATTAATTACTTAAACAATTCTAACCTCTGGGTCGCATATTGTGGGCCTTCTAATAGAACAGAAATATTTTACACTAATCTACTCGGACCTGAAATCAGAATAAAGGGTTACAGGTGTAATTTACCATGTCGGCTTATTGAGTGTTCCAGCTCCTTCCTTCTAATTGGGTCGTCCTTTCTCCAGATCACAGCAGTCTTTGTTATTCTTCCCGTTACAGCAAGAATTTCAAAATCTCCCTTTCCAAAATTCCAACCTGGTACTGGCACTCGCGAGTATTTTTAATACATCTTCCCGACTTCTTTAGTTCATATACCAAAGACGGCAGGGATGGATAATTACCAATCACATTTATGGTTACTCTTGTCTGGGAGTAACAGATTGTCCCAATGTCGCAAGGTCTTTGGGGAAAACGCCACCCGAGCCACCAAATCTCACCGTAGTTGGTAAACACCTCGAGCGCGCCGTGATGTCTGGATTTTATTACCCCTGTCTCAAATGCTGTCTCCTTTCTTTTGACTCAGCACAGCCAAAGTCTGAGCAGATGTGTTTGACCGTTATAATCTTCTCCTTATTAATATAATTAACTGTTTTGTGGATGTATGTCTTAGATAAAGTATCAGTATGTTTCTTGACTCGATAAAGAAGCGGAGTCATGGTTCTCATAAAGTAGGCGGAGTGGGAAGGTAAATTTTCAAAATTTTGACGTTCTCGCCGATCCACGGGTTAACTGTATAATTAAATACTCTAGTGGTCTATTATAAATGAATACCCGAGGTATCGTTGAGCAACCAGATAGTTTAAAATAAAAAATAAGTGTTTTTTGCAAGTCAAAGAAAACGAGGCCCGATTATCATGAGCAAAATCGGACTATCCCGTCGAGATACAGTCAAACAAGAGTATGTCGTTAAATACGTGTTTGTCTTTCACATATTTTATTAAATTATACTTTGAAAATCTTCTGTTTTTGGGAAACGTTGACGTCAAGCTAATATCCGTGGTGTAAATTGAGCAGTGATGGAGACTACTCCACTTCACTCCACCTTGAAGACAATGCCCCCGGGGTAGAACAGAGGCGATTGAGGCGACGCTGGCGAGGTGTGTGTTATCTGAGCGAGATAATCACCGTGGATGGAATTGCGAGTTGATCGAATTGGCGCCCGGAACCTGTTGCTCCTGTGGCGCCATTTATCGATGGAAGCTGTGCCAACACGTTTGCGCAAGTCTCTCAGAAATCGCGCAAACAGCAGACATTGAGCTGACAAAGGCTTAAGTCCGCTATTCCGATCAAAGGATCAAAGGGGCGGAATACCACAGACCAATCAAATTCCAGCTGTCATCCCCTTACAAACGTCAGCGTTCTACTCTTCCTTACTACACGGTGGAATTCATAATGATAAGTATTAATTAGTAAAATGTACTGCTGCTTCCATAACGCAGGTTAAATCACTACGTCAGGGTATCGGAAAAGTTTGAAGTTTAACGCCGCAGGTAACATTAGATATTTTATAATTATTAATTACAAAAAGCACAACGTACCCAATTAAGTACTGATATATTTTTTTCTTTTTCTGTGAGAATTTTTCGCCCGATAAATTGCAAATGTCTATAGTGACCGCGTGATTTATTGAATGTGAAATATTTGTAAATAAGTAACATGTAATCTTCCTCTTTTCACACAAATCTGTAAGGGAATTTAAGGTGGAAGTTTACTGTAGACAATGCTGCAGCAAACCAGAGATGAGACGAGAGCCGGGGAATTTATGAAACTCCGATCAATGCTTGTTCGAGCGTATTAGACGGTGGGTGGGGCAAAGCCGTGAGCCCCTGGAAACCTCAATAAAGTGGGTGGGACTCGGTCTCCATACTTCTAATACAACAATTTCCTTGGTGTTCTTCAAAGACGGGCGAAATAATGCAGCCGGACGAAAAATAACATGTAGCATGGCATTTTATGCTCAGTGTCACTTGGGCGACTCTTTTCTTACCCATGGAACTGAGCTCCAACATTAAATCTAATTTGAAAATTCATAGCGTTTGAATCCACGATTGATAAAAAATTAGTGACTAATTTCAGAATTAGTCTTTCTTTTGCTTGAATATTATCCTCCTTACCATTACACTTTTGAAAAATTACATTTTTCACTTTCACATTTGATCAGTTAACAAATATGGTTCGTGTATGCTATGAAATTCAAAAGTTTATTCCAATTTATTATATTGCCAACTTTATTCCTTGATCTCATCTGGGAGGGTGTATGTTCCGGGGTCGCAGACCTTGGGAATACGGTAACAGTCAACTATCGAGACACGTAGAGGAGAATATGACGACTCCACAGTAAACTCCTGTCTGATTCAGGTTGTCTACTTTACACTTCTTTTAAATATTTCCACTTAATTTTAATGAAAAACTTAGTATTTTCAAGTCAAAAGGAAATGAAATGCTTCAATGAAGCTCAGGTAAAGAGCCTAACTTAGGTTTACGTGAGTGGAGGAATTTCGGATTGGTATGTAAACTCGGGCTAGCTCAGTGGTAAGGAAACCACCGAGAGGTACTCGGTTCGGTGGACATTTCTCCATTATTGCCTTCAATTATTATTTTCATAATTTTACGTTTCATTTATAAATTAAACGAATAGCACAAACATTAAAATAAATAATTTTTTATTTACTTATTCTTTGTATTATATTTTTAAAATTTTCTAAAATGTTATCATTATATAGTCCTACGTTTCTTATTTAGTTTAAGTCAATGTGAACTTTAGATTATTGTATATTATAATGAAACTCTCCTTAATTTAGATCAGACCTCTTGGGTTGCCACCTGGCTGGCGGGATAAGCGAAAAATAGAATAAAAATACTAAAATTAACAACAATAATAAAGATTTTTTTAAAGTTCATAGAAACTAGTAGAAAGCTAGTACGCAATTTCCGACTCGAGCCGCTGTTTCCTTCCGAGGGCAGCTCTGGACCCAGGGCAGCCTTCGACCGTCCAAGTCGACGTCCAAACCCAGGAAGAAGAGGGTCGTGGTCGTCTCTGACGCCTCAACTTTCATCCTACGTCACGGAGTATTTCTGCTTCGGGCACCAGAGCGTTACCACCCGTGTAATATCATGGTAGCGGACTAGATGATCAGAGATTCGTAGGAAGGAATAAAACGGTGGACAACGAGGGAAAGGCGGACGTGTGACACGAGTGTAACTTCACATCATAAACATCCATTCTGAAAGTATTTCCTTCAATCTGGTTACTTCTATGTGCAATATCTTACACCTGTTCCAATCAACTTCATTTTCTTCTCTTTTTAAATGTAGAGACAATCTTTTATTTGTTTTGGAATTTTGCATGAGGTTATTACTTACTCTGGTAGCAGTCATCCCTACGTATATCTTGTCACATCCACAACACTGAATCTTAGCATAGTTTGAATGAAGTGTTCATTGAAGACTTTTTCACATTTGTTTGATTATTACAAATATTATTAAAGATCGAAGGTTTTCCCGGTGTATATTCTGAATAAACAATTCTTGGGTTTCCACCCGGGTTAAATGGAGTTTAAGCCACGACGTTTCGATGGCGTACTCTGCCATCGTTCTCAAGTGAAAGTGAGAACGATGGCAGAGTACGCCATCGAAACGTCGTGGCTTAAACTCCATTTAACCCGGGTGGAAACCCAAGAATTGTTTATTATTACAAATATCTTTACTGTCAGAAAAATTAATTTCCTGACGTTAAGTAAAATAAATAAATAAAAAACCGCCCAAATATGCCAGCAATCGAATAGAATTAACATTTAGTTTCCATCTTTGTGGAGTTCTTCAGGTAAATTTTTAAATGAATATCCATACAAAAAAATTTCTTAAGAAGTCCACAAAGATGGATTAAACGTATTTACAATAGCTAAATGTTAATTTAATTTGTTTACTGGCATGTTTGACCGTATTGTTATTTATTTATTCATACTTTTAATTCCATTTTAAATATAATTTCTTTCTACACATGTAATTCATTTTACGTGGAAATATCCGTTGTGTGCTATTAGAATATTTTCTTCTAGGGTAGAAAGACGGTTGACCTTAAAGCGTCTGGTTCTTTTGCCCATCGTAGGGAAGAACATGAAGCCGCAGTGCTGTAGCTCACTTTGGCCATACCCAGGTGTGGAATAACCTTCACACCTCACGCACAGAGGACAATGTTGCACTCAAGATTCCGTGGAAAAGAAGAAACCGCATAAAGCTCGACAATGGCTGCGAGAGATTAGCACTTCAGAGCCCAATTACTCCTCTTCTGCAGGCAATTACGTTTCGAGAGACATTCCGTCTGCTATCTCTCCCCGGTCGCCTGAGCAAGAGGAACTCATTTCAAATTTAATTGCTGACTGCGGAACCATGAACCCTCCTTATTTCCTCGGAAATGTTCATTTAAAGGCATGCCTCAAACTTGGAAGGTGACGGGAGGCCAATTTCCGATCTTCCCCAGAAGGGTCAACCAATTCTCCTCTCCAATACGCAAGACCTCAGTTAATTCATGATAATTACTTTTCCGGAGTCAATAATTACCTCATTATCTCGAAGAAGCCTTACTTCTTTAGTAAACCCAATGGGAATGATTCGACAGAGCAATTGAAATCCCCGAATATTTTACTAAAGCTTCGCACCTATCCCGGTTTTCTAAAGATGTTTATATTTAAAATGAAATTATAAGTCAGAATAAATAAATAAAAATACGGTCAAACATACCAATAAAAAACTTTAATTAACAGTTAGCAATTATAAATACGTTTCATCCATTTTAGTGGACTTCTTGAGATTTTTTTGTATGTTTACATTACAAACAATCTAAATAGTTTATTCATGTAAACATTTATGTGAAGAACTCCACGAAGTTGAAAACGTTGTATTTACAATAACTACATGCTAGTTAAATTTGTTTGCAGACATATTTGGTCGTTCTTTTATATTTATTTTACTTGATAATTTCTCCATACACCAAATATAATATTTTAATAGTGTCTACCATAGTGAATACCGAAGCCAATTTTAATTATTTCACGTTAATGAGTTTAATAGGAATAAAAGAGACTCCAAAATACAAGACTTTTCATGGCTAACAAAACAATGGATCCTCTTATTAATTTATCAAATATGCATCTTAATACGTTACAAATCTAATCGGATATGTCTGGTTATCTTTGCATTCTAACAGCATCCAACATTTAAATTTTATAAAATGTTTCTAATAAGTACATTCATTATATTATAACGTCGTCCGTTCAAGAAATCATTAAGCTTCTTTCCATAATAAAATCTCACAAATACGCGAATAGGCGTCAGCAACGTCTTTCTAACCTGTTACCGAGCGGAACGTATAAATACGTCAAACATAAACAGTATCTTGTGCGTGTAGGGCGTGAATACGTCATTGAAATGTACGTTGCGCCCAGGAACACTTTTACGTATATAATTTAATTATAAAAACTCAATATTTCTATTTTATTTGAGTTCTTTTTTTACTGTTCTGTAATACTCAGCGTTTTTATATTTTTTATTGTGTATCTAAATAAAAAATAATTCTTTTGTAATCTCTATAATTGTTTGTATAATTCATAACTGTTTAATTAGATGTTTCCATTTTTTTGTTGGCATTCTTTTCAATTTTTTTGTAATTTTGTATTTTCCTCTGTGCTTTATATATATGTAAACAAACGAAAAAAATGCATTTCATAGTCTTTTAATTTATTTTAAGCATAAATAAAAATAATGTGAAATTACTTCCTCTGGGCGTGACGTACTGACACGTCCTAGTGAAAGAGTTCGCGCCCGTTATAATTTGCGTAATTAAAAAGGGAATTCCCCGGTTAACAGGTTAAACTAGGTGGGAACCCAGCGTGGCCCGGGTATTTATTTACATTATCCCGGTACATTATTTAATTCTTAGTCAACACATGATTAAACCCGCATCGTAAAAGTCACAATGTGAAAATCAAATACACTACCAGTATCAAGAGAGTGTAAAATACTCTCAGTAAAATAGCAGGTTAAAAATATTTTCAGTACGCTAACAGAAAAAAAATGCTCACGCCCTTAAGGGATGAATTTTTTACTTAAATCGCTTTTAAAGGTCATAAAGAAACACAGCGAGTCGGATTACACCGGTTTCGACACCAAACTCGATAGTTTCCTTGTTATTTTCATATGCCTCATTTCCACGCCCACCCCTCACATGTTGGAAGGGGATGAAATTATACACAAATATTGTTGAGGAAACATTAAAAAATTTATTGGCTTCATAAACTTTTTTGATTCAAATATGAGCCTTTATTACATATAAAAATTCCGCTAATCCCACCCCCTCCCCCTAGGAGCAGTAGCCGTGTCTTATTCCCAAAGTGTTGTGCTTTGGGTCGCGAGGAATATGGAAACAAAATTTTATCAAAAATGTATTACGCAGAAGTGCATTTTAGCCCGTCACCGCTAGGGGACGAACTGCAATTTAATTCGCATTCTAAACATCAGAATCAAACTCAAAGACTCCCAAAGCACCGATTTCAATACCAAACTTGACTTTTTAAAAAAAATTTCATATGACCCCACGATGGTTTTGAAATTATAACCAAAAATAACGTCATTTTATGAATTTTGCAAAATTACTGTCCTTCAACCCACGCCCCAAGTGGTGTATTAATTGTGTTGATCTCGGTTCGCCAAGAACACAGTTCATAATGTGATCGAAATTTTTCATCCCATTAAAGATAGTATGCGGAAGCCTGTTTTACCCCTTTCCAACACCTCTTAGAGGATGAACTGTAAATAAAATTGCATTTTTTAAATGTCAGAATTAAACTCAGTGTCGATTGTTTTCAGGTTATTTTTGTGTGATGCTCCTCCATCCCCACAACCCCTTCGATTGTGGATGGGGTTGAAATTATACGCAAGCAGTATCGACAGACACACCTTCAAATTAATTGGTCAGATATGTATTTATTTGGCGGAAACAATGGCTGCTTTTGGATATATAAAAATTTACCACCACATCCACCTCGAAATAGTGATGGTAGCCGTGGTTTATCACAACAGTGTTTCTTTTTCGGTACGTCAAGAGCACGTATGCAAAATTTAGTCGAAAAATTCCATTCGTTAAAAATAATATGCGGAAGTCTGTTTTACCCCTTTCTAACCCCTCATAAGGGATGAACTGTAAGTCAAATTGCATATTTTGTTAGAATATAACTCAGCGGATCACATTACACCGGTCTTGATTGTTTTATTTTATAATCTTTTCCACCACCCCTTTCCCTAAAACCTATGGATGGGGTTAAAATTATAAGCTAACACTATCAAATTAATTGTTCCAAGAATGTATTTATACCATAAGAAGAGGCTGCTTTGCTTATTTTCCACCCCTTCCATCAACGCCTCTAGAGGTTGGTAGCAGAGTCTCATCATAAAAGGGCTGATGAACACGTGTACTAAATTTGGTCGAAATTGGTCCAGACAGACACACACAAAAGCAATTTTATTATAGAGATGTCTGTATGTTGTTCACCCTGGCTAGCATGACTTGTGCATGAGGTATATATAAAATATTTAATTATATTACCTGGAGCCCTGATCATGGTGTCAAAATCTACCGATGAATATTCCAAGTTATAATAAGAAAAAGTTATAAAATAAAATTAAAAATTTATTGTTTACAGAGTAACGGCCTCTATTCAACCTTAGATCATTACTCAAATCTCCGATTTATATCCACATAGAATCTTAGTCAATTCATATAAAAAAACGTTTATCTTTACGTTTGTCAGTTAGTAGAATAATTGTTCTAGTACTTACAAAATTAAAATAATAAATTTACAAAATTAAAATAGTGTATATAATTCACCTGAAAACGTGAAGGTAGGTTATTCCTTTGGTTAGCCTACTTTGGCAGATATGCTAGGTATTTTTTTTTGTAATTGCGTATCTGAAAGGCATACTACGTGTGTGGGTGAGGGTTGACGGGCTGTTAACAGATTATTGGAGGATATATGAGGATGTGGACTGCGGGAATGATGGTAAGGTTGGTTATGATGTGCCAGAATTTTCAGGGGGAAGGATGTCAATTGGGAGTTTTCTTTTGAGCCGACGGAAAAGTGGAGATGGAGGAGGATTGTCATGGAGTTGTTGGATCGTGGTGTTTGGGTGGTTGAGGGCGCTTTTAATTAGGGATGTTATGAATTTGGAGATTACGGATTTTACTTTGGGAAGTTTGATGTTATGGTGGATGGCGGAGTTTCTAAGATACGAGGGAGAGTTTGTAATGGTTTTGTTTGAATTTTGGCTGTTGTTGCCTATATGGACGAGGCGTAGTACCAGTGGGCTGTATTATGAAGAGGTATAGAAGGCGTTTTGTGCTGACCGCCCTATTTATTAAAGCAAATTCAATTTTCCCCCATTAAAACATTCCAAAAAAGTAAGACATAAAATTGTGTAGAGTGAAATTATTTAGAGTTAGATTAATTAATTATTATATTGATAAAATATTAATTTTATAAAACTATCCCCCCCAATATACATGTCTGTATCGGCTACCTTATTACCCCTTAACCTTTAAGACTGCCGTTTTTACGTTCAACATATCCTGAAGTTTATTTTCATCAACGTTTTTAAATCCGTTTTTACACCACCAAGTGGTCGAAACATAGTTTCGTGTTTATGTACGCACCGTTCAACTCCAAAAAGGCCGTGGATCGCTGTATGTCTTATTTAGATATGACCATTTTTTGTAATTATCAAACGATCCAAGATATGAAATAATGCAGGATGTAACCGAAATAAAATAATATTTAGGTTCGAAAAATGGAATAGGGTTGGCCTTTTATGTTATCATTCATTTAATTAGCGTTGCACTGATTCTAATTGAGGTAAACAATAACATCAATTATGTGAAGAGGAATGGCTATAACTATTAATTGGATCTGCAACGATCCATTTACTTTTTAATTGTAAAATGTGACAATGTAACCCTCCGATTCTAACAGCAATTAGCATAGTTGCGTGGAAGCGCCTTCAGTGTCATTACTCAGATGTAAATCCCAGTCATAAATACCGATATAGCTGCCCGTCCACAGCCGCATAAATCCGCGACAGCCATTTGCAAAATTACGAGAACACTAAAGACCAATCTCTGCTTTTAGAGCATCCAGTGGAATATGTAGAGAGGGGGGAATGTTTTTACTACTGCAACAAGAAATCGACTGTCAAGGCTTTGTTTTCAGGATTTTATAGGTTTATTTCAAAAATCTTTAAACGTGTAAAATAAGTCCAGATAAGCGTGATTCATCTATCAGAATGAATGTTTATAACTAGTATGACAGCGACATTTATGATTAGAAATAAATTTCTTAACTGAAGCGTGGAACTAATTCCTAAAAAACGTTTTGAATGTGAGCATTTAAGTTTCATATCAATAACATTTTCGTTTCTTAACCAAATAATTGACGTCTGTAAAGAACATAAAGATAAGAATTAACTACCCGTATAACATACAATTATAAACGAGTTTAACAAAAATTTAAATAGACGTTTTGACTAATGCTTGTGGTCCTTGTCATTATAGTGACACATGATAAAAACAACAAATCAATTTAATAAGCCATCATGTTATTTATTTAGTTAAGAAGTGTCGTTTCATATTAACAGAAAAATAATTCCATTCAACATGTAACATTTCAGAAATTAACCTTTCCTTTAAATATATATATCCTAATCTAAAATATCTAAAACTCAAAACGATCAGAAAAAAGCTATAGTTAGTTCTAATATTAAAAAAACTTTATTATTCTCTTATTTTACTTGTCATTTTGAGAATCTTAATTATGTTTTCAAAATATTGCGTGCTAATTATTATATTTTGATTTCATTGTAAAATTTAATAATCTCATAATTAATTATATTTGTAATGATACAAATAATAGTGTTCCAAAATCTACTTCAAGTGATTATATCGTTTTATATATATAAAAGTTTGTTAATTCTTCATCTTACTTTGTTAAGATGTTCTCAATCCTTTTGATTCCCCTAATACTATTTAAAAATTCCTTGCATTAATTGTTCTTACTGTTACATTGGCCAAACAAAACGACCTTTGTCAATTAGAATTAAGGAGTCAGAAAGCTAATCTAAATTTTTCTTCCTTTAAACATTCACTTATTATTAAACACTGGAACAAAATCATTCGTTTAATATTGTTATTTTTCTTATTTTAAAAAGGAAATATTTTTTTAAGAAAATGTTAATTTCTGAATATATAATATTATATATTAAATCCAATAAATTTTCTGTTTATATGAAACATGACACTGCATACGTTTAATAAAGTCTAATTAAATAATTTTGTGAATCTTAATTTTTCAAGCTCCGAAACTCATTGCTCTTCAGGTGCTGAGGATCGTGGCTGAGCTAAATAAATTGTCTTTCTTAGCTTCATATTTTGGTCATTATTTGCTTTTATTACTTTTGTCTGCCAAAAGATAACTATGAAGTAGTTGTAGGCAATTATAATATAAATACAGCTACTGATTTTAAATATTTAGAAGTAATTTTGGGTCAAATTTTCAAAATGCATTGTATATATAGGTTTTGTAAATAGAATGATAAGTCGAAGTTTAGGGTTTTCATAATGATTAGGAAACTTTTTAACTAAGGAATATAAAACAGTAATTTATAATTGTATTAAACTTCCACTTTTTAATTATTGTTGTATTGTGTTGTATGGTATATAATGTAGAATTATCTTGTGTAAGAACAAAAGATTTAGTTTCACAGTAATGTTAAGAGAATTGGCTTTGTTTCAAGGACTTTGTAAAATTTTATACCATATCATTTTTGTTTAACTGTGTCAATAATTAGTTAACTTCCTATTTTAGCTTATAAGTATGACAGAAAGCAATAAAATGTTAGAAGTATTGTAGAATGAGATATAACTAGGGCTAGGTTAGATTAAAAAAAAACAGTATATTTATGAAAGGCATCAAATAATTTAACGAGTTGCCAATAGAAATTAGGGAATGTAAGACTATTAGTAAATTTAAGGATAGTTTATTTAAACATTAAAGTTTATGAAAAACAGCTGTAGCAGTGGGTAGCATTATTTGCTAAATTAATTATTTATCAGGGACAGGGACTGTCGTCTATTTATTATTAAGTTTTAAATTATTTCTCAATTTTTTTCTGTTATAAGGGTCGTTAATTCTTAACTAATAAAATACGTAAGAAACAATTTTTTAAAATACAAAATTCTTTATGAAAAACTGTTTGGAAATCAATTTAATTTATTGACTGATTCATATGTCAAATGTTTCTAAATAGCAGTTTATAATTAATTTAATTTTTTGTTTAAAGGTTTAACTTAATCGCGAATGTGGGCAACAGTTGATTACATTTTGCAGTCTAATTTTATAAATCTCGTGGTGGGACCTTAATTGTGTGTTTTCATCTGCATGTGAGCTAGTCAGTGTCCTATATTGCAACTGCTAGGTAGGTTATTACCGTCCTTTCAGAGAGTGACGTCAGCCGCGTTAATCCGAGAAGCAGAGACTTTGTAATTAAGGCGAACCCTCGTTCTGCAAGGCGCTAAAAGGGACATTTGCAGAGCTCCAGTCACAACGACTCATATGCATATTACCTTCATAAGCACGGATTGAACTTAGACACTCCCCTACTGGTGAAGTACCCACAAAGGAATGCCAGGCTACGACTAAAATTTCAAGTATATTACAGAATATCTGATGCGCGATACTCGAAAGCAAAAATAGAATAATAAAATACCTATTATAATTAATCCAATTACTATCCAGTCACTATACTTGATATTTGAAAAGTGTGTCAACTCTTTGTTACGTGAATACTAGTCCAGTAATAAAATTTTAATACTTAGTTTTTTTCACTGCAGTGAAATAAATGAAAAAAAACAACGTTCAATTTAAACCAAATTAAACTTTAATTACAAAAGTTTAGAACGTTTAGAGCAAAGCACAGTATATCGTCTGTCTGTTTAAATTCATGATATAAAATGTATATAATGTTTCATATACTTTCTTTATTTAGTCGTGATGAGTTTGAAAATTGAAAGAAAACGAAGTGTACGTATAAAATTTTAATATCAATGTTTCATTTCCCCATGAAAAGTTATAACGTAGGGAACAACACTTTGAGCCCTGTTCAATTTATTCTAAATTTAAGTTTTAATTAAAATTTAATTTTGACTGTGTCCTTCATTTATTAATAAAATTGATAATAATTTTTTCATCAATTGTTTAATTTACGTATCAGCCTTAGTGAACAATATATTGGGATTCCTGGCCAACATTCAGTTTTTTTGTTTATTTAAATTATTAATTTACAACCTACACTACAATGCAATAAGTAAATTTTATCAATAATTACGTGTGTGAAAGGAGTTGAAGCGTTACTTGTTGCCTCGAACTTCTGATGAAATTTTTGCTATGTTTTGGCATTGTTGTCGGAGGAAAAAACCTCAAGATGGCATAAAAACATGCCGAAACGTTGTTACAAGTGGCCAAGCAATTTTATAATAAAGGTCTGTAAAAGGTCATAAATTGTTTAATTATATACAACAGGCCTTAAATTTAATCCTTTAGAAAAGTTATTGTTAAAAAATAATGCAGTGCTTATACCAATAATACAGAAATTAATTTATTGTAAACTTTTTGTTATCAATGTAAGGCAATGCAGGGGCCAGGTTAAATTTTGACTAATTTATGTCTGTCTGTCTTATGATGGAACAAGTGGCCAAGCAGTAGAGACAATAAGACAGCCGCAGGCTATAATTTATAAATTGGCGTTCTGCATATATTTTTTAATAGAAATATAGAAAATTAAATATTTAAAACATCACAAATGCGGACACACAACTGTGTTTTTCCCCAGGTCCCAAATCCGGGTCTTCAGCAAAGCTGAAATGGACTTTACATTGTCTTTAAAGTAAAATATAATTTTGTTTTCATAAAACACGCCACTAACCTCATTTCACAATGACGCAAAACATTTAATAATATACGTGTATTATTAATATTGAAAATATTATATAATTGGATCATTGATCCAAAATCTACTTCCTTACCATTAATAATACTTATTTGTCCGCGCAATGAGCGACAGGAAAATGGACAAGGAAAATAGTGAAGTACATAGTTTCATTAATACGAATTGTAAAACCGCAGTTTAGTATAAAAAAATATTATGAATCCTGGTTTGATTTTCAATTATTCGTATAATATATTTTACGGGAAAAAGTCAATTTACAAGTTAGAAGCCTATGGAGAAAAGAAAAAGCATATAATTGCATGTTACGTAACCATTACTAGTACTCGCCAATACATTAATTATTTCATCTTTCATTAGGGTTGACGTCATCCAAAACGAATAGACGTCTTTTTTTCGCTAAGACAAGGGCAGAAACTTTATGGGTCGTTAAGAAAGGAATGACATTTCTCGCTGAAGCTTAACAGGAAATTAAAGTTCACCCAATTAGTATAATATAGATGACATTAATTTTAGAAAAAAAAGGAGGAGGAGAAAAGACAAGGACAAACTGTGAATAAAGAAAGATGCTGACGTAATTAGTAATTACGGTTATAATTAGTAGAAGGTAGTAATAATCACAGTAATAAAAAACAAAAACTGAATTGATTTAAGAATAATTTCGTATTGTTACTGATCATTATTAACATTAAAAGGCACATAAAATTTCTATTTGTGAATAATTTCGCCTGTAGCGAGTGTACTAGGATTTTAAATGCAAAAAACATTCAGTATTTTTCGTAATTTTTTTAAAATTTAAGAACTTCAGTCGTCTTACATCATTATTTTTGGTTTTAACTAATTAATAATGCCACTTTTGGTTGTTTAAAAGAGTACAGTATTTATTTAATTATTTAAATAACTGTTGTTGGTGCCAAGGCGTCGAAAAGTAGAAACCAGATGAATGAGGAGTTACACTATCATTCTGAACACTTGGAGCTGCAAGCGGTGATGTATAAAATTCACGTTTCTCGCCCCTGGCTATTTTCAGTGTAAATTTTCAATGCCAAGTTTTGTTCTCATACCTCCGCTTGATCCATAGATAAAACTATTGCACTCCGTTGAGCATAGCAAGCAGCCAGCCCAAAATTTTAATGCAATGATTACTTCCTTGTAACTTAATGTTTTCATTTAATTTTGTTAAGCTCAATTGTTTAAAATTTAATTTAATAAAATTGTTGTCCTTTTATTATTAAAATTTCTATTTATTTTATATTATTTCGTAAGGACTTTCTCATTACATACTCATTTCATGGGGACGTTATTTCAGAAAATCGTAAAATATGTTAATGTGCACAAAGGCTGATGCTGACGTTCCTGTATCAGTCGAGTTCTAAACTAGACGAAACTGCACTGCAGGGTCGTAATATCTACGTAGAAGCCCCAAATCGCGTGAATGGAGCACGTATGCCTATAACTGACAATAAAGCTAATGCACACTAATAGGACAACCTATTAACCACATTAGTCACGCACGTCCCATGGTAATCGTTTAATATGCAAGCCCACGATCTACGCAAATAAGCGAGTAATTTCTTATTTCTGCAAAGCGAGATTCCTGAAACAGGTTCGCCCTTAAACCTGTCGATGGAATCGACCCTGGGTCTACTCACCTCAAGACGTGGTTAATCGTGAGAACGTTATAGGAAAAGTCTGGTTTCGAAGAACAAGAAAGAAACAATATGGTCAATTTACCAGACAGTTTGACTTTATAAATACCAAAAGACAAAGTTACTAAAAAAATTTAAATTGGCGGAGTATATTTATCTCAGCATATTCTTTTCTCTTTTACTAATTTTTTGCAAATATTTCTCGCTCTTTGCTCTTCCTTAATTACATAAACCCCACATTCTGTTGAAACTCAGTTTCTTCCACCAACAGCCATTTACAAAAACTTACTATTCGCCTACAATCTACTTTGGCCAAAAATCTCACTGATGAACCCCACCAGAGTCCAAAACTCATCATCAACGAGAAGTTTACCCATGCCTCATTTTTTCACAGAAAGTTTCATACGTGATTTTATAATTATCCTGCCAATGAAGTATATGGTAACTTTTTTAACAATTATGATCCTAAAAGTCAATTTACTGTTGAAATTGGCGACATCGATGGTCTTAATTTCCTTGAAGTTACTCTTTCAGCTAAAAATGTCAAAATATTGAATAAATAGTATCGTAAAACCAACCTTTTATGAATGGGATGGCGCTGCGGGAATTTTCTCGCAGGCGCTTCAGCCCAGAGTGACTGCGAGGCTCACCTGATCATGTCGGGGATGCCTCGCAATCTCTCTGGGTATTTTTTATCAATGTTCTCATATGCCGAGACACCTTCACCTATTTTAGGAGGTATATGTACTGGGGTCAAAGACCTTGGGCATATGGCAAGAGTTATCCTCTAATCCCATTGGATCAGTCGGCCAACTGCCTCCTGAAACTGGTGGTCACGGAGAAGGGAATGCTGCGACCCCACAGCAGACTCGTCTCCCGTCATTCGGAAGGGCATGAGAATAGTTCCCAATGCCCGACCTACCTGATGCAGGTTTTCTAGGGTTTTCCCTGCATCTCTTTAGGTGAAACACCGGGTAGGATCCTTAAACCGTAGCCCGGGGGCCCTAGTTAACCCTTGGCTACCTTGCTCTACCTTCCGCATCCCCCCCTTTTCAATTCCCTTCCTATGCTACTAAAGGGGAGTTGCCTGTTTCAGGATCACCCTCATGTAGCCTGTTAACCAAAAAAAAACCTTTTATGGACGTGTCCTACATTACTTTTCCAATTACCCTCAGCCACGAAAAGGACTATGAGTTTAAACCTCGTCTACAGGCCAATCCACACTTCTCTCATATCCTGGTTTTCACTCCAAAAAAAGGTTGACTAACATTCTATTCGCCAATTATTATCCTCATTCATTTATCAACAATAATCTCAACAATAGACTGAAGAAATTGTCTCATTCTTCATTGGGTCATTCCATGTCAAGAAACACCGATTTGAGGAACGATAGCCTCGCGTTCATTTTAGATTTTGATGAAATTTTAACAGTCTATACTATGATGACTTCTCTGAAAAATTTTATTTCGAAATATGCGTTTCTGGCAGAGATATATGCATTTTCGTAGAAGGCTGTCGTTCGACAGAGTCAACGTCGTCTCAAAAATTCAACTTTTGAGCTTTAATATTGTTTATAAAGGAGACCCTGATAATAAATAATAATTTAAATAATTTATTCCCTATATCAGACCATGAAAGTCAGAAAACTATGTTGTAATTTATGATGCTTGGCCTGAGAATCTGCATCTAAATTTTAGTAATTTTGTATAGCTTATTCCAAACTTCTACTACTTTAGATTAAAATGTCATTCCTAAATTGGATTAAATAAAAATGTGTGTGTGAAGCACGCCAAGAATTTAAATTTTGTTTAAATTTCTCTAACAAATTAGTCAAATTCTAATGAATTGTAGAAATGTAATCTAATTCCTAATCATTTAAACAGTTTCAGTTAGTATTGATACCCTTAATATTTATATTTTTAAAATTGATCTTAATTTCGACCAATGTCTTATATCGTTCAGAAAAAAAATTGTTAAATTTAGAAATTAAAGATTTACATATCTATACAGGTTTTATAATAGATAACTTAATATATCTGGAGGGAAAAATTGTTAAATTACCTCGTGAGATTTTATATAAAGAACATTTTACGAAACAATACAGTATTTTAAGCTAACTTTTAAAATGAGAAGTAATTATTTAAAGAAATTTGACTGGTTGTTTAACGAAAAGTTTCCACAGTTTCATTCAAATCGCAACGTTGTTAAACTAGTTTAAAAATTTGAGTAAGAAAAATATTCCTAAAGAGATAATACTTATTATTTGGGAAATAAATTTTGTTCCCCAAAAATTCCAATAAATTTTAATTATAAATTTGTTAATGAACTTTGAACCTAACTTTAATTTATTCCAGTTATCGGACTATAACAAATTAAGATCACAAATTTTGCACAGTAATATCTTCAGTAATACAACTTCACAGAATAAATGTTATATGAGCCATCTATTCAATAACATTTGTGACACAAAAAAGTTTATGAAAAGTAATCCGGATATAATTTTTAGTAAACAGATAAAGGTGCTTTCTTGTAATATTATGTTTGTAGTACGCCTGAGGTTGTCTCGAAAAGGAGACGAAACGTCGTTTTTGAATAAATAGTAATAAATGCTGACTTATTGGCCGTCTTTTTATGTACTGTTAATTTTAGGTTCCTTTTTGTCCCGCCGTGAATTCTGGACGTGCTCCGAGTCTCTAGAGGAATGTCTGCTTTTGATGCACGAGCTGTTTAATGTGTTATGAGAGGTCAGAAAGACGAATGGCCAGGCACGCGCTATATACAACACCGGGGCATTGGGATATCGTGACGCGTTGCCATGGTAACCACCTCGACGCCGCGCCGCCGCGTAATGAAACTCCAACGAATACTTACACCAAGTTTCCAGACAATTCTAGCAAAACCTCCGTTCACTCAGGCGGGATGGAATGTCTCAATATTCTAAACTAAGTGATTGTGTAACAAACTATACGTACACTTCCTTGATGTGCAATTAAATCAAGTTGCTCGGAGTTTCAATCACATTCCGAAAGAAAGTCTTATCAAGCCAAAGGGAATGTGTATAATATCGTTTGTAAGGAACTGCCAAATAAAGTGATATTAATACAAACAAAAAATTTTAATCTACAACCAATAATACAAAATGAGTTTCTAAACCCCAGCGGATCGAGGAGTATCATGAGGGGAATAATTTTGTAGATTTTCCTGGTGAATCTTCTGAGTAAAAAGTTCTTGGGCTTCCACTCGGGTCAGGTTTGTATTTTGCCACGACGTTTCGATACTAAACATTTCTTCCATCTTTCTCAAGTGAATGAGAAAGATGGAAGAGATCTTTACCATCGAAAAGTTGTGACAAAATACAAACCTGACCCGGGTGGAAGCCCAAGAACTATTTACTGAATTTTGTAATATTTTAATCTGACTAGTAATTAATCAAACTCTACATCATTTCAGTTTATTTTATTTTTCATCTATCACTTTGAATGGCATATTTAATAACGGTTTCTGAATATATATTTATTTAGCATCAATCAGTATTACGAAATTAGAATGAACATCGCGCACACAATTACAAAGCATTGGAAACAATGAAAATACAAATTTCTATTGTTCAGTAAATGGTAATTCCTTGGCTGCTTGAGAGATTTTATATCTGTATGACTGGTAAATTTAATGGACTAAGAACCAACAGGTTGTCCATGTAGCTGTAATATAGGAATTATACTAATGAAACAACGACCGACGTATCATGATATCGTTAAGGATGTTTTTAATCAATTTTTGATTCAACAGAAAAACGATAGGCTATATATAAATTAATTAAAACGGTTACCTTAATACCTTTATTACCAACAATAAAAAGATAATTTTCATCACGAAGTCAAGAAAATTATTAGTTTTTTTAATAATATCAATTGTCCCACAAAATGCATTGATTTTTGAAAGAATAGATTGCTTTCCTGGGGGAAGTTGGGGTTGACGGGGGATTAAGTGTCCATACCATCCCCCTGAAATCTCACCAGCCGTATAAGAATTGGCTCGAGCAGAAAAAATAATCGTTTATAGACATATTTATTATACAAGGTATTCAGTTTATCGGAAGTCATTGAAATATCTAAAAAAAATATATCAAAAAAGTGTGAATAAAAAATTTTCATCTCCGAGGAGGACATCTAATGGAAAGAAACTCGACCCCTCATCCCCAGGGGGTGGGGGATGGAATATATAAAAACTTAAATAAAAGCCCCCAGTTTTTATTGCAGATTTGAGTTCATCAGAAAAAAATTGCTACAATTTGACTTACGATTAGAGTCATTTCGGTCACGCCGTCGCAACCCAAAAAATCAAAATGGGTCAAAAATCGTTGAAAAATTGGGATATCTCAAGAAATGGGCACCAGATCACCAAAATTAAAAGTGTTTAAAATTCTTACAAATGCTACTTAATGACACCATAACTGTCCACCCACTCCCACTCTTGAAGAGGTGTGGAAGCAAATTATGTAATTCAACAATTAAACGCAAGGGAATGCACCTAAAACCAGCAGCATAAATTGTGAGAGGCAAGGAGACTCAAATGAAACAATCACCAAAAGGGAACAGAAACCCACTACTACGTCCACGTCGTTGTTCCTGGGTAACGCAATACGTAGATACTACTTAACAGTAAACGAATAAATTAAAGTCTCCGAATTCTTTCGGTGGTAGCGTAATCTGCGAAATAATTTCCATGAATAATGAATTCAATTCAATGGTATTTGACATTAGAAAACAAATGTTTCCTATATAAAAAATTGTTTCTCATTGAAAATTTAGACATAAATCGCTTACCCATTCGAGGTAAGTGGGGGTGTGTGGACAATTATTAAGTAGCATTTGTAATAATATCACACACATTTAATTTTGCTGGTCTGGTGCATATTTCATGAGATATCGCCATTTTTCAACGTTGTTTACCCATTTTGATTTTTGTCGATTACATCGTAATCTGTGACCGGAATGACTCAAATTAAAGTATTTTTTTCTGAAAAATCCGAATTTGCAATAAAAAATTGGGTTCTTATTTAATTTTTTAACTCTTTCCTCCCCCACCCCAGAAGGGATGGTAAATTCGGATGTTTTGAAATACTTTTAAATTTTGGTGTACATAAATTATTTTTCTTTCCATTTTCAACGATTTTTACCCATTTTGATTTTTTTCGATTACATTGTAACCAGTGACCAAAATGAATCAATGCTTTTTTTTAAAAAAAAATTTAACGTCGTGGTATATTTTTTATTTAATATTCAATTGGATGCAATCTTCCCCACCACCTCGGTCAACCTGTCAGTCCATGCGGCTAGTCGGTGCGGCAGATATCTGGCAGATTTAACAAATCTGCCGCGAAATCTGAAGGTCGTATACACGTTACGATCGAGATATTTGTTCTCTACCAGCGAATTTTTTTTCTATTTGCGCTCCAATCCGGCGATTGGTCGGCCGATCAGATCTGCTGATAATATCTGCTCGTGTGTGGTCACCCAATGTATAAATTTTGTATATCGTTTTGTTCTCTTAATTTTTGGATGAGGTGTTAATTGACAGAAGTGTTGCAAATAGCTACCTTATTTAAATTTTGTATGAATGTACGTATTATAAAAATTTTAAAAAAAAATTTCATCAAGTTGAATAATACTCCATAATTAGTGCGGTGAATGCGTTAAAAGTTGTGAAATTAATTAATTGTAAAACCAAGAGGCAACGGCCACCACAAAGTTGTTATGCGTCAGGTCAAATCATTAAGTAATTTCCACGTGTACAAATTCATACACTGAACATCACTGATTTCGTAATGATTATTCATTAACAAATCTGACTCTAAGTTGTAAAATCGACCAATATTTTCGTCCCAAAATGTGTTTCCTAATATATCCATAGAATGAAAATATCACACTAGTCGACAGGTCTCAATAAATAACTTTGTTATTGGAGTCTGTTCAAGTGAATTTTTAATTATTATGATTGATATTGTTATGTAAGTCGCGAAATTAAGATTTATCTACGATAAAAAACAATCACCTGCCCAGGTGTGTTAGCTTCCGATTTTGTATGTGAGAGGCCAACGCATTTGCCTGGAGGACCAGAGAGCCACCATGAATAGTTTATGTATGATTATTATACGTTGCCCTTCACATCCCATTGCAACAGCCTGGTCATAAAGCCTCCGAGGGATAATTTTCTCTCAGGCAAAGGTAGTCCCGGCTGAATAATACGATTTGATAGGCGGGGGAGGGCGGTGACAGTAGTAAAAATTTCCGCGTGGGACCCAAGCGTCTGGAGGTTCCTTTTATGCAGTCACGTGGGCCGCTTCCTTTGTGGAACATGAGCTGCTCTTTATTGCTGGCTGTCTCATGAGCTCGGGACGTAACAGCGAAGCGTCTGGAAAACTCGCACGTCGCGCTACAAACAGACTTCCATCGCATCGCAATGAAAAGTGTCCCGGTCAAAGATTTCTTCTCAGCAGGAGTTACGGAGAAAGCAATGGAA
Source organism: Eucriotettix oculatus (assembly GCA_034510155.1). NCBI lineage: Eukaryota > Metazoa > Arthropoda > Insecta > Orthoptera > Tetrigidae > Eucriotettix > Eucriotettix oculatus. The sequence continues at coordinate 13,978,118 of CM067382.1, forward strand.
CATAAAGGACTTACGATACTTACCTAAAAAATATAAAAAAACATGAGGAAAAATATATTTATTTCCGAACGTAGACACCTTTTAGCACAAGCAATGTTTCCCGGAGTTGTTCAATAGTTTCGTTTGTTGCAAAATATCTTAAAATCGAGCCATTGTTTCAAGTTTGGAAAGAGAAAATAATGCAAGAGACCTAAATCTGGCGAATAGTGCGTGAGGAAGCAATTCCAACTGAAACTCATTGATTTTGGCCATCGCGATAATTAGTGTCAATCGGTGCCTTCTCGAGATGAACGGTTCTTCTTGGTTACACCCGTCAAAGGCTGATATAAGTTGGCATTGTACTCTCCGTTGAATTTTAATTCCTCTTTGAAGATAATCAACGAAAAACAATCGAGGAGCATCCCAAAAACCTTGACCATAACCGTGCAATAAATAACTTTTCATTGCAAGAAGCATTGATCACATCATCATTGCAGAAGACACCCCATATTTGTTGGAAAATATTTCAAAATCGGTCCATTGTTTCAAATTTAGAAAGAGAAAATAATGCAAGAGAGCTAAATCTGGCGAATAGTGCGTGAGGAAGCAATTCCAACTGAAACACATTGATTTTGGCCATCGTGATAATTATTGTGTGAACCGGGGAATTCTCGAGATGAACGTTTCTTCTTGGTTACACCCGTCAGAGGCTGACATAAGTTAGCATTATACTTTCCTTTTTGAAGATAATCAACGAAAAACAATCCAGACGCATCCCAAAATCCTTGACCATAACCTTGCAATAAATAACTTTTCATTGCGAGAAGCATTGATCACATCATCATTGCAGAAGACACTCCATCTTTGTTGGAAAATATTTTAAAATAAAGCCATTCTTTCAAGCTTGGAAAGAGAAAATAATGCAAGAGAGGTAAATCTGGCGAATAATACGTGAGGAAGCAATTCCAACTTAAACTCATTGATTTTGGCCATCGCGATAATTATTGTGTGAACCGGGGAATTCTCGAGATGAACGTTTCGTCTTGGTTACATCCGTCAGAGGCTGACATAAGTTAGCATCATACTATCCGTTGAATTTTTTTTCCTTTTTAAAGATAATCAACGAAAAACAATCCAGACGCATCCCAAAAAACTTGACCATGGCCTTGCAAGAAGATGCTATTGTTTTGACTTATTTTATGTTTGACATGTGAACCGATGGATCGACATTTCAGTAATGATAATACATTTTTGTAAAAACTCGGATTTATTGCAGTGATACGTCGTCAAATCTGGAGTGAAACTTCCAAATGGCGCCGTTTATGTTCCATTGTAAGGAAACGCGGCACCCATCTTGCGCACAGCTTTCTCGCGTCTAAGTTTTAAAGTCAATATGCGATATAAAGCACTTTAAGAAATGCATCATTAGTCTGCTAATTAGCAGCACTTTCAGATAACGGTCATCAGGAAAATAATTTGGGGATGTTCGCCAGGATTTCTGTAGTGGTCATTTGATTTGGTTGAGCACTGCTATGTAAGTCTATATAGAATATGTTGGAGTGGAGTGGTTTAGAGTATAAGATGATTATGAGGGGAGTTTTGTGGTTATACTGTAACGATCTCCCTGTCCCTCAGAAAGCCCGGGCGCAGAAATAATATATCTATCATCAACAGCGAACCGGGTGATCCAGAGGGAGTTGGACAGCGCCGAACCAAGACACGTGGTAGTAATCATTTCCTCCGTATTACAGGACCAGGTTCAGAATTGCAACGGGATGTTGTTGCTCAAGTTCTCTGGACGAGTCGGGATTTACTCGACGAAGTTCTCTCTCCCTTTGTTGTTGCAACGAGGGCGAGAAACGGGCCCAAAAGGAAGGTGAAGGCTGAAAGCCAGGCCCTTTTTATTTCTAAAGAGAACTTTTCCACAGCGGAGTTAACTCGTCGTGGCGATGTCTAATTAGCGGGAACGTAATCAGCAAGTAGGAAGTTTGTTGCCTGTAACTCGATTTCCTCTCTGGGCCCGGGGCGGAGCCGCGGCAAAACATTCCACAAGTGTCAGGACTAACTCAGACTTCACTTGGACCTTCCCAACTTCTTGACACACTCCATGCAAATTTTTATATGGGAACAAATCTCTTTGTATTGATTATCAGAACACTCTGGTGAAAACTCCGGTTGAGTTCAAACACTATGGCTTGTTCCCCCAGCGTTAATCTCGGCACTAGTACACTAATCAGGCAATTAAGTATCTAAATAACAAACAAACCTAAATGATAAACGAACTAAGAATTGTGGCAATATTGTTGTATTAGGGGAGTCGGAAGAAAGAGTTCTATATGAAGATTAATAGGAAAATAGTGGAATAACAAAGGCTGTTAGATACGGAAGGGATATTTTGACGGGAGTTAAGGAATTCTGCATAAGTTGGGATTCTAGAAGCATAGTTGATATAAAGAGTAGGATAGCACAGGTAAGGAAGGCTTTCACAAGAACAGGAATTTACTTACGGCTAATATAAGTGTGAATATTAGGAAATCATTGCTAAAACTGTTCGTATGGAGTGTGGCGTTACATAGGTACGAAACGTGGACGGTAGAAGTTTCAGAAAGGAAAAGAATAGAAGCGTAAGAAATGTGGTGTTACAGATGAATTCTGAATATCAGATGGGTCGATGGAGTTACTAACGAGGAAGTTCCAAGGAGAATAGGGGAAGAGCGAACGATATGGATGATGTTGATCAAGAGTAGGGATAGATTAATAGGTCACGTTTTGAGACTGGAGGGTCTTTTAAAATTAGCATTAGAGGGAAGTGCGTGGGGTAAAACCAGATGAGGTAAGCCAAGGGTGTGTAGTAATCTAGAAAGAAGAGATAAATTATCCTTGGAGAGCTTGGCGTAACGACGTCTTTGCGAGGCGGAGCATCTTTGGAAGAAAGAAATGTTTGAGCGGGAAACTATAAATATTACAAACACCAATAACAAATCCATTATAGGTTATCATTTCCTTGTTGTTTTTGTACGGCTGTGACACTAGACTTATAAATAATATTTGTTTCATTTCCCACACAAATTATCATTTGCTTTGATATAGTAGCACCGGGTTATTACATTACAGAATTATTATTGTTGTAAGCATTAAGTGGGGTAAGAACAGAAGAGGTAAGCCAAGAGTGGAATGCGCTAAGTAGATTATGGAGCATGTGGTAGCTATGTAGAAATGAAAAGGCTTGCTCAAAATAGGTTAGCATGGAGAGTTGCATCAGATCAATCTAAGGACCGCATCAACAACAATGTTGGAAACTCAAGGGAAGTTTCTCCTCAAACGACAATACTTCCCTTCCCCTTCTCCTTTCACTACAAGGAAAGAAACTCTGTATGCCTTTAGGGTAGGATATTTTTGCTCTGAGAGGGGGGTAAGGAAGGAACATAAATATTAAAAGAAGCTTTTTCTGGGCAGTGAACTAGAATGCACTAAAATTTCATGACAATCGGATAACTGGTATGGGACGCATAAGGGACAAATATTAGAAGGCGCAGAGAAGATGATTTACGTGGGACGTTTATTGGCTTGAAAGGGGAGTAAATCGTCAAGAGATTGATAGAAAATTTTTCATGGAAATAGGACGAATAAGGAACCAAAATTATACGTCGCACGTTTTTTATATTTATCAACTATTTTTAATGTGTGTCATTGAGCTTTGTTTGGTTTCCTGAATGTATACTGTTGTTGTATTAATAGAGTTGAAAACAGTCCTGAGCATCTTAAGGGTCTCCAGAACTTCCCATCTTGTGAAAGGTAAGGTATATGATTAGATGGTCCTTAGTTTGACTCGACTCGACTCACATGTGCTTGTGGCAGACGGAGCAGACCCAGTCGGGGGACCTGGCGAGGTAATGCCTGCAGGCCCTGCACACGGGGAGGCGGCAGGCGCGGCACGGAGCCCCGCGGTTCACGAGGCGCCCCAGAGCCCCGCGGCAGCGCGCGCACGCACGGCCCTCGCCGCCCCACTCGCCCGGCCGCAGCGCCCCCCGCCGCCGCAGCTGCTGCAGCTCCGCCTTGAGACGCCTGCAACACGCAAACAACAATCTTATAAATATATCCAATATTCTACCAAGTACATTTCTTATTTATATATATTTATTATTATTATTGCAAACTTTTATCCGAAGATATTACAGTTTTTATGACAGGTTATATACATATTTATATAACACCATAAACAAAATATAAATAATGCATTAAACAAAACGACGCAAAAACATACCATTGAATCAATAAAATGCAAATAATAGTAAAAATCCAAAAAAAAATTAAACAATTTTAAATTATTCTAGAATACTACCCAAATGACAATTAAAAACAAATAGAAATTAATAGGGGGTAATATTTATTTTATAATGTAATATTAATATATTCTATAATAAAAAGAACGATTTACTGTAACCCGAACAAATTTACATCAACATTACAGCTTTCTCAATTTAAACTTTAAGCCGGCAATTCTTTCTTAATTAACACTACATATATATTTACATAAAAATGATACAAATATTTTCTTAAGGCTAACTATTCTCGATCTCAGGGTCTGGTAGAGCAAAATATTTCATGTAAAATCTACTAGGATCTGGCAGTATAGGAAATCAGCAAAAAGCTACAGGGGGTAATTACAGTGTCATCGTAATGGACTTTCCAGCAAAATAGTTACGCACAGGAGCGTAAAGATAAACAAAATGGTAGATATTTTTAAATAAATAAGTTTATACGACATGAACGCAAGGAAGAATAATGATAAATTATGAAAGATTTTGTTAAATGGGTAAGTTTTTATCCTAAATTTTAAGTAAATCTGCAATTTCAAACATCATTCGACAAATACCCACTGTAGGATTTGTTAAAGAGTTATAATAAATATAAATAATCCATTAAACAAAACGACGCAAAAACATACCATTGAATCAATGAAATACAAAAATAATAGTAAAAATCCAAAAAAATTCAATAATTTTAAATTATTATAGAATACTACCTAAATGACCGTTGAAAACAAATTTAAATGAATAGGGGGTATTATTTACTTTATAATGTAATATTAATATATTTTATAATAAAAAGAACGATTTACGTAACCCGAACAAATTTACATCAACATTACAGCTTTCTCAATTTAAACTTCAAGCCGGAAATTCTTTCTTAATTAACACTACATATATATTTACATAAAAATGATACAAATGTATTTCTTAAGGCTAACAAGTCTCGATCTCAGGGTCTCGTAGGGCAAAATATTTAATGTGAAATCTACTAGGACCTGGCAGTATAGGAAATCAGCAAAAAGCTACAGGGGTAATTACAGTGTCATCGTAATGGACTTTCCAGCAAAATAGTTACACACAGGAGCGTAAAGATAAACAAAATGGTAGATATTTTTAAATAAATAAGTTTATACGACACGAACGCAAGGAATCATAATGATAGACTATGAAAGATTTTCTTAAATGCTTAAGTTTTTATCCTAAATTTTAAGTAAATCTGCAATTTCAAACATCGACAAATGCCTACTGTAGGATTTGTTAAAGAGTTATAAATAAATATAAATAATCCATTAAACAAAACGACGCAAAAACATACCATTGAATCGATGAAATACAAAAATAATAGTAAAAATCCAAAAAAAATTCAATAATTTTAAATTATTATAGAATACTACCTAAATGACCATTTAAGACAAATTGAAATGAATAGGGGGTATTATTTATTTTATAATGTAATATTAATATATTTTATAATAAAAAAAGAATTATTTACTGTAACCCGAACAAATTTACATCAACATTACAGCTTTCTCAATTTAAACTTCAAGCCGGAAATTCTTTCTTAATTAACACTACATATATATTTATATAAAAATGATACAAATATATTTCTTAAGGCTCGTCTCGTAGAGCAAAATATTTCATATAAAATCTACTCCGACCTGGCAGTATAGGAAATCAGCAAAAAGCTACAGGAGTAATTACCGTGTCATCATAATAGATTTTCCAGAAAAATAGTTACGCACAGGAGCATAAATATAAACAAAACGGCAGATATTTTTAAATAAATAAGTTTATACGACACGAACGCAAGGAAGCATAATGAAAAACTATGAACGATTTTCTTAAATTCGTAAGCTTTTATCCTAAATTTTAAGTAAATCTGCAATTTCAAACATCATTCGACCAATGCGCACTATAGGAATTGTTAAAGGGTGATAAATATGAAATATTTTTAATCAATATAATTTAATAGAACTTTGTTAATAGCATAATATTTATGATAAGCTTTGTTATGTATTTTTAACTTTGGTGATTTTTCAATTTCGAAGTCTGCGAGTATTTTTTTGTTACTTCAAATAGTTAAGAACATAACACACAATATTTTTTAGTGTAACAGGTTTAGTGACAAATAATCGCTATTACAATATCAGAAGATTGTTGCAAAGTTGTTTAAAACATTTTTGAGATTGGAATTTATCTTTTAATTACGTAAGTTTGTGTGTCATTCGATTAATTAGACTGTACGAATTGTGTAACTTAATCAAAAATGCCGATGATTGCATTTCATGTAAACGGCGATTGTACCGGAGTGATTGGTGATGTCAAACTTTATTTTGCTGACATCCCTGTAATTACGAGTAACTTATAAATTGAAAATTTCATTTTTTACATACATTACTATCATCAAGAGTATGTATAAATGGCAAATAAATTGATAAGAGCAGGCATTGAAAAATAGCTTCTAAAAGCGTCCTTAGAACCATGCAGGCGAGCTTTACGTCTGTTAAATCACATCTAAATAGGTTATTGTCGAGTTAAATAGTGTAACTGTCTAATGCAAATAAGTACCTGGCCAATGCCAGGCACCCTGATAGTCTATATAATAAAAATGATGTATGTTTGTTTGTAGCTTCTCATTCAAATTTAAACACGTGGAAAAATTGCAACCAAACGTTGTACAAATATTCTTAAAAACCCGAGGGGAAACACAGGTGGGGTGAGAATCCTCGAGCACAAACGTGAAGGGAATTACAGTATAGAAATATAAGAGAAAATTAAACACTCAAGCCTGTGACGTCATCATACAGAAGACAGGCAATACACTGAAGTGCCCCATATTTAATTCTACACAATATGGCGTCTAGGTTCTTTTTATAAGTGTCCGTTCATATTTGTTCAATTAAATTTTGCAAAATATGAAAAGATGGGAGGATGGCGTTGGAAAACAATGTGAAAAGATTTTTTAAGTACGTAAGTTTGTATATTAACGTTTATTTGGAGTCGCCTTCAAATATTTCAGGGAACCACGGGAAGTAGACTTTTACCCAACTATTACCTGCAGTACGATTGTGATAAGAATATACAGGTAAGAGTTTTTAAATCATTCTAAATCGTTAATTGAAGAGACTTACAAAATAATTTGAGATTCATATGTTTTTTATAATATTGAATAATTAATAAATGCTAAAATTTTCAATAATTTTGACATTACATATAATTAATATTTTTTCTATTAAAACATTGGCCTATTTTGTTATTTTTTTTACAATTTTTAAACGTTTAATTATAATTAATACGTCAAGATTCAAATATTAAACCCTTCTTAATTCCTATTTACTATCAGGCTACATTGTTATTTCTTAGCTAATATTAATTACTATTCCCGGAGGTTGAGGAGCGTGTGTTTCCGTCGACTGTTTGGTGTGGTTGCCACACAGGAAGGTTAGTTCTGTTGGGGCAATAACAGCTAGCTGAAGGAGAAGCAGTAGAGAGCTAACACAATTGCTCCCGACAACGCTTTCAGCGAGGAACCTAATTGTGGCGCCTATGCGCAGACAAAGGCTCGCAAATCACATGCAAAACACTCGATCCCCGTCAATGCAGTCGGCTGGCGGATTTTTTTTTTCAAGCTTTGAACGTCATATCCGACGATCATTATTTTAATCACAGTTACGATAGCTCTAAGCTTCTCCTGCGAGAATGAAAGCGAGGTTTATTCTTTTAGATTATTCCGAGTTTCCTTGTTATATACGCAAATTGGAAGGAGTTTTTTGAGGATAATATTTATTTTGTCAATGAGATGCATTTTTACATTAGATGCACATAGCTCAAAAACACAGATAATTTTAAAAGATTTACGTACTTTCCATAAATATTGGAGCCTATGTCAAAATTCAGAAAGACACTTTTCTGCTCCTAATTTTCCCATAGACATTATCTCAGTCAACGTTTACATGACATTTCAATATTCCGATGTGTCTTTTTATCGTGTCACTATCCCGAATCGAATTTATCGAACTCTCGTTTTTCTACATACATAAAAAGCATATATGCAACTTTTTTTGGAGAGATTGGGAGAGGGGATAACAGGTTTCATGAGGTTGAAATAGAAACAGGCAACTCCCCTGTAATAGTATAGGAAAGTAATTGAAAAGGGGAAAGGGGGAGAATGTAGAACAAGGTGGCCAAGGGTTGACTAGGACCCCCGGGCTATAGATTAAGGATCCTATTCGGTGTATCACGTAGAGATGCAGGGAAAACCCTAGAAAACCTGCATCAGATAGGTCGGACTATTGGGTATTATTCTCACGCCCTTCCGAATGACAGGAGATGAGTTTTCAGCATTCAATTCTCTGTGTCCCCACCAGTTTTAGGAAGCACCTAGTCAACTGATCCAATGGCATCAACGCACATCACTTAGAATACGCCCAGTACTTACACCTCCTAAAATTGATGGAGGTGCCTTGAAATGCGTGAACCTTGAAAAATTCAGGGTCAGTACGAAGCATACCCAAATCTGAGGAGAAATCTTCCACAGGCACTCCTTCATCGTATCAGAACTGTTTTTTTAGGAACAGGCTACATGAGGGTGATCCTGAAACAGGCAACTCCTCTTCAATAGCATAGGAGGGAATTGATAAGGGAGGATTTGGAAGGTGGAGCAAGGTAGCCAAGGGTTGACTAGGGCCTCCAGGCCTTAAGTGTTCCTATACCATTTATAGATTGCCATGAATTTTATTGTGTTTAGCGTTGATCATCCCATAAAATGTATTCCCAGACACAAAAGGTTCTACGCCTCTCATCTGCCATACAATTTCATGTTTGTCCTTTAAGATGTATTTAACTATTTATCCGATTGCCATGATAATTCAGTGTACTGTAGTACTCTGCCCAGAGAAAGTTTTCTGTTGATATTTTGAGAACTTAAAAGGTGCCACGTCAAATTCTCAAAGACATTACTTGTCCCTTATGATTTCCTATACCATTAAAAGGTCCTACTCTAACTAAAGACGACTATTTAATAAAGAATCATACAAAGAATTCCACTGTGATGTGTGAACAAAGCTTATTAGACTTAATATAAAGCATTTCAGAGTTTAACCTTTTTCTATAATTTAATTTCTTACATAAAATAACAAAACTGTAATTAATTAAGGTGGCGACTGCTATTTTATTCAGTAAGTGCTGATACTCAGCAATTACCCTGGTTGAAAATCCTTATTTTCACCATTCAGACAGCCTGTCAAGACGCCGATCAGGCGGGGGATGAATGACCCGAAACGTGTGAAATACTAAGTGCCGGAGATTAGCAGACGTTACCTGCCCGGGGCGTTAAGCCCCTCGGGAATTTGGAAGGTTGTCCCTCCCTCCGCGGAATCAGATGGCCATGCGAAGGTAAGATGGAAATATGTTTGCAGCAGGGGGTCGTATGATATGACATCCACCCTCAGAGTGAGGGTATGAGGAGAGTTGGCATAAGAAGAGACAGAAAAAGTCAGTGGGAAAGGAATTTTGAAGGAGGAGGATGTCAGAGGAGACGACGTAGACAGAAAAGGAATCTGGAATGGAATTGTGAAGTGACAAGATGAAGAGGAGACAGGGGTAGAGAAAAGTAAGGAGACCAAGAGTTGGACCAAGAGAGGCGAAGTCAGTTGGGATCGCAGCCTTAGAGTGAATCAGCACAGATGCTTTGAGACCAACTGTCACTGGCCAAATAGCAATAGAGAGCAGGAGGAAGATAAGGCAGCAAGACGTATTTCAGGTGTCATTGCATAACTACATGACAACCAGAGACAGGGAAGGAAGTCGGGCTGACACCAGACCCGAATTCTTGGAGGGAAAACTCCAGGTACCGTTGCCGACGAAGGAAGCAGCCGCTTTCTAACACGGAAAATCAGATGTGCCAATGCCATCGCATCAAAATTGCACATTACTTTTTCTGCTGCATACTAATTCCCACATAAATAAATATATAATAAACAGGATTACTCTCTTGTTAACTTTATTTTCAAAGGATCCTAAATTTTGTATTTATCGTAATTTGTTTTAATGTAATGAATTGGCACTTATTTAAATTAAAAGCTCATTTCTCCTAGTTTCCATTAGAGCAACGTCATAAAATATTTGGTTCATAATCACTGTTTCACTTTGACGGAGATTTCGAGTGATGATCGAAACATCTACTCTCTTCTAAAGTTTTGTATTATTCGATTTCTTTTTTAGTAATTGTCTGTTATACACGTCGTTAATAATTGTGTTTATTTTAATTTTCATACAGACGTTAATTATTCTTATAAAAATCAACAAACCCAAAAATGTCGCAGATCGGAGCGAAATACCGCCGCGTCTCGTAATCAGATACGTGAAATTTGCTGTGCACTTATATTCAACTAAGTGCAACTTTAGAACATCTAAAAGCCCATGCAATAGCTTGACAACCTCCATTGATTTCTAGCTGTGTCAACATGAAGCACTCAGACTGCGCATTGGATTTTTTTTTCCCCTCACCATCTGAGGTGGCGTATCGTCAGAACGATTCATCGCGTCAATATGATTGATATTACAGAAATTGCACAGTCACGTAGGCGCCGTGCAATTAATTATGCATAGATGATTCGTCCTAAATCAACTAAAACACACGCTTTCTTATTCTTACAATACAAAGTACCTAACTTTGAAAATAATGAATTAAAATTTATATAGATTTAATTAACAACAGGAAAATTATCAGAGTATATTGAATAATTTATGATGCACTTGTGCGATTAGCATAAATGTGAATTTTGGTAAATTTGTGTTAACTCTCAGGTGAGGGTGGTGGTACTGCGATCGCGGTGCTTGATCCCAATGGAGTTTCATCCACATTTCATGATTGGAGACTTTATAAATCCGCTTTCCTCTTACGATATGAACGTCTTCTTCGTAACTTGTATAATTTTAGAATTTTCTGGTTACTTTGTAATAAATAACGTCACTTCGTGAGATGAAAATTCAATTGAACACTAACCCCAACAATGAAAGCTGAAGTAAATTGGAAAAAAAATCGGAGTGAAACACAGGGATCAAAAAGTTTAAAATAACACCTGAGGGGGATCAGGGGGTTTGCTTAGTATTTTTGGATCACATTTTAGTTGAAGCTGCTCTTAGATTTTCATACATTCCGACTTCTATTTGTCTGTAAAACTTTACAAGTACTTCAGAATTGTAAGTTTTAATATTATTTATTTTTACTCATGTTATTCAAATTTGAAATTTTAATAATTTTTGTATAATTTTTATTGAATTTTTGAATCATGTACCAAACATGGCAATGAAACGTCACTTTGAAATGGCCACAATTTTAGAGACGGAATCTTATTACTGTAAAAGAATAATTTCAGAAATTTTATTTAGAAGAAAGACAAGAATGGAAAAACGTCGACCGGACCCAGGACCTAGCTCAGTGGTAGAACACCCGCCCGGAAAAGCGGAACATCCTGGATTCCAGTCCTGGGTCCGGTCGGCTTTTTTCCATTCTTCCTTCTAAATTAGCTATTTGCTTTACCTGAGCTTCAATTGGTGCCTTCTACTACTTGATTTCACATTTTATTTATTAAAAATCGTTCCATTAATGTCAATATTAAACTTGTCACAGAAAATCTCAATAATTTGTTAATGCTTCTGCGTTTACCCTGCTTGCAGGTTTTTGCTTTATTCATCATTCTATCTTTAAATCCTGTTTGAGAAAGACGTTAATTACCGTCAAAAAGTCCAAATTTATGTCTAATCTTTTTTACATTTAATCTAAATTATGTACTTTTGTAGTTCTATGTTCATAGATATTTAAACACGTGAAAATATTACTGTGACAAACACGTACAAATCTGCTTGAAGTCCGAATAAAAGCACTGCGGAACTAAAAAATCCCTAGCATAATCGTGGGAGAAATAATAAGTACGTAATATGTGTTGAAACGTATTCGCGCGAAGGTTTGTGACGTCACCGATGAGTAATATTGAGGAACATAATACAATAAATTACTCCATATCGTAACTCGCCATTTATTCCCACCAAAAAAAATAATACAAAATAATTATATATTCAGGAAATATCGGGCATCTGTTTACTTGAAAATAAATACAATTATAGCTCTTTTCAAATGGGAGCCGTTCTGGATTTCATGGAATGAGAGCAGAGAGACAGACAGACAATCGTCGCCATAATAAAATGTGACAATGCCGCAGGGATTGGATGGAATGAGGAACATCTTCAGGGTGCAAAGACGCTGTAGCTTAATAATCATATGTTAGTTTTCAATTCCAATTAAATTATCATGATACTTCACTTTTAATTCAGTTTTCTTACTAACCAGATAAATTTCACAGCCGTTATTTCGATTAAAAAAAATATTTATCAATAATCAACAACTTTGTCATTACTCTCATAAAGGTCAGATAAGAAAATTATCCATTATAAATAATTATAGCCAACTTGATGAGATTGTAAAACTGTTAGACAATGCCGAGTATTGATGAATATTATTTAATAAAACTTGGGTTAAAATGTTTGTTGAATTTATTTTATTATTCATCTTAAATTAGTATAAAAGATAATTTTATTCGATGTCAATAATATTATAGTAACTTTTATTAGAGGTTCAATTGAAACTTATTTTAATGGAGTGGATTCTGAGGTACTGGATCACCTCAAAATATAGAAGCCATGTCTCAAATAATTAAGTAAGTTATTTTAACTAAGGGCACATCAATCCTTTGTCTTCATTCCGCCATTTAAAAGACTTTTCTAATTAAGGGAACGTAGAGACAAAGAGATCAAAAGCTACGCATTCTCGAATGGAGGTTCTTCAAGAACCAAGTAAATCCACATTTTCATTTTAAAAGTAGGTAGACTCTTTAGTTGGTTTACAGTTTGCTTAAGATATTAAGAATTTTGTACGTGTTATATTTTATTAATATACATTTGGATACAAAAAAAATAAAAATTGGCCATCAAACTGTTACGATCGAGATTATTTTCTGTTAAAAACTGTCATCGTTCATGCGTTTCGTGTCTACATGTTTTGCACTATCACAGTGTGGTTAATTATAAGAAAGCTCTCAGAATATTAATCGCAGAAACAACATACCCCACACCGGTACGTTTCAATATTTCATCTTCTGCACAGAATTTCTAGCTGATTGTCAAAATGAATACGAGACGTTAGATGTCAGAGTAAACAAAATAATCAGAGTATCGTTAACTCGAGAGGCATATCGGTGGTTTAGCGAGGAGCGCGATGCAAGGTCATTGGAAGACACCTGAGAGGCTGCTTTCTGCGAGAACTTCCGCGAGCGACCGAGTTCAATTACCAAACAAAGCTGCGTCGCCATGGCAACGGGTCGAGAGGCAGCGCCTCCCGCCCACGCAACCCAGCAAACGGATTACAACAATCTGCGTCTACTCTTAAATTTATCCTACCTTAGTCGTTTTAAAACTTCGTATTCAGCAGCAAATTAATCCTGCATATCTTTAACAGTGCGTTTATACGACAGAAACGCAGCCTTAAATGGTTCGTAATCAAGAATAGACGAAGCAACAATAATGAAAAAAAATAAAACTACATAAATTCAATCTTACTGAAACGGATCCTCACACGGCCAGTCTTAACGGTCAGTATTAGCAGAAACTGACAGTATTATTGAGGGTGAATGGTGGAATGACACCGTGAACCACGGATATCTAGAAATTTTGATGTCATAGGGGTGTTAAGCCCGCCCAGACCCCGTTTCCAAATTGGTGGGGCCAGGACAAATAATTTCTACCTGCTACCCCCGTTTGCCGTTGCTGAGGGGTTAATGAACCTATAGCGGTCCAGATGAATATTTCTCAGCTGCCAAATTTTATACAATTATTTTTCAGTCTTCTCACAAAGCGGATTCCACAAATAAAAATATTCAGCCAAGTTGTTCAGAAAGTGAACAATATCGGGCACAAGCTACGTCACGTGCTACACCTTCATTGTTGTCAATTTACTCTGCATTCACGGAAAAGGCACGTGTGGTTGAGCCGTAATTATTTGAATTCATTTTGCTGCAGTGCTTGGAGTTGAAAAGAAATTTAGGATAAGTGGCACAAGAGCCACATTACATGATCTAAAGAAAATAATAATATCCGATAGGCAAAGCGAATTTCACAATAAAACGAGACAATCCCCATGGCCAGAGTATTTTTGAAAAGGCGTTTAGTTATTAGCTGCAGTAATTTTATGTATAAGTTCTTGTAAGGAGTAGGAACTTATTCATATTTCATATTGAATAGATAAAATACTCGTAATAAAATGTTAATATATGCCTGCTTATTTCTTATTCCTGTCCTTATATTAAGTATTTCGCTGGGATTTATATCCAAACTAAGACATACGATAGGCGAAGTAACATTTTAGAACATCTGTCAACCTATTTATTACACTAATAAACTTTCATCCTATTAACGGATCTCTCCAAATAATTATATTACACAAATTTGGCTTGTTTCAATATGGACCAATTATTTTATTCTACTATTCTTTTTTCTGCACAGATGCACTTCAACCATTTCGAGAAATTTCTTGAATCCCTGCTTGTTACGAAATAATGCATTTGTCGCTGAAATTTACACAGTAAATAAATACGTATATTTTTCGCGAGTTCTAACGATTCTTTCACGCAACGTCAACGCATCGCTGTTCTTTTAGTGACAATTGCCATTATTATAATAATAGATACGACATTATAGACATTATATCTTTGTTTTCAGATTGTTTCAAATTTTGTCAGTTTACTTTATAAGAGCCATTTGAGTAAGACGCAAAGTCAAATTCAAAACGTCAGCATTTCTAAATTTGTTTTATAAGGTTTGTATCTATTTTTATTGGTTCCACAGACGTTAATATTTACATTATTGCCATTATTATAGCCAAACTTGTTGGTCTCTTTTAAATGGCCAAGTGTTACCGCTTGATCGACCGTGTAGGGGCACCTTTAAGAGACTAGACAATCTCTGTTTTTACAGCAATATGTGACAACGATGGATTTTGCTACATAGCGTAAAATTCATACGTGGATTCTGCTCGCCATGAGTTGATGATAATTCGTTATTGTAAAACAGTAATTGATCGTCCAGTATAAAGTAGCTTGCAAAACAAAACTTAGACATATCGTCAAACCTGATCAAAACAAGTGATGGAAATATGCCCAATCCCGTGCCAAAATTAATCACTGTTTTAGAAGTCGCTCCCGTAGGAAACTAGCCGTAGGTGAGGTCACACTAAGTGTTCCCGCCGTCGATCCAGTCGCCTGGTAAGCGCTTGTTTTTGGTTTGTGTCCTGTGATGAGCCGCGAGTTAGCAACCAAAACGGTTTAAACTTCCTCAAGAAAATTCAGTGAGCATTAATCATAATTTAGGTGATACCCTTTTAATTACAGTTATAAATCTTGCATAAATTTTCATCCAGTGGTAGATTCCGTTATTGCTGTAAGTTATAGTTAACTACTATTTTAAAACTTTTAAGACAACATAGAAAACGACGAATTAAATTTATTATTGAGAAATCTGTAGCCTGCATATCTAGTACCTTGCGTTCACTACTGTAGTACTTAATAATTACAAAGAAAATGCCAGCTAGTCCGGCTATCATGATCCTTCCCTCTCTCAAGAAAGACCGTTTTGGTTGGTAACTCGCGTCTCGTCACAAGACAAACACCAAACACTTACCGGGTGACTAGATCGTCAGCCGGAACACTTAATGTGACCTCACCTACGATTCATAAGATCTTTTCAAACAGTGTCTGCAAGAATCGTTCTCTTGGACTCTTTTCCCCTACTACTGTGATTAAATTTGGCCTGTGATTGGGAATCTTTCAATCACTTTCTGAGATCAGGTTGGACTACCAAGTGAAGCGTTACGGAATTATTTGAATCCAATTATATGGCCACCCATTTTAGACGTTGGTTTCGTCTTGACAACAGGCTCATGACATAAGCCAAAACTAAAACCTGATATAGAATTTAGGATTTCTCCAACCCCTTGTGTACCGTTGGCTGTCCTTCCCCAGCCACGTGTCACACACAAGGCCTCATTCCTATGTTTTAAAAGATTTAACAAACTGTTTTAATTAATTAAAGACCCAAAAGACGGCAATATAAACACGACGGGTTTCCACAGAAAATTGCTTCCACATATTCCGCACACTAAAAGCAAAGCAATTATTTCCCGCTCTGGCTGACGCAGTTTTTCAACAAAAGAAAAATTCTTAATTGAAACGCCTAATTTGCAAAACCGTTTTATACTGAAGGTGTCAGAAAATAATGAGAACATATTGATAAAGGGCAATGGAATTAAAATTAGTTAATGAATATTTTCCGTGCTTGATTAATCGATAAATGACTGAAAAGTTTTGCCATTTAAAAATAGACTACAGTAAGATAAATCAGAAAGACAACGCACCCTCTGCACAAAATTATGAACGTACACTAATTAAGTCAGGAATGTAGATTTTCATCACAGGTGCTACTGAATTTTAGTTTGTATCACTCTGAATATTGATAAATTTGTTATTTAATTCCATATGCATCATTTCAAGAATTAGCTTAGCATGGTATGAGTGTTCAATGTTCAGAATTTTGCACCATCCCAGTCAAATCGAAAATTCTTTATAAGAAAGTTTGGTGAAAACTGAGTACCTGTCATCAAAATGCCTCCAGTCAGCACAATATTCTTTTTGTCGAGTTATTAAGGCCTGTTTTGTTTGACCTATATAAACATGCCGTATAAATACTAACAAAAATCTAAATTAATTTATGGGAAAGTTTGGTGAAACTGAACACCTGTCATGAGAATGTCCGATGTCCGAACGTTATTCTTTTAGTCGAGTTATTAAGGCCCGTGTTGTTTGACCTATATAAATTGCATCACAGGAATTTAAAATACCATAAATTAAAAACAGAATGCAGATGTTTAGAGAGAAAATTTTTATTGGACAATAGAATCGCATGGGCTACAAGATTGGCCACCATCTAATTTTTCTGTCGTCATGGATGATGAGATATTAAGCTTTCTAAAGATTAATTGGTATCAGATGATACAAATTTCGTGATTTATAAAATTTTATAAGCCAACTGTTATGCCAGCCACATAGGTCAAACAAAGCGAACCTTAATAACTCCACTGACATCACACTCTCTGATCATAAGCACTTCATTATCTCCAAACATATTCTTCCGAAGGTTCACAAATTTAACTGTAATGGTACACCAATTCAGGACACATGTAAAATTAATCAAAACCACTATCGAAATTCAGAGCGATAGAAAAGTTTCAAGTTTAATTAAAATCAGATTACAATTTAAACTAAAAAGTACATTTACCAGACTTTTTTTCAGGCTGTGAACTTTCCGATCCTCCCTATTACATATTTTTACTTGTCTCGCTCCCTTCTCTTTCAGTGTCTGTGAGAGTAATTTTTAAAGTTTCACTTTAAAAGCAAAATGTGTTTCTTTTTTGTAATAGGATCAGTTCCGTAAGTTGCGCAGCACAGAGGGCGTGTGAGTGCTCACGTGTTATTAGTAATTTAAGTAATAGACTGCACAAAGTAATTCGGCGTCAGTAATGTGCTTTGAGTTCATCTCGCAGCGAACAACCTTTCAGCGATAGCTCGCAGCCTGGATACAAATCAATTTAGTTCGCTCGATGCGAACAAGAGCGAGATAAACGAATTTCTTCTCCCTTGATGGCAATCAATTCCTCCTCTCTTCCTTAGTAGATACCAATAAATACAGTAATAATCTACAACGTTCCGATTCAATTTACTTCTATGATAGGATCAGATGAGAAATTAGTCTCTCAGTAACGAATTTTGGTTATTTTTGAATAGATTATAGTCAATTAAACATAAAACCCGTTATTAATAAATTAAATATATCTGGAATAGATTATGTAAACGCGTGAACAAATGTAGGACGGATAATGACCAAGATACATTCGTTTTCGGGGAAATAGTTTTTATTTTTCCCTAAAAACGAAACAAGAGGTACAGAATTTTTATAAAGTTCAATTCGTTGAATATATAAAAATTACGGCATTATTCGTTTATGATCGCTTCAGGGAAAAACTTATAACTCGCAGTTGGTTTTGAACGGGTTCATACATTTCGGAGCCAATATTCCTCAGATTGACTCAGGGGCTCGCTTGACTCCGTCGGGAATGCCTCGCACTCTGTCTGGCTATTTTCAAAGTTCTCACCTGCCGAGGCACCTTCATCTGTTTTAGGAGGTGTATGTACTGGGGTCAAAGATCTTGGGAATACGGTAAGAGTTGTTCGGTGAACTCATTGGATCAATCGGCCAACCGCCTCCTAAAACTGGAGGAGACACGGGGAAGGGAATGCTGCGACCATACAGCAAACTCGTCTCCCATCATTCGGAAGGGCATAAGAATAGTACCCAATGTCCGACCTACCTGATGCAGGTTTTCTAGGGTTTTCCCTGCATTTCTTTAGGTTCCTTAAACTATAGACGGGGCCCTAGTCAACCCTTGGCTACCTTACTCTACCTTACAAATCCCCCCTTTTCAATACCCTTCCTATAATATTAAAGGGGAGTTACCTGTTTCAGGATCACCCTCATGTAGCCCAGAAAAAAATGTATATTGTTAACCGAAAAATTAAAATTAACAATTATTAAATATTAAAATAAAAATTATCTAGCGTGACAGATAAAACCAATTTACGTGAGCATCATATCGACTATCCAAATAAGTTTATTGTGTCTCAGGGATTTATCTCCCTGCCAATAATAGGTTATTGCGGCTCAAATCCTATTGCAACAATAGATGGATTGAGAATATTCGTCTCCTGCCCCTCTCTTATGCTGCCAACATTAGGCTTATAACAACACAGTATGTGGGCTGAATGGTATAAGAACGCCTAATAATAACTCGCAGTGGATTTTCACGCCGCTATTCCTGTGGCATTTCAATGAATTTATAAATATTTACACTAATATCTTCTGAAATCTGCAAGATATCGAAATGAATACACACGACTATTTAAGACAAAATTCCCGTTTCACTCCCTGAAATTGTTGTTGAAATCCGTTGAGCAGTTTCGGAGCCTATTTCAGACAAACATACAGACACTTGAATTTTACTCATATAGATACAAGGAATAGTGCGTTTCACAGATGATAACCATCTTGAAGATCATCTGCGCAACATTATTTCCCGTAAATAAAATATTTCAAAGAATCTACAATGTTAGCTGTTGGTTTTGATCCGCTTAAGAAATAGAATTAAATTTCTCTTAAACGACGCTTGTTATACACAGTTTTTCAGAGACCACTATATGTAAACCCCTCTATAAAAAACACAGTTTCAACAATGTATTACAAGTAATTTATTATAATATTAAAAGAACAAAATAACTCAGAATTTCATGCCGTAATTTTTCATTAGTATTTTATGTAATCATATAAGAAAGAGATTTAATTTTGTGTTGTCCGCTAGAACAAATATACTTAATTTGTAATAAATTGTAGGTAAAATATCCACGGGAAACGGTATGTGAAGTTTTGAGGCTAAAGGGCATAAACTACGGCTAGTAAAGCTCCCAAGACGTTTATTTGATACACACGGCCTTAACGTAACCACGGCTGCGGGAACAAGCTGTTAAGTTATTGGCTCTTCCGAAGAGAAAACTTCGGCCTACACTAGGAAAGTTCCCTAAGCAGTGCTGCTAGATTTATCTCGTTTCCCGCTTAAGTACCAAGTTCAATCACAGATTAGCAGAATGTACTTTACTTCTGACGAGAAACAACACTGTGTCGTTTATTTAACACTCCATAGGCGAATCAGTGTTTTAGTAGAAACACTAAAGTCTAATCCTCTTTCTTTAAAAAAAATTATACGAATCTAAAAGCATTAAAATATTACATACCAGTACTATAATATTTCATTAAAATGGTTGGCACGGAAAAGTAAATATTATAAACGCCCATTTTTCATTACATAATTTTATGGAGAATTACATATGAATTTTTTTTAAAAATATTTCATACGTAGACTTTACAACTATTTACACGTGTCAGACAACAGTGTTCCTATGTTCAGTAACTAAAAATAGTGATAACGTTCATTTACTTACGCCAGCCTACATTTGATAACCACTTTGCTACATTCTTGTAACGATAATTATCATCGAAATCTGTCAGACCGATTTGTTGTCGAAAGTAAGAGTCGAAATGGCAGTTTCACGGTATATAATGATAACATTGGATGACCACACAGAATATCTGGCAGATTTGAAATGTGAACGATGTTTACACGTTATCGTACGTACGAGATCTGTGTCAAATAAAAATACTATAGACCTATACTATTTTTATTTCATTTAAAGTACGGATTTTCGCTATAATTGACGTTTTTATATTTTAACTTTGGACACAACTATGACGTAAAGGTTTTTTCCCCATTTTTTCCTAAAATACACGTATCTAAAAGTTGAAAATTGAAATTGTACTCAGTATTTACGTGAGAAAACTGCATAAAGTATTATTTCAATAAAATTAGTGATTATCGCTAAAATTGACATTTTTTAAAGATTTAGCGTTTTTATTGTGATCGTTGTATTTTCTTTTTGAATTTAAATGTACGAAGATTCTAAATCTAAGGACAAGTCTTTTTTACTAAAAAAACGACTCCTATTGTTTGATTATTATAAATAAAAAACGAATTTTTAAGAATTATTCATTTTATATCAGTTTTAATCTTTAGCGGAATCCTGGTGTTTCTTTCCCCGCAAGGTCGGGCAACACTGCCGGTTAAATTTTTATACAAGTCGTAGTATTTTCTCTTTTAATTTTAATTTACAAGTATTCTAAATCCAAAGATAAATCAGAAACGAATTTTAAAGAATTTCATGTATTTATATCAGTTTGAATCTTTAGCGTAATCTTTTTTCCCCCGCTAGTTTTTTTTAAAAAAAGTAATATTTTTTCTTTAGATCAAAATTATGAAGATTCAAAATCCAAAGTCAAGTCGTCTTTTTCTTAAAAAAACACTTCTAATGTATAATTACTATAAATCATAAACGAATTTTTAAGAATTTTCACTTTTTTATATCAGTTTGAATCTTCAGCGGAATTCCGGTGTTTCTTCCCTGACAAAGGTCGGGCGACCCTCCCGGTAGATTGTTTATATGAAAAAGTAGTATTTTAATTTTTAATTAAAATTACGAAGATTCTTACTCCAAAGTCAAGTCGACTTTTACTTCAAAAACACTCCTGATATATGATTATTATAAATCAGAAATGAATTTTAAAGAATTTTATGTATTTATATCAGTTTGGATCTTTAGCGTAATCTTTTTTTCCCGCTAGTTCGACCGACTCTCCCGGTTATATTTTTATAAAAAACGTAGTATCTTTTATTTAGATAAATTTATGAAGATTCTAAATCCAAAGTCAAGTCGTCTTTTTCTTAAAAAACACTAATTTATGATTATTATAAATCATAAACCCTCCCGGTTAAATTTTTATAAAAAACGTAGTATTTTATTTTATGATAGTCCTCAATCCAAATAAAGTCGCCTTTTACTTAAGAAACACTCCTAATTTTCTAATTATTATAAATAATTTACGAAGATTCTTAATCCAAAGTCAAAGTCCCGTTTTCTTCTAAACTACACGCATGAAGTAAGGTTTTTCCCGTTTTCTTCTAAAATATACGTATCTGAAAGTTGAATGTAATTCAAGTCAATTTTTAGTTGCGAAAACTTCCTAAAGCATTATTATTTCAATGAAATTAGGGATTTTTTTCTAAAATTTACATTTTTATAAGATTTAGCGTTTTTCTTGTGATATCCAGTAAGAAGTAACAGTTCGCCCCTGAACTTTGGGCACCACTTTGAAGTAAAGGTTCCCTTACTATATCTTCTAAAATTCACGTACCTGAAAATCAAGTCATTATTTACCTCAGAAATCGACCTATAGTATTTTTATTTCATTAAAATTAAGTATTTTTGCTATAATTGACGTTTATTCCCCCGCAAAATCGAGCGACTTTTCCGGTTGAGTTTTTATGAAATAAAACGTGGAATTTTCATTTAAAATTTGAATTTATGAAGGGACTAAATTGAAAGTCAAGTCGGCATTTACTTAAAAAAACCTCCTAATATATCATTAATTTCAATCAAAAACGAATTTTTAAGAATGTCTCGTTTTTATATCAGTTTGCATTTTAGCGAGGATCTCTATGTTTCTTCCCCCGCAAGGTCGGGCGACCCTTCCGATTAAAAAAAGTGGTACTTAAATTTAAAATTTTAATTTTTAAAGGTACAAAATCCAAAGTAATGCCGACTTTTACTTAAAAAACACTATTAATGTATGATTATTATAAACCAAAAACGAATTTTTATGAAATTCACATTTTTACATGTTTGAATCGGAATCTTGGTGTTTCTTCCCCCGCAAGGTCGGGCGATCCTCCCAGTTAAATTTTTATAAAATAACGTAATATTTTTATTTTAAATTTATGAAGATTTTAAATCCAAAGTCGACATTTACTTCAAAAACACTCCTAATGTGCTACTATTTTATATCAAAAACGAATTTTTAGGAATTTCTCATTTTTATATCAGTTATAATCTTTAGCGGAATCTTGGTGTTCCTTCCCCCGAAAGGTCGGGCGACCTTCCCGGTTAAATTTTTATAAAAAAAACGGAGTATTTTGTTTTAAATCTAAGGTTTGATGTTTGAAATTTACCAAAGTATCCTGTCTGATGGACACTTGTGTAGATGTGCAAAATACAAAATATAAATACCGTATGTACTTTATTTCTCAGCAGGATTTTTTGATATTTCGGAAAATGCAATTTTTTTCTTCACTTTGTGCCAGGGATGCAACTAGTTTAAATATTTGTTGTTATTTTCGTAATCTACACATTTGATTTATCTTTGAAACGAATTTTCATGGTTTATTCTCTAATAACTGCCATAATATTGAAGCTCAAATTTTGCAGTTTTCAAACGTCGTCGTCTCCGACGAACCGCAGACTTCGAAGAAAAGGCCCGTATCCTGGACGAAAATGCATATTTTAAACTGAAATTTTGCTTATGTTCACCTAAGGCTTCATAGTACAAACTTTCTAAATTTCATCAAAATCGGAAATGATCAGGCGGGAACTTCTTGGTCACTTGACAGTGAGGGCCAGCCGATCATTTTTTTAGAAAATTCCAAAATTTTATATAACGATGTTCCTCAACTGAATTTTTTTTCTGGAATGTGATTTACAATATACCAATACTCAGTGTAGTTTATATATATGATAGCTACTGGATTAGTTGTAGCTCGTAGCTTCATAAAGGAAGAATTTAAGTACAAATTGATATGCGGAATGTTTTAAACGTGTAAATATCGTGAAATTCGACTGTTAAGTTTAAACATCAAGCTCAGTGGTTTCAGGTACAAGTAGCGTTGTTATAAGGAAACCCGTTACTGCCTTTCTAAGCTACCTCGCGAAAATTGTATGGCTGCAGAACAGCGCTGCAATTAGCAGAAATGTGAATACGCACACGTTCAGTATTTTGTATCGTAGTAACGCTCTATTGGCTTAACGGAACAGCAACTCCTTTGTAAAGTGAGTCCTCTGTCCTGGGCTTAGCGGACCGTGCATCAATACACTCCAGCCAGAAGTGGACTCTGTTCCTGTTATATCTCACTATTTCAGCCAGGGAAGGGGGGGAGGGGGGTAAGTCAAACGCTGAATATGGGAAACCACTTAACTGAAACGGGAAGAGTGACATCATGCGGCAACTGAACTTTTATGACCATTTAGGTGGCTGGCATTGTTTAAAATTTAAACTGATTAGACAGCTGCTGATTTTCCAGGCCTGGGTTTAACAGACTTAATAGAAAAGGGCGGATTTTTTGTGGTCTGCATGGTTTTCGGGAAGGGTTCTCATGCGAAAGCCAAATGATAAATTTATTTCAGGAGTTGACGGATGAAATAGATAATTGGGGTAAAATAGATGGGGTTATCATAGACTTCGCCAAATCCTTTGATGTAGTTCTTTATGACATCCTACTGTCTAAATAAAATAAAACATGTATAAAAACAAAAAGAGTGGCACTATGGGTACAAAAAAATTTTAAGCGACAGATCGCGAAAAGTCAAAATCGGAGAACAATTTTCGGATTCAGCCATTATAACGTCGAGAGTTCCTCCAGGCTCTGTAATCAGACAATTACTGTTTTTAATATTTATTAATGACTTACCAAATTATTTGAAGTCTGTTGTCAGACTTTTCTGTGACTGCATCGTCTACAGAAAGATAACGAAGGAGCAAGACGCGATAGTATTACAAGAAGATATAGATAAAGTCAATAGTTGGGCTCAGGAAAATAAAGTGAAAATTAATGGAAAGAAAAACAGCTCTATCTCGTTTCCAAAACGCATCTTGTTAAATGAGACACAATATAGAATAGGTGGGGAACTAATTCCAAGGGTAACGAGCTGCAAATATCTGGGGGATATATTTCAACAGACGGGTGAATTTCACGGCCCGAAAAGCGTGGAATTCCTTAAATTTCATAATGATGTACTTAAAAAAGGGGAGTTCAAAATCAAAGGAGGTGGCAAATTTACCCTTACACCAGTTTTGGAATCCCTATAGAAAAAATTAAATAGAATCATTAGAGAAAGCTGAGAAAAGTGCTGCTAATTTTGTGCTAGTATGACCCGGTCATAGGAATGAAAAAGTAGAACAACTAGGTTGGGAGATATTGTCACAAAGGAGGGAGAAAGCAAGGCTGCATTTGCTATTCAAAGCTTAAGCGGGGCAAAAACCATGGATTGGAATTAGCTTCAAAACCCAGTTATATAGGTAGATGGGATCATCAATTCAAAGTAAAATGTAGAAAACAGATATTGGTAAATTCTCATTCCTAAATAGGACCATCAACGACTGGAATAATTTACCTGTCAAGTGGTCAAGAGAAAAGTAAATTGATTGCTCATTTCTCAGAAAAAATTAATATTTTGTTGGTGCATTCCCTCATGTTCTTTCAGTTTGAACTAATTTTGTTTAATTTATATTGTGTCAGGCTGAAAAGTGACCGACGCTTTTGTTGTCGCCGTTTTTCGCGTTCGCAGGTATCTTCGATTTTCTAAATTATCCAGAACTGTGTTGTTGTATTCTTGTCAAATAAACTATATCGTGTTCAGTACATTTAAGCCTACAAATTAAACCTCTATTGACTTGCCTACTGATCATTTTTTGTCCCCTGTGTAACACGAAGTTGTCCATTCCAATAACGAAAATTCTATTTTAGCTTATTCCTTCAAGAAGAAACAGTTTACGAACCTCAATACTGTTCGTGCTTTTACACATAATGATGTAGTTACTTTATGTGTGTTATCAGTGGTGAGTGATATACTATTTACAAATTACATCCTTTTACTATGAAGCTTTTATAAGTAGAGTTACAATATCTCGGTATGGCTTGCAGATAAAAATATGAAACTCTAAATTTATAGGATTTTATAATATAAATTTCAACTTTGTGATTTAACTCAAATTTGGTATAAGAATTCCTTAAATATAGCAAGAAATGCTTGTTTTCCCCTGGTAGGAAATCAATATAATACTTTAATTATTTAGACGCGCATAACTAAGAAAACACTTTTTTGGTGACAACATAATATATTTTATAACTTTTTTTGATAATTGTTATTGCAGTATTGTGTAATACTTAGAAAAGCGTAATGAAATACAAAAAATAATAAAAATAAATATCGTCCATTTTTTTGGTTTTTATAAATACCTGCTTCCTCTATTCCCGTTTGTTTCCGGGTAGGAGATTACACGTGTACGAACTTTGGTTAAAATTGCTCTTTTGTATGTGGGACATAGAAATCCTTAATTTTATAATAGAGAAGATTGCCGCCCACGACTGTTACAATATTTTTTGTAATCCTGTTACTTTACGGAAACTGCAGTTAAATATTCTGGATAAAATTGAAGATGTGTGAGGACTTTTGGCCGATAATTAAAGACTTCTGAATTAAACAAGTTGTTACATTTTGTGTACTCCGTGAGAGAAGGTTCGTGTAACTAGAATACCGGCTCTGTTACGTATTCCTGTGAGTGCCCGAGGCACGGAAATGCCTCGCACGTATTCTTAGTATGGTGCAACAGTTCCTCCAGGCGCAGACCTTGGCGAGATGCTTCACTCGGAAAAGCGCTTACACTCACTTTACCCCAAATCATTTCAAAAGAAACACACAATTATTTTTTCCAATACCTTATTAACTTCAAGTATTTACATAGGAAACCAGAATTAATCATTTATCCCAGTGGCAGCTGGACGTGCTTAAATAATATTAACATCCTATTCTGGCTTGGGCGCGAAACTCCGACACCACAGGAATTCTGCGAAACATAACGCAATATGGCCACTCCTTTATTTTACCACGGTTGTTAGCAAAGGACAACTTTCATTGTTCTCTTTAAGCCGTTTGTACAGCTAATTATATCGA
Source organism: Eucriotettix oculatus (assembly GCA_034510155.1). NCBI lineage: Eukaryota > Metazoa > Arthropoda > Insecta > Orthoptera > Tetrigidae > Eucriotettix > Eucriotettix oculatus. Next base: position 14,004,960 of record CM067382.1, read on the forward strand.
ATATTGGCAAACTCAGAATAGTTTTTAACATCGTGGAAAAAAAGACACGTCTTTAAACTATACTACATTTGTAATACTCGTCGGCATTGCCGTAATGAACGTATCGTTGAAAGTTGGACCTGTTCAAAACCAACTGCGAGTTACAATGTATTGTAAGACATTCGTCAGGATGGAATATTAATGTTGAATGTGTAATATGTTTTAGATTTACATCATAGTGTTCTGACTTAAATATTTAGAATAAATAAAACGACGGTCAAAAAAGTCAGCATTAAATATCTATTTATTAAGAAAAGCGACGTTTCGTCTCCATTTTGTGACTTCTTCAGGCTTAAAATTTAGCAATACATCATGTTTCTCCTTGCTTCAGCCGTAACTGTAGCTGGAGATGGTCGGCGACAGCAAATTCTTCACATGTAAATTCAATAAGTCAAGGAGAAACATGATGTATTCCTATGATGTATTTAAGCCAGAAGATGTCTCAAAATGAAGATGAAACGTCGCTTTTGTTAGTATATAGTTATATATTAATGCTGTCTTTCTTGGCCGTCTTTTTATTTAATCTTTTAGATTTGTTATAGAGACTGCAACTTCAGTTTCAGTAAGTGATTTAAAAAAGCATTCGTGTTTGAAGTTATACATCTTCCTAACTGAAGCGATGTATCTCTGAAATGAAACTAGAAGTTTCGGTGTTTCTACCTATTTTTTTATTATTGACTCCAATTTATGTTCGATATGTCCCAAAAAGCAATGGACCTTATTTTTTACATCAACAATTATTTAGGGAACATATGAAACTTGTACACTTTAAAGAATTATTTCTTCCACAGGCCCTATTTTTCCTTTGATCGAGTCGTTTCCTTTTTTTTCTCAAAATGTGTGGGTACGACGTTAATCTTTTGCTCAGGTTACTCCTAAATTTTTAATTGTTCTTTTAAGTGGTATGTAATTTCAATATAACGTTATTACTGGACAGTTCCACGTGCAAATGTAATTTGAGCTGTTTTTGCCTCATTTACTTTAATTCTCCAACGCAGAAGCCATTATTATAGCCGATTTAAATGTAATGGTAGATTTCTGGAAGCTGCAAGGGTATCTTGTTGAGATGATAATATTGTTGTATCATCAGCATAAGTAGCAACAACTGTTTGAGTAATTTCTAGTAAATATGTAGTATAAATATGATACAAAGTTGGACCGATAAAGCTTCCCTGTGGAACTCCTTATAATATTGGGTACACGTTTAGATATATTTATGATATTTAATTATTTGTTATTCTATTGGTTCGGTGTGATCTTAGAAGAGAAAATATTCTCGAGATTTTTATCGATATAATTTATTAATCGGTAAACTCTTTCATCGCTGTCCATAAGAAAATATTTTTATTTCTTAATAAATTACTTCGGCTGTCTTAGAAAAACGAAGCTCGAGCCGGTAAACATTAAAGCTGTTACATTATTCACGTCTATAAGTTTATAGTCAAAGATAAATAAAAATATATCCTCAATACTTAAATGCTGTTCACATAGTAATAATTTTGAGCCAGATGCTGCACATAATGAAACAGATAGAAAACATAATTATTGCACTGTATAGCTTGTTACATTGGGCAAACAAAACGCACTCTAAAAATTCGTATTATTTATCATAAAATAAATATAATATTTTTTCTGTTGTATCGAAACCTTCAACAATAATTTCGACTGGCACAATACCATAATTGTGAATAAAATATGTATATTTCTCAAGAATGACAATTGAAATACGATATTATTTCGCAGACAAATTTTGAGATGAGTAACAATTACACAGTATCTGCTTTATAAATATAAATCTGTCAGCGTAGACAGAACTGTAAGTAAATATCACAAACTACAGTTAAATAATTACATTTTCTAAGAATTTGAAACACGTTATCGTATAATTAATTAAAATTTTCGGTTGTTTTTTTGATAACATTTCTGAAATAATTATTTAATATCAATGATATTCTTTGTCTAATAATTCGATTTTCGATTATTAAGTTGCAAAAATTATACAAAATAAAGTAATATAATTTTGAATTGCGTTTAGAAAGCTTGATTTAGCATCATACATGTTGTACCTCAATAAAAATTATTTTATATGATATTAAGTATTTTTGGAACATTAGCATCCAAATTATTAGAATTGTGATTTTTTATATAGATTAAAATATGTTTTTCAATAAAATAAAATATTTCCGTCGATGTTGCGGAACATAATATTCAACACCATTGACCAGATGAAATCCCAAATTAGGAACGAAACGTGGTGTTATTATATTGACCTAATTCTATTAATTACATTGCCAATTATTAAACCTTTTTTTACTGTTTGGATATTATGTTTATTTATTGTGCTACATGTTTCATCATAAGCGAAAACCCTCAGGTTAAAACTGATCTTACTCTGCAGATATATATAATTAATTTTCGGAGAGGAGAATTCAGCAACCGCAGTGCAAAACGTTAATATCGCAACTTTGCTTTATTCGTGCGTGCGCATCAACAAACACATGTCGCACCGAGCGTGCCAATCATTTCGCAAATTAGTCATTACAGGACACCTGCAGCCCCTATTATATTCGCTCTCCCGCGTGTACCAAATGGAATCAATGGCCAGTTACCGTACTTCATGTTATTTGTATCACAATTAATGTGACGTCAATGCATTTCCACTAGATTGACCAGACGCATACATCGCGGCCGCGAAGCATTATTTATGGTTTGGAGATGAACTCGCCGAAAGCTGTTTCGATTATATCTAGATTAGAAGCTCGTTTGCGACGAATTATTTACGAAGATTTCCCAGCACTTGCAATATTCAACTGAAAATGCGCCTTCTCAAAATTGCAAAGTGATAACAATCACACCTCTTAGGAAAATTAAAATAAAATGTAATTTGGGAGAATGTATTTTTCAAAGCCAAATCGCATAAAACGAAAATTTGGCAATTTTTTACTGCGGTGTATTTTAACATTAGTTAGAGCTTCGACAAGTTCAGTTAGGAATTAATGATAAATTTTGAATAAAAACCATACTGCCAAATTTATAAAACATATTTATGGATAAAGATAAGATATTGAATAAGAATTCATTTAAAAAGACCTTCAGTTGACTTCCATCAGTTCATGCGACGTGAAAAACCCATTTTCACCTATAAAAAGGAACGTTAATAGATTTTTTATTTAGGGTCCTAATTTACCCATCTCACTTTATTCAATTGTTTAATTTGTTAATCACTTTTTCATATAATTCAGCACTATTTGCCTGCAAAATCTATAATAAAATTGAGCGCATACAAATATAATTGGACCCATTTCGACTAAATTTCGTACAAGTGTTCTTTACGACCCGGAAATCAGATACTGTCGGGGTAATACATAGCTACCAATCCTCGAGATGGGGTAGAGGGACGTAAATATTTCAATTTGCAACAATGGTCAATACTTCCGTCAAACAAATATTTTTCGGGGCCAGTTTCTGTCACAGTGTTTTCTCTGACACTATTTATGAAAAATCTCAGCCCCTTTTGGAATGGGATGGTGTAATTCATAATGATGGTGGTGGTGGGGGGGTGATGACTCAGAAAAATAACAAGGAAACAATCGAGTTTGTTGTCAAAACCGGTAAAGTGAGTCGCTGAGGTACATTGACATTTAACATGCGATGTAAGTAACAGTTCATCCCCTAAGAGGGTATATATGGTATATAGGATGGAGATTTTTGATGAAATACTGTTCTCGTGATCCTTGAGTCGCAAAAACAAACACGGCTACCACACCCAGGGGAAGGGGTTGAAAACCAAATTTGTATTAAAAAAACGTCAGCAAGTAATTTTTTTGTGTGATATCCTTCGTGATGGTCAGTGTTACATACTTCCTCGGACAACGAGACCGACCTTTCTTCATACAATACTGACAATGGGACAATTTCTTAATTAAATGGCAACCGTTCCTAAATCAAGAAAAATGTGTTACTGTCAAGTCGGACGTTACGCGCAGATAATTTGAGTTAAATGTGCAACTAATGCAAAACATATTTGAAGACACTCGTGCAAATCTGGTGGCTAAATATTTTCCTATTGACAGCAATTATGTAAATCGCAAACAATGGATGCTATTTTAAATTGCAACCGATTGTAAATTCAAGAAGGGAGGTGGAAAATTCGGGACCATATGAGGCGAAATGGACAGAGGTCTTCAGCAGAGAATTAAATCACAAGCCACCGGCGAGAGCAGAGTGGATCTCTTGAGTCATCAAGAGATGTGAAAGATCATCGGCCAAATGCGTCATCCATGCAATGAGATCAACCCAGCGCAACCAACAAAAAGCGCCCCCAAATTTGTCAATCCGCAGCAGAAAGTACCGTCGACACCAGAGAAAACATCTTCTATCTGCGTAGACATATAATTTTTAAACATTCATATTGCCAGACCTATGGGAACTTTGTTTCTTTTAAGTCTCCCCACAGGTGACCTGAGTTTAATGAATTTCTGTAAAAAAATTAATGTTCTACTGTTTTTTCTTTGTAAACCATTTTTATTCAAGTGTTTTATTGTCTGCATATCAAATCTTAATTGTGTTGATTTAATTTTAAGGTCATTAATCAAGTATTTTATTTTTTCTTCGAGTCTTACATAAATTATCCCTTTGACCAATAAGTTAAACGCTGATAGCACAATTGTCGCTTATTAATCAACTCATCATAATAAGTCAAAGAAAGTAGAAATGCTTCAATTGAAGTTAGAGCGTATAGCTAATTTAGAGGAAAGACATGAGCTGATAAGCGACTATTAATAACTTTTAATAGTTTTTTGGTTTCAGAAACCGAGAAGGAATTTTTTTCTAATAGCTAATAGGAGACTCTTAGTAGCTTTTAATTGTAATATCCCATAATGAAGATATATAGAGCTTGCAACAGGATAGATTATACCCTCATGTACCCTGTCAATTGACATGATTATACACCTGTTAAGCATTAACTACTGCTTAAGTATAACAAACATTTTATTTAATGTTTTTTATATAAGTTGTATTAGTTGCCGTCGCACGTAGCAGACTTAATCACGCGGAGTCAAAGAGATTGTCGATTCCGGTATAATGTCACGCTGACGAATGTATTATTGTCGTCACCCAGCTAGTGGAAATTTGCCAGATATAACCGGGTTCTCGTTATAATCTAGGCCAACTGTATATTAGAATAGCATTTGAAAGCAATATCGATTAAACTGCGTAAGTACAGATACATCTATTTCAGACAGTTTGTGTATTGTCCTACCGTAGTTTCCAGACCAGTGTAGCCTGGACGGCGTCTCGACGTTTGCCTAGCATCGCGCTGTGGTGTCTGAGGAACTGCTGGGGTCTGAGGAAGATTGCGTGCTTCGAGAGTGGGACACGCAAGACAAAGGAGACCTACAGCTGCAGGGCGACAACCAAGGGAAAAATCATTCTTCCGGCACCAAACGCCTCGCAGAAATGCTCAATTGTTCCTCGCGATGGGGCTCCTCTTATTAAACTGCGCAGACCAGAACGGAAGCCCGATCTCGTTGCTCGCATTGTGGCACGATTAAATTCTATCCCAGTAATCCACAGCTCACAAAACACACCGTTTAGAAAGCGGCGGCGCGGCGGGGAAATTACGCACATCCGGGAAACAGGTATTCAATAACTTTAATCGGAAATAACCTCGAGAATTGAAGAAGATGAAAATTACAGATCTCCCTTACTGTTCGCGAAATATACTTTCACAATTCTCAATATCAAAACTGTATAAAATAATTTAATTGAGACAAGATGTCAATGAAATCACTGTGTATAGTTTATTAAAACACCGCCAAATACCTTTGAATTTTATTCAAACAGCCGTGACAAAATAAAGGAAATTTAACCATACAATTTTGAATTTAATATAACTCATGTTTTTTATTTTTTCCCAAAGGTTAGTTATCCGACGCAATGTAAAAAACTAAAAGTGAAGAATTTTTTGGGGGTAACAGGCCACATGAGGGTGATCCTGAAACAACGCCCCTTTAATAGCATAGAAAGGGAGCAGAAAAGGGGGATACGGAAGGTAGAACAAGGTAGCCAAGGGTTGACTAGGGCCCCAGGGTTCCTACCCGGCGTTTCACCTAAAGAGATGCAGGGAAAACCCTAGAAAACCTCCATCAGGTAGGTCGGGCCTTGGGTACTATTCTGACGCCCTTCCGAATGACGAGAGACGAGTTTGCTGTGGGGTCGCAGCATTCCCTTCTCCGTGTCTCCAAAAGTTTTAGGAAGGCCCTTGGCTGACTGGTCCAATGGGGTCAGCGGACAACTCTTCGACCCCAGTACCTCCCAAAATTGGTGAAGGTGTCTCGGCATGTGAGAACTTGAATAAAATCCAAAGAGTACGAGGCATTCCCGATATAGTCAGGTGAGCCCCGCAGTCACTCTGGAGTGAAATGCCTACGAGAGGAAATTTTCACAGTCAATTTCTCATAATAAAAGTGAATAATTTATTTTTTGAGTTAACAGTCTACATGAGGGTAATCCTCAAACAGGCAACTCCCCTTTAATAGCATAGGAAGTGAAGATATTATCTTACTCAGCTGTACGAAAGTTTTATATAAATATTTCAATAATTTTTTACAATTCCCCAATAATCCGAGATATATATATATATAATAACCTGAAATTTCTATTACAAAAATTAACTTTGATATATATTTGATATTTGGGTCATGATATTTGATAGAAAAATAGTAGTATGCTCGGCGCTGCTCGGTAATTAAATTAAATTACCCCGCTGCAGCATTTCATTCGACAGTAATCCCTTTGTCAACACGCGATTAGGCAATCAGATAGAGCGTCACATTTTTTAATCCTATAATTTCACGCCCCCTATCATAAAAGTCGGACAGACGAACGCTGAAAATAGAATGTTTCATTTCGGATAGATGGAATACCACCGAACGATCGCAATGTGTAAATCGAAGCTTAAAAAATGCATCCTTCACGTTTGTTCAATGACGAGTTAATCGATCAGTAATACACTCGGTATCTACGCAATTGCAAAAAAAAGAATATTTAACAATTAAACAATACAAAATCGGAATGTCAAAGCAATGCCAAGCTACGACGTAATAAACTTGCACATATATTTATGCGGAAATCAAATGTCACAGATTATTTAAACTGTCAAGCAGAAAATTTGAAATTATAATCTTTTATATTGCCATAGGTATTTTTGCAATTCTGTATGTAAAACCATTATCATCAATAAAACATACTATTGTGGACGTAACTCGTTGTTGTGAAGAATTTCTTTGTAACTTCGATGATTATATTCACAACAGAATGTTTTATATTGACGATAATGGCTTTAAATATACCAACATGATTTTAATTTTTTTTAAATAAGTGCAGTAGCCGAGAACTTAAAATTGTCAGCCATAGCTAAGATTATTAAAAACGAGCCACTTCAACCATGACCTCTGCGACGGCATGGTTGTCTCTTATGATTTCTTATACCATTTAACAGATTACCATGAAATTTTAGTAAGAAGGTTTCTGTCGATCTTTTGAAGATTTAGGTTCCTTCCTTCCCCCTTTGAAACAAAAAAGGTGCAACCCTTAACACACACACATCGCAAATGGTTAGATTATTACCTGACGTAGCCTGTCAAGCGAGATAATTAAATTGCTTTTTAGCATTAAATAATGCAAAAGTTTAACAATCAATTTATTTCATGTACTATCACCTTTATAAATTATTAATAATTGCAAAATGCTTTATAAGTCGCAATAAAAATGTTCAGAATTGCAACTCTGGCGCCCGGGACGGATCTTCCTGTAACTAAAAGTCTAATAGCTTAACCGCAAATCACGAAAAGCAATTAGAAGTATCATTACTTAAATAAAATATTATAGGCCGATAGTTTCTTGCAAATATAATTGACTGTGCATTTTTCTACATGTAACACTGTAGTTATTTAAAGTACTTGTAGTACATTAAGAAACTGAGTGATGGCAGTGGTTATGGTTATAAGGGCATAAAGGAGTAGCACGGCATGAAAAGATATATATTCAGGCAAATGTAAACTAATTCCCGGTCATTACCGGGCACCCAGTAAAATTCTGGTTGGTCAAATTCAAGTCACTGGGGTCTGTATTTGTTTCCATGCAGGTTGAAACTAGCCCCGACCAGTAAATTGAAGCTTTCCTTCCTTCCTTCCTTGGATTACGATTTTAAAAACGACAGCAACGACTGGAGCTTCTTTCACGCTAATGGCGTGGCATAATTAGGCAGATACACAGGCTCAACAGTCATCCGCTTTTGCTGTCCTCCCAAGAGGAAAAGCAGAACTGACAGAGGCGAAAACTTGAAGAAAAAAAAGGGAGAGGGTATAATATATATTGCACAAAAATATTTCTTTTATGCCACGATTCCAACTAAGCATAACTCATTTTTGTACTCTATATTATTATGAGAGTACCAGGAAATTTATTTAGATATAAAAAATTACCAATAACAGTTTTTAAATGTTTCTAATGAAGAGCAAGAGATGGTAATTTCCTCCACCAAACAAGTTGTTCTCCAGAGTTGTCTCACTTAGTTTACTAATTTATACTGAACTCTTTATCCTTCTGCATTAAATTGACTACATATCATCCGTATATGTTTTACTTACTTATCTCCTCTCCATCATTTTTCAGGACGTAAACTGGTCGAGTATATACTTCAGACTTCACAATGAACCCCCTGTTCAAAACGTTAGCAGTAACAAGCTCATATACAGAAAAACAAGTGTAAGTGACAACACGAGAAAATAAGACTCAGAGTGTGTGTAGACTAGATAGAACGATATTAAAGGGAAGGTGATGGATTACTAAACAACAGTTTGATGTGTAACGAAACATAGGTTCACTATTTTGAACCAGAGTCCAAAAGACAAAGCATGAAACGGAAGCACACCCGTTCATCTTTCCAAAAGAAACTAGGAACGCAAGATAGACTGGAAGAGTCTTGTTTACCATCTTTTTGGATGTCCGAGATGTCATATTTTGTGGTTATGAACAATCAGACATGCTGATGAAATGCTAGACAACGCCGCGGATGTCAAGAGAAGAGAGAACAATATGGTGAACTTTGATCAAGGGAAGGTATAGATTAATAGGCCTTGTTTTAGACAAAGGGTCTTGTAAAATTAGAGGGCAAAGTATGGGGTTAGGAACAGAAGACAGAGGCCAAGGATTGAATACGCTGAGCAGATTAGAGTAGTTATGTAGAACTGAAAAGACTTGCTCTGAATAGATTAGAAGGTTGCATCAGACCAGAGGAAGGACTAAATACTACAACAGCAGCAACAACAATGATGAGAGTAATGTATGTCAACACCGGGTTCTGTCTGTTATAACAGGTAAATAAATCTAACTAGATGCTGGAACTCTTTACAGGAAGGGAGACTAATTTTGTGGATTGCGCTGAAGAGCACAGATGCTACGCGCAGCATCACAAGTGGGCAATTTGTTAGAAAAAGTGTTTCGTAAAACAGTGGCGACGCAAAGGGGACGAAGTTGATGGCGAGTAAATCCAGAGATACTCTAATGTTATATAATTAAATCATTGTAAGAAAATCTATTGTCATATTAGTATTGATTAATGTACCAAAATTTAAATTTGTTAATACATAAAGTTTGAATAAATCGATTGGTGTGGAGCTTGACGACTTCACTGCGGCTAGTTCCAAAATGTCTTTGTCGAATTCCGGCTCGAATTACCACTTTCGTCCAAGTCTCATTTTCAGTCTTCAAGCGCAATAAGAGAAAGCGTAATTGGAAAGAGAATTCTGTCAGAGGTTGCTGAGGAACGTTATCGCGTGGCCAGAAAAGAAACTTATTCCTCCTAGGGTCAAGACTTTCAACACGCCATTTTCTCTCTATTGATTTTCAGCTTCTTTATCGAAGAACGTGAATGCGAAAAGCACAGTTAAAATCGATCTTCCACCAGAATATTCTGTAATAGCAAATCAACTAACGTCAATTTTGAAAATAATAAAATAAAATAAATTTACCGCCAAATTGTAGACAAAGTAGTTATTACGGATATATCTGAAAATTAAGTTGGTCACCCTGAGGTTATCACTCACTCTGCTACAATCGCACACTCAATCCCAGTCTTGAAGGTGCATGTTACTCGTTCCGTACACAAAATTACATATTTAACTCATGTCAATGTACGTACTCAAAATAAAGTACCCCTATAACCTCAAATTTTTATTTTTAACAATTTGGCCATTTTATTCACAAGTGCTAAGTTTGTTGTAATAATATTGGCTTGTCACAAAAAGTCTTTATTACCTTTAAAAATATTAATTATGTCAAAAGTTGTTAATTTTTTGAAATCATCACTTCAAAATATTTCAGACTTGTAAATTTGCAAACTTACAAAATGAAATATAAACACAGCTGTTTAATCGATAATTCTCACATATTCGAAAGACAATAGATTTATTAAATTATAAGAATTAAATTGTTACGTATGGCTTTTATTACAATAAAAAAATATATGAATCACACCATTACAATCAATAAAAATGTTAAATAGTTCACTTGACAAAGATGGAAGAGATTTTTACCATCGAAACGTTGTGGCAAAATACAAACCCAGGTAGAAGCCCAAGAACTATTTACTCAGAAAATTCACCGGGAAAACCTACGACATTCTAATAAAAATGTTTAAAGATATTTTAAATCAAACTCTGTTATGTTTCGTACGCAGTGTGAAGGTCATATTTATTCAGTGCATATGTCAGCTAAATAATTTTCTTTATTTTATCCCCATCAATTATATAACTACAACGTTTCAGCTATTAATGACTTGGTTTCAGTTGATCGTGACGTCTGCTGATGAACACACATAATTTGGAAGGGTAAGTTCCTTTTTAAAATCCTGATGTTTCCCCTGCAATCTCAGGGCCGACGCGCATACATTAACAGAGACAAGTTTTCGTGATGACAGGTTAATAAACACAAACCGGTTGAACAAAACCATTTTCAAGCTTTCCGAGAGTTCTCCCACTATGTCAGCGAAGGAAATATGCTGGAAATGTTAGCCACATCATGATATTTTTTTAATGTTGGCTGATACACAAAGAAGTCACTAAAATTCTCTTATGTGATTGTATGCAGGGCGTTCGGTTTACCTGAAGACATTGAAATATTTCGAGAGCCACACATCAAAAAAAGGGGTGAGGAAGCGAATTTTCAATGGGAAACCAATTTTTTTATGCTATTGGGAATTGTAGCCGATTGGTTGTTTGAATTAAGTATGAGGACATTAAAGCTCCCACCAAGCTTAAGTGGGGACGGATTTTAAGACGGAGAGGATTGGCTTCCACCAACGTGGGGCATATAATTATTATGATAACACATAAATTAATAATCCTCAATTATCTTTACAAGCTAAATCAGATTACACTAGAGTCGAATTTAAAACTGTACTCGAATAAGTACTTTTGCAACGCCTGGAACAAACTACAGGTATATCCCTTATAATAATAAAGAAAGGACATTTTGTTTTGTGTTTTACATTCTTTAAAAAATATCAGCAAAATCCTAATATAACGAACCCTGGTATTACTAGCAAAATCACCAGTCCAGCTAATCATAATAGTGTTAGACTCTATTGCGAATTTTCAAGTACGTAAAAAAATAATAACAATAGGAATTTTTTTATAGCAGACTTTAGCACGGTACTGGCAGGACTACAAAGTGAGACATTCAGACTTGAACGATCACAAAGTTGGAATGATCGTTGACTGAATAACAAGCAATACTGATACAACGAAGCGTAGAAAACCAATAATAAAAGGAAAATAGAAGGACACATTCTCATACATTTAACGGATAGAGGAAAAATAGAAACTAATAAATGAAACATAAAATAATAACAGTCTATACGGTTCAAAATATATAAAGAAGTAAAAGAGTAATTAATAATATTATAAAAACTTATCAGACGAAAAATGTTGCATCGCTTCTGTTACATGTCCGTTGTTGACGATTTTTTCATAGAAATTGTGAAAGTAAATCCGGACCCCAGTTCAAGTTGAGTAGCAGAAAATATGAATCTCTTTATGAAGAGTTAGCAATTAGGCTCTGAACATTTTTAATGTTTCAGCGGAGGGGAACAGCAGTTACCTCCAGGTAATAAAATGAAATTAATGAAGTAGTAATAAAACTCTGAGACGAAGAACATTTTCATCCCGGGGTTTGTCCGGAACAAAGAATAGCTTCCAGTCAAGGACACTCATCGCCGTTTCGAATTGTTTTACACGGTGAATATCCCGTTTCCACTCGACTTCCAACACACACAGAATAGCCCTGCTTCACTCATGAATGCGAAACTCAAACCTTGCCTAATGAAATGGGATATTCAACAACAATAACAACAACAATGAAAATCATTTAACTAGAAACTCCTCCTTTAGTAGAATATTATTTCTCTAACTAATTACGGAATGAATTTTCAGTTATTATTGCCATTAAACAATCTCAATATTTTTCAGATTAATGGTTAGAGTTTGGTGCTTACTGATACGTACAATCCTCTCTAATTGGCAAGCTGTAATGTGAATGATCGGATGAATCTCTGGAATGGACAGAGAGCAGGATTATATAGCTCAATTTGGGGAACATTTCGCAGTGATCATTCGTCCATAATTTTCAAAGGAAATATATTACTGAAAGATAAATGAGTTTCATTTCTAAAAATGTCTGTTTTAAAACAACTAAAATAAAGCAATAGATATCTATTTCATAATAAATGTAGAGAAATAATTACGGGGAAGGTTACATAACCTTTGACATTCTAGTGGAATACCTTTCGGTTTGTTATCCGGCCACTGTTCGAAATTATACTTTCCTTCATAATCTCTCTTTCTCCTCAGCAGATATTGGAAATCAACTTTTGCCCCTGTCTCACCTGGTAAGTAGTTAAATACTTCACATCGTGTCCAAGATGAAGAAAAGAAAAGAATACCGTTGGCCTTTTTCTCTCCATTTTACCTCACATGGTCTAGACAATAATTGTACTCTAACTCCTGCCCCTAGCTCTAACAATTAATCCCTTCATCCCTGAAGACAGTCTTTACTATTAAAACATCTAAACTAGCTCACGCTCGACTCATCTGTAGTCACTTATTATTCATGTTCCCATCTCTCTTCTCCAGGCCGGATGCAAGGGACTATAAAAAAGTCTATACCTATCACAACATGTCCCAGATGACGAAAGAAAGAAATGCCGCGAGCATTTCTATCACACGTTCCTCCACCAGAAAATCGTAGAATGCTCTACCTCACGTGGTCTAGACAATAAGGGTTGTTGGATGCCCAGTCGGATTGGATCATATTTTGTTATCATTGAAGCATGAGGAGAATTGTGTTGGGTGGACACTGTTTTAAGGCCAACTTGGAAGTTTTGTCAGCGAATTTATATAAGACGTACTCGATCCTATTTAGCTGTAGAGACGCTATTCGAGTATTCCATTCTATATAATTTGGGGAACTGTAAAGTAAAAGGATGAAGCTAACCTGCGTCATACGAAATTGAGCGATTTAAGATTAGAAAAGAAATATAATACTTCAAGCCTTTTGAAAAGTAAATTACAATTGGGCCGTCGAGTCGGAGATATTATAAAACTGGAGATTAAGAGCTTTTACGGACTCTATAAAAGACCGAAATTAGTAGGTTTCATTCTGTAAGGAGTGTTCGGACTCGTGTCCCCAATTTTTAAACTATTCCTTTACTCATCTGCCATGACTCCTCTATTTATCACACACATAAACTCTTCTCCAACCCATAGAAAACTGAGTAACCCGAATATACTGTATTTCTAAAATATTTTTGACATTAATTGATTCAGTTAATAAATTAAACAATCAACATATCAGAAACAGTTTGATAAAATAAAAATAACACAACGTTCAATTCCTATTTGTTTTGGGACCTCCTCAGGTCTAATAAATTTAGTTTTGGATGAATGATGCAAATATTTAAGTTCCACAATTTAAATTTCAAGGGACTCCATATATCTCATTGCTCTCCAGTATAACCCTAAATAATGGAATAATTTGCACATTTTCGAAAGTTTATATTATTTCCAAATGTGAACATTGAAACTATTTTAACAACAAGGAACACGATGGATAAAAATATATTTTGATTAGTACATCCATACGTAGAGGTTACAGGCAGATCTAGTATTAAAAACTTTTCTGTATATTTCAAAACCATAGTCCGTAGATGAACATTCTCAGTTATTACATATACGGAGTCAAATATAAATCACGGATCAATATATTTTTCTGATCCAACTTCCGTTGGAAAACTACAAGAAAGTTGTAGCAAGACAACGGTGCCACATTTTGCTAATCAGATAAATGCTCAAGAATCCTGTTTTATTCCTAGTTTAAAATAAATTCAGAATATTTTAACACGGGCAGACTTTAGCAAGCAGTAGTTGATCTGCATATGTCAATCAAATAAACTGACAACCACAAAAGGAGCAATGTTTGTTTCTGTCAATATAAGTTGATTAAGATCTCCGTCGTATGATGGAAGCGAGTAAGCGACAGACCAGTAAAGGTATGTCACGATGATAAACTGGTTCGATCACAATCGATTAAAACACAATTACATAAATGATTGGCAACACAATTGACACATGTACCTATCAATTTCAATCAACCGTTTCTGATATGGGCCATGAATCAGAGTCAGTGATCAGATATCGCCAAAGTGAAGGGTTTAGAAAGCGCTCAGCTGAGAATCCGTTCTAAATGTTCCGCTGTTGTAGAAGTCTCCGTGTGAAATATGATATATAATGTAACGTGGCGATGCTTCACTCCAGAAATGTGGAGGTTGGTGAATTGTGAGAAGGGAGAATATTGTTTTTTTAAGGTCCATCATAGGACCCTCCAAATAAAGTGGTACTGGACATTTCTAGATAGAGAAGACTAGAAGAAAGTTCTAAAGTGGTTACTAAATATGATGTGAGAATAGACTGCTGTGCAATAAAGCAGAGCCACGTGAAGAGTGAATGAATTAATCAAGCTAGGAAAGATATCCAGAAGCATGACACGTGCTGTCGTTAATCGCCGTGGAGTGTTCGAGGGACGACGCGAGAAAGTACGAAAAATACCGTTTCGTAGCGTAAAATAAAATCATTATAAGAGCTCTGTAAATCAGTTATGTTTGATTGAATTAAGATTGATCAGTAGTAATTCTTACAAGCTTCGAACATACTTTGTACCAATTGTCGATCGGAAACTCAATTTTAATTCAACTGTATTTCCCAATTTAAAAATAATTCTCAGTTTAGGTTTAGTAAAACTTTCGTTAAATTATACTCTCATCAATCAACCCTATGTTTACTACAGTTGAAACGGCTGTTTTCCCGGACGGAGTTTTCCGTTTTCAAATAACTTATCTGTATAATATACGTATGTACTGAAAAGAAGGAATCTGTCATTCTAGGTTTGATCTGTGACTCTGGAACACACAATTTAACTTGTCAAGAATGAAAATGTATTAACTAGCTTTTTATTTATTAGTGAGTGACAGCATCATACTTCATTCCATATCTCATGGAGTTTCCAATTTCTTTTTGCGTTTACCAGAAAGGGGCAACCAGAAGGGACTACAGAAACCAGGGTATACAATACTCCTGGAAACAACTCTTCTAAAAACTTGCACTGTTCTTCTCTACTCATACTTCTAGAAATACAAGTTCTCTACACAACTAAATACATTTGTCATATATTTTCTACTTCATGTATGTTTCCCGGTGAATGTTGACGAATGTAGAGACGTGGGATTTGGGCCAGTTGTATCCCAAAAACTTTACACACTTTTATTTTGTATGTTCCTCAGATTACTAAGCAACTCTAATTAACTTCTAATTCATTCTACGTATCTACAAAAAATAATTCCATCTTGAGGAACTCTCTCCACCAACACCATTATAATGATATCACATAATGATCTACCAGAGTTTCATCCAAACGCGTTTCATCCAAAAGCAAGTAACATAAAAATGTTTGTAATTAGGAAGGGTTGGCTGATTATCAAATCAAAATTAAAGGTGAAAGTTTGGGTCCTGTTTTACAGGTATAGATGAAGGAAAATATTTATAAGAGAATTAATTAAGGAAATTTTAACTAGTTGATGATACAATACTATATCTCTATTTTTTTCAAGTGAAAACGTGCAGAAGATAGACACGAGAGGTTGAGAAACTCGTCAGCGTAACAGCATTTGTCAGCGTCGTTTCTCTGCATTGGTGGAACAGTCACGTCGTTTCTCCCAGCTCCTATGGATCACAGCTGGAAGACCCATGAGGGAACGAAGTAGAATTTTCCTCTCCGACCTTCTCGAAGAAAAAAAAACAGAATGGTCTCCGCACAGCTTCACCATTGTGAAAAAGTAATGATTTGATCGTTTTTTGGTCGATCTCCCTAGACCACGAAATATTATAGGTCTATTGTGGTCTCCATACAATTGAAATTTTCCAAGGCCTAACGTTCCAACGGATTTCCAAGACGGGTAAAATCTGGTACACATCCCGTTCGTGCTTAAAACAAATCTGACGGTAATGTAATTGTAACATGACTGCACCGCTCACACGCACCCAAACTTTTCAAGTACTCAAATTTAAATACAATTACATGAAATACTTATATTAAAAATAATAATATCGCGCTACATATTATTTTTGTAATTAAAGGTTGAAATAAATTCTTCTCGGTCTAATTTGCAATTTTCTTAAGACAGAGAAGTTCTGAGACGAAACCTTGCTTCAGGCGTTGAGGACAATGAGAAGCTTCTGACATTTCAGCCATCGATTTCCTATCTTACAGTTACCCTTTCTGTTACGTTCCAACGAGGTTCCTACTACCCGATGGTTTCCGACTCGTTTAAAAATATAAATTTATTGTTGAGAGAACTTTTTCAGGCTTGGAAATGGCCAAGGCCAACTTCTCCACATGACTTGCAGCGGCGCCCCTGACAATGAAGATCTTTATCTTCGGCGCTGTCAGCACAATGAGGAAAGTTAAGTGGCCGTCGCTTGGTGCGTTAGCTCCTCTTATTGGGTACGTAATATTTGCGAGGCCAGTTTCACTCCATCATACGTGGATGGCTATCGTGGGTCATCAGCCTACCAGGGAGAACATGATCCCACCAAACCATACTGGAAAAACCGAACGCGACTACAACAAAACTGGTCTGTCCTTAACTTCGAAAACAAGGGTCTCGTTCTCTTGTCAATACCTCTTTACGTCAACCGTCGTTTCAGCAACTAACTGACTGAACGCATCCCATTGATCCTTCAGCTATGAAGATTGTCCATCAAAGTTCTGTGGTTTACCAACCAAAACACTGTCCCTTTCTGATTTAATGCAATGTTTCTAGCTCTTCATATTAAAATCTTCAGCAACATTTAAAAAGCTTCACATTTTCGTTTCATTTCTCATCCTTGTAATCAATAAATAAAAGTATAATCCAGACGTATAATTTATAACGATATGATATTCTGACTGCCTTTTCATTGAAGCCGACCTTATTTGCGACACAGTTTTGTACGAAAATCTGGATTTGCGTAACGCGGATCCAAAATTGTGTTGAATCAGAATGCAGATTGTAATATTCCCCCTTAACTCGTACCACAAAGTCTAAAACAATAATAATCGCTCCACTTCGTTTGATATCTAAAGCTGGAATGCAAGAATTGAAAGCAATTGGGCGTGTTGCTCGTTCAAGAATACAATGGCATGACGATGTTTCTATGAACACTGGATGGAGCCGTTGGACAGTTAATGACGCAAGACGTTTAACCAAACACTGTCGGTATTTTCTCGCCATTTCTGTTAATCTCTAGAAAATGTGCGAATCCTAGCAAATTTACGGACCCTCTCTCGACTACGCGAAAGCAAACTTAATTTCAGCGTTAATGCTGACTGCAATCGCAGTCGAACCGCTAACATTTTTAACTGATTTACCTGCTGAATCATAATTGAATTACTGTATAATTTCCAACAAGTGTTTAATGTCGAAGGATGGAAATATTCGTCTAGTGGATTCATAAAACTTATTCATTCTATTTCACAGGTAAACTGATGACAACTGTACCCCTTTTCATTTTTCCAATCAATGTTTATCTTTATCATAATAGCAGTTGGGGGTAATTTTTTGAATACCTATTTGTTTGAGACTTGTGTCAATCCAAAAATTTGTTCACACACATTCATAGCTCTAGAGTCAATATCTGTTAAAAACTAGGGGATACAGCACCGTCGAAATCCATGTAAAGAGGATGTAAACTTCGTCAGTCTTGACGGTGTGCATGAATATTTTCTTTAAACTACATTACATACATAACAGCAACACTAAAAAGGTAAAAGCAATCACGATTCGATCTGAATTGAAACCGTCAATTATTTTATAAATGCAATTATTTTTATCAAATATTTTAATTTTATAGATAACAAACCACAAAGAAATTTAAAATAATACCAATTTTATCTACAATTTTTAAACCATAGAAAAGATTGCATAGAAGTTTCTTTCAGTGGTCAGTTATAGTGATTATGGCAAGATTTTGCGTTAAAAAGTTTATGTGATGCTTCTATTCCCGTGAAAATTTCTGAATTGCGAGGTTCGTCTCCTGAAATCATATTACTTAAATTCAAAATGACTTTACTCTGCTTTTATTGCTCCTTAACACTGCACTTTCTTCTAATCAGTTCTCTAAGAAGCTCTGCTTCACCACAGCTACTGTCTAAGAATCTATTAACAATATTATTATTGTTCTGCATTAAGCTTATCAAACTTCTCTCCGTTATAAAGTTTCGTCCGTTCTCCTTGAACACAGCAGAGCGAATTTCAGAATTTCTCATTTCTCCACTGGCGGTCCGTCTCAATAAAGCTTGTCAACAAATAATGTCATCCTACCCCGCCCCTTAACGACCCTTCACTGCTTTCTTTCCCTATGCCTCGTTAAAACTTGACAAAACATTCAAGGTTGTCAAGTCTTAAAATTTAAAATAAAATCTTTTACCCAACCAAAAATTATTTTTCAGTTACAAGGGTTGCAACAAAATGAAAGTAATTATGCTACATAAAACCCGTGGGTATGGAGTGATAAATTGAGAAACAATGCTTTCGTCCGTCAGTTCAGAAGAAACGCAGTAACACGATTCTGTGGTCGGTCATTTCCTGCGGTTGTGATGGCGCAATGGCATTATTAACTGCGTAACACGGTCATACTCAAACAACAGCGCGCTTCGTGCATCTTGTCCCGCATGCGGTTTGTACCAATAGCTTCAGATGTTTCAATCCCTTTTACCGATCGTCTACAAGTAACTCTCCTCAAATAATAGTAATTTGCGGATAGAAGAAGGCGACGCTCCAATACCACAAACACCGAAAATGTAGGTATAATAATATTATTCAGCTGTTACAGTGCCAGGCTTGGAAACTACACAAAATAAGAGTCCTGATGAGAAAATATAGATATTCTCTCGTCTCAAATCCACCGTCGGCATTGAAAACAGGCTTACTATAGTCCGACGCAGCTCAGAAGGCAGGTCGTCTGCTGCCACTGAGTAGACAGAGAAAAAATGGGTATGACAGATAATTAGCGACGTTCCCTCACATCGCCAGTCAGACTCGATTCTATTGGAAAACTTAGTAACGCTCATAGGAAAATTAAAATATTCATGGCCAGGACAGGAAAAAAAACTCATTTACAGTACTTAGTTCAACATGGTACAGTGCAGCCATCTTTTCTTTGGCTGCAGCAACGTGTTGCATGTTACCTGACAGTTCTGATTTGTATAGTTTACGCTGAATTCCTCCAGGTTTAGTATGTAACACTTGCCTTATTCCGCGAGTTGCAACCATGTCTATGCGGTTTTAAAAAAGAAACATTCGATTGTTAAAATAATTTTCACCTTTTAACCCTTTGCGAATGAACAATGTACTGATAAAGAGGGGAAACTATCACGTTTCACGTGATTTTTGAATGATAGACCAGAAGATTCAGCCTTACATTACTGGCCGCCAGGGGGAAAGGTCGATAGAAACACTACGCCACATCACTGGACCTCACTGCAAATGATTTTTTGGTGTTATGCACTACTGCAACAACGATCGAACTGTGGAACCGCATAACAACAGCCGTAGAAATATAATTATTTCACGATATGCTCGCTGGAGTCTGGGGTGAATTTGATACCACACAGACATATGCCATTCCTCGACCAAAATTGTAATTATTAATGTAAATATGTTTATTGATTAAGTAAATTGTTTTCTTAATTTTATTACAAAATCTGATGATTAGAATATATGATATTCCGCGTAAAATAATTAATATTGTCCCTACATTCATTTCAAGCGTTTCTTGGGAATGTATCGTTTCCAACTCAATAAACCCTTTCGTTAATAATGGTATTCCGTTTAGGTATGTATCCCAATAGAAACTTTTTATTGGGGTTTTCGTAAACTGGCCAAATCTTATTGTCTTGGATTTGGATGCGTTACTTGATTATTTGCCTCTCAGAAAAATTTAAAAAACAAAAGGAGACGAAGGTGGTGGTATATATGTACGAATATCAGTCTCCGTCCGTTCATCTGATTCAGACTGGTGTTCATTTTGAGATTCCTCTTCCGATTCCGAGCTTGGAACTGAAGCTGTCTGAATTAACCAAGTTCAAATCCTCCCAAAGACTGTCGCTCCTCATGATAAAGGGATCTTGCTTTTTATACGTGAGCAGTGATGGGGTTGTCACTGCTTGTTCAAAGGTATGAAGTGGCTAAACCCTCCCTGTGCCGTATTGTAAACACAGAAAGACATCTTAAAAAAATTTCTTTTTAGAAAAAATGAAGAAAATCCAACTTAAGGGTTAATATACAATTGTTATGAAGACTTTCAAAATTGAGAAAGCTAGTGTATGTGTGCTGTAGCACACGATCACATACGCACCAGTCGTCATTGGAAAGGAGAGAGGCGTGAATTCTGGATAAAAAAAATGTATATAATGTAGAATTTTCTTCGTTTGGTTAATCTGTCTGGCAGAGTGCTGTTTTGAAGGCCTATTCGCATAGTTGCAGAGAAAGCAATGATTCTGGGATAATTAGGTCCACCCTGGCGAGGCGCCAACCTTGAAGAACTGGTAGCGTGTAAGCGCTCGTAAATGCCACCGTTTGTTCACGCGGAAGATAACAAACACGCAACTCGCTCGATCTAGTCCGCTAAATTAAGTGCCATACCTGTAATTACGAAACAAACGTCGTAGCAAGAGGCCTTTACCTTCTGATGATGTGGCAGATTCCGATCAAGAGTGACGCGGCACATAGGAATGCCGTCGTTATTCCTTATCCAAGCCCCTAGAATCTCGGCTCGGGACAAGATGTGACGTTAATTATATCGGAAAATTCGAAAAATGAGAACAACTCCATAGTCAGCAAAGCCTTCACCTCGGAAGCAATGCTCGCATCCTGCTGCAAGTCGCCTTTGTCTATACAGCCTATTATAATAAAATCATTATCAGATATTTCATTCTTAACAGAATAACATGAAACAAAGAAATATAAAAGAATACAAATTTTGGTGGCCCAATTTATTTGAGAAAGAGGAACATAGCATAAACCTTCACTTCCTCAAGGTAAATTAACATGGGGAGATATGGCAAAATTTAAATTTCGTTACACAAGATCAGATTTATGTGACGGTAAGTATTGAGATCTTATCCGTTAACTATCGTTTCAGTATTTTCTTCGTGAATGTGAGTGTCCGATTCTCCGTTGATTAACTAAATAAAACGTCAGTATTTAATCGAGTGATGTGACGCAAATTTCTTCGTTGTTATACCACAGTAATTCCTAAGTAATCATTAATCACAACTCTGTTAATTTTTCGGTCTTCTAGTGAACAATGAATAACGTATATTAATCACGATACACAACTTCACAACAATATAACAAATTAAAATTTTCAACACAGCTACAAAAAATGTCACAATATATAATTTACGCCAGAATGATTGAAAACCTTCGATAGCGAAAAAACTTTATCATTTAAACAATATTGAAGTATATATCAGAATTTCTTTAAAATAATTTTTCCAACTGATAACTACGTAATTGTTCAACTTAATTCACCGAAATTCACATTAAAAATACTCAAATAGGCGCCAGAAACTTTTTGTTAACGTGTTGCCTATCCTGGCTAGTCTACCTAATCAGGAATTCCGACGTACACCTCCGTAATTTTTCAACTCGTTACACCATATTCCATTAATAAATAGCCAAACAGGCGTCAACAACTTTTTGTTGATGTGTTGCCCACCCTGGCGAGCATATTAGAGGATTTCTCTAAATCAATTATTCCAACAGACACCTCCGTTACCTCTCAACTCGTTACACCATATTTCCCTTAATAAGTACCCAAATAGGCGCCAGCAACATTTTTGTTGGCGTGTTGCCCATCCTGATAGCATAATCCGGTCTTCTTGAGATCAATTATTGTAGCAGGTACCTCTGTAACTTTTAAACTATTCTTTTAAATGGCGCGGTTTACTCGGTAAAGGATTTTATTAATCGTTCTTCTAGTATTTAAATCAAGGGTCCTGCAAAAAGTGTTGAATGAGCTGCCTTGTAAAATAGCACATGACATATGTTTAAAATTTCTATTCAGTTTTTTCTGCTCTTTAGTTTGTTTGTTTCATGTATTGCCTGGAGCTACGATGGAAGGACAGTTTCCTGGTCGCAGAGCTCCAAGTAGTTAAAACGCCATTGCGTGAACCTCAGTGTGTGCTTGTTTGTGTTTCCCAGTGTGTGTGTGACATCGTATGTGTTTATATTGACTTCTATTTTCTTTTATTAATTTATTTTAAATTTATTTATCGTCTTTAATTATGTACTTTATTTTGTTCATTTTTATTTTTTAATGTATGACGTATCCTATTTCCTCAATCGAGGATTAATGGAAACAACAATAAATCTAAACTCGTTACACTATATTCCCTTGATATATACCCAAATAGACACCAGAAAGTTTCTGTTGGTGTGTTGCCCACCCTGGCAAGTTTATTAGAGGATTTCTTTAAATCAATTATTCCAACAGGTACATCCGTATCTTTTCAACTCGTTACACTATATTCCCTTGATAACTACCCAAATGGACACCAGAATTTTTTTTTGTGGACGAGTTGCATAATCAGGATATCCTTAAATCAATTATTTCAACAGATACCGGATTAACGGTTCAACTTGTTACACCATATTCACCTTTCTTTAATACTTAAATAGGCACCAGTATCTTTGTTTAGTAATGAATAAAAACACGGCCAAAAAGTCAACATTAAATATATCACTATTTATTAACAAAAGCGACGTTTCATCTCAATTTTTAAACTTTTTCAGGCTTACTACAAGCATAATATTACGATAATTAATTAATATTATGTTTGTAGTAATCCTGAGGAAGTCTCAGAATTAAGGTGAAACGTCGCTTTTGATAATAAATAGTGATATATTTAATGCTGAAATTTTGTCAGTCGTTTTATTTATTGTAAATTTAAAGTCAGGAAAGTTTGTTGTATTTGTTTATTAATGTTGGTGTGTTGCCCACCCTGGCCAGCATGATGCAAGCAATGACATTTTCTCCTCTCAGGTAATCTTGAAGTTTAAGATTTAGAGGACCCCCTTTTTATGGAATCAACAACTACAGTAGAATATTTCACCAATGCAATACCAAAAACGCGCACAGATATCACACATTTAAGATGAATATTCAAATCGTTATATTGGTTTTGTTCCGACGCTTATAAAAGGAAATTACTTCAACAAAACGTTCCTCTAATTATTGATTACCACTTTATACTGCCAAACAAAGGCTGCATTAATCTATTTAAGTAATACACGAAATTTTGTACATTTTGGCCCACCTGATTGTCCAGGTAATCCCTCAACAACTCCTCAGGTTCCATGTTTCTGCCATATTATTAACACTTATAACAGAACTACCAACCTAAAAATCTTATTTCTACATAAATAACGTTGACGCACTTTTTTTCACTTCATACGTGTTTTTATAGGATAATTGACGTATATGACGTACCCTAATTCCTCAATAGAGGTGTAATGGAAACATAAATGAAAATAAAAGCCATGAACGAAAGATATATTCACTTCAAGTTTGTAAAAATAAATAATAGTGGAACAATAGTGTAAATATTTACAGTATTTCCGGCCTCAGCTCAAGGAACTTACCTGAAAACAGAAAATAGTGGAATTAGGACAAATACATTGACTAAAGTAAAAAAGGTTTAAAATATCATTAATAATGATTGTTTTAAGTAATTGCTAACTGAAGTCAAATCATTTTGCAATTGAATTCATTTCGGTTAACCTCTTACTTGAGTCTCGTTATAGCTAGATGTGATATTGAATTCGAATTTCGAATCAGAAAATACTAAGATAAATGTTTAAATTTAAGGTCTGTTATATATAATTAAATAATTGATGACCTTTATTACAAAATTGCAACAAATAAATTCGTCAGTAACACAAGTGAATTTTATAAGAAAGGTCTGTAAAAGATCATCAATTGTTTAACTAAATTAAATATTTTTACAAATTTACACATATACTGTCAATTTATTTAGTCCGATATTTATAAATTATAATTAATTAAATTGCCACAATTCTTTGACTTGGTCGCAGGAAATAAAAAATTATAATTTTTAAACCGTTTCACTTGTTCGAACATGCTTTGGGCTAAGTCTGACAAACTGTAATTTATAAAATAAAAAAGTTTAGATTAATAATTAGGTTATATTGTTAAATTGTACCATTTCATTAAAGGAATTTTACAAAAATTAGTTTGGAAATTAAAGTAGCCCAAAGCTTATCCGACAAAGTTAATGGCTCCAAAAATTGAACCTATTTTATTTCCTGTGGCAATTCAATTAATTATAAATATATTGTACTGAAAATACTCGAGCTTTAACAAATAGATGTGTTAAGATGAAATTGATGCACATATTATCACATGCCAGTATTTAAATCGACAATATCATCTTCGTCAACGCGTTATTATACTGTTAACGATTTCTGTTGAAATGTATTATATTATGGATATAAAGTTTACCTTTTTCAGTGTAATAAAATATGTGCGTTACAACGAAGCTCAAAGAGAGAAAGTGTTTGTATTTTCATTTCGATTGATTTAACTGTAAAAAAGCTCTGGCTCTTATTTATATATCATTTGCATGTTTATTAACTAGTTAAAAGTATCATTACTTAATTAAAATGTTAATTAAATTTAAGCAATATTTAACGCTCAGCAGTAATTTAATTATCTCGTTTGACAGCTGCGTGAGGGAATAGTCTATCCTGTTGCAGGTTCCTTATGTTTTTAGCGAATTATATATTTTGGCCTGAAAGGAGGGGAAGAAAAAATCTTATTCAAAAGATCGACAAAAACTTCTCTTGGCTGAACATTACAATACGCTAAAATTTTATGACAATTGGATGAATGGTACAGTAACGCATATGGGACAAACATGAAGTCGCAGAGCAGATGATTGACGTAGACACTTTTCCGGTCTGAAAGGGAGAAATGAAGGAACCTAATTCTTCAAACCTTATAAGTCGCAGTGTGCTCGAATGACACCCAGTATATTTTCTTCAGAACGCACAGCATCCATTGTCAAGATCATACTTCACAGGATATTATAGGTCAGGAGGATAACCTGATGGGAAATGAGTGAGAGCCAGGTGGAGGTTGACTTCCTCCTTCCTGGTTTTCCTCTCCCCCCCTGCAGGCTGAGAAGACCTTGAGCAGTTTGAGAGGTGTATGTACGGGAGTCGAAGACCTTCGGCATACGGTAAGAGTTGTTCGCTGATCCCATTGGACCAGTCGGCCAACTGCCTCTCAATACTGATCAAGGCACGGAGGCGGGTTTGTTGCGTTCCCACAGCAATCCAGTCTCTCGTCATCAGAAGGGCGTAGGAGTAGTACCCACTAGCCCGACCTACCTGATGCAGGTTTTCTAGGGTTTTTCCCTGCATCACCTTTAGGTGAAACACGGGGTAGGATCCTTACACTATAGCCTGGGGGCCCTAGTCAACCCTGGACTACCTTGCCCTACTTTCCTCATCTCCCCTTTTCAAGTCCCTTCCTATGCTATTAAAGGGGAGTTGCCTGCTTCAGGATCGCCCTCGTGTAGCCTATACCCCCCAAAAATGCATACATTGTCTTTTATTTATATATAACAAATGAACAAGAGAAGGTGGAAGCTATTTCCGGAATAGAAATTAATAACTTCTTACAGTTTAAGAAAATTTTGTAATATTGTACTATTGTAGTCGAGTAGATTGAATGTATTAGGTTTAATAAAAAAAGGTCTATAAACACTAAACACAAATTTATACAATATTTCTTTTCTTCTTTGGCACCACATCAAATGTAAAAATATAAGATGATAATTTTTTTTAAATGGAAGGCAATAATATTACAGAAATCAATTATTAATATCATAATGTTAACTTATGCTCACATAACTCATCAATACCAAATTAGTTGTCCTGATGATATTTCAAACGTCGAGTAATTGATTGTTGCTAACTTATTGCAAAATTTTATTTTCTTTATTTATTACATTTTTTTCTCTGCTGTAATATCTTTGGAATGCTATAATTTTTGTGCATTGTTATTCAGTTCAACCTGAAGAGGGTCCAGATCAGGATCGAAACATGCAGTCGTTTTTAAATTATACTTTGTTATGTTACACTAAATTATTGTCTGTTTTTGGCATTATTTAAACTTATATTAAACTTACAGAAATTAATAACTATTATATTTTAAGAACATTTTCAGTTCCGTTTTACGTTATTTTATTTTTCTATCCTAGAACGACGGGACTACTGGTAAATTATACAAATGGAATCTTTGTAATATTTTCCAACAATTATTTTATAGGTACGAAAATCCTGATGATTAATGATGAGGCCAGAAAGTGAGGTGGGTGAGAAAATTTCCCCCGATTACTTGCATGGGACTGGCAGAACAAGTCAAGGAGGACGTTGCCTGCCCGTTACTTTACTGAACTCTGCTCTAGGACTATCATTTCTACTACGTGAATGTGCAGTATAGAGATCGCTTTTGTTTGCGCTTGGACGATTGTCCGTGAGGCATGACAGGCACGCCCCGCAATTCGCATTTCAGCCTACTTTCCATACTCAACGATCCTTATGCAATCCTGAACACGCAGTTCCCAATGCCAAAGCCGACCCACTGGAAAACTGCCCACCAGTATCTTACCATCACGGTATACTATAAATAACCACATTCCGTTCCCAGAACCGTTTACTAATGTCACTTATGAAACCTGACTTAATCACTCTCCTTATTAGCGACATGACACGTCACGCCACGGAAGGGTGTAGTACTTAGGTAAATGGAAGTATTCATCAACGGATATAATTATAATAGTCGTCAACATCGTCCCTGAGTTTTCTTAAGACGTGTGGTTGATGGAAGAATTCGAGTGAACTGTGTTATAAAAAAATCATTCCGAGACCAAAGGTTAACATAAAACCCATAATTAAATAAGAGAGCACCGACTGTTTGTTTGAAGGTGAGAGTAAGAACACCACAATGGCTGTCTCAATTACAATCTCCTCCATTTAAAGCCAATAAGTCGAAGTAACTGCAAATCTTATGTAGACAATCAGTCATACGTAATTCTGAAGTATATCCCATGTCATTTTGTTGAATAAATTTGTATTATATCAAATATTTTTAAAAAATTATTAATTATTCAAATACTAGCTGAGATCCCCCACAAAGAAGGAATACCACGATAATTTACTATTAACAAGCGACTTAACTGGCTTCGACAAAATACCCCCGATACCTTAAGGAAGACTAGAAGATTCCCTGAAGAATTAGTTCCCGGATTACTAAGACTAGATCATGTCATTTCGTAAAATAAATTGATATAATTTCAAAAAAACTTATTTAGTAAAGTAATAATTATTGTTATTCCAGATATCCTAAAGGGGCTAAAACTGCCTGCCTATATTATGTATAGAAAGTGTATTTTTATCCTTAAGTTTTATGGCAGAAACATTTAACATTTTTATGGTTTAACTTTAACGTCTGTTGTACATAATTAAACAAATTGATGCCCTTGTACAGACTTTATTATAAATATTTACTCTTAAAAATGTTTCGGCATGTTTTTATAACTTCTTCAGGTCTTTTCCTCCCACAACAATGGCAATACACCAGAAGTCCAACAATATGGGAGAGATCCCAGGCAACAAGTAACGCTTCAACTCCTTTTCCAAAGACAGTCTGGCTATAATTACGTGTGGATCAAAGGTTTGCATGTATTATAACGTAACTTATCTTTTTGATATAGATGAAAAGAAATCTTAAGTTTTTTCACGGGACTTCTAAGACCCGACAGGAAATGTTTGCAACATAAATGAAGTGTAGACGACAATATGATGTTATTCAATGGGCGCAGCTCTCTGAAAAAGTACAGCCCTGAAAAACCAATTAAAATGGGTTATAAATCGTGGTATGTTGCTGATCAGAAGGAATATAATCATAAATTCGTTGTGTATCAAGAAAAAGATGCGGAAGTTGCACATGAATTTGAAGACTATGGGATTAGGAGAACGAGTTGAACTTGACAATGGAGTTAAGGGGGAAGGACAAGAAAGTTTATTTCGACAACTATTTCACTTCTCCTAAATTGCTGAAGACATTGAAGACCGAAGGAGGAATGGCTTGTGGAACGATCCGCCCAAAAATATGAAACTGAAGATACAAAGCAGGAGTGATTATGATAGCAGAATTTTCGGTACCGGGTTTTCCTTTTCGTATGGCAGGACACGGAGCCTGTTAGTCCATTAACTAATTTTCACGGAACGGAATCGTCAATTGTGGAACGAAAATAGAAGTCCCTTGTACTGTATCAATTTCCGACTGTAATAAATAAATAGAGAGAGTTGACCTGGTGGACAGATTGCGCGCTTCATGTGGACTAGGGAGACGATCAGACAGCCTGTTTTGAGGAATTTTGGACGTTGCATTAGTAAACAGCTATGTTATATGCAAAAATATTAACAGAGAGAAAATTACGCTCAAATAATTCAGGAGGTCAATGGTATTTGGACCCAATCAAAAAAAAAAGAAACATAAAACAAAAAGAATAAGCGACTCGTCAGTTGGACCTGGCAAAAAGAAAAGAAAATTATTCTGTACTAAAAGACGTCAGAATTTCTAACATTGGTATTCATCGGCTGGTGTTTTTAGACTAAAGAGGCCGGTGTGAGGTTTGCAGAAAGGACACGATAGAATCAGGACCTCATTCACACTGCAAACTTTCCCATTTCATGAATGAAAACAGAAGTGTTTTGCAAAATATCACGAAGAAAATGTATAAGTAGTTATATTTACTTTACTATAGTAAACTGTAAATATATTGTAGCCGAAACGTCGTTCCTCCGTATTCGAGGCTTTCTAATTCCTTTAGGGCGCCAGGTATTTTTCACAAAAAACACCAAAAATTAATTTTAATAGTTTTAATTCCAATCAGAGCACGAGAAATAATTATATCTGCAGGGCGTGGTCATTCTCTCGTCGTCCCGCCGACACAACCTGCTCCTTCCACTACCCCATGACGACTCCCTAAAGTCTCGTCAGACTACATTGTTGGCCCGGGCTGCGTCGTTCCTCAACAATTGCAACTCGCAAGCTGGCCTGCATTGTTAAGTGTAACTTTTCATGTTACAATATATTGAATAAAATATAAAAAAAATTGAACAAAAAATTTACTACTTGCTTGGTTCTGATGGGATCTAAAAGTTTCAACTCAATATTTTTAAAATTAACGAAGCAATAATTGTAACAATAGTAAATAAAGATTCATAAATTTATCATAATTAAGCAGTTCAGGACACTAAGGGATATACAGCATGTTCCAAATAATCATTGAATTGCTGATCTTGCAGTATATCATTAATTAAAAATATAATAATACATTATCATAATTTAATAAGTATATAATCAAAATTTACGGCTGCCAGGCGTAAATAATTTCACGTGCACATGCCAAAAGTTGTCAGAAGTAGCTCGACAGAGTAACCGGACCGCCAGTGAAATATACAACTTCTCCAGATCAAAGTTATCGGCAGTGATAAAACGCGTCGTCGTCGTAAAACACCGGCTACGGTGGCGAAGTCTTCACGAAAAGTATTTTTCCCCCGAAAAAAAATTCATGAGGTCAGCGAATTTATACAGAAGAGAAAACTATGAATAGAAACACCTAATATCCGCTCAGGGTATGGGAAAAGCTGAAGCTGACGTTGTTGCCGTTTTCACTGGCTGGTTAATGATTGCTACGCCAAAATGACCAGAAAGGTGACAGTCTGGTCCCGGTTGCCCGAGGTACTTACTGAGAAAGATAGATAAATTGAATTAATTTTTACATTAAGTAAGTCATGTATGTGATTAACACGTGCATTGATATTGCTCAATTCTTGTGGTAGTAAAATATTGTTATTATTTACTACTAGCTGCCCTAAAAACGAAACAACTGGTACAGAATTTTGATAATGATGAATTCATTGAATATATAAAAATTACGATATAATAAATTTTTATGATAGCTTCAGGACAAACCTTATAACTCGCAGTCGATTTTTTCTCCTGTTTCACCCTGAAACTTTCATTGAAATTCCGGAGCATAGATCAAGAGTATAGGCAACCCGCATTCACACTTGGGAGACTTCGACGCCCGTATACCAAAAAACCTTCCCGTATAATTAATATAATATATTAATATCTTCTGCAATATATCGAAATTAAATATACACGGATGTTTAAATTACATCCCTTTTTTTAATTGGAATCCGTTGAGCCGTTTCGAAGGTTATTCGAGACAAGACAGTAAGTCATACAGACGAATATTTATGCTTTGAAACTAACAATAACTTTATTTATTAAACTACCAGAATTCTTCTAGTCAATTTTTGAAGTCTTATAATATATAATAATTATCTAAGAAGCTTCGGTTACTGTAATTATTATAAAAAAATTCATACAGACACGTATTATAATACAAACACATTTTTAAAATTTGAAAAAATTATAGTAAATGTCGTCACGGTTATCATAGTAATTTGACATTATTTTATAATGTAACCCGCAACGATAAATTTTTTATTATTTGTTGTACTCTCTGGACGACCTTTTTTTAATTTCACTCTGTGATTCGATTATTGTGTTGAAATAAAAAGTTTTACGTTTTCTATTAGACGGCTAGTGAGATAATTCACTAGTTTAAAAATACAAGAATTGTCTTTATCCTCTGTTTAAATAATTTATAATTAAAATTGAAAAACGTTAAAAAATGTAAACCGTTTATTTTTTATTTCAGGATATCTTTAATACTTGTCCTGAATGGTAATAGTTCCACTATTTCAAAGGCCACATAAATTGTAAGTTAACTGGTATGAAGCGTGAAATAATATGTAGTATGAACGCCCATGAACAGCAAACTATTGTGCGACTAGGGAAATGTATTAACTTTAATTTATCCGCAATTGTTCGCAGGTACGTGTACTGAAACGAAACGCTAATCAATTGTGTAAATAAGGACTGTTAAATTACAATCCCGCTGCTCGGAACGCAACTGTAAACATGTAACGGAAAAATACAGCGTCTGCACAATTCATGATTATCTCTGGATACATGAAATGTCTGACGTTCTCCGACGTGGTTATTTTAAAGGAAAATATTTTTCAAAGTTTTAAAAACCTAAACTTTTTAGTTTTACATGTCTTTTTTACTTTTGTATAATTGGCTAAAAAAAGTAGTTGTTTTCTATTGAACATAAGTTTCCAATTGTAAATAAAGACGTAAACGGGTTTATAATTCTTCGATCCATCTTAGGATTACATTAACTGAATACCAACTACAATCTTTTAATGGATTCGTGTGAGTATATCATAATTAAATACAGTCAATTTTAAAAACTGACATTAGTTAAAATGAAATAATTTTCGACCGGTATTTTTCCAGACAGTTTTTTAATTTTTAATCAAAGAACGTTTCGGCGCATAGTCACACCTTCTTAAGGTTTCTCTCTTCACAAAAAAATTATTGTTACATCACATTTTTAAAAGTTTCTTAGTGCTGCCTCGGACCTCTCTTTATATTAAAAAAGCTGGTGTTAATAACATTTCATAATATGTTGTATTTTTTAAAAATGAATGAAACAATAATTTGATTGCGAAAAGAAAAACCTGAAGAAGAAGTGAATATGCGCCGAAACTTTGTTCATAAAAAATAACTGCCTGGTACAAAACCAGTCGAAAATAATTTCATTTTAATTTTCCAATATCAGACGTTAACTGATATAATATTAATTAACTTAGTGGCATTATACACAACCGTGCCATTCATATTATTAAAATATTTCCGTTGAGAATCAACACAATTCGTATTATTCAATATTTAATATTTATGAGACAACTTGAAATATTATACTGCTTGTTCCTTATGATAATTCAGACAAGTATAATTTTTTTCTTTTTTACTATTATTTATTTGTAAATTTTTATACTAATTTGTATATTGAAAAGAATTTTATATTGTCCCATGCACCACTTGTCATTTTGAATCGTTACTTATCTGATTAATATCAGCAAAAATAAAATAAGTCTGATGGTCTGTTACCGCAGGAACTTATTCTGCGTTAATTCTGCGTAATTTCAAAATTATATTAGTATACAAACTGTCAGCATACAGTCCACTGTGACTATTGCATTAAATTGAGAGGGGAAGTCGGCGCGTGCTGAAAGAGAGATCCCGCCTTAGTATCCTTGTTGTGGTCAGTATTCCCATTGGAAACGGTACTAACGAGCAGTAGTGGTAGCGGAGATATTCGACATCCACGCGGGAAACGCAAGCTATTTATAATGCGGAAGTTTGGAGCGTGAACGTAGTAGGACGCGCCTCTAGGGTGTAGCCGAGAGGGTCCAGTGGAGGAAACCCAGCGGCTTTGATAAATGTGCCGTGGGCTACAAACTACCACGCCGAGATTTCAGGAGTTTCCCTTTTCTTATATTTATTTCGAGTTACAAATTCTCATCGTTTTAAATGTAACAGAATATTATATTATTGAATTAGAATATGAAAGAAAAACTGACGTACCCTTTAAAAGATCTTCTACGGCTCTTTGAAATATTGTAAAGTTTTAAGCATGTTTTATCAATTTTTTAGTTTTATATTCGTTTGTTCGATAATTGGTTTCGCTAGTCCAGGCGACTAATGACGCAAATAACTAAAGCTTCAGGAGTGTACTGCTACAATAGTAACGGCTGGCGACACAAATGAACAACGTACGGGTTGGTTACGATAAGTGGAACACGTACCCTGATACTTGCATAAATGAGATGTTCCTACAGTGGCAAAGTAAAATGAGCTATTTTCGATGGAGTAAAGTCGTGGGCATAGATATTATATAATAAATTTCTGACGTTACTTAAAATATTAATATGAGCTAAAATATTATAAAGTCATTACTCAGTTATTTATATTGAATGCCTGTCTTTATGAGTACGTAATGAAGATTAGTAATCATTGTCAATAGAACTTGTGATTGAACGACAAAAAACGTTACTGCCGATAAAGTTTTTTTTTTGGGAGGACTAATGAAAGTTTTTTTCAACCTTTCTCTACAAATATTACCTTAGTCCAAAACAACTCTTCTAATGAATTCCCCTTAAAATAATATACATTTATGATGCTAATAGTTCAATAGTTGCTCATAGTTTTCAGTAAAAATTATAGAATCTCAACTATTTCCTTCAAGTAACATTTTTCTCCGTAAAATAAAAATGAAAATATTGTAATTAATGCAGAGAAATTGATTTACCAGAAGAACGTCGTTTATAAAACCTTATTCGACTTCGCTTTCAGGCGCAAGGTGAAATATTATTATAAATTCCTTGATTGATATACAGGAAGGAGTCTTGCTGCTGAGTAATTATCCAAGACCTTAAAAGCTGACCAGAGTTTAAGTGCAGATGTTGGACAAGGACGAGACAAGAAGGAAGTCTGTCGCTCGAATGCAGTTTAAGGAGCCGCAGAGGCTGAAGGCCACGGTCACCAAACTTGCTTCGGCGAGTTTCTCCGAAGTAAACGACATATTAAAATAGTCTCTCTTATGCGATGAAGCGACCGACACTAAACAGTTCTGAAAATGTTGCGAAAGAATTCTCGAATAACATTCCAAACTCGTGCAATACAAGGTTACACCAGTTGTTTTATTTTTTACCTAGAAACTGAGAGGATCATGCTACTAGTAGATTCACGAAAAATAAAAGGGAAAAACGAGGTTAAAATGATCAAGTTTCCTCCATATTAAACTTAAACCGGGTTCAATCACACACTAGTGGAAGACCTACTTAGTCGTTGATCATGTAACACAAAACTGGAAACAGATGCGTTGAGGTTTAATTAACATGATTTCTGGACTCAGGGAAGCTTTTGTTAGTTGTACAAGGTTTAAATCAATAATTTACTATAAATAAAAAGACGGCCAAAATGTCAGCATATCATTTTATAACTTGTAAATGATGGGGGGATATTAATTAATGAATTTAATAATTGGGTTTAAATATATACATTTATTAATTGTAAACACAATAATTTTAATATAGGTAGTGCGTGTATATATTATGTACAAAAATAATTAATTAAAATGGGATTGTATTAAAGATCTCAGGGTATTAATGGTTTGGGTGACCACATGTAGCAGATCTACTGTTCGTTGACGAACCTGAGTTGTTTTCATAGGCGTCTCGCTGTAATTTCCGTGTTGTAAAACTTGAAGTGGCCGGTCGACAATAGCTGCTGCCAAATTGAGGAAACACCGCTTTTTCCTCTTTCTTCCCTTGTTGTCAAGACCTTTCTTCCCTGCTTCCTGGACTGATCAAAGCATGGTCTCCACTGTCACCTCACCAATCTTCTCTCGCCGGAACTTCTCTGCTGCCAATCTCCTTTCGCCACCACCTTTTATCACCAGAAATCTCTTTCTCCACCACTCTCCTTCAATCTCCTCTCGCCATCCACTGCAAAAATCTCTCCAATCTCCTCAAAATTGTCTCCGCCAGCCTCTTTAAAACCTTGTCCCCACTTATCCGACACCTATCACTAAGGTGGCAGGGATGGATATCCTCCAATCATATCCCTTGTTTCATTTGGGGAACACACGCCACCCGGTCACCAAATTCCCAGGCAGATTAGGACATTCCGAAACCGGCGACGAAGTGTCCGACCTTTATGGTCCAGGTGTCAGCCGCAGTCCCTTTGTTATTATTCCGAGCCGCCAAGACGGCGCGCGGAAAAACCCCTTCTTCCTGGCAAGCGACTTGCTCATGCCGGAATATTTGGTATTTAAGTTCCCGTAAATTATAATAAAAAATTGGACGCGGGTTCTACTGCGCTACAAACTATTTATTCACCTGCGGACGATTCGTCTCCATTTTGAGACTTTCTCAGACGTAAAATTTAGCAATATATCTGTTTACCCCTTGAATCCCTCAGCCGGAAAGATTACTGAATTTACATGTGAAGAATTTAGTGCCGCGCATGGACCATCTCCAGCGACGGTTACGGCCGAAATGACGAAACGTCCGCTTCTTAATAGATAGTGATAAATTTATATGCGGACATTTTGGCCGTCTTTTTATTTATTGTAAATTTTAGTCGGAAAACTATGTTGAAAATCAATAATTCTGAAATATTACATTACAGACATCGTGCTTTCAAGGATTAGTAAGTGGGTCAAATACCTGAATAAAAATGGACGATTCTTTGAAGTGAAACTGAGTAAAACCCCCAATATGATTAAATTATTTGGCTATTTTTATTCATTCACCAGTTGGTTCCCGCCATAGCCCGGTAATTATTTGCATTATACCGGTACAGAATTGAATTCAACACTAATTAAAGTTTTACGGATGTATCTGCAAATTAAGTTTGTCACCACTTACTCCGTTTCAATCCCCGTTTACATCACGTGCAAACAACAAAATTTTGTTTTAAACAACTGGTGGGCGAAAACTATGTTGTAATAAAATCGACTTCTCACTAAACAACTTAATTACAGTAAAAATTGTTAATTATTCGCAGTGTTGTCAATTCTTGGCAATTATAACTTGTAAAATTTTCAGACTTCGCAATTAAAAAAGTTGAAAATCAGTTTATGGAAAATTTTTAGTTATGTAAGTGACGACACATCTGTTAAAATATAAGGATGAATAAATATTACCTATGGTCTTTCATCACCCTTTGATATTTCCTATAGTTTGTATTGGGCGAATGTAGTTCGAAAACTGCCGTGCCTATTTAAAATGTGGGAAAATTTGAGATGATTAAAAAAATCTTTCACATTAATTATCATCCTTCCATTCTTCCTATTTGGCAGAAAAAATACTACTTTAAAAAATGTGAGATTAGCAGACAGTAAATATTGACGCCATTTTGCTTTTTCCAAGTATGGTGGATTACCTTATGTTCAGTGCGTGAATGATATGTCACGTCATAAACTTTTACGTATTGACACCTACATATTTATTTTTAAAATAATAAAACCTTTTATGTTTATGCTACGGAAATATCACCGAGCCAGTGATTTTACCTCGAGTTTTATAAATATGTGAACCAAACTTTGTAGAAAACTGGCCACGCGTATAATAAAAACTAGTAAATAAAATTTTAGACTATTGTCAGCAATTTTCCTAAAAAATATTCCAAAAAGAAAAAAACAACGTTTCGCTACTTATTTGTATCTTCTTCAGGTTATTATCCTAATTATCACCATCAAGTTTCATTTTCAAGTACACTATATTTATAATCCATATGAAAAATTTACATAATTTTTAAAAAGTCTCCCCGAGGTTACACCACTGGCTTAGTTTTTCCCTTTATGGAAATTGTTTTAGGAATTCAGTCTGAAAGTATTAATTTTTTATTTATTATTACATTAATCCTTTATTACTACATAGATTTACAGAGGGAAGATGAGTTCTTAAAAATATATTTATTTATTCATTCATTCATTACACGTTTTCTTACGAGTTTACGGATTGTTCACGTAATATGTATAGCTTATTGGAATATACCCTAAAATTACGTTAACAGGTGATATTGAAGCGCTCCTATTAACAATTTTCAATAGCTAATTTAGAAGAAAGACAAGAATGGAAAAATGTCTACTGGACCAGAGACTGGAACCCAGAACCTCCCGATATCCAGCCGGACGCTCTGAAGTTCGAGTTCCTGGTCCCATCTAAATTTTTCCATTCTTGTCTTTCTTCTAAATTAGCTATATGCGTTACTGAACTTCATTTTAGTTTCAATAGAATTCCGACTTGAATATACCACGATATTCATGGACGTGTAGATTTACAAACTTCAAAGCTTGTTTCATTGTTCAGCTTTGTTTGAGAACCATCAAAAGTGAACGTTGTGAGTGAAGTGATAGACCTGGAAAAAAATTGGTCATGGTTAAGTGAAAGAATACTTATTTGGAGGTCTCAGACCGATCAATAACAAAGTCGAGCTAGATTCTACTCGTCATATAATCCATAATTTATTTGAACTGCTTCGACAACTTTTGTGGTCCGAAATTACACTCAGACTGTAAATTACGTGGTTTGAAGTTCCAAAGTGTTCGTTTAACTTTCAAATACACGCCACGAAATTGGCGTCACTTTAAAATTGCTCTTCGATCAGAAAATTGCTAACACCTGGATGGAACAGAAACGAGCTGTTCGGAGTTGCAAGTTCTTAACTTATAACACTTCGTTTCAGAATTAATGCGTTTTCCTCAATCTCAACGGTTGAATATATTTCTTTCATCTACAATGATGAGCTCTAATGATTGGGAAAAATTTGCGAGACAATTGTTACCATGATCATGGTTAAAATATTTTACCATGAACAAAAAGTTCCACTCAAATGATTACTACACTCGCCAGAACCAATAAATCGTCGAAACGAAACGTCAACTGCAATATTTTTGCTGCAGGAATTAAGAATGGTCATTATTCTCCCACGCAACTCCTGCTTCATCTCACCCAGGAGAACCTCATCTTCACGATCAGTTGAGAAAGTAGAGTCACGCAGAGTTAGAACATCACGCCTTATGTCAAGGCCTCGCTTGATTCCCTCTAGTTCTCTTCAAAATATAATTTTCACCCAAATCAAGCATTAAGTACCTATTAGACAGTCGGTATGAAGTGATTACCCTTCAGCCTCGGAGTGTCTAACGCTTCTAAGTGGCCTCCATCCACAATTACGTGAACTTCCTCGAATCCAAACGAGAGCGCTAATCATTAAACCATATTTATTTTATTTTTTATTTACTTATTAAGATAAACAATTTTGTTATTACGGTTATTAATATTTATTTAGCTTGTTATTGTCAGAATTTAGGGTAGTAGGGATATCATCTAAAAGAAAAATAATGGAAGAGATTTTTGAGAGGCAGAGGTGTCAGCTAACTAGGGGAGACATTAATGCTACACCGGAATGAGAAAGTGGAAGGATGTAGTCTATGGGTAATTTTCGTTTTAGTCTGAAGTTGTGTGGAGGAGGAGGTGGAGAGGGCTTTGGAATCATTGGTGTGATTAATTTAACTTTTGATCAATGAGGAAATGGAAGATTTAATTGTAGTGATCAAGGAAATTTGGATGTCGTCGTGAATTACCAAGTTCCGAAGGTACCATGGGGAGTTGGAAATGATTCTAAGGATTCTGTTTTGTTTGGTTTGAACTTTATTTGAATTGGAGTTGGCAGTTGACCCCCAAATGGAGCATGCGTATGGCCATATGTGGCGGATTAGGGAGAGGTAAATGAATCTTTTGGTGGAGATGGAAATTGGTGTGTTTCTGTCGAGGAGTGGATAGAGTAGTTTTATTTTAGTTCTAATTTTGGGTGAAAGGTGGTTAAAATGGTTTTTCCAGGAAAGTTTAGAGTCTAGAATAAATCCGAGGTAAGTGATTAAGTTTTTTCTTGGGTTTTGAGAGACAAAAAGATATAATGAATGAGGAGCGGATATTTGGTTTTGAGGGTGAATGGGAACTATTGCATATTTGGAGAGTTTATACTGACTTTCCAGTTTTTTCTCCGATTTCCTGGTCTTTTAGTGCTATTTGGACGGTGCGAGAACCCGTGGTGAAGGAAGAGGTTTGTTGGACGATAGTTATGACAACGGCAAAAAATATTGTTTTTGTGGATGGATGATGGGGATGTCATGGAAGTAAATGTTAAAAAGGGGGGCTAATACATTACCTTGTGGGACGGACGCTAGAAGAGATGGGGAAGGTTTTGGAGAATTTTGATCGAGCACGAACGGAAACTGAAGTGTGTCATTAAGTGAATTTGTTATTTTCGATAAGTGGGATTGATGATGGACTTTGTCGAAGGATTTCTCTCAGCGTCAATAAATCAACCATTGCAGGAATTTCGATTTTCGAATGCTCTACTGTTAAAGTTGATGGTAGAATATCGTTGATGAATGCACGAATGTTTAAGCTTGAAGGCGTATTGAGCAGATTGGATGAGTTAGATGATAATTGATCAGAAAGGAGGGGAATAAAGAGTTTTTCGAAGAGTTTAGAAAGGGTTGGCAGAAGGCTGATGGATCTCTAACTTTCAGTGGGCGATTGTTAGGTTTGTTTATCACAGTAATATTGGCATACTTCCAGGCGAAAGGGTACGTAGGATATTTATTTTTTGGTTTGGTGTTTTAAATGAAGTTCCGATATTTTGTGTCCAGGAGATTATTTGCTTTCGAGCTTATTGATGGTGGCGTGTATTTTGGAAGGGGTGAATAGTTTAGACAATGGGAAGAGTTTTAGTGGTCCAAGAAGATAGTTATTTATTTTGTCATTGAGGTGAAATTTCGTGATTGGGTTAGAGGAGAGTTGGGATGTGAGTAGGTTGGCAAATGGAATATGTAAAACCATGGTTGAACTGTATTTGACGTAAAGGCCGTCGAGTGGAACGCATAACCAACCGTTCTGATAGCAATTGAAAGCGCGACGTAATTGACGGGAAGTTTTCTATTACCCCGTGTTCGGCGAGGCTTGTCTCAGTTTCCTTAATTAATTCTATGGTGACAAAGAACCTGATGCATAGGTGAGCACGCCATTGTCTGGGTCGTGTGCACCCGGACCTAACTCTTCAAGTCAGGGCGTCGACCACAAACAACTCCCATCACTCGTGTATTGAACCATTTAGCCAGACCCGAGCTACAGTTCACCGTTACCAATTAAATATGGACTACCTCAAATTTAATTCCAACTTGAAATTGAACTATAAAACCCCGAATTTATTTTCCTTCACTTACTATTCAGCGATTGCAAAAGATAGTTGGATCAAGTGGTGCAGAGACAAAAAGTAATTGACTGCATGACCTCGTTAAAAAAACATGTTTTTCTTGTTCAAAACTAAATTCTTTTTAAGGTTCATAATGTCATTTATGTACCAGACAGAGTGTTGTCCTTTAAACTGGATTTTCCTATAATTTTCAAATAAATTGTATTTGGCTGAGTATATTCCTACCTACAAATCAAACTTCTATTACCCTACCTCAAGATATTGTTTTGCGTCTGCAGAATTCATGAAATATTATATTTTTTCACCGCTCACGACAACCTGAGATATTTTTTCATATTGATCTGTCGGATTATAATAGCCAAGTATACGTATTTCTTAATTGAACGTGGGCGTAAATAATTAAGGAAACTATAAAATATATCATCATTATAGTATGTGCAATAAATAATTATATCACGATTCTAGGCTAAGATATATATTGTTGTTGTGGTAATCAGTCCTAAGACTGGTCACATTCAACCCTCTATGCTAACCTACCCTGCGCAAGCCTTTTCATACCACATCCTCCCTAATTTGTTTATCGTATTCCATCCTTTTCCTCCCCCTTCTGTTATTACCCCACCCTGATGCCAGTTTTACCAGACCCTCATGTCTCAAAACCCGGCTTATGAATCTATACCTTCCTCTTGGTCAACGTCCTCCATTTTGATCGCTCTTCCTCTATCTGCTTAAAACTTCCTCCTGTAGCACCACATTTCGAAAGCTCTATTCTTTTTCTGACTGCATCTAAGATATGCATTTAACTAATAACCAATAAGAGAAGAAATGCTTCCAATTGATAAATCTCGACCAGACCGAGAATCGAAGCAAGGACCTCCAGCATGCTGAGGAAGTCCAAATTAAAGCGAGGACCTAAGCGAGATCCATCCTACCTTTTATACCAGACGCTCAAACTCACCTAAAGCTTACTAATTAAACTCTTCACAAGACAATTATGTAAAATCGTTGAAATTGAAACAAGGATGGAGTATTCTCGACTCCGTGGTAAGAACATCAGTCCCAACAGCGGGAGGTCTTGGTATCGATTCCCGGTCTGGTCAAGACTTTTCCATTCTGATCTTCTATATGTAAATAATATTAAACCAGTCGTTCTTTATATTTATTTATTTGTGTGTGTGTGTGAAACGTCGCCAGACATTGCAGTGAAACTTCCTGAAGATTTGTTTTTGATTCAATGTAAGCAATCGCGACACGTATCTTGCTCACAGTTTTCTCATGTCCTAATTTTCAGTCTATATGCACTATACAGCAGGTTTATGATATTATTACATTGCCTATTTGCTCGTACACGTCATTAGATGCCATTTTGTCGTTTTTTGTCTTCGTTCTTCGCGTGGTCACTTCATTTGTCTGACCAATGCGTAGCTCGTACGACATGGTTTAAAATCTGTCACTCAATATTATACTGTTTGTAAACGAAGGAGCAGAATCACCCTGTGTAGATCCAAGCTGGAATTTAATATTTTCTGAGCTTAGTCTTTGAAATAAAATTATTGTATCTTTAACGATGACTTCTTTCCTATATGCTTACAAATTCACCGAGAGTGTTCATTATTGATGGCTGTCAAACCAACGCTTTACAAAGTAAAGTTTAGAAGGTTGGTACTTCAGACCACTTGGTTTTTTAAAAAAAGAGCAACCTGCCATCTATACGTGATGTCGGGTAATTCTGGGACTATCCTCATATATTAGCTCTTTTGATACGGTTTAATCCCAAATAAGCATTAAAATATAAATAGAACACAAAATTTGTCATTCTCAAAATTTGTTTTAACAGTTGGTAAGGAATTTCTATAAAAGTAAACACAACCCTATTTTTCTCAAAACGCACGCATAACTTTGTTACTTAGTTATTTAAATTTTAAATAAATATTAATTATAACGGTAATAATTATTTTTTCTATCTCAATGGTTTTAATAAGTTATTAAAATGTTTAAACAGATATTTAAAATAATTTAAATAATGGAAATAAAATCAGATAATGTTTTATTTTTATATTCCATTTGGTCTAATGATATACTAAATATTTTGTAGACCCATGGAAAAACAATGTGTATTCTCCTCCTACGCTTGCGGATAAAATAATTTTTTTTCAAAATTATGCAGATATAACTTCATATCTAAGTGTCAATATTGATTTTGATACAATCACTTTTGTTAATATTACGTATAATTTTATATTTTTACATTTAAAATTTGAAAATACTTAGTTATACTGTTATTAATCCACTTTAATTTCCCTGTGGGATTCAAATAGCGCTGATTTTACATTTCCGCTTATTCAGCTGTCGCGCAGACAAGGCTTGCAATTGCCTCTCTATCTATATTAT
The DNA here is from genome assembly GCA_034510155.1 of Eucriotettix oculatus. Classification (NCBI taxonomy): domain Eukaryota; kingdom Metazoa; phylum Arthropoda; class Insecta; order Orthoptera; family Tetrigidae; genus Eucriotettix; species Eucriotettix oculatus. The sequence continues at coordinate 14,047,856 of CM067382.1, forward strand.
AATGCTATTTGCTTCATCCCGGTTGACGCGTCATGTGTGACACACGAAACCTAATGAAACTTTCTAATGAGATATTCCACGTTAATAATAATCCACGGCCTTCCTGGAAACTATCGGCTTCGCGATCCTCGACATTCGCGGCACGTCCGCAATTTCGAGCATCATTTCCGTCTGTAAAGGATCTTTATCTCGCGTATTGCGCCTGTTCCTTTCATAGCGCCCCAGTATATATGTGAATACGTGTCTCGTGTTATAACGAGGCTGCGAATATAGACGGTCAAGTGGCTATATAGCAACAATATTTAGCAGTGCGACGGTACAATGTTTCGCCCAACTGGAAGCAAGCTCCAGGGAATTTCCTGGAAAAGTAATATTCAGGACGGCTACAGTGCAGAATAGGACGAAAAAAAAACACAGAGCTTTAAACTGTTATTCCCTGTAAAGAAAGGTCTTGTGCTGCTTTCTGGCTGTTATCCATGCCATAAACTACTTTTTCGATCAAGGAGTTTGGCCGAGACTCAAATTGTACGGATTGTTTCCTGGAAGAAGTACAAGTTGTGAAATGAATAAAACAAAAAATACATTTTTACGATCGATGATAAATTGGCATTTCAGGAGACGAAATTATTTGTCTGAAATTATCCACCTAATTTACTCGTACACAGTTCTCATTCTATTACTCTATTAAATTCAACTTCCATCAAACCTGAAATATTTGGAATAGTTAATTTATGTCCTCTACGTAAAATAATGATAAAGTAGCCTATACCTGGATATTTTTAGTACTTTAATTGGAACTTAAACAAGTTTGGTGACTTACACGTAGATATCGGAAGTTTAAGAGAGTAAAAAAGATTGTTTCAGCCGCCTCCAAAGGAAACTAAAAATTTAAAAATAAGCAATAATGAGTTAAATCAGCATCTTTGGTCAGTTTTTTTATAATTTACGTATTAAACATTACAATTTTTGTCTCTCATTTGAGAATTCTTCAGATAAGGATTTATCTGTACATGGATTTTTGGCCGAATGAGTCATGGAGTGAGGTTCCATGTACAGCTAAATTTTTAGTTGAAGTCACAAGTGAGAGAGAAAAACGTTGTAACGTTAAATATTTCAAATATAAAAAAACTGACAAAGAGGATGATTTAATTCATTATTGTATATTTAATTGTCAGATAATCTATTGAATTAAGAATAAATATTTACGAAGTCAATAAAAAATTCAAAATTTCAAGACAAGAATACTAATTTATATATATTTGTATTTGTTTCTAAAGTTATCGAAACATTTGTATTTTAAATAATATAACACGTGGAAAAATTACTGAATCTGGAAACTAGTAGGGCAAATTATAATATAAAAATACATAATACTAGTTAAATGCAAAGATGACTTTAGAAGAAAAAATTTAAAAAATCTCGACTGGACCCCAGAATAGGACCCTAAATTCTGTTTCACTGCTTCAATTGAAACATTTATTCATTGTTTGAAATTCAAATCATGCTCTTTTGATCGATTTACACAATGTCCCATTATTCACCGATTCCTATAATTTGTGATCAGTAAGCAGTAGATGACCTGAGCTTTATCAATACATGGTAGATGGATCTCCTCTCGGATTCTGGCACCGAACCGGGTCCGGTCGCGATTTTTCCATCCCCCGCTCTTCTAAATTCAGTATCATTACTTCAATTAAATTTTAGCATTATTTCACGCTTAACAGCAAATTAATCGTCTCGTTTGACAGGCAACGTGAAGTCATAATCTATCCTATTGTAAGGTCTATATGTCTTTAGGGTAAGTTACGACCTTTCATGGCCTGAAAGAGAGTAAATTATAAAAATTAATAACTTTTGAAATTCTTTGTATGAAATGTTCTGTAAATGTAAAACCAGACACTTCTCAGCCAAATTCAATGAATGGTGTTTTATTAAATAGTCTTTGTTAGTCACATCGTTTGGTTATTTTCTTGTACTATCTTTGTTCACAAAATTTCAGTCTGGCTTAAGTATTGACAAAGGCCACAAAGGTTTGTCGAAGCGTCTTATTTTTTCTAAATTTTTATTTTAGTTCAGAATGTTTTTGTACTGTCAGCAAAACGGATCGTTAGTTCTTATTTAAGTTTATTTGTTCAATTCTACTAATTTAATTTTAAGACGAATTAAACTTTAATTTTAGAAAATCTTACTTAACATATTGAGAAAGATTATCTAAGAAGTTAACGTGGACGGTTTGGTAAGAGAAATCGTATCAGGTTCTGGTCGAAGGCCGCCTGAGCTCAAGTGTTGGAAAGAATGCGTTAGCCTTGTCCACGTGAAGCTGTCGGCACCTCATATTTTACACCTACTTCGAAACTTTCAGACTACTCCGCTGCTTCCAATTAATCTCAGTTCCCCGTGATGCATAAGCAATTTTTTTTTGTGTGACCACTTCTGTAAATATGACGAAAACTTGCAAACGCCACACTTATTGTCTAAATAAATAAATAACTGTATTTAAAAAAATAAATCAATAAAATTAGGTTAATTGTGTTATACTACTTAACCTTATAATCGACTAACGTAAACAAAAATAGGTTAAGGAACTATTTTTTTCTATTTTACGAATTGACATTATAAAATGTAGAGTGCGGAAATAACTTTTTCAGTTTATAAATTGATATTTGTCATTTATTGGTGTCAACTGCTTAAATTTAATGTCATAACGGAAGTATATATCTGATGTACAAATCCATGGGTCTATGGATCTAGAAATTATACGTGAACCGGTTGGCAAACCATGGAATTGAAAACCACTACAATATTCAGTAACTGGGGTGACATTTCATATCTTTCAATTGTCATACTACTCATCCTATCTTGCATAAAAAATGCGTAATGTCATTCTGCGTCCCCTCTGGGGAACAGACGCCACGTCATTTACTATTACATAAAAAGCGAGGGAAAATCTACATTCGGCAATTTGTTAGAAGATGGTTACTTTGACAGCTATGGAAACGTTGCGTCTTTTCAATCTTACATGCTATAATACCAAGAGAATTTCATCAACTATCTATACCAAAAATCTTCTGTCTAAAGTTACATGTCATAAGCCAACCGTGAACGGCTTACAATTATTGACCATTCAAAATAATTTATTATACGTATAACTGTAACACACGATTACTTCGCTCTACCAGATTGGTCTTTCCTGACTTTTTCTCCAAATGAAGAGACCAACTTATCAACAACTAAACAAAAGCACATCCGTTTTTTGTTAGGCCTCGCCTTTTAATTTCTCACTGCTTGGAATCATCCCTCATTCACGATTTTTACCTTCTTCTTCTTGTTTTTGTTGGTGTGGTATTCAGTCCCAAGACTGGTCTGATGCAACCCTCCACGCTAACCTATCTTGCACATCACACATTCTGCCTAATCCGCTTAGCGCATTCCATCCTTCGCCTCCCTCTTCTCTTCTTACCCCAAACACTTCCGCCTAATACTAATTTTACAAGACCCTCGTGTCATAAAACGTCGCCTATTAATCTATTCCTTCTCTTGGTCAACGTCCTCCATATAGTTCGCTCTTCCCCTATTTTGTTTAGAACGTCCTCGGTAGTTACTTTATCCACCCATCTGATTTTCAACATTCTCCTATAGCACCACATTTCAAAGTATTGTATTCTTTCCCTTTCTGTAACACGATTCGCACCCCTGGAACGACATGCTCCATATGAGCATTTTTAGCAACTATTTCCTAATATTCACACTTATATTACCCGTAAGTAAATCCCTCTGTTTCGAAAAGCATTCCTTTCCTGTGCTCTTCTACTTTTTATTTCTACTATACTTCTACCATCCCTAGTTATTAAGCTTCCCAGGTAGCATAATTCCTTAAATTCCGTCAAAATGTCCCTAACACCGTTTGTTATTCCACAGTTTCCCACACTACACTCCATTACCTTGGTTTTCCCTCTATTAATCCTCATATGGAACTCTTTCTCCTGGACCACGTTCATGCCATTTTTTATGCTTTCCAAGTCTTCTTCTGACTCCCCTAATACTGAAAAGCGTAGGATTTTTATTTCTTCTCCTTGCAGTATGATCCATTTTCCATATTCCGTTTTAACAATCTTCATCGCCTGTTCTATATATAAGTTAGGCAGCATGGGCGACAGACTGGATCCTTGTCTTACTCCTTTCTTGATTTCCGTCTTCTTTCCTTAAATTCTATATTTTGTGCATCCCAATGGTTTTTTTTCTGCTGACTGCGAGACTTGAGCAAATACAGTCAGAAACAAAATCACAAATCACACCATAAGCATGTCTTGCACCCATTTCAGAAACTTGAGATTAACTGTGACGTATTGGAAAAATATAAGAGCACAATGTAAAATGTTATTTAGAAAGAGTGTGTAACACAAGGCATTGTCACCCTCATATGTGATTAAACGTGATATCTTTGTTTACGCAGCTATCCATCCAAGACTGATTACAAGATAACTGAAACTGTTGAAATGGATTAAACAGGCACTCACTACCAGGTCATTGATTCGAAAACAATGCTAATCAGTCAACGCTAAACGTCAATCGATCTACTTCGTTGCAATAATCAGTAATACATCAACTAGAAACTTAGCCTCTTTGTCAGTGTTTTAATTTTAATATTACTATTACAACGCTGTCTTTCATTTGAGACTTAAATTCAGATAAATTATTTTATCAGTCGGCCAACTGCCTCCTAAAACTGGTAGAGACATCGAGAAGGGAATTCTGTATGTAGAAAAATATTCATTCGAGTGGAAAAGCTAAAATGTTTAAAGGAACGGATATAGAACGCCAGACATTGTCTCCCTCTCTTGTGATTAAACATGATATCTTTGTTTAGAATTAATATCTTCCGGAAACAAGTAAAGAAACACTTGCACGTTAAGATACAATGTAGGAATTATTCAATTCCTCGGGGTTGAGAAGTGTGACTCAACAGCGCCTTGTATTTTCCCCTCTAACCCACATGAGTGACGGCATAAGCAACACCTGCACTCATCAACTCCGTTTGGCCGTTGCCAGAAACCTGTTAACATATGTTCCACTGAAGATAAGAGAACACTCAGCCTGCGCAAGCAGAAGGATTCCTTGTAAAACTGCATGGTCATTCTTTACTTCTCCAACACCGGATTACTCCGCTGCAAGCCACTGGAACACACTAATCAACGGACTGAACTCTTGCAGATTAACAAAACTGTCGATAAGTTCCAAATACATCCTCCGGAATGGTGGATTTGTGACGGATGAAGAAGTTGCAGGATCGGACATGTGAGGGACGTTGTCCTTGGCACAGCGGAATCAATGACCTTGCAGAGGCAGAGACCTTGCTCTACCCACAACACTATAGCAGAACTAATATCCGTAGCTACAGTTGCAAACTAATTAATTACTCGGCGTGTAATTTAATTAGCGTACAGATTATGGATTCCACTCCCGAAAAGTTACGCTACGAATCCCCGTTTTATGGGTGAATAAAATTAAGACCACTTACTAAATTACCTCTAATCGGCAATATTGTACATAATTAAATTTTAATTCTGGTCTCAAGCCGCAATTAAACAATATATATTTAAAGTAAGTTTGCGGTATTAACAAAACTTTATAACTGTTCGCTTTTTATTAGAAACTGAAGAAGGTTTTTTGACGTCTGCAATGAATATAAATACTTAAGATTGACGTTTGCCAAGGATAGAGCGGTAATAATAAAAGAGGATATAAAAATATATTGTCAAAAAATATCTGCAAAAAAAACCATATAATAATATACAATCATTCAAAACAATCTTCTTTATAGTGAATAGTTACGGCCAAAATTGGTCATGGTTCAACAATCTTTACGAACTAAAATATGACAGTAGAACCTCTTCAGGTGTGAAACAATCCAAAAGTAAACCAAAAAAATTTCAAAAACACTAATAGCACAAAGAATTTTGTGGTACTAAACAACATGCCTCAGAGACAATTAGTTGGCGCTACACTTACAAATTAGACAAAAATATTGAAAAATCGTTCCCTTGAATTAATTTTTTTATAATAGCGCGCAGGAACCTTTTAAGTGATTGTGTTTTTAATAAATAAAATTATTATATTATATCCTAAACAGCAAGTAATTTCATAAAATAAATATCCCTAAATAATTTATATTATATTATATTTATGGATGTTTATGTGCTTATTTAAGTTACCAGTAGATTTCGATTAAGATGGTGAGTCACCACTGTGGTTGTGATGAAATTCAGCTATATTAAGTAGGGGGCGTTAAAATGTGGTTTAATTACGTGTTGAAATTAAATACTGTAGCGGGCATCGCCGGGCATCCAGCTAGTATTATTACAAAGAAGTTGATGTTTTGCTTGTATGTAAATTTTTGTCTTTAAATATTGAGATATTCATACTGCAAGAACTAATCTGTTCCAAACTTGGAACATTCTCAGGTGCAGAAGTAAAAAGTTACAAGAACAGAAACGAAAGTAAATACTGTCAGTTTTTTAATTAAATTACTTCATGACGTGTTGACCGGTTTATTTATAGAAATGTGTAAATTTATTATATGTTCCCCGTGTCTCAGGAATAAATCGGGGGATCATGAATATGTTTTATACATCATCGTTTGTCAGGATGATGGACATCTGATTATAGAAATTGATGCAAATGTACTATCGTGACGCTTAGCCAGTCACGGTTCACGACTTTAGCCCCAGAGTAAAACATGTTCTCGTTAAAATGACCAGTTTCCTTACGGCAGGATGACTTGGATGACAAACGTCACAAATCGCACACACGTCAACACCTTGCCGTTTCGGACGTATATTACGTCGTATCGAGAAATTGCGAAAGTATAATTTGGCGTGGTCGACATTCAGCTGCTTTTATTGTTTGTGGAACATTACGATAATGTCTCGTAATGGACCGTATCTCGAGTTAGCACATTATTACGTAAGAAGTTTGCCTCACAATGGTGTTCCAGCGTAATAGTGATAAAAGAATGACTGCCTTATAAATGCCCATTGTCTCGATTCTTTTCGTCTTACCGGAACGACGACCGCTGGCAACGCAGTTTCAAGACGTTTCTTTGTCCTTACAGTCGTTTCATCGAATCATTAAAGTTGTTCTGCGAGGCATAACTATTTTTACAGCCTCGTCTACCAGTTCTTGATGCGTAAACTTGCCTTCTTCGAATTAAAACTCCGCAAACGCCCGGTAATCTCAGGTTGTGAATATGTAAAGACAAGGACCAGAGAGCGATGGCAAACGAGAGAAAGCACCTTCCTGCAAAGGCTTACTTAACTCAGTCTTAGCTTACAATTTTAAGCGAGGAAGCGCAAAAATTTTGTCGATTAAATTCCACCGTGAATAATTAAAATGGATACTCCGGAACTGATGTTGAAGTGTTTAGTGAGCGAGTGTTATTTTAGAAGGAAAAATCCTAACAGGACTAGGACTCTAATTAAAACTTTATAAACAATACAATTATCCTTTAGTATTACAGACGCTTGACGAATGAGAAAGGAGGAGAATGAAGGAATCTAAATGTTCAAAATATCGACAGAAACCTTTCTGGACAGATAACTAAAACACAAGAAACTTTCATGTCAATACAATGCAAACTAAACTAAATTTAACTGTAAAATATTCACAGGAAATTGTTACTGTCAAAGTGTTTCGATTGCATTACCCAGATAGGAATCCTGAATAAGAAATTCGTTGAATCCTCAGTAAACAGTCTCAATAAATCGATTGATAATTCAAAAAATGAAAAACCTCTATTAAAGGGGAGTTGCATGTTTCAGGATCACCCTCGTGTAGCCTGTTAACCCCTCGCCTCCCCTCCCCAAAAAAAATAGAATGAGAGCTAGAAGAAAATCAGTTTGGTTTAAAAAGAATGTTGGGACAAGAGAAGCAATATCGACTTTATTAAGGATTTTGAAAGGACAGGAAAAAATAGCGAGAAAGAATGCTTATACATAACCTCTACAGAAGTCAGTCAGCAGTAATTAGAATTGAAGATCAGGATAAGAAAAAAAGAAATCAAGAAAGTCAGACAAGGACAGTCTGTCGACCATGCTGATATCATTTATAGAACAGACAATGAAGAAAGTTAAAATATGGAAAAGGAATCGTACTGCGAGGTGAAGATTAACACCCTACGCTTTGCCTATGATATTGTAGTATTACGAGAGTGAGAATAAGACAAAATGTAGACAATTCTTGAGACGCATACGTAAACGATCTAACCCGAGATGAAAGATATCTGATTTTTTTTCTCTGGCTAGCGATACTCCTCATTAATTTATATTAATTTTGCAAATACTTTCCTTAATTACAAATAAATACCCTTAAATGTTCTTCTTTATGGTGAGTGATAAATCATTATCTTGCCAATGTTGAAATCGTAATTTTAGTAGATTTTTTTCTCGGAAACCGTTTAAGATAGTGCACTGAAAAATTTACAGTTTATTTTTAAATATATGGTATATGTACTGAAGCAAAATAAATTTTTTAAATTATTAGTTACGGTTAAGAAACTTCAAAATTATTCTAACAAAATTAAGTGAATTAATAATAATTATAATTAGATACGGTGACCACGTGTCACTACAAATTCGGAATGTGTCATGCAAGGTGACAGCCCGCAGTCGCCCCGGTAGGCCCAGGCCCTCAATGGGCTGTAGAGCCATAGAAAAAGAATTCTAATTATAATTAGTTACTTATAATTCATTCTCTTGATACACACATACCATGAGGTTAAAAAGGGGCTGTGTGAATTTCAGTGGGTATCTTTCATGTTTTCTGAGAAGAGATGCCTAAAAACCATTAATTTAACATTTGCAACGCCTTAAAATTTTAAATGTCATAAAATTCCACCCCGTCACATATCAGTAACATAAATATTCACTTCAGTTTGATATTTATCTGATTTCGTTGAAATTTTAATAATAAAAATACAAATTTTTGATTAAAATATTAAAAAAAATAAAATTTATACGATATAGTATTAACAAAATGAAAATTAGTAAACGTATTGTATCTGCTTTTCTAATTTATTTTTGTGCAAGTATAACAATTATAGAAGTCTGAATACCTAACAAAAAAATTTAATTAGAACGCGGTTTAATAAAATTTTGATATTTTCAATAATAAATCTATAAAATTATTGATTCTCAGGGCCATGTATCACAAGATTAATAGTTGTGTTTATCTGACTTCATTGAATTACAATCGAAGCTAGTCTATTTAACGCTTCATTAGAAATATGAAAGTGTCGTGGCAAAAAATAGCCATGTAGACAATCTCAGATCGCAAGTAAGATTCTTAGAAAACGACTCCAAGCAATGTTATGGATTACACGATAGAACCAAAAAGTACAAAATGCTTAGATATTAAAATTTTTAATTGAAGAAAAGTGGCCTTAACGTCTGCCAGGTGTCTGTCCCGTTTCCTGCGTGAAGTGATTACTTTTCAAGACAGTAATGCAAACACCGCATGTGTGTGTGTGCCGACATTTACTTTTATTTCCGGCGTAACCAGTTTGATTTTCTTTCCTCCAAGGTTTCCCTGTGTTAGCCGAAGGACAAATTCGCAAAAATACTGCTTGCGCTTATCAGACTGTCTGATCTGCCGGTATTGTGAGAACAAGTCAAGTGGTTACTGACGAAAAAGGTCACCTTTCCAGAGGAACAAACAAATCTATCTAATAACCGGGTACAAAGACTTTTTCTCTGGTTTTATTTTGAGGCAATAGAGTTTCACCTTTGGGTCGACGCGGCCCAGCAAATTAATGTTGCAACAATTATCAAGTCTGTTTCATATTGTTTCTGACAAACTGTAAGTGATACATATCTCAGCTGAAGATATCCGCTACACAGTTGACGCAATATTGCGACCAGAACCAGAACGTTGTGACACGTGGACAACCGATCAGCTAACGTGCGATGCCGATTTCGGACATCACGATATCGTTAGTAAACAGAACCCCATTGGAGTGTACTTTACAAGTATTTGGACATGACTGAACACGGTTGACTCTGTTAAGTTTTAAACTACAAATTTCATTAACGATTTTCCAGCATAAATCGACATTCATAGTTTTTACTACCTCATTCAGAATGTCCAGACGTAGTTGGCATCGATCTACTATCATGAATTCTGGTAAATCGTAATTGATCCGGTAATAAATTTCAATTCGTGAAGGTACAAATATTTTTAAAAATTATAATTGTAAATCAATAAAATGATTATGGCTTTAGCAGTGTCATTTCTCAACCATAAAAATACAAGAGCTTATATTCAGTGACGAATCCAGAGGGCGCCGACAGGTGTGGATTTACTCGATCTCCTTTACTGAACAATAGGAATCTGTTTCAGCATAGTTTTCCGACTTAAATATTTACAATACATAAAAAAACGGTCAAAAAAGTCAGCATTAAACAAATAACTAAAGCAACGTTTTATCTCCATTTTGTGACTTCATCAGACTTACTACAAACATTACAATAAATTACTTCTGATTTCTATGTTACAATTTTGAATTTATATATAAATTACATGGGTAAAAACTTACAAATTTAGCAGTATCTGCATTGTAACATAGAACTCAGAATTAATTTATTGTGATAGTATGTGTGTAGTAAGCCTGATGAAGTCTCAAAATGGAGATGAAACTGCGCTTTTGTTAATAAATAGTTATATATTTAATGCTGACTTTTTTGGCCGTTTTTTATTAATAAGAATTTCTATTTTCGGATACCATTTATTATATTGTTGAGAATAATGTGCGCTATGTTCATTCTTATTACGCAATACCGTTAAATAAATATTTATTTAAAAATCACTATTATATGTTAAATATGTAAAAAAAATAACATGAATAAATTAAAATGGGCTGAATTGATGCAGACTTTATTTCATTATCATACAAATAAAATATAAATTTTTGCGAAATTGTTCCCTCCAACTAGGTACTTCTCTGGTTCCAATGCTGCTAAATTAGATACTGATTAAATTTGGTATGTACGATTCCTAGAAAATTAATAAAATAGTTCTGTTCAAATTTTACAATATCTAAGCCCGGGATTCCCAAGTTGTGTTCCGCGAGACCTGAATAGGTGTTACGTAAAATTACTGGAGTGATTATATCCATGGTATAGAAATAGGAATTACCCAACCTAAAAAGTAAGCCAAGTGATCCGTTAAAAATTCCGAATTTGAGATGTGTTCCATTTCAGAAAACATTTGGGAATCCCTGATCTAAACAATATTACCGCAAACTTGGAAATTTAAAATGTATTTTAATAAAGGATTAGGTTGGATAATTTTAGACTGGACCAGGAGTCGAACACTGAACCTCCACTTGGTACGGAGTACTCTTTACGACCAATTTACACATACAAAGTCCATTCTTCATTCAAATCCTGAAATTAGGCCGTGAAGGATGAAATTTCATTTAACCACTTCTCACTGTCCGTTAATCCCGAATAAATTGTAGAATTTGAAGACTAAAAGTCAAGAAAAGCCAAGAAAATATTAATTTTACAATGTCAAGAGTACTGGGAAGAAAGCAATGAAAACAATGTATCGATGACATTTCTACCCAATCAGATATTATGTGAAGCGACGCTAAATTAATATGACGACGTCGTTACATCATCATCGCTCAGTAAGCCGCTACAAGAAGGGTAATACAAAGGAAAGGGGTTACAAAGGTAAAAAAAATGTTGGCAGTAACATTAAAAATTAAGATAATGGAAACTAATATGCAACAACCAACATTTGAAATAAAAATGTAATGTTGACTGTGGAACGATTGAGGCAAGAACGTTGAACAGCCTGTGACGGTGCAGTCTACTTTCAGAAAAACTACATCAACTTGTTTAATTTGGTTTGTGTCTCTCACACACACTATGAGAAACTTGTTTCCATTTCACATTTCTTCAAAACACCACCACATTAAATCTTACTACGTATCGTACTCTACGCTGGCTGGGTGCCTGGGTAGTACCTGGTAAAGTATTTAATTCAACATAAAAAAATATGGGTAAACTCATGATTTAACCATCGAGACCGTCACAATTAAAAACCTTTTCACGCTTCCTATCGTATTTATTCTGAAGAATATTAATTACATCTTTACTCGCATGATGACTTATAGTACCTTAATAGAGTCCAAAAATCAACTGGTACGTTAAAAAAGCAATGTAACGAAAAATAAAGACTAAAGATACCCGTACATTCAATACTCTAATTCGTTAAAAATGGCGAAAAAGTCCTCGTTATGTAAGAGTCAAAAATACTCCCGACACCTTAAGTGATTTAAAAATACAACCGTTACTCTATGAGTGTCTAAAATAATCCCACTACTACAAGGAAGTCAAATTACTTCAGGCTCCTTAAAACGGTCAAAACACATCATATTAAGATATACAAAAATAGTCTCGATAATCAAAGAGAGAAAAATAATGGTGACCCTACACTTATAACTGATAGAGATATTTTACTTGTTCCAGTCAATTGTAAAAAGTTTGTTAGAAATTGCTCTACGTGTTTAAAATCGTACTCTGAGTTTCGTTTCACCCTATTTTCACGCCATTTCCTCGTGGTTGAGTTACAATTTAACCGGCTTGTTGAATGTTCGAATTAACCCTGGATTCGACATAAATCTCTGTTTATTGCGTCTTACTCTTATTTAACGTCCCAGCATCCCAACCATCTAAAAGCACTTCCCTCGCGTGCGGAAAGGGGGAAAAAATAATCGATTTAATTGCCTCCGTGAAATATTTCTTGCCACCTAAATAGAATTTTTTTTGCATGTTATGAAATTTCTATGCCCGTGCACACTCGCCCCGTTTAGCGCAATTCATACCTCACCTTCACGTCGGGTTTTTTCCGGAACGTAAGGAACAAGTGTTCAATATTTTGACATACTTGAATTCGGAACATATAAATCACAAGCATCAAATTGTATTTATAAGATACTAAATAGGGTGGTGCAATGATGATTTATGCTCAAAATTCGTAATCAAGTTCAATGTTAGTAACAATTGAATATAATGTATTGTAAAATAATTTTAATAATAGTTGTCACGCCAAATACAACCAGGGCCACTGTTCACAATTTCGTTATGTTTTAGTCGTATTTTTTATTGGAAGTAAAATGAGCTTTGCACGAGTAATTTTTTAACAGTTGTATGAATAATGTAAAGACTACGGGAAAACTGCAAAAGATGGGACGCCGTTTACTTTTTCGATTCTCCACTTACACTTAAATAACAGTTACTTGAAAATGGAAACTCGATTGAGTCATTGCATAGTTACTAAATAAAGAGAAACCAGTAGAAAAATTTTAATTCGGCCATGCGGCCAAAGAATCAATTAATTTACCAGAGGTGTATTCCTGCTCAGAAATCTACCAAATTAGGAGAACTTGTTCCTTTAATCTTCAGCCGAGGTGAATATAAATTTCCTATATAAATTAGCCGACGAATAGCGATAATTCTTCAAATTCTTGTTACATAAGACAAAAATCCTTTCCCTGAACACTTACGTGTAACACATTTTCCGCGGTATATCAATAAAACTTAATTAATTAGTACGGACGGTTTGTCAGTGAATGCTATGATTCTGTCAGTTGTAAATCTATTTTCAATAACATAATTTTGGATATACTTTCTAAATGTAAGGCACTGATTGCGAAGAAGCAAGATTAACGATCACCACGGTTCGCGTGTTCTGGAGATATACAAAATTTACGATCACACAGCAAGGAACTAATATTCTGAGATTTATTGAACGTTGAAATTGCCATTTGAGAGTAATTTATTCAGACGTGTGTTATGTAATGAACTGTTTATTATATTAATTAAATGAGAAACTTATTTATATTCGTTTTAAAAGTCAATGTTGGACCTCTAATATCTTTGACGACATACAGAGAGTTGTTATGATCAATGAAATATGAAAGCAAAACTGAGAGTGCAATTCAAATGCTAAATTCAGCAATCCGGACGAACAGAGGGAAAACAATATGATGCAGTATTAGGAAGATTCCAAAGGATAACAACCAAAACCTGAGAGACAGTGACAAAAACTATAAGAATATTAAATTTTTTAGTTCCTAAATAATAAAGGAAACTATAATGTTTAAAAATAAGTATTACTACTGATTTTAATGAACATAAATATAATATTACGCGAGAACACCATGAATGTAGAATCAAACTCACTATTTGAATTGTCCTTTAATTATTATTGTTTAACTTTCGTAAATACTTTTTATATTGTGAGAAATATTTGATGTCGTTTAAAGATCACAATCCTTTTATTTTATTATCAGAACAAAGATTCAATAAATTTTCATTCACTTCTTTACTGTATGTAATTGAATATCGCACTTCCTACAGTACAACGAAAAACAACTGCAGAAACTGAGTTTAAAGCACTAACAAATTCCAATTCCCGGTGCATTCTACACTTACCAATGCAATCTTTAGAAACCTATTTGAATTGATTGTCACGTAGCAGCTTCAGTTTTATTTAAAATGTTTTCAAGAAAAGGTCCGCGATAAAAGAAATGAGTACCAGAACGGAAGAAATAATTCCCATCGTAGCTTGGCACTGAGACTATGAAACTGAATTAAAAACTCAAGAGGAAGTCCTGAGCTAGATTCCTGTTTGGCCGAAATTTTTCATCCTGATCCTTAAAATATGTCCTGATATTTCCACTTGAGTTACTAGAAACAGTGTGACTGTCCATTAGTGAAAATATTGGCTTTTCTGTCTCATTTCTTTCCAGTAATAACGTACCTTTAAAATAAATTTCAACACAATCCATCATCTTAAGGCCAGTATTTAAGCATATTTCCGAAACTCTGGGATAACAAACATGGTCACTTAATTCGTGCACTAGGATAATCACTGATGACTTACTGATCAAATAGAAAGAGGAAGTAAAAACAGATAAATACTGATCTCAACATCTTGAAAAGCTCAAAGGAAATGTGATTAGTGGACAAGTTATTTACAGAATGACTCGACCAATATGGTCATTCACGAAATGAGCTGAGCTAAGTACAGAAAACTTTCTAGGTCTGGAAGCAGTTCTCGTAAGAAAGAAGTACTGCTCTGTTTCCCTTATTTGCTGGACCGCCAGATGCCATCTGGGGCAATGATCACCATTCAAGTCGCTCTGTAAATTCCCCACACGATCCGCTCGAGCACTTGGCCAAGGAAACTTGCCAGATGTCCAGACACCCTTACGACGTCTCTGGAAAACAAGACATTCTCGACAACGTTCTCCAGTCCGCATAGCTCTGGTAATTGGAACCGTGGTATTTAGGGTGCGATTAATTTCGTATCAATCAGTTCCCGCTGACGACAACGGGGAAAGCAATTGCTGCTGCAGTGTCTATGTAATAGTGAAATAGTCCTTGGATTGGAATAACGATGGGAATTATTCATATATAGAGTTGGAAGAGAGAGAGAGAGAGAGAGAGAGAGAGAGAGAGAGAGAGAGAATAGGTGATAAATAAACTTAAAACGGAATTTGCAAAGGGAATCATACTGCAAGGAGAAGAAATTAACACCCTACGTTTTGCCAATGATATTGTAGTATTAGGGAAGTCAGAAGAAGACTTGGAAGCCACAATAAATGGTATGAACGGGGTCCTGGAGAAAGAGTTCAATATGAGGATTAATAGAGGAAAAACCAAAGAAATGAGAATGTAGTTTGGGATACATCGAATAACAAAGAGTGTTAGATTGGGAAGGGATATTTTGACGGAAGTGGTGGAATTCTTCTACTTGGGAAGCATAATAACTAGGGATGGTAGAAGTATAGTAGACTAAAAGAGTAGTATAGTACAAGCAAGGAAGGCTTTCACAAAAAAGAAGAAATTTACTTACGGGTAATATAAATGTGAATATTAGGAAATCGTTGCTAAAAATGTTGGTAAGGAGCGTGGCGTTGTATAGGTACGAAACGTGAACGACAGAAGCGTTATAGGCGAATTCTGAAATCAGATGGGCGGATAGAATCACTAACGAGGAAGTTCTGAACAGAATAAGGGAAGAAAGAACAATATGAAGGACGTTGACAAAGAGAAGGGATAGATTAACAGACCACATTTTAAGACGTGTGGGTCTTGTAAAATTAGCATTAGAGGGAAGTGTGTGGGGTAAGAACAGAAGAGGGAGGCCAAGGATAGAATACGCCTATTAATCTATCCCTTCTCGTGATCAACGTCCACCATATTGTTCGCTCTTCCCCTATTTTGTTTGCAACTTCCTCGTTAGTGATTCTATGCACTCATCTGATTTCAGCATCACATTTGAAAAGCTTCTATTCTTTTTCTTTCCGCAACGCCTGTCGTCCATGTTTTGCACCCATATAACGCCACGCTCCATATGAAGATTTTTAGAAACGATTTCTTAATATTCACACTTACATTAACCATAATTAATATCCTCTTTTTCGCAAAAGCCTTCCATGCCTTTGCTATCCTACTTTTCATGTCTACTACACTTCCACAATCCCTAGTTATTACGCTTTCCAAGTAGCAGAATTCCTTAACTTCCGTCAAAATATCCCTTCACAATCTAACACCCTTTTTCGTACCACTGTTTCCCGTACTACACTCCATTACCTTGATTTTGCCTCTATTAGTCCTCATATTGAATTCTTTTTCCAGGACTACGTTCTTGCGTAGGGTTTTTATTTCTTCTACTTGCAGTATGATTCCTTTTCCACATTCCGTTTGAACTTTCTTCATCGCCTGTTCTATGTAGAAGTTAAACAGCATGGGCGACAGACTGCATCCTTGTCTTACTCCTTTCTCGTTCACGGCTTTCTTTTCTTCATATTCTATTCTAATTACTGCTGCGTGTCTTCTGTAGAGGTTATGTATAAGCCTCCTTTCTCGATATTTTATTGCAGTGCTCTTCAAAATCTTTAATAGTGCGTTCTAGTTCACATTATCAAACCGTTTTCTTAAATCTACAAATTAACGTAGGCCAGTTTTTTCTTACCCTGTCTTCTAAAATTAGTCGCAAAGTCAATATTGCTTCTGTTGTACCTACATTCTTCTTAAAAACAAATTTATCTTCTCCTAACTCGCATTCTTTTTGACGTTCCATTCTCCTGTACAATTTTCGTTAATATCGTTAATTATAGGGAATTAAATTAATAATCCTCATGCTCATATGATTCGGTGATAGATTTTTTACTTATTCGATTCGCGGTGATTGTAAATTGAAGGGATCGGGCTGGAAGTTATTGCTGATAGACAAGGGTATAATAGGCGTATATATGTATATATAGCAGTGTATTCAGTTGCAATTCAAGTTGAACGAAAAATAGCCATTTTGCAAAGTAGATACGAAATTGTTTCATTTACGAATACGAGTGTTTCTTTCGTCACCTTCCGAGGATAACGTTGCTACAGGTAGGCGATAAGAACGAGCTTAACTGGAGGCGTCAACACCTGAAGGGCGAGGCGACGGAAGTTTGAGCGGAGTCAACAAACTTGTGGAACACGATGCCGCCGCCGCGCCGCTAAGAATGCACAAATAACCATTGCGGTCCCACGCTCCTTACAGCACTATCAACTGATCTCACGATATTTCAATGTTTCCTTATTTATATAGTCACCGAGAAAAATAAACCATTGCATTAGGTAATAGGTACGTCGTTGGGTTCCAGGTCATCAGGCTTCCTCTTCCTCTCTCATGCGTTTCTTTGAGACCAGGCTCTAATAGATCGATTTGGACGATCCCCCGTCAGGATGGATCAATAGAACCCCAGAGTGACTGTGGGGCTCACCTGATCATGTCGGGAATGCCTCGCACTCTCTCTGGGTACTTTTTATCAAAGTTCTCATATGCCGAGACACCTTCACCTATTTTAGGAGGTATATGTACTGGGGTCAAAGACCTTGGGCATATGGCAAGAGTTGTCCGCTGATCCCATTGGATCAGTCGGCCAATTGCCTCCTGAAATTGATGGAGACACGGAGAAGGGAATGCTGCGTCCCCACAGCAAACTCGTCTCCCGTCATTCGGAAGGGCGTGAGAATAGTACCCAATGCCCGACCTACCTGATGCAGGTTTTATAGGGTTTTCCCTGCATCTCTTTAGGTGAAACACCGGGTAGGATCCTTAAACCATAGCCCGGGGGCCCTAGTTAACCCTTGGCTACCTTGCTCTACCTTCCGCATCCCCCCCTTTCAATTCCCTTCCTATGCTATTAAAGGGGAGTTGCCTGTTTCAGGATCACCCTCATGTAGCCTGTTAACCCCCCTCCTATGCTATTAAAGGGGAGTTGCCTGTTTCAGGATCACCCTCATGTAGCCTGTTAACCCCCCAAAAAATTTACTCCACAGAACACTTTCAAAACGTAAAAAAGGAAATTAATACAAATATGATACTTCGAAATGTATTCCCAAAAAATGTAATACTTTTTATAAAAAAAATTGCATCCTCAATAATATTTGTAAATAGCAACTTACAAAAGGGTATTTATTTTATACTAAAACTGTAAAATAAAAAATTCTACAATAATCTCTTCGTCATCACGTATAAACTTGAGTAACCGCGCAACATAAACAAATACAAACCGTGCTGGGTGCCACAAAAAATGGCAAAATTTTCGATTTACAGTTACCGCATAATTACCGTTTGATCTATTTATTTAACAGTTCTTGTATTTATTATGATAATAATTTTTCCTTATTTTTATCAGTCACTTAAATTAACAAAATTATATTTTAATTTCAAAATTTATTAAGAAGAAGCTTTCGGTAATTGCCATAATCATTTAAAAATAAAATACAATTTTTTGAAACATTACAAAAAATTAAAAAAATTAATTATCATAAATAAAAATAATTATTGTAACATAATTGAAAAAATTTCTTGAAGTTCTTATATTTTTAAGTTTCCAATCTACAAACAGTAATAAGCAAATACTTTGAAATGATTGCTGCATGACATAAATTTTTGAATTCCTCCCTCCCTGCGTTTCCGGACATAAAACGTCCTACCACGAAGACGGTTTCAAAAGCATCTCAACTGATGCCACGTTATTCATACGAAGTTCACATTTGTACGTCTGCTGCCAGATGTGTCACGAGTATATTCAACAAGACTAAAAATTGCCAGCAATTTTTTTTTTCGAATTTAAAGCTCCTAGGTAAGATGGTCCCTAATGATTATGACTAGTAGTATTATCTTATAACATTGACACATTTTCCCTTAAAATAAAGGATTTTCTATTTTTCTTTGAAAGTTAATGATACGTGTATAAATAATTAACTACTAACCACCTGTCAAGGGCAAATTAGCCCGGTACTATAGATTATATATATATATATATATATATACAGTAGACAACAGGGGAGATCGTGTTCCTCACGTAGCCTGTCAAGCAATATGATTATATACCTGTTAACCATGAAATAATATTTAAATTAACTAACATTTTATTAAAGTAATTTTAAATAATAATTAGTTAGTAAAAATTTAAAAGTTACACAAGTTGCAGTAACGATGATGGATACTAATTGTATAAAGAAGGACCAGGAACACACACACATTTTTCCAGACTCTTCTAAGTCCCTGTACTTATTAATGGTACCCGTGGTTTAAGATCCTATGAGTCATCGGGTTGGTTATGACGAAATTAACTTCTCATAGGGTAGGGGGTGTAAAAATGTTACATTTATCTAATTTTACGATATCACTGATGACATGTTGAGAAAAATTATCGTCGAATTAAATTTTGTAACAGGCTAATATAAATATACTGTCGGGAAACGCCAGGATCCCAGCTAATTACAATTATTAATTTGAGAAAAATATGGTAGAAAACTAACTGCAAGTAATATATTAGAAGTCACAGCCACATTAAATTTATTTCCGCGTAAAAAAGTACTATTTGGAAGACGTTGTTTAAGTAATAACTGAAGAAGTACTAATATTTTGTTTGTCTATAAACATTTGTAACTTCTTTATAAATATTTATTGATGTTTTAGTAAGACAGGTTTTATCAGGGTTATCTACTTTGGTATCACTCCTATATAATAGTATACGAAACTAGAGAAAAATGAGGAATGGAGGGTAAACAAGGTAGACGAGGGTTTACTTGGGCTTCGGGGCTGTAGTTTAAGGATCCCACCCAGTGATTCCCCTAAAAGCGAGAAACCTGCAAAAGGTATGGTTCTGATGGCGGGAGGCTGAATTGTTGTGGGGACGCAACAAAATCAACTACATGGAGGGAATGAGGGACAGCTAGCCGACTGGTCCAATGATACAATGATAACAGTTCATACAAATGAATTCCCGGACATCTCCGGGAGCCTTGCTTATAAATAATAAAAACAATATAATTTTGAATGAGACCATTATATTTTTAAAAAACAGATCTCAAACTACTGCTGCGAATAATATAACGACAAGAGAACCAAATTTTTCTCACAATGAAAAAGTTATTTGCAAACTGAATTATATATGTAGCTTTTGATTTTGGACCTGAAATAGCAGTAAGTAGATGGAAAACTTTTCACCAATATCAAATCAAATATATGACCTGAAATATCCATTAGTACCTTCGTTCTTTTTCAATTTTATGTCTTCTATATTGAATCAGCCACTTTCATTTTTGAAGGGAATATCAAATTCAAAAGCGAACTAAAAAAAATTTAATTATTATATTTTTTAAATAAGTTATACACTTTTCTGTCAATTCAATGTCCGTCTTATTGTATCCGCCATTCTTTTGTGTTTAAAAAATTTCATATCAAAATCGGTAACCTCAAAAACTGAATTACTCCGAGTTTAGATACTTTCGATTAATATATGGACATGTCAGACGTTTTTATAGTTTCGGCTCACTGTGCGTTGGTAAAGTGAAATGAATGAATAAATTTCTTACTGGGATAGATTTTAAGATTATATCTACACTAAAATTGGATTTTATTATTTACTTGATATGTTTCTAAATAATATTTGTTATTTTGTAACTAATACATTTCGAAATCAGAATATAAGAAAAATTACAAAACATTACATTAAATTGTTATATGTTACGCGCTACGACGATGTTACGTGAGAAGAAAGTCACGTAACATGATTCATTACTCGTAGAGATTTTCTTTTCACAAATTGGGAAGTAAATAAGAGAGTCTGAAAAAATATTCCAAGAGGTGGAACTGTTTTTACTAACCGCAGTTATCATCCATTTCATTTTTTCGCTTACGTCTGTTACACCCTGTTCACAGAGTATACAAACATTGTGAGAAATTAAATAAACATGAAAAATTGGATTTTGCGTGCATAGATGTATTATTATCAGCAATTTCAAGTCAAACAAAATAGTTTGCTGTTTTCGTATATTATTTGTTTCTGTGCATGAATAAATAATTAAAACTTTTAATTATCTTGATTGAGGCTGTCAATATTTAATAAGCTTGCATATAAAAAATAACAACCAAACGATTTTAACTTCAACGTTTGTTTGCATTCTGAAATATCAAGTAGCGTTATAAATAAAACGTCAAGAGCAAATCGTTTTCTCGGAGTAATATTTCAGCTGAATCACTACTGCCCGAGATCAGAACAGCGATTGTGGCTCGTAATGTACGATTCCTTCAGAACAGAGCTGCAGACAACTACAGTTGTAAATTTCTTTTTTCTTATCAGGCATTGGCAAATTATTGCGCTGTTAATTTACACAATAGCAGCACGCTATGAAACATTTACTGAATAGAAGCGCAAAAAGAGGACGCATGCTGAATGTGCTTCAGTTGAATAATGACTTCTAATTCTCTTGTCTTGAAGTCGTAAGTTACGAAAAGCACCAGTTGTATCGAAAGATTATCTACGGAAAATCTTGTTCTCTTCGTTCAAAAAAATTCACGGTATATTATATGATTTTAAGAACGACCTGTGTAGATATATATCAAAATCTCCAGTCGGTGTTCAGAGATCATTAAAAAGAAGTTTTCTAACGTAGTATACACCTTCACAGATTTATTACACTTGAGTACGAAACAATTCTTTTTTTAACTTTTTAAATTATCTCAATCGTCGATAAACGATCACCGTAGCAGACAAGTCAGGGGTGAAATTAAATAGTAAAATCTTTAAAAATATTGTCCCTCGAACTGTGTAAATTTTTCAATACTGTGGTCAGAAATACTTGTAAAATTCGGTCATTATATAACAGTCTTTGACGGGGCACATTGTCTCAATACATTACCGGTTCTTTTCCCGAAATCCATCAGGTAATCCGGCTAGACAATTTGCCAGATACTTTTACCTCCAGAGCGCTTCCTTGGCCGCCGTAAATACTTGTAAAGGAAGGTCACTGTTGTCTGATTGTTTTCCGTCTAGATCTGGATTCGGATCAATGGACTGACTATATTAATTGAATAAAATTGTTCCATAAAAAAGCAAAAGAAATTAACATTAATTAATTTCACCTTCGTACATTATTTGTATTTGGATGCTTAATTCTCTTCCCTACTGCCAGTAATTCGCAGTAAACCTTGAGAAAATGCCGAGGGAAAATCGTGATGATTCGTCAGGAGATTTCCTTCACAGGAATCGGCCATTCTCATCTGTTTTTCCGCATAAACCGAGCGATGAAGATGAAAGATTCACTTCAGAGTTTAATGATTGTGGTAAAATTGAATAAGGTACTTTGGAGCCGTTCAGTGAAGATCAGCCGTGATCCACAATTCAAGTTCCAGAGCGGTCTCAATTTTGTACAACAGGAATGAAACTAGGACCATACTACAGAAAAAAATAAGAACTTCGGCAGTGTGAATCTATATTTCAGACTATCTGTGTGCCCACAGTTGCCCAGGTGTTTGTTTTTTTTCCCCGGATAATTCATTAATTAATATTGTCAAACACGTGGTGCATTAAATAAGCGCAGTTTCTAGAAACTCCTGGCGCAGACAAAGAATACAGTAAATAAAGAACCAAAAGACAAAAATATTAAAAAAAACATAATAATCATTGCAATTTAATGACTGTCCTCGTGTATACATAGGCCGAAGTAAGAGAGCCATGACCACAAGAATCAAGGAACACAGAGCTAATATTAAGTTTTCACCATACAAATAATTCGTTATATTCTAACCACACTGTGGACTGGTATGATTACCAATTTTTAGACCAAAACAGTAATTACAAATCCCTATCAAATTCAGAAATGTTTCACATAAAACGGAACATTAATAGTCTAAATGCAAAAACTGACACTGATTTACTCAGTAGTATATATATTATATCTTAATTTATGAAATGTATCAAAAGTATAATTATTATGTGTCTTTGTTAATATTTTTGTCTTTCGGTTCATTTACTGTATTCTTTGTCTCTACTACAATATCTTTGGAATGTTATAATTTCGTACACTGTAAAGTTCAACCTGAATTCGGTCCATATCAGGACCGAAACATGTAGTGGCGTTTAAATTATATTTTATGTTTCACTAATTTTTGTTGTTTTTGGTCTTATTAAAACTTATATTAAGCGTACAGACATTAACTATTATACTGGATACTTAAACTATATAGCCCAGCGGCGCTAATTAACTCTTTGGCTGCCTTTCTCTCCCTTCTGCATCCACACTTTTCAATTCCCTTCTATGCTGTTAAAGGGAAGTTGCCAGTTTCTGGTTCGCGAAAATAAATATACACACATTAAATCATATGATTGAGTCTCCATATAAATAATAGGAGCGATGCCGCTTGCGGTCCATTTTATGTTTAGAGATTTTTGAGCAGTTTAGTGGCTGTGCATATGTCGACGATTACCTTGGCTTCAATTACAGAAGTTTTATTTTTCTTTTCAAGACTCATTAAACATGGAATTGCAATGTTTCGTTGTTTTACTGAAATATTCCTTCACATACCACGCCCACGTAAATATCACTTGATATTTTCTGTGTTTTCGAGACCCGTGGGACATTAATAAATCCTTAGCTCAGACTACTTGAATTTCCAAGTTTGAGTGGAATTTTAGCCCCAAGCTTTCAGTGCAACACTACACCCGAGAAAGTGAAGTACGTCTTCAAGAGCGAGAAAAAATTGATGAACTGTAAAAGTAGCATTTGATCCAGTTTGAAGAGGTCTGGCCTAACAGACAGCCCTGGCACGGTTTCCACGTAAGTTTTCTGCTCCCTCGACGGATGCCAAAACACGCCGCGCTAAAGAGCATTGGCTTCACGTTCCACTGAGGAACATGCAGAGAATATCAAGTGCACATTACCCTTTCAAATTACACCAACTCTCCCGTCCATCTCTCGGGGCTTGCGCAATCTCTACCAGCTGTGCGTAGAGTCAACGCACACTCGCCAGTCCTCACCTTAGGCACTTTACGCGCTGAAATAAAAATAAACACAAATGGAGGAAGTGAAATTGCCCCCTTCCTATACAACATCTTCTCCCACAACATCCCAACACTAGCACAAACTTTTCCGCAGGCGACATGGCTATTTCCTATGAAACCTCCTCTCTAAAATATTATCTGTATCATTCTGTGCTATAGCAATCTCTATCTCACTCTTACAGGATTCTAGTTGACTGAACACGTCCACACTTGCTCACTGTCATCCATGCTTCCTATTGTAGCGGAAAACTAGGACCAGGGTTTCTTTGTTTTACAACGTTGAATCGGTTCCTAAGCAAGCTATGGCGTCCCCCAAGGAAGTGTCATTGCCCCCTCCCTATACAACATCTTCTCCCATGATATCCCACAGCATCCTAACACTAGCACAATCTTTTTCGCAGACGACATAGTCATCTCCTATGTAACCTCCTCTCTCACCTTCCAACCACTTCAATCACCGCTCAATAACCTAGAACAATGGTCCAAACAATGGCGAATCAGTATCAACCCCACCAAAACTATAACCATCCCATTCACTCTAACAAAAAACCTTCCTCCCCAAATTCACCTCTATCTAAACAATTCATTAATCCCTACAGAAACGGAAACCACCTACCTCGGAATCATGTTTGACTCAAAACTATCCTGGAAACCTCACATTAATTTTCTCCTCTCCAAAATAAACCAAAAATTCAGAACTCTATATCCCCTCCTAAACAGAAAATCCCGTCTCCACCAGCACAAAACGCCTCATATACCTCTCCATAATACAACCCACCTGGTCCTATGCCTCCTCCATGTGGGGAACAACAGCCAAAATCCATTCAGCCAAAATTCAAACCAAATATAACGCAATACTACGCACCATTACAAACTCTCCCTGGAACATTAGAAATTCGGTCATCCACCATAACTTAAAATTTCACAAAGTGAACACCGTAATCCCCAAATCTTTCCTATTAAAAACACCCTCAACCACCCAAAACACACGATCCAGCAATTTCAAGACAATCCTCCTCCACCTCCACGCTCCCCTAGCCTCAAAAGAAAACTTCCAATTGACCTCATCCTTCCCCCTGATCATTCAGGCACATCCTAACCCACTCTACCATCATGCCCGCAGACCACATCCTCATTAATCCTCCAAAAATCAGTTCACTGCTTGTCAATCCTCACACACACCCACGTCGTATGCCCCTCAGATACAATTAAACCAACCTGTTCGGCTAATCAAACGGATTAACCTACCCTCATGTAACCATGTAAATTATATACAATATTTTATTTTCATGTTTTTTATGTTTTCATATTGTATATACTATATATAAATTGGCACAACTGAGAATCTGTAATAGTTTTTATATATTAATAAAAAACAAGCTAGAAACAAATTAAACTGTTAGAGACATCACGAATACGGTTTATGAACACTATTCCGAAACATTTGTTTAAAGTAAGGACTTGACGGTGTTTATCCGGTTGAGATAGACGTAGAAAGATATCTACTTGACAAATCTCGTTGGTCGGTTAGATAACAACAATATACCGCATCTCTCTAATGCACACTGTACGAAAAAATATGTGAGAAATGATATGACTTTCTCCCGTTCGATGCAAACGGAGTTTTCGTTAAGTAGTATTATAACGTAATATAATTCATAGTATAGATAGAATCACTCCAAATTTTAGCGAAACGCCTTTTCAGATCTTCGGACACCCGGACCTAGAGCAATGGTCCAAACAATAGCGAATCGCCAAATCAATAACAGTCCCATTCACATTAACAAAAAACCCTCCTCCCCAAATCCACCTTTATCTAAACAATTCATTAATACCTAAAAAATCAGAAACCACCTATCTACGAATCATGTTAGATTCAAAACTCTCGTGGAAACCTCACACTAATCTCCTCTCCAAAATCAACTATAAATTCAGAACCATATATCCCCTCCTAAACAGAAAACCCCCTCTTACCATCAGCACAAAATGACTCCTATACCTCTCCAAAATACAACCCACCTGGTCCTATCTCTCTTCCATATCGGAAAAAACAGCTAAAATTCATTCAGCAAAAAATTAAAAAAAATAGCAATCCTACATGCCATTAAAAACTCTGCCTGGTAGCTTAGAAATTCCATCATCCACCATAACATCAAAACTTCCCAAAGGAAAAAACCGTAATCTCCAAATCCATAACCTCCCTAATTAAAAGAACCCTCAACCAACCAAACCCCACAATCCAACAATTCCAAGACAATCCTCCTCCACCTCTACGCTTCCGTCGGCTCAAATGAAAAGTCCCAATTGGCCTCATCCTTCCCCCTGAACATTCAGGCACATCCTAACGCACCTTACCATCATGCCTCAAATAATCAGTTCACCACCTGTCTAACCTCACCCACCCATGTCGTATGCCTCTCGGTTACACACAAAGAACTAGCCCAAGGACCAAAGGACTAACCTCCCTTTACGTTTACGGGTGAATTAAATATACCTTTTTAATTTTGTAAATTCATTACTTTAATATTGTACGTACTATAACAATTATTGTACTGACTGATAATCGTAAAAGAATAATAATAATAAAACAAATGGAAACACAGGAGGTTTACACTCAGTTCAGAGACCTTGGGAATATTCTAGTGCTCCCAGCTGATCCCAATGCCCATTAGCACTCCAATGATTAAACCCGTCATTATCGGTACAAACGAACGATATGAATATGCATACATGTATATTTTAAAATTGTAATCGAACACAGCTCAGTGAATTCTGCAACTATCAAACAACACATATACAGCAGTTAATTGATGCCTCATCCAATTAGTCATATTTCGGTGCCAAAAACTATGAAATAATTGAACTTCAAGGGAAAAAAGTGTGAACACAATTTCAATGCGATGTAATTTTAACAAATTTTATGTAAGATACGACAAAATTTCAGCATAAAGTTGAGCTCTGTTATAGCGAAAACCAGGTTATAACAAGCAAATTTCAGTCATTCATTCCAAATTTTTTTATTTTATTTTAAAAATTCACTGGAATATCATGAAACGGAAACCCGGCTATAAGGAAAAATCTCTCAAATTTCCTTGGGGCTATAACTAGACAGAAGTACTGTGACTGATTTATTGTGGCATTTTCAGAGGGTGATACGATCGTATATCATTCTTTCTAACATACGATAGAAATCGTATGACAAACTCATACTATTAATGCCAACTTCAAGTCATGCAAGTACCAAACACCTCCGACAAAAAAAAACAATTTGCCTCTTTAACTATTGAACGGCCCTCGTAGTAAAAAAATGATAGGGAATTTTATAGAGCCGACCTGCCCTTTATAAGACTGGAACTTCACGATTTCTTCATTAAAAAATCTATGGACATGCAGTTAAGTAAGCGCAAATATCTTTGGATCATTGAAAACGTTGAAATGATAGCAGATATCAACGGGGGCATTAATAATTTTGGCGTGTTCAAAAAAATTGGATTCTCATCTTCAACATGATCAACGTTACAAATTATCAACTGAGCAATTTGGACACTACAGTAATTTAATCAGATCAGAGAGGGGAACTCGTCCACTCGGAAAGAGGTATAAAATTAGTATCCCTGAGTGAAAGGTAGTTCCTAATGACTATTATTGTTATTGGGACGTTAAAATAAGTTAAAACAATTAACTGAATGTTTTAAAAAATAACAAATACCGGCATCACTTTGAAGGTTTTATCTTGACAGAGCAGGAAGAACGATTTATAAGGAAATTATTTTCTGCGAACATTTTATATTTCATCCTAGTTACTGCAATTTAAATTCTTTATAAAAATAATAAAAACAGGTAATATTTTTTAAATAACTGAAACTTAAAGCAAAACCCGAATTTAATGGACCGGCCCCGTCGCGTTTCTGATAGCCGAGTAAGAATGTAGTATGTTCAATAAGTGATATAACTATAATTAATATTTCATTGATTGCAACATTCCACAAATAAAATTGTGGGAAATAGACTACTCTTGGTCGTTTTTGCATTATATCCTTAAGGGAGTTCACTTCATTGTCATTATGGGTTCAACTTGGGAATAACAGGTTCAAGAATGACACTACCGAACTCAGTGAAGCCAAAAACTGTTCATCCAATATACTAATTACCGATTTATAGTTTATTTAAAATTGTACACGTTATAGGCCCACCTGGATAAGTTTTAGGGGTGTTTAACCCAAAACATTTAGGATGCAACATCACATAATGAGGGAAAATGATTCGCGGGTTCAATGTTAAGAAATACGAATCTGGTTACAAAATAGATTAATCTAAATAATTGATACATAAAAAAATAATGTAATTTAATGCAGACCTATTTTCAATTAGTCTTAGCTGATTTTTCTGAACCATCAAGCAATTTCACAAATTCAAATGGCTTTTTCATAAAACCTAATCAAGTAACTATTGATAATATAATTAATAACTATATAATTTTTATTAATAATTTTGAAATTTTTGCTGTCGGAAACATGTCCTAGCGTTGGTAATATTTAAAAAAAATTAAATATTAATACTGCCAGTGCTATATTTGTCAATAATTACTGTTTTGATAATAAATCGACTTTTGGAGCTCCTAATGAATCCAGTCAGGTAAAAACTAGTTTTTATCACTTACTGTATTCGAGAGACAGGAATACAGGTTGGAACTTACCTGAAACAAAACAAAAAGGAAGCCATAAGCGTAAAGTACAAATAAAATAATTCATAATTATTAACCATACAATTATACATGCAAATGTAATGCTAAGTGACAAACAAAATTACAATATTTTAGTAATGACAATTTTCAGCATACATAATTTTTCAGTATTTCCATATCTGGTTTGTACATTCTTAGTCAGCAGGTGTCTGTCTGGTATTGTTACTGAGACAACAACCACTTGCATTTATAAGTTTACATTATATTGGAAGTTAAATTTACTGTTATCCTAGAATTTATGACGTATGTGTATAAAATTGAAGAGGGCGATAGCTGGATTTTTGAACTGAATAACTGAACTCCTTGAATTCAATTAGTAGCCAATCGGGGACCAATTAACAGTCCGAAACAAAAGGGTATTGCGTGTTGCATTAAGAGAGGATCAATATTATTAGTAGTGTTCATCCTTATAAGGGTAACAAATAATAATAGATTAGCGGATAGGAAACAGAATCAGTCCGCACATATGATGAATCGTCTCCAATCATACTGAAGCTATTAATAATTTTTTCTCTGAGAAAGATGCAAATAAATTTGGAAATATTATATGATTATTTAAGCTAAGATTTATTGTTCTCGAAAAAGTCGTAGCCATGGTGTTGGTTACACCGCCGGAGTAAATGAACCCCTAGAGTGAAGATTTGAGAATGCACAGTGATAAAGAATTGCAGCCCCGCGGGTTTTGCTCGTCTGCGTCTGTGTGACGTCACGGGGACCTCATTTCCGGCGCGAGGCGGAACTTATTACGGCACGATTGGGTTTACGAACAAAACAAATAATTAACAGCGACGGTTCCGTCGTCACAGCGTCCCGCTAACGACTTGCGGACCCGGATTCGGAACTAGGAAGTAAGCCACACTAATGTGTTGAAGAGAACTCCAAAATTCTTCTCCAACTTTAACCAAAAAAAATCCTATGCACTTATGAGCTAACAAGTAGTTAATGCAATTCTTTAGAATTGGACGAAACGAAGGAACACGAAAAAACTTCCAAGCAGTTCTCACACCTGAAATAGAATGAAACTGATTTAGTAACAAAATAGTAAACGTTTTCCCGCTTCAAGACACATTCCTGGAATTTTAGGATAAGCAGTCGATACATAAATGATGACGATAGCGAAACTTATCTGGGATGCGAGGTTCATTCCAAAAGTAATGCACGGTATTTTTATTTATTTTTCTATCCACATAATTCCTCTTTTTCTCATTGCCTATGAGAAAAATTTCACATTTGCACATAGTCCCCATCCCTTTCAACTCCTTACGTCACCTGGGTACTAGGGCTAGTATTTTCGCAAGAGAAAAGTCTGGACCAGCACTTTTGAGTCACTGTTTGCTAAAGTTCTTCGAGCCTCGTTCCACGAAGGGACTCCTTCAGCTTACCATAGAGATGGAAATCAGGACTATAATACGGGTGTTTAAACGTATTCCATACAATTTTGCCAATATCGTCAATGGTTTTGACATGTGGCCGTGCATTGTCGTGCAACAGCGAAAAATCCCGCTTTTCCCGATGTGGTTGAACCGGACTCAGTCGAGCTTCTTCATAATTGCCACATAAACGTCAGAACTAATGATGGTTCCACGTGGCATAATGTCCATAAACAAGATTCCTTCGGAATCGAAAAGCACCGCACTTGTAATATTAGCAACCAAAGATGCAAGTTGGAATTATCATTATTTGGCGGCATGAAATATTCCGCTCCATGGATTGCCTCTTAGTCTCCGGTTCAAAATGTAGGAACCATGCTTTATCGCCAGTCATAATCCCTAAAAGAAATCTGCACCATACCAGTATTGCTTGGAATATTCTCTGTTTCTTCGTGTTTATTTGCGAGCCTCTGTCAAGATCATTACAACTCAATTGCCACAAACCGTTTTCAACCCAACTACTTTCGTATTTTTTCAAAAATCAGGAAGGATACATCCACGATCTTCATAAATTACAAAAAATTTCAATAAAAATAATGTGCATTATTTTTGGGATATCCCTCGTATATAAGTACTCAAACAATTAGCGAAATAACCCGAAATAAAAAGAGAGACATAGTATTGTAAAACTGATTTTTTTTAAAAAAATCGTTATTAAATAATATTTCAAGTTTAAAATTGCAACAGGAATAAATAAAGTAACGTATCCTAGACAATTATGCAAGGTGTAATGGAAGTAAGTACACAAACTTAACGGACAAACTTCTCGCAGTCTACTGTGGAATGAGCAATCTTTCAAAATTAAAGTGCATAATCCAGATACAACGACCCACTTTTAAAACGGGCAAAATGAAACGGTCTCCTTCAACAATATGTATTGTGGCGCTTATAAAATTTCGTCGTATATTCTGTTTTATTCATATAAATTAATTTTACAATATCAAGCATTTTTTTACAAATTTTGGAAGAGGACAGTCCTGAGTTGTGCGCATGGCACGCTTCTGGGGTAAACCCGGAGACAAACACAGTCATATAACTTGAAGCCCGACAGGAACAGGCTTTTGTCTGAAAGGTATTTGCGGCCCGCTGAAAACCCCAAGTCAGCCTAGGTTAGCAAGGTGGCCCCTCCTAAATTTAAAATTTTTGGAGACGAAGGGTAGATACGCAAACCACATTGAAGGACCTGGGGAAGATAGAAGAAGCGGGGAGACCAATCACGTTTTAGGAGAGGTGAGTTCGAGGTTGAAAAGAGAGTTGGAGGTGAGAGTTCAGCACGGGAAAACGGAAAGTCGGACTAGCCGGCTTCGAGTCTGAGAGGAGAGGCGATCTGGCTGCACGTATCACAAGAAAATGACCCCGCAATAGAAACCTGACACTTCTCTGCTGACCCGAAAGTTGCCTTTGCGTTGAACTCATGACAGCCGGTCGACAAGGAAACGAGGGGAGGATGAATTTAAAGTAAGGAGCAAAAGGCAATAACTTCTCGCTCTGCTATGCTTATAAACACGTCGTACAGCCCTGAGTACAAGTAGATTAAATTTACTTAAGTCTCATACAATGTCATTTATTTGGTTAGGGATCAGATAGGACAATAAAATTTATTAAATTTAATTCATTCCTAAATATTGTAATATTGTTGAATCTTTTGATTTTGTTAACAATAAAAGAGGTTAAACTTCGAAGTTGAGATTTATTGGCGCCTACCCATTTAAATATAACTAATTTTTTTATATATTTATGAATTAATAAAATCCACTTCACAGAATCGATATAAATAATTAATAATTCCATTAAATTTTCATATTTTAGTAAATTGTAATAATTATTTCAATTTTAAACAGTTGTTTAATTTTATACCTCTGCTTTATTGTAAATAAGTATACCTATGAACAATTTTAAGTATATCTGCAAGTGAAATTTGGCTGGTATGGAACCTAATGAGGGTATGTGAAGACGCCTACAGCAGCAGCAACAGCAGCTGTCTGTAACACCTCTTGTTTGTTTATTTTTGGAACGAGAGGTCAGACCTAATCGCCTTGTAAATCAGTCTTAATTGCACTGTAGTTAGCCCGCCTCCGGAACACAGCACCTTTACTGTGGATCCCAACACGTGTAAGGACTCGTGGTCTGGTTCAGTGTCACTAGCTACTCAAGCCACGAGGCTCCATATCCAGACCTTAAAGAGTTCCTTTCACATCATCCTCTCATTCCTGGTTGCATTTGGAGGTACCCCTGTTGTATTTTATTATTATTTAGTGGGTTGATAGCAAATCAGTGGCGCTGTGGTATTATTTGACAACTTACTTTGTAACTATAGTCTTTGTTTCAAAGTTACAGAATCGACGCCTGAGACCAGCATTAGTCAGCTGAGGGGCGCCGTACTGAGAACTGTAAGCGTTACTGGATATCCCATACGCTAATTGTGAGATGAGGAATGACACAGATGAAATACCGTATTGTTTACACGTATTTAATTTGCATGTTATATCCATATCATAATGAACGAAATGTACAATCCAATATATAATAATACTTGTGCGTTGATTTATCCATTAATTTCTCATGCAATTTTTTGTATGTAATGTTTCATAAATTTCCGTATAATTTTATTTATAAGTCTGACGAAGTCCCAATGAACGGAACAACACTTCGTGCTATTGTTAATACTATGTAATAATTTTATATCATTAAATTTCATTTCATTTCTGACCAATTCGAATTATTAACTCATTTATGTTCGAAGTCAGTTAACAAGTATTAATATTAATTAATTTTTTAAATCGACGGAAGGAATAGTATTGAGTATTTCTTTATTTCAGAGTGTTTCGGACGCCTCGCAGGTAAATTAATTTTTCGCTTTATTCCACGATGATTAATTATCAATTATAAGTTTTTGAGGCACCAGAGCTCAGGAAGTCAAATATTCGCCGACCCTCCAAGGAATTAAAAAAACGAATGAGGAGGAGGGAGAGAGAGAGAGAGAGAGAGAGAGAGAGAGAGAGAGAGAGAGACGTGTTCGGGATCCAGGTGTCGAGTTCCTGGGAACGTGTGAGACTTAGGAATTTGGCAGCAGGGAAGTGGAGGCCCAACTTCTACGACCAACATAACACACTCAAAGTTTTAATCAGTATCAGAGACTAAATGAACCTCACAATATAAACAGTAAATTTTCAGGATACCATGCGGCAGGTAAATTTTAAGTGAAGAAAGAACCCCAGGCTTCATTTACAGTACTTTCCTCCATAATCAGATTTTACAGTAGTCCTAAAGTAAATAATCCTTCGGGCTACAAGCTCATCAATGCCTACTTTGCACGCACATCAAAATAAACAGTGACAGACGGGATGCTGTAAGCTGAAAATAGCATTGCTTGAAAATACACAGAGCGTTTCACAAGCAAGAGTAAATATTTGAGTTGATAGTTTCCACGGACAATTACAAAGGTAAATGGTCAAATATGCACAGGCCAATTGCTGAATAAAAAAGGGGTGAACCTGTTTCAATGTAATACACGATAGAAGTACCAAAAGCGACTACTTCAAAGGTAAATTGTCAAAAAATGGATATTCCAAATGCTCAATAGAAAAATGATGTTTCAGCATAATAGAAGGGCCAAAAATACTGAAATATAAAAAATGTCAAACGCAACGTTGCAGGAACATTCCAGAATAGGCCAATGTTTTTTAGTCTGACCTCATGACGGTTCTTTATTTTCATTGATATACCACAAAAAATTACTAAAACTCATCTACGGTTGAACGAATGTATAACCTGTGAGAAATAGGAAGTCGTATGAGATGTGAAAAGAAGATGATCAGGGTACAACTTCCCCTCGCAGAAACCTTTAATATTCGGTTTCCATGGCAACGACGGGACCGACTACACTCTGATATCTTATCTTCGTAGGAAACCAGAACTGAGTGTGATAGGTGGCAAAATTACTTAGCAGCAGCGGCCCTGTGACTCGAGGAGTCAGCTGGCGCACCAGCGGGAAAATACCACCCTATCTGGGACTTCTGAACTTAATCTCCTTTATGGAGCTAGACCTCCCGTAGAAATAGAAGTTGTCTCACCTTTTTATAACGCTATAAAAAATGTCCTATTGTTGGGATCAAGAATCGAGTGTTCAAACTGTAAAATTGTCAGCTCGTCTTGCACAACAATAAGTTAACGTTTTTTAGTACCAGACTGAGGAGATTGTAATACTTCCATTCATTCATATATTCTAGTTTCAAAAAATAAAAGAGACTGTAGGCGGCTCAGCGCAACCTATTTATATCGCTCCGCGTATGAGGAGCACTATACTTATAAAACATTTTTGTATATTAATTAAGTACTTAAAATGTAGAGATCTGAGCAACTGTAAGCCACCAGGAATTCCAGCGGCGTTAATAAGATCATCGGGCGAAGAAGCAATATCACGGCTGTTCAAGATGGTTTGCAAAATTTACTAAACAGGAAGAATACCAGAAGACAAAACACAATTATACCAAAACCGAGGATGAATGTGGCTGATAGATACGAACAGCACAGGACAATTAGTATCTCAAGCATGCAAATAGTATATAGGATGATGGAATGACAAATATAATGTGAGGTTAGAAGAGAACAGAGATACCAAGGACGGAATACGCTAAACAGAAAAGGGAGGATGTGGGATGTGTTAGTTATTTGAAAATGAAAAGGCTTGCGCAAGATAGGATAGCATGGACTTTATTGTATTACTTCTTTGAGATTGGTACGTAATTAAATAACACCTCTACAATCGATGACAGATCAATAGACAAACTGCTGGTCTGGTTTCTCCTTCAATCAAACCTCAATTGTTTGTTGTGTTATCTACACTCATACGTGAATCCAACCAAGGGTTTTCGTCGAAGACGATATTATTATGATCTAATCGCCAAAAAAGATTAACTTGCACACAATACCCCTTTAATATGTAGAAAAGCAGCCATTCTTTAACAACCACGCCCTCGCTACCCGATTCAAATCTTCAATGCAACTCAGCCTCTTAGTATTCGCTGATTAGTCCGGATCTTATCGAAATCCTATTACGACTGATATTAATTGTTCGCCGAATGGCCTGGGAAGTGGTAGTACGTTCATCTCCATTTCGATAGGCATGCAGACTCCTAGATTAAGGCCCTTTGAAATTGGGAATAGTAATGGTTATGGCGGAGGGATTGCAAAGGCTCCTCCAGGCTCGAGAAACCGGTTTCTTCCGTTCCCGGTGATTACATCGAGGCATTGCCGTATTGCTCTCGCAAACGGTACGAGGTGACATATAGCGCAGATTATCGTAGCAGCCAATAAAATTTATTTAACGTAGTTCCAGCTTACAAGATACTGCTCTCGATACAATTCCATCGATCAATTTCTCTAGTATGTAATTATGAAACATTATTCACTTACAGGAGCCTTATATTATTTTCACGCTGTAGCCGTTGCGAGTGATAAGTATAAAAACCGACACAGATTTAATCATTCATCATACTAGTCAATTGTTAGTATTTTGGAGACATATCTTTGAGTTCCTGTTTTGTCAAGGTTTTCGGACGTTCTTTTCGTTGACGATGAGTCTATTTCTCTGATCTCAATCGCTAAAAGCCAAAACAATTTAAAGCCATTATAACAACATTGATTCTGATACACTACGTATTTTTTTAATAAAAACAACAAAATTATATACAAAGATGTTCAAGAAGGAGTAATATGGAAGATACTGAATAATGAAGAAGGGAGCATTATGCTACATGAAGAGAATATAATTCGTAAAATCTCGACGACTTTCTTTCTGAATTAATATTCAAGTGAGTTCACGTTACCAGATTTGTGTTAACCAATACCACGATTTACTATTTTCTTAGGCACAAATGTTTGCATATTTGGAGGATTCAGTACAAATAAATTAAAGTATTAAAAATAATTCAAGAACGAAGTCCTTAAATACGCTTTGCTAACTAAATATATTAAATCTGTCCGATAAATTTAATAAAAGTTCTCTAAAATTATAGTTATGGATGCAATGAAATTGTACTAATCAGCTGTGGTTATAAACTGACAACTGACTTGGCAATGGCTCTGCCAGGATAGACTCATTGATTGTATACTATCGTTAGAGGATGAACAGAACTATTATTCCTTCCCAAGAATATCAAAATTGTTCTACTGTTTCTCATATTCCAGTTTATATGAACGATAATTTAATAGGAAGGGTAGGATGAATGGTCTTATTCACTTGACAGTTCAACAGGAGTGGACTGAATATTCTAAAATGAATTTCATGCTGTTGCAAGCCCTAGTAGACCTCGGAAAAGATGGCTTCAAGGTGTTGCGTATGACGTGAAAAAGAAGAAGAATGTCTCAGCGAAGGAAGAATGGAAGCAACATAGACTGTAGTGCTTTCAGAGAAAGAGTTTTTTGCGCAACTACTGAGCTACTCCTCTTCTTTGTTTTTATTTCTATAAAGTATTATAGTAAATTTTTCCCTTGCTTCAATTCTGATACAACCAATGTGTTGATTTATAAAGAAACGTTTCATTTGATCTCGAATACGTTTCAGAATCTCATACAGATCCAAAGTGCGAAATTGTTTGAATGCTGATTGAAGGTATTCAATATTGGCTGAGATTGGAAAGAAATCCGTAGACTGTTTTCTAGGAACATTTTGGAATGGAAAGATTGTACTGGGTTTGTCAGTCTTTTACCAGAAACGCGTTCGAATGGTCATTTGTCAATGTTTTGGAACTTTTTCAACGCTACTGAGTTTATTCCACGTTTCATTACAGTTGAAGCAACATTTGGTCGGAGCGGGTGGAAGTTCTCCGAAAAGGGCAGGAAAATTTATGGCCACTGCCGTTTCTAATATGTGGAAAAGGCATCAAAATCACACCAGAATATTACGCAAACTTATAAAAAAACAAAACGTCCTTGTTTGGCGATAGTAGAATTATTTTTTAGGAAGCCAATGCGCCCGGTCTTCAATTGTAGTTGATCGCACCTTTTGGAGAGGACGTGACAACGTCGCCAGATGAAGCCTGCATTCAAGTCGTCAAACCACTAACATCAAGGATCGTTTCCCAAAATCAGTGTCCACTACCTTTTTTTTTCATTTGCGACTTGACAGAGACTAGACACAGAATTTAAGATATTATAGCTTTCATTACTCCAGACTTGTTAAAATGTATAAGTTGTAGCGCAGTAGAACCCGCGTCCAATTTTTTATTATTATTTACGGGAACTTAAATACCAAATATTCCGGCATGAGCAAGTCGCTTGC
This sequence comes from Eucriotettix oculatus, assembly GCA_034510155.1. NCBI lineage: Eukaryota > Metazoa > Arthropoda > Insecta > Orthoptera > Tetrigidae > Eucriotettix > Eucriotettix oculatus. The sequence goes on from CM067382.1 coordinate 14,085,727, forward strand.
CAGAAAGAAGGGGTGTTTCCGCGCGCCGTCTTGGTGGCTCGGAATAATAACAAAGGGACTGCGGCTGGCACCTGGACCATAAAGCTTGGACACATCGTCGCCAGTTTCGGAATGTCCTAATCTGCCTGGGAATTTGGTGACCGGGTGGCGTGTGTTCCCCAAATGAAACAAGGGATATGATTGGAGAATATCCATCCCTGCCACCTTAGTGATAGGTGTCGGATAAGTGGGGACAAGGTTTTTAAAGAGGCTGGCGGAGACAATTTGGGAGAGATTTTACAGATTTTTGCAGGGGATGGCGAGAGGATATTGAGTGGTGGAGATATTTTTTGGAGGTGATACAAGGTGATGGCGAGAGGATATTGAAGGAGAGTGGTGGAGAAATATTTTTGGCTGGTGATACAAGGTGGTGGCGAAAGGAGATTGGCAGCAGAGTGGTGGAGAGAGGAGATTGGTGAGGTGGCAGCGGAGACTATGCTTTGATCAGTCCAGGAAGCAGGGAAGGAAGGTCTTAACAACAAGGGAAGAAAGAGGAAAATGCGGTGTTTCCTCAATTTGGAAGCAGCTATTGTCGACCGGCCACTTCAAGTTTTACAACACGGAAATTACAGCGAGACGCCTATGAAAACAACCCAGGTTCGTCAACGAACATTAGATCTGCTACACGTGGTCACCCAAACCATTAATACCCTGAGATCTTTAATACAATCCCATTTTAATTAATTATTTTTGTACATAATATATACACGCACTACCTATATTAAAATTATTGTTTACAATTAATAAATGTATATTTAAACCCAATTATTAAATTCATTAATTAATATCCCCCATCATTTACAAAGTATTTGTTAATGAGATGGGCTAAGATTGTTGTTTTGAAGGAAGACTTTCTTGAAAAACATAAATGAAAATTGTACTATTCTCTGGAAGACAATCCTCTTAGGAGCGCTGAAGCGTCTGTGAGAATTAAAACGTGAAGCTAAGTTTGGTAAAATATCATGGCAATTCCCTGTCTGGGGTCGTGTCTGCAAGTGAGCGTGCTTGGAACATACCAGAGCGTAGTGAGCGTGGCTAAGACGGTCCACTGCAGATCGGGATTCCAGTCTGTCTCTCCCTCCTGTAATAGCCAGGGAGATGCATGGCATCGTGCAGCACGCCGCAATTAGAGAGAAGTCCTGATTACCAATTAAGACTTGACAGAGGCCGATTCTGCGGGCAAGGCCGAACGACCAGCCATTCCCCGCCGTACAAGGCACGACCTGTGTGAAATCACGCCACACAAAGCTGCGGAAGTCACTTCCAGGACAAGGGCACTTCGGACTTGCATCAGAACAAAGTGCACTTGTCTGTTCGGGTGAAGGTCTCACTGCAGTCCACAATGGTCAACGAAAACCCAAAAACATGCCATATCACACGAAAGAAAATAATATTACTGCCTAAAAGTCATGATATATGAGGGGAACCAAGAAATCTCATGTTTTGCACTTCTGAATAACGTCCGCTGTTTTAAGAGTACATATAATACAACAATACCATTAAATAATGAGGTTTTTAATGTATTTTTTGAATTACATATACAGTACTTATATTCGGAAAATAATGACACTAAGCTGACGTCCTTTTTGTCAAACGCAAATTGGGACCAGTTCCTCAAAGATCAGCCCAACATTCGTCCATAATTTCATTGTACACAGCTTCTTGACGAATATAATCTTTTATATCTTCGATTGTTCTGGGAATGCTCACATACAGTCTTAATTTGAGGTCGCCCTACAAATACAAATCACAAATCTGGAGAGCGTGCGGCAGCTGTCTGATTCCCGCTTCAATTATCCGGCGGGGTTTCTGGTTCCCCGTCCTTTTGTAACCGATGATGAATCCACCAGGTCACAGTCATCCACTAGCATTACTTATACTGTTAGAAGGATGTAGACCTAGTTTGGAAGCTCATTCTGGCTCGTTGGAATGGGCTGGCAAGATTCATGTGCAACGCCTCCCTGTGGGGCGACAGTGAGCTCACTAGTTTCAAAGGAGCAATGTGCGCGGCCGACCAAAGCAACACCTTGGGGTAATTGATGGGCGAGACCCGATTTCTTCCCAGTTATTTGAGGTCGCTTTCTGGTATACAGATGGCATAGTCCAATTCCTTTCCGACTGGAACATCAGTAAATCCCGATTCCTTACTGTCATATTTGTAAGACCTGAACGCTTCGTAACGTAGAACAAAGAATCACAAAAATAAATATTTCCAATATCCTGAATTTAACTTAATATTTTTAATGGTGAATTCAGTTTTCAGTCTAGACCTACCAAAAATAGATTATATAATGAATTATACATTAAAACAACAAATTTAAAATACTTTTCAGATAGTTTAGTTAATTAATGAAAAGACAACGTAATGTATTTGGATCATTTTCAGGATATTATTTATATAAACCGTCTGAAATTAGTCATTAATTTAATACTTTAATATTGATTTATATTCATGTTAATGAATAATTATTCACTTAAACTCATTTAAATTCAGATTTAAATGAGAAATAAATTCGAAATTTTGAGATTTAAAATACAATTCCGTGACTGTTTTATTTCTTCTTCGTCATTTTAATGTTCCTATTTCTGAAACTATTAGATTAACGGAAAATAAGAAAACATTAAATAGATCTGCGATTTTAAAAAGAGAGGAATCTAGGGAAGCAGCGCCTTTCTTAAATCTTGAAATTGAGGCGAATGGAAAGGCAAGTCGCTTCACTCCATCCGACAAAGAACTTCATTTTAAAATTCTGTCGGCCTTATTACGTTTCCCTCCACGCTGAGAGCGAAGGCGAACATATTTTTATCACCTTCATAAAACTAACTACACCCTTCCGCTATAACATTTGAAAAATTGTGCACGGCGCAAACACTCATTAAAGTATATTTCAAGACATTAAATAATTATTTTTATCTTACCTGAATTTAATCGCAAATGAATAATCAAGCAACTTTTCAGAAATATTTTATTAAAATTGAACACTACGTATCATTCCTTTGGTTTGGAAACTCTACAGATGCACGAATGTAAGTTGATTCTTAAATCTTAATTTTATGGAGAACAATTCTTGATAAACATTTATAATACATTTTCGTAAATATTTATTAAAAATTATTAACATTTTTTACTTCAGTTGACAAAACTGTCTAATTTATCCGAACATTCTGTCATGATGGTAATTATGCCAAATACATTACTAGCCAGACTCTCGAATGTATAGAAAAATATATAAACAATAAATTATCTAAGATTAATTCCAGTCCGAGCCAGAACAAAGTTATAACGATTAATACATATAATGATTTTAATATTTTGCCATATTGTGGTGCTTTGTTACCTAATCGTGTACCGAAATGAAAATATTGCATTTAACTATATTTATTGAGGACTATTTTATGAATTGTGTGAATTGGAATTGAATATTATAAAGCATTAATTTCTCAAATTAGGATTAATAATATTTACACACAACATTTCTTAATAGCCAACAAATGACAAAGTTAAATATTAACCTAGAATCATATTAATTAAGGGCCTTTTCATAGAAACAGATTACTAAAAACATTAAATTTTTTACTCGGTGTCGGCAGTAAGAGGAAATTTGAAGAAAATAGCAAACAGAGAAATTTCTGATAATACCGGTTACTGTGTTGCCTGAAGATTACGGCTGGTCATCAGCTTTCGTTCAGGTTGAATCTCATAAAGATTACCCTGGACTTCCGAGTACGAAATAAGCACCTTGCTCATTAAATATTCTTAAAGTACGCCAAAACAAAGAGTATCCCAGCCGGGAAGATCCAAGTCGCGACCACATAACAAATAAAAAAAGTCTATCACTCCTGCAACCGTCCTCATCCTCTTTAATCATAAGGTCTGCCCTAATACCTCAAAATCAATCAACGTCAAAAATCTGGGAGGAGCATTCACCCAACTTACCACCGATAGTTGGGAAAATTCAAACGAAATATTATCGCTTCTGAAATCCCGGATGTCTGAGTTTTATGGCCCTGTCTAATTTCTTTCAATCTCCCTCCTGCCTTTGACCTCGTACAGCAAAATTCCATATTCAGTTGTGTTTTAACAATATAATAAATTTATTTAAATGTTAAGTATTTAGTTATAAAGCTGAACGTTCATTTTATAAACACTTTAAAAGGACACAAATACACTACCAACTATGTTTCTCCTCCCAATGTTGGTATAAAATCATCTAATTATGACTTTTATTAAATCAGCCAAATCAAAAGGACAATGAATACGAGATGTAAATAAAATAAGACTTCCGCTTACAACCAGTAAGCAACAACCTATTACTAAGCGTTGTTTTAAATTTATTCACATTTATATTTTTAATAATGTTATTATATCATAAAAAAGTTTAAAAAATGAACGAAAAAATAATTTATGGTATGGTATAGTATGTATCATCAATTGTTTAAATAATTTGAATCACTTTTTACATTAATAAAAGAATTTGTGAAGGTAATGTGTAACATACTTTTAGATTCATCCTTGTAAAAGCCATCTTAACAAATATTTTTTTGTACGTAAAGGGTTTTAGGAACGATATGTAGTGCTAACTTTTATTTAATTAAAATGTCTTAATCTTTATTTTATAAAAATATTAGTATAAGTTGGTCGTTTTATGATTAAAAAAATAATCTATCTCTAAGAAAGTTATATGTTTGTATATTCTGCTTCAAAATTTAAAGATGTGGATACCTTACACCGAACCAAATGCACATATTCTTAAAAACCCGGACAGAAACACTGTGTAGGAGAAACTCTTATCATAAGCATGGAAAAAATAGTTAGAAACATGAAAATGTATACCAAAGACGTTTGTAGATTCTGATCGAGAAGTGAGCAATAAAAAGGAAAATAAATTACGCCATATTTATTGCCGTCCAATATAGTGACTATTTTTTTTATTCTTCTTGGCTTTACGCAAGAGATTACTGAAATATTAATAACTATTCAGGGGCTCATATAAAAAACATACACGGACAATGGCAAAAAATTATAATATAAAAATCTATTTATTTTTAATTTTAAATCGAAATCCTTTTCAGAAAATTAAGTTTACTTAAATTTCTACAGAGGTTTGATAATTTATCAAATATGTTAAGAGTCATTTAAAGTGTTTGAATAGTATGATGATAATTCTGTTCTGCCCATTGGGAGGTCAAAGTGAGGAAAGATCTCTACAATTTTCCTCCTTCAAGGGAAATCATTCAGAGCAGTGGTTTCCCATTTCCTTCCTTTGGCTGGTGGTTGACCCATTACAGTACAATACTGTGCTGCGGAAGTTCTGCAGTGGGTTTGGTTATCGTGAAAATGCATTAGAAAAACGTCCACGCCCTTGCCGGGATTCAAACCCCTGACCTCGGTATTGTGAGGTAACGGCGTGAACCACTAAACCACGATTAAATAAAATCACGTTTAAAATTTAATATATTTCTTTGTGACTGAAATTTGCTAATGAGAACGAAGTTAAGTTGTGTTTCAAAATACAAGATTCATTTGAATATTTTAAATTTCATGGCGGCAGTCGTAGGAACGCTCCTCTTAACCCCGTGAATTATGGCTTGCAGAAAGTTAGAAAGTTTACAAAGGATTGCGATTCAAGTTGTTAAGAAAAACCAAGAGCAATGCTCAAAAGAAAAAGTGTAGACAAGTTTGAAGCTGTATATCACGTTTCAAAGCAGAAGACATTATGGGACGGAAAACACAGGACATAAATAAAAGTCAAACTTTAGTTAACAGGAGAGGTAAATATAAAAAAAATTAACTACTACTTTTGGTGATCTTGAATCTATTAAAAATTCTCTTCATGCTAAAAACGATAAAAATGGAATGAAATGCCGCTTAAATATTATCATTAGAAAAAATAGGAAATTAACGGGGTATATTTCCCGGCCACTAAAATACCAATGTTTATTTTGTGAGTGAGATTTTCAATTTGTTTGCTTACAAAACAAATTCATGAAACAATGAAAGGTAAATTGTTCATTCAAGTTGAAAAAGGGCCAACGTGAGAAGTTTCTTCCGTGAATTTTCATGCAGATGCTCTTTTTCACTTTAACCAAAGTCCATGTTAACTATTGTTAAATTTAAATTGTGTTCTTTAATTAAATGTCTGTTAATATGGAATATTTTATTTTAATTTAAAAACCTTCAGCGTTATCCAAAATCTGGAATCCTAAATTTGAACTTTTAATGTTTTATCAGATTTGGCTTTCCCAAACGCGAGTTCTTAATGGTAGGGATAATATAAAGATTATTTAAATATACATATTTATATATTTTTTTTAATATTAACTTATTGTTGTTATGGTATTCAGTCCTAAAACTGGGCTGATTAAACACTCCACTCAAACCAATGTTGCGCAAGACTTTTCCGCATAACTAGAACATCCCTACCTTATCTCCTTAGCGTATTCCATCCTAGCCTCCCTCTTCTGTTCTTACCCCACACACTTCTGTCTAATGCTAATTTCACACGAACTTGACAGTGGTCAACATCTTCCTTATTGTTCACTCTGACTCCCCTAATAATACAATGTCATCGACAAAGCGTAGGGTTTTTATTTCTTCTCCTTGCAGTTTGATTCCCTTTCCATATTCCGTTTTAACTTTCTTCAATGTATGTTCTATATGTAAGTCAACGAGCATGGCTTGCTCCTTTCTTGAGTTCTGGTATCTTTTCTTGATCTTCTATTCTAATTACATCTGACTACTTTTTGTTAAGGTTATGCATAAGCCTTCTTTCTCGATATTTTATTCCTGTCGTCTTCAAAATCCTTAATAGTGTGTTTCAGTTCACAAAAGCTTTTTCTAAATCTACAGATGCCATGAAGGTAGACCTGTTTTTTTCATATCCTGTCTTCTAAAATTAGATGCAGAGTCAATATTGCTTTTCTTGTCCCTATATTTTTCCTAAAGCTAAACTCACATTCTATTTGTCGTTCCGTCCCCCTATATTCTATTTGCGTTAATATTTTTCACGACTGAGATACTAATCTAAATATGGCATATTATAAAAATTTTAATTTAAAATAAGTTGCCTTACTTCATAACATAAGTATTTTCTCCTCATCCTAAATGATGAACTAAAATTTTCTGCTCAATTACCTATCATTAAAGACGAAGCATCACAAACTTCGTTTACGATAATTCTAACCTGTTATTGTTTCTCGTATTTATTAACGATTTACCAAATTGTATAAATTCTAACGTCCAACTTTTTGCAGATGACTGTTTAATCTACAGGGAAATAACTGGGGGACAAGATGCAAACTTAGATACTGCACGTAACTGGGCTAAGCGAAATAAACTCAAAATCAGCAATAGTAAACGTAAGGCGATCAGTTTTACTAAAATGTGCCTTCGATATGCTTGGAATGTAAAATAGATGGGGAGTCAGTGATCCAGTAATCAAACTGTAAATAACTTATCATTTATTTCAACAGTAAGCTGGAACAGGTAACCTATGGAACAAGGAAAGCGTGGAATACTTTGCACTTTGTAATAAGAACACTCAAGAAGGATAATGCGAAATCTAAGGAAATGAAATATTAATCATTAGTACGCCCACTTACGCACAGGATAGGTCAAACAGAATCCTTAGAAAGGGTGCAAAGAGCCGCAAAATTCGTACAAATCGGACCTGGGCATGGGAAAGAAAAGGTGGACAGACAAGAAGAGAAAGAGCTAGGCCTTGGCAGGTCAGAAACCTTGGCAAGGAATCCGAGATATAATGAAAGAATAGACTCGGTACGGGAGGAGTGATCACTCGTTTAAATTACAAGCGAGGCAGCAAAAAACAGGTCAGAAAATACTCATTCCTAAATAAAACAAATTAATGACTGGAAGAATCTGCCTGCAGGAATGTTTGGAGAACTTCCTGTAAAGGAAAGAAAATTTATACTTTATCTACGTTAAGTGTAGTGTAATACAGTTAAGTGAAGTGATCAGTGCTCCGAAATATCTAACACTATACTAAAATGAAATATTTCCAGCGTTTCCTTTGTCGGGCAAAAACAAAATTATTCATTTTTCAAAATTTATCTTCCAATAATCTGATTTCATATATATATATATATATATATATGGGTTTATATATAATTTATATATGTAAGAAATATAATTATATTGGTAATTATGTTACGACCAGATTATTAATTAATGTTTAAGTTCTATGTATCTGCCACCGGGCATTTGCCCATTAGTAGATTAAATAAATACATCTAGTTGACAAAAAAGGAATGCGCTAGCTGAGTCTGGTTCAAGTCAGAGTAACCTTTGGTCCACGAGCATGAGAGGGATGTTTCATCTGAGATAGCGTGTAACTGTTACGGGTCAAAGATTTCACGCTTCCATCGTTCTTATGAAATGGCGGCTACACATAAAACATCCATAATAGAAAGTCGACGGAGATGCTGCAGCAGCAACCGGGGTTCACACGAAATCTATTACGCAACGGAAATGTCAGCACTCCTTCGAAGAATAATCGTCATTATGAATTTTTATAGTATCAGTTGTCATACATAAAAATTAGAAATTTACTTCACTTTTTTTAGTTAGCAGGCTACATGAGGGTGATCCTGAAACAGGCAACTCCCCTTTAATAGCATAGGAAGGGAATTGAAAATGGAGATGCGGAAGGTAGAGCAAGGTAGCCAAAGGTTGACTAGGGCCCCCGGACTATGATTTAAGGATCCTACCCGGTGTTTCACCTAAAGAGATGCAGGAAAACCTGCATCAGGTAGGTCGCGCATTGGGTTCTATTCTCACGCCCTTCCGACTGACGAGAGACGATTTTGCTGTGAGGTCGCAGCATTCCCTTCTCCTTGTCTCCACCAGTTTTAGGAGGCAGTTAGCCGTCTGATCCAATGGGATCAGCGGGCAACTTTTGCAATATGCCCAAGGTCTTCGACCCCAGTACATATACCTCCTAAAATAGGTGAAGGTGTCTCGGCATGCGAGAACTTAATAAAAAACAGTACGAGGCATTCCCGGCATAATCAGGTGAGCCCCGCAGTCACTCTGATTGACTTCACTAAACTATAGTTCTAACTTATTTTCGAGTTACGTGCTATTGACAGAGATAATAATTACTGCTTAGACAGCGCGTCAACTATGATGCATTAAATATCTCTAAATTTTATAAATTGACAGTTTAACGTTGCATTCCCTCATTTTGTATTTGAAATGAAAATACAATCACTCTAAAACCTTATGAACAGCAAAACTATTAAGTGAAGTTCTTCGGGCGTAGTACATCATAGAACTTCCATTTTTTAAATGCAAGGGTTCCAAACAAATTTAATGATCTGTGTTCTGCGAATAATGTTAATGCGAACTAAGCCCCGGATCGTCGTTTGTGAATTTAGTAGCAACCCACAGTTTATTTCGGCCCATCGTTAGGGATTACCTTCGAATGATTTTGTGACCAGAGCAAGCTCTAATGCAGTACGCTGCATCCAATCGATTGCAATAAGCGTCGCAATTGCATATCAGTTCCCGAAACGGATAATATCAAAAAGCGATTACTGCTCGTGACACCTTCATCAAATATTTCAGTCCGCCATGAATTGCATGGGAAAATAAGGACTGGACATGTTTTAATCACAGCACGTGTGGAGATACTGAAAGAATAAACTCAAACAGGAAAACCCGAAATATTACAGAGGGGTATTTCAATGCATTAGTTCAGACCGAAGAATTTTTTTATAATTTAAACAAAAAATTATTATTTTAATTCATTTCTGTGCGCATCCACCTGGTGTATTTGGAAATGGACAAGCAGAAGATCTAAAAGAAGACTACTTAAGTCATTTCACACCCCTTCGTTTTACACTGCGCACTTTGCATTGGCATCCTCTGATGTGTGCAGAAAAACGCTTCCAAAGCCAACGTCGGCCAATTCCATTTCCAACCTTCGCCAACTTCGGCTAATACAAAACAACCCCCGACCACACCATGTCCACAACGTCGGCCAACTCCATTTCCAACCTTCGCCAACTTCGGCTAATACAGAACAATCCCCGTCCAGCTTGGGCCATGGTGTAGATAGGCCTTAAGAGTATGCGTTCTGTGGAGAGAAGATTGACCACTTGAGATGAGATTCAGCCTCGAAGCCGGCCAGCTTGAGCCATAAGGTGATTCTGCAGTAAATAAATTCTGTTTAACTGATATCTAGAAAAAGGAATATGGAGAGGGAATCAAACTCCAAGGAAAAGAAATAAAAACGCCAATTTTTGCAGATGATATTGTAGTATTAGGGGAGTCCAAATAAGGCTTACAAAACACAATAAATGGCAAGAACGTGATCCTGAAGGAAGAAGAATTAATAAAGGAAAAACCAAGGTGATGGATTAAAGTATGGGAAATTAGTGGAATAGCAAAGGGTGTTAGATACGAAACGGATGTTTTGAAGTTTTGAAGCCTACTACTGGGGCAGCATAATAACTAGGGATGGTAGAAGTATAGTAGACATAAAGAGTAGGATAGCACAGGCAAGAAAGGCTTTCGCAAAAAGAGGAATATACTTACGGCTATGAATGTTAGGAAATCATGACTAAAAATGTTGGTATGGAGTGTGGCGTTCTATGGGTGAGAAACGTGGACGATAGGAAGAGAATAGCTGAAAATTGATGGATGGATAGAGTAACTAACCAGGAAGTTCTAATCAGAATAAGAGTGAGAGAAAAGGACAATAGGAGGACTTTGACCAAAAGGAGGAATAGATTAATAGGCCACGTTTTGAGACACGAGGCATTAGATGGAAGTGTGTGGGAGTAAGAACAGAAGGAGGAGGCCAAGGAAGAAATACGCAGGATGTGGTAGTTAGGTATAAATGAAATGGCTTGCAAAGAATAGATTAGAATGGAGGTTTGCATCAGATCAGTCTAAGCACTGGATACAACAACAAGTAATGAAATTAATTAACGAAATAGACTTTGAAATGATTTAGTCCGTATGCACACTGCAAGCGATTTTTTGGGTTAACAGGCTACATGAGGGTGATCCTGAAACAGGAAACTCCCCTTTAATAGCATAGGAAGGGAATTGAAAAGCACAACTACCTACAGTAATGAGTGATCCTACCACCAGGCAGGTTGAATGCAATACCTGGTATGAATACAAAAAAATTCCGTAGTAAAAAAGGATTAATCAAATAAGTAATCACTTAAATATTTCAAAGAGAGAGAAGGGGGGGGGGAGATTGAGATGAAGATGCCTATCCAGCAAGATACCAGTGGACCGTAAAGTAACAACGGAGACCGTATTCGGCCTTCACAAGCAAGCAGATTAAAGTTTGCCGACACTGCACGAGAAAATCCACAAGCATATCTGATGCAGCACGCTTAATTCAACACACTCGAAAATTTATGCGAGATTAATATTTCCTCACCGTTGAGCCCTCATTTCCTTCAACCTTTGTTTTTTATTTCAATACTTTCTCTTAGAATCAGACAATGGATCAACACTAAACGAGTATTAAATTCACAACAACCAACAATTTTCAAATATAAATTCACGCGAATGATCATGTATATAGGATTACTACTATAGACGATTTTGTCATTTCATCATTGACGTTTTGTTTCATTTCATATATCACACCGTTACTATTCAGTTACCTCCTATAAAAGTTAAACACTCAATTATATTTGCTTTTATTTTGGTTTCAATAAATTTTTGCAAATATAATATCATTTTGTAAATAACGTATAAAAGAAGACGTTCAGTATGTATTATCAGAACCAATTGCATGCTTTTTATTACGCAAATGAACAAAGTAAACGACTCTAGTTACTACTAAATAATTTTACGGTAGAAGTATTATCTTAATATTGACAACCAAGATCAGATGTATGGAACATTCAGGTCTGTTAAACATAAATTTTAACGAGAAATTCAGAGAATTATGAAGTGACACTCTTTCAGAAGTCACTGTTTCAAACTCCAGCATCCTTTTAGCTACTTTGTAATTAGTAATTACAAATGACGTAACAATATTAATATTTAAATTGTTTGGTACCAATATTTTCCAAACATGCATGGAATTTAAATTATTCAAGATTTCATTATAGTGTCATAAAAGTGATACATAAAAGTCAAAGAGGTGTTGTAAAATTTCAATCAACTAAGGTAAAAGAATATTTCGCTTGAGATTTGGACCCTGGCCTTTAATCGACTAGAGCAGCAGTACGTACTGTGCAGATGTAGAAATGGTACTCCACAAAACCTTGTCGTTCTGAAGTTCGAGCTCAAACAAGTTTCTGAGCAGTGCAATGACACTGAAACTCAAGTTCACAAGATTGACTGAACCGGGGCGGAGCAAGTACTTTTCTTGTTCGAAAAGTCACCGGTTCTGAGTCGTGCTGGGAAAACGTACGGCCGCGTAAAATCCGCAATATGCAGGCGTCGTTACGTTCCCAGTAAGTACAATAAATATAGCAACTCTTTTCAAAGGTGCGACAGGAAAGCATATTAATAATTGCAACGTAGAATAAGTTTGATATGTCTTACTTTATGGGTTTAAAAAATATTAATTTATATTATTCGAAAAATATATATATTATACGTACTTCTGTTGTAACTTATTGAATTTCAGATGAATGTAGGGTCTTGTAGATATGGTGTTTACTCTTTGTTTACACCGCAAAAATATTATTATAACAAGGAATTGTTAAATAATAAAAATAGTATATTTAATTTGAATATATTGCATTTAATTATGATGATAATAATAATCGAAATTGTGGTATTACAATATAAAATTTCCAAAAGAAATATAACTCAAATTAAGTTTTAGTAAAAATATTAATTTACGAGTAAAATGTATTATCAAATTGGCTCAGTCGGTAAAGCAAAAAGAATCTATGCAGCTTCTAAACGGCTGCTCCCGGGAACGCGGGTGACGAAAGATATATAAGTCAAATAAAAACAATCCCGAATCAACGAGAATAGTTTAAGTGGAAACCGGGTAAAAATGCCGTTACCAGATGTTAACAAGGGCCTGGTGACGTCGTTCTTGGTTTGCCGTTGCCTGAGGTTCCTTTGCTGGATCACATCTTCTAGATCCTCTAGCGCCTCTTCTTCAGATTAAATCTCCATCAAATGTTATGTTTTTTGTTTTCCGTACTCCCATCAAATGAATCTTCTTTCTCGAAACATGCCGAATTTAACTTTTACACATGTTGTTTCCTCAGCCACTGCTCTCAGGACAGCTCCCGGGACCAACTGTCCAAATGCAATGCACTCCAGGCAATAAATAATGTTGTAAACGGCGACGTTTCCCGCCTGCTCGGCCTTGACCAAACCACCCTCGCTTTTCGTCCTGCTGTACGCGAATACCAAAAACTATATTATTTTTGCTTTGCCGCTTCAATGTAGGGGTCATGAGTCACCACATAGAATTGGCAGAGAAGTGTGTGGGGAAGAGGGAGGTCAAGGATGAAATACGCTAAGCAGATTATGGAGTATGTTGACTGTGCTACTTATGTGTAAATGAAGATTCTTGTGGAAGATAGGTAAGCATGGAGGGTTGAATCAGACCAGTCTTAGGATTGAATACCACAACAAAACCCGATGCCGATGATTCACCCTAAAGGGCTGAAGGGTAATTCTACAGTCATCTTTACTATCAATACGTGATTAAATCATAAGCGAGATCGTCAAAATTTTAGAAATTTTCCATTTCACGACCGCTACTTTATGAGAGCTGAATGTCACAACAACCTCTTCGATAATTAAGTTTCTTAATTGAGTCAAGAAATTCCCTGGTAGTTTAAGTATGAACAGTAACTTTTAAACAAATTCTGGAAAATGAACAATAGCAACAATATCTGGAGAGACGCTATCAATCTTACTAACCGCGAAAATTATTAATTCGCATGCATATATGTAGCAGTACTCGACAGTCTCGGCTCGCCTTAACGTTGCAAGTAACACGTGTACAAAATTTGGTAGAAATTGCTCTACCCAGCTGAAGTACCCAGTTGGTGTGCCACGTTTTGATTTTTAGTATTATTACTACTACTAAGCTGCTATTGGGCATTTGCCCGGTGGCAGCTATATACAAGGAAAATACAAATAAAACACAAATACAATTACGAAAAGTTTACACTAAGGAAGAATTTTGAAGTGTAGTTTTTTATCTGAAAAAGAAAACAAAGGAGCCACACAAAAATCACTTCACTATTATCACTTCACTGAATCTAAAAAAACTACTCACTTAAGTTTTCTTAGCCTATTTCTAAACTGATTTACGCTACCCGGAAAAGTCGTCAGTATTTCTGCAGGCAAGGAATTCCAATCGCGTATTGACCTATTTACAAATGAAAATTTTCCTACGTCTGTACGTTGCCCTTTTTCTTCAATTTTGATCGAGTGGTCATTTCTAGAAATATAATTTGGCACCGCTAGATGGTTTGTTATTTCTTTCCAGGCCCTGTGGTTCACCCTTATAAGCTTTATATATTACTGAGACCTTCTAAATTCTCGTGAGGATTGTTCGCGAATCGACCCCCAAACATCTTTTCAGCCCGTTTTTGTATTTTTTCCAACGCTATAGTGTGTGTTCATTTCGATATGGATCCCAGCACGTTACCCCATATTCTAAAATTGGCCTGACCATCCCTGTTTTGTAAGCAGAAATCTTGGTTTTTCTCGTGCTTTTTCTCAAGGCCCTGTTTACAAAGTGAAGCGCCCTCTTGCAGTATACTATATTCTTAGTTCTGCGACGGTTAACACCAATGATCGCTGAAATGCGTGATCTATTAGACTTCTAAAGAGGTGGTGCGTGGTTTGCGGGAGCATCTGTAACGAAAACGGCTCAACTGCTTAACGTTTCACGAGCGACAGTATCCACTCACGAAACATGGTAAGTCATCATCAGCGAAGAGGAATAGTGGGCGAAAGCCGAAGATAACTCAGAGACAGACGATTGTGACCAGGCAGCAGAAAAACTGTCTGCATAACTCACCACTCGCTTGGGCAATAACAGTGCGGTGGTTTCTTTTTATTTATCATTTGGTTAAAAGTTATTTTATTTGAATTTATTATATATATTGTAACATGAAAAGTTACACGCAACAATGCGGGCCAGCTTGCGAGTTGCAATTGTCGCAACTCGGGCCAACAATGGAGTCTGGCGAGACTCGAGCAGTCGTCATGGGGTAGTGAAAGGAGAAGGATGTGTCGGCAGTTGCGGACGGAGAAAGACCACGCCCTGTAGTGATAATTTTTCTCATGTTCTGAAATGGATTAAAGCTATTAAAATCCACTTTTTTGGTATTTTTATTAAAAAATACCTGGCGCCCAAAAAGCATTTAAATCCTCGAATATGGAGGCACGCTGGATCTTCTACAATATATATGCTGAAAATTTAGCTGGATTTTTAATTTATAATTGACAATGTCAGATCTTTTTTAATTTTAAGGCGCATCATTAGCGACTAGTTTTATCATTTTGGGGATCTGATCTTCATTGTGTTAACAATCTGGGAACACAAAGACGCATACAAACACCCAAGCCCTTGCTGGGAATCGAACCCGGTAACTCTGTGGTACGAATGAGTGACACTAGCAACTATCCCACAGAGGTGGCCTGTTAGGAAAACGTTTGGAAAAATTATTTATTACTCAATAAATTCTCGAAATGAATGAGTTACACTTATCACGTAGCTGAATTCGATAGAGGAGAGAATGAAGTTCCTAATGTTGTAGAGACTCGCCCTTTCGGATAGCAATCTTACGGTGATTTGCAAAGTGGTACATAAACAGTAGAGACATAGATCCGCATGCGTGATAGTTTGTTGACCGACCAGCGATGGCGCCACGAGGCCAGCCACCTCGCAACCTTCATAGCTCTCGTAGCCACTGTAATAAACCGCGCATTCCGCCAAACATCTGCCATTCTCCGCTTGTTTTGTTCCTGCAACCCTTTGTACTATGGCTACCAGGACGCTTTTAAAGATTTCCGCTCCGGGGTTTTGAATGAATAAGAGACCTCTCACGAGTAGTGAAATTAAACAGAATACGGACTGCACAAGAGCAACGCGTGTTATCTACATCCAATCCATCTTAAGCAAACTAAAGCTGTTAACAGTCGTCGTCCATTCCCTTCAGATAATACATAGCAGGTAAGTAAACAAAAATAACAATTTTGACACTTTTCTAAATTTTTAACTGTAATTTTTAGTTAATTTCCATTTCTTACCATTCACTAGTAAATGTATATAATAAGCCGTAAACCGAACTCATTACAAGCATCGCGACGTCAAAAATTTCAAACCAAAACGTGTTCCATAATATTATAATTAATAAAATTTTGTAGATAAATGAACACGTAATCATTATTTCAAAATTGAGCATTCTACTATACTCCTTCATTAACGAACTCGTTTATATTGGAAAAAAATATCACTATAAATATTGTTTCAAAATTATTCCGGCTTTAGTGATGCAGAGTATCAGAGATGGCTCGAAGAAAATATGCAAAGCTGAGTGAGTGTAAAGCGCCCGGAATTGATAAAATTCCAGCGGAGTTGATAAGATCATCGTGCGAAGGAAATATTATGGCTGTTCAGGATCGTTTGCGAAATTTACGAAACTGGAAGAATACTAGAAGGTTTAAGTAAAAATATAATTATACCCATACTGAAGGGTACTGGGGAAGATGGATGCGATCAGCACACGGCAATTAGTTTACTATCTCGTGCATGCACAATATTAACGAAAACAGTACATAGGTAGATGGGACGGCAAATAGAATGCAAGTTAGGAGAAGATTAGTTTTATTTTAGGAAGAATGTAGGGATATGAGAAGCAATGTTTACTTTGCAACTCATTTTAGAAAACAGGATAAGAAAAAGCCGGCCAACGTTCATGACATTTGTAGATTAAAAAAAAGCCTTTGACAAAGTGAATTGGAACACGCTACTAAGGATTTTGAAAAGAAAATGAATAAATTATCGAAAAAGTAGGCTCTACAAAAAGCAGTCAGCTGTTATTAGAATTGAAGATCAAGAAAAGAAATCAGAAATCAAGAAAGAAGCATGACAAGGATGCAGCCTGTAGCCCATGCTGCTGAACTTATAAATAGAACAGGCGACTAGGAATGGTTAAACGGAATATGGAAAAGGAATCATATTGCAAGGAGAAGAAATAAAAACCCTACATTTTACCGATGATAATGTAAGGTATGAACGTGGTCCTGGAGAAAGATTTTAATATGAGGATTAATAGAGGAAAAACAAAGGTGGAATAACAAAAGGTGTTAGATTGGAAAGGGATAGTTTGAAGGAAATTAAAGAAATCTGCTACTTGGGCGATATAAAAACTAATGATGACAGAAGTGCAGGAGACATAACGAGTAGGATAGCACAGGCAATGAAGGTTTTCGCCTAAAACGAATATTAGGAAATCGTTGCTCAAAATCTTCGTATGGAGTGTGGCGTAATATGGGAGCGAAAAGTGGACGCTAGGAAGAGCAGAATGGAAAAGAATAGAATCCTTTGAAATGAAGTGCTACTGAAGAATGGCATGTGTTGATAGGGTAACTAACCAGGAAATTATATGCAGAATACGGGAGAAAACAATAATATGGAGGACGTTGACCAAGAGAAGGGATAGATTAATAGGCCCCGTTTTAAGACACGAGGGCTTTGTAAAATTAGCATTAGAGGGAAGTGTGTGGGATAAGAACAGTAGAGGGAGGCCAAGGATGGAATCGCTAAGCAGATTAGGGAGGATGTGGGATGTGGAAGCTATGCGTCTTGCTCAAGATAGGTTTTCATGGAGGGTTGCGTAACAACAAGTATAAATTGATAAAATACATTACGGATATCAAGTATAAAATTTGTGTTGTACTCATATCGTATCAGATTATGTATATTAATATAATATGAATTATTTTACTGTATCTGTACTTTTTTCAACGTTGAGGAATATTGTAAGGCAATAAAGAAAGAGGACGGCAACGTAATAAATTCTACTAATTTCATATCTTTTATTATTCATTAACCGAGTAATACAAGAGGTCTGAGATAAAAAATTACATATTTTTCGGATTTTCCTGAGGAACCGGTCAGTGAATTAAAGACGGAAAGTGTGATAAAAGATAGAGAGGTTGTGCATGGCAATAACCCACCTAATAAAAACCTATGTAGAGAAGATTAAGAAATAATAGAGAGAATAGCTTTTTATTCAACTAGAAAGTACCCCTATTGTGATTTTTGAAGGACGCTGTTCAATATTTTGGAATGATGAATCAGTATAAATCTTATGTTTAGTTAATAAGTTTAGGAGACTAGTTTGTTAGAAAACTACATTTAAAAAGTTAGCTTCATTATTTTTGTAACTGACTGTATATTGTAAAACCAAACTCTCATTTGAGCCCCGCTTATCACATGACATTTATTTACTATACTTTATAAAGTTTGATCGAAAACTAAAATTGAAAATAGAAATAATTAAATAGATAATTTATTCTTTGTAGTCTGTTTTACAAATACGATTATTTCGGTTTAATTTAACAATAACTGTCATCATACAATATTTAGGAATATATCTTACCCATTTGAGTATTAGAAATCTTTAGTTTTAAGATTTTGGGCAGATGTAAAATAATTTTACATTGTTATTAGAATAATGCACCATAAAACTTAAACGCGTGAATTGTTTCGACCAAAAATTTAAGAATATTCTCAAACTTATAGAGTAGCTTGCAACGCTATTGTTTTAAACAAAAGGATTAATTTATTTATTAATGTGGTATAATTTATGTATCTGTTTTATTTTTAGTGTCTAAGCTTTAGAGCAAATCTTATAACTCGCAGTTAGTTTTTATTTTTTGTATCTAACCTTCCTCTACGCTCCGGATTCCCCCTTTTCAATTCCCTCCCTATGCTATTAAAGGGGAGTTGCCTGTTTCAGGATCACCCTCATGTGGCCTGTTACTCCAAAAATATCCTCATAACTCGCAGTTAGGTTTGAAAAGGTCCCGCTTTCAATGATAGGTTAATTACGGTGTGAAATGTTTATAATTTAAAAAATATATATAGTATTACTGATCAAGAGTATAAGCAACCCGCTTTCACTTTTGGTGATTTCGACGTACGTATGAACCACTAACCCTATCCCGCAGAATGTTTTTCACTTTTTTATGTCTAGATATAAAGAACCTACTGTCGTAGGTTAGAAGTACTATGCCAGAAACCTTCAAGGGAGTGTACCCAACAACTTCCCAAAGTTTCACGAGGATCCGATGAATGGCGTAGAAATACATGAAGGACAAATTACATACATTTAATTTTATACATATAGATGAGGATATTATACGTATATGACGTACACTAATTCGTCAATAGAAGTGTAATGGAAACCAGAAATGAAAATAAAAGCTATGAACGAAAGATATATTCACTTCTAGATCCTCCAAAATAAATAATAGTAGAGTAATAGACTATATATTTACAGTATTTTCGGCCTCAGCTCAGGGAACTTACCTGAAAAGAAGAAAATAGTGGAATTAGGACAAAATTCATTGAGAAAAGTAAAAAAGGCATTAAAATATCATTATTAATGATTGTTCTAAGTAAGTGCTAAGGGAAGTCAAATTGTTTTGCACGTGAATACATTTCGGCTAACTTCTTAGTTGGGTCTCTTTATAGCCAGATGTGACATTGGAATAGAAATATTATTGCCAACTATCAATTATTATTACTACTTTTGATTTACTAAAAATATTCTAATTATTATTCAAATGAATTAAGTCTGCAGGTTTATTCAATTATGATTAAATTGATGTCAGACAAATGAAACTGACTAAGTTTTAAATATGTTACTAGTCGCATGTCATATATAATTATCACAGTGAGTAGATCACTATACCAAAACAGCCAAAGAAGGAAATAAACTATTAAAGGAAGCAGCCTCGGTAAAATATTGAGCGTTAAGATCAGTTTGCTATATTAAGTATTAGTCCGTAACAAAAACTTTCAGATCATTGCTCACTTCCCTCCCCTTCTTTGCAGTGTTGAGTGGTAATAGAAAATCGCAGTCGTGAATTGGGAAGGTAAGAAAAGTACTTTGTAAGTTTCGTTCCTCGAGACTTTCAGCACAATGTAGTGGGAGGGTCGGAGAAAATAAGATATCTCAACTCGTGCGTGAGTTTTTCAGCAGTAACTTTCAATTTATAGCTCAAACTTTTCCTGCGGCTTGGTCAAAACATTTGTTATTGTCGCATCTGAACTTATTTAAATTGCACGGACCGAAAAGTAATTGTTTACAACCGGGAAGGTTGGCGGAAATTAAATTGATTCAACTCTAGATCCAATTTATATATAATACGTATTATTTTTCATTTTTAGAAACAAATTAATAATTACGGATTTCTTCAACATGTGTGGCAAATAATTCAATTTTTAAGGTAATTTCCAAGTTCTTACTGGTTTCCCGGTTCCTAGCTTACAAAAAATCTTTATTAATCAATTTTAGTACAACTATAATTGTATCAGAAATACATGATAATGCAATATGATCAGTACCGCTATAATTGCCAATATTATTGATAGATTATGGCAACACTGCTAACGATAACAACAGTGATGAATTAAAAAGAAACACGTATTTCAGATCTCATTGACATCTTAGAATGATCTGGTTAAGACTCAGCAAATGTGATTCGTGTTAGGAGCCGAGAAAACTCAATCGAAAATTTGAGTGAATAATCCCGCACGAAGAAATGAATTTTCTATAGGCTATGGCACGTATCTACACAATTAAATTGATTAATTTGGCTAGAATTAGATTCGATAATGAAACAGAGAAAGAAAGTTAATTAACACAGTGATATTAGTCTCTGAAATGTACGCAGTAGACGGGGAGTATTGTTATCAGGGAGGCACAGCCGTTGGAGAGAAGATACTGCAAATATTTACATTATATTAATACTAACATGATATACATAAAAGTCTAAGATCTTTTACCACACACTGTACTTTTACGTACAACATACGTAGGACTGAGCACAATCCCTGGAGTCAATGTTTTCACACACTACCAAGTTGCCGATACAAAAATTTACGTTTAAATGGTTCCAGCCTACCCACACTACAATAGGAGTACTGCGCATTGTATATGGGCAAGACTTGCTACTTCTCTCCAGCTATACATACTCTCATGAGTTCAAATACAAGAATTACGCTTTCGAACTTTATATGTATTTCGACTTCTTTACATCAAATGGCAACATTTATTTAATAATTCAATTATACTAAATGAAGCTCTTAATTATATACACTCCACTTAAATTTTGAAAAGATATGTTTTAAAATATTCCTTTATCTTGAGTATTAGAGTATCAAGGAAAAACAAAACCGATATTTAAAAAAAACATCTGACGGTAGAAAAACAGTTTTGAGGTTAGAAAAAGATAAATTTTTGGTTAGAGATCGTTTGCCTCTACAGATACGTCTTCAGGTGTGTCCTGGTTTACGGATTTAAGGTGACTGAGGGAGAACAGGTTGGACACCGAAAGGGACAGACAGAAGATGTTTTTGAGAATACGAGAAATAACCAAAGTGGATAGACGGGTGATTTGTGAGTAGATTACTATGTAGCAGAGTGGAGAGAAGGAAAGTTCTTAAAGTCGCAGAGTTTTTGTGAGAAGAGAGAGAAAGCAGTAATTTAATATACAGAATCTCCTCAGAAGAAAAAGAGGTACGCATAATTCGCTTTAGTCATCGACCTGGATAATGCAGCTCATAAAGACGTCTATGTGGGACAACAATACAGGATCCTGAACGCCTGGATCCTGATTGGCCGATTTAAATATTATGTTATCCAATTGAAACCTCCAAAAAGAAATCACTGCTACACGTTAGATGTCCGCATTTCTTTGACGAGAAGCTAATATTTATTTCAAATAAAATCCTAAAATATTCTTAACAGCTGTTCTATTGTTTATTTATAATTTTTTACAACGCCTACAGATTTTAATTAGGATTAAGTATTTAAAGAATAACTTGCATATATTTCCGTGTATTAATTTATATTAATTAAATGTTAGAATACTATATAAATATTCAGTTGAATTTATAACTAAAATACTACTTCATCGAAATGAAATTAAATGAAGCCCTACAACAGCCTATATTAATCCAGTTCCTTGTCTTCCCTGTGCACGTAGAAGGTCGAGACGATTTCCGGTGCCAATAAAGTCGCCATTCAGAGAGATTTTCTAGCCAATGCGTCGAACATCGACGGGGAATTTCAGTACATCGCCCCTTTCTAGCGTTAGTGCAGACAATCATTTTATGATGCGTAACATTAAATATTAAATTTCGCGTCCTCTTTCTTGGACGTTGAGTTGGTTTGCATTATATTAGAAGAAATGTATAAAATAATGTTCTAGACGATGGTGGCACATGATGCAACAGACGGTGAGATTATTTGTTTAATACGGGTTTGTTGAGTGAACCCATCTAGATAACTATCAAAAATATAAATAGCAATACTACTCGACGGCGAGTGAAGCTAATTGATTTTTTTCTAAATGCCTAGTAATATTTATATAACTTCATATGGCCCATCTGATGTCCCGCGATAATATTTTGACTACCGATGACCTGTAATTAATGTGCGAAGGTTCTAGTCATCGAAGAGAGAGACTTGATTGAAAACCCTGAAGGCACAGGTGCCCGAGGTCAGTGGCCCCGCAATGCAGAATAGGCACAGACTCTGCCAGAGTGATGGATGCTCACATCAGACAGGTACTAACTTATCCCAACATCGCAGGCGCCAGACGAGCATACTAACTTCCCAAATTACTAGCTTCTCATCGAGGCTCGAAACTGTGTTCGACACGTCAAGGTGTGATGGCCGGCACGAGCCGATGGTTAGCTGTCACGACCGCAATAACTCAAGGTTTAACATCCACAACGCAGATAGAGAAACCTGATAGATGAACCTATTAAGGAATACTGAACCTTCCGCTGGTAGGAACATAAACAACTTTCAAATTTTATTTCACTGGTTGTAGATTCTGAGCGAGCAGTTGGATTCAATTTCCGAACGCGAGATTTAAGGGTTAGGAAGCGCAATAAATCCAGAAAAATTTGAAAGAGAGTTAGGAGAAAGAAAGTAATGTGCATAATTACAGTTTCTTCTTCTTCTCCGGCACAACAGTCCAATTCAGGCCAAGACCGTCTCCACACGGATCTATCCATAGCTACCATCTTACAATTTTTGACACCCGTCCCTTGAAGGTCCTTGTGTACACCATCTAGCCACCTTAAACTGGGTCTTCCTCTCTTCCTCGTACCAATCATCCTGTAGGAAGTTATTCATTTACCTATATATTTCCCTCCTCCATTCTGTATATGTGGCCCAGACATCTCATCCTTTCAGCTTTAATTATTTTTATTATTTCAGTTTCTTTATACAGATCATACAGTTCTGAGTTATATTTAACTCTCCAAATTCCTCCATCCTGAGTTGGTTCAATATATTTTTCTTAGGGCATTCCTCTCAAAAATCTGTAGTGTTTTATGTTGCCTTAGATAATGGTTCCATATGACAGAACGTCTGATTAGGGTTTTGTAAAGTTTTATTTTGGTCTTTATGCTTAGGAGGTGGGATTTAATTTGCAATTTCAGTCCATGATAACACTTATTTGCCATTGTAATTCGACTAGTAATATATCATTATTTTGTGTTATCAGGCTTCCCAGATATTTAAATTTAGTTACCCTTTCAAATGTGTGATCATTAATTTCCAAGTATCTGTCCTTGGTTGGTCTGTCCGTTACTTCCGTGTCTTTGGTTTTTTCCTCTTTAAAAGTTAATCCAATTCCTTTAGCAGCCGAATCCAAATTTTGGAATACCTTTATTAGTTCTCTAGTATTTCAAACCGATGATAATTATATCATCCACATAAGTCATTATTTGTATAGATTTATTAGAAATGGTGCCTCTGGTATCTATATTATATTTTCTTATGGTCCATTCTAGGGCAATATTAAAGAGTAGGCGTTCATCGACTTGTCTTTGACCTTTCCCACTATTCAGCTCTTCCGTAAGTTGATTTCCAATTTTGATTTTAATTTTAACTTTTCTTAGTGTAGTTTTTACCAGTCTTTCCAATTTAGCTGGGATCTGCATTTCTTTCATGGCCATGTACAGTTTTTCTCTTAATATGCTATCATAGGCAGATTTATGATCAATAAATAAATGATACGTGCTGATATATTCTATTGTGTTTTTTTCAATATTTGGTGGAATGTGTGTATATGATCCGTGGTTGAATATCCTCTTTTAAATCCACACTGATATCTCCTTAGTATAGGGGGTAAGTAAATGTTTGACAAGACTTTATATACGAAATTACAGTTTATAATGGAGTAATTTTAAACTCACATTGATATACAGAGAAATTTGGTGAGAATTGGGTTACATGTAATGGGATAGAAATTTAACGGCTGGAAGTTTGGAATATATTGGGTCTTGGATCATTTGCCTGCCCACGCATTCTGAGGCATAAATTAAATACTGATAAATGGGGACAGCTCACAAGATTCGAGAATGTCATCCTGTATAAAAACAATCAATTGAGAAAGTAGTCAGTCTATCGTCCTGCTGATTTATACCTTAAGAAGCTTCCTCACCGCCAAGCTAGCAGTCACCACAAGAACGTGAACAATTTACAAATCACATATAATGTATCCCGGGACACAGAAAATACTTTGTAGGGGCTTCTCAGGAAGTGAACCGAGGCGCTGTAGATTGGTGTTGGAATTTTGTCAATAATATGAATTAAATTGTTGGTGCAAATAAGTATATAATAGAAGACCTAGCAAGATGGACAAGTTTTCAGTTCGTAGAGGGAATCGTAATTCCAAAATCTTAGAGAGAAACTTTAAAACAATAGTCGGAAAATATTCCAGGCAGTAACTGATTAGAACTCCTTATTGGTTGTGGCAGCTCCTCGTAGGGATATAATTACCCTAGAAAGAATAAGTAAGTCTTTAATAGTCTGTAAGTTTAAGTTAATGTTTAAATGAGGCCAAAAACAGACAATTAGTAAAACAAAATCAAAATAATTTAATGCAACTACATGTTTCGGTCCTCATCTGAACCCACTTCAGGTTGAACCGAGTTCTGTTTTTGACCTCATTTAAACATTAATACGTACGTCTGTTACTGAAATGAAGGAAAATAAGTGTGATTCGGAACTTCAATTTTATTTTTCAAAATTTTATTTAAAATATTCGTTGCTTAGAATCGTATGTCGGAGCAGTAAACAGCTGCCAAGAGGTTAGGTTAGACCGCGCATGACGTGACGTAAGGCCCGGAACTTTCGACATTAGTTCATGAGTCGATTGTGATGTAATGAGCTTTTTAACATAATTAATGAGATAATTAAGGCGAAGTGATGATAAATGAGTATTCAAGGCAAATTGGATTAGTTATGAGTTGTAGGAGAATCTTACTGACGTGTAAATGTTGTAACTTGGTTTCGTTCAACTGATAGCCGTTATTTGCATTACATATGTATTTCCTGTTTACGTTTTATATTTCACCCAGACTAACTCAATTGTAGCAATAAATTCATTCATTCATACATACAATGACAATCAAAGATGTGAACAATAGTATTTTTTGAGTTTATAGTATTTCAAACAGGAGTATTATTTGAATTTCTGACGGGGAAATCTCCAAAGACCAACTGTTGATATTCATAAAATAATAGCAACCTGTTTCTGGTGTTTACCACTGAGATTTTAATGTTGCAATATCTCCCTGTTTGGGTTTCTCCAAAACGTTCCTGCATTTTACAACGACCAGACAGAAAGATCCCATCCCCCAGTGGACCGGTCAACCACAGCAGCAATGCAAAATTAAACAAAATTCAAATCCCAACTGCAGCTCACGCCATCAGTCATGTATTTGATCGGCCATTGCTGCACGCTGAATTTACCAATACACCTGCTAAGCGATGTCAACATCAGTGATTGGGAACTCTCCATGTAACATGTTTATAAATCTGGATAAATCCTTGTCCTCAACATAATATATAAACTATTTCTACCGAATATATTTCATAGATAATGTGGTTTGACACTTTTCATCTTTAACCTGAAAGAACTTATAAAATGTACATTTTAAAATATTCAGATTACTGTCGATTTCAACGCGGAGCCAGAAATTACACTTAACTCGTAGTGGAGTCAAACATAAATAAATCCAATTGAGCGTTCTACGTAACAGCGCGATAATCGCTGTTCACAATCGGTATCAATTACTTGAGCCGAACGAGTTTATATAATGCACAACTAATTTCACGCTCCACAATTGAGTTCACGTGAAAATTCAGTCACACGGAATTTCATCTCTTTTCCGACGATAAATAAAATACTACGAATCGTTCCAGTTACATTTAAAAATTGATTCCAAAACTTCCTTTATTTCGTAATGAGGCATCCAAAGGTTTAAAATTATTTTTTTCAAAACCTATTAATATCTATGCATTTTCTCTTCATAGGAGCTTTCAGCAACAAGCAACATAGCCAAATTATATTGAAACATTTATAAAAAAATGACAGATATCAATTTGTTAAGAAATTAATTTTACGAAAAAAGTCAAAGATAGTTAACATTGACGTCATCATTATTTGTATTTAATAAATTTCACATGTTACTGGTAAAATAAAATACATAATCATCTTTCTATCACAACCGGACAGTGGGACAGGACCGTTTGAGTAAATCTAATGATAATTATCTACATTATTTTACCAGTAACATGTGAGATTCATTTCATGCAATAAATGATTACATAAATTGTAACGTTTTTGTTTACTAATTCTGTAATGATTGAACAATGAAGGTTGAAAGTTTTATGTTTTATCATTATAATGTTTCACGTATGAGATTATTTATGATTTATTGAAGCGTAGAGGAATAATGCCTAATTAATTCATCTTTTAATATATAATATTTCAACAGTCAGACGAAAAGGCTGTGGAATTTCCAGCATTAGTCCCGCTCCGAAAAGTCACCTAGGTTCGTGCCTACAAACAAAGTTAGAGACTCGATGCTGTGTAAACTTCCCCAGACACAACACTTTCCCATCGTCCTCGTGGAGATCACGATCGAGTAAGATTATAGGTGATTAGCGTAGACACCCTCATGGTGGGGGTGACAGAGAGATGATCA
Source organism: Eucriotettix oculatus (assembly GCA_034510155.1). Lineage (NCBI taxonomy): Eukaryota > Metazoa > Arthropoda > Insecta > Orthoptera > Tetrigidae > Eucriotettix > Eucriotettix oculatus. The sequence continues at coordinate 14,112,999 of CM067382.1, forward strand.
GGGAACTCACAAAGATGCGTAAAAGGGGGTTCACGATTCGACTTGGAATGAGAAGGAGGTCATGGAAGAAATAAATGAGAAGGATAATGTACGGATAGAAAATTTCGCTACAAGACCAATAAAAAGGAAAGAGGCCTGAGAGAGGAAAAGGAAGAGGCCATCAAGATACAGTTGAATTCGTTGACTAAAGGAAGAAGATCCGCTGTGAGAAGCGGAGAAGATGCTTGAATAGTTGAAAACAAATAAAAGTCCACCTGAAATTTTAATATTTTGGCCAAAATTCTCTGCTGGAGAATCCTTGTGGAGAACGAAAACTGGTTTTCCTTGACGCCTGACAGTGCCAAATTCACTCTTTTTCGCATACTGAAAATCATACTTTCCCGTGAAGGAAGAAGATGGAATCACGGGTAACTGCCTCTTACCAACCCACCCCGAGATCTAAGGAGGCACAATTTAACGAGTGAAAAACAAAACAGGTTTCGTTTTCCGGCTCAACAACGTAACAAACTGCTGCACGCTTGTTTGGTCCCCACACATGATCCTGATAGTTAATTTATTATCAGTAAAATAAAACCTCATAATATCTTTTAAAAATCTAAATAGCCGTATTTTCCATTCTTTAAGTAGAGGACGAAAGTAATTATTTGAATCAATAATTAAATAAATAGTAAAATTAATAAATTTAATTTTTGTTAATATTTTAAATATAACCTCCTTAACATTATTATTATTATTATTTATTGAAAGTAATGTATTTTCTTTTTTGGTGTTTGAAAAAATGGATTATGCTGTCTTTAGATTATTTTTAGATATTAACAGATTATTTATTAATGTTTTGAAAGAACTCAGGTTGATTTAAAATATTTGCTCATCTTATTGCATTATAATCTTGGTCATTATCAGTCGTAAAAAATACAATTCATTGAAGACAACTTACTCTATATTGTATTATCTCATATGACAAATATAAAGTTAAATTCTCCAGATAGTTGAAACACCATTTCTACCAGAAAGGTAACATAAAAAACTGTAATTTCCAGAGATATCTAAATTGTTATAACCGTTTGTCTGATGCTGACTGGAAGAAACGTGGAAAGAATGTACAATGGCCCGGATTCAGTGCACAGTAGTTTTAATTAACGCATTTCCCTCGCAATTCATCATGCAGTGCTCGGCGCTCTTCATAAATCATTTGTAATTATTGTAATGAAGTGAAGTGCAGTGCCCTTTAGCAACCTTAACAATAGAATAAGACAAAATGTGCTACGTTAGAGTTATTAATGGTCACATTAGCATATTAACCCATCAGAGACCAATAAGTAAAAACGCTCACTTGCTTGAGGCACGAAGCTTCATTATATCACCAGCATCCATTACATCACACGAGTAATAGTTTATGATCTCACACCAAATTCAAAGCTTTGAACTCGTCGGATTTTAAATAAAATTATATTAAACGTTTCCGTCGCAAAATTCTGAATTCTCTTATCTAAATTATAGTTATTAATGTCAACCCCGTCTAATAAAATATTTCCATTTGGTTTTATATGATATAGGGATGACGTATGAATGCTGCAATTTGTATTCTCAGCATAAATATCTTCTTTTTTCTCTCCATTACATGTAATTCCTATTATACAAGGTGTGAGTGCTTCTTTATCGAACGTAGCTTGTTAATTTTGCACGTTCAGACGTGATGAATTTTTACACAGACCAATGAGCACGTATCTTTCGGTCGTCGAAGAGTTAACCCAAGCCAATCAGTTCTTTCTATGATTACATTTCATGAGTTGAATACAGAAAAATCTCATTATAATCAGATTCATTTAAGCATTGTTTGTGAACCATAGTATATAAATGTTATAACTTAAGTTTAATCTGTCATTTAATCAAAATAATAAATATACTAACTATTATATCAGGTCGGTTGAGTGAAAAAGAAAGTGATTTTAAGTAGCAGCCTCATAAAACGTAATTTTGAAGCTTTAAGACGATACACCTTATACAAACATCAATAAATAACGATCTTAATGAATTTGTGAACATGAGAAAAATACCTTCATTTGAAACGTATCGGTCAAACCAATATTAAAGTCGAACTAGATTCTTCTCTAGGAGCATCTGCCCCTTCGTTTACCAAAATCTTGAGTGACAGTTTAAAACGGTACCGTACGAGCTTCCAAGGAGGACCAAATGAAGTGACCATGACAGAATTGTTGTCGGAAATCCAAAAAATGGTATTGGATGACCGTCGCAATAAAAGATGTAACGATAAAACACATCTACTTGGAAGTTGGCGGTAAGGAACCAAAGGCAAGCCACGTGAGGAAAACAGACAACGGTAATAAAAGTCAGACACAACGGCGCTATTGGGGCTTTTCCCCCTTCATCCCCTTAAATTTGGCGACAGCGGATTGTCAGGAAATTGGCGTCCCCCCTCCCAAATTCATCGGTGAGAAGGGGACAACGGCTCCTCTCAGAGAGGGGAGGCAATAAATTTTATTGGACAATATCGAGACTCGCCAGCGATAGAATACGAAATAAGGCAGTGTTTATTAAAAACTCCAACAGAAACTAATTTTGGGGAGGAAGGAGATGAGGAGTTGGACATTAAAGACCTGGAGGTGTTTATGCTTTGAACATCACGGAAATGATGGTTTAATGTTTGAGGACCTGGAGAGTATGATCGGAGATTAATATTGGATGGTTAAAGATTGGAAATTGTCCTGACCACGGTCTATGACAACGGCGTGATCCATTTCGGAGCAACGAGGAAGCGGCAGCTAAAAGTTTCAGGCTTACTTGAGACGACACGGTAAATACCTCTGTTTGTAGCCTTTTTCCGATTTCCTGGTACTGCCAGTTCCAAGTTGGATTAGTATTAATTATTTCTATTCTGTGAGAAGGCCTCATTTAAAACGACCCTTAGAGTAGAGCTCTTTGATTTAGTTGCAAGGAAATTAATTTGTATCATTACATATATATAGTGTTTATCATAAAAATAATTACTGGCTTATAATTTTAAAGTGAGCAAATTGTTAAATGTGTGAGTAAATTAGTTTTTTATTACAAATGGAACTTCTTTCTTATAATTATATTTCATTAAATAAAAATAATATTATCTCCCCCTACTCATTTCAAAGTGCTCGAGCTATCAGATAAAGAAAGCATTTCGAAAATTATTTTTAAATCCCATTAGGTACTGGGACTATTTTTACTGTTTTAATGAACCGTGTGAATTTTGGAGGCCCTCTGAAGTACCGGCAGAATTTCAACTCTTAAGTACAAGGAATATTTCTCAGTCAGAGCTTATAAGGTACCGTGCTTATTTAATGTTCCATGAGAATTTTAAGGCTTCGCAAGTCATCGTTGTGGTTAATTTGAATCTGCCCCAATCGGTATAGGTTGGTGTGTACCCATCAAAGATATACGCATTTAAAGTCAGGCGTTAACTTAGAAATAAATGTCGTATTAATTGGTTTTTAGGTCTAATATAAATTAATACTAGGGTGACGATAGGCACCTAGCTAATATTTAATACCTGCGAGGGTTTATAGTATCTTCCATTACTGAGTGAGTTGGAAGCTCCTGAAAGTAAAGTTCAGACTGCTTTCATAATTATATTCAACCGTGAGTTCTAAATAAAGGCATCTATATTTTGATCTGACGTTTATGGTGTTTCTGGTTGAGGTGAAATGAAATTTTTGGTGAGCATTTGTCAAAATTATTCATCATATTAGAATGTTCAAACGCTTTCAATCCACTCAGTGCATATTTCTTGGAGCGCAGCTAAAATTCTTGCTTCTATAACACAGGGTTCTAATCTTATACGTAAGAGATCAGAAGGCATCCGAAGAACGTGCTGTTTCTAAATGGTAAAATGAAGTTAAGGAGGCGCTAGGGACGGTAGCTGCGTTTGAAAACAGCTTCTGCCACATTCCTTATACAACACGCGTTACCATTGAAGCGTTTGCGTTCTATGCAATTAAGCATGAAGGTGTGATAAATCTGGAATCCGCTGCTTAATGCCAAAACGTTTCCACTTGATCGGAAAGCGTGTATTATTCACAGAGAACCTGATCAAATGCATTCTCAGTTCTCGGAAATATAGTCCAGGTTCCGGTCGTTAGATCACACAATTTACCATCATTGGAGCATTTAGCCTTCGCCGCACGTCCCGGGAGAAAGTTAAGAGACGCTGGGGCTATATTCCCGCCAGCCTAAGTTAATTAACGCACTCGGAGCAGGTTCCCACAAGGAGGTTTACCCGCGCTAATAACCAGCTCCCGTAAAGACAGCCGGAAGGCCATGGGAGTCATCGAGCTTTAGACTCCCGCGGCGTGCGACCCTTTCCGTCATAAAAGCAACGGTGGGCATGAGCTTTTTGACTTCTCGTAAGCACAGAGCAATTATGTTTGTACGGGCCTCCAACATCAGGAGATACTCGTTACAATCGTCAATAGCGATTTCCTCCAACAGCACGGTGTCATATGTCACAGAGCACGCGAGACTCGCGTTGTTGCACAGAAAAAAAATCTTGTTAATTGTATTTCAAGGTATACTTTTCTGAACTGACAACCCACGTTAAACAATCTTACACCTTCAGACTTCCTCCTGAAGAGATACACGGTGATGGGCGCGAGAACTTGCTGCGATATAGTGAAAATTGCCTCATTCTTACTATACCTTATTTTATTAAACAATTGATGACCTTTTACAGACTTTATTCCATAAATTTATTCGTAGCAACGTTTCGTCATGTTTTCATGCCTCCTTCAGGTTTTTTCGTCTCTGTAGAGGAAAAAATGTACAGAAAATTAAACCTATGGAGGCGAAATTAAGACAAAAATTAAAAAAAATATATATGGAAACTAAATAAAACTTACCACAACAGTGTCAAAACGTAGAGGAAAAAACCCTGACGAAGGCATAAGAACATGCCGAGACGTCGTTACGAATAAATTTACAGACAAAGTCTTACAAGGTCATCAATTGATAATTATATATAACAGACGTTAAATTTAAACCATTCTTTATTTTAAATAGTATTTAACACACATAAATTTGTCTTACAATAGCATTGTAAAATTAATTTCTTTTCCATAATTTTTTGGGACAGATTTCATGAAGACCTTTTTCCCATGATACTTTCACACAATCTACAACAAAGACAAGAGGTATCTGAAATATTTGTTCTGTTCCCATGCAATGATACTGACAATTTTAATTTTTAAAATCGCTTAAGATCTTATTGTGAAGAAGCAGGAAATTTTTTCACTTTCGCGCCACTGTTGGTCAAATGACCCTTTCAAAGGTATTCATTAAAGTTTTTAAAATATGCCAGTCGTAGTTTATTGTTGGCAGCTTTCTGTAGTGTAAGTTGTGTCATCAGGCAGACGCAATTAAAAAATGCGCTGTCATTTAACCCGTTTATTTGAAGGATTATATTCATTATATTCATAAATTCAGAATCCTATATCCCCTCCTAAACAGAAAATCCCCTCTTACCATCAGCACAAAAACGCCTCCTATACCTCTGCATAATACAAAACACCTGGTCCTACGCCTCGTCCATATAAGGGAACAGCCAATATTCAAGCAGAAAACAATCCTACGCACCATTACAAACTCTCCCTGGAACCTTAGAAATTCGGTCATCCACCATAACTTAAAATTTCACAAAGAGAACACCGTAATCCCCAAATCTTTCCTATTAAGAGCACCCTCAACCACCCAAAACAAACGATCCAGCAATTCCAAGACAATCCTCCTCCAAGTCCACGCTTCCGTCGGCTCAAAATAAAACTCCCAATCCACCTCATCCTTCCCCCTGAACATTCAGGCACATCCTAACCCACCTTACCATCATGCCCGCAGACCACATCCTCATGTATCCATCAATAATCAGTTCAACGCCTGTCAATCCTCACCCACACACGTCGGATGTCTCTCAGATACACATAAAGAAAACTTAACCCATCTGCTAAAGTAGGCTAAGCAAAGGACTAATTTACATTCATGTTGACAGATGAATTATATACACTATTTTAATTTTGTAAATTCATTATTTTAATATTGTATGTACTAGAACAATTATTGTACAAACTGATAATTGTATAGAAAAACGTTTTTTATATGAATAATAATGAAAAGCAGGTCTACATGACGTCATACGAAAACAAGTTGAACGAAAATTGTAATCTGTCAATTAGACAATGCAGTAATTAGATAATTAATGAGTGATTTATTACTTGAAAGTGCAGGTAGAACATTCTGTGAAACGTTATTTATATTGTTAGTTTATTGGAGTCCGAGAATCTCGAGTCTGTCCGTCCTTAATCGTTTCAAAAAGCTGAAATCGTTCAATCGGTATTTATCTGAAATAATACTTATGACGCATGAAGTCATAAGAGATGTGCACCCAGCGTCTGTATGATAAAGGAGGTAAATGAACCTAGTTTCCTGCCAACGCAGTCACTGACATTCCATTATATCCGTAAGTCAATGGCTTATAGTCGCTTCTCATGTATCGTCGTTGGGCGTGACTTTCGAAATGTTTTCATTCAAACGGTAGATTAGATTTTAATATTAGATGCGAATAATGATCCACACATGAGTCTGCGTTTATGTTAAGCTGAAAGAAATTTGCACACAGTGATTGATAACGCCCATTCACGGAATGTTGGTCCAATACTCTAGAAATCTACCCACAGAGAACTTCCTAATGGCGTGTTACGTCATCCCATTAAAATTATTTTATTGTAAATATTTAGTATCTTCTGAAATAAGGCTCCAATAATCTCTTGATTTTATATATGTTGAGGCAAATTCGGTAACACGCTTTAGGGTATTTGTCGACATTTTATAATTCCGAATAGAAACCAAGTCAGGTGAATACGGGGGGTGGTTCAAAACAAACAAGACAAATGAGTCCAAGACTAAAGACTGTATGAGGACGGGCGTTGCCAAGTAAGAAGCACTCTCCTCTCGTCATCATTCCCCTCCTCCTGTTTTGAATGCTCCTTGTGAGTTTTGTAATGACGCAAAATTTAGGAGGCCCAAATTTTTTAAAAACTTTTCAATACTTGGGTATAACTGAATTTTTATCGAATATTTACGGAACCTGCGGGGCTGAAGTGGGTGCTGCCAGCGGATTTCAGAGACCCAAGTAGGATTGACAATTAATTGACGAACTTTTGTTCGGAGGAAAGTGAAAGATTTCTCTAGCATCCACGTGAAAACGCGGCCTTTTAATGTATTTGTGCCTGTTTGGAGTTAGTCAGTGCGAAGGAGTCGTAAAGGAGTACCCTTCGAGAACGGGATATGTAAATTTTGAGAAGCTTCGTAAAGAGTGGAAGTATAGTAGGAGAGATGTGTGAGAGATGCGGGGAATTAAGTAGTTACTCTGAGGTCTCGGCAGAAAGAGACCGAAGTTTTCATAATGTTAACAGACTGGCGGAGGTCAATGAAAAGCAAAAGTACCTGTAGAAGATTTTTAAAAGCAGCAGAATTTTACGTGGAATAGCAGAACGAGAGGATTAGTGTGACGACGACAGGAAAAGAAGAGAAATTAATATTTTAATAAAAAGAAGAGTAAAATGAAAATTTTAGAACGAAAGGGTAGTGAATCGGACAAGTCGTTAAGAAGTGTTTGGAGGAAATTATATTATAATCAAATATACGAATAGAAATTTGAGACGTCTAGAAGTGAACAACTGAAATTCTTTCCGAAGTTTTTAAATAGGGAGCAAACTGTTCTTTTTATGTTTTACGTGAAAGTAAACTTTGGAAGGCCAATCAAAAAGAAGAAACTAAAATACGAGTTCATAAAGTTATTGGACAATATTTTTTTATTTTTTTTAGGAAAAGAGTATTTGAAAAAAAAATTCGGGATAGTGCTGATCACTCGTTGACTTCGTTTTCACGTAATCACTACCCCGCTTAATGCATGTGGCAAGCCGTGGCGTGAGCTTCTTTATGCCCTCCTCGAGGAACTCTCCCTCTAGCTCCTTCTTCCACCTCTTTCTGCACCTTCTCGTCAGCTGAAAATTTAATACAGCATATCTGCACCTTCAAGTATATGAAAAGACGGTAATCAGAAGGCACCAAGTCAGTTTAATACTGGGGTTGGTTCAAAACATCTCAATGAAATGAACTTAAAGAGTTAAGGCTCTGTGAGGACCAGCACACTCATCTCGTCTTTTACTTTCAATGCTCCTTTTGAGTTTCTTTATGATCTCGCAATATCGTTGTACATTAATGGTCTTCCCTTGAGGGAGAAATTAGACCAAAATGAAGCCTGTTTGGTCCCAAAACACTCAGGCCATAAGATATTTTTTTACCCGAAGTTGTGAATGTTTGATCTGGCTCCATTAAACTTCCTATACCACTAATCACACTCGCACTGTCCATAGCACCTTCATTGAAAACCGTTTTGATCCGCGAATATATTTCGGTGGGTGTTATTCCTTCCGCGAGTAGAAAGCGTATCACAGCACGTGGCTCACGTTTGGCAGGATTTCTTACCGACATCTTTCACGCAAGGGTACTACTACCGTGTTCCTGCGATGCTCTCTCTGTCAGGAGATCCCTCTATACCACTCGGTGTTTCCAACCCTCTGAGCATGACCCGTATATTCAGGATAATCTTGCTTAGTAAATGGAACAGAATTCATATCACTTAATTTGATCACATTTGCCACTAAATTTTATATGAAGTTTTGTCTAGCCAACGATATTCTACCCTGTTAGACTGATATAAAGACTCATTTCTTTAAAATAAATGCAGTGATATTTGTTATTTATAACTAAATAATTTTCAGGCAAATTGTTTATTATTTAAACATATCAATTTTTACTAAAAATAAATAATATAAAAAAAACTATAAACCTGAATAACGAATTAATGACTTCTACAAACTATAAGTTTACCCCCACATTAATTTCTGCTTTATTGCAGTCATTTAAACGAGTGCATAATACAGTTGATGAAATTCCACCAAATGCGGATCATAAACACTGAGCAATTGTTCAGCAGTGACACAGACGTCCGTCCTCCTTGCAATTTCAAACTCAATTCCAGAATGGGAAGTTAGTCGGTAATCTGCGGTACTCCTCGGGCTGCTGAAATAATGATTACCATATCATCCAAATGAGGTTGCCCGAGGCAACTCGTTACGGTTAAAGCATCTCAAACGCCACAAGGATTACTACTGCTTGACGGACACTAGTATTTAATACTTAACATATAAAAATTGAACTCATCATTTGATCAATTAATTAATTACGGACATTGAGGCCGAGTACAAATTCATCTTCCGATACAGATTGGCAATGAGTTTTGAAAAAATAAAGTAGAAATAAATTAGGCGTTAGTCGAATTATAAAAGTAAAATCCATTTCCTCATTCAATGATTAATTTATATCACCAGTAATTAAAACAAATATAACTTCATCATAATAAATCCTATTTTTTTAGCGAATAGTCACTCTCAGAATGAACGCATAAGACTTTTAGAGTAATTTCTTCCTCTCAACGACATGAAATTAACGGGTCCACTTTTAACGTTCGTCGTACTTTGGATCGATGTTCCAGGTTCTTACGGTTTAATTTGCTGATACGGCCCATTAGCAAATAAGCTGGCTTTCTCCCAAATGGACTCAATCGCGATAATTTTCTCCGAAACCACTAGCCGTAAAAGAAACGATTAATTGAATTAGGTGGACTGAAGTAGATAGACTTGTGCGACAGTTAGCGACTTCAAAGGTATGATTTAGATGCTAAACAATGGAATATTTGCATGCGATTTCTACTTTGTGAGTAGTTAGCCAGGGTAACGCGAATAAAGCACTTAAATTGAGTAGGGCAAAAAATACAGTTTCCTGTTTAGTCGCAAAATGCAGGTCAATTTATGCAACTAGATGAAAAGAAGTAGTAAATGTCAACTATAAATAGTCTAATTATTCCAATTACGTATACAAGGCGGACTTAAATGTCCTCCAGTGAACAAATAATTTGCATTTACAAAATTAATTTCTTCACCCACTATACAACTTAACTTTCTCTTCACTTTTTTAACGCTTCTTATTTCATTAGGCACAAAAATTTTGTATCGTTTGGAAGATTCAGTATAAATAAATTGATTAAAAAAAGCATTTTGCCTTGAAAAGGGCTTCCTCGATAATGAAAAAAACGTACGGATCGGATGCTATCTGTAAGGATCCAATGGAACTGTTTTAGCTCGCGAGCAACATCAAAATTGTTTCACTGTTCTTAATTTTCCAGTTTATATCCGAAACTTTTAATTCACCGTATAATTTACCATAGTTCCCTTTGCTAGTATGTTGAATAAACTTTGGAAAAGAGAAATAGGTCGATAAAGATTGAGAATGATTACTACCCGTTTCTAAAAATTTTGTATATGAAAGTATACAGCAAAAGAAATCACTAAACTCAAGACCCAATTGTGATTTTCATGTTCCATTTTGTGTTATAAATTAAATTAAAATATACGAGAAACGTTTAATAATTAAAGAGGCAAATTGATGCAGAAAAAAGGTTTTGTAGGAGGTGTTTGATACTTTTATGACTTTAGGTTCGCATCAATGGGATGATCGTAGATCACCCCCATTTGTTTATAGCCTCAAATGTTCTTTTAATGGCCTCACGTTACTTGAACAAAGTTCAGTGATACGGCTTTTGATTTATGACGGCAACTAAAATATTTTCTCGAATGGTTCTACAGTATGGTGAAAGTTGAATGAGCCGCAAAAAAATGTATAACAGGGAAGAGCAATTCGAAAACGGTTGAACCTCAGAGACTGACACGCAACGTTCTGGCCGGCCAGTTGAAGTGTCATTCTCTTGAAACTCGCATTGATGATGATATTCGTAAAGACCAACGTATTACTATTAAAAATATAGCACGAAACGTTGCGGTCAGTAGTCAGCTCAAGTACAGCAAAACAATTGGAAGGTGGATCCCGAAAGAGTTAAACGCAACAAACTCAAGGAAAAAAGACAACGATTTTGCAGACTTGAAGTAACTACATGAAAGAGAATGGGACTCTTTTCTAACAAGAGTTTTACGTGTGACGAATCTTGGGTGCAGAATTTTGAACTACTGTCGTCGTCAAAATAGCAGGAACGGGAGGCTAAAGTAGGATGGCACCCCTGACCGCTGACCGGACCCCGTTTATCCTCCGCCGCTCTTCCAGAACTTTAGCCTCCCGTTCCAATAAGCTTTCCTTCCTCCCTGTATATTTTAAAAAATTGTACAAAATTTTGTATCGTTGCTTCATCAATGTTCCACTCTTCTGCTATGCTTTGTCCAAGAGTTAGTAGAGGTCCAATAATTAATTTTTGTTAAAGTAAGAAACACATTTAAACTTTTCGGATAGATTTCGAAGATTTCAATGGTCTTCTGCTACAGTTTCAGACTATTGAAGCAATAGTTTGAATTCCATGAGTTGTCAAGCTATATGAAAAAAAGACAAAAATTCCTATATATTTTTCATTTTTTTAGCCAAAACTCGGGTATAATATGATTAAAAAAATCATTTACATATCATAAAATGGCAAATTCTGCGTATAACGAGACCTTTTACAATAACGTAGGTCAATCCGAATGGGCACAGTGAAGCTTCCAGCTTTCTCTCTACTATTTTGACGACGACTGTAGAGTCCAAACAACGTTCAGCAACAACGAAAGTTTTGTGGGAAACTGCCTCAAACTAAAAGATAAATACTTTTTTTTCATTGGGCACAAAAACTAGTTCATCAACTGGAGAAGTGTTTAATCTTCGTGGAGACTGTTTTGGGTTGTAGTAAAAGTGTCAGTTTGTAAAAACACGGTTCATTTTCCTTGATAATTTTTGTCTATTAATGAATAAATAGTATTTTTCTTATTTCTTGGTTCGACACACTGTTGATTGTAATAGTTTCGGACCGACCACTGCATATCCTTTCATCGCGTCTTGCACACGTCCCATAAATATTATCAGTCCAGAGTCTGGAGTTTCGTTGCGCTTTCGACTTCTGGAATAGAATTTCGCAATATTCTTGTGCATATCTGGCATCTAAAAAGGCCTCGGGAACTTTGTATCTCGAGGGGACTATTTCAGCAAACAGCTGTCAAGGAACGCGACTTTCTATACCACTTTTTTCGAACCAATTAATTTGTTTCCACTTAATTTGACCATTAAATCTTCTGGAATTGAACAACTGCTACAGTTCTCTGCCTAAAATCTTGTAAATACATCGAATCATGAAAATTTTTTAGCACATTAATTGTGGAGCAACTGAAAGAAATATTGCCACAGGTTGGATTTGTAACTGAAAAAGATTCAGTTCTATTGAGACTTTGATTATTTTGGTCATTATGTAAAACTGGCACTGAAAGGAAAATGTACTTTAGCGATATTGATTCGCAGTAAGCGGGTTTTCAGCTTAGAAACATTATCTGCATATTTTTTGCTATGTTTTTGGTTTATTCCGAACCACCTTCTTATTATATAGCTGTAATGTTGATTTCTCGGACAAAAAATACTAGAATCATGCAGCATTTCTATGCTAGACTTGACGTTAATCTGCAATGGAATGAACATATTAAGCTTATTTCTAGTTATTTTCTGCTACATGTACTAACTATGCTGTTTGAAATTTGGAACTTTCTCCTCTCTCTTGGGAAATTTACTTTAAAAGTATTGTAATGAATCAATAAGTACGATTGCATTCAATCAGTGGTGAGACTCATCAAAATTCATTAGGGTTGACAAATTCTTTGGGGACAGTCAGACGCCGATCAGGCGGGGATAAAATAAACGACCCTTGATTGGAACAGGGATCGTGTCATCTGGAATCCACCCTCATAGTGGGGTATGAGAAGAGTTGGTCTGAGACGAGCTAAAGAAACAGTCCGTCGGAGAAAGGATTTTGGAGGAGGAGGGTCAGAGGAGACGAAGTGGAGAGAAGCAGTTGGAAATAGATCTTTGAAAGAGGAGAATGTAAGGAGATAGTGTGGGACATTGGACCATGCGAGCCGACAAGTCAGGTTGGCCCTAACATCGTGGAGAGAGAGCAAAGGAGGTGACATTAGTTGGTCCCCATGTTTGAGCAGCTTGTCTTTAAGCCCTCGAGACAAGCGTGACAAACTGGGAGATGGAAAGGAGACGGACTCCAGACGAGCGGTGACATCACCCGTCTACGTAATCGCTACACCAGAATTCTTCGAAGGAAGGTCATACCTACACTAAGACGCAAACAACAGGGATAGCCCAGGTGCCTAACTGTGCCGACAAAGGATGCAGCTGCCTGCGAAACCAACAATCAGGTGTGTCAATGTCATTGCATCAAAAGGTGTATAAAAAATTCCTGCAACCCAACATTTCGCACATATTTACGGCCCGTAATATATTAAATCCCTTATAAATCTGAGCTGGTCGTGGTAATTTAAACCATCTAAATTTGTAATAGCCGTAATTGTTTTAATTAAATTATTATTTCATGTTAACGTAATAAATTTGTTATAATTCAAATTCATTTTCTCAGTTCCTTTTAAACATTAATGGACACTAGATTTGTAATAGTGATAATTGTTTTAAAAAATTAATTATAATATTAACGTAATAAATTTGTTATAATTTAAATTTAAAACATTACTCCCCCAGTTCCTTTTGTACAATATTTTGTTGATAACAGTGTAAAATTTAACTGACTTCTAATTGTAAATCTTTTAATTTCATAAGAGTTTAATCCTTAATCTTTTAACTTAATAAAACTATACCCTTCCTAATCAACACTATCAAATTTAACATCCTCTCCATACTTCCAGGGTTTGCGCTTCAATTTCATATTCTACAGATACTAACGGTTGTAAACACATTTAATTCATTATAATCCCTATATTTCGAGTGTTATAAGGAAATTTAAACGTCGGAATTTTGTGAGGAATATTTCCATTTTCTTAAAAATACAGGTGCTTGAAGTTGTAAGCTACAGCGCTAGAATATTCTTTTGCATTAAAATAAAAATAATTTACGATTCCTAGCAGAAAACCTGGGCAAAATTTGCAACGCAAATAGGCGGTTATAGAATGCAAGAACGTCTAGGGAAATGGAATTTTCTTTTCTACGCCATAGGTAAAAAGAACTCGTTTTTCGCATAGCGAATAATGCTAAACGTGTGAACCGATCGAATATTTCAAGGCCATTCTCATATTCTTTTACGGCATATATTACCATAACATTTAGATTATCAGCTCTTAATCAAGATGAAACGACGAGTAGAATAATTATTTTTGCTGTAGTTCATATTAATAATTTCTAACATTCAAGTACATTATTTTTACGAAACCTTCTTAGTTTTGGGAGGACAAATTGATGGGCATTCACAGAGATAATCTCAGTGGATGAAAAAGACGTGGTTATTATTTCAAAACTACTAACACTTTATTAAAAATGATGTTTATATTATTATTAAGTGAATTTCCCCATACATCACGGGAAATAAAAACGTTCGCGAAATAAAATATCATTATATAAATAAAATGTTGGTCATATATTTAGAGGAATGTAATCATTTCGATTGACAGGCTACGTTTCAAGTTCTATCTAGGCAAGAAGATTTTTGGGCCTGAAAGGTGGAAAGGAAGAAACCAAAATCGACAGAAACCTTCTCTGGGGTGAACACAAGAAAACACTACAGTTTAATGTCAATCAGATTGATGGTAAAGGAACGTATAGAGGACAAGCATTAAAAGTCACGGTGCAGTTGATCGGCACGGCATATAGGGAAGTGGGGGCGGAACGGTCACCTATTGTTTAACAATTTTTGTGAAATTTTCGAAAAACAAAAATCGCTTCATAAAGGTACAAACATTATTTTATTCTATTATTTACTTAACCTAATATCAAAATAGGTTAAAAAACAAATTTAAATTTTTGATGAAGTTTTAAAAAATTTCCGTTTTACCCCATTCCCCGGAGCAGAACGGGACAGGATGATTAGTAATTACAATTTATACAATAATATTAAAGTTAAATTAAGAAAAATCTTATCACTTTTTGAGTTTCCTTTCTCATATTTATTTTTCGTACTTTTGATCGCTTTATCAATTTTCCTTTCGCAAACTGCACAGTATTTTCCCAACTATTTTCTTTCTTTATCTATCCTGTTTGGGCACATCATCCTGTAACTCATTCTTATAAGGTGAGTCTGCCAGTTTTTCCTTTTTTTCTTAAGCAACACATTACATTTTGCCTTAGACAGTAGTAATCCCGTCCTGCCTCGCACGCAAGTTTTAGTTTGTTTTTCCTGAATAGAAGCAAATTTAAATACCTTATTTACAACTAAACATATATAATTTACGAATATATACCATTAAAGGGTTAAAATCGAACAGTTTTGTGGCTTTCCTTCTGTCGAAATGTTGTATTATCCTCCGAAACTAAAGCACGTATCTTGATATCATGAGTTTAAAGATTTATCATAGTTATTCATGGCATTGGAAAGCTACAGTCATAACTGAATAGATCAAAAATAATTGTCAGTTTCCGCGTCAACATCTACTAGGCCATAAATTTAAATTAACAGTTGCAAGTTGCAAAAATAGTTTAATTGCATTTCAGGACGATTTGTGTGCAGTCTACTGATCCCAGAAATCCATTGAACGTGTTAATACCGCATGTTAAGACTTGTACTTAGATATATTAGTATACTCCGTTGGAAAAGGGTGATGACACAGCGCGACGTGCGTGATAAAAGTCTTAAGAGTACCGCTAGGCTCTATTGTGCGCTAGCTTCCTGTCAAAGAGCTTCATTACCGCTTAGAGATTCCCTAACATACACTGCTGCTTACTTAAAGCCCCGTGAGAAATAATTAAAATTTTTGCGCTTGAAAAATCTTCTGTCTCTAGGAAAAGTGCACTATTTAAAAATGTTAGAAACAATTAATATTGAAGCCCTTAACATAACACAGAATTTCTATACGGAATTGAAGGACGTTAAATTAGTTTTTAATTTAAAATACCCAAAAATCATAAATTATACTTTATTCTATTTTTATCAGTTTCTTTAATATTTAATACAGAAGAAAGAATCTTTGTTGTGACTGCCTTTATCAGCGGAATAAAATCGAATGAAGGAGGATGGAAAAGGCTATGGATCGACCCAAAAATCTGATCTTCATTTTGAAGATCGGCACCAGACGACACTCCCAGTGTTAAAATTTCAACCCAAAATAGCTTCAATCAAAAAATTTCAGCGAACCTCCAGTGCCCCAGTGGATAGCGTCAATGCCTCGCACAAACGAGGTACCGGGTTCGAATCCTGAGCGTTTGTATTGTTTGAGAAACCACAATATGGTACCTCTACATGGATACAAGTTCCCCTAATAGTGTACAGTCTCGAATAACCTTGCAGTTGGTGTGACTAAAAAAAATAATAAAAATTCTGGGTAATTAAAAGAGTAGTGTTATTTGATATTTTAGCAAATGTTTCAAACAATTTCATTTCACATCTTTACTAGACTATATTAAATTGTATCGAATAAATTTACGACCAGATACACACCAACTTTTAATTTATGTGAGCGATAGTTTCGTCACCATATTTGGAACTATCAGGTAATATTAAATTTTTATGGAAAAAAGAAAACCAAATGAATAAGAATCCAAACGTGGGTGACTAAAAGGGTAGCCTGAATCGAAATTTGATATAAAAAAATTAATTCGGTTCAATTAGTGAGGAAAAAAGGCATACTAAATTTATTTATTTTGAACTACGTATAAAGAGTTATATTTTTTTTCAGAATGAATTGAAAAGTCCCGAAAGTTGGAAACGAAACGTTTCAATTCAAATTAAAGTCTTCCATTTCTGACGTTTGGCCATTCTGTGAAATTTACTTATAATTTTAAATTAAATGCAACTTGAATAACAATTTTCACTTTTTACTTCAATGGTTCTTTTATCTGATATAGTTCAAATAATAAATCTATAGTACTTTTAAAAATATAGCGTAGCTAGAGGCACTATTGCCATATTTTGCACATTAGAAAACAAAATTTTATACATCATATTTACAATTCCATAAGAATCCCAGATACATAACTTTTTACAACATTAATATTCTATTATCAAATTGAACTTATTCCTTCCTAATTCTACCAATTTTCAATATGTTAAATGCACTAATTTTTTTTATATTCTGGAGTTGTAGAAATAAAGAATAAAATGTCATTTTGATCATGGAACATGCATGTTATCAAAATATTTATTTACAGCCATAAATAGTAAAAGCTGACAGAGAGTTTGTAAACATGGATGAAAAATTTGGCTTCATCGTTATCGGATAAATAAAATAAAACATTTTGTTTTGCAAATTTTAAATAGTTGTCAATACGAACTTTGCTACCATGTCAAAAATGTAGACGAAACTCAATTGCATCGATTATCTAATTAATCGACAGTATTGGATAAGTCCGCTGAAAGTATCAGAGGTGGTCGGTATTTCAAGAAATGCTGGAAATCCAACATTGACTGAATTTTTGGACATGAGAAAGCTGTGCACAAGATGGGTACCGCGTTTGCCATCAGTAGTACAAACCAGTGTCGTAAGGCTGTTACAATCTAATGTTAAGCATTTTTTCACAGCAATAAAGCCAAAAATTTGGGTTGATTCATAGCCATGGGTAAGCCAAAAGATGAGGAAGTCTTAATACGTCATACAACTATCGGCTTAAATCGTTATGATTTAGAACACAGAAAAGGTACACGCAAAATTAAAGATCTGCCATCAGTACTTGGAGTAGAGGCAGTAGGAGTTGTTGAAAAGCTTGGTAAAAAAATTAGTGATGGACTTAAGGTTGGAGATAGAGTTGGATATTGCACAGCTCCTCCAGGTGCATATTGTGAAAAGCGCATTATAAACCCGAAATATCTATTAAAAATTCAGAATGACATATATGATGAGGTTGCTGCTGCAGTGTTGTTTAAAAGGTATGACAGCATCACATCACTTCTGAGAAGAAGGCGAAGACATTTCATCTGCTGTCAAGGTCATGGCGTCAATATTTTGGGATACAGGTGTAATTCTCATTGTTTATCTGCTAAAAGGAA
Organism: Eucriotettix oculatus; assembly: GCA_034510155.1. Taxonomy (NCBI): domain Eukaryota; kingdom Metazoa; phylum Arthropoda; class Insecta; order Orthoptera; family Tetrigidae; genus Eucriotettix; species Eucriotettix oculatus. The sequence goes on from CM067382.1 coordinate 14,131,114, forward strand.
AAACAAACTACGGCAAGTATTGAATGAAGTTATAGCAGGGGTTTACTGACGAAAACAAGAAAAAACAGCCACATGTGGACGAAAACCATTTTGTTTCATCACGGCAGTGCACCAATATCTATCCAAAGTCAATGAGTTAAAGATCGAATTGTTTCCTCACGTATTCGAATCATCCGATTTAGTTACCCCCGATTAGTTTCTCTTCCCAAGCGTGGAAAAAAAAAGATTCATCAACAATTCAGAAGTGGAGCCTGTGGTTGATGGCTATTTTGAGGTGCACGACGGTTTGAACAGGGTATCAAAAGAAATTGCACCCACCTCGGAAAATGTATCAAGCTAACGGGAGAATATTTTCAGATATAATAATATTTTACCCATTTTTTTGATTTCTTTATTCGGTCAGGTACGTCTGGGGCAACCCTCGTACATATTTATGCTTAAAATTAAATGACAATAATACACTAGTATTCAATACTTCCGGGTTTCCCAAACTGTGTTCCGCGGGCCCTGAATAGGTCTTCCGCAAAAAAATCGAGAAAGTTAATTAATAGTTTTTTTGCTAACAAACAAAAATCATATGGTCACAAAAGTATCTATTAATTTACGTATTTCGGAAGCTATCGACATATTGTCATAATCAACAATTTGAAAAATATCTCCCTGTTTAAGGTGTTAACTTTCACTATTTTTAAGACATATTAATTATGTCTTGTTAGGTAAATTCACAAAGCAGCGAAATAAAGCAAGTGGAACGAATGAGGATCTGAAATTGCTTTCAGAAGAAATACCTACAAAAAATTTTCTACAAATTTAAAAAAATGTTATTAGTGAAGCCGTAAAAGTGATCAACTATTTTAAATCAAAAACAATTCAATTTACATTAAATAAAATTTTTTGCGATGAAATAGGTAGTGAACACGAAGCTCTATTAAGACTTTATGAACTTCGCAGTGAGTTGTTGGTCTTCTTGAAGACACAAAATTGTTCAGGACAATAATTTTTGACGTCTTAACAAATCCTTCATGGTTAATAAAACCTGTATATATAAATATCAATTAACTTATTATGACAAGGAACAAGTATTACAATTTTTAATACAAGAGATAAAATTGCATCTCTTGATAAAAATACAATTGTGGATTTCATCAGTTGAATCTAATGATTTTAATTTTTCTCCTCCCTTAAGTGAATGTTTGAATTAAATTTTAAAGTAGATCATGAAGTTTCCGAAATGTTTTATAGAACACGTACACAATTTGAAATAAAGTCTTTTGCAATATTTTCATAAAAATAGTAATGACGATTCCTGGATTCAGAATCCATTTTCATCGACAGTTAAACCAGTAGCTTTAATGCAACTGACTATGAAAATAAAAATACAATAGATATAATCAGTGACTCTTATTGGAAACAAATATACAAATATTTCTAGGCGAGTTTGTCAGAAGAGTAGAGTACCCCGATATTTCAAAACAAGCTACTATTGTTTTACTTAATTTTTCTATAACCTATTTATGCGAAGCAGGATATTTTTATTATGCTGCAATGATGTCAAAAGTGCAGAAACAGATTAGACGCCACGTCAGATATTAAAATTCAACATACAAATATTTTGCCTGACATCAACTAGATATGTAACTCAAGGACTCAAAATCATCTAATTCATTAAGTGCTTTATTTAATAATATTTTATGTTTATATAACAGTTTTGTATTTAATAATAATTACTAAATAATAATTTTATTTTTTTAAATTTACTAGTAGGAATTACCCAATCTAAAAGGGTTCCGTTAAAATATCCGATTTTTCAAAGTTTTCCTTGCAGTAAAAGTTTGGGAAACCCTGCAATAGTTAATACATAATTTACGTATCCCTTTTACGATAAAACTTTAACCGCGAATTGACACGCGAACGTATAACATTTCATCAATTACTGACCGCCCAACTCAGAAACTCGAAACCAATAAAATGATAGTCATTCGAGCAAAACGCAAGGTTGACCAAGCTCCACTCAGAAGTTTCAAACGCACAAAGCTCCCAATTTCCAGTAATGTTTGCCGTAATACACGGTTCTGAGTCTTGACATTATGACTTCTGTCGGCGCGAGTTAGCGACCTTCGTGGAGAAGTGCTGCAGGCTGCAGTTCCGGAACGAATGGTCGCGGTTTAGTCCACTCTCGAACGAATCGCAGAGACGTGCAGCTCACCAGATCTCGCGAAAGGGTACACAGTCAACGCCCAGAACCAAGGCTAGACTCGACAATGGAAACATTAACCTGGCTCACACAGAGAAACTCCGCTCCGCTCCAAAATTTCAAGTACAGCTGAAGGACCCATCAAATAACATAATTAAAAATAATAAAACAAAATAAATTCACATATAAATGCATGTATCTCGAAACTACAATTCAAATGATAATTAAATTGCCTTTCGTCTAACATAATTACGATTCAATACAAGATATTAAAAATATAACAAGCCTTAGGAAATATTTATCAAACTTTATCGTACAAAACTTACTTATATTTCACTTCAAACTATTCAATTTAAATTTTTCCTTCACAGCTGTTGAACCCTGAAATTAAACTGACATTATCGGACGTCTCTAAATAAAAATTTAGTGTTCCCAATTTTTACTTTTCTCCGCGTGTCTAATGGTTTTCGTGCCCGACGTCAGACCATACCATTGGACAGAAGTAGAAGAACAACGCCGGTTCTACACATTATGACGTAATAGTGACGTCACCTGTCGTATTTTCCTAACTTCCGGGGGCTGTTGTGACCTCACCGATTTGTGTCTATTACTTCTGTGATGGTGAAGAGGAGGAAAGAGCGGGGCTATAGTGCACTCGGATTATCAGACGGTATTACGTAACATTGGAAAGTGAAGAAGCTGGCGTTGTCAGTCATCGAAACGTTGTGGGAAACAAACGTCGATACCCGGATGGAATTCCGAGAACACTACATTCAACAACTTCACCGGGAAAAACTACGTTCATTTCATAACATTCGCATTCGAGCTCAGTAGAGCCGCAATGACGAAACCATGGTTGTAATCTTACGAAACAAGACGATATTAATTTTGTGTTTTTCATGCCTCTTCGTAAGTTACAAAAACCATTTTAATTCCTTATCTCATGAAGATGAATGATAGAAAATATTTTAAATGACCTTGAACTAGAGATATAAAGAAGTAAGAATGACTAGCGCTTTAAGTACAGTGGGCTCGTTGGTCTAGTGGTAAAAATAAGCTGGAGTCTCCCAGTTGGGCAATAAACAGCTAATGTTATGGCCCCTGTACACTCTCGGCAGACGCGCTTGGCCAACTTCAGCAAGGCGAGAGCTGGTCGTCCACACTCAAGCCAACCTGATATTTGTAAGATAGGTGAAGCAAAGAAATCAGCTTCAATTATTTTTAAAAACATAGTATCTATGCTATCCAAGTAAATTCCACTTTCACTTTTCTAGCAGTTTCCTCAGTTTTTATGGCCAACATTTTTCCACACAGATCACATTCATGTTACACCCAATTTTTAGAGCAACGTTTAACGATTTGAATGCCTCGTTTATTTGCCCTTCAGCAATTTGTAGCTCAGGAGGCTTGCACATCTTCGTTTCCTTTTTTGAATTCTTCTGCGATATCTTCAACTCTTCGCTTGTTCGGAGCCATGCCTCATTGACCTTCTCCCTGTTCTAATGTTGTCTTGTCATACAATTTTAGGAAAGTGCATCTCGTTACTGAAAGTAACAACTTCAGTTATCATAGCACTATCAATTAAATAAGTAAAAATAATGGCAATAGTAATAAAATAGCTAAAAATACCAGTGGCTCAACACAACACTCGGGTTCGTCACTCGCCTCCTTTGACTCCGGTACAAAAAACCGACTCCGGAAGGAGTGAGGTCGAGCCGAGCCATGGCAGCGTAATACCCTCTGCTAAGGTAAATGGATAACCCCCCTTTTTTCACTCTTACCCCTCCGCCGCAACAGAGACGTCATAGACACAAACCAGTGACGTCACAACAACTCTGAACGGTAGGCAAATACAAAACGCCCTCATAGTACAGGGGGAACTGGCAAATCCGACAGTCACATATTAGTGACGCAGAAACGGCGTTGTCCTTCTACTGACAATAATTTCCAAAATCGAGTAGGGGTCAATGGAGATTTAAAAATGGTATCAAGTATCACAGGGGTGACTAATAACTTCTTCTGTCCTAAAATTTATTTAACTAGGAAGCAAGCAGCTATATATTTTTTCAATTTGATCCTGAAGCAAGTCAGAACAACGGTTGTTTGCAGCCCAAATTCAGAGTCGTGACATGAGTCGATTCAAAGATTCCCAGTGTGTACTTAAGCGGGAGAACTCACTTTAACACGAACCGTTTTTATGAGTAGAACATGGTAGTGTAAAATCTATTCTGAAAACATTGGCGCAAAGACATTATCTGCTCATTCCAGGGTGTGATGTTAAGTCGAAAATCTCATTCGTATATGTTATGGGATGGTATGTAACTTTCGGGGAGTAGAAAAGACCCTTCCGCAGTTCTCATATCCCGTTCGTAAGAATATACTGAATTTATTCTCAATTGTGGTAGTGTTACGGCAGTTTGCCTCCAAGTGGAAGTTCCACCCTACACTTTCTCCTATTGTCCATCTCACAAGACTTGCTATTTCGCAAAAGGTACACTTTTCTTCGAGAAAGTGGAAAATCTTGTGGTGTCATCTTGGATGTTATAATCCTAATTCTTATATTTATTTTTATCATTTCGCCTTCTTGTTCTCCGTCTTATGGAGGAATTCTCACGGCTGAAGAGAAAGTAAAGGACCTCCTCGCTACTTACGGACGTTACGCTGCAAAATAGTGTATACACTCTTGGGGGTATTGCGTAAAAGCATGTACGACCTCTTACTCAAGGCACAACAGTTATACGAGGTTTCCAGATCCAGGAAGCGAGTTAAACACAAGCACGGCACGAGAAAAAGAGTATATTGCTCGGTGGAACCTTCATAACAACACCTGACCTTAACAAATCCTTGCACGAACGGCTTCTTCACAGCTGAAGATCCTACAACCGTTAGTTCAATTATCAAAGAAAGGTCACTTACAAGTAAATTACAGTTGCATCTAAAAACGTTCTAGATTAGCACCACGGGAAATGTTTCCAGACGAAGTAGAAAGTAACCGAACCGGTGCTCAGAGATATTCTGCAAGTATCCATCACAACTATAGATAATTTTTCTTTAATTGAAAACACGACCATTTACTAAAAGCAGAAATTCGTTTCTCTAATCTAATCACTACATGAGGGAGACTGAAAATTAATACAATAAATTCTAATCATACAGGAGGTAAGAGGAAAGTCGCGTTTTGAAGAATCATAGGAATCCGATATAACTTAAGCTTATTTTAATTTAAAAAATTGTTCGTGACGGAAATTAAATGTGGTTGAATTTGAAGCAGATAATTCCCATGTAATCAATCACTTTTTCACTTCACAAGAACTGTTTCACTTCCTGTCTTTCAAGAGTTTTCTTAACATGCAAGCCATAAAACTAAAGTAATAAATTTTGTACTCATAAGTAACAAACTGCGAACTTTAAAATAAAGACGTCGTTCTGGAACAAATAAACAATAAAGTTATTATATCCCTTTTTGCCTGCCTTCAAATAAGAAAAAGCCGTTTAAAATACTTCCCAGATTTCTAAAAGTAATTAGAGAATTTCACCATCTTTCTATTATTTAAGGAAACGCCCTTGTTCTTAAAATTACAGACACACATTAAAATTAAAACGTATATACGACTACACTAAGTATTCCGTTTTCTCCATTCAAAACTGCTGCAGGTAAAAATATTTTTAATTTGTTGCAATTAATGAAATATAAACAATTAATAAAATCAAATTTTTAGTATTTATAATTCACCCAAAAATAGCATGGGTGCATCAGCTAAATTCGTCAGAATTCAATAAAATAAAAAATATATATAAAATAACCATTATGTATCGTCTCGTTTTTGGGACTGGCTATAAATTGCTATAAATTTAAATATTGAAAATATTTTCAAAAATTAAAAAAACTTATCATTTTTAAAAACTAATCTGGCATTTATTTCTTGATATATCAATTCATAATTGAAAATTTTGTGAAAAAAAATCTTAAACTGGATCCATTGCATGCGAAATGAGTATTACATATAAATAGTGCTAGAGCGTATTGTTGATATTTAAAATTAACTGTGGAATAAACACATTAAATGATATAAATATTTTACAATAAAGGGGAATCTTGAATTCTATTGATTTATAAGTAACATTTTTCAATTATGGTACCTAATGAGCAACATTTCAGTCAACAATCTTTATGAATACTTGCATTCATTCATCTAAAATATTAAATATTCCTAACTGAATTTATAGTTTTTATATAAATACCTTTTACCGCGACTGAATACTTTTTAACTTTAAATTTCAAGTTTTTTAAAAAAAATAATTTGTTTGGTCGATATAACACATATTGCAATCCTATCAATTAAATAGTGAATAACGTTAGGCTTCTCTTCTTCTTCCTAGGGCTCTACAGCACCTTGAAGGCCTTGGCCTTCCGGATCGAGAATAACAGTAATTTTTAATAATTTTTCACGTTTGTATTAAAGTGGCTTGTTAGTAAATTTTGTTTTCGTTGAATATATAGGTTTTCAGACTCATAAAAATTTATATTTACATGTAATAGAAATAGTTATTTTATTAAAAATTATTTCTGACAAATTTAGCTGATCTATTCAATTATAAATCATTGACCACGATAATTGTAACTTTTAAAATATAATCTCTGTATTTCTGATCGTCAAGTGACTCAAAAATTGTTTTAAAAAACAGGAAGATTAATTAGATATCGTCCATACTGAAGCTAGATCTGACGTTCGTATGCAAAATTTCTGAAATTAATCTATATTTATAATTGCACAATTTGCCAATAATTTTATACTTAGTCCTATAGAAATCGTAATATGTTTCTAAAATCTGTATATAAGTAATACTAGACTCTTAAGCAAAATGTTTATTTTTAACAATAGACGACTTAATTGTATTTCAAAAACTATAACTAAATTTTATTTGTTACCTTTTAATATTTCCAACAATTTATAGCAATATGAAATAGATGAAGTTTCTAATGTATCAAGAGAAACTAGTAATGGCCATATAATAGCAGCATAAAGAAACCAAATTTGTCAGAAACATATTTTAATAAAATAAAAATATAACAAATTAATAGAACAAAAATTGGCATGACCTATCGTTAATCACATTTCTATTATATTTATGTTTCTCAAACACCGCTATTTTTAAAGTTACAATATTCAGAGCTGTAAAACTATTATAATTGCAGTTCAAGAGGTTTCACGAAACGGAACTGTACGTAGTACCAATTTTTACTTTTAATACAGTTTTTGACTGGGTTTTTCTTTATAATTTATAATACTGTAGAAAATCATTTAACATCTGTTTTCCAAATTAAATAAATTAATACAGGCAATGAACTATATAAAAACTTTGTATCTGGTCGTTAATTTATTTCATTTAAATAAAATTATTTAATTTGATACGTAAATGAGGTAATTTTCTTTTAATTATAATTTTGTTACACTACGTTTTAGTTTCAATAGGCAAATTAAGAATAAAAATGTTTTTTCTTTTTTGGTATGGATTCGTTAAAATTGTCAACAAAAAAACCTGTTTCGCGTTCTCTAAAATAAACTGAGAATAAATTGTCGAAACTTCGTCTCTTAGCCGATTTAACTATCTCTCGAGAAAGAAAGTTGAAAAATCTGGGCAAAGTAGCGAGGCACGTCTAGTCCTTTACGACACATAAACTCGTTCACGACAGTAATGTAGCTGTTATTAAAATTTCATGCGTTACATGCAGTTGTAAAGGGCGACTGCAACATCGCCATATGCATTCGGGTTGCGTGCACTCCGGGCGGGTTTTATTTGAAATTTAAAATGCGTAGACCGCTGTTGCATTGTATTTCACGCATAACTTTACATTTAAAAATATAACTTAAAATAATTTTATATTCTTTACGCATATTCTGTGTAAGCATTCTTTTCGAATGAAATATCACTGGGCCTCCGCTTAGCACGGGACTGTTTTAAATTGCATATGTGTGACTCATGAAAGCAGCTCACTTCTGAATCACGCGTTGAGTCGTTCAATAGATCTAAAATCTCCCTCAACCTTCTTTCTACCGGCCACTAACTTCAAACACACATCAATTTGAAGCTTGTCCATCAAACTTAAGTGGGGTGTTTTATTGGTGAAGAAGACAATACCAGTAACATTCCTAATGAATAACCACTTCATTTCTTGGATGGTTCTTTGTTGTTTGTTGGTGTGGTATTTAGTCCTTAGACTATCTTGCGCAAGGAAGATTCTTTAATAATAAAAGAAAACCAGAATTATATATGCACTTGCCGCTGACTCACAATAACGAGCCGAGTTATGAAGTTGGACTTCATAAGATCTTGTGTTTGTAATGCATATAGGAATTTCCAGACTTCAGCGGGTGACTGAGTGAGGTATTATTCGGTAACTTGCAATATTCATGACCTGCTGCTGGCTGTCAGTCACGCTTTCCTGAGAGGAGCTGAGGAATAGTTCGCGTGGAAAGAAACCTTTTTTTGTGTATGTGTCTTATGGGACACCGAAACTCAAATCAGCGGTGACAAACCCAGTAGCCATAAAATATAAATACTGAAGCAGAGGAATGCAGGGTCATTGAAAACCAATGAGCTTTTGGAGTTTGGCAGTCTCAGAAAACTGAGGCCGTAAAATAAAAATTAACTGGACAATTGGAAGATGTTTCCCATCAGCCTGCAATCGAGGATACGGATGATCTGTGGACGCCTTGTAATGACGTTTTCCGACGGGATTGCTCCTAACCAGTTGTTCCAGAAACCAAACAGTCTCCGACTCAGTGATTGAAAGAAGTCCTCGCGTAAACAAAGTCTAAGCCATACCTGTAAATTAAATTTCATAGTTCCGATTCTGACCCTGAGCTGTTAGAAACTTTAATTTTAAATTATTTTCTGTTCTTATTTCGTTCTATATTAAGCTTATAAAAGAAAAATTATAAATAAATATCAAATAGTTGGGTTCATTATTTAAAACAAAATATTACATATTAAAACAATTAACGTTTGAAATTAAAATGAAATAATTTTCAACAGGTTTTTTCAGGCAGTTTTGTTACTTTTAATCAATCGACGTTTCGAGGCATATTCGCACATTTTTCAGGTTTTTCTCTTCACAATCTGTGAAATATATATTTCAATTTGACTAACCAACAACGTACCAAATTATTGTTACATCCAATTTTTAAAAATTCAGCATATTATAAACATCAATTTTTTATATAAAGAGAAGTTTGAGGCAGCACTAAGAAACGTTTTTAGCCACAGTATACCATAGATTAAAAATAAACTGTCTGAAAAACCCGGTCGTAAATTATTATTTTTTTAACAGTAAATAGTTTTACCTTCAAATTACTCCACTAAATGACGTAATAATCCAGCGACTCCATAAATATATGCCAAACATCACGATTTTGTTTATATAGAGATTTAATCTATACACAAGTAATGCCAAAATCCCAGTGACAGGTTATCGATGCATTCCATAGTCTATAGCGTAGAGAAGTTCCTTGTAACAATGAGTGGTAAATAATGTTTTTAGAATGTTTGAAAACATGTAAAGACTATTCATGTATGAGAATAGCCACAGAGGTATCCGGGTTGTTTGAAAAAACAAAACTAGTCTCATTCAGCTGAAGCTTGAAGGCGTTTAGTATTTGTTTCCAAGCCATCAACGCTCTCAGTGAATTGAACGATCACCGTTATATGAAACAATACTTGCGTTTGAAAGGCTTGAGTCCAATCAATATCAAAATAGACCTTGATTCTACTCTGGAGGAATCAGCTCCATAGTTTACAACTAAAAATTATTGGGTGGAAGAGGCCGTACGAGATGCCAAGACGAATAATTCAGTGGTTGACCAATTGGTTGATGTCGGTTAAACACCGACTGAAAGTGTGAGAGATAACAGACGAGATAACCATTTCCAAAAGTACTGTACATGACTGAAAAACAAAACATGAGAATGTCACGTGCCAGATGGGTACCGCGATTGTTCATAATGAAACAATCGGAGAACCGTGACGATGTTCAGTTCTCCTTTTGGGAATGTTTCACAGATATAAAGCCGTGTCGATTCATGGCCATGGCTGAAACATGGGTCCATCGCTTCGCACCTGACACGTAGGAATAGTCACAACAATGCTGTGGAAGTGGAAAATCAGCACCAAATAAGGCCAAGAGCGATCCTCGTCTTGGTAAGGTCTAGGCGTAATCGTTTTGGTGTTCTCGTGGAATAAGGAAAAATAGTAGAGTGATAAAACCCAGAAAAAAAGTGAAGTTTCAACACGACAAAGCACCAGTTCAGACATACCTTTTCGTGATGGCCAAAATCAGTGACTTAAAATTAGAATTCCTTCCTCATGCACCCTTTTCGGCAGATTTAGTCCTTTAGAAACTTGAAAATAAAGACTGGTAAATGATTTACCATCAATGAACTGGTGGAGTCTGCAGTTGACGTTGCTGGTTTATCACTTTCAGCATAGTATCGAAGCTATTTAACATCGCTGGGAAAAATATATCAAGTAATAAATCTATTTTTTCCCATATTTATTATTTTTCTATTGTGGGTCGTGAGCTTCTGGAATTACTCTTGTAGTACGTATAAGTGTGATATATGAATTATTTGACAGGTCAGTGTCACCCGATTGACTTTGATTTGAAGTTGTAATCTTTTTTATCTGGACTTGATTTCTCCAAAACGACCTGTCCACCTCTCATGCTTATAACGACAAACTGGTTCCGATTTCCGACCTTGAAATCCCCAGGGTCCAACTGAGAAAATTCGTCACGAGGAGAAAGCGACGGAATGTCCCAATACAGTCCATTAGTTGACAATAGTCGTTCGCCAGTGTTCCCTACCATCAATATACCAAGAAATTCGAAGCTCCAATTTTAGACCGACGCAACAAGCGAGGACAACTACGCTATATTACGATCAGAATCCATGAATCCCGTCCAAGTAATTACAGATGATTATGATCGGTAGAACTTTACTCTCGATCTGCACTGCAAAGTGACGAGGGCAGTAGGTGTCTTGTACCCTGTACATGTTGAGGATGTGAATAGTGTCAAAAGAAGGCCTGTAAAGACCTGGTCTGGAGACTAGCACAAAAACCAGGTAGAAAGCTGTAGCAGTAGTACAAATAAACACTATGCGGAAACGATTGTTAAGTAGTCTCTAGGAGATGCTGAAAGTCCCCAAACGAAACAATCATTGCTATTTCAGTGACGGTGAACGGTAATACAGATTAACTTCTTCTAGAAGATAGGTGAATGTAGGAGTGAAAGGTACACAAGGTCTCAGATGCATAAATGTATTTTAGCACGGCTTAGAAATTGCCTGGTGATGCCGTACGACACAACTACTTGACAATGAGTAACAAGGCAGAGATTTTGACCCCCAATCCTTATTTTAAATTATTAACCAGGCTGTTGGAAATAAAATTACTGGGAAAGGTCGTAGAAGGGCGGGTTTTTCTGAGGTGTCCAGTCAAAAATTAATAGTCCACATGTCCGACATGGAAACCTTTAGGGTTGGGTAGCAGAGACTAGATGTCAGCTGTGTAAAGCTATGGTTTCCTACGAAAGCGGAGTCCGTTTAAAGGCGGGCGTAATGCTACAGAAATACGGAAACGGCTATCGAGAGATGAAAAGTTAGAACAACGTCAAACAGCAGGAAGAAGGTACAGGCCCATGAGCAGGTAGCAAAAGGATTAATTACCTAGTGGACTCAATCGATGATACATTCGTTTATCGTATTTGACATTTTACTTAAAAGTATTGAATAATTCACTCACAATTACAAGAAAAATGATATCAGACAACCTACAATTTACTAAATTTGAGCGTAAGTAACATGACAGCTATGTTTGATTCACAGTTTGATATATTATATGCAAATATTATACATTATACTAAACGTCTACTATTATTTACATTATTAACGCACGTTTTAGCTTTTACATTGGCCATTTCATTTACATTTCCGTTTTATTTATGAAGTTCACTTCACACTATGCAAACATTATCGAAAATTTATTAATTGTTACAAAAAGAAACGAGTCTTGAAGAATGGAGCAATCATCAATAATTGATGAGTGAAAAAATACGAAGTATAAGACTATCCCAGAGATCTGTTAAGATAACCTATTGGTATGAATTACACCGATTCAATTCTTCAAATCCCCATTGGACTTCTGTCGATCAAACTTCGTTTTATTTTATTATATTCTATAAATATCGATTCCACGCACAATTACAAGAAATTATAATAAATAATCTCATTCATTTATTATACTGTAATCGTATAAAATTTAATAAAAAATAAATTCAACTTTGTCAGAATCTTAAAAAAGTAATTTTATCAGACTTAACAAAACACAAAGAATGGTCAAAAGTGAGAAATGGAATAATTTAATTAGACTACGTTTCGGCCCCGGACTTTGCAGAAGCAACAAGATATTTTTTAAAGTTTAATTAAGGAATTAAGCTCTTTTCTAAAGTTGGGGGACGAAACGTATTCTAATTAATTTATTTAACTTCTGAGTTTTGACCATTCTTTGTGTTTTATTCATGAGAATCTGACCGATAAATAGATGTTGCATAATAACAGGTGATATCCATCTTCAAGGGATATCCATCTTCAACAGACTGCCGCATAGAATTAAACAGTTGTCCGATAACGAAGGTAAATTTAAGTCTGAATTATCCTCATTTTTGCTTAGCCACTCCTCTTATTCAGTAAAGGAATTTATAGAAGAATCGGAGACGAGTAATTAGTTTATAATGTTGGAATCGCCTTTCTATTTGGTTACAAAATTTTTTTTCTAAGTATATTTATCTTTTATATAATAAAATAATGTAATAAATGTACACCCTGACTCATTCCACGTCCTTGAAGCTTAGCTTCTTTACAGGATCTACGGAATATGATTATTATTATTTATTTCAGCGAATTTTAAGAATTAGAGTGGCGTCTGATTCAAAAGCACGCTTATAATTTTTAGAACAAGACACAAACAAAACATATCAACAATAGCGCCTACACTACAAGATTAGCAGTAATTGGATAGTAAGAAGTCGTATGGGGATGCAGAAGTACGCGGACGTAAACAATCCTTGCTATTTCAGATATTCTTTCCCTAGACGTTAGGTAAATAGGGAAAAAGTTAAAAATATGCATTAAATTCACCAGACCCAAAAGCACAGCCTTATACAAATTTTGTTGTTCAATATTTGATGGTTAGAGACGAAGCTTTTGTGCCTTGGACGAAAACTTAATGTCCAAGACGTCAAAAACTACACGATCTACCAAAAGTGATATGTAACTATCGAATATCTCGAGTTCCATGGACCAGTGAAAATACTTTTGGAATTGTATGCGGTTATTTCAGGATGTTTTTCTTACGTATGGCTGCTTCCACAAAAAATACAATACAATACTTCAACGGACCAAGGGAGATGAAAAGCATCGTAAACATTAAATCACTATGTTTAGTGAATTTACTTGAAGTACCTATTTTATATATGTTTTACACAGCTGTCGGCAGTGCACTGAGTGACGTCATATTGAGAACACAAACGATAAAATACACAAAAAATAACAATAAATGTGACGTCATACACGGTACGTAACGTCACATAACACGAAAAAAATACACGGCGAATATTACCTGTGACGTCATACTCATAATGTAATATACGGCAAAATACACAGAAAATAACGTTAAATGTGACGTCATACGAAAAAAAGCACCTCAACTAATATTAGCGGTGAAATTTACTTACTTGTCCGGAGAAATTGTGCGGGCGACAGGTGCAAATTTAACAAGAATTGTCTGCACGAGTCGTCGCTATAATACAC